>OU975422.1:6136838-8536838 GCA_918857605.2 Philereme vetulata | reverse complement strand
TCACCTTCGAATTCCCGGAACCTTACTTGTAAACTAGGACTATGACTTTACAATAAAACAAAATCCTAATAACATTTTTAATTTCTACCAAGTTTCTACCCCTTTTAAATCTACATAATTATGTAGGCAGATAGAAAATTAATGTGATATAATTGGCGATCTTATCGCTTAATAGTGATTTCTACCAGGGCACCTTTTTTTGTTATCCTATAATAATTAATAAACCTTTGATGGACTTTGAACAAATGAGCGCCCGCAACGTTAATCAAATAGTTATTGACATTAGACCGTTGGGCCCCCGCTCGCTAGTGATCTGGTTTCCATGTTAACTTATAGCTAAGATTTTGTAGTGCCCGGAAATCATATTTCCTGAATTTGTAGTTCAACAGTTCAGAAGTTATGAGCATTTCTAACCTTACAGAAACTTATCTGTACAAAATTCATTTATATTATTTAATCGCATTTATCAGCTTATATATATTTTACTTGTTATTAATATTTATTATAATTTATCTATATATTTTTTATGTAAGTACATATGTTCTATTTATTAATCATATATTTTTAATTTGGTATTAGACGTACTCTCTTCATAAATAGTTTGGCCACATGTACTATCAGCAAAAAGTCCGCTCTGCCACCTTAAGGGTGAATTTTCTATAAAGCGACTAGCAGTTACCCCGCCTTGAAGTTTAATAAAATCCGCCTTGAACTTTAATAAAGCTCGTAAAAGTCATAAAAAAGGGCTTTCACAAAAATAAACAGATGTTCAATATTGCTCATCTCTCCGATTGGCCAAAATAAAAGGACAAAAGAAAAAGGCGGTGTCAGCTAGCTAACTACTTGCAAGCGAAACTTTCAAAACTGGCAGAGCGGAATTTTTGCTGACTGTACACCCCCGATCTTAGTTAAAACAAAATACTCTCCCTCCTTAGGTTGTCTAGAAGATATCGCTTCTAAGCGATAAGACCGCCCATCATACTAGTTGCTTTGTGTTTTCACCAATACATTTACCAATATAGCGTTTTCATTAATTCATTCAACGTTTGGACCATAGGTACCTATAGGTAATTTCTGAATAACAATACCATTAGATTACTTTTGCAAATGTGAATAAAATAAAGGTATAATGGTGTAGTTAGTTAGGTACCTCGTGCGTGGAACGTTGTTTCACTTCCTGGAGATGGCACAAGCATATGGCCCACCAGATGTTAATTGGTAACCATCGCTTAAAACAAAGTAATGCTTGATCACGCCTTAGAAACTTGCCCGTTGCACTGCCTTGCGCCATCAACTTGAGGCACACAGGTGTAAAGCCTCATGTGCCTCTAAACCTTCATAAACTTTTCGACCCGTTTGTTATAAATTTAGTCTGACCTGTCTGCGACTTCACTCACGTAGTTTATCAACCAAAACATTACCCTTCTACGCAGTTGGGTAAAAAGTACCCTTTGTCCCAATTCCTGGACTACAGTAGTGTTGCCTCAAGTCACGCATCTTGGAAACGTGCTCTACGATGCACTGCCCTTCGTTCATCAACTTGAGGCATACAGGTGTCCTCATGTGCCTGTAATTTCACAACCATACCCTTCATACCGAAACAGCAATGCTTGGCGGCAGAAAGAGGTATAGTAGTAGTACTTCCGCGGGAAGCCCTTTCACAAGGAACTACTAAACTTGGGTTGCCAACCGTCCTGTTTTCCCAGGACATGTCCTGCTTTTTGGGGTGTCCTGGATTTTTAAAGGGTCCTGTGTAATATTCACGCGCCATCTGTCTCCAAACGTTTTGGAACTGGGCCCGCGCCTCGCATGTGAAGGTCGGTAACACTTTTTAAAACAAAAAAGCAACGTGGTAAGCTCTCTGTACCTTTTTCAATCAAAATGATTTTATTCATTAAAATCACAAGGATCACTTTGCACCGTCATTTTACTGCCTGTTCCTTCGCGAATAAGCCAGGAAAGAAAGGCAAGAAACAGGGCTGGATGATATTTTTAATGATCCCTTTAGAATACATAACAATAAATAAAATAAATTACGTCTCAACTGTACCATTTTTGACCGAATTGGAGCAATTTCAATCCCAAGCTTCTCTATCATCTAAATAATCCGATATGTTAAAGCTTTTTTATATAGCTTTAATTTAATTAAGTTTTTAAATTTGTTAATTGTCAATTTTTGTTTATCACTTGGTAGTTTGTTACAAAAGCGCACACCTTGTAAGCGATTTACTAACAATAAAAGCTTATATGAGCTCTCATGAGGATTCTAAACGTTACGTTCGTTTTCAACTGAAATGTCCTGGTATTTCTACACGCAAATCCTGGATTTCAAAATTTGGAGATGACTACCCCATACTTAACCTAACTACTTGATTGCAAATAAAGGCGAGGGCTGAAACCAAACCATCAATAAAACTAACAATATACACGTACATCCATATATTTTTAATATTCATAATGCATTCATTAAAAAAAAATAACATAAAAATCATCTATGAATTACAACATTGAGAGTGATAAAGTCATTAAAATTAGGACATGCGACGATTCCAAAAAAACTACCAACTATTTTAATTCATGATTATTTTAATAATATCGAACATTTATTCCATTTAGATTTTAAACATCGAAAAATACACAGAATTTACGAAATAAGATGTACACACGGCTACACATCAAGCTATAAATTTCCAGTATAAGCTGACCTCTCCTTCTACGGAAAGCCTACACAATGCGAGGTCAGCTTATACTGGAAATTATAGCTGATGTGTACATTGAAGATAAAAATGCAGGTAAACAGTCTATTAAATAATAACTTATATTCTAAAAACCCGACAAAACGCCCACTTAAACTACTTAAAATTAAATAATTGTAAATAAATAAGACTAGCCCACATATAAGTAAAATACTATCAGTTATCTTCGCCATTACATGCATCCTGATAACCGTCGACAGGGTGATATAAAAAAAACATTACACCAGTATCTGAAAATCCCTTGTATTCTCAGATTTTTTCTTCTAGTTTTGTTTTTTTTTCATAAACAGTTATCGAACATCTTTAATAAAAGAAAGAATAAACAATTATTTACAATAAAATACAGAAGAAACAGTTGAATAAAGACAGTTGCAAACGATCCATAGATAGCTCACTGATCGCTACCATGCGGGAGTGTCCCCAAAACACTGGCTGTAGTTATTTAGTTATTTTTTTAAAGTGAATACTTCTTTAGGCACGTTGGGCATTTTTTGAGATGGGGACAAAACCATTGAACTCGTGCCACGGTTACCGTTACCGACACATCTATATAGGTACCTATAAGTATCTGTAGTGTAGTCTGCTTTTAAATTTTGAATACCCAAACATTAAGCGCTAAATTTTTCACTTCTGTCCGCACTCCCGCCCCCTTCTTACCCAAGTCAAATTGCTGTCGCGTCGCTATCGCTAGTCAAGCTATCCCTTTCACACGTGAGGTACTTACTGTACGTGTGAAAGGGATGGCCTGACTAGCGATAGCGACAGGACAGCAATTTGACTTAGGTAAGAAGGGGGCGGGAGATGAAAATTTTTTTTTACTGCTTTTATTTTTGTATTTTTTTGTAACATGAACCTTTCATGCATAAAATAATCATTACTTTAACAAAATCGACTATTACAAAGAGCAGTCAAGCGGTAGTTTAGACACAAAATAGATAGGTAGGTACAGAAGTTAAGTTCGCTTGTTGTACTAAACTTAACTTTTGTATCTATCTTGTGGATGAGAGTACCTACTCTTAAATAGGGGGGGGGGGGGGAGTACGGACGACATTTATTATTGATAGATTAACTGACTAGATCATTATTAGTTAAATATTACTAGTTACATATAGCTTAATTTATTAAGATTTAATTTTTACTTGTCTTTTTTTATGTCCATTTTCATTTTCTTTTTGTTTATTTTTCCATAAGTATGTTAACAGTTAGAGTTTTTTAAAATCTAAATAAATCTGGAACAAGGTATTTTTTCAACAAAATGTTTACAAGCATTTGTAGATATACCTTAGCCATTTACTAATGTCGTCTAAAAACACATTTTTTCTGTTAATACACTTGAAACAAATATGTTCAAATTGTTAATTAACTTATGTCGCTGACTGTACCTAATGCCTATTAGTCATACAAATGAATAGTTAACTATTTGCGATGTCGACATGTCATCGATTGTAACTTTTGAAGCAGTAAATCAACGGTAATCTAGATGCAATTTACGGCGACTCGCGTAACGATGCCTAAACGTATTTAGTGGCTAAATATGATTAGAGTCAAATCTTACAAATACGTCAAATTTAAACATGTTTAGTCGCTAAATACGTTTAGGCATCATTGCGCAAGTCGCCCTTAGTCTAAAACGACGAGCGAAGTAACTTTCGTGGAGGTGTACGAACTCACAGCTAAACACTTTATAATTTATTTAGCCACGCGAGATTTTAATTTATCATAACCAGTGATCGGAGTAGGTAGATTCATTTGGGGTTAATGATCTCAAATGTATATGTTAACATGGACATGCCTCCGGTATTCCGGGATTTTAAAATAATAACGTAGAGCTGACGTAAAGAAGGAGTAATTAGATTGATCGAGGGTCAGTGATCTCAAATGTATATGTTTACTGGACATGACTCCGGGATATTTTCTTGTGGGAAACGTGTTTTCTCGATAAATTACGTAGAAATCTTCACGAATTTGCACGCAGAAACTGACCAAAGCTTCAATACAATCGGATGAATCTTATGGGAACCTATAGTGAGCAAACAAAAAACAAGCTTTCGTTTTATTATTCGACAGATAAATAAAAAACACTTTAAAACTTTTTACTATAGTTTCTTTTAAATTTCAATTATAGTAGTTACTAAATCACTAGTTTAATATTTCATTCAATCCCGTAAACAACGGAAATTTCCGGGAAAAAAGGCATGTCCATGTCCAAAAGGATGTCCAAAATGGACATCTATGATGCATCATAACCTATGTATGATGCAAGTACATAAAGTAAATGTACCTACTCCGATCTTTGATAACCAAACCAAAATCAACAATTTTGATTTCACACTTCAATTTGGCAGGTTAAGAAATATCAAAAGTTAATATTATTTTTCAAAAATTTTAAATATCACACCAACCTCAATTCCCTGTATTATTTTGGGTATCAGCTCATCTGATCCCAAAACATCACTTGGAACTTAATATTTGCTTTTACAAACACCGTTCCTGCGGGAATCCAACCCGCTACCGTTCTCTCCAGTTTCGTATCGAGAGTGATATAAAAAGTAGAAAAGATATAGCATTGTTTAAACTAAAATTAGGTCTTAATTTTACAATTAAGGACCAAGTTGACATTTTGTTAAAATTAAGAATCTACTGAACTCATATCTGTAAATTACGCCATTTACCATAGTAAATATTCCACTAAATATTTTCTACTCATATTTATGGCCCCACAAATAAGATAAACACACGTTAAACATCTTTACAAAAATCCTTACCAATTATTGTTAAGTATTATTTAAACAAGTGTTGAACGGGTGTTTAGCTTTTTTGTGGTAAGGCCCCCGAAACTTTAAGATATGAAATGTTTTACAATAATGTAGTGTAGATTAATAGTGGAACACAAATGATGTCACAAAGTGAAACATAAAATGATTCACTCAAAATGACCACTTTATATCCGCAAGGTTATTATAAAAACCTTAGCCCTAAGCACTTGGTTCCCGCGTAGTATTTTATTGACTCTGAGCGGCTTGACTTTGCGCCGGTTGAGTTTGCGCCGGTTGACTTTGCCCCGGCTGAGTTTGAGCCGGTTGACTTTGCCCCGGTTGAGTCTTAGCGCGCTCAGAATTAGGTACAATGATCTTGATGTAGCTCGTTGGCACTATGCCCGCGTGAACTCCGTCGGCTGAGGCTATCAACCAGCCCGAGTTCCAGTACTGACCTTGGAGAGCCTGCGAAGAAAATAATGTTATTTTTACAAGCTTATTATTAACTTGCAATGTATGTATGTTTGTCTGGGTGGAATCTTGCAACTGACTTTTTAACCCGTTCCCTTCAACCGATTGAGCTGATATTTGGAATACATATGTAACTTCGGTGACAATGCAACAATATGGTACCATGAAGGTGGTCTTATGATGGAGACGGATGCTAGACAACGGAACTTCTGAATGGATTATAGTAGGCTACTAGTATTTGGGCTCATTTGATGCTGCTTGCGGTTCTAATTATGAATTTTATACAAGCTTGTTTTGAAAAAGTAATTTTTCAACAAAAAAAATTTTTTTTTTACACTGAACAGAGCGACACGGCGTCCGACACGGTGTGCTGATTAATAGGTCGCGTCCGACAGCATGTTTCTATCTTAATTATAGTTATAACTAGCTTCCGCCTGCGGCTTCGCAGCGTGGTTTGTCAATGAAAAGTAGCTTATATGTCATCCAGGTATAATCTACCGACACACCAAATTTCATTGAAATTGGATCAGCCGTTACGGCGTGATTGAGTAACAAAGAAACATCCAAACTTCCGCATTTATAATATTAGTGTTATGGTTTATTTTCATAGAAGAACACTTACATATACTTACGTATACTTTAACAAGGCAAAGTAAATAGCATTTCCCAGGCTGACCACACAGTTATTGTCTTTTTTCAAATAGCTAGTCACTTATGAAAGGTCCATAGAACGTAAAATATTACTTAAATACATCATGTGACGTCATACCAAAAGTTGAATATTTTTTTTCTTCTCTAATCTATCTTGTTCCACTGCTGGGCAAAGGTCTCCCCCAAGTCCCTCCAAGCATCCCTATTTGTCGCTATCTCCCACCATCCTCTTTGGAAGGTGTCGAAATCGTCCCGCCAACGCTTTCTCGGCCGGTCGCCTTCCGTCTTCAGGCGTCCATGGTGTTGCAATATGGAGACATTTCTCAGAGTGCATTCGGACAACGTGGCCCGCCCATTCCCACTTAAGCCAAGCCGATCTCTTCCCTATATTAGCAGTGAAAAAATTAAGCAAACTTACAAGTTAAACTACTTAAATAAAGCTATTAGAAAAATACTATAGTTAATTATTACCTGTGGCGCAACAATCAGCTTCTGGTTAGCGCTGAAGCTGAGCTCTTGAGGAGACGAGCCCTGGAAAACGTGCTGCGTGACGGCGCGCATAGGCTTCTTCCAAGTCGTAGGGTCGTGCACTGTACAACAAAAATATAATCAAATCTATACTAATATTATAAAGAGGAAAGATTTGTATTTTTGTGTGTATGTTTGTAATGAATAAACTCAAAAACTACTGTGCCGTGTCAAAAATTATTTCACCATTGGAAAGCTACATTCACCCTAAGTGACATAGGTTATATTTATTGCTAGAAAAGATTAGGGATCCTTATTAAAATTTTAGTAACGTAACCCAAGGTGTAAAAAAGTGCCCTAAACGTATTTCGTCGCATGCGCTGCGGAAACTATTGATGATAGAACAAAAGTATGTTCTACAATAATAAAGAACATATCAATATCTACAAAAAAAAATGTAATATTATAAAGAGGAAAGATTTGTTTGTTTGTATTGAATAGGCTCCGAAACTACTGGACTGATTTAAAAAATTCTTTCACTGTTGGGAAGCTACACTATCTCCGGGTGACACAGGCTACTTTTTACCCAACTGCGCAGGAGGAGGGTAATTTTTTATTAAAAAACTACGCGTGCAAAGCTGCAGATTGGTCAGCTAGTCTAAAATATATTTATTTGGATTTTTTTAAACATTCACTATCACTGTACATAATTACCGATTTAAGCGTGTATTTATCGCGTATGTACCTTTTTTAATGGATTAAAAAAAGGAGGAGATTCTCAATCCGTCGGAATCTTTTTTTGTATGGATGTTCTCCGATTACTCGAAGACGCCCGGACCGATTCGAGAAATTCTTTTTTATGTTTTTATACTTCCCAGGAGGTCTCATTGGCACCAAGTCAGGATCTGATGGGATCCCAAAAAAATCGAGGGAAACCCTCAAATTGTATCATTTAATTTATTTAATTGTATTATTAAATTGTACCCTCAGAACTCCCGTCATTTATCAACAGATTTGAAAAATTCATTTTTTATTTGAAAATATATATTTTCATATTGGTCTCATAGAAATTACATCAAAATCAGTTGAGTAGTTTGGTTAAGTCGGTTCATTATATATTTGTTAAAATGTTACTTGTTAAAATGAACGAGAAGATTTCTAATTCTGAAGAGCAAGTGAGGTAGTTGCTGCAGTTGCCATCACTTCTCGACGGTAGCTCGAGTCTGCACGCGACCACGGCTGTTGCAACACAATCGAAACGTCGAGATAACAAATAAAATAGGTGCACACGCGATAAATACCGGTTTAAATCAGTAATTATCTTTATTTGGAACATTTAAACAGTATACAGAAAGGAAATGAAAACGGTGATACCAGCAGGTGTAAAGCACTGTGTCGGTCGCATGCATCAACGCCCTTCTCCATAAACCTTATCGATTATAGAGTTCCACATTAACTAATATACAGGGTGTTCCGGAACTACTAGGTTTTATTTTATTTTTATTTATTTGAGACAACAAACAATTATTTATACTAAAAACGGGATATTTACTATGATTTGTGAGTATTTGAGTATCCCGATATTTCGGCGCAGTTGCATGCGCCATGATCACGGGTAAACTCGAGTTTACCCGTGATCACTTAGATACTGCGCCTTCTCCAGCACTTACCCTCTATATTCACCCTATTACTTCCCTATTATCTACATTAAAACCTATGTAAAACAACATATACGCAATAAATATTTGACTTTACCTTACACAAACTGTTTAACTTAAGATAAAATTCACATAAAATCGTAGACCACTTGTTGATCTCGTAAGTGTCGAGAATCCTTCCCCCCCGCAACCTCTCTTCGGAATAACATACTAGTTCTGGGACAGCCTGTATAGAGTAGCTAAACGTACATTTAAACATATAAAATGAAAGTACGGACTATCGATTACAAATATAGGTGAGACAATGGATATATGTAGACTTCAGTATGGTCTAGTCCAGTGTTCCGCAAACTTTTTGTGTTCAAGGTACACCTACGAAATCGGGCAATTTCAGAGGTACCTACACCATAAATAAAAAATCAAATTTTAATCATATAATTATCGTTCATTCTTAAGTTTTAGTCAATTCAGAAACTTACACTTAATTTTAAAGCGTTGTATTTAATGCGAAACATGAGCTTGTTTTATTGAGCAAAGGCGATCCAAATTTGTAGTAATCGTCGACTGGGCTGCATTTCCGTTCGCCTTTATAATTTTATAAGAAATAGAATTTACCCGCGGCACACCAATTAATGACCACGGTACATCAGTGTGCCGCGGCACACACTTTGCGGGACACTGGTCTAGTCCACTAGGACACGATAACGACTAACTACACAAAAACACTTCAGCCTTTACAAACGTACAGTGACGATTCACTAACTCACTAACTGTTCATTTTACGACAGTAATAACACGTAACTAATTCGATATAAGTTTAGACATTTCAGTTCATTGCAGTTCAGTTATCTAGTGAATCGCCACTCAACGTTTGAATAGGAATTTCTAACCTACTTAAAATAAAAAAAAACCCGGCCAAGAGCGAGTCGGACTCGCGCACGAAGGGTTCCGTACCAATTAATTTATAAAAAATAATTATAGAAACCTTAATTACGTTTAATGTATAAAAACGGCAATAAATAATGTCTGTTGTATGGGAGCACCACTAAAATATTTATTTTATTAATTTACCTTATTTGAGGTTGGTGCCGATTAAGCTAGTCCTCTAAAGTGGAGCGCCCTACAACTCAGAGGACTATCTTAATTGGCGTCAACTATGTTTGGGGACACCCTTTAATTTTCAACTTTTTTATTTTTTGGTAGTTTTCCTTTATTTGTGCTGTAAGACCTTGCTTTTTGCCATATTTCGTGATTCTAGGTCAACGGGAACTAGCATATAGGTTTTCAACCCAAAACCTATACTATAGGTTTTGGGTCGAAAACCTGTATGGTATATACCACTGGTTATGGTTCTATAAGTGTGGTATATACCACTGGTTATGGTTCTATAAGTGTGGTATATAGACTACCATATATATACATGTGTAATGTCAATTTTAGTTAAAAGCAAGGTTACACAAGTACAACTAAAGGGAAAATTCCGAAAAATAATTTTCGCAAAATCTAAATTTGCCCATATCTTTTTATCGTGTTGACTCAGGATATTGATTTTTATACACCTAGTAGGGACTATAGACCTCAATATCTGTTATAAATTTCAACTTGCTACGTCCAACCGTTCCTGAGAAAATCGGTGGTGACACACAGACAGACAGACGGACAAGAGAGTGATCGTATAAGGGCTCCTTTTTTTACCTTTTGAGGTTCGGAACCCTAAAAATAGGATATAACTGTCTGATTTTAGTTACATGCATACAAGTAGCTGCAACAAAAAAACGGTATATTTCGAGTACAAACTAAACCGCTGAAAGGAAGCATCGTTTACCATACGACTTTCGGTTGCGAACTCTCTGCGGTCTGTTGTGTGGGTAAGGAACACCTTGGGCGAGATTGTCTACGCCCAACACGATGTGCTGAATCTTAGTGCGAGCAGCGTCCTCTAGCGATAATAGTATTGTTACAAAAGGGCCGTAATGCGAGCGAGGACGCTAGAGTTCGAGGGTGTAATTGATCGCTTACACCCGAGAATAACACTTAACTTTTCATCACAAATGCGAGTAAATTAAATTTTCATTCGTTTAGTCCTTTAGTTAGTTGGTGCTATAAAGTCTTTTGTTTCACAACCGGGCTGCGGCCAATACCATTTTTAAATAGAAATAAGGATTTGTTATCGAGATTGTATTTGTATTTCATCTTATAGTGTGACCATTAGTGCTGTGCACTCCCTGAGGTATGCGCGGCGAGGTGGGAGGCAAAGAAAAAACTGCATGAGTTCACATGAGATCAATACATGTCGGACATATCTTACGATATCAGTTTGCATTTCTAAGGCAAGACTTGTGGCGGGACGATGGTCGGAGGCTATCTATCTGTAATATATTATACTTACTTAGTTGATTAAAATGTAACTTAAATATACTCATATTTTATTAAAAATATGCAGGTGATAAATAAGAACTAAACTTATAATTCAAAGGACTTGTTTTATTGAACATTTTTTATATTTACAAACAATTATATATTCTAACGAAAGTTATTCTGACATAGATTCTGTTTCAACTTCATCTTCCATTTCATATCACGAGATAACGCACGACCCATCTTTGAATATTTATCTCATGTGCGTCTGACATAGACAGTCCGATACAAATAACACTACCTGCCGCCACGAGCGTTGACGGCGAACTGACAGAGCGCAGCAGCCGATTTTCCCCCCCGTCTCGCCGCGCGCATACCTCAGGGAGTGCACAGCACTAATGGTCACACTATAATAGCTTTTCGATTTCAAATTTACTCACGGCCGTAAATTACATTTACGGAGCCGTTATCGAATTAACAATGACCAACTTTCAGAGAATGAGTGATGTTAGGATTAGTATGTCGTATAGTAAATTAGTTGAACTGCCCGCGACTTCGTACGCGTGGGTTGTCAATAAAACATTACCCTCTATATATATACGTCTCAAGTCCACTCATAATCTATCTAGGTATATAGGTACCAAATTCCAAGGAAATCGGTCGAGCCGTTAAGTCGTGAAAAGGTGACAAACAGACAGAGTTACTTTCTAGTTCTAGATATTTATTATGAATGAATGAAATACTCTTTATTTCACACCAAACAAAAATACAATAACAATGGAAATAAACAATAAATAAAGGTACAATGGGAGGTCTTATCGCTAAAAGCGATCTCTTCCAGACAACCTTTGGATGGACAGGATAAACAAAAATCAAAAGACGGCGGTGTAAGAGTACAGACATAAACAGAACCCACAAAATAAAATATACGTATTGATTATACTAATAAACATAAACTTACATACATACAAATAATATATAAACAAACTACACGTTAGATAGAGGATAAATAACATAAACACTAACTAGCAGTTACGAGACAACGAAAGGAAATGGTTGTATACCTTGACTTTGAAAATACGAAGAGATTGGAACGACCTTATAGACAAAGGTAAGGCGTTCCACAGTCGCACAGCTGTGAAGGAGTCACCATAAAATTGTGAACTATGGACGGCAGTTCGAAGCTGTAAGTGTAGAGCTTCGGAAGAACGAAGGTTTCGAGAGTGTGCCTGATACAGAAACTGGAAACGCTCCTTTAGATAAGAAGGTGAAGTGACGACATATTCTATATGTGCATTCCGGCGAAGACGGATAGGGAGCCACTTGAGTTTTGCGCGAAATTCTGAGACATGGTCATACTTGCGCAAGCCGAACATGAAACGAATACAAAGGTTTTGAAGGCGCTCAAGTTTACTTATTTGGACTTCGGAAATGTCGAGGTAGCTGGCGTCGGCGTAATCTAAGATAGGGAGTAGAAGGGAATGTGCAAGCGTAATTTTGGTAGTAGACATGTTAACTTATCAAGAATCATAATCTAATAACATGTGAAGCTGTTCATTTCGATGGTTGTTAAATACAATGAATTTATGTTGTATGGAATGTATAACCGGGCAAAACTAGTTTAGTTTTAAGACTGTGCATGTTTCTTTGGCCAGTGCATTTTATAAGTATTTTGGTACAAATAAGATACCAAATGAAGCACGCATCATAAGCTTTATTTAGCATTACCTTCTATAACGAAAAGCATATTACAGTATCAATGACTATATCTTACACATAAATTTGAAATTAATGAATATATAGTTTTAGTTTTGACAAAGTCCCTGTACGGGCGTTTGTGCGCCACAAGGAATTTGACTGTCCGGCAGTCCGATTTTTTACGGTCCAGTGTGGCATAAAAATACGGATGATTAGCTTGTGCACTGCAAGGAATTTTACTGTCCGGCAGTCCGATTTTTGTGCACCGTCCGTCTTTAATCGCAGGTGCGGCGCAGTTTAGGGTAACTCTCTTTGAAACTAGGAACGATGAGTTTCTTGGAACATCGGCAGTTGCTGGCTTTATTACTCTACGTGCGAAGACGTAGAAGACAAAAAAGAATTTTGGGTTCATCCCCTTTTATATGAAAGGTACCTGACAGGGTCATTTTACATAAACCACAATAAATTGAGGCAGGACGAAAGATTATTTTTTAATAGGCCCGGAATGGGGAAAAGTAAAATGTCGGACGCTAAAATTACGTATAGTGCACAAGCTAGTATATAAATGGCGTTCCATATCAGACCGTAACAAATCGAACTGCCGGTCAGTAAAATTCCTTGTAGTGCGCCAACGCCCTACAGCTGCTAAAAATTTGTATTCTATCAGACAATACTTAAGGGCCGCTTTAATATTAATTAATTTCTACGATTTTTTTCTTTGACGATTATTTGACAAAGCCTGTACAGCTGCATCTCTCACTTTAGATTTTGCTTTTCTGTAACCTGACATAAGGGGTCGTCCTTTATCCCGTGAGGTCCGAATAGGAGGGGAGGGGGGGGGGGGGGTTAGAATAACATCACGATTGATCACGATGCCCTCCCCCATCGCTGTGATGCTGTGAATATCACGTGTATATTTTCCACATGAAATCCCGAGCGAGCGAATTTATGTCTAAAAAGCAACTTAATAAAGAATATTTAGCGTTCAGCAGACTGTCCCATGCGCGACCTTGTGTTTTCAGAATATGAATTTATAATAATTTTTCATTAAAAAAGTTTCTCCGATATTTAAAAAAAACTAACACAATACACGTGATATTATACGTATAAATAGATAGTATATGTTGGACGAAGCTTTTGCTGATAAAACAATATTTAAAATTGATGAATTCCAGTGATTACCTGACATATATAAATACATTATTATTATTTTTTCTCATTATTATTTACAATTTGACGATGCTTTTGCAGACCTTATTTTAAGTTGTTATTATTTAGAACTGTTTCTCTTTTTTTTATAAAATTTATTAACTATATCTATGGTTTATGTATTTATGTAACATATTTTAATTGTTTCATCTGACTTGTCCAAGCACATGTAATTTGTCAAAGGATATGAATAAATGAAATGAAATGTCCCATGCACGACCTTGTGTTTACAGAATAAAATTTATAATAATTTTTCATTACAAAAGGTTCTCCGATATTTAAAAATAAACAAACACAATACAAGTGATATTGTGTGTGGGGGGGGGGGGGGGGGGGGGGGGGGAGAGCTAGTTTAAAACATCGCAACGTATCACCAAGGGGGATGAGGGGGTAAAAAAGTAACCGAAAAAACCTAACGCAATAAAAGGATGACCTCTAACTGAGAGTTCCTCGTGGTCATAAAGTTTAAATAAACGTATGCCTATATCTGTCTACTTACGCGATTCAACAGAGCTGGTGACGCCGTTCATCATCTTGAGCAAGATGTAGGGTGCTGCGGCGATCACTCCGAAGAAGAGGAGCACTGGCCAGCCGGAGCCTCGCGCGCGCTGCTCCTGGGAGGCGGTTCCCGCTTGTGTAGCGGCCACGGCTTCAGCCCAGGCCTGGAAAATAGTTTTTTTACAAGCTTTTATTATATTTTTGTCTTAAAACTGCTGCCACCAACCCAAAGTCCTGCTCCGCTACTTTCTGGAGTTGAGATGGCTGGGGTCAGGTTAGAAGGGGGGGGGGGGGGGGGGGGATGCACAATACACTCCACCTTACAATTAGAAGCTTGCAATGTTTTTCAGTTTGTTTAGATCAAATCTTGCAAGCTGAATTCACACTTCCTCTTATCCTACGGCGTTGAAATTAGACATATTGGTTCAGTTCTGATGACAATGCATTTTATAGTAAGCATGGATTTGCTGCACGAAATTTTTTATGCGCATTTAATTATGATAGCATTCTAAGTTCCACCATGACATGGCTTCTGCTCTCAGTGTTGGCTTACGAAGAAGGATCTCCTCAACGGTCAACAGCACAGACACGATATTTTGTATATATTGATAAGGCACTTATATAAAAGCTGTAGGTATTTAAAAAGGTTTTTTTTACTTCGAATTTTTATTTATTGTGACCTAAGTCCTAAAGTCAATAGTGCTGTCGATATAAACACCGTTTTTGAGCTGCAAACGAGGGCTTTGTACCCGAAAGTATTGATGTTTGTTTGTTACTCAATCACGTCGTAGCGGCTGAACTGATTTCTATGAAATTTAGTATATAGATAAATTATGACTTGAATTGAAACATACGCTACTTTTTATTGAGAAACCACGCGTGCGTAGAAGTTTATAATATGAGCCCCCGAGAATCGCTACGTTATATGTTTAAAGAAATAAATGATGTATAGAGAAATACCCAACACTTGGAACTAATATCTGTAGATCATACAAATATTTGTTCTGCGGCGGGAATCGAACTCGAAACCTCATGCGTCTCATACGCTCCGGGGTCGTCTTTAGAGCCTTACTTCTGACTTTGGAAACTATTGACAACTAAATCCGTGATAATGTTATCATAAATCGTGATGAAAAATAGACTATAAAGATAAATGTGATTTTATCTTTAATAATCTCTTTGAATTGAAACAGGAAATCGCCATAAGTCTAAATAAAATTTATTTTTAAAGCATTTATATCTGGTCCACAATTAATTAGGTATATAAATCTTTCCTCTTATATTGTGAACAATTCTACAATACTTTTGTTCGTAATTATTGCTTAAAACGGGTATACGGTCGTGGTCAAACCGTGACCACGACTGTTGCAACACAGCCGAAACGTCGGGATAACAAATAAAAAAGGTGCATACGCGATAGAAAAATACCTTCGTTAGTATTTAATTTATTATTTTTTTTGTTTATTTACGTATTTGATTGTGTTCTGTTTTTAAATAAAAAATGAATAAAGTCCAATTCTGCTAATTTATAACAAAACTATTAATACCATTATTTATCGATTATGATTGTTGTTTCTGTCATAAACTGCCAAATTTTCAATGGAATTGTCATAGCAACGGCGGTCATTGAAAAAAGATAGTAGAATACGAAAAGGCGCGCTATTAGCGATTTGTTTAGTAGTATTAGGCCCTAGTTCTCAATAGAAATGTTTTTTCGTTCACTCTTTTTATTATTATAGCAGTTATAGCTCATTCAAGGGCGGATCCAGCTTTGGTGCCAGAGGGGTGGGGGGTGGGGGTGTCACATAGTCGTGGTCAAGTCACAAGAAGTTATAATTTAATTTTTATAATCATAGATACAAGTAAAAAGTAGGTATTTTATTAATGTACTTGCATACTGTACTTAAAAATACCTATATTTATGTAACAAAATCAATTTTTCAAATCAAAATATTATATTATAAAATATTATATCGCTTTTAGCGATAAGACCGCCCATTGTACTAAATCTATTTGTAAGAATTATGTTCTGTATTTTACATTGGTGTACAATAAAGAGTTATCTTATCTTATCTTATATTAAATTAATTAAATATTGAATGCACTTACATAAAATCTATATTGCGACAAAAAATATATATAAAAACATTATATTTAACAATTTTAATTAGTGGTCCAGCTAGGTCCTGGATCCAGCCCAGGGGGGG
Source organism: Philereme vetulata (assembly GCA_918857605.2). NCBI lineage: Eukaryota > Metazoa > Arthropoda > Insecta > Lepidoptera > Geometridae > Philereme > Philereme vetulata. Next base: position 8,520,108 of record OU975422.1, on the reverse strand, counting down.
AGGGTCATGGGGGTCATGACCCCCATGACCCTCCCCCTGGATCCGCCCTTGAGCTCATTACAATTCCGCGATACAAGCTTTTCCTAGTGGATCGTTAGTTAGATAAATCTGATAACAACATCTGAATAACCGTTTTCGTAATGTTTAAGGAATACGTAACTGGGTAACTATTAAGTTGTGCAATAAATACATTTTCATGATGCTACCGGCCTAGCGCGTGATAAATAGTATGTTCTAACTTTTCTAGAAATCGGATCAGATCGGTGACAGTCCAGCCGATTTTCTTTCCATTTCCGTAGAACAAAGTATCCGTTGAATGAAGTACTTATTTTTTTTATTTTGCTGGTATTATCGTGAGCTTGGTGTGATTTATCGTTGTTACTCTTAGTAATCTTATCTGATATCAATAGTAGTTGTATTTTTGCCTAATGTGGTACTTAAGATATTTTATAAAAGGTACTGACTAGGTATGGAACGATTCACGAGTAGCATGTGAAAAATCATGTCACCTCTGTTATTTTTCTTCGCATAATCTGCTAAAAATCATTCAAATGAAATCACTTTCGGTTTTCATCGTATATCGGTCGTAATCATTCGGATCTGCTACATATCGCAGTCATTCGCATTTCTTCGGAATTTATCGGGCGTTTTCGTTGCCCGTGATTTTTCACATGTGAAATAGCAATTGCAAGAATAGCAAGTGTGAAAAATCATTGCCTGTGATTTTTCACACGTGAAATAGGTTTTTCATGCAGTGATAAAAAAATAATCATATGATCATATGAAAATGATTTAAAAATAGTAATCATTATATGCCTAGTACCGACTCAATGGATCTAGGGCAGAGGTTCCCAAACTTTTTTCTCATAGACCACTTTCAAAATTTTTCTGGTTCCGGTGGACCCCCTGCAGCTACATTTCTACCATATTCACAGTCGACAAAAAATGTTAAGATTAGATCTAACTATGGAAATTTGCGTTGCGGCTGAGTTCCAACCACGAATGAACAGTTTTCGATACAAGTTTTTAAAAGTAACAGTCGTTGAGCTTCTTATAATATTATCTGCCTACATTGATAGGTGAAGTCAAGCCAACATTTTAGTTCTTCACTATCGAAACCAGATCGTGGGCCCCCGCTTACGAATTGTCACAACCCCCATTTTATGTCAAGCCAACGTAGACCCTCGTCGTTGTATTGCGCCACAAAGTTCATCGAAACGAGTAGGCCCATACCCTAAAAGTTAAACATTGATAAGACGGCCCATAATGCTTACATTTCTTTTTTATTTGTTTTTAAATGTTGTTGTGACTAGCTTGAAAGATATAATAAATAATTTTCATTCACGATCATACCTTGAACTCCGCCTCAGTTCTGATGCCAAGCATCACTAACAGTTTCCTGATCAGCCAGTTGATGTTCCGGATCAGACCAAACGTGGTCCAGAACTGGGCGAAGATAGACCGCAGTCTGCCGAAGTTTTCTGCCACGCCTGCAAATCGTTTCAATTCAAATTAATCAATAGGCAAACTATGTTCATAGTGGAAGTTTTATGGCTGTTAATTGGCTAAAAATCTTGTTCCAGGCACTAATATCTAATGTAATATTGTGTGCTATACGTATATGTTTGTACAACAACTTAACATTAATTAAAAGAGCCAGCAAGAGTGTTCAACCTAAAAACAAACCACACTTACGCATACATAATTTATCACAGTACCTATCTATCTGAAGTTCCAACAATAGAAAAGGTATTGATTTGCTGGTTATTAGCTAGCTGAAAATATGTATGAGTACCACACTCCACACTAATATTAAAAATGCGAAAGTTTGGATGTTTGTTTGTTACTCAATCAGATCGTAACGACTGAACCAATTATGATAAAATTTGGTATATAGATTAAAATATATGACCTAAAATTAAACATAGGCTACTTTTTATTGACAGACCACGCGTGCGAAGCCGCAGGCGGAAGCTAGTTGAATATAAATAAAGTAGTGATACTCATACAAATTTTAAATTCATTTAATATGACTAGCCAGTATCAAAATTGTGCTCAAAATAAAGCTAAAACCTCAAAGCAATTGTCAATCTCTGTGGAGCAATATGCAAGAGGTTTTATAGATCTGCATTGTCACCACACTTTGTTTAAATTTGATATGTTTGGTAAACAAATCACTTATCTGTACACCACAAAATAAACAATATTTTATTATTAACAATCTTTAAAATAAAAATTTACAAAACAAGTACACACGGTTACACATCAAGCTATACATTTCCAGTATAAGATGACTATAAGTATAAGCTCTCATTCTACGAAAAGCCTACACAGTGCGAGGTCAGCTTATACTGGAACTGTATAGCTTGATGTGTAGCCGTGTGTACAATTAGGTCTAATCGCTTAGAAGCACTACTTGCTTAGATGTGTACATTGTTAAGCTAAGGATGTGTGACTAACCCACCTATTATTTTTATTTGCCTTGCATAACCCAGCTAAATCCTATCGGTGGATTTTATCCTAACTCACTGCTTAGTTGTCTCGCACCGAGTTTTTCATCAGCACATATCACAGACAATAACAAGTCCATGTTGCCTATCATTATCGTTGTCAGCTTAAGTGATAGCCCACTGCTGGGTATAAGCCTCCTCCCTCAAACACAATTCCAACCGATCCTGTGCTATCAGATCCAGGTGATAGCAACCCCCTTTGCAGCCAATATTGATATAAGGGGTAATAGAAACCTAGAAAATAAACACTAAGTGCCTACGCACTAAGCAGACGATTCGCGTTTTCGGCACTGTAGAGGCCAGAGATTGTATAGATTTAAACACACGTACAAAGTTGTGTGCATGGGCCCTAAAAGAATAAAAATGAGCTCTTACCTAGAATGGCTCTAAAAGAGCTGGTGAGAGCATAGAATGTGTTCTCTAACATCATAGAGACTCCTCCCACCGCATATACCAGGCTCTGAATGGATTCAAACGCAGGGCGAGAGTTCTCTTCTGCTATTTGAATGAATCTGCAACATTACAACAGCTTTTTAAATCTATGATAATATTTTGCCTACCTATATATTTTAGGTAGGATGTTTTCCTGCCTCCTTGTTTTTATGTCTTGCCAGGATTCATAATTATGTGAAACTATCTAGGTACTTACTACCTGTAACAACTTTGTAACCATGTGAAAGCAATAAATGTATTGAGAATTAAGTTTATTCACAATCAGATGGGTTGGCTGGTTTAATTCAATAAAAATATCACTTAACTATGTACAAACGCGACATCAAGACTGTGATGTAGACACATAAGGAATAATAATAAATAAATAAATATTGCTGGACAATTCACACAACGCTCTCTAGCCCCAAACTAAGCAGAGCTTGTATTATGGGAACCAGATAACTGATAGAATACTTATATACTTTTTTTATGTAAATACATACTTATAATATATAGAAAAACATCCAGTCCCGGAACAAATATTTGTAGATCATGCAAACATTTGTTCCGCGGCGGGAATCAAACCCGCTACCTCCTGCGTCTCAGCCGGCTATTCGCCCACTGCGCCACGGAGGTCGTCAATTAATAGCCGTCAATAATGCTGCATTTTTAAAAACAACTACTTAAATTCCAACTAAGTAATTCTAGAGAACATTCTTTCACATCGGACAGACCGAGAATACAGAGAAAAAATTACATGAAATAAGTAAATTGAAAGTCACAAATCAATATTCAGGTTCTGAAGTCTGAAGGTAATAGAGGCATAGGGCCTTTGCCCTGCAGTGGGATCACAGAGACTTTTAGATAAGTTGAATATTGATTAGCACAGAAACAAAGAGAAAGGAAAGGAAAAACATAAATCTTACCTGCTCTCAATATTTCCATATCCATAAGGATTTTGACCGCTCATGCCCATCCCCATTCCACCCATACCATAACCTCCGCCGTACCCACCCATACTTCCATACCCTCCCATACCTCCATACCCTCCCATACCATAAGATCCCATCCCATATGACCCTATACCACCCATACCGTAAGACCCCGTACCGCCCATACCCCCAAGCGGGTATCCCTGATTCAAGCCGTAATTTTGAGAAGACATCAGAAATTCGGGCCTGGGAGGCAAATTTGGCACAGTCACTGGAGTTGGAACGTAGCTGCTGGTACCCAGAGGTACAGCATTTCGATACGACACAGTATTCTCTGGCGCTACTCCAGCGTTCGCCATATTTTGTGCAGATTCTCCCATATTGTTTCCCTCAGTCATCTTTAGCAGCTATAGATCAGCACAGTATCTTTGAAAGTGATCGAGTACGTTAGTTCACTGATAAGCGATGTGTGTGCGCCATTCGGATCTTAGATTACGGTTTTATCTAAAGTTCGCGAAAATTACGTTCGATTTTTCGTTGAACCTTGCACCGATCAATAAAAACAAAACATGTGATTGCAAAATCTACGAATGCAACTTTATGCGCCCGAGACCGAGACCGACCGACTGATAGTTAGTACAGTACTATTTGATGACTGAGACTGACTGATCTGTCTGTCACTGTCAGTGTGTAAAATGCTATTATGTATTACCAGGGCCAAATCTCGAATTGCCGTAATCAGGCACTTGTCTGACCGCCGCCGCCAGCGAGTAAGCGATTAGCTATCAACTATTTTCTCGCTCAAGGCACGAACCAAAGATATAGATTCCGTGTCAGTAAAAGAGACACGTATATTAATAGTTGATCGCTGGCCGTTCACACTGCCGGCGAGGACACGCTCTCCACTATTTTGTCGCAGCGACTACAACACTCAGCGACACTCGCTCAGCGTTACGCGCTCAGCGATGCTCGCTTGGCGGTCAAAACACACGCCGTGAGATGATGAAAATCGCCCGCCGCACTCGCTTACTCGCTTTACTGCCCAGTGAGACCACTTTAAGAACATTCGCTTCTAGCTGCTTGCTAACTCGTTTCTAGTTTCTAGCTCTACTCGCTTCTCGCTCATCGCCGGCGGTGAGACAAATGCTTAGCTGACAGAAAGAAATTGCCATGTTATATGGAATAATAGACACCTCGATTGCCGAAGCATAAAAAAATATGGTCAAGACCATGTAGAACTCCCGCCTTGAGGGTTCCGTACAAACCAAAATGTACCAAAGGTTTTGGTGATGTGATGACTACACTACTATGCAGTAGGTTACCATAAACAGTACCGATATTAATAATTATCCTGTTTTAAAACTTGTTGCCTTTATAACCGTGCCTGATAAACAGGCGGACAGACAGACGGACAAAAAAATGATCTTAAAAGTGTTCAGTTTATTTTTGATGTATGTACAAAACCCTAATAAATGAGCCAAATACATGTAAATATATAAAGCAATGACCACAACAGTAAAACCGACCATGATAGTGGCAGTAGGTATGCGTTTTTATATATATTTTATTAACTGCTAACAAATATCATTGCTCTCTCATACGCTGATTATCAAAGAAAAAAGAATTGTCAATGTTAGAATTCAATGTTTGTCAATGTTCTAATTGCCGTGATAACATTATTTTCAGCAATGTCAATAAAACATTTTTGTTTGTTTCTGCTTATAAACCATACTTTTGCCAGTTTATCTCAAGACAGCACCATCATAAGCTAGTTGGAATAGGTTTTTAAAATAGAAAATTAAAAGCCCTCATTTTATTCTATATATTATAATAATTGCCGTAGATTCTGCTATACAGCCATGGAGATGTTGCCGTAGGCCGTAGAATTTTAGTAAAATGAACACGGCAATTGCCGTAGCAATGGCGGCAGCACAGAAGGCTGGCCAGTGCTGCCACCTCGGCAACAAATAAAGTGTAGTAGCCTACCCACCATAAAGTTGCTTAGATTTAGGGAATTGAATACCTGCAAAAGTTGTTTTATGTGGATGACCGTAGAATGTAACTGGAATTAATAAAATAGGGTTATTATCCTTTTTTATTAAGTATTTCCAATATTATTATTCACGACTCAAAAAACAGTGTGATACAAAAGTAACTAGAAAAAAGCGGCCAAGTGCGAGTCGGACTCGCCCATGAAGGGTTCCGTAGCAACAAGTAACTTAATATAAAAGTTCTTGTAGTTCGTTGTAACTTTTTTTATATTTGAGTTGATGGAATGAAAGGTAAATTGCGGTTTACGATTTATGACGTTAAAAATTAACCCTTAACTACCTACCCGCGGTCTCACAAACACTCGTGAACATATTTTTGTGAAAATCTAAGTGTACGCGCCATTTTACATTTCGTGCGTCCATGTACCTTCTCCCCGCACACCGCAGTACCGTGCCTGTGCTCGTCGAGGTCACACGTGCGTTCATTTGTCGGTGGTGAGTAAAAAATTTTTGCCAGCGGTCTAAATGACCGCAGGTAGGTAGTTACGGGAGTTTTTTTCACCAAATACTTTTATTTGTTTTAGTGTAAAATGGCATCTAATGAAGAAATTATTGCGCGCTGGTTAGAGGATGATCCTTCAGAAGAAGATGATTTACCCAACAGAGACGATAGTGATGTGGAAAGTGATATAGGAGAAGATTTTGTCTTAGAAGAGTTTCACGAATCCGGTTCTGAAATAGATGGTGAAGAAGATTTAGTGCTGACGGAAGAAGGTAACTTGTTGAGGCCCCAAAGTACGCCTCCGGGTTTGTCAACGCAATCATCATCCGACAACTACGGCACTGGAGGCATTACGTTCGAGGGCCAGGAAAAGAAACTATTTCGGTAAAAATCGCTTTCGTTGGTCATCTTTGCCGTCGTCTTTTCGCACAAGAACGTTGCACCATAACATAGTGCAACAACGGGAGGGCATAAAACCAGCTTACAGAGATGTTCTACATTCGTCTTCGTCTCCACTTGACATCTGGAGGCAGTATTTTACAGACGAAATGCTCGAAAAAGTAGTACTGCATACTAACGAAAAGATTTTAGCTATCAGACCAAAGTACAAGAAACAAACTTGTGTCCAAGATATCGATCTTATAGAACTAAAAGCATTTATTAAATTCAAAGAAAACCATGAATTTTACCAATCATGGTATAGTACCGATGGCACCGGAAGAGAAATATATCGCTGCATCATGAGCAAGAACCGATTTGAAGTATTACTGAATACTATTCGTTTTGACGATTCATCGACAAGAGAAACCCGGCGAGAAAATGATGCAGCGGCGCCGATTTCTGACCTGTTCGATTCTTTCATCAGGCGGTGTCAAGATGTCTTCGCAATCGTAAGCTACGTTTGTATTGACGAAATGCTATTGGCATTTCGTGGCAGATGCCGATTCCAAATGTACATGCCAAAAAGCCCGCTAAATACGGAATAAAAATACAGTGCCTAACAGATGCAAGATCAGGATATCTCCTCAATGCGTACATCTACTTAGGGAGAGATTCAGATGGCTTGAACCTACCTGCCGAATATAACTGGCTGAAAAAACCTACACAGACAGTTATGCGCCTGATTTCTTGCATCGAAGGGACCAACAAAAACGTGACGACTGACAATTGGTATACATCTATTGAGCTATTAGATTTGTTGAAAGAAAAACAGCTGACATTAGTTGGGACAATGAGGAAAAACCAGCGGGATATTCCCCCTGAAATCCTACCTTCGCGCCATCGACAAGTTGATTCAACCATCTTTGGTTTTACTAAAGACAAAACCATTGTATCGTTTGTGCCAAAACAAAATAAAGCGGTTATCCTAGTTTCAAGCATGCATCATGCGCCAGATGTTGATGACAGCTCTAAGAAACCAGAGATTATATTATTTTATAATCAAACCAAAATTGGGGTTGATTTACTGGATCAAAGATGCTCGAATTATTCGACGGGTCGTCGGACACGCAGATGGCCGCTGGCCATATTCTACAGGTTGCTTGACATTGCAGCATCGAACTCTTATGTCGTAAGTTTGTCCACCCTACCAGAAAAGACTGAGAGCAGATTCTGTTTCATGAAGAAACTGGCTGGACAGCTCACGAGGCCACATATGGAACGAAGACAACTCAACATGTCGATTCCGCGACATATCAAGATGTCTCTTAGTCGGGTGCTTCATATAAATGATGGAACGCCTCTGGCTGCTGCAGGGAGTAGTGCTGATGAAGATAGGTTGGAAATTCGAAAGACCTGTTCTACTTGTGACCCCAAAAAGAAACGTAAGACCCAATACTTGTGTTTTCAATGCAAAAAACCAATTTGCCTTGGGTGCTCCAAAATGGCGTGCCGCGAAAAACTGTAAGTTGGTGACTTGCAATTTTGGTGAAATAAGTATTTTTTGATTGATATTTTTATTTAGATGTAAGAGTTGATTATTGAACTAAGCTCAATTAGTAAGGAAAAGTTCCTAAATTATGTTCCTTGGATCATGGATCCCATTTTCTAGATATGTTAATTTTTTTCGGTGTTTTCTGACTCTCTTGATGAAGATTTTGAATTATGTGGTAAACAATGTTGATTTTTTATGTTTCAATAATTTTAATAAATGTTAAAAACTACTACAATTTGAAGTTTTAATTAAATTTAACCCCAAAAGTCAAAATTTTGCTTTGCGACAGCATTATATTACAAGAGTCTCAGAGACCGCGGGTAGGTAGTTATGTGACAAAAATAGGGGGTAGGTAGTAGAGGGTTACAAAAAACTACTTACTAGATTTCGTTCAAACCAATTTTCGATGGAAGTTTGCATGTTAATGTACATTATATATTTTGTTAGTTTTATCATTCTCTTATTTTAGAAGTTACAGGGGGGGTGACACACATTTTACCACTTTGGAAGTGTGATTCCCGCAAACTATTCGGTTTAGAGAAAAAAATGATATTAGAAACCTTAATATTATTTTTGAAGACCTATCCATAGATACCACACACACGTATGGGTTTGATGAAAATAAAATTTTTGAGTTTCAGTTCTAAGCATGGGGAACCCCCAAATTTTATTGTTTTATTTCTATTTTTGTGTGAAAATCTTAATGCGGTTCACAGAATACATCTACTTACCAAATTTCAACATTATAGTTCTTTTATTTACGGAAATAAGTGGCTGTGACATACGGACGGACAGACAGACATGACGAATCCATAAGGGTTCCGTTTTTTTGCCATTTGGCTACGGAACCCTAAAAAGTGACTTATTTATTTAGCTACCAATTTTTTATTATTCACGATTCAATAACAGTGTGATGCAAAAGTAAGTAGAAAAAGGGGCTTATTTATTTAGCTACCAATTTTCATTTACTATTATTATTTATTAGCTATTTAGCTTCCAAGTTTTAAATCTGACTAGATGTAGGTAGCTAAAAAGTGGCAAAACGGACAACATTGCGAATGACTGACTGTATTGTATGAGCGAGCGAGTCCGAGCAAGCGAGGGCTCCAAGCGGCTCCAAGGAACTTGTTTTAGTCAATTGGTACATTCACTTCCTTGGAGGGCTCAGCTCGCTGAGAAGGAGAGAGAGAGAGAACCAACAAATTCCATGGAGAACGTACGCCATGAACGAACGGTACAAATTCCTTGGAACGAACTGCCTGATCTGACATTGACATTGTCAATACAATTTATTTTTGTAATAACTATAAAAATGTGGTCCCTTCCCTTCGTCAGTCTACGGGTCCCTCCCTTCAGACTTATAAGATAATTGTAGACTTACTTTTGTATACTTTTGATGTTGTCTATGTCGATGGATAAGAATTGTTTTTTTTTAAATATCATGCTGCATTCGGCTCGACCTTAGTTCAGAAAAGGAATTTTAAGGAATATAATTTAAAGTATATATATAGATATAGATGATGTTATAAATAAGTCCACGGGGAGGGAGGGAGGCCACAGTGTTGTGTATTTAATTTTGATTGGTAGGTGATTGGTTTGTTCTAGTAGGTAGTTTTGACTTTTGTTAGTCTATGGTCGGTCGTCGGATAATGATTATTGACCGACTGACTGAATGTAAACTGTAAAGCAAGGGTGTCAATATTTCGAAGTAAAAGTTATTTTGCTATTTCAAGTATTATCTCTCAGTGTTTTCTTACATAAATTTGGTGATATATAGTGCAAAATAAACTGGTTATCGAAAACAGTGAGTAATGATGAATAATGTCCTTATTTACGTAAACTTCTTAGTGTTTATTGTGGCTATTCATAACATCGTTTCTAGTTCGATGTTTTCTTATTTTCCTACGATTAATGGCATAGTTTTGGGTAAATATAAGCTTTTCTTGCTGCCTGCCACATTTTCGAGATTTTAAACGTAAGTTAGTTGGAGTTTAGCTGGTTTCTAGAGATTATAATGTCACGAAGTTGTGGAGGCAATCTCGACCGGTTCGTGAAGTAAACCGCCCGGAATGTCTCTGAATCGGAGTCAATTACTTCAGAATTAATTTAAAGTGGTCGTATTAAACACCGTGCGTGACTAGTTGTTGATAGTTGTGTGAAAATTCCCGCTAATTTGGCTCTTGTCTCGAAAATTATGTTGGTTTATAAATCAACCACAAGTAACAACTATGTTACTTACCTATAATAATTAAAGTTAAGTAGGTAGGTATTATACGAAAAAGTCACTGATGGAAGCCATATTATTTAAGTTTCTCTATACCTTATTCAATGAAAATAATTGCTGATTGAAATTGAGCAGTAGATATATTATTACATTGCTTTAATTCATTACTAAGTATTTATTTTTTAACAACACATTCTGTTTGCCACTTAGCAAAGGCTTTCCCCTATCCTTTTCTGTTCCTTACCCCTGACTGGTTTATCACTATCAGCCTTCATCTAAGTATTTATTCCTTTCGTGCCCATATGTACTTACACACAATAATAATTCATTCTTCTCTTTGACCTACCGTTAGGTGTGGTTGCCTTCACAGAGTGAGCACAGGGAGTGCTTCTATTGTACATTTTATATAAATGTAAGTCTGTGTATTACTCATTGGAAATTTTAATGAAATCTTTACCTCTACTTTTATATCTCCACATTCACCACTTTTTTTATAGAATAGAATTACTTGACACACAGAAACAGAGAATGGATAAAGTAGGTATACCTAACAAACAGAGGACATGAGTAAAACAATAGAAAAAAACTAACAGAAATAAATATAGATACTACAGTAGGTTATTATTCCAATCTTTACACATGCAGAGGGTTACCATGATGCTGTCTATACCAACCAGCCCCGCTCCAGGTGTGCCTGTTACCTTTAGCCTCGTTACAGATTTTCCCCTTTAGCGATCTGGTTGTGGTAAAAGCCTATCAGCTATTTTCTTTTAATACCATATTGCAAAAGATTATTCATTCTTATCTATCAGCCAAAGGGTAATGACCTTTTTTAATGTAAAAAGCGCAATAATTACATGATAACAATAACATTTGTAATTCATAATATGTTATGATAAACAAGAGTACCTATTGAAACAATTCTTTGAATACCTATCAGGATTAAAAAAGGAGTATGGTACAGTTTAATATCTTTTTTTATCTCATTGGCATAAATATGTACCTACATATTAGGTACACCAGGTTTCAACTATGTATGCAATAATAAACACTTCATTCCATCCTAAGGTTGTCTGGTAGAAATCGCTATTTACCGAGAGGTCCGCCAATTGTATCACATCATTGTTCTTATTTAATTGTTTATGTTTTATGGTGTGCAATAAAGTTTTTTCTACCTATCTATCTACTGTCATAACTACTTATCAAGCCCAGTTTACTGTTTGATATTAAGTGTGACAGATATATAATATACCTACAAATATATATATTGGAATATCTCTCCGTTTAAGGTAAAGGCTACAAAAGAATAGTTTCTTGATTTATCCGTCGAAAGAGCATGGCGCCACAGTCGCGCTAAAAGCTGATTCTACGAACTTTCGCCATGAGTTTGACATTTATTAACTTACTAGCTGACCAATCCGCGGCTTCGCACGCGTGGTTTGCCATTAAAAAGTAGCCTATGTGTTAATCCAGGTTACGATCTATATGTACATACCAAATTTCATCGCAATCGGTTCAGCCGTTCCGGCGTGAATGAGTAACAAACAGCCATACATACAAACTTTCGCGTTTATAATATTAGTAGGATTTCATCTCATGGATGAGGTTTTGTGCAGGTTGCAAGCCCATCGGCGCTTATTAGAATACTAATAATTACCGATGGGAAATGCCTTCGAGTTTTGTGGTCCTAGGACATGTCAGTTTCCTCATGATGCCTTTACCGTTTTAAGCACGGCTTATATACATTTTTCGAGTAGAAGTATCCATTGATGCACGGCCGTGATTGGAACCCACGACCTCCAAATCGAAAGTCGGGTTACATCCCAACTAGGCCACTAACCCTCGTATTTACTTCATTGAAGGAAAATAATTGATTGTGTCAAGAATACCCATGAAATGTCACCATATAAAATAAAAATAGCTTTTATTTGATTCCACAATAAATTAGATAAATTAGACAGAATCAATTAATTTGATATTTAATAAATTATTATATGACTGATTAACCATAATTACGGATTGATCGAGTGAGAAACACCACGCTGCGTTCGTTGACAGGCATTGCCGATGTTGGAGAAAAGAGAGCTAGGCTCAAATGGGATTGGGCGGGACACATTAGTAGAATGCACCCCGATAGGTGGGCTAATTTAGCCACAACCTGGAGCCCTGATGGAAGACGCGGTCGGGGTCGGCCAAGAAAGCGTTGGCGAGACGATCTTGTTGCCTTCGAGCAGGAGTGGTGGAGTGTCGCACAGGACAGAGATAGATGGAGAGACTTGGGGGAGACCTTTGCCCAGCAGTGGGACAATGTAGGTTGACAAATAAAAAAAAACATAATAAATCTACTACTCATGTAATTTAATCTCCTTCTAATGTGGACCCCCTCAGGGTAAAAGCCTCCCTCAAAGAATTCCATTTTTCTTATCTTTAGCAGTGGTCATCCAGTCTCTTCCTGCTTTGGATACAATCTCGTCCTGCCACCGGGCGCCCGGGCGACCTCTACTCCTCACGTCATGCGGTCCTTTCCATTTTGTGGTGTTAATTGTCCATAAAGTGCCCATAAGTAATAATAAACTATAACCTCAAAGGTCACCATATAAGGCAACCTAAATTGGTTGTATAGGAAGGAACAGCTTTAATTTTAACCCCTGTCGCAAAAAAGGAGTGTTATAAGTAACCCCTATGTTTGTCTGTGTCTGTCTGTCTGTCTGTGGCATCATAGTACCCAAACAGATGGATGTTAAATGGACCACAAACGCGGGTACATGTGACTTCAGTCCGCTGAAAGAAAAATCAGACAACTGAAACACCTACCATTCTACATCTGAACAAAAGAGGCCGCATGTCACCTTGCCTTATTTCCTCATGTCTGCGCTGAAGAGCTTTTAACAGAGGATAAATTTCGTAGATATACAACGCGAATCGTCTGTCGGGCAATGGTATAGATTCGTGACGAAACTTGCTTATGTAACCGTGCCGAATGGAAAATTACGGTGGGGGGCCGTTAATGGTACTTACAACCACATGTTTCTGTGTTTTATAAAACATAACACACACTTACTAGATTATTAAGAAAACATAACGTATCATCGTCACTTCTTGTGGTTTTCCCACATGAAGTCGGGTCACAATCACAACATGTAAGTAATTCATGGTAACAAAACAAAAACATAATTATAGAGTACATAACATAGAGAACACAGTGACTCATGGAACTGAAATCAAAATGAAAATAGTTTAATTTAATTCTGACACCGCCTGTTCTACCTGTCCCTGCCAGACTATTTCTCATTGGTAGGGAACTAGGGATATATGGCCTAAATACGTAAGTCTAGGTTATACTAGGATACATACGACTCAGCATTATGCGCCACGCACTAGCAAATTACAAGTACACATCAGTCATCTGTCACAAAATCCATCATTCCAGGCTCAGAAATGAAGAGATTCGCATAGTCACAGATGCCACAATCAAGAACTGAACTGAACTGAAGAGATTCGCAGACAATCCACTGAGGATTAGCAAGCTGAAGTGGCAGTAGCTGGAAGAATTGACGGCCCTTGGTGCAGAAAGGTTCTCGAGTGGTGACCACGCAGTGGAAAGCACACCGTAGGATGACCCTCCACTAGATGTTAAAACGATTTGATAAAGTTTGCTGGGAGCCGTTGGTCGTTGTTCAGAAGATTGGTCTCTGGATTTGTATGAGGGACGCTTATCTTCAGCCGTGGGCGTCCCGATGATATGATGATGAGAATGAGGCAGTTAGTATGATTCATAATCATAATTCCTTTATTGTCTGTAAACCTAGGTACTTAAAGATCGTTGAGCTTAATTATAGAACTATACTAGGTTTCGCCATTTTAGCGTACAAACATTATATTTAGTCATTTAAATTGAAAGAATAAAATTAAATCCAATACATATTTAATAATTATAAATGACAAAGGTTTTCGATATTTGAGCACAATTGATACAATATATATATATATATATATACTATTATTACTATACATTGTTAAAAATAAAAATGAGAAAACTAGTTACACATATTATCCTTTAGGAAGTCGTCAAAAGAGTAGTAGGCTTTTATTAATAGCAGATTACTGAGCTCATGCTTAAATTTGCCAAGACATGTTATTGCTCGTATGGCAGCTGGTATCTTGTTGTAAATTATTGGTGCCATACAGAGCACACTCATGCGCAGAAGATGTGTTTTGCACGAGCGATGGCGTAGTTGATCTTCGCGGCGATACCCTGGCGGGGATTGCTTACTGTTCATACATGTACCAAGCCCTAGTCCGCCAGTTTCTGTAAAAGTAGGCCAACGGGAAGGTCTGTCGCGGCGACACGTATTGTTCGAATGTCTGGATTTCGCTGTGAATGGGGTTATTCTGTGAACAGATGTCTGGGACGTGGAATAACTTATTGCATTAACGCGAGCCAGCAGAGTATTTTCAATTTACGCATAGTAATTACTACGGTAAAATATAGCCTAGCCATATCCTAGATACGTGTTATACAGGATAGATAGATATACTTTTTATTGCACACCAAACAAAATTACAATGACAAAAAAATATATAAGTATAGTGACGGAATGAAAAGTTTCGTCACCTTAGAGTCGGTTTTCGCTTGCACCAGTAATGCAAGAATCAATTAGTAATTCTTTTTGGCAAGATAAAATTAAATAGTCAATCAACTTTGAACGGAATAATTATGAACTTTATCAACGAACAGTTAAACATTATTTTCTCTAACTCAGTCTATTTCTGTAACAAAGTTTCAAAGAAAGAAAGAAAGAAAGAAAAAACATTTATTTGTGACGGTACTTAACATACACAGCACACAAGTAAGATACACACAATAGAACAAAATAATACACACAAAAACAGCAATACCCAACAAATGTGTGTCTCACAATTACCTATATATAAATGACCGACGTCACAAAAAGGCGCCCAACTCAGCATTTGTTGTGCTTTTGGCACAACAGTGTTGTGCCAAAAGGATAGTGGAGAGGTGCATATAATGAGAGCGAGTAAAGATCGTCTAGTATTATATTGGGCGCCCTACTAGCATTACGTCAAAAAAAAGTTTATTCATTGTAAACGTAAGGATCATTTTGATATGTCTTATTGTGAGTAAACTTCAAGTGGTAAGGACGCGGTGGCGGAACGCACTACTTTAGACTCCTACACCTATTCTGACCGGTATTTTGGACATCATCATCATCATTATCATCATCACCAGCCGGAAGACGTCCACTGCTGAACATAGGCCTCCCCCTTAGATCGCCACAACGAGCGGTTGGTAACCGTTTGCGTCCAACGGCTCCCCGCGATTCTTACTAGATCGTCGGTCCACCTTGAGGGGGGCTGGCCTACGCTGCGTCTTCCAGTCCGTGGTCTCCATTCGAGAACCATTCTTCCCCAACGGTTATCGGTTCTACGAGCGATGTGGCCTGCCCATTGCCACTTCAACTTGCTAATTTTGTACATAATTAAACTTAAATTTTACTTAGAAAACTTTCGTGATTTATTTCAATCATTATTATAAATAAATAATAAATAAATATTGCTGGACATTTCACACAGAGCTATCCCCAGAGATAGCCCCAAACTAAGCAGAGCTTGTACTATGGGAACCAGATAACTGATAGAATACTTATATACTTTTTTTTAAATACATACTTATAATATATAGAAAAATAACCAGACCCGGAACAAATATCTGTAGATCTTGCAAACATTTCACCGCGGGAATCGAACCCACTACCTCCTGCGTCTCAGCCGGCTGTTCACCCACTGCGCCACGGAGGTCGTCAATACTTATCACGTACCGTCTTATCGGTGTTTTGACCGACAATATTTAGGTTCAATTCGTGAAACTTCATTAGGGTGAGTGCGTTCCGCTCCGAACTACATCTCGCCTCGCATACTTTCATTAAATTAGAACCTAAATTTGTTAAACCCTTTAACTTAAATAACAGTTTAAAAAGTATTGTTTAATCCTGTGTTTGATAGGTTAATGGTTCTCACGAAATAAACCTATTTCTATAGGCTCCGAAACTACTGGACCGATTTAAAAAAATCTATCACCGTTGGGAAGGTACACTATCCCCGGGTGACATAGGCTACTTATTACCCAACTGCGCAGGAGGGTAATGTTTTTATTGAAAAACTACGCGTGCGAAGCTGCGGATTGGTCAGCTAGTATACAATAATATGCTTTTAAAATGTGGAATCTTAATATAATTTATCTTTATTTATTCTTTATATTTCAGGTAACCTACTTCTCAATCTACCGTTCCTGTTGGTGAGTCAATATTTATTTTATTTTATCAAATTAACGGTGTTTATCGCCGTCATTATGAATCTTTACGATGTGTTATTAATTGGATTTACAATATAAACACCTACTTTACTTGACTTTACGAGGTTTTATTTCGAACGAGTTCTTTAGCGAATAGTTTTTATTTAAAAACAAAATCGTTGAATCCATTAAAAATTAAGCAGCAGAAAATATAAAAGGCTTTTCAAAGAACATCTTTTGGTCATGAATCTTGCTGTCCAAAAAAGCTTTTACGTTACATAATCATATTATATTTTTTATTCTAGACACCTTTATCCAACCTGAACTTACCCGACGTCCTTTAACCCTGTACCCTGCTTCCTTGAAAATCCAGTCCTGCAGATGAAGACTGTCCTGACTTGATATAAACATAACATAGTATTTCATTCTTCCGCTGTTCCTATCCAAAACCACTTATTTTATCTTTAAAACCAACGTCAACATTATAACATTTGGTTTTATCCGACTACCCTGCATTATTATTTCATCATTCATCCTTCAGTCTTTACGTTCGTGATCTTTTTATCATCTAGTTACTTCATACACTATAGACTTAACTCAAGACTTGTTCTTCTAGTCGCTGGCGTGTCAGTAGTATAGTAATCCTAAACTATTTTAGAGTAACTTTAATAGACGTGGGCGTGTTTTTGTTGAGATCATGCCTTGTTCAGGTGGTGTTGAAATGACAAGTTACTTGAACAAAAGCTACTAGAAGACGCTATGGTAATGAAAGGAGCCCTGGCAGAAGGACTGAAGATCAGATTTACTACGTTGTGGAAGTGGATCATCTAGTCTTTTCATTACAGGCTCAAAGTCACTCTCGTAGACAGATCGGAAGCAAATAATTTAATTATATTGGACGGTATAATGTCTTTGAATCGGTCCTCTCTTTATGGGAATTTCACACAGTGTATGCTCACCTTCCATCTCTCGTGTGGTCACACTCGTGTGTGAGATTGAGATGCAAGGACGAAATAACAACGACAGCAAGAAACAAATGGATAGATATAGCACAAGATCGGAAAGAATGGCAAGCTCTGGAGAAGGCCTATACCCAAAGAGTTTACATAATCACGTAAGAAAATTTACCATTAATAATTAATAATTTTAATTTTGAATTTCGATGCAATCACTATTCTATTCACATAAATTTTACATTAAACATAACAAATAAATATTGAAAAGGAGACTTGGTAAAATTGACTAATTGACATTTTACATTTTGAATGAAGAACTGTAAAATCACGAACTTCAATTTATTTTTGTGTGAAATAAAAAGCTATATTATTTTATACTCACCTTTGTAAAGATCTTCACCGATATTTGACCCGCGGTCCTGATCCCTATTTTCCCCAGTATGCATTTGAGTTACATAAGTTTGCTATCTACATTCGACGCTCTCTTTGAATTCAGATTGCAAATGACGTTCGCTCGGGCGTAGGAACGGCCTACATTAGAGGATTACGTCTGCAACTGCAGTGGACAGTAGGCGGTTATGTCCTAGTATTCAGGTGATTCTTAGGATAGATATAAAGCTTTTGTAACTACACCTATCATTTAACTATCATTTATTACTAGCTGATCCGCACTGGCATCGCACGGATTTTTTTTTTAAATAAAATATATCCAATCTTAATTTTTTTTATTGATGATAGCCAAGGGCTTGACCACTACCTCACCTGGTGGTAAATGATGGTGTGATCGAAGATGGAGCACGCTTGCCTAGAAAGAACCTATTTACTCTGGACTTGAAGACTCCGAGATTATACTGGTTCGGAAAAATATACGCCGGTATTGAGTTCCACTCCTTACTTGCGCACATTCACCAAAATGACAATTGACCGTGACTATTGCTAATTAGGTTAAAATTATGTTTTTCCCCTTTTCTGTTGTCTGGTTCAGGTCATCTGGTTCAATATACTCGTAGTACTCAGGGATAATGTAACTTTCTATTGGTTCAAAATCTTTCAAGAATTTACAAAATCTGTTCAGTAGTTTCGTAGATTACGTAAATTTTTCGTAGATTCCCCTACAAACAATTTTACAACTTTAGCTTTATTTTATTTATTTAGAGAAACCAACGGTGATATAATTTGTTTGGACAAATAGCTTAGCACTTAGAACTAAACGTAAGGCTAATAACAGGTTTCTACGTTTGAATCTTAAAGTAATATTAGTACTTATAGAAATACAATTATTCTCCCCTAAGATTTGACATATTTTCTAGGTACATAATAGGTACACACGGCAACACAACAAGCTATACAGTTCCAGTATAAGCTGACCTCTCATTCTACGAAAAGCCTATACAATGCGAGGTCAGCTTACACTGGAAATTATAGCTTGATGTGTAGCCGTGTGTACACGCAACTATTTTACAACAAGCGATTATTTTAGGTTACATAAACAAACTTTTTTCCTTTACCAATAGAGTAGTGAGGTAGCGCGATTTTCTTCTGTAAGTACTCAATCTTGTTCTAGCTACCTTTTTGTTTTTTCATACGTATTATAACAAAAAGCGTACCTACCTATAAATAAGCCCCAAACTAACCTTAGCGTGTACTATGGGAACCAGATAACTGTTAGAATACTTAGGTACCTATATGCTTTTTTTTGTAAGTACATACTTTTAATATACTAGTGGTTCGCTCCGAACTGAGATATCGCGAGTCTCAGATTAAAACAAAAAAATATTATTTGTAATCTGGCTATCAAAACAGTGCCACGATATATAACCATCTGACTTGAGCTACAGTTTCATTCATATTACAGGTAACGGGAGTTCATATGTGAGTTCTGGATTAGACTTTTGCCTATATTTGGGTCACTACATGCATACCAAATTTCAGCACTATAGGGTAACTGGTGAACCCTGTGAATTTTGTCAATGTTCAGTATGAGTTAAGGCTAAATAACTTAAAAACTACAAGGTTTAAACTAAAAATAAAAACGGGGTCGTAATGTACTCACAAAGACCTTTTATTAGACGTGCCACTTGCCCGGATAGTCCTGTTTTGTTTTTTTTACCTTTCTTGAACCCCAATATCTCAACCCCCCCCCCCCCCCCCCACATTTTTGGCTCATTTAGTCACACCAAAATTGTGCCAACCTATACCAAATTACACGATGATCGGATAAACGCTTCGAAAGTTATCCTCGGACAAACAAACATACATACATACAACGCCGATTTGCCAAAGTTGATTTAGAGATCTCGCTACGCTTTATCAATAAAAAAACATCCATACCCGGAACAAATATATATAGATCATGCAAATATTTATAAAGCAAAGCTTGTTTCTCCCATCATGATAATCGCATTAAAACTATCGCTTGCCTCTTGTATCCTAACTCAAGTTCGAATATTTGACCGCAGTTCAGAATATTACCCAACTAACGGCTGAACTCCGATCAAATATTCAAACTGTTTAGTCTCTTTGACTAGTTAGTAGTTAATGGGATTGGCGTATCTTTTCCTCTTGGGAATACAAAAATATGTGTCAGTTTGCTGTGTTTTTATTCAGTTGTTTATTGATTTTCTAGTCGAGTTCTCTTTTACACGCCAAACGACACTTTCAAACCGCTGCATACCTACTCCAAGCGGTATTTTTCGACCGATGGTGTATGTTTTTTCAACGTCCGAACTTTACAGAAACAAACAGAAAAATATAACATTTGCGGTTTTGCTCTCGCTAGATACGTGTGCTACCGTTGAAAAGTTATCCAACGTAGCTCATGTTATTTTTATCAGGATACAATTCTAACTTCCGCGAACAAACAAAAAGATAACGTAAAGTGATTGCTTTGTATCCTCGGAAGCGTTTGCTTGCAGTTTTTTCACGGCACTATCATTATATTTTTGAACGAAATGCTGTAGCGTTCATCCATCCAAATGTTGCGACGACCTCACGCAGTGGACGTATAGCCGGCTGAGACGCAGGAGCTAGCGGGTTCAATTCTTCCGAAATTTGAAGAATTGGGAATTGGAATTGGGAAATTTGTTCCGGGTCTGGATGTTTTTATATACACGGTGTCCTTTAAATCACTGTTTTCCCAGAACAAACGTTGTTCAGACCATGGTCTACATAACATCAAATTAAAAAACAAAACGAAACCTGTCTATGAAAAATATAAAACGAACTCAAAACGTTTATTTTAACGTTACGCCCTACAACATAGCGCGCTGACCGGTAGCTACTAGGTACCTATTACCCGTGCGCGATAAGTTGGGACCTGAGCACGGTGACGTCATATTGGCGTGTTTGTACCGCCCGCAAAAAAGCGAACATAACAAGCAGCCGCCCGCGGCTTCGTCTTTGTTTTTTTTAACCTAATTTATTATGTTACTCAGGGAGGACGCTGCTTTTTATCTAATCTTTTTTACACTATTTGAATAAAATAAAAATACAATGTTTAAGTTTATACATTTATTTTATCTATTATTTACATTATCTCATCTTCGTCACTACTTAGTGGACAGGTAAACAAAACTGTTTGTTCCGTTTTCAAAAAAAACTCTAACACTTTTAGCACGAGGTTTCTTTCTCCGCTATGCAAAGGTTTACCCTTCATAATGATAACAAAAACACTTAACAAGAACTATAACAACAAAAACTACAACAACAAAACAATGACACAAACTATAACAACAAAACAATAACACAAACGAAAAATAAAAGAATTCCACAGCGCGTCGTTACGTGACGTAGGCCAGTACGAGACTAAAAACCCTAGTAAAAAATAGTGACGCGAACGGTACAATACGGGCGCCATCGGGGAAGTGCAGGGGAAGCGGTCGGGGAGTCGCATTCCTAGCAGGTCCCAAGTTATCGCGCACGAGTAATATCTAACTAAGGAGTAGGTAATAAATGCTATGGCTTGCGTAAGTTCATAGGAACTTTATGTATACGGTTAGTTTTTAAACAAAGTTAGACTTATTTGAGAAGGTCTAGATTTTATTATTTTATTCTCTTATTTGATGCTATAAACAGTTATTAGACCATGGTCTGAGCAACGTTTGTTCTGGGAAAACAGTGATTTAAAAGACACTGTGTATACCTATTATAAGTCTGTATTTACAAAAAAATGTATAGAAGTATTCTATCAGTTATCTGGTTCCTATAGTACAAGTTCTGCTTAGTTGGAGGCTAGATAGCGCTGTGTGAAATGTCCAGCAATATTTATTTATTTATAACTGGTAAAAACAACCCGACAGTATACTCTACAATCTAGAATCTATCTCACTCAGCCGACAATGGCTAATATTGAACGAATAATCACCGGTACCCGTTTGTGTCTCGGGGTTTAGATGTACTTAAGTACTTCCTTTTATTATATTGTATATCGCTTTTCATGGCATACCTTAATCTGTCCCTTACGCAGACTAGCCAAGATAGAACCTGAGGCACGAGGAACGATGTTATTATGGTGACGCTGGTCGGTGTTATTCTACTGAACGTGTGTTTGCCGAGGGAACCTACTTACAGAAAGAGCTAGAGTTTTAGACAAACAATCAACGTCAGAAATGAACATTGCAGGCAGAATCAACTGTGGCGCGCGTGCTCGAGTGGCTTCTGTTCGCAGTGTAGGTTCGCAGGCCGGCTTGAGGGCGGATATATAAGACGGGAAATTGCTTTATTCTTGGCAACACCAGAATTTTCAGACCAATATATTTATGCCATTGATAAGTTTAGGTATATGGGAAGGAGAAAAACGGCATCCTAAACTGTTTCTGAATTGTGGGGACAAAAACGACTATAACGAAAATAGCTTTGTTTCATAAAAAGTATCATAAGTGTTGAGGAAATCTTTTAGTGTTTTGGAAGACCTATTCAACGAAAGCCCAAAATACACCCCTAAACTGTCTTTAAAAACGTTTTTTTAATGTTTTCACGACCTCCGTGGTGCAGTGGGCGAATAGCCGGCTAAGACGAGGAGGTAGTGGGTTCGATTCCCGCCGCGGAACAAATGTTTGCATGATCTACAGATGTTTGTTCCGGGTCTGGTTGTTTCTCTATATATTATAAGTATGTACATATTTACAAAAAAAATGTATAAAAGTATTCTATCAGTTATCTGGTTCCCATAATACAAGCTCTGCTTAGTTTGGGGCTAGATTGCTCTGTGTGAAATGTCCAGCAATATTTATTTATATGTCATAACGCCTAGTAAGTTATGACTCATAACTTACTAGGCGTCCAGCATGCAAAATTTCAGCTTTACAGATAGTCAACGAGTAAAACTCTGTACTTACATGGCGAAACTGTAAGGGTAGTTCGTCAACGGAATCCTAAAACTCGTGCTTAAGAGGACGTTTAGACTAGCTGCCCTCTAGAAAACTCCACCAATAAGATTGCTATATCACCCAATATTTTGGGTGATATAGCAATCTTATTGGTGGAGTAGCGTAGGATTTTTGTAGATTGCTTGCATCTTGCTGGTGGCAATCCTTATGACTACAGTGTACATATGTGATAGGCATAGAAGTCGTTCTAGCATAGTTTATCAGTCTAGTGTCGACGCTAGATTTTAGAGTGTCAACAATGTTAACTCGTCAAGTTCTTACGGAATTTAAAATTTAAGTTTAGCTTTGTAAACATCGACGATGCTCGCAGTTCTGAGTCACCATGTTAAGTGTGTGCTGTGTACCATAATTGTCTGTCACGAGTCACGACTCCCCAGCTGATGTTGATGATCAGACAGACATAAGTCACGCATTAGGTATACACATAATCGATTAGTCACATTTGATGCGGTCGGATCAACAGTGTCGCCGTTATTCGATTGCGCAGATAAACTGAGCCGGTAATCGAATACGCGAATCGATTTTGTTCAGATTAATTTGGAATAAATACTGGATTGGGTTCCATTTAAATCGGTGTGTGAATACTGTACCGAATTGTTTTTAATCGATTCTTTACAAAATATTTGGATTTTCTTTTTTTTTGGACAAACTCTGGACGAGTTGCAAGTGGAATGGAGTTTTCTCTTATTGCAAACTTTGTTATATTCTATTTTACATAAATTACATAAGTACCCACTTCTTTCGCTTAAAGATCGTCTCCTCTGGGTAAAAGGTCGACTAAGGGGAATATTTCTTAGGAATACCCCAAAAGGTTTGGCCCCTCATAAACTCACAATAGCAAACCCATGTAAACCTCTATCTGTTACGCCAATCTCTTGATGGCAATTCGTGGAGGAATGAGGACCTTAGTTTAGAGATCATTACTGAACCCGATAAACTAGGACCATAAGGTATATGATCATAAATTACTAATGGCTAATCCCATTTACACCAACTAATTACGCGATACACATAAGTCATTTCAAAGAGACGGTCATAGATATCTAAAAAAATAAGTATCTATCTAAGAATATTATTAGCTGAGCATCCACTAACGTTCATTCCTTCCTGCCGGTATCTACATTCGCTGTGGAATGAACGCCAGTGGATTTCATTCATTTATTCAATTTTCAGATGTCAAAGATCCATATTTGTTAGTAAAAAAGTTAATTCAAACATGTTACATGGGTTAGTACTAAGTATAGGCATAAATAAACAAACATAATTCAAATATAAATAACTAAAGATCAAGTTGAAGTCCTGAGCCAATAGTCCCTCACAAAGACTATTCGATCAGAACCCGATCGAAGGACTTCATAATCGGTCAGTCGTATTTGTCAGCTATGACCTGCAGGATGGTGTTGGTGCTGCCTCGCACTCTACTGAGCAGTGAGGAAGTCTTTGCGGATGATGGCGTGGAACCCATCGACCCGCGAAAATATCAGAACATTTTTTTAGTTTACCTTTTTATTTATCAGTATATTCTAAATTTAAATAACTACATATTTATACTAAAATCATATTTATGTACACTATATTAATTTAAAATATAACCAGGGACTTCGTTATGCTATTTGGTATTTTTTTATGTTCGAATATTCTTGTAAATAATTTAGCTTGGTCATCACGATACAGGCTTGGCCTAGTGTGAGGATCACTGATCCAAGATAATAATATTATAAATAAGTTGTCAGTGTTCTGCACCACAATAGTTACATAGCCAATAAGATTAGAGTTAAGATGTATGTGTGACTATATGTACTCTAAATAAAATAATTTTCATTTTCTTTTCCAATTGTTATAATTATTGATTAAAACGGGTATTTATCGCGTATGTACCTTTTTTATTTGTTATCCCGACGTTTCGGCTGTGTCAGCCCGAGACCATGACTGTTGCAACACAGCCGAAACGTCGGGATAACAAATAAAAAAGGTACATACGCGATAAATACCCGTTTTAATCAATAATTATGTACAGTGATCGCGAAAGTTTGAAAAATACAATTGTTATAAGTTTTGTCCCGTCGCGTTTTTGTACAGTTTGAACGACACGACAAGTCGGAACGAATGAACGTTAGTGGATGGGCCGTTTTTATCGTTAGGTTCTCTAGACCGGAAAGCTGCACACAAAAGGCGTATATAGTGTAGGAGGGCCCATCCTAGATTTCATCTAGAGTCCAGATTCTAGACGATGATGTAATAAAGGTTAGGTACTGGGAGCTGATGGGTGCAAGATACACAAGGTCGGCCGCTCTAGAAATGTAGAGTAGGCTTATATTTAGTGTTTTATGGCTGATATCATAAAGTTGAAGTATACCGTACGAAACTTTGAATCTCTTTTAAAACAACTCAAAACATGACCGTCATTCAATAAAAACTTATTTATACACACGATTACAGGTCAGCAGTTATGTCAAATTATCTTTAAATAGTTACGTTAGTCATCGCCCGTCTAGCAGAATTACTAATAGTCCATAATTATATGGTGTTACCCGTATGAACGCATATGGAACATATTTTATCGTATGTTCTTGTTAAGACACCTAGATTGCTCTAGTTAATGAAGCGTATGGTGTGTTAAGATATTTATTGGACATTCTTGTGTAGATTGTAGTCTTGTTTTAATAATAATAATAATTCTTCTTTATTTCAGACACAGTGATCCATATTTGATAATCTACACTAAACTAAAATTAAAAAAACAGCAAATTTAAACAATTACACAATAATTAAAATACAATAAAAGATATCTAGTAATCTACCTTGAATCGCAACCCTAGGTTCATTTTCCGTGAACCCGTGGTTCCATTCACAGAGCTGCCTGAAATTTGAGACTTCACACACTACGCTGAGAGTCCAACTAGTTGATTTTGTACCTAAGTTATATTATACTAGCTGACCTATCTCCAGCTTTGCAATAAAACATTACCCTCCTTCTGCGCAGTCGGGTAAAAAGTAGCCTATGTTACTCAGGGATAATGTAGCATTCTAACGGCGAAAGAATTTTAGTAGTTGTTGAGTTTATTCGTTACAAAACAAACATACAAAAATACAAATCTTTCCTCTTTATAATATTAATATAGATTTATAAATACTAGTTGCCAGCGCATAGTGGTCAAATTTAGACCGTAATTCTTATATTTTTAAGCTTAATTTTAGCATTTGCCCCTTCTTTTTCATATAAACTTTAACTATGAAAAATCTCACACTCCTCAGTGCGCACAATAAAGTTAAAAAGGGGTACAAAGTTTTCTCTTCACGTATTAATATATACATAAATACTTATAAATGCATACAAACTCAACAATGTGTCTAGAAATATAAGACAAAAATCTCAAGATAGTATAAAAAAATCAGCACAAACATAAAAAGAAAAAAGGTAAGATTTTTTTAAAGAAATTGCAACATTTAATTATACAATACAGTTCCTGTATGCCTCAAGTGGATGGACGCAGAGTAGCTCATCGTAGGACACGTTTCTTAGGAGCGTGACCTACGAGGCAATACTTTGTTCTAGGCGATGGTTACCACTTAACATCAGGTGGGACATAGGCTTGTTCCATCTCCAATAGTATAAAAAAACATTAAAACAAAATTAAAAACTGTTGGTCTTAAATTCTCGTAATTTAAACTTCTAACCATTTTCGACATCACATCACCCCATCAACTATTTTAAGCGCATGTTACATTGAATGAGATTTGATAGATACTTTTTTCAAACTCGTATTATAATGACTTATCCAGGTGTGAAAATCGGGTCTCATGAGAATGATATGGGCTGTGTGCTTAGGGTAAATTCAGATGTCGGTCAACATTTAGTGTACACGAGAAAGCTGTTTAGAGCAGATGTGACATCTAAGCTAATAAGCTTTTGGTAGAGCCAATTAAGGCCAACAATGTGGCTCTTCCTTTCGTCACAGAATAATTATGAATACTCCGTACTGTTCATAATTCTTTTCTCAAGAAAAATAACATTAACTTGCCCACTCGCGGGTTCGCACGCGTTATCTATACTAAAACTAAAATACTAAAAGGTTGGGGAAAAAGTTTCTTCGCATTTTTTAAGAAAATTCAAAACATTAGTTTAATTACATTTAACTAAAGTATGTAGGTTCCATTTTGTTCGATAACTTTTTGGCATCTTGTAGGTAGGGACATGATCCCATTGCTATAGAAATTTTAGGGCTTCTGATCAAAATACCGCGACAAGTAGTTTTGGCAGTCCTCTCGTGATGTTAACCTGACACTGCCTAAAGAATTCTGAAGAGATCGAAACAGGTGGAAATCTGAAGGTTCAAGGTCAGGACTATACGGCGGATGCATTAACACCTCCCAGCAAAACTCTTAATTTTTGCTGAGTGGCTAAAGATGTGTGAGGTCTAGCGTTATCATGATGAAAAACCACACCCCTTCTGTTGATTAATTGCGGCCGCTTTCTCTCAAGCTTTAATCTCATCAGTTGTTCGCAGTAGAGTTCAGAATCGATGGTCCTGCCTGGTGGTAACAGCTCATAATGAATAATGCCCTTCCAATCCCACCACACACACAGCATCACTTTGTTGCGAGTTAACCCGGGTTTCGCCACAGTCTGTGAAGCCTGACCGGCCTTTGACCACGACCTTTTTCGCACGTTCTTGTCGTACGTGATCCACTTTTCATCACCAGTTATCAGCTTCTTCAAAAATGGTTCGGTTTCATTACGTCGTAATAAAGAATCACAAATGAGTACACGGTTCATTAGGTTTCTTTCAGTGAGCTCGTGGGGTACCCAAATATCGAGCTTTTTTGTGTACCCAGTTTTTTTCAAATGCGCCAAAACTATTTTGTGGTCAATTCCCAGTTCTTCAGCTACGTCGTAACTACTGATATGCCGATCTTGCTCCACTTTTTCAAAAATGCCATTAATTTTATCCGTAATAGGGCGACCAGAGCGACGTGCATCTTTGACATCTAAATTTCCGGATTGAAAACGCTTAAACTAAATTTGTGCTACTCGCACAGACACTGCACTAGGTCCATAAACATCGCAATTTTTTTTTTGCGGCTTGCGTTGCATTTTTATCTTTTTTGTAGTAAAATTTTAAAATGTATCGAATTTTTTTCATTAGATTCACTCATCTTTACAGTACGAAAAACAAATAAAAATCACACATTTTCTTAGTTTGAATTGGAATTATCTTCTTTAAAATTTAAACTTTGAATGATACCAAAACCAGCCAGGTACAAATAGTATAGTCAAAGAGATTTTATTACAAGTTCATACATACTATAATGCGAAAAGACTTTTTGCCCAACCTATTATAAAGAGCAAAGATTTGGTTGTTTGTTTGTATTGAATAGGCTCCGAAACTACTGGACCGATTTAAAAAATTCTTTCACTGTTGGGAAGCTACACTATCCCCGGGTGACATAGGCTACTTTTTAGGGTAATGTTTTTATTGAAAAACTACGCGTGAGAAGCTGCGAACATTGCCTTCCTTCTGCGCAGTTGGGTAAAAAGTAGCCTATGTCTCAGTCTTGGTCATAATCTACAGTCTGTCACCGCATTCACGATATTAATTTAAAACACATATGCAGAATCGTATTAACTGGTTTTAGAGATTGGTTTAATTCCAGTAGCTTGAATATTTATCCAATAATCGATACATTTCCAATAAACAATTTTTAACGTAAATCGGCGGCGTTTTTGCGTCGATGCCTCTTAGTCAGTTTAACAGGTACCTACTTATTAAAAAAAAATACATGTCGAATGAATATGATTTGGTTACCTATTTTATACAGGCGGTGTCATTGATATTTTAGGACTTGAAATTAAAGTACCTAGATTGAAAATTAAAAAAAAATCTCTTAAAGAATTTGAAAAAAAAATCTATTTTACAACAATACTAGCCATCAGCCCGTGATTTAAATTAACGTCGTAAATTTGGCGACTAGCAGTATTTATATACCAAATCTGAAAATATGAATTTTTAGATTAACCTGAGAAATTTTGGATGGCTCATACAAACTTTCAAACCCTATTTCACCCCCTTCCAGATTATTTTGTTTAGTCAAAAGATAGCCTATGTTCTTCTTCAGGCCAAATTTAATTACAATCCGTTCAGCCGTTTATTCGTAAAAAGTTAACCAAAACAAACACACAGTTACTTTTGCATCTATAATACTAGTATGGATAAGCACTCAGAGATAATGTATGTAGCTTTCTATCATTTAAAGACTATTCAAAATCGGGTTTGTGGTTCCCGAGATTACCTGTTTATTACCTCGTTTTAATATTAGTACCTATAGATTTTTTGAAGTTATCATTATACACGGTGTCCTTTAAATCACTGTTTTCCCAGAACAAACGTTGCTCAGAGCATGGTCTAATAACGGTTTATATCATAAAATAAGAGAATATAAAAATAAAATCTAAACCTTCTCAAATAAGTCTAACTTTGTTCAAAAACTAACCGTGACATAAGGTCCCATGAACTTACGCTAGCCGTAGCGTATTTTTTTTTTACCTACTCCTACCCTCACCATTACCTACTCCTTAGTACCTAGTAGCTACCGGTCAGCGCGCTATGTTGTAGGGCGTAACGTTAAAATAGACGTTTTTAGTTCGCAACTTTTTATATTTTTCAAAGACCAATATCGTTTTGTTTTTTAATTTAATATTATAAACAGTTAGTAGACCATGGTCTGAACAAAGTTTGTTCTGGGAAAACAGTTATATAAAGGACACTGTGTATAAGTAAAATATTATACGTTATTTTATATTAAAAACGCTTGAAATTGCCATAACACAGTTTTAAGAACTAAGGAAACTGTCTTATAATTAATCAACGGATAACAATGCCTGTATTTCACACGGTTTTATACTCATGTTAACGATAATTACCTAGAAAGAATGTACTTACGGGTAAGTGTTGTTAAGGTGAGATACACGATTTTTTTTCTCAATCTTTCATCATACATAATGCCCATTTGAAGCTCACCCAGACACCCACTTTACGTCGAACTGTTTACAGCAATCTGGACCATAAATAAATAAAAATTGCTGGAAATTTCACACAGTGCTATCTAGCCCCAAACTAAGCATAGCTTGTACTATGGTAACCAGATAACTGATATAATACTTATATATATTTTTTTGTAAATAGATACATACTTATAATACCTATATAGAAAAAGATCCAGATCCGAAACAAATATCTGTAGATAAATAAATAATAATAAATAAATTAATAAATATTGCTGGACATTTCACACTTCTCACTACTACACTATCTTGCCTCAAACTAAGCATAGCTTGTACCATGGGAATCAGATAACTGTTAAAATACTTAAATACATTTTTTTGAGAATACATACTTATAATACATAGAGAACCAACCAGACCTGGAACAAATATTTGTAGATCATGCAAACATTTGTTCCGCGGCAGGAATCGAACCCGCTACCTCCGGCGTCTCAGCCAGCTATTCGCCCACTGCACCACGGAGGTCATCTAAAAAGATAAAAAGAAGAGAAAAAGACTAAAAAGAACCAGTGAGACGTAGTTGTTAAAAATGTACCTAAAGTCTGACAGTTAGGCAAATGTTTACATAGTACAACAAATAGATAAACATACATAGTGCAGGTGAATGTAGGGTTGCCAGATGCCCCGTATTTTACGGGTTAACCCGTTTTTCAGGCCCAATAATACAAAAACCCATAATTTCGAAAATAAAATACGGGGTAAATAAAGCTCCCGTATTTTTTATATCAAAAAGGATTTTAAATAAATAGAAGCGATAGTTACTCGGCTAAATATATCCAAAGTCAACTTAGATGAACCTTATGAAGTTTTGTTTGATTTCACCGTTAATTAATAAACATGTACAAGAAAAATCCGCCGGCGAATGCGTAACCCCTGAAATATGGTCATCTTTTTTTAAAGCTTGCAAAGGCAGCAACTTCAAAAATATGATTCATATTCTACAACTGGTTTTCTTCATTCCAGGTTCTAACGCTCCATTAGAAATAATATTTTCCTTGGGCGGCATTGCATGGACAGATAGCCGAAACCGACTCAATATTGAGACTGTCAAGGCGGAGTTACAAGTCAAATGTAATTTTAAGTTATCTTGCAAGTGTTTTACATATTTGCTTCTCAAAATGAAAAGCTTTTAAAAGATGTTTCTTCTAACCATATATATATATATATAAATTTAAAAAACAGATTATCTTCATTAAACATTGCTGTTTTAATTGTCTCCAGTAAAAAATATCTAAAACCTGTATTTTTATACTGGTAACCCTTTAATCAACTAGCGGCAGGTGGCAACCCTAGGTGCATACATTCCCAACTTATTTATGGTTGTGATGTAGACAGCTGACGAAGATATGTTTGATGACTTTGATTGCTTCAAAGTCATCAAACATATCGGATGTGCGGATTTTAAACTGTTCAAAATCACTCTCGGCGGTTATATACCTAAATACATAAATATCATCAACCCTGTTTCCCTGAGAGCTAGCAGTATCGTAGATCTTCACGACATTTAGATTTTTTCCGGCTGTGTTCTAATGGCCAAATTCGCTTACACTTTCTTTATTTTTCCTTTCAGCATAAGCGTTAGTTACTACAGCAGCATCATTCGTTATCGTCTCGTAAGCATTTGATGTTACACAAACGAAAAAAAATAGATTATAAAAATCCTTAACTAGTTTCCTTCCCTTCCGCTATTTTTATTATGTGTAGAAATCCTAGCTTTAGTCTTACCTTTCCCACGGCGGTGCGTCGAGCGGAACGCAACTCTTTCATACGGTTTGCCGATTCTACAGTACAAACTGTTTCCAACTGTTCAGTGCTTTGTAGTTCCCGGGCACCGTTTAACTTCACAGCATAATTTACAATTGCGGTACCCGCCATTATACCATTCGTGGAATTCAATTCAACTGCAGAACGTAAGCGCAATGATTAGTTATGTTATAATTATTTTGTTGCTTGAACTTTTGAACTCGGCTGTAAAAGTTGCAAGGTTGTTCCAGTTCTATTATTGATTTAAATGACGCAATGTTTGGTACTTCGTTTGTAAGTATGTTGCTTTTATGAGACACGTGTAGGGCCAGGGATCATAATTTTGATGTCATGTGACCTGGTTTCATCAAATCACCCTCTGCTTGGAATCCTATAGAAAAAATACAATGAGATAAAGTTAAGGTTTTTTTTAATCTGGTTCATGCCCTGTGTGAGGTATTTAGGTTAGCACAACATAAACGAAGTTATCTTCTACTTGTCAGAGTACGGTTTTCTTACGATTGATGTCTTCCTTCACGGTTTCAGCACTGATAAATAGGCACATAAGTTATCCTACTGACTTATTAGTCTCTCCGCATTTCAAACTCTTAGATATAATGGTGGCCATTTCTATTCCTTTATGTAATATTAGTTTGTTTCGTCTTGTTCATATATTTCATTCAATGGGTTAGTTTTGTTCTCGTTTTTCTTAAATGTTGATGCATTTTTGCGCGTTCATACATCTAAACTTTCGTTTGGTATACCTATATGCGATCTAAACCTGCCAAATTTAAATTATCTTATTAAACTCAAATGACTTAATATTATTCGATCGAACTTATTTGTGATGCCTGAGTGATTAATATTAAACTGCAGGCGTAAACAGAATAGTTGAAGTACTTTTGCAAGATACGCGAACTACTCATATGTTAAAAAAAATGTCATGTAACGATTGTAGTAGCTAATCTTTAAAGTATTCATACTGTTACATGTTTCTAACTTTATTTTATTCATCCTTTCATTCCTCGATCCTATTTGCCAAAGCTCATGAATGACAAACGCAAATAGTTGCAATTCGCAATCTCGGTTTCAGTAATCCGAACCGGCTCGTATCAAGTTTGGTTTGCAACAAGATCGTTTCGATCGAAAACGACGCATTTTCTTGTATTTCACCCACATGTTTCTATGTTCATCGGCTTAGTTTTAAATTTGTTGTTTGTTCATGATACTTACATTATTTATTTTGTAAACGCAACGGTTCAAAACATATGCAAATGTAATGTTGTGTTCGTTATCAATTTGTTTATTATTTTCATTTTTACTGTTATCTGTCACATAATTAACAAAGTTATTGTTATCTCTCGCATAAATAAGGTAAACTTACAATAAATCTACTTCTCTCTCCTTCTCATTACGATTCGATTAATTTGTGTGAAATAAAAATAACCTGTGTTTTACAAACTCCTCGCATTCTCGAAGCCCGCAGTATAAACGCAGAAATTACGATCGAAGGAATCCATATTTTTACAAGTTATAGCCTGTTTATTACACCCGACTGGCAAGGTATTCGCATCCACCACCATCCTAATGAAATTCGAGATTCATTATTCGATAATTTTTTTTTGGTAATCGACGAAATTGGCGACAATTTGTATCGGTGACGACTCGGGAGCGGAGGCGGAAGATGTGTTGTCCTGTTTCAGGAGCATCGATTGGCGTTGTAGGCGTCGGTGATGCGAAAATAGCGTTTATGTGAGGGGCGTAAGGTCGTGATCGCGGTTAGGCTTTGGGGTGTTTATGTGTTCAGGGTTCTGAGGAGGAGGACGCACGCGGCCGGCCGGCTTGCTTTGGCACCGCAGTGCCTCGCCGCTCGTCGGCAACAGCGTCCGCGTTGCCGTATCCCCGTTCGGCAATATTCGGTAACAGTCGTCGCGTTGCGGTAGGTTTGATGACGGACATTGGCCCGTTCGGCGTTGTGCGAAATTGTTTTGCCGAAAATGATGATGAGTGAAGTGATGTTTTATAACGCTTGTTAGCAGTGTTATGTACTCAATTTAAGTAGTGACGTGAAGGATTTTTAAAGTTTCCGCCCTAATGGTTTGTAATTGTTTTGAAGTTTTCGATTTGTTTGGCTTGTGTTTCCACAATTTTTATATCGAAAAATTGCAAACAAGATGCAAGTCTATAAGATGGGTCTTTAGGGTTTTAGTAAAAGTTTAGCTCCGGTTCTACCTACTTTGAGAGTTATCCTGATTCATCACTATAAATACGGGATTTATCACGTACCGTCTTATCGGTGTTTCGACCGACAATGTTTCGGTTCAATTAGTAAATCGCGTATTTATAGTGATGATTGAAATCGGCCACGAAAGTTTTGTAAGTAAAAAGTTATCCTGATTGTTTGTAATTAGCTTTACCTAGGTACTTACTTTTTTGTGTAATACCTACCTAACGATGATGACGTGGTGTGACATCTTTACGGTAGGTACACTTCACTGCTTGATTAAAACACTTTAAACAAAGCTTAGCCTTTGAACTCCAATAAGAATAATAAGTATTACCTGAAAAAAAAACATTTACGATTGATTAATATAATTATATAACCTACATCTACAAACTAGGAACCTAGGTAGATACATAAGTAGTTACACAGTCATTATTGATCGCATTTGCACCTACTGGACTAAGTTGCTAATATGTTCTACAGTCTGATCCTACAAATAGTTATAATTGAATTGAGCGCAAACGGGAAAAGGCTAATCGTAAATAGTCATAATGTAGTGACATATTGCACTCGACTGATTGAACGAGGAAGCGAGGAATCCTGGACAAACAATATCCCTATTGCTATAACAAAACTGGAAAAAAAACTAACTGCAAAATAGAATAGTTGTAGTTACCTATTAATTCCAAATTATGTGAGGTTATCCTACTGTTAAATTCCACGAAGACTTATTGCCGACAAGAGTATAGAGATTTGCCGCTGTAGGTATAAAACTTTACTGAAGGAAAATATTTAATATAGTCTTTAAATTCCAACAGAATATTAAAATAAAATCTAACTTATTTTTTTCTTGATGTCCAATTGTCAATATAAATATGCAATAATTTCGGTAACAAAGATGTTCCCTAGATATTTATTTCATAGATGTTTGTGTTTTTCTTTAAAGAGTCTTGGTTACTTGAAATAAATGTATTTAATTTTTATTTAGGTACGTATTAGGTTGGGGAAAAAGTTTCTTCGCATATTTTTAAGAAAATTCAGTACATTTTTTAATATAGTTTAATTACATTTAACTAAAGTATGTAGGTTCCATTTTGTTCGATAACTTTTTGGCATCTTGTAGGTAGGGCCATGATCCCATTGCTATAGAAATTTTGGGGCTTCTGATCAAAATACCGTTACAAGTAGTTTTGGCAGTCCTCTCGTGATGTTAACCTGACACTGCCTAAAGAATTCTGAAGAGACCGAAACAGGTGAAAATCGGAAGGTGCAAGGTCAGGACTATACGGCGGGTGCATTAACACCTTTCAGCCAAACTCAATTAATTTTTGCTGAGTGGCTAAAGATGTGTGAGGTCTAGCGTTATCATGATGAAAAACCACACCCCTTCTGTTGATTAATTCCGGCCGCTTTCTCTCAACTTCTTGCTTTAATCTCATCAGCTGTTCGCAGTAGAGTTCAGAATTGATGGTCCTGCCTGGTGGTAACATCTCATACTGAATAATGCCCTTCCAATCCCACCACACACACAGTATCACCTTGTTGCAAGTTAACCCGGGTTTTGCCACAGTCTGTGAAGCCTGACCGGCCTTTGACCACGACCTTTTTCGCACGTTCTTGTCGTACGTGATACACTTTTCATCACCAGTTATCAGCTTCTTCAAAAATGGTTCGGTTTCATTACGTCGTAATAAAGAATCACAAATGAGTACACGGTTCATTAGGTTTCTTTCAGTGAGGTCGTGGGTACCCAAATATCGAGCTTTTTGTGTACCCAGTTTTTCAAATGCGCCAGAACTGTTTTGTGGTCAATTCCCAGTTCTTCAGCTACGTCGTAACTACTGATTTGCCGAGGGCGACCAGAGCGACGTGCATCTTTGACATCAAAATTTCCGGATTGAAAACGCTTAAACCAAATTTGTGCTACTCTCACAGATACTGCACTTGGTCCATAAACATCGCAAATTTTTTTCGCGGCTTGCGTTGCATTTTTAACTTTTTTGTAGTATAATTTTAAAATGTATCGAATTTCTTCATTAGATTCACTCATCTTTACAGTACGAAAAACAAATAAAAATCACACCTTTTCCTAATTTGAATTTGGAATTGTCTTCTTTAAA
Source organism: Philereme vetulata (assembly GCA_918857605.2). Lineage (NCBI taxonomy): Eukaryota > Metazoa > Arthropoda > Insecta > Lepidoptera > Geometridae > Philereme > Philereme vetulata. Next base: position 8,483,778 of record OU975422.1, on the reverse strand, counting down.
ATTTAAACTTTGAATGATACCAAAACCAGCCAAATACAAATGGTATAGCCAAAGAGATTTTATTACAAGTTCATACATACTATAATGAGAAAAGACTTTTTCCCCAACCTATTATGTGATTTCGAAATTTTCTGAAGCTATTAAGAAATAGCTACCAGTTCTGTATGTGGGGTTTATGAAGCAAATGTTTGCAAGCGTCCCAAAGAGATCGTTACCAATCCAGTCATGCAGATTGGATTTGAAATGTTGCTATCCTTGATGCCTACGTACATTCGAAGGGCGATCGGGCCGAATTGATTGCGGTGTGTTGCCAGGAACGGGTCTTTTGTAAATTAATTTGGTGACTGAATTGGAGATGATTTGTGAATAATCTGGAATATCTGGATGGATGTAAACTGGAGTTGGTCATGTCATTATTATTAAACTGATGTACTACTTTTTTATGTCGCTCTAGTATATTTGACTTGCCTTTCCAAATAAATTGGTTATCGATTTGTCAATTTGAATTAGCATTGTTGTACCTACAATAGACCTATGCCGAATATTCCTTTAATTTCTTTAGTGTTGGGAATGTTACCTTAAGTTATCTTATCAACAGTGTATCAATTCGGATAAGTACTTTTTTCATAAATAAAAGAACATTTCTGCAATTTCTTCTCTACACAGATCTCTTGTGTGCTCGTTAAAATTTTTAATAACGATGGAAACTTTATTCATACCATGTCTTCATTTCTCTTTCTTTCATATAAAGAAGAACAATTACCAAAGTACGAATATTGAACAGGATTAAAAAATCTCTGTGCCAGTCTGTTTTTTTAGTTGATCGAACGAAGCGAGATATCCAAATAAACCTGGACAAATCGGCGTATGTATGTATGTTTGTTTGTCCGAGGATAACTTTCGAAGCGTTGATCCGAACATCGTGAAATTTGATACATCGGTAGGTAGTGATGGCACAATTTTGGTGTGACACAATGAGCTAAAAATGTTGGGCGGTTATTGAGATATTAGGGTTCTAGAGGGGTAAAAAAAAAATTAAAATGAGACTATTGGGTCATGTGATACGTCAAATGAAAGGTCTTCTTTAGTATACTTTGACACCGTTTTTATTTTTAGTAAAATTTTTGTAGTTTTTAAAGTCATAAAAACTAAACTTTGACAAAATGCACAGAGTACATCAGTAACCCCACAGTGCTGTAGTATGCTTGTAGCTTAAGTATCACAAATATAGGCAAAAGTCTGAAATCCAGAATAACTGCAATTTGTACCCCAAAAAAAGTAACCAAATAACACACATGAACTCCCGTCACCTGTAATTTGAATGAAACTGTAGGTCAAGTAATTTGGTTATTATTTCGTGGCACTATTTTAATAGTCAAAGATTACGAATAATATATATATATGTTTTTGTTTTTATGGTAGACTCGTGAGATCTCAGTTCGGGCCGAACCACTAGTTAATTTATTCACATTATGATAATAAGTTAGTTTTAAGAGTACTAGGAGTTACTGTGAAAGGGCTAGCCCTGGGAAGTACATCCGCCATACTTATTTCTACCGCCAAACAGCATTGTTCTGTTTCAGTTTGAAGGGTGGTTCAATTACAGGCACATGAGGCTTTACACCTGTATGCATCAAGTTGATGGGCATGTTTCTAAGTTGCTTGACCTACGAGGCAATACTTTGTTATAGGCGATGGTTACCACTAACATTAGGTGAGTCAAAGGCTTTTACCAAACATATGGGGCATAAAAAAACAGGATCTGGGTAGAAAGTCAGAAACCAAGAATATGTATAAAAATAAAATGAATAAATATTGCTGAACATTTCACACAGCGCTATCTAGCCCCAAACTAAGCAGAGCTTGTACAATGGGAACCAGATAACTGATATAATACTTATGTATACCTATGCTTTTTTTTTGTAAATACATATAATATATAGAGAAACAACCAGACCCGAAATCATTCATTTCATTTATTCCCAAACAATAAAATATTGTGTCGGATCTTTTGTCTTTCTACAATTAAAAAATATATTACAAATACGTAATTAATGCGAAAAAACAACAGTTTTGGTAAGTACATAATACAAAATGATAATTAAGAACCAGTCAAAAAATTAAAAATACCTACATTATGTTAGAACATGTCAACGAAAAATGATACTAATAATAAATAACATGTCAACGGAAAATAATAATAATTATTAATAACATCTCAAGTAAATTCTTAATACTAAATGGTATGATAGTCAAAATATAAAGTAAAAAAAATATTACAATGTCTAAATAAAAACTATATTAGAAATAAAAGATTTGCGTCAGATATTATGTGACTTTTCTTTGTAGTAGAAATACTTTTTTAAGAAGTATCAGTAGATAATAAGATAATAACAAATATCTGTAGATCATGCATATATTTGTTCCTCCGCCTGCGTCTCAGCCGGCTATTCGCCCACTGCACCACGGAGGTCGTCTAATATTGAACGCCAGCCTTCTGTTATGTTTTTAAATTTGCGTTCGCACGTGAATTTCAATGATCTCCAACTGCAAAGTGCACAAAATAAGGCATTCAAATTACAACTTCAGGCATCTGCATTTCCGGCAACAAAACCTGGACAAAGATTCAATTTAGAGAGTTGGCAGGCTTGGAGCGTTTGAAATTTTAAGCAATACCGCTCGGGGCACGATTGGCTTTCGAGCTCCGGGCTGTGTGTGCTTGGCAGTATTGTGCTGGGCCTGGGAACAAATACTAATTAAAGGCACTTCGATTGCGATGAACGTTCAGCCATATTGCACCTATTGAAAGTTCGAAACTGATTGATTCGAGGATGGTTCATATTTACGTTACAATACAATTCGCCTTCAGGTAGGGTTACCATATCTCAGGATTTGTCTTGAGATTTCAGGATTTTTGGACTCTTCTCAGGATTGCGGCTGGATCTTGCAAATCTCATGAAAGCTCAGGTTTTTTTAGAGTTTGCTTACATTTTAAAGATTTCTTTAATAAAAAGTTAAACAAACTAAAAATCATCTTCCTTTGGTAATAATTTCACAATTAAAATCAATACTTATTTATCCTCAATCAGTTTTATCATACTTAATATGTGGAGATACCTTTTTAAGTAAGGTTCTTTCTTTAATTATTGCAACACGTGAGCGAGATCCGCAGCAGTGTATAAAAACGAAAAAATTATGACTTTTTTAAATTGTTAAGTACGTTTGAGGGAAAATTCTCAAACTGTAAAAAATCTCAGGATTTTTCAATGGAAATCAGGCCTTTTCTACGAACTTTTGATTTTTTCTTGCGGTAACCTTCAAAAAACTTAGGTAAGTTTAAAACGGATAAATTTGAAAAGAAAATTAAGGTTAGCTCGTACTATCTATACTATACCTACTAATATAAATTCGAAAGGAGCTCTGTCTCTATGTTTCGATGATATATGGTTTACTAGCTTCCGCCCGCGGCTTCGCGCGCGTGGTTTGTTAATAGAAAGTAGCCTATGTTTCTACGTGCATACCAAATTTCAATGAAATCGGTTCAACCGTTGCAACGTGTTTGAGTAACAAATAAATACACAAACATTCAAACTTTTACATTTATAGATAATATTAGTGTGATAACTCTTAGATACGAGACATAGGCTACCATTATTGACAAACTACGCATGTGAAGCCGCGGGCGGAAGCTTGTTTGGCATTAAGATAAAAATGATACTTGCATAGATAAAACCACAGCTTTTTTATGTTGTATATGGACGACCTCTGTGACGCAGTGGGCGTATAGCCGGCTGAGACACAGGAGGTAGTGGTTCGATTTCTTCTTGCCTTTATTTCCTGGCTTGGTCGCGAAAGAACAAGCAGTAAAGTTGACGTTTCAAAGTGATCCTTGTGATTTTAATGAATAAAAACATTTTTAAATTTGATTCCCACTGCGGGACAATTGTTTGCATGGTGTACAGATATTTGTTCCGGGTTTGGTCATTTTATACAGTTAAAGCGGAAACTATTGATAACATTTTACTGTAAATAGGTTAAATTTAAAATATAAATTAGTCAGTATATATACTTGCTGTTTGGTTTTGTCATTTATTTTATTTTATTTATTACGTTTACCAACAGTTAATGCTTATGCTTAGGTTAATGCTTTGAGTTACATGTGAAACCAATAACAGGCAAACACAACATGCTCATTAATCTAACACTTTAGTTAGGTAAACATGAACGAAGGTATTATAAATTTATAACTATATACGAAGGTAAATTAAAAAAATATCATGAGGTAAATGGCATAATTTTGTAGGTACTGATTGAAATATACAATGTTTTATGGATTTTCCCATATCATTATCCTCAAATAAAAAAATAATCAATTCATTTTTCCAAATCGCGAACTGCGACATGTCACTCTGTACTACGCATAAGTATGACTTGTGTTACTTATTGTGGGTCAGAGTTCTAAAAATAGACCAATCGCAATTTATAGTAACTGTACATGCGAATTGCGACCCAGTTTGTTATTGAGACCGATTTTAATGACATTGACGAATCAAAACATTCGTTTTTTCAACACGCTCGGAAGCTAATTTATGTTTTCATTTCGACCATCTTGTCCTGTGTTATGTACATCGTTTGGTCTACGAAATTGGAATGAGTAGAACTAGCTGAAGTCGGACCGATATGTTTATTTGTACAGTGTTAGTTATTTCTGCTGCTACATTGTTGCATTCTTGTTTGAAACCTACACCTAATATTGCTTTCGAAAGCTAACATTGTATTGCAAGGTACAACGTGCAATTAAAATGCTTGCATAAGATTGACTTATTATTTTGTGGAGATTTAGCTCTAAATTATAACATACAGTAATACCCTGGACTTATGCGATTAATGGGACCGAGCGATAACCGTACAGGTCGAATTCGCGTAAGTCGGGGTTCAACTTTGCATATAAAAATATGCAGTTTTATTCTTTTCGATGCCATAATTAAGAGGTTATCAATAAAACGCACTGCGTACGTAAAACAATTCCACGCGGAACACGTTGAACTTGTCGTAAACGGAACACTAACAGGGCGGCGGAGTGGAAGAGCTGATGCGCCCATCAAAAAGAAAAACCGCGTATCTCCGGATTCGCGTAAGTCGGGGTATTACTGTAATGTGTTTTGATCTGGTAAGAAGGTGAATAGTCAGTTTTGCCTCCTTTCATTTATTCTGATTGGGATAAACTTTTCTTATCTCTTATTCCCGATTTTCCTGAGATCTAGTTAGTATCCTTTCCTTTACTCTATACTACTTTACCCTGGGCCCATGGGGTACCGGGGCCCATCGCGTTTAATAATTCAGTCTGAGCGTCTGGTCGAAGCGAAGTGTGATCCGAGAGCTGGTGCTTATCTGGGTCAACGCATATAAGCATTACAATTCAGCGGGGCGATGCAGCCAGTGTCTTGGGGATACTTCCGTCTGGTAGTGATCTGGAGCAGTTGAGCTATCTATAGATCGTTTGCAACGGTCTTTAGATGGTTCAAGGCAAGCGTGTACCATCGTAGACTGCTTTATCGCTTACCATCAGGCGAGATTGTGGTCAAACGCTAGCTATCCTATAATTAAAAAATATTATTTTATTAAAGGCATTTTCCCCCTTTACATACTTGAATTTACTAGTAGTACCTACTTAGTTAGGTACTATCTCCATAGTTACGTAAACATTTGTTTCAATTACAACATAATTAACATGTGTGAGTCCCCCGCAGTGGGTCGTTGACTGCAGGCGATAGATATACATACCTATCTACGAGTACATTAGCATATATCTAGGTACATACCTATTTCCTCTATACGTGTTTGTATGGCGGATAATATTTGCATGCAAAGTTTAGTCGTAATGTTCAGACTAGTCTCGCTACTAAAGTCGACTATTTAATGAGTTTTGCTTTGCCGTTGTAGATTCTACTTTAGTTCATATGACTGGTGAACTTAAAAGACAACTCTCTTAAAGTTAGGTACCTAACTAATTCTATATTTATCTTAATTTATCTTTATACAGGTAGAATCTACTTTTTGTAGGCGAATGTAGAGACGGGATAAGAAGGACCGAAAGTCAGGTTCAGTAGTTAGTGGACCTTGGGAGAGACCTACGTCCAGCAGTGGACTGCTATAGGTTATTGATGTCATTGCTGATTTTTTTTCTATATGTACCTAACCATAGATCTACAATGTTATCACACTGATATTATAAATGCGAAAGTTTGGATGTTTGTTTGTTAATCAATCACGTCGTAACGGCTGAACCTATTTCTCTGAAATTTGGTATGTACGTAGATGGAACCTGGATTAACACAGGCTACTTTTTATTGACAAACCACACGTGTGAAGCCGCGGGCGGAAGCTACTATATACTAAGTTCGGAAGGTTTTGTCCGCGCATGGGAATTGAAACCGTGTTTGGTATATGTCTTCGTTGTTTTCTTTGCACGTTTGAGCTATTGTTGAATAAATCGTTATTGCAAAGCTCATTATCATTCAGAGGATCATCTCGGCAATAACGTGAACTATATCAGTTCGGCACGTGACTAGTTCTAGTTATTAGTTCGATGAATCATTCACGATTGTGTCACAGTCAAGGCACCGGTCTATACGCCCTGCACTGACGTGGGAGTAACAAAACTTGATTGGAGTCTTTTTGTTTTAATGTTTTCAAATGCTTTTAAAGGTGCTTCTAAACGAGTATCTTTTCTCAAGCAATGCTTAGACGACAATGACCAACGTCGGGCATCGCATGCTCAGTCCATTGTACATGCAATGTGGCTTCTTCTTCTTATTCGTGTCGATATGGTTCATAATTATTATTTTAAACATCAAATGTTGTTTTGCCAGTACTTGGGCACTGCAACAGCGTTATCTGTGGCGGTGCAAGTAACTCTCAGGGTGCAAGAATAATGGCACAATAGGCAGCTCGGCAAGTGTGTCAAAGTCTGAGGGTCTGTACCGCATGGGCAACTAGCCACCGACTCTCCAAATGTAGCCCCATTTTACTCATACTTTGCCTGCTGCGACCCACCTGTGTCCTGATACGGTTGAGTGATTTCAGAGTAAGATTTTTCCGGCTGGCAGCTCCTCAGCAGATTCTATGTAGCTTTCAGAACTGTGGTGAAATGTGGCTTAACCTATGGTTTACTGTAGCTTTTCTGGTAATTAATTGTTATCTTTTACTTGCTGGCAACGCGTTTCTGTGGCAATGTTGCTCGGTTAGAAACAACTTATGGTCGTGGCTCCGTACATTGGTGCATGAATAAACTCTTTCATTTGCATTTATATTTTGTGGGAGCTAATAGAATTCTCGTTTCTGTTATCCTGTAATTTCCGTGAATCAGAAAGCCAAATAACCGTTGCTCTGGTTACAGATTTTAACATTTGATGAAAAATATCGAAGTGATTAATTTAAAAAGAACACATACTTAGGGACTTTAAAAATGTTTGATTTAACGACTTCGCTTAACCTCAGAGTTTCAGACAGCCTTGCATTTTTGCTCCTTTTTTTATTTACCCTTGTTGGGTCTAGATTACGAGATTAATAATCTCATCCATCATTCTGGAGCCACTTGAGGCAGGTAGCCGTATCCTTGACAAGGTATCTCTTTAATTACGGTAATAAGATGGCGATGAAAAACGACCATTTTACAGTACATTTTACCTAATTTATGTAACTTTAAGTTTAACTGTATGGTTTTAGAATTTTCGGTAATTGCGAAAATAACTATTCCGTACTCACTGTCTCACGAAGGAAGTTTCTGAAACACAGTTTCACTAGTTTAATAGCTTTAAAGAATTTTTAACTGTAGATTTGGGAACACACAAGCTGACGGACCTGCTAATGTAAACAAAACCGTTGCTTAAAGACGCCTGTTGTTTCTTGACGGTTATTCATTAAAACTAACAATTCATTTTCATCAATTCAATTTAATGCGGTCAGCGGCTCAGCGGTAGCATTACCTAAAGTACGGCAAACTTATTTGAGCAGCTGCTCTATTGAACAGTCACGTTTAGTTTCAGTTTTGTATCTGTCGAGCTTAGTTCGAATCCACCAGCCCAGATAAGTTGTTAGCACTGTCAACTCTTAAAATGATTGCCATTGTGGCGTCCTCCATCGCCATTTTGCTTCCGTAACAACAGGTCAGGATACAATGTATGAACATAATAATAGGACCGTCAAGTTCTCAAGTTGCCCTCGTAAAGGAGAGCTCATTAGAATATGAACTCTCTTTTTAATGTTTTATGCGGTTTAAATGTTAATTTTCTCCTGTTATAACTTTTATAATTTAGTACAAAAGGTCAGGTTCAGTTTTCTGTTTCAGCTGTTTTCAGCCGTAGGGTTGTTAGGTATTGTGATGGTACCAAACGTGCCAAATGTATTACGTATAACGTAGACCAAACGTATTTCCAATACTCGTCATACAAAATTGAATTGCGTACCATTTTTCTACATATTAGCCGAAATCCATACTATCAATTCCAGTCCATCTATGCCATATTAGCCTTAGCGTCTCCGCACACGAGCCACGCGCAACAGCTTCAAAACGCCACCACATGAAGTTGGAAGCGGCCACTTAGTAGCGGAAGCGCACAGTCACTTATTTCATCGATCGAAGCGAGATTTCTAAATCAACTTGGGCAAATCGGCGTTGTATGTATGTATGTTTGTCCGAGGATAACTTTCGAAGCGTTGATCAGATCATCGTGTAATTTAATACATAGATAGGTAGTGATAGCACAATTTTGGTGTGACTAAATGAGCTAAAATATGGGGGGGGGGGGGGGGGGGGGGGGGGGGGGGGTGTTGAGATATTGGGGTTCAAGAGGGGTAAAAAATGAAATTGAGGCTAACTGGTCAAATAGGACGTCAGATGAAAGGCATTCATTAGTACATTTAGATTCCGTTTTTATTTTTCGTAAATTCTTTATAGGTTTTGAGTTATTAGCCATAATAAAAACTAAACTTTGACAAAATTCACAGGGTACACCAGTGACCCCACAGTGCTGTAATTTAGTATGCATGTAGCTTAAGTGACACAAATATAAGCAAAAGTCTGAAATCCAGAATAACTGCAATTTGTACCCCATAAAAGTGTAATCACATAACATGAACTCCCGTTACCTGTAATTTGAATGAAACTGTAGGTCAAGTTAATTGGTTATTTATTTCGTGACACTATTTTGAGAGTCAAAGATAACAAATATTTTTTTTTGTTTTGATCGGAGACTCGCGAGATCTCAGTTCGGGGCGAACCACTTGTTAGGTACTTTGTTCTTTCACTTTCGGTCGACACGATTACACGAAGCGAGAAGCAACGTCTCGTGGCATGTAGCGACCACCGGCGTCAACCGTGTGCGGCGGGTTCATATAAAATTCAGTCTGCAGCTCGGTGGCGGCGTTTTGTAGCTCGTGTGCGGTGATGCTTATAGGTCTCAACTTCACGCGCACGAGAGAAACTTCCTTCACTTGCACAGGTTAAAAACGAACGAAAGAAACTTCGTTCACTTGCACAGGTTAAAAAACTCATCTCAAGAATATCGGCCTGTAAACACCAGTCTGACTCATTAGAGAAAGTGAGTCGATTGATTGCGCGAGTACATACATCGCGAATCGTAATTATCGTACTCGTTGCTCGCTTGTAGGCCTCAGGGCTTCTGTTGAGTGTTTATTCCTTTAATGGGCCATAACCTACAGTAATAGGCTATCTATAACATTATAGGCCTGCTTACAGAGCTCTCCTACGGCTATGATACTTACCATATTAGGTATACACTTACTATAGATTTGTTGAAGAAATTCGCCTGCAAGGTATAAGTTTCTATTCGGTTTCTTTTAGTATGACCTCGATGATGATCTATCATCTTATCAACCATAAAAAGTCCATCCGCACAAGATCGGTCGCTCTGGAAATCCATGGCCTATGTCTTAACATAGGCCATGGATTTCCAGAGCGACCGATCTTATGCGGCCTAATCACAACGGTTTCCTTCCCAGCAACCTTTATTAGGTCGTCATTCTATCTTGTGTCGACCGACTTAGACGACGTCGTAACCTTAATAAGTAAGAACGTAAGTCGATCCTTAATTCGAACTAGAAACCCTCACGCAGTAGGTAAATAAGGACTTATTTCTAATTGCGCCGTAAGTCTTTCCTGAAAACTAATCTAGGTGAACCACATCATCTCTTACCATCAGGTAAGATTGTGGTCAAATAAAGATTAAAAAAAACGAGTGTCCTTTAGACCACATGACTAAAGTAAAACTTCTTCTTCAAAATATTAATTTATAAAATGGATCAAGAACGAAATAAAATTACGAAAAATAATCAAGAAATCTCCGTTCGCGTAACGTTAGCAAACTCGCAAACGAACTACTGACTGATATATATACATATATATATATATATATTTCATGCACTGGATATGAGAGGAAGAGAAAAAGAAAATGTGCGCGCGTAGGTACTGCTCTCTCTAGCTCCTACAGTGTGATACCGGCAATAGGCCTGCACTGTGTCTTAGATATCTGATACGTAACTGGCTATGAGAGAAAGAAAATGTGTGCTCGCACCTCTCTCTCTCTTGCATCTACAGTAATATAATAAACGTAACTCTCTCTCTTTCTATCTTCACTAACTTATATCTCCCTCTCAACTTCCGTTGGCCTCGCCCGATCACACTTTTCGTAATGTTCTCATCACACAATCTTTCTCCCCAAGTCAAGCGTACGTAAAGAAGTTTAACTTCAAAAAACTTGAAATATCCACTCAATGTCACCTGCTAAAGTTAAGTATAGACCCAAGTTTAGTGCAGTAAGACCGCGGGCAATTTCAAATTAAATACTAGAGGTTCTATTAAAATCATAAAGGCAGCGTAAGCAGATGTCGTTTACCTAAAAAAGGACACTGGTAAAAGAACCCTACCATAGCACACAATAGACGCGAAGATATAAATAAGTATTGTGTGTGCGATTTGCATGACAAGAGGCGGGATGGCCGTGTCTGATGGAAATTGAAATTCGGCCTCCGTCCATGTTGTTGCATATGAGCAACTTGCTAGATTTGTTTGGAATAATTCGAGGAATAAGCGACGAAAGTTAATTTGTATGCAATTTTGGTATTATTATAAAGTTTACAGCGAAAAAGCGGGTGAGGTAGTGGTCCAGCCCTTGACCCAAATGAAAAAAAACATTGGTGCTATTAAAATCTAAGTACGAGTATATAGGCATTTATTAAAATATTTATAACGTAAAATACTCCATAAAAATACCTCTATTGAATGTGTTTCTGAGGTACGAGTAGGTCAAAACAAACAATCGTTAACTGGCACTGTTTTGCGAATTCTACCTTTTTGCTTGCTTCTGTAATTTTAGAGGGTTACTTTATTTTTTATTCGTCAACCGCCCGCGAAGGTGACATCACCGAATGCGAGGCCAAATGCAGTTATTTTGAGTTATTTACTTTTTTGAATTGTATTTCAAATCAACATGCATATTGCATAGCCGGCAGGCCACCTAAGCAACGTGTGCAAAACCTTTTAAACTTATTCAATGTGTAAAGGTGCGCAAGTAGATTTTTTGATGACCGTTCGGATTTAAAATTATCTTTATTCTTATGGCATCATTGAATCGAAAAAATGCTTTGAATTAATTTATCAGGGATGAACCAAACCAATATATCTGGACCAAACCACTGGATAGAACTTCACGACCCCAAATTTCTCTCCACCGAACGCCAATATTACCCAAGAAGCGTTCGAGAAGCCGTCGAGATAAAGAAATATCGTAATTTTAATCGTGAGGAAGGCTTTAGATTATCTGCATCGTGGAATCCAGTTATAGTTAGGTGTTCACGTGTAACTTCAGATACTGTTAGTATTGTATGTCGAACAACAGTGATACGTGCGATTCAGAAAACCAAGTGCGGGTAGTTGGTGAAAACGTTCGCGCTTCTCGGCAATGACACTCGCCCGCTCTCAGTCTCTCGTGACCACGGCCGATGTAACTTGGCCGAAACGTCGAGGTTAGTCAAAATTATGATTTTGATATGAATCTGTGCGCGAAAAGACCCGTTCTGTCTTAAAAATATGAGTATAGTTCGCGAAAATTTAAAAAGTTCTAAATTTTTATTTTATTACAATTTAGTCTGTAACGTATTACAAATTGGTGTTATTCTGTTCTGATTGCAAACCTATTCATCCAATCAGCATCGCTCTATTTGCGAGTCTGTGGTTAACTGGTTACCGTCATGGGAATCGATCGAATCAGTCCTGTATTTAGTCTGTGGTTACTGCTACGGTTGAAAGCTTTATACTGTACTCGATATTCTATGTTCTTATAATACGAATCATGTTACTCGAACCCAAATCACCAAAAGACCCCACCTTCCAGTTTGTCATCTAAGTGATTTGGGTTACTCAAGTAGTATTGAACAGAGAAACATGTAGGTATGTATACATATATTGTTAGGTAAAGAGAATATTAAACAATACTTTCCCGTTAATTAAACGAGCTTTTAACAAACATCGAACAAACGCAGACACTGTTGCATTTGTCCTTTTCTGTGCACGTAACTACAACTATGGAACCGAGACGGGGTTCTTCACTATTGGCCTTATGAATAAGCTCAGAGTCGCTCAACGAGCTATGGAGAGGGCTATGCTCGGGGTTTCTCTACGGGATCGAATCAGAAATGAGGAGATACGTAGGAGAACTCAAGTCACCGACATAGCCCGACGGATTAGCACGTTGAAGTGGCAATGGGCAGGCCATATAGCGCGCAGAACAGATGGCCGATGGGGCCGAAAGGTTCTCGAGTGGAGGCCACGGACCGGCAAGCGCAGCGTAGGACGTCCACCCACAAGATGGGCAGACGACTTGGTAAGAACCGCAGGTCGGCGTTGGATGCAGGCCGCTTCCAACCGCAGTTCCTGGAGATCAATGAGGGAGGCCTTTGTCCAGCAGTGGACGTCCTACGGCTGATATGATGATGATGATGATGAACTACAACTATAATCAACTATCTGTATCTTCAAAGGTTTGCTGGAAGAAAACCCTTATTAGGGTTAAGCTCGCCTGTGCCCATGTTGTAAGCTGTTTTGTCTGCTGTAATCTATTTGTGTACAATAAAGAATAAAGAATTTGTCGTGAGGGTTTTTTTTCAGGTTTTTTGGACTACCAACGTACTAATTTGAAAGAGCAAGTGATGAATGCAAAGTTAATAAAACATTATACTGTATGAATTTATGGCACGCGCAAGTGGTTAAGCTTTTTTATATAACTTTTTTCATTCAGCTAAATTAAATTAAATAAATAATGCTGGATATTTCACACAGCGCTATTTAGCTATAAGCTTAGCAAACTATGCTTGTACTATGGGAACCAGATAACTGATAGAATACTTACATTGCACACAAACACTCCCTGAAGAAGCCTTATTTCCTGATTCGCAATACCACCATTATAAGCTCGTTAGCTAGATATGGCCGGGAAGTGTTAGAAACAATGAACGATGAATATTTAGATGGAGACTATCTCTTGCATCCACTAATTGACTATGAAGATATGATGGAGAAATTGCGTCTAGAGTTAACTATAATGGCGATATTACACGGCTCACTTCTACCTTTCAATTTGGATGAAGCAATCGATCCATGTGAACATAAAAGTGAATCATTCAATGTTATAAACTAACTATATATTTTTTCGGTGTGTAGGAATGCCGGTGAAATTACAGGCACATAAGGCTTTACACCTGTATGCCTCAAGTGTATTGACGCAGGGCAGTGCATCGTAGGGCATTTTGGGGGACTATGAGGCAATGCCTTGTTATAGGCGATGATTACCACTTAACACAAGGTGGGACAAATGCTTGTTTCATATCCAGTTTCTAAATATAAGACAATGTCATTGAATATCATTGTTTTCTTTCATTTCTGCACCTTTTAACCAAAGTGTACCATAATCTTTTAACTTATGGTACCTATTCCTAGTTCCTGATACCTACGATATGGGGAAACCTGATGTAGGGGGGAGTCAGGACCTTTTTTACGAATATGTGGAAAATATTTCACGTGTAACAATCTGTAGGTACTAAGAAATTTTAACATATTTTAAAACATTGCCTACTTATTTATTTATTTATTTAATACTTTCACAAAAAACAGAATAGTGATAGGAGGATTTATTGCTAATAGCATTATCTACCAGTCATCCTGGTCGTGCTAAAAGAAGGCAAGGCGTGACATAGGAAAAATGGTATTTCAACACTAATAATAAAAACAGATTCTAAATGACTAAATATAAACATAATAATATATACCTAACATAATAATTATTCAGGACCTTTTTTACGAATATGTGGAAAATATTTCACGTGTAACAATCTGTAGGTACTAAGAAATTTTAACATATTTTAAAACATTGCCTACTTATTTATTTATTTATTTAATACTTTCACAAAAAACAGAATAGTGATAGGAGGATTTATTGCTAATAGCATTATCTACCAGTCATCCTGGTCGTGCTAAAAGAAGGCAAGGCGTGACATAGGAAAAATGGTATTTCAACACTAATAATAAAAACAGATTCTAAATGACTAAATATAAACATAATAATATATACCTAACATAATAATTATTATATATACCTAGTCAGGTCATAAATTCTGTCACATGTTTAATATAAAATAATTGAAACAAGTTCATTCATTATGTAACCATTTATATACCAAAATGAACTTAACAAAACATAGATTCTTATGACACTGAAGTTTATTCAAAATGACTTCCGTGATTTTGAATACAGGCCTTCAATCTGCGCGGCCAGTCGTCTATCGCAGCACGAACGAGGTCCATGTCAATATCGGCGGCTGCCTTAATCAAAGATGTCTTGAGTGACTCCAAATTGGGATGAGGCTTTGAGCACGCCTTTTCCTCCAAGTATTGCCATATCTTGTAATCTAACGGATTCAAATCTGGGCTGGAGGAGTGCCAGTCTTCGTGCCGGATGAAGTCGATTTCACGCGCCCCAGCCAGTCTTGTGTGCTCTTCGCTCTATGAGCTGGCGCCGAATCTTGTTGGAATACCTAGTGCCTGTTATTGAACATGGTATGAGAAACAGATTCCACAAGGTTTGTCAGGACTGTATTTTGATACACAACTGCATTCGTTTTTACACCTTTCTCACAAAAATGTACCTCTGTTAAGCCCCAATAAGAAACTCCCAACCATACCATGAGCGAGGATGGAAAATGACCTCGTTGGACACGCGGAATACGGTTGCTCGCTTCTTCACTACTGTGTGCGAACCTTATCATTTTGTTTGTTGTAGCTCTCTTCTACGGTAAAATTTTTTTCATCCGTAAAAAGAATTTCCCGATTTTTTTTCCCGCGTACCGCTTTAACAAAGCGCGGCATCTCTTCAGTCTCAGGTCCATTAGACGAGCATTCAAACGATGTCCTGTTTTTCTTCGATATGCCCGAAGCCCTAAGTCTTCATTTAACACCCTTTTCACCGTGGTTCTGCTTAACCCCATCTGAAGGGCCAACAGTTTCTGCTTACGTTTGGGATTTCTATGAATTCGCGCCTTCACAGCTTTTATCACTGCTGGAGTCCTAACAGACCGAGGGCGACCACTTGACACACTTGATGGTGCGATAAACGAATCTTTTGGTTATATTCAATTTTTTCAGTATGTCAAAAATTAGAATTGGCGCGTAACCGCAACGATGCAACGCAATAACTGCAACACGGTTTTCTTTAAGCGACCATTCCATATTTAAAATAGAGTAAAATTCTAAAAAGTAGATAGATAGATAGATAGAAAACGCTTTATTGTATACCACATTTAAATTAACAAATCATAATTAAAACACTTAAAACTAGACACGAGATAGTACAATTGGCGGTCTTATCGCTAAAAGCGATCTCTTCCAGACAACCTTTGGATGGACTGGATTTTACGAGAACGTTAAAGGACGGTAGCTTTAGTATACATTTTTATTTTCATGAACAATTCGAAATTAGAATTCTATAAACTTTTTTGTGGCCAGAATTCTAAAACAAAAGTTTTTACTGTGTGACAATACTTATGATCTGACTGGGTATATATATATACTAAATAAAAAAAGTATAAAAATTCCAGAATTTACATTGGAAACTTAAGTCAAACGCAATGATGGTATCAGTGGCTAATTTATCCTCAACTTCTCAAGGAAGCGCTGACGCACCAATCTCTTAAACGACTCTCTTGTTTTAGCCTTTTTAATGTCATTCCAGAGTCGGACCTCCACAACCGAAAAATTGGGAGAAATAAGAAGTCTTATGCGAAGGGGTGTAGAGAAGCATAGAGTCAGCTGACCCAAGCTGTCGATCGTGCTACTTTTTTATACTTCTTATATGGCAAACGAGCATGCAGTCCACCAGATGTTAAGTGGCTACTGCAGCCCATGGATATCCACATAGAATTCAAAACAAGCTATTATGTTGTCTTGATCTCTATGTGGATACGTTGCCATACTATAGGACTTAGCTGTTATGCCTATGTGCCAGTAATTACAGGAACATACCATTACCATCTAACCGGAACACAGCAGCACAAGTACTGCTATTTGGAGGCAGATAAATGTAAGGCGGTGGTGCCCACTTCCTGGAGCCCGTTCACAGAAGCTCTACCACCAGTAACAGTACTTATTTCATTATCATTTTTATTATCCCTTTACGCAAAAAGAGGGGTTTTGAGTTTGACGCCTAGGCCTCTGTGTCTGTCTGTGGCATCGTAGATCCCAAACGGATGGACCAATTCAGACGGTTTTTTCAAATAGAAAGCTAGTTTAACTGGCTCTTAGCTGTATCAGTTTTATTTGATTTTACGGAATGTATTAGTGTTGGGTAGTTTTATTTAAATTTCTAATTTAACTTGTTCAATATAAAAATCAAATCAAAAAATCTATTAACCAAAGTAGAAAATAAATTCGCATAAAAAAGTCAGCATAAAATCTGGTATTTCATCCTGAAATTGTCTTCATTTGCAAAAGCTAATTTGCCTTATAAGCTCTGTCGTATTTGAACCTTATTGCTATTTAAATAAGACAGTCAAAAGTGGAGTAACAATTAAGTCGGGTGTACTCGTAGTGACAATCCTGAAGGAACTGAAAACCGTCTGAAGCACTCTTGTCAAGGTATCAGTGTGAGGAGGTCGGGACTCTAAGAGTTCACTCGAGTCAAGTCGCGTCGCATATAACTCCGCAGGATTACATTAGCTTGATCAAAACGTAGAAAGCTTCGTATATGTATATCCGTGCTCTGTGGCGCAGTGGGCAAATAGTAGCCTGAGGCGCAAGACGGTTGCGGGTTCGATCCCCACTGCGGAACAAATGTTTGCATGATCTACAGATATTTGTTCCGGGTCTGGTTGTTTCTCTTTAAATTATAAGTTCTATATATTTACAAAAAAAGTGTTTAAGTATTCTATCAGTTATCTGGTTCTTATAGTAAGTACAAGCTTTGCTTAGTTTAAATAAATAAATATTGCTGGACATTTCACACAGCGCTATCTAGCCCCAAACTAAGGAGAGCTTGTACTATGGGAACCAGATAACTTATAGAATACCTGCTTATATACATTTTTTGTAAATACATACCTATAATATTTAGAAAATCACCTAGACACGGAACAAATATCTGTAGATCTTGCAAACATTTGTTCCGTGGCGGGAATCGAACCCGCTACCTCCTGCGTCTCAGCCGGCTATACGCCCACCGCGCCACAGAGGTCGTCGTCGTTTGGGGCTAGATGACGCTGTCTGAAATGTCCAGCACTATTTATTTAAGAATGAGTGTGTAATAAGTTAAAATAGTGAAGAAACATTACAAATATTCCCATAAAATGTTATTAAACTGCGAAATAGTGAAAATAAGACTTGATATATTTATAAGTAATCCGTAGGACGGTTCCGTATTAACGTCAACGAACTTCAAGTCAATAGCTTCAGTACTTGGTCAGATAATCAGCTGTGACAGAAGTTGCATCTAAGGTTTTTTTATCATTTCCGTGCGGAACCCTAACTTTACCATCTAGCAATCTAAATTATAAATTGGAAAGTAAGTCTGTCTCTCTGCCTGTTTTTTACGTTTTCACGACTAAACGACTGGACCGATTTAGATGAAATTTGGTATACAGATAGATTGTAACCAGATAATGCTTTTATTAAAAAACCACGCGTGCGAAGCCGCGGGCTGGTCAGCTAGCATTATTTTATATTAAATACAGAACAGTTATGTAAACGAACAATTACAGTGAGAGATGTCTAATGGCCGATTTACATCAGACGAGCGAATGCTCATTCTATCCCCAATCTATCAAATTATTTTAGAGTAAACAGAAGTAGAGCATTCTTTCGTTGTTTTGTCTGCGCTCCCAAAGATTCTATGGCATATTCTAAGAATGCTCGCTCGCTTGATGTAAACGGCACT
The DNA here is from genome assembly GCA_918857605.2 of Philereme vetulata. Lineage (NCBI taxonomy): Eukaryota > Metazoa > Arthropoda > Insecta > Lepidoptera > Geometridae > Philereme > Philereme vetulata. The sequence goes on along the minus strand of OU975422.1, from coordinate 8,465,281 downwards.
AGAGCGTGCGAACAGTTGCTTAGAGCATTCTTGCGTGTTTGAATGTGCTTGATCCCCGGAGCGGTTTGTTCAAAGTGTTCTTGTGTTCTTGACACGAATGAACAATGAGCATTCGTTTGGCTGATCGTGCATTAACATATATCGAGCAAGAATTCTAGTTCTTGGTTCTCATTCTTGCTCGTTGATATTTTGGTGTAAACGCTGAGAACGATCTTTCGTTTACACTAAAAGATCGAGAAAGAATGCTCTTGTTCTAGCTCTAGCTCTTTGTTCGTTTGGTCTAAACCCACCTTAATACATACATACGTGAGCCCACTGCGAAACAACGCCACTGATAAATAAGTGTACAAAACCGACGTACAACAGCCAATTCCTCTATTTGGCCGGAGTTGCACCAGTTTTGGCACGTGGCTGACCGCAGGCCGTCACGATCCCCGTAGGTATAATACCTAGTGTAAGCAATATCTGCTTGGACGAAGTACGTACTCTCTGCCAAAACAGAATGCGTTCGTATACTGTTATTTTGATTGCGCAAACTCAGCACTTGAAGGATATATATATATATATATATATTTTAGGAACCAGAAGTGAAAGTCACAATAAAAATAACAAGAACTTTATTACTACCAAAATGAACAGTTATGGAAACAAAACCAACTATATTTGCAAGTATTTCTTAATGAAATATTAACAAAGAAATCACCAATTTACACAATCAAGTCGAAACTACCTACTCAGCTATATTTTATAACTAATATACACTTTTTACCACAATACAAATCTCGACTCACTAACACAAGTCAGTGCTCGCTTTTTTTCTCGAATGTACTAATCTTGCTGTTGGCCTCTGAGTTAACCGAACTTTTGGCGAGCGCAGAAGGCGCTCAGCCCTGTAAGTTTTTGATGAGGCAACTAGCGCAAGGGCACCACTTAAGTACGAACCTCGGCTTGGGCCGTTGCCAGGTTGGGGATAGGAGAGAAACGCCTTTGTACGTGCTTGTACCTCGTATAGGCGGCGACTGAAGGGACTCGTCGACCTCGCCGGCGAGGTCGGTGTATCTTTGAAGTGTTTGCCCTGCTAATGTGGATGACTCAGAAATCTCTTCGTCCGATTTCGTCATCCGGGTCTCCGAGAACGTGTCTCGGACGACGGAGGGTTTAGTGCCCGCTTTGCGCAAGAGCGCCGTTTTATATAAAAATTGTTAGTAGGCGAATGCAAGTTTACTTACTATATAGGTATATATATCAGCCACAGAACGTGCCACACCCATAGATTTCCAGAGCGACCTATCTTGTGCGGCCTGCATCCAGCGGCTCCCAGCAACTATTAACAAACAGGTCGTCTTTCCATTTGATGAGGGGCCGTCTTGCGCTGCGCTTGAGAACCTTTCTGCCCCAACGGCCGTCAGGTCTTCGAGCTGTGCCGTGACCTGTGCCCAGTCCACTGCCACTTCAGCTTGCTATAATCATGCTATAATTAAATAAGATAGATATATATATTTATATACATATACTTACTCTTTATTGCTCACGGTGCCCTCGGTGCGCGATTCAGACTCGCACTTGTCCGGTTTTTTTATTGTCGACACTATCAGCGACAAAAGTTGAATTAAAGATATTTAGGCTCCATCTGAAGATCTTTTCGTCTGATATTAGGTAGGTACGTTCCGTACCTACCTAATATGGAAAGTAAAATTTTAAAAACAAACTTTAGAAAAAATTGTAAGAGCTTAAAATGTTAATAAACTTATGTCGCCGATAGTACTCGGTGGCTTAAGCCTTCCTCGGTCTCCACAGCTTGTCTGGGCAAAGTTTGCTAACTCTTTGATGTACGGCAAACGTTACGGGGCTTGAACAAAGACAGTTTATAGTCCCAACTTTTTTTAACATTTATCTGGTTTGAGATAGACTAAAAAATTGCAAGTAAATCTACACTAATATTACTAGTGGTTCGCCCTGAACTGAGATCTCGCGAGTCTCACATTCAAACAAAAAAAATATTATTTGTACCTACTAATCTCTGACCATCAAAATCGTTTCGAAATGCATAACCATTTTACTTGACCTACAGTTTCATTCAAATTACAGGTAACGGGAGTTCATGTTATTTGGTTTTTTTGGGGTAGAAATTACAGTTATTCTGGATTTCAGACTTTTCTTATATTTGTGTCACTAAAGCTACACGCATACCAAATTTCAGTACTGTACCTAACCAACACACTGCCATCTGAGATATAATAGTACCTACTTACTGGGTATAAATCATTGTCTGGTAGATATACAGCGGGTAGAGATTGCGCGACACGCGGACTCAGCACTGGTGTACCCTGTGAATTTTGTCAAAGTTCAGTTTTTATTATGGCTAATAACTTAAAACCACAATGTTTAAACCAAATAATAAAAACAGGGTCGAAATGTACTCACTAAGAGTTTTTATTAGACGAACCACTTGACCGGATAGTCCTATTTTGTTTTTTTTACCCCTCTTGAACCCCAATAACTCAACAACTACATTTTTAGCTCATTTAGTCACACCAAAATTGTGCCATCACTTCATACCTATATACCGAATTTCACGAAGACTTCTAGGTTGTAGTTATCAGGAAACACAGACTCGGACACAAGATCCTCTCAGAAGCAATCTAAAGCCTTTTAACGCGCCATCTTCGACCACTATTTATTCCCATTTTCCACATTTTAAAAACTTTCTTCCGTATTCTTTCTAATACTCTGGGGGCGTCAAAATTGCAGCTCAGATAGGGTTGAGTACAGCTCTTATCAGCAAATTGGAATTTATATAGACCTTTTTTATTTAGGTACATTATTTGTACCAATGTACTTATTGCGATGTTGGCAATATCGTTGATCCAATTAGAGCATTTTTCAATAACGGAGCTAAAATCACTGAATATTGTTATATGAACCTTTTTAGAAAAAAAAATACTGTTTATAACGAGAATTTATAAATTACGAGTAGCTTCCGCCAGCGGCTTCGAACGCGTTGTTTGTCAACAAAAAGTAGCCTATGTGTTAATCCAGGTTATAATCTACGTACATACCAAATTTAATCGAAATCGGTTTAGCCGTTACGACGTGATTAAGTAACAAATAAACATCCAAACATTCGCATTTATAATATTAGTGTGAAGTGTAGATACCTGGAAAGCTACATAAAGCGTATAGAAAGGAGACACCACCGAAACGAGGTGTTTTAGGTACGTTTCCTGGGAGAAATATAGCAAGTGGAGCTTTTAATTAATATATCCCGTGTGTTAAACACACCTTGAAGTTATGTCTGTCGGTTCCATATGCTTGCTGGTAGCCATAGTTAGTACTCAAAACTGTTTTGAAATACAAAAAAGATTTTAGTATAATCCATAATTTTTGTCGGTGTGCCAAACTCGGCATAGTTATTTATATACTTCGTACCTTTTCTATACTGGCCCATTTGTTTCGAACAGTATCAAAATACCAAAAGGTCACATACCCTTTATCATAATTCAGAAATATGTGGCATCTGGCAACCCTAATCTTAGAGCGTCGCTTCCATTATATGAAATTACAGTGCGTAGTTTAAAATGGCGCACGAGCGACCACGTAAAAGCAAGGCGATACAATTTTATAACAATGTATAAGAATTTTTGAAGTAAAACTTCTTTACGCACGCTTGACTTTGGAAGTAATCTGGTGAATGCTTTACGAAAAGTGCGAACGGAAGTTGATAGGGAGATATAAGTTAGTGAAGATAGAAAGAGAGAGAGAGTTACGTTTCGTTATATTACTGTAGGGGCAAGAGAGGTGCGAGCACACATTTTCTTTCTCTCTTTCTCTCATAGCCAGTTGATTTGTCGCATATCTCCTATCTCAAATCAGCGTAAATTATACAAACTGCAAATATATATAGGTATACATACAATATAGATGGAGCTAAAAAAGTTTTACTTCAGTCGTGTGCTCTAAAGCACACTCGTTTTATATTTTTAATAATGCAAGACCTACCTATTTCTGGCGCCAAGCAGCATTGCTGTGTTTCGGTTTGAAGGGTGCCGGTGAAATTACAGGCACTTGTAGCTTTATACCTGTGTGCCTCAAGTTGATGGACGCAGGACAGTGCATCGTAGGGCACGTTTCTAACGTGCGTGACCTACGTAGGCACTTAATATCAGGTGGGGCATATGCACGTTTCATTTCCAGGTAATAGTATAAAAAAAGCAACGGGTGCTTCCAGGCCTTGTTTTCTGCCAGCATCTTCTATCCTGTGTCTGATACAGGAGTTCCCCGCGATTAAATTACTTATAATTTTCTAATTGATCGAGCGAAGCGAGATCTCCAAATCAACTTGGGCAATTCGGCGTTGGTTGTTGTATGTTTGTTTGTGCGAGGATAACTTTCGAAGCGTTGATCCGATCATTGTGAAATTTGATACATAATTAGGTAGTGATGGCACAATTTTGGTGTGACTAAATGAGCAAAAAATGTGGTGGGTTGTTGAGACATTGGGGCTCAAGAGGGGAAAAAATGAAAATGAGACAATTCGGTCAAATGGGAAGTCAAATAAAAGGTTTTCATTAGTACATTTCGACTCCGTCATTATTAGTATTTTTAGTAAAGTCCTTGTAGTTTTTGTGCCATTAATAAAAACTGAACTTTGTCAAAATTCAGAGGGTACACCAGTGACCCCACAGGACTGTAATTTGGTATGCGTGTGGCTTAAGGGCGCACTATACTTGGAGAGACGATAAATCGCTTATTTTGAAACAATGTTTTGTTCAACAAATTTTGTGATTTCAATTTGTAATTCATATATGTTATAGTTAAGGATACGTGCTAGAGCGCCTGTGTTGTGAAAACACGATTCCGTAAAATTTTCTCGATAGAAAAAAATCCAAAGATGACTCCAAATTTATCTTAAAACCGTTCTTATGCGATGAATACTACAATTTAGATCTTGAAACTTTGTACAGTAATTCTACACAACATAAATAAGGGCACCCGTGTTTTAATTTTTCAAAATACGTTTTGATTTTATCATGAAATGAAAATATCTAAGTTTTGCACTAATGAAACCATTCGCTCCGGACGTCTGTTTCGCGATTCAGTCTGGCCTCGGCTTTTAGACGGGGTATCCATGACGCTTGTCGCTCCAAACGAACACGTAATTCTTAGGTAGAATTTATATTTAGTTGGTTTTTGTAAAGACGCAGTAATGAGAAATAAACACAACAAGATAATGAAGGATAATGAATGATAAAAAAACCGGCAAACATATGAACCACGCCGAGATAGGACGTGCAGCGGCGCGCGGAGAAGCGGGGGTGAAATTCGAGTTTGGGCTGAGGTATAGTCAACTCTTAAGCGACACAAATATAGACAAAAGTCTGAAATCCAGAATAACTGTAATTTGTACCCCAAAAAATTTATCCAATTAACATGAACTCCCGCTACCTGTAATTTGTATTAAACGGCAGGCCAAGTAATTTGTTTATTTATTTCATGGCACTATTTTGATAGTCAAAGATTACGAATAATATATATTTGTTTTTATGGGAGACTCGCGAGTCTCTCAGTTCGGGGCGAACCACTAGTATAAATAAAGAAACACAATTCGCTGAAAGCAAACAGAGTTATATTTATCCCGTTTGATTTATGAAAGGGAATATTGTATGTTAATATGATTGATATAAAATCAATCACAAACAAAAAGATCGGCGCGCAATCCGCCGGGAAATTCTAAATTCCCTTTACGAATAATCGGGAATAGGGTTATCTCGCATGAACTGTGCCTGATATCAGTAAAGGAGTTTGGACATTTTTGTACGGAGTTCAGGCTTGCATACATTGTCTGTGTTTTAAGGGCAAGATCAAATTAAAATACAATCGGCAAAATGCGAGTCGGACTCGCGCACGAATGGTTCCGTACCATCTATCTATACTAATATTATAAAGAGGAAAGATTTGTATTTTTGTGTGTATGTTTGTAATGAACAAACTCAAAAACTACTGTGCCGATTTCAAAATTCTTTCACCTGAGTGACATAGGCTATATTTATTGCTAGAAAAGATTAGGGATCCTTACTAAAACTTAAGTAACGTAACCCAAGGTGTAAAAAAGTGCCTTAAAACGTCTTTCGTCGCATGAGCTGCGGAAACTATTGATGATAGAACAAATGTATGTTCTACAATATTAAAGAACATATCAATATCTACAAAAGTAATATTATACAGAGGAAAGATTTGTTTGTTTGTTTTTTTGCATTGAATAGGCTCCGAAACTACTGGACCGATTTAAAAAATTCTTTCACCGTCGGGAAGTTACACTATCCCCGGGTGACATATGCTACTTTTTACCCAACTGCGCAGAAGGAGGGTAATATTTTGATTAACAAACTACGCGAGCGAAGCTGCGGATTGGTCAGCTAGTTATCTATAAAAACGGCAAAAAAATCACGTATGGGATTTATTTTTAAAGTGAATATTAACTGAATATTCTGTGAATATTGCAAGTCTACCCGTGGCCGTTATCAATATCGAGCTAAAACGAGCAAAAAAATCACGTTGTATGGGAGCCCCCCTTAAATATTTATTCTATTCTGTTTTTAATATTTGTTGTTATAACGGCAAAAAGAAATACATCATCTGTGAAAATTTCAACTGTCTAACTATCACGGTTCATGAGATACAGCCTGGTGACAGACAGAGAGACAGACAGACAGACAGCGGAGCCTCAGTAATAGGGTGCCGTTTTACCCTTTGGGTACGGAACCCTAAAAAAACCAAAGAACCGCGTTTAACCGCGTCCACATCAATAACACGTACCATACGTGTTATTGATGTGGACGCGGTTAAAGATAAACACAGATTGATTTTAAAACTTTTATTGCAGTATAAAACAAGGCGCACATTCGATACCTTTGCGTGGAACCTTGACTACTCAATTGTCCTACCCTCACACATAAATCTACCGTGACAAAGACGTATCTTTAAATTACTTAGCTATACCAGTAACCTATACCAGGTATACATATCTATACCTAAAGCTTAGTATTTAGGTACATACGTTTAAATACAACGCTCTCATCCCTAGTGCTGACTTTCGTTGACGTTCATCATCCTTCATAGTTTTTGAAGTGAAACTTCTTTACGCACGATTGACTTGGGGAGTCAGGCCGGTGAATGCGCTACAAAAAGTGCGAACGGAAGTTGAGAGGGAGATACAAATTAATGAAGATAAACAGAGAGAGAGTTACGTTTCGTATATTACTGTAGGGGCAAGAGCGAGAGGTGCAAGCACACATTTTCTTACCTCTTTCTCTCATAGCCAGTTGATTTGTCGCATATCTCCTATCCCAAATTAGTCTAAATTAAACAAACTGCAAAAACTAAACACTCCTTCATGCTGTATAATAGAGTTCATTTTGCTATAGATAAAAAAAAGTATTTACGTTTCGGATTTTGAATCTACCAGCTTCGATTTACGAAAAAGTTCAGCTATTCCACAACAGATGGCAGGCAGCAGCAGAAAATAACTTGTACTTACTGTATGCGCCTCGAAATAAGGTTGACATTTCCTTAAAACATTATTTTATACATATTTATAGATGGAGCTAAAGAAGTTTTACTTCAGTCGTGTGGTCTAAAGCACTTTCGGTTTTTTTTTTGTACTAAAGAACTTTCTTACCTTATATGACACGGACAGCCGGACACTATCTCTTTCTTACCCAAAACCTTTTAACGGCAGATTTCATAAAACTACGTGTTACACCTCCGACTCATGGCAAGTAGCCGTTTTCAGCCGTCACGTTGTCAAATATATGCAGTTGCCATTGGCAACTCTATTTGAAAACGTTCGTGAAAACTTCGATAAAACTCGGGATTGCTAGGTTGTCTGGTAATTCGAAGCGCGGTTTCAACTCAGCGTAATTACTGCAAATTGCCGCCATTGTTCCACGCAGAAAACTTCGACTAGATAAATGAAGTCTTCATTTTAGCGGCGAATGCTGATTTAGTTCGCTTTAGAAATTGGAACGACTGCTAAAAGTAAAGAATTTTTCATTGCTGGGAAGAAATTGCGTACAACCTTAGGGTATTGTTGTGTACTTATGTTATTTGTGGGGGAACAGGCTTACGGCCCACCTGATGGTAAGCGGTCACCGTCGCCTATTGACACCGGCAACACCCGGGGTATTGTCGATGCGTTCCCTATACTGTACAAACCTCTTTACATTTCTCTTGAAGCGTGCCATGTCGTAGCCTAATGGGAAAACCTCAGATGGTAGCTCATTCCACATCTTACAATTATGAGGTAGAAAAGATCGCGTGAAGCGTGTGGTGCGCGATATCCAATTGTCGATGATATGTGGATGAGCTTTATTAATTAATATTGATACCATTTCTATCCTATATATATATAGGTTTATATCTCTCCTCTACTCGAAAAAACGAATGAGAGGTGCTTTAAAGTCCAATTATTAACAACGCTTTAGTTTTCCGAATTAATGTGGTACGGTTGTTTATTCGTTTGAGAGTTCTCCACGTGAACAGCCATCGAAAAATGTTTCAGTCTCATTGCCTGCGAATTTATTGTTTTAATTATTAAAATCCAATTCCTGTTTATACGCTTTCGAGCCGATGTTTGGGGAAATGACAATTTGTGAATTGCTTTGTTCAGTTGTTTTCGGTCGTTTGTTTAATTTGTAATTTAGTGGTTGAATTTACGGTGCAATAAACATCAAAATGTTGTAGATATGACTAAAATAGGTACTTCGCTAATACACTGTTAGTACTACTCTTTAGTTAGTACTGTTAGTGTTACAGTGCCTTGTCAATATATCTATGAAAATCTGATGTATGTTGACAAAAAATAGTACTTTGTTTAAGAAAAATAGCGGTAATCATAATTTTAATACTAATAATACTAGAAATAAAGATAAACTCGCTGTTGACACTTGTTGACTCCATAAAGTTAGTAAATCGTTTAAAGGGCAAGGTGTTCGCTTTTATAACAGAACTTCCAAGTGATGTACAAAAATTGACAATTAACAAATTTAAAAACGTAATTAAACAAACTCTTTATAAAAAAGCCTACTAAAAAATATCGGATTATTTAGATGATAGAGAAGCTTGGGATTGAAATTGCTCCAACTCGTTCAAAATGTTACAATTTAGACGTAATTTATATTCTGTATCGTTAAGTGTTCTAAAATGATTATTAAAAAAAACAACCAGCCTTGTTTCTTGTTTATCTTTCTTGGCTTGGTCGCGAAGGAACAGGCAGTATAATTGACATTTCAAAGTGATCCTTGTGATTTTAATGAATAAAAGATTATGACTTTGAGTACACTGTTTATTGAAAATTAAATTATTTTATTAAAAGCTACCGTCTTAATAGCGTTCTCGTGAAATCCAACCCATCCAAAGGTTGTCTAAAAGAGATCGCTTTTAGCGATAAGAGCGCCGCTTGAATTTCCGCGTGTCTTGTTATTTGTTTTTTTTATTTTAGTGTGATGTACAATAAAGTGTTATCTAGTTATCTATCTAGCTGTGTCTGCCTGTTCGTTAGCTGGTTATATTCTAACGTAGTAGATAATAATCGTCGGGACGATAAAAGAATATGTTATTTATCAAACGAGATATCCTGGATAATACTGATGTAAATATTAATGGGAATGAATAATTTATGACCTAGGAACCGGCGAACCGAAAGATATTGTGACAATACTGAGATGATTCTCGCCAGTGATGTTCTATAATAATTATTCATCGTTTTAAAAACAACGAACGCTGCCTAGGTTTGTTTTTTGTATTTGTATTTCTTGATAATTTTGATGTTGACTCGCAAAGACTTAGAAGTACGAAGTCTGCCCAAAGGCAAAATTGATTAGGGACCAGTTAACTATTATGCGACGTGGGACGCGCTTGGTGTTCGATATCCGTCCTCGGAAGCGCCGAAACATGACACCCTTCGGCCAGAGCTCCTTGTATGAAGATGTTCGGTCGGCAACTTCACCACAAAAGCGTTGAAACTAACTTTGTGGCGGGATTTCAACCGCTCGACCTTCAGACTTTGGTTAGTAGCAACTGCTCCGCAACATCCTCAGCTTTGTCTGAGTAACTTTAGTTCTGCCCTATCTCCATCTTGAAAATAACCTGATGTCTAATTGACAAGTAAATCCTCTCCTTTCAAAGGGTTTCTGGAAGAAATCACTTCTAAGCAATAAGACTGCCCATTGTACATGTTGATTTGTGAATTTTTATGTTTATATCTAATGTGGTGTACAATAAGGTGTTATAATTGAAATAAATAAATAAATATTTTTAGACATTTCACACAGCGCTATCTAGCCCCAACTAAGCAGAGCTTGTACTATGGGAACCAGATAACTGATAGAATACATAAATGCGTTATTTTTTTGTTAATACATACTTATAATATTTATAGAAACAACCAGACCCGGAACAAATATCTGTTGATCATGCAAACATTTGTTCCGCAGCGGGAATCGAACCCGCTACCTCCAGCGTCTCAGCCGGCTAATTCGCCCACTGCACCACGGAGGTCGTCAATTAATTAATTAATTCATTGCGTAACTGCTCAAAGTAAATTTCAAGAGCGGTAAAATTCCCTCAAGAATTGTCAAATCACTCACTGACCAACTCCCGCTGTTAGGGGGTTGGTCTCACGAATGATGACAACATTAAAAATAATGACTATGATTAATGTTACTAGTATATGTTTTCTCATTGTTAGTGACGGTGTTGTTTTAAATGAGAAAAATAAATATTCATTAAACTGTGCTGATTTCTGACCACCTCGAGCTTCTTGGTTATCATTAACACCGACTCTCAATTTTGGTTCCTACATTGAGTCGAAAGCCCAGCTGGCCGCTAAAAAGCTTGGTAAAGGTGAGGCAATACTTCACACCAGGACAGATTTCTAACCACCTCGAGCTTCTTGGTTATCATTAACACCGACTCTCAATTTTGGTTCCTACATTGAGTCGAAAGCCCAGCTGGCCGCTAAAAAGCTTGGTAAAGGTGAGGCAATACTTCACACCAGGACAGATTTCTAACCACCTCGAGCTTCTTGGTTATCATTAACACCGACTCTCAATTTTGGTCCCTACATTGAGTCGAAAGCCCAGCTGGCCGCTAAAAAGCTTGGTAAAGGTGAGGCAATACTTCACACCAGGACAGATTTCTAACCACCTCGAGCTTCTTGGTTATCATTAACACCGACTCTCAATTTTGGTCCCTACATTGAGTCGAAAGCCCAGCTGGCCGCTAAAAAGCTTGGTAAAGGTGAGGCAATACTTCACACCAGGACAGATTTCTAACCACCTCGAGCTTCTTGGTTATCATTAACACCGACTCTCAATTTTGGTTCCTACATTGAGTCGAAAGCCCAGCTGGCCGCTAAAAAGCTTGGTAAAGGTGAGGCAATACTTCACACCAGGACAGATTTCTAACCACCTCGAGCTTCTTGGTTATCATTAACACCGACTCTCAATTTTGGTCCCTACATTGAGTCGAAAGCCCAGCTGGCCGCTAAAAAGCTTGGTAAAGGTGAGGCAATACTTCACACCAGGACAGATTTCTAACCACCTCGAGCTTCTTGGTTATCATTAACACCGACTCTCAATTTTGGTCCCTACATTGAGTCGAAAGCCCAGCTGGCCGCTAAAAAGCTTGGTAAAGGTGAGGCAATACTTCACACCAGGACAGATTTCTAACCACCTCGAGCTTCTTGGTTATCATTAACACCGACTCTCAATTTTGGTTCCTACATTGAGTCGAAAGCCCAGCTGGCCGCTAAAAAGCTTGGTAAAGGTGAGGCAATACTTCACACCAGGACAGATTTCTAACCACCTCGAGCTTCTTGGTTATCATTAACACCGACTCTCAATTTTGGTTCCTACATTGAGTCGAAAGCCCAGCTGGCCGCTAAAAAGCTTGGTAAAGGTGAGGCAATACTTCACACCAGGACAGATTTCTAACCACCTCGAGCTTCTTGGTTATCATTAACACCGACTCTCAATTTTGGTCCCTACATTGAGTCGAAAGCCCAGCTGGCCGCTAAAAAGCTTGGTAAAGGTGAGGCAATACTTCACACCAGGACAGATTTCTAACCACCTCGAGCTTCTTGGTTATCATTAACACCGACTCTCAATTTTGGTCCCTACATTGAGTCGAAAGCCCAGCTGGCCGCTAAAAAGCTTGGTAAAGGTGAGGCAATACTTCACACCAGGACAGATTTCTAACCACCTCGAGCTTCTTGGTTATCATTAACACCGACTCTCAATTTTGGTCCCTACATTGAGTCGAAAGCCCAGCTGGCCGCTAAAAAGCTTGGTAAAGGTGAGGCAATACTTCACACCAGGACAGATTTCTAACCACCTCGAGCTTCTTGGTTATCATTAACACCGACTCTCAATTTTGGTCCCTACATTGAGTCGAAAGCCCAGCTGGCCGCTAAAAAGCTTGGTAAAGGTGAGGCAATACTTCACACCAGGACAGATTTCTAACCACCTCGAGCTTCTTGGTTATCATTAACACCGACTCTCAATTTTGGTCCCTACATTGAGTCGAAAGCCCAGCTGGCCGCTAAAAAGCTTGGTAAAGGTGAGGCAATACTTCACACCAGGACAGATTTCTAACCACCTCGAGCTTCTTGGTTATCATTAACACCGACTCTCAATTTTGGTCCCTACATTGAGTCGAAAGCCCAGCTGGCCGCTAAAAAGCTTGGTAAAGGTGAGGCAATACTTCACACCAGGACAGATTTCTAACCACCTCGAGCTTCTTGGTTATCATTAACACCGACTCTCAATTTTGGTCCCTACATTGAGTCGAAAGCCCAGCTGGCCGCTAAAAAGCTTGGTATACTCGCAAAGGTGAGGCACTACTTCACACCGGGACAGTTGCTCAACTTGTACCAAGCACAAGTCCGTTCGTGTTTAGAGTACTGTTCTCACCTCTGGGACGGATCAGCGAAGTACCAACTTGAAGCTCTAGAATCAGTTGAGAGAAGAGCCAAGAAGCTCATAGGCAACGGTGAGCTAGTTGATGCAAGGCTCCTCAGCCTGGAGCATCGACGAAAGGTTGCTAGCCTCTCGGTTTTTTATCGAGTACATTTCGGGTAGTGTGCAGCGGAACTTTTCAACCTGATCCCACCATCTCCTTTCTATCAACGGACAACCAGACGCTCTGCGGTGCGCCACCGCTATACGGTAGAAATACTCCCATTCGCACAAAGCGGTTCTCTTCGACCTTTATTATGCGCACCGCCAAAGAGTGGAACGACTTGCCAGAATCTGTGTTTCCAGATAGCTACAACCTGGGTATCTTTAAGTCGCGGTGAATAGGTTTCTTCTAGGCAAGCGTGTACCATCGTAGACTGCATCATCGCTTACCATCAGGCGAGATCGTGGTCAAACGCAAGCCTATAATATATATATATATATATATATATATATATATATGTATAAAAAAATGTTTAAACGTGCAGTGAATGAGTACTTAATCGTATACAAGGGCTCGTATAATAGGGTCTAACTACGGCCCTACATCATATCAGCCATAGATTAGATCATTTCATACATCCACTGCTAAACATAGGTCTCCGCCATAGATCTCCAGAGACGATCTAGTGCACCTTGCACCCAACGGCTCCCAGCAACCCTTTTAAGGTCGTCTTTCCATGTAGAGGTCGTTGTACACTGCGCTTTCTAGTGTGTAGTCTACACTTAGAACGTTTCTGCCCCATCAGTTCTTCGAGCTAGTGGCAGTGCCTCCCGTCCACTGCCGCGCAGCTTAGACAATGTCACTGACTTTAGTTTTTTCTACGAACCTTCTCATTTCGATTCGATCTCGTAGAGAAGTAGAAAAACACCATGTATAGCCCCTTTTCATGAGGCCCATAATGAGGCCTTTTCATGTATCAATTGATGATGTTTTACACAGCGCCTGATGGCAAGTTGCAGCTCTAGCTGGTTTGACAGGATATTATAATAATAAATCATTTAACAACATTATAATACATAACTTATTCTACGGCCCATAAAGTTAAACACCTTAGCCTAATGGCTAAAATACTTAATAAAAACATCCGTTTATTTACTACATAAACACTGCATTTTAGATGGAATAGGTTTTCCCAGCTCTAATACTATCCTCTAACTTGGTTTGCCCTGCCGTGGTCGCTTCTGCGGAAAGAGACATGTATTTGTTGACACTAGTAGAACTAAAGACTAAAGTAACTGGCTGGCAAGACAGCCAACGAAGAACGAACGGTGCGAATAATGAAGGTTGCAAAACCTAAAGAATATCTATTCAAAAACACTAAAAAGGATGTAAAAACAAGTAAAAACAATTTGTTTCCAGTCCAAAGAGTTCAAATATCAAAAGACTTTTTTATTTTTCTGCCAAGCCAGAGTTGCGTTCAGCGCTTTAGTTCCGGGTGCAACTATTCCACTTGCGTTTTTTAACCACTACTTGAGTTAGTGTTCATGTTGTTATATCTTTTTATTAACTTGCAATGTATGTATGTTTGTCCGGGTGGAATCTTGCAACTGATTAAGCTGAAATTTGGAATGCATATGTAACTTCGGTGACAATGCAATAATATGGTACCATGGAGGTGATCTCATGATGGAGACGGATGCTAGACAACGGAACTTCTGAATGGATTATAGTAGGCTACTAATGTTTTGGCTCATATGAATCTGCTTCCGATTATGAATTTTATAAAAGCTTGTTTTGTTAAAGTAATTTTTCAACAAAAAACTTATTAATTAAAAAACCAACACTAACCACAAACAGCATTTTATTATAACAATAAAGATAAAACAATTAAGCTAGTATCTTTGTCTAAATAATCTTAAAACGGACTAAGAGTGAGCGGTTGCAGCCGAACCGTATGCACGGAACGCAGCTCGCCTCCGTTCGTCACGTTGTTATTTTTAAAAAGTCTGACTTCAATCTGAAACTTTTTAAATTACATGCGACCAGAGGCAAGCCGGGTTTGTAATTGGAATTCTTCTAGTTCTACCCTACTGTCAAAGAGAAGTTATGGTTTTGTACAAATGTTAAGAGCATTAGGAGGCATTAACTTTGAGCATTTCGTTTTATGACATTTTCCCTGTTTAACAGCCGTAAAATAAATAAAATGGTTGCGTAATGCGTTATACTTTGCGTGTATGAAGGCAATTAGTTTTGACGTATAAATACTTTTTTGTAATTTAGTGGTTTAGATAAAATTGTCATTAGCAAAAGCTTTTTAAATAATATAAAGCTACTATGACTTAATTAGGCAGAGAATAACAAAAACAAAATGGCGTTTCAAGAATATGAGTATAGTTCGATTAGACTCAGCCATATTTTGAATTTTTATTAACGTGGTCAAATTTTCTGTTCTCGGCGAAGGTTCGCGTCTAATTGTGTCCTTTGTCACATTAGAGATAGAGACGCATAGTTCGACCATTCGCCGAATCCCGATAATGTGACCGTGGAATGATATCCGCACGTCATATTTTATAAACCCGAATTACAGATGCCAAAAAAGGGCATCTGTCAGTCCTCAAGTGCGCATGTATGGTACAAAGGGTTTCCGTACCAGTTTTCGAGTATACCGTTATCAAAAAGCTTTAATTCGATTATTACGTGGTAAGGAATAACGAATGTACCACACTATTTAATTACAATAAATACTATCAAAATTCACTATGGCATTGGAATTCAGTACGTGATACGAACATTAACCAAAACTAACTTCGTTTAGATCCTGCTGTACCTATAAGTTACAGCTTTAGCGTTTTTCATGTACTAGTAAAGTTAGTATACTGTAATAGTCATATCATGTCATTCAGGACAGAACTGTTTCCTAGGCCACAGCTTACGCTTTACTGGGAAACAGGGACACAACTCATCTATGTAACTTTTATGGTCACAATAAATATATTTCTATTTCTAGTTAAGCCATTCCCGTCTATTAGTATTTATCTATGAGCTAATTTTAAAGAAGCGAGCTAACTATTACCTACTTGACATGTCATAATCTGTCAATGTGACAAAATACACAGGATGTCATGACACTTGAACCACTTGTTTGTAAGGAGCTTAGATCCTATGGGAGGTTGGAGGGTTATAACCTTTATACAGCATTAGACTGTGTCTTGAATCTATTAGTCCCTAGACTGAAAACTTATATAAATTACCTATTACAAAAAATACACATTCTCGTCGCCGCGCCGCCTGTACGAGGTGTAAACAAACTTTTTGCCTAACACAAGAAATAAATTGAATTCTGTCGACATCAGACATGATGGAGGAGACGAGTAATGACCACAATTAGCAAAAAGGAAGCTTCAAACTTGTATTGAAAACAATAGAATACATATTTTTATTGTCTTGTCTGCAAATGACTTGTTTAGCAGATCTCAACTTTTAGTGCACTCTAAATTGAATCTTCTGCCTCAAGATCAAAGATCACTAACAATGAACCGTGTTGAGAACTTTAGACATAACTTAGACGTAGAACAATTAAAACACCAGACATAATTTCCCCCTAAACGCTCCAGAACTGCGAGCGTCTGATAGAATTTCACGATGTCATGTCAAGTAAGTACAAAGTTTGTCCTTACTAATTCAGTTACTACTGTCGTATTTATTTTTGCTTTTACGTTGAAAATATTGTGATTGTGAAATAAGTCCACAAAAGCTTCGAAATGGAGGTTTCGTATAATGGGTATCAATCAGAAAGAGTTTAAAATCTCATTATTCAAGATTTCGTACAGATACGTAAGCTAAGCTTCCTTAATCGGGTCATCAGCCTGCAATCTTCTCTGGAAGCTTTTATTATTGAGTGACAACTGTCAACTGCATCTGTAATTTTCCAATCTTTATTCTGGTGCTCAAATACTGAAAAAATGGCTGACGAATGAATGAATAGATATATAATTTTGACGACACGTCATAGTTTATTTGTATTACTATTTTCTTTAAAAATTGCATTATTGTACTTTATTATGTCATTTAAACTCATTTTACGTTGTCCGCCTACTCGTACTCATTGTTTCCCAACACCCATTTTCTCCTATGATTGATGAGCTGTCGTAGCCTAGCGTATAGGGTTGTCAGATGGAAAAATGTAAAAGGATTTTTTTAAAGGAGGAGATCGTATTTAACGTAAACGATTTTTTTTATTTTATCTTTTAATTGCTTACATTTTTGAAAAAGGAGGCTATTGTGACGGAAGGATGATTTGTGGAAAAGTCGGACATGTCTTCTTTTAGGATACCATCTGGCAACCCTAATCGCGTAGCTCAGAAAATTAAAGCAAATATTTCTTCTTCCATGTTATTCTAGAGATTTTACCTTCCTAACGACCTCTGAAGTTCAAAGGACATTGACTTTTCATCTATTTTCGGCAGTTTGAGACGATACGGACCCTCGGATGGGCAGCGTTTGGGAAACTTCGCAACGTCTTTTCGTCCAACATACCTCAGTACCTTAAGACGAAAGTCTTCAATCAGTGTGTGTTACCAGTGATGACATATGGAACCGAGACGTGGTCCTTCACTATTGGCCTTATGAATAAGCTCAGAGTCGCTCAACGAGCTATGGAGAAGGCTATGCACGGGGTTTCTCTACGGGATCGAATCAGAAATGAGGAGATACGTAGGAGAACTAAAGTCACCGACATAGCCCGACGGATTAGCACGTTGAAGTGGCAATGGGCAGGCCATATAGCGCGCAGAACAGATGGTCGATGGGGCCGGAAGGTTTTCGAGTGGAGGCCACGGACCGGCAAGCGCAGCGTAGTACGTCCACCTTCAAGATGGGCAGACGACTTGGTAAGAACCGTAGATCGGCGTTGGATGCAGGCCGCTTCCAACCGCAGTTCCTGGAGATCAATGAGGGAGGCCTTTGTCCAGCAGTGGACGTCCTACGGCTGATATGATGATGATGATGATGAGACGATACGATAACCTTATCAGGCTGCGCTTTCAAGTTATTTTTCCTAAAGAAAACTGGAACCAGGTTTCTTAGAAAAAATGGCTAAGTAATTTATCAAAAATTGCTGGATTATGTATGGCAATACCGGAAGTAACTGTAAAATGCGAAACGTGTACTCCTGATATGACGCAATGACAAAAAGCTCTGAATTCGCGAAGACCCGTTAAAATTCATTACGAAAATTCCTACACGAGTTCTGAGTAAAACCTGTTTGGATGATTCTTGAATAACAAACAGATGCTTTCTGGTAAACAAATTTGTTTTTACTTGCAATAAGCTAAATATAACCAAAGTGGATTCATTATGATTATTATGTAATCTGTCGGAAATGGAATGAATGTATTGAGCGCATCATTATAGATCCTTATAAAAAAGTTTGACTATGGTCTAACTAATATAGAAACTTATTGATGTATGTACCGAACTCATTTTCGATATTTGAATTTATTTTTTGCAAAAAAGACCTTGTAAGTTGTAAGTATTGAAAATTCAAATAATGAACAATTTTTTTTAGGTTCGAGAACGAGTTCTTGAGCTTCTAAATTCAAACAATTATAATGAGACAAGTCAAATTAAAAGTCCAGCTAATTCAACTAACAGCTAGGTACGTATGTGTTGTCCTGTGCTGCAGTTAATGAAAGACAGCGTCTAGGGATTGGCCGAGGTCGACGCTCGGTAATGACACGGTAAAATAGCTTGTTAGTCGGTTCGTGTTATTTTATTTTAGTCCTTTTGCAGTATGCGCGGAAAACTACATAACAGATATCTATTATTATTTTTTATGTAACCTTTATTGCACACAAATAGATTACATACAACAAAAACTTACAAAAAGGACATGTCTAAAGAAATGAAAGCGATTAGTTAGAGTAAATCTATAAAAAATATTGAATAGTAATAGTACCTTTGTGGATAGAGATAACGGATTAAATAAATAAATAAATATTGCTGGACATTTCACACAGCGCTTTCTAGCCCCCAACTAAGCAGAGCTTGTACTATGGGAACCAGTTAACTGATAAAATACTTATATACTTTTTTTTGTAAATACATACATAAAATTTATAGAAAAACAACCAGACCCGGAACAAATATCTGTAGATCATGCAAACATTTGTTCCGCGGCGGGAATCGAACCCACTGCCTCCTGCGTCTCAGCCGGTTATTCGCCCACTGTGCCACGGAGGTCGTCAATATATTATAGTATAATAAGAATATAATAAGGATACAGTGTTATTCTTTTATTATTGTTTTCAAACCCCCAACTAACTCAAACTGCTGTAACAATTTCCATCAAACTTTACTCATGGCGTAAATTTTTTGAGTAGACTATCTTTATCTAAGTAACTTCATGTGCAATTAAAATTTTCCGTAAACAATCCTTTTAGATTTATCATTATTCAATCGAGGGCCGTTGAAATAGCACAAAACAACCAAATTAACTCCGGCCGATCGTCTCGATATTTCGAGAAACATCTACAGCTTCCCGAACAATACCTATCTTCCGGCGACTGGTATCGACATTGCCACAGGTTGTGTAGGACAGCTAATGCACTTTATAAAAAAATGGATCAAATATGACAGTGGCATATCTATGCTTGTTATTTAATCAAGCTTTAGTTAAACTGGTTCTTATGAGACATATAGGCTAATTTTTTTTTTTTTAGTAAGGAATCCCAAAGAGTAATACACATACTTAAATTAAAATACAACAGACGCGCTCCCTGTGCTCACTCTGTGAAGGTAATCACAGCTAACGCAGTTAGATATAATACAATGAATTAAAATAGTGTAAAAGTACTTGTAGGGTAGGTAGTCTATGGATGAATAGAATAGAATAATCATTTATTTGGTACACACAAAATGACACATGAGACAATTTTAAGGTACAATAGATACAATTATAATAAATAATTATAAGAATAAATAAAAATTGATCGACATTTCACACAGCGCTATCTAGCCCCAAACTAAGCAGAGCTTGTGGGAACCAGATAACTGATAGAATACTTATATACATTTTTTGTTGTAAATGCATACGTATAATACCTATATAGAAATCCATAGACATCCAATTGAATCTAATAAGACAAGTCGACTCATGTGTAAGGCTACTTTTGATTGAAAAACCACGCGTGCCAAGCCGTGTCTGGAAGCTAGTTTGGACTAAACCCACAACGTTTTGGGTAATTTGTGTCTGACTGACTGATAGACCATAAGTACGCACGATTTTTATGAAAGTATCATTTGAGCGAAGCCGTTAATTTCAACACTAGTCTATACTTCTATATCTATTAACTATAGTGTGACCATTAGTGCTGTGCACTCCCTGAGGTATGCGCGCGGCGAGACGGGGGGGGAGAATCGGCTGCTGCGTTCTGTCAGTTCGCCGTCAACGCTCGTGGCGGCAGGTAGTGTTATTTGTATCGAACTGTCTATGTCAGACGCACATGAGATAAATATTCAAAGATGGGTCGTGCGTTATCTAGTGATATGAAATGGAAGATGAAGTTGAAACAGAATCTATGTCAGAATAACTTTCGTTAGAATATATAATTGTTTGTAAATATAAAAAATGTTCAATAAAACAAGTCCTTTGAATTATAAGTTTAGTTCTTATTTATCACCTGCATATTTTTAGTAAAATATGAGTAGCGTTGAAGTGGCAATGGGCAGGCCATATAGCGCGCAGAACAGATGGCCGATGGGGCCGAAAGGTTCTCGAGTGGAGGCCACGGACCGGCAAGCGCAGCGTAGGACGTCCACCCACAAGATGGGCAGACGACTTGGTAAGAACCGCAGGTCGGCGTTGGATGCAGGCCGCTTCCAACCGCAGTTCCTGGAGATCAATGAGGGAGGCCTTTGTCCAGCAGTGGACGTCCTACGGCTGATATGATGATGATGATGATGATATTTAAGTTACATTTTAATCAACTAAGTAAGTATAATATATTACAGATAGATAGCCTCCGACTATCGTCCCGCCACAAGTCTTGCCTTAGAAATGCAAACTGATATCGTAAGATATGTCCGACATGTATTGATCTCATATGAACTCATGCAGTTTTTTCTTTGCCTCCCACCTCGCCGCGCATACCTCAGGGAGTGCACAGCACTAATGGTCACACTATATCTATTAATTTATTAATATTATAAAGAGGAAAGATTTGTTTGTTTATATTGAATAGGTGCCGAAACTACTGAACCGATTTAAAAAATTCTTTCACTGTTGGGAAGCTACACTATCCCCGGGTGACATAGGCTATTTTTTACCCAACTGCGCAGAAGGAGGGTAATGTTTTTATTGATAAACTACGCGTGCGAAGCTGCGGAATGGTCAGCTGGTCAATCATAAATTTGATATAGGTACACCTCAATTCACAAAGGCCACTATGATTTCGCTTAGTCTTCCACATCTACAACATTACAATCGATTTAATCATGAATTAACCAGGTTATATCTTAATAATCTGTGACATTATTCAATACTACCTATACGGTCAGAGTATGGTACCTATAGAGCATTCCTCCGGGAGCATAAGTAGATGAACAATAGCTCCGGTTGATAATAGGAGTGGAACCATAGTAATATCATTGGGCTTATGGCGGAAACGTACGTACTATTGTTATTAAATAAAAGCTAGGTTTCTGCGTTTGCATGCAAAACAATTGTTATTTACATCAATTAGAAGTTTGTCTTCAAATTATCCAGACGAGCAGTACCTACTATTAAATAAATTAACCGGCCAAGTGCGGTGCGAGTCGCACTCGCGCAAGAAGGGTTCCGTACCATTATCTATAAAAACGGCAAAAATCACGGTTGTTGTATGGGAGCCCCCCTTAAATATTTTTTTTTGTTTTTAGTATTTGTTGTTTTAGCGGCAACAGAAATACATCATCTGTGAAAATATCAACTGTCTAACTATCACGGCTGTGGAATTTATTCTCAAAAGAAAATATACATTTCACTTTATGAGAAACAATAGGTTTAAACTTAGATTAAATATTCAGTGAGCATGCAGAACATTGTAGGTAGATAAAATATATGTAGATACATAATACTTAAACATTTTGTTTACATTATCATTTTAGAGCCAACCTATAATTATATATACTACTAGATGATCCTTGTGATTTTAATATACATAATGACTTTCGAGTTTATATATAATACTAAAAAGGAGCTTTGTAAAACATCAAATCAACAATAATTGCTAAAATAAGTGGGTCATGGTGGGTACTAAACAAAAGCATCGCGCGACGAATAACCTGACTGACAGCAATCGGACAGCTATACAGGGATGGATTTAAATCTTTGTAAGAATATGTTTTTTTTTATTTTTTCTTTATAATCGTTAAAATTATTTAGATTTTTAATTTGTTTTGGGAATGTATTTAATAATATTGCGCCTTCAAAGCATTTACTTTTTTTGCCATAATTCGTACGGACCTTAATTAAATTAATTATATCAGCATTACGAAGAATTTCCCCTTTGTCTATTTGTTTTCAATGTTGTTTGTGTATGAATTTTATCGGTTATGATTTTTGAAATTAGTATACTCGTACATGTGTTATAGCAATATGCTTGAAATACGTTCATTATTTTTGTTTCTTTATATAATTATATTCTTTATATAAATACGGTTCATGAAATACATCCTGGTGACAGACGGACAGACAGACAGCGGAGTCTTAGTAATAGGGTCCGTTTTACCCTTTGGGTACGGGAACCCTAAAAAACGTACGTCAATGAAAAACATCAGATTTTGGAGAGTCGTAGAACAAACATTGCTCCTGCAACTGTGGACAATGACTCCTAGCTTAACATATATATTATATCAAAATATATATATACCTAGTCAGGTCATAAGTATTGTCACACAGTAAAAACTTTTCTTTTAGAATGCTGGCCACAAAAAAGTTTATTGAATTCGAATTGTTCATGAAAATAAAAATGTATACTTTTTAGAATTTTACTCATTTTAAAATATGGAGTGGACGCTTAAAGGAGACCGTGTTGCAGTTATTGCGTTGCATCGTTGCGGTTACGCGCCAATTCAAATTTTTGACATACTGAAAAATTTGAATATAACCAAAAAATTCGTTTATCGCACCATCAAACGATACAATGAAGACTCTAGTGTAGATGACAGGTCAAGAAGTGGCCGCCCTCGGTCTGTTAGGACGCCAGCAGTGATAAAAGCTGTGAAGGCGCGAATTCAAATAAATCCCAAACGTAAGCAGAAACTGTTGGCCCTTTAGATGGGGTAAAGCAGAACCACGGTGAAAAGGGTGTTAAATGAAGACTTAGGGCTTCGGGCATATCGAAGAAAAACAGGACATCGTTTGAATGCTCGTCTAATGGACCTGAGACTGAAGAGTTGCCGTGCTTTGTTGAAGCGGTACGCGGGAAAAAAATATCGGTAAATTATTTTTTCGGATGAAAAAATTTTTACCGTAGAAGAGAGCTACAACAAACAAAATGATAAGGTGTACGCACACAGTAGTGAAGAAGCGAGCAACCATATTCCGCGTGTCCAACGAGGTCATTTTCCATCCTCGCTCATGGTATGGTTGGGAGTTTCTTATTGGGGCTTAACAGAGGTACATTTTTGTGAGAAAGGTGTAAAAACGAATGCAGTTGTGTATAAAAATACAGTCCTGACGAACCTTATGGAACTTGTTTCTCATACCATGTTCAATAACAGGCACTGGGTATTCCAACAAGATTCGGCGCCAGCTCATTGAGCGAAGAGCGCACAAGACTGGCTGGCAGCGCGTGAAATCGACTTCATCCGGCACGAAGACTGGCCCTCCTCCAGTTCAGATTTGAATCTGTTAGATTACAAGATATGGCAACACTTGGAGGAAAAGGCGTGCTCAAAGCCTCATCCCAATTTGGAGTCACTCAAGACATTCTTGATTAAGGCAGCCGCCGATATTGACATGGACCTCGTTCGTGCTGCGATAGACGACTGGCAGCGCAGATTGAAGGCCTGTATTCAAAATCACGGAGGTCATTTTGAATAAACTTTAGTGTCATAAGAATCTATGTTTTGTTAAGTTCATTTTGGTATATAAATGGTTACATAATGAATAAACTTGTTTCAATTATTTTATATTAAACATGTGACAGAATTTATGACCTGACTAGGTATATATATATATATATATATGTATATAATACATATATATGTTAGGCTAGGAGTCATTAGAATAAATAAGAATAAGAATAATTTATTTAGTTCTTAAATTTGTTTGGTACTAGTAGGTATCTAGATTACATAAAATGTTAGCCTAAATTAAAAGCAATTACAATATCCAGATGACAATTTGATGTGGCATGTAAGGCTTATTATATATTTGAGTACAGTACCTGAAGTAGCTCTGTTTCTCACACTAGGTCTCTAGCGAGCCTGTGTTGTGAGGATTACAGTGATTCGCTTCGGACTCACGTCAAACAAAAATAGTAATTGACCCACTTTGATTGGCTATGTACATAAATTATAATCTAAATTAGAAGCTAGAATTAAAGTACTTAGGTAATAATAATAATGAAAGTAAGGAATGTGTAAGGTCAAACATGTAAGAAGTGTGATTTGATTGTACGGAGCAAGTAGTTATGATAATTTCATTGTCCATTTAATCATTAAAAAGTTTGTACGTTTTGGAACGTCAATTTTACTGCCTGTTCCTCCGCGACCAAGCCAGGAAAGAAAGGCATGAAACACTGCCTTTTACAATACATAACAATAAATTTAAACTTGTTAATTGTCAATTTTTGTATATTGCACACCGTAGCAACTAGCACGTTGTATAATATAAATCCAGGTTGTAGAGATAAGATAACTCTTTATTGTACACAAAAGTAAAATACAGAACATAATCCGTGAGCGGTCTTATCGCTAAAAGCGATCTCTTCTAGACAACCTTTGTATGGACAGGATTATAATGTATCACATGACGGCGGTGCATCTATATACAATTAAAAACATACCTACATACAATAAGCAACTATAAAAATGGTTATGTTGAATTAACAAGCAGTTACAACTTCAACACAGGGACAGATAACGGGTGTGCACTTTTGTTTTAAAATTACTAATATAAAGAGGTGAATGTTGGTTCCTAGGACGAGTGACGAGATTCAGATGTGGACCAGCTGCCACCTAACCCGTAGGTATAGTGCTGTCTCGCGCGCGATGCGTCTTATATAAATTTGTTTACCCTGAACTACGAGTGTATCAAATCAGTAAAGTTTATTTAGTTTGATATATCGCGGATGAGTTTCGTGACCGGTTTTATGATTGGATATGAAATTGAGTTGGCTACTTTACTGATTCTTTTCCAAGGATTACGGACGAAAATGGTAAAAAGGGACCATTATAATGGGTTTTTGTCTGTCTGTCCGTCTTTCGCAGCTGATTATTCCGGGGACTACTTTAACTATTTACATGAAATTTGTAATAGTTATAAATAACTGTATAGCAAGTTTTATTGGTCGAGCGAAGCGAGATCTCTAAATCAACTAGGGCAAATCGGTGTTGTATGTTTGTCCGAGGCTAACTTTCGAAGCGTTGATCCGATCATCGTGAAATTTAATACATAGGTAGGTAGTGATGGCACAATTGTGGTGTGACTGAATGAGCTAAAAGTGTTGGGGGGTGAGGTATTGCGGTTCAAGAGGGGTAAAAAAAAAAGAAAATGAGGCTAATTCGTCAAGTGGGACGGCAAATGAAAGGTATTTATTAGTACATTTAACTCCGTTTTTATTTTTGGTAAATTCTTTATAGTTTTTGAGTTATTAGCCATAATAAAAACTAAACTTTGACAAAACCAGTGACCCCACAGTGCTGTAATTTAGTATGCGTGTAGCTTAAATGACACAAATATAGGCAAACGTCTGAAATCCAGAATAATTGCAATTTGTACCCCAAAAAGAGTAACCAAATTACATGAACTCCCGTTACCTGTAATTTGAATAAATCTGTAGGTCAAGTTATTTGTTTCGTGACACTATTTTGATAGTCAAAGATTACAAATAATATTTTTTTGTGTTAATCGGAGACTCGTGAGATCTCAGTTCGGGGCGAACCACTAGTTAATAAAGAATTAAGAAAAAACTTTACATTATTAAAGGGGCCAAAATCGTTATTTTATGTCTAAAGTTTGTTGAAAAATATGATTCATAGTAATGCAAAACGAGTAGACAGATTTCAATGAGATTTTTATACAAGCATCTTAGCAAGCAAAGCCACCTTTCCGACTAATTCCTCTCCTCTATCGATTAAAACGTATGCCTTAATAAGCCTAAGATGTTAATTTTATATTGACGCGGTGGCCAGTTCCTTCGTTTTAAAGATGTTCAGAAGAGACACATGAAAAGATGCTGTACTGAACCTTACTCATGGAAATCCGCCGCTGAAGTGCGGCCTGAATGGAGTCGACTCTTCCAAGATAAGGTATATGCTTTTGAAGACGAAACAAGGCGCGAACTAGATACCAAACGTGATGACTAACTCAAGAATAGACCGCCTGCCAATATAGGTATCATATAACTTCAATAATGGCTTTCTGACGTGCGCTATTTGTACTAAAACATTCAGCTGGGTGGACTATTATATGTATACTGACGTTACTTTATTTTTGCTGAAATATATACGTTTTTAGCAAGGTTGGCAAGATTAAATCATTTTGATTTAAATCAAATAATTTTTGCAATAAAAATCAATGATTTAATCAAAAATGTTTAATTTCACTTTCTTTCACAGAAATCAACATAAAAAAACAGATTTAGAAATTATAACTAAGTTAAGGGTCGTTTAAATTTGAGAAATCAATATCGTTATTATAATATTTGAATAAAAAATTAGTTTTCCAGCCTTTTCAATTCCCAGTCGGTTTCTTAATTTGCTATGAACAATTCCAAAGGTGGAAAACAGTCTTTCCACAGTAGCTGAAGAAGCTATCGCCCCAAACAATTGCTTCACCACTGCAAAAATTTTAGCATGTTTTCTCTCTTCACTGAATATATTTTTCTGTGACATCTACCACTCTAGTGGTGTTACATTTTTTTTACTATATCTTCTGCAAACATCACACTTTTGAATGGTTTTGATTTTGACTTAAGTTTTACTATCAATGGTAGCAAAACTGAACCATCATAGTGATTTCGTGCTACCTCCAACGCACTTTCTTCTTCTTCATCTGTCATTGTGAATTCTTTTTGGGTTGGGTCTAATAAAAGCCAAAAAGTGACTGGGGGTCATTGCTTGCTTATATCTTAAATGATAAAATCAAAAAATCCTGCTTTATTGTATTTTTACCAACTCTGGTTTTTAGTCATGTAATTTTTTAAATGACCTGGAGATGGAACAATCTTATGGCCCACCTGATGTTAAGTGGTAACTATCTATCGCCTATAACAAAGCATTAATTCGTAGGTCACACATCTTAGATACGTGCCTTGCGATGCACAGCTCTACGTCCTTCAACTTGATGCATACAGGTGTAAGCTGTACTGTACTTCCCCGGGAGAGTCTTTTCACAAGGAACTCTACTATTCTACATTAATTTGTGTCGGGAATTAATAATGAATGGAAACCAATGCTTTGTCTTAAGTAATTGTAACTAGATCGTCGGTCCACCTTGTGGGGGGCCGGCCTACGCTGCGTCTTCCAGTCCGTGGTCTCCACTCTAGAACCTTTCTTCCCCAACGGTTATCGGTTCTACGAGCGATGTGGCCTGCCCATTGCCGCTTCAACTAATCGCGGAACGTAAGAATCGCGGGGAGCCGTTGGGCGCAAACGGCTACCAACCGCTCGTTGTGGCGATCTAAGGGGGAGGCCTATGTCCAGCAGTGGACGTCTACCGGCTGATGATGATGATGATGAAGTAATTGTAAGGTTAACGTATCAATATGCCTATGAGTAACTACTAAACCTTACCTTACAATAGAATCATTAAATACTAATCTATGTTATTAGGTCTCCGATATACCATTTTTATGTACCTGATTCATACTACTTGCTTAGGACTAGCTCAAATAACGAATAAATACCCGCCTGAAATAGTCTCATCAACGATTTAAATGATAATCTCATCAAATGATTTAACTTGTCAAAAGTAAAGCGAGAACATAACAGGTACCATAATAATTTTTCAAATAACTTGGATAGAAAATTCTTTAATGTACCAAATAAATGAAGTTAACTTTTTCAGTTAACTTAACTAAATTACGGATTAAACTTAAAATCTCCCTATTCCAAAGTCGGTTAAAAAGGTCAGCATTACACCTGTTGTTTCCATGGCGCTATCATCATCATCATCATCATCATTTCAGCCGTAGGACGTCCACTGCTGAACAAAGGCCTCCCTCATTGATCTCCAGGAACTGCGGTTGGAAGCGGCCTGCATCCAACGCCGACCTGCGGTTCTTACCAAGTCGTCTGCCCATCTTGTAGGTGGACGTCCTATGCTGCGCCTGCCGGTCCGTGGTCTCTATTCGAGAACTTTCCGGCCCCATCGGCCATCTGCTCTGCGCGCTATATGGCCTGCCCATTGCCTATCTCATTTCTGATTCGATCCCGTAGAGAAACCCCGAGCATAGCCCTCTCCATAGCTCGTTGAGCGACTCTGAGCTTATTCATAAGGCCAACAGTGAAGGACCACGTCTCGGTTCCATATGTCATCACGGGTAACACACACTGATTGAAGCCTTTCGTCTAAGGCACTAAGGTATGTTGGACGAAAAGACATGTCGCTATAATTGTTATCAACTCAATAAATTGGCTAAGCACGTTTCGAACCACGCAGGGTAGGGTTCTGTATATCTCACTTAGTTTATTTTTCTTAAAAACAAACATTAAAAGGTTGCCTGGAAGAGATCGCTTTTAGCGATAAGGCCGCCCATTGTACCTTTGATTTAATTTTGTATTCTCTTTTGTTTGTTTTATTTTTAATGGTGTGCAATAAAGAAATTATCTATCTATCTATCTATCTAAACGTATTATTACAAAATATTTTTTTACGATAATTTGACTATCTTAGAAAACTTTCGTGATTGATTTAAATCAATGTTTCTTTGTCGCAATGTTTCAATGATCAGTGCGAGGCGAGACGTTATTCGGAACAGATCGCGCTCACTCTGATGAAGGTACACGATAAAACGGTACGTGATAAATCCCGTATTTATAATAATGATTGAAATCAATCACGAAAGTTTTTGTGAGCTGAATTGGAATAAACGATTGGTTACAGCAGTAACCACTAATGAGAAAATGAACAGCTCATGTATTCATTTAAATAAATAAAGCTGGACATTTCACACAGCGCTATCTAGCCCCAAACTAAGCAAAGCTTGTACTATGGGAACCAAATAACTAATAGAATAATTATATACATTTTTTTTTGTAAATACATTCTTCTAATATATCGAAAAATACCCAAACCCGGAACAAATATCTTTAGGCCATGCAAACATTTGTCCCGCAGCGGGGATCGAAACTGCTATCTCCTGCGTCTAAGCCGGCTATTCGCCACAGAGGTCGTCAATGATAAAATGGATGGTTTTCAAAGAAAAAAAAATAGTTTTACTTTAAATGATTTAAAGAAAGTCGTGTTAGATCTAACGGAAGCTTAAAATTGTGCATAGCGAGCTTTATACAGGTACATACAGGTTTTTGTTTATGGTAGAACAGATCTAGGTACACACGGCTACACATCCAGCTATAAGTTCCAGTATAAGCTGACCTCGCATTGTGTAGGCTTTTCGTAGAATGAGAGGTCAGCTTATACTGGAAATTTATAGCTTGATGTGTAGCCGTGTGTACATACCGCTAAAACGTACGAGTAGGTAGTACAATATTTCTAAGTACTATAAAGATGTCCTTTCTTACATCGAAAGTATGTAGGCACTAGGTACCAAAATCCATGAGTTTAATTTAGTTTAAATGTATATACGACGATACGGTCAGACAGACGTACTTTATGATGGTTTAAGTTTAAGGGTTTCTTGTGGGAACTACAGAACCCTAATAAATTTATTTCATCAACAGCATATCAGCCAAAGAACGTGAAAAATCTATGGGGGAGGCCTTTGTTAACAAGTATATTGTTAACAAAGGCCTCCCCCATAGATTTCCAGAGCGACCGATCTTGTGCTGCCTGCACCCAACGGCTCCCACCAACCTTTATCAGGTCTTCTTTCCATCTAGTGGGGGGTCACTACGGGGCATAACATGTATTTACAAATAATATAATATCTATTACATTTCCATGTTACAAAAAAAACGAGTTGTATTAATTTGCGTCACGATTTTAAGATCATTTTGATAGCTTTATAAAAATGCTGTGTTGGTACCGAAATGAGACCTAATTACCCAAATATGATGGGTAACTGTTTGTATAGGTGGCCACACTGATAATTAGCCGGTCAACTCACCTGTCTGTCCGGCTAGAATATTTCATTCGTTTTTAGGGTTCCGTACCCAAAGGGTAAAACGGGACCCTATTACTAAGACTCCGCTGTCTCTCTGACTGCCTGCCCGTTGTCACCAGGCTGTATCTCATGAACCGTGATAGTTAGACAGTTGAAATTTTCACACATGATGTATTTCTGTACCGCTATAAGGTCTCAACGGAAGACCAGCGCAGGTTCTAGAGTTCTGCACACGCTGAGTTGAGACCTTTTTTGCAACCAATTTTTGTACCTACCTACTCGTAGCTTTAAGATTTTATGTTGTTTTTTATTGATATACTGTTTTATTTTTTGTTGTTATTATTGTGTAATGTGTGTTGCAAAATAAAATATTTGATTTGATTTATAACAACAAATAC
The DNA here is from genome assembly GCA_918857605.2 of Philereme vetulata. Taxonomy (NCBI): domain Eukaryota; kingdom Metazoa; phylum Arthropoda; class Insecta; order Lepidoptera; family Geometridae; genus Philereme; species Philereme vetulata. The sequence continues at coordinate 8,434,431 of OU975422.1, read as the reverse complement.
TAAAAACAGAATAAAATAAATATTTAAGGGGGGGCTTACATACAACAAATGTGATTTTTTTGCTTGTGTTAGCTCGATATTGATAACGGCAACAGGTAGACGCTTGAAATATTCACATACTATTTAGTTATATATTCACTTTAAAAATAAATAATTAAATTAAAATAAAACAAATATTTAAGGGGGCTCCCATACAACAAACGTTTTTTGCCGTATTTATAGATAATTGTGCGGAACCCTTCGTGCGCGAGTCCGACTCGCACTTGGCCGTTTTTTTTATAAATACTGGAGTAATCACGTACCGTTTTATCGGTTTACGGCCGACAATGTTTCGGTATTTTAAAGTCAATCTAGACAAACCTGCCAATTGGCCTATATGAGTAAAGGAGCGTCATCGATTTTCCCTAAAAGAATATTCCTAGGTAAATGAGAACACAGTATACCTAGTAAGTTTTTGTATTTTAGTACCTACAATATCAAGACTAATTTATCGTCGTATGAGCCGCAATTTGTGAAAATAAAGAACCAGCTAGTCTGTCTGTATCTATGTATGAATGAATGAAAATCCTTTATTAAATTTTACAAATTAGACAAAAAAAAACAAAGAAAAAAGTTGACTGTGTGATCTGATAAACCCTGAGAGACATTGGACTATTCTATCAGTTATCTGGTTCTCATAGAATATGCTTTGCTTATTTTAGGGGTGGATAGCGCTGTGTGAAATGTCCAGCATTATTATTATTGAATGCAAAAAGAGGGCTGTTAGGGCGTAGAAACAACGACGGATGTACTAATTTCCGTGATGGTTCTATCTAAGTTACTTTTAGTAGAAATTGGTGCAGTCGTTTTCATAATGTCGGCGACATAAATTTATACTTTTAAGACAAAACGGGTCTTTTCGCGCACAAATTTATATCAAAAAATGTCCCTCGTGACCACGGCCGATGTAACTTGGCCTAAACGTCGAGGTTAGTCAACATTACGAGTATGATTTTGATATAAAACTGTGCGCGAAAAGACCCGTTTTGTCTTAAAAATATGAGATAGTTCGCGAAAATTTAAAAAGTTCGACATAAATTTATCTTAGTCTAGTTCATTCTTAGCCTTTTGTTTAGTCCTGTCTGGAAAACGGTCCTCACGACGGAAATGTTTGTATGTGGTAATTAGAGTGTCATTTTTTATGTAATTTTCCGGCTTTTTTCAAGTAACATGGCAAGTGCCAACTCTTCAGGTCATTGTTCTTGCTTTTTGGTATTCACGACAGGTGGCGCGCGCGGCACCTGCTTCCGGCGCAAGCGCATATTTAGGATATTGAACGACACTCTTTTATTGGTCGAATGTGTGGGTCACACACCTCACGCGATCGAATAAATTCATTCTTTATTCGAACTCAATTCGTTCTTTGGAAGATGGCGCGCAGCTTCTGTATTGATTACTGTCAGATCTGTCAATTTCATTGTCATAGGAAGTTTTAGTTTCTCGCGAGTATTTTTATGACTGAGTAGTTTAAATATTCTACGACCTTTTCGTTAGTCGGTTATGTAGGTCGCTTTGTGAGCCTTGACTTGGTCGCACGCATACAACCAAGAGAGAATATAGGTTGCTACTTACATCAAATAATATCAATTTACGTTCTACTCATATGATTATAATAAAATAGCGACCCGCCCCGGCTTCGCACGGGTGCAATGCTGATACTAAATACACTACAGAATGTCTTTATATATTAATTGTATGTTTGTATATATGTATATTAAATGCACAATGTATTTAAGATACTTAATTGGATAAGGATTAATGCTGTATTGCTTAAAATCGCTTCGTAAAAAAGCCATGATTTCTCGTAAAAAGTAAAGGATAAAAAATGGTTATTGTGGGTGTTTTTTTTGTAGACCGTTTAAGGTGTACAATACTGTAGTACATTATTTTGATCTATCTCGTAGGGTTCAGCCAGCATTTGCAATGTAAGCGCAAAAAATGTGTTTATTTACGACATCACAAACCTCTAAAATTATCAGTGTGTCTCTACTATATTATGCATGTATTATACATATAAACCTTCCTCTTGAATCACTTTATCTATTAAAAAACCCGCATCAAAATCCGTTGCGTAGTTTTAAATATCTAAGCATACAATAGGGACAGACAGCGGCAAGCGACTTTGTTTTATACTATGTAGTGATGATGTCTTACTTAAGAAATAAGTAGTAGTCATATCCTGGTTTTCAAAAAGTTATTTTTATTTAATGAAATAGTTTCCATTTGCATTACAAGATCCTAATTCAAAACATGCTAAACACCAAGTGCTCTAAAAACGTCTGCACACTTACTTTTCTACCAGGTAGTTCTGATCAAAAATAAAACCTTAAATAGGTTTTCTATTTTTTTATACAACTTATATGGCAAACGAGCATGCAGTCCACCAGATGTTAAGTGGCTACTGCAGCCCCTGGATATCCACGTAGAATTCAACACAAGGTATTATGTTGTCTTGATCTCTATGTGGATACGTTGCCATACAATAGGACTTAGGTGTTATGCCTATGTGCCAGTAATTACAGGAACATACCATTACCATCTAACCGGAGCACAGCAGTACATGTACTGCTATTTGGCGGCAGATAAAGGTAAGGCGGTGGTGCCCACTTCCTCGAGCCCGTTCACAAAAGCTCTACCACCAGTAAATTTCTATTTTGATAAGTTAGCATCAAATCGTAAAAAAAACAGTTTCGCCTCATGTCAACTCATAATGTTATCTGTAACGGAAGAATACAAATGGCCACCGGATGATTGAGCTGTTCCAATGAGATAAACAGTTACCTACAACTAAGTTTAGCACAAGCAGCCTAAGCTGAGGCAGCTGTGTAAACGTTCAAACAGGTTGCATTGCAGTATACATATATCAATTAAAGATGATTTATAAAGCGCCTAGTGACACGTAGTAGGCATTAATTCGTAGATCAGCACTTATTGACCAAGTCTTTACTAATATTTTCAAAATCATCTCAAAAACTTTCAAGCCGGACGGGACTTGAACCCGCAACCTTCCTCTTGATACGAGGATGCACTACCAGTTGTGCTACAGGCTCTTGTCACGTCAGGGTCGAAATTAGTGAGATGATTCAGATTACGACTAAGCGCGCGCATATCTTTACTGTAATAAACAAGTATAAAAAAAATCATCACTCGTGCTCTAAAAGTAGGCCATTGTTAACTCGAAACCTGTTCCGAAAGAGCGATTTCCGGCCATGGGGTCGAAATTAATTTGGAAATAGAACGAGGCTAATTACATTCATAATGAATAATGCTATAATATACGATCTCCATGATAAATCCTTATTTCTATCTAATCGAACCGAACCAAACTAATAAAAAAATAGTTTTAATATCCTCGTATTCGTGATGAAAAGTTATTGTGTTAAACGCGGGTGTAAGCGATCAATAACACCCTCGAACTCTAAGCGTACTCGCGTGTATTCGCTCGCTTGTACGCCAAATATCTCGAGTGTAATTAATCTCTTTCTGCCCTTGTATAACAATATACTTGCTTTAATAACTGATTTAAATGGGTATTTATCGTGTCGGGATAACAATTAAAAAAGTAAAACTTCGTTTTCAAAATATTAATTTATAAAATTGTTCAATTATAAAATACACGTCTGTAGGTCGATCAGTCTATGTTCATTCTGGACAGACGCGACTCGCTCTCGCACAAATATACGAAACGTAACTCTTTCTCTTTCTATCTTCACTAACTTATATCTTCCTCTCAACTTCCGTTCGCACTTTTGGTAACGCATTCACCAGCTTACTCCCCAAGTATCAAAAAGATATATACGCAATAAATACCCATTTAAAGGTATATAGCATAAATATCAACTCGGAAAGGGATCGTCACCGTATCGCCTATTGCCTCGTCGTCAACCCAACATAAGCACGTAACCAAAGCGGATCAGGAGCTCCTTGACTGCGGCTAGGCGACGGACGCCGCGCTTACGGCTCGCCGCCCGCTTACAAGAGACGTAAGCGACGTACGGAGAGAAGTAAGCGCGGGGACGACGAGCCGTAAGCGCACAACACCGGGGTTCGTGAGCTTGTCCCGAGGCAAGGCGATTACGTTACGATTCGATTAGTGTGCGTTACAGTAGGGAGTTTCATACAAAGAATACTGAACGGCTCGAGCTGATACGATGACGATCCCTTTCCGAGTTGATATGTGTACCTTAAATCAGTAATTATTTACAGTGATCGCGAAGTTTGAATAATACAACATTACTATAAGCTTTTTAAAGTAAAACTTCTTTACGCACGCTTGACTTGGGGAGTAAGCTGGTGAATGCGTTACGAATAGTGCGAACGAAAGTTGAGAGGGAGATATAAATTTGTGAAGATAGAAAGAGAGGGAGCTACGTTTCGTATATTACTGTAGGAGCAAGAGAGAGAGGAGCGCGCGCACATTTTCTTTCTCTCTTCCTCTCATAGCCAGTGCATGAAATATGTATATATATCTCAGTCAGTAGTTCGTTTGATTATTTTTCGTTATTTCATTTCGTTCTTGAACAATTTTATGTATTAATATTTTGAAACAGAAGTTTTACTTCAGTCGTGTGGTCTAAAGCACACTCGTTTTTTTAAAATAAATATTAACGATAACTACCTAACCTACCTACCACACAATCGTACAAAAATAAAAGTATCTAATAATGCACATTACAACGATAGTGGCAACTTAAAAGTGACGTAAGAAGCCAGCTGTTATCTGTCGAGCTGTGACACACATATGTTCGAGTTGATAAGGAGATAAGACACGGACGCTTATCTATGTCGACAGATAAATTAATGTTTATAAACAAAGCATAAAATATTGATTTTGAAGTAAAATAAAGATTTTTCTGAAGTCAAAGAAAAGTTAACTTTTACTTAGAAGTCGGTTACGTAGAGACAGACCAGGCAACTGTTTAACGTTTATTTACTTAGGTTCTTACTTAGGATTTTTTTAAACAGGCACGAAATGCTGCAATTTCATAAATATATCTAAGTGCAAATCTATTTTTGGCCTTCCTAACAGAACTTATTAGCTCTGTTTGCATTTACAAACCTGTAACGCAGTTGATATTCCAATAAATAAAAAAATATTTGAAAATTAGATTCAAAATAATCGATTGCAAGCGAAAGTGATGCGATATCAGCGTCGACAACGATATAAATCGTGCTACGTAGCACGTGCTGTAATACTATCAAATAGTAGCAATTAGCACGTGCTAGGATTACTATTATCCTTGTGCTCTCTAGAGTCTTACACTTGAAAAAGCCCTAAACTAGAACACGAGTGAAGTAGAATAATACACATAAATAAAATTAATACTGGACATTTCACACAGCGCTATCTAGCCCCAAACTAAGCAAAGCTTGTACTATGGAAACTAGATAAAGATAGAATACTTAAATACTGATTAAACAAACCCGGAGCGAATATCAGTAGATCATGCAAACATTTGTTCCGCGGCGGGAATCGAACCCGCAATCTCCTGCGTCTCAGCCGGATATTCGCCCAGTGCGCCATGGAGATCTTCAGAATGTATTTATTATTATACCTGGATTAAAAATAAAACACGATTGTTAACAAAACATACAAATACCTAGGTACTTACTTATTTATACTAAAACAACAACGTACAAAATACAAACAAAAAACCCTGTACTTTCTTTCATTTTTATTATTTTTACCTGGAGATGGAACAAGCATATGGCCTTTAACAGAGAATTGGCACGTTGCCTTAGAAAAGTGTACCACGAATTCCGATGCACTGCCCTGCGTCCATCAACTTAAGGCATACAGGCGTAAAGCCTGATGCGCTTGTAATTAACGATAATTATTTATAGGATTGTTTCTGTTAATATTATGTCTGTTCTAATTTAATAAATGTAATTTCAATTTTACCGGCAATCATACCCTTCAAACCGAAATGCAGTGCTACTTGGCGGCAGAAATAGGTATGGTTGTAATACTTCCCCGGCTATAGGCCCACATCCATTCCTCCCTCTACCGTTCACACAACTACGAACATGGATACGACATCGTACTCTAAACCCGCACAACGAACGTGGGGCACAGATCATGGACTGCAGACAGCCGAGGGCGGCTCTGCCGGCCGTCTCGCCACGACTGACATGTCGACTGTTCAACCTTCAGAGACTGGACCTTCGAATCATCGTGGGGACCCTTACAGGACATTGTCCCCTCAACAAACACCTCTACATCATGGGAGCAACAGACAGCCCACTCTGCAGGGGATGTCTCGCCGAAGAAGAATCAGCAGCCCACATAGTCCTGGAATGCGTGTGGGTAACGGCACAACGTGCAGAAATCCTGGACAATCCAAGGTCACTCCGTGAAGCCTGCGAAGACCCCAGGAAACTTCTACGCTTCTGTTCGGAGTTGGTCTCACGCATAATGGACAACTTAAGAGTCCAAATGCGGAAAAGGGAGTCCACCAACATAACATAATACTTCCCCGGGCGAGCCCTTTCACAAGGAACTCTACTACTCTTACTCTAAACTCTAAAGACCAGTACAAAAATAATTACTCATATTATACGTGTATTTGTCGGTATTTATCGCGCGTAATTTACCTTGACCACGACAGTTGCATGTGTTGCAACAGTCGTAACGTCGGGATAAAAGGGATAATACGTGATAAAAGCCGTTTAATATTAGTAATTATGTACAGTGATAGCGAAAGTTACAAAAACCGGCCAAGTGCGAGTTGAACTCGCGAACGGAGGGTTCCGTTCATTATCTATAAAAACGGCAAAATAATCACGTTTGTTGTATAGGAAAATATTGTTTTTATTTTAACTTATTTATTTTTAAGTGAATATATATTATAACTAAATATTCTGTGAATATTTCAAGCAAAAAAATTACGTTTGTTGTATGGGATCCCCCCCAAAAGATTTATTTTATTCTGTGTTTAGTATTTGTTGTTATAGCTCTAACAGAAATACATTATCTGTGAAAATTTCAACTGTCTAACTATCACGGTTCATGAGATACAGCCTGGTGAAGACGGACAGACAGACAGCGGAGCCTTAATAATAGGGTGCCGTTTTACCCTTTGGGTACAGAACCCTAAGAATACTACTACAAAAATAAACAACATAGGAAATTCTGAGTTCGTTAAGTCAATGGAGGAATTCCGATCTCGAAGGAATTCTGCAGTGGCAATATTGACGTGAGCGCCAATCGGAAGCGCCTTATTGAATCCGAGAGCATTGACGAGAATGAACCATCTTATAGACTCGTTTATCATATAACGCTAGGCTTTCTCGCTTCCATGTCCAAACCAAGTTACCGTCGCTTGGACCAAGGTATTAAAAAATAAGTAAACAACTTTGGTTTCAAAAGTAGGTAGTACATGATATAAGTACATGATATTTACTATGATTTGTGAGTTTACCAGTTTACTACTTACCTGTGTGTGATTTGTGAGTACATGGTACTTGGTAATCATGGCAAATAACCCGTTTTTAGTGAAAATAGTGTTACTAACCATGATAGTTTCTGAAGTTATAGGTAGTACATACTTTAAAAATAACAAGAAAGGATTTACTAAATTGATAGAAGTTACATATTATTTATACAAGTTACTTGTTTATTTTATACTTTCAATTTAACATAATTGGGTTCCAGAGAACCTTTTGAAAAACAGGATAAAACATAATAATTATGATGGTAAATGATGCATTTTGATAAACAATATTTAGAATTATATTAAAATAGTAGCTGTTGCGCGCGACTTCGTACGCGTTACACTACTAAATGTGCAGGTAACCTAGAAATAAAGCTAAACTCGCTGTTGCAACTTGACTTGACACCCCATTTTTATCCCATGGGAACTGATTTAAGTATGGGATAAATGGTGGCCTAGGTTATAATCTATGTATATACCAAATTTCATCGAAATCGGTTCAGCCGTTACGGCGTGATTGAGTAACAAACAAACAAACATCCAAACTTCGCATTTATAATATTAGTGTGATTTAGAACATTTGGAACAATAGAGTGACAATACAGATGATAACATTGTTTTGAAAGTATCCAATATTTGCAGCCCGCGGTGAGGTTAGGTAGGATAGGAACTATCGTTTGTAAAAATGGCTAAAAATTGTTTTTTTATTTGTTATCAGACAATAGTTAAACGATTACCTACCTCCCTTAATGGTAAGTGAAAGTATGGTCAAGTATACTCTTGCCTAAAAAAACAATGCAATCTAGACTTAAACGAGCGAAACATATTTTGGGTATCTTAACTTGGATGTTCATGTACTTATGACAATATTAGTAGACAAGTAAGTAGACGGTTACACACATAAATGCATCGACAGTCGTTTGATTAAAATGGTCTGAAAAATAAGACGGCGGGCGTACTAACATCCAAGTTAAGATACCCAGAAAATGTTTAGCTTAAACATTTTCTGGGTATCTTAACTTGGATGTTCATGTACTTATGACAATATTACTAGACAAGTAAGTAGACGGTAATTTGATTTGTACATTAATGCATCGACAGTCGTTTGTGAAAATTGTGGAAACCCAAGCCATTGTCTACAGCTACATTCTACAGCAAAGTTTACTTTTCAGGTCCCGGGAACCACACGTTAAAAACGTAGTGCTATGTGCTTCTACCAAAATATAAAAAAAAACGTATAACCAATAATCCAGCCTTATAGACTTTAAAGGACCAACGTTTTTACCGTTTTAGCATAGTGTATAAACGCCTTAATTTTTTTACCGTGTAGTGTAAGTGTAGTGCTTTACCTGGAAACGTTTTTTGTAAATACCACTTTTGTAAAAGCCATTTTTGTAATACCCGTTTTTATAATAGCTGTTTTCGTAGTAATTAAAAGTGTGTCAGTTAAAGTGATGATGTGAAGTTCTTGTTATCTGGTATCGGATTTGCAGCATCATGGAGCGCTGTGATGGGTTCCTGGTCTACCGCAAGCCCGTCTACAGGGTGTTCCAGTATTTGGACACGTAAGTTTTTAAGCCAAGTTATAGAATTTACACAAAACCTGGATTTTAATAATTAACTTAAGAAGTGTTCAATTGTTTATAGAATTGTGGAGGTTTGCAGGTTCTTTAAAAACTCAAGTCTGGTCTCTAGCATACCTATATGAACTTAGTATTAAAGATGTCTCGTCTTCTGCCAGTTCATATATTCGTATATAATATTATTTATTTATTTATTTAATAAGTATGTATAGTATTTACCCAGAAAAAACATCTAAAGTCAATATAAAATTTGCGAGACACGCTAACCGCACTACTTAAACCAAACCGCGTAACGTTAACAACATCATAACTACCTTAACAAAACCGCAAAAGTACCTAAACAGTAAACAAAGGCATTGACCTCACAAACAGCGAGCGTTTACGCCAGACAGCTTTAATATTTGATGCCAATAGCTAACGTTTCCATCAACTATTCAGCGTAATTAAAGGACGCTTGAAACAATTAAAGCGATATTTCACTGTGGATAACCAATTAAAATCGATCTATCTGGATAATAAATTATTAAAATTCATGAATATTAACTGTATAATACAGCGTCAGGACCTAATTGGATATTAATAGCTTTTCTAGCTGCTAATATATTAATTACTATCTGTTGCCCGCAACTTCGTACGCGTTACACTGCTAAATGTGTAGGTAACCTAGAAATAAAGCTAAACTCACTCTTGCAATTTGACTTGACACCCCATTTTTATCCCATGGGACCTAATTTATGGGACAAAAGGTAGCCTATGTGGTAATCCAGGTTATAATCTACGTATTACTAAATTTCATTGAAATCGATTCAGCCATTACGACGTGATTGAGTAACAAACAAACAAATAAGTAAAAAACATCCGAACTTTCCCATTTATAATATTATTGTGATAGTGTGATTACGCCATATTTAATCTTGGATTATTTATGGAAGAGAATACTTATAGTGATAAGACTGCACACTGTTACAGCGCTAGAAATCACCTTTTTTAATTTATTGTGTTATGTATTACTGGTGTAATATATACTAATATCTATCTATTGGGAAAGGTTATGCTCATGGCGCTAGTGACGTCTTGTTAAACTCCTAATGGCCACCGGCTAGTCATCATTTTTTTTATTTATTAGGTTTAACAGCCATTGTAACACTATTTCATGCTTAACTAAAGATTAATGTAAGTAGGTACTAATTGGACAACCAATTATAGGTAAACACCGCATGCATTGAAAAAAATATGTACCTAGTATACCTAATAACAAAGTAACACTAGTAAATTTTCACAAACAATGGAATTAGTGATGTAAGGAAAGAAAACACAAAAGTATAAAAATACACACTAATGATAGCAATAAATCCACATGACTATCCTAAGTATATTTAATAAAACCAATTTAAAGTCCTTCAATGAATAGATATTATTTATTTATTCAATAAAGCACTTCACTTAATTTTCTAATTTATCGGCAGTTTTTATCTAAGAACTTGACAAACTAATATATAAATATAAAGCGATAAATTAGAAAATTAATCATTTAGTTTATTGCACAAGAAATCCTATGATGGTTTTTGGTTGCTAATGTACTTTTGAAACAAAACTAAACTACAATATTATATATACCTTTATCTAATGTCTATCGTGTGTCATTGTTATTGAAAATCGGCAACACTACCTCGCTCAATACTGTCTGGATGTACCTATTCATGTAACAATGACAAGGTGTCAGTCATGTATTTGTTCCAAGAAACAACTCGATACCGTTAAAAGATGAACGATCGGTTAATTTGAAACCAGACTGATTGAAGAACAGTATATTGTTTGATGAGGGCCGTAAGCGATCTAACACGGGAGATATTTTGGCGTACGAGCGAGCGAACGCGAGCGTGAATATCATGGGGCGAGGGTGTTATTGGTCGCTTACAGTAACTTTTCATCAAGAATATGAGGAAATTAAAAAAGTCTCTCGGAAAAGCTTACTTATATAAGTTTTTTGTTGAAAAAATACTTTTTCAAAACAAGCTTTTAAAAAATTCATAATCAGAACCGCAGGCAGATTCAAATGAGTCCAAACACTATTAGCCTACTATAATCCATTCAGAAGTTCCGTTGTCTAGCATCCGTCCGTTATTTTAAATGATCTGATAAAAGTTTCTCGGAGCCGTTGGGTGAACCACAAGACATGTCTAGACAAGACATGACTAGCTATGAGGTGATGACAATGAGGCTTTTTTTAAGAAATATAAGAGACTGCCAGGCTGAAGTGGGACTGGGCGGGTCACGTCAGTCGTATGGTCACAGAGAAATGGGCAACAGTCGTCACACAATGGGTGCCTGCAGATGGGCGTCGAAGCCGGGGCAGGCCGAGGAAGCGTTGGCGTGACGACCTCGATGCATTCCAAGATGGCTGGTGGGACGTGGCGAGTGATCGTCAGATGCGGAGGAACATGGGGGAGACCTTTGCCCAGCAGTGGGAAAGTCAATAGAATCACTAATAATGTAGGTAAAAGAAAAATGAAGGCTCAGTAGGACGAGATAACTTTGCCCAGCAGTGGGAAAGTCAATAGAATTACTAATGTAGGTAAAAGAAAAATGAAGGCTCAGTAGGACGAGATAACTTTGCCCAGCAGTGGGAAAGTCAATAGAATCACTAATAATGTAGGTAAAAGAAAAATGAAGGCTCAGTAGGACGAGATAACTTTGCCCAGCAGTGGGAAAGTCAATAGAATTACTAATGTAGGTAAAAGAAAAATGAAGGCTCAGTAGGACGAGATAACTTTGCCCAGCAGTGGGAAAGTCAATAGAATCACTAATAATGTAGGTAAAAGAAAAATGAAGGCTCAGTAGGACGAGATAACTTTGCCCAGCAGTGGGAAAGTCAATAGAATTACTAATGTAGGTAAAAGAAAAATGAAGGCTCAGTAGGACGAGATAACTTTGCCCAGCAGTGGGAAAGTCAATAGAATTACTAATGTAGGTAAAAGAAAAATGAAGGCTCAGTAGGACGAGATAACTTTGCCCAGCAGTGGGAAAGTCAATAGAATTACTAATGTAGGTAAAAGAAAAATGAAGGCTCAGTAGGACGAGATAACTTTGCCCAGAAGTGGGAAAGCCAATAGAATCACTAATAATGTAGGTAAAAGAAAAATGAAGGCTCAGTAGGACGAGATAACTTTGCCCAGCAGTGGGAAAGTCAATAGAATTACTAATGTAGGTAAAAGAAAAATGAAGGCTCAGTAGGACGAGATAACTTTGCCCAGAAGTGGGAAAGCCAATAGAATCACTAATAATGTAGGTAAAAGAAAAATGAAGGCTCAGTAGGACGAGATAACTTTGCCCAGCAGTGGGAAAGTCAATAGAATTACTAATGTAGGTAAAAGAAAAATGAAGGATCAGTAGGACGAGTCAATTACCTGGCTAATTATTAGTATTTACAGATAGAGTTTCAAAGTCCATTAGCAAATTGCTCTAAAAATGTTTGCGCTCAGGGGATGTTTTTACCCTTGCGTAATGACGAGTGCACACTACTGTATGATATTTTTACTGACCGTAAAATGAGGGGAAGTTATCAGATCATCGGGTAAGGGTTCTTCATACGTTCTGATTTATTTTATTTACCAAACAAAACCCACTAGTTGTAAAACTTACGTTAAAACTTAAAGCCAACAATAAATTAAAATTTTTTAAAACTACAGTTACAGATAACCTTTAATTGCCAATCACTTTTAAGAAAATCAATGATTTTAGTCTCAAAAGATTTTGAAATGTTTCTGTTGCCGGTGTAATTGACGACCTCCGTGGTGCAGTGGGCGAATAGCCGCCTGAGACGCAGGAGGTAGCGGGTTCGATTCCCGCCGCGGAACAAATGTTTGCATGATCTACAGATATTTGTTCCGAGTCTGGATGTTCTACATAATATAAGTATTTATTTACAAAAAAAGTAGGTATATATGTATTCTATCAGTTATCTGGTTCCCATAGTACAAGCTCTGCTTAGTTTGGGGCTGGATAGCGTTGTGTGAAATTTCCAGCAACATTTATTTATTTATTTATAATTACAGGCACATGAGGCTTTACACCTGTATACCTCAAGTTGATGAACGCAGGGCTGTGCATCGCAAATCACGTTTCTAAAAGAAAGAGATGAAAATGCTTTCGTTCTGAATATTTCTGCAGTGCGTGAACGCGAGCTTAGAGGGCGACCCTTTCATTTTGCTTCAGAGGGTGTTCGCTTACCGCTGATAATATCAGAGGGGTTGTTCAGGGTCGATCGACCTTTAGTGTACCTACCCCTAACAGGAAATACGATCTGATACGATCGAACGCGTTATTATAAGATATGCTGGACGAATAGTTGTTATACGATAAACGCATAAAAATGTATCCTGTTAATCTACCCATACTAATACAAATACTAAGTTGTTTTTTGTTATGGCTTGTATTTTGAATTGTGGTAGTTTTATTGATTATTTAATGTATAGTTTAATGTATAATTTAATGTATAGTTTAATGTATAGTTTCAATTACAATTGGATAATTGTTTTATAAACAAATAAATGATACTAAGTGAATATTTCACGACATCCGAGTAACTTTATTCAATCATTCTCTCTTTATCTGTTTTCATGTCAAAACAAAAGACGTTTAATTTTTGAAGCGAAAGCTTCTTTAGGCGCGTTGGGCATTTTTAGAGATGGGAGAAACCATTGAACTCGCGACACCGTTACCGTTCCCGACACTTCTGTATATAAGTATCTGTAGTGTAGTCTTGTTCAAGTTTTCACTTCTGTCGGCACTCCCGGAGTGCCACTGTTTATCCGTTGGATAACGTTACTCAGAGGTGGTGAAATAGGCACTAATACTAAGATACTAATCTATACTAAAATTATTAAGAGGTAAAGTTTGTGAGTTTGTTTGTTTCGATGTAGATTTTAATATCTGGATTCTACTGAAACGGTTCTGAAAATTCATTTACAAATAGTTATTTTAAGGTTAAACATTTTCTACGGCAAATAAAATATTTTGTATTTAATTTTGTAATGGGAATCTAGATAATCCCGGCTGGCTATAGGTATTTTATCCGGTTAAAATTCGTGCGAAGTCAGGGAGCCAGCCAGTTATTTATATTTATTTGTAAGCGGGTTCTTTCTAAGCTCGGCTTGCATAACGATTCATAAACGTAATTAGCGACTAAACATGTTTAAATTTGACGTATTTGTATGATTTGCCAACTCTTTTACTAGTTTACCCGTGATCATGGCGCAAGCAACTGCGTCAAAATATCGGGATACTCAAAAACTCACAAATCATGGTAAATATCCCGTTAAATGCAAATAGTCTTTTAAATATATTTTAGTCATTAAATACGATTACGCAAATTACCCTAAGTTTGGTTTGAAAGTGCAGTTTTCTGTCAAGAGTAAAACATACTAAAAGCAACACTAATCTGTAATAACATTAGTTTCCAGTACTTGTACATTTTTGGCGGGTACGAGAGCGAAGCTCTGCTTGTCAACTATAATTCAAGACTACTTGGTATGCAATATGCATTACAGTTTCATAAAATGTTAAATTCCGCTGCGCTGCGTAAAATATGAGGTTATTTGGCTCTACCGGCTGTTATCGATTTCGCGCTTCGCCGTTATTCACTGCTACTAGAGAGGGAACGCCACTAGCTCTTTGCATTGTGATGTGATAAGAGAGCAGAGAAAATAAAAAAAAACTAGACATAAGTTTCACAGTTAAATTATTTTACTACGGTCTTAGTTTTACATCGAAAACTTTCGTGATTGTTTCAATCATTTTTATACCTAAATACGAGATCGGTCGAAACACCGATGTGTTTCGACCGACAATGTCAATTCGTAAACCTTCATCAGGGTGAGTGCGATCGAATAACGTCTCGCATCGCACTGAGTTGTCGTGCGGTCTTAGTTGTTGAAAACAGCTGTGATAACTACCCCAATTTTCAAAATTTTTGTCAACATAAAGTTTATGTCTGATCGATCATAGTAGTTTATTGAGTTTAGTAGCTTATAAAAGTATTTTACCGTCGAATTGCGAATCTGCTATATTTGCGAAAACAGTATTTTGATGTAAAACAGTCTAAAATGTCGTAATACTTATTCTGGCATCTCTAGCTTTTATAGGAGCGAAGATATAAAAGAAAGAAAGAACGAAAATACATTTATTTGCAGACATAACAAAACAAAGACATACACAGTAATAATATACATACACAAAAATAATACGACAGTAGGAGTAGCAATATAACAAACAAAAATAGACATCATAAAATATAGATAGGCAGTTAGTACGTCCAGGTTATGAGCGTCCGCAAACTAGGATCCGTAAAAGTATTGTGTTTATAATTAACTAGCTGCCGCCCGCGGCTTCGTGTGTTTTGTTGATAAAAACATTAACATCCTTGTGTGTTGTCGCAATCCCGGTCATAATCTATCTATATACCAAATATCACCGAAATCGGTCCAGCCGTTCAGTCGTGATAACGCAACAAACAGACAGAAAGAGTTACTTTGGAAGTTATAATATTAAGGGGAGACCGGAGGGGAATCGCCCATACAACACGTACTACCAAGATCATTTCTAATTGGAGCATATTTCTACCTTAATAAGGTATTATTTTAATTTCAATAGTATTTATCTAGGTTCCCAACCATATATTAGATCAAAATACTTACCTAAAATGAAATAGAAGCGTATCGCATTTTGCATGTTTTTACGTCATAAAAGACCTGTTTTCAACCTAATGGTAATGGTGTCGTATTAAAAACAAGAACATCTTACGTATCCTAGTCATGGGAACATAGATTATATCGTCTGGTTACAGAATAACATCACAATGAGAAAAATACAACAAGTTTCCAGTCATCAGTTTTGGTATTACGGAATACGTTTAAAATCTAATCAAAGTTAGAATCGTTCATTTGCTATCACTGTCGCTCTGCGTGGCTAAACGTCGTCACTAAACAGGGAAAAGTGATATTCAGGCCGAAGTTTTTGACGCGGCCGAATTGAAGTTGCGCTCGGGGTTCGCCGGCTTCTTAAGTATGGATATATTTACTATTTAGTACCTTAAAGAATCTCATTTTGTGAATCAACTTTATGTCGCTGACTGGACAAAGAGTTGCTTAACTAAAGTTAAAATCTAATAACACAAACTATACTAAAATAGCACATCACTAGCGTCCAATGTTATCGTAACTACATCACTAGCGATTTCTGTAATGTCTTTGTCGTTATAGAAAATCGCGCTCTCGTTAGGATTAAGTGAGTTTTGATGTTAGTGAAGTACCTACTTAGTAGAATAGTGACTTACTAGGCTATGATTTACGCACTGTTACTCGTTACAGCTTAAGTGGTAGGCGCTTGAAGTAAGCTTAGTCGTTGGACGCAGGCCTTACTAAATCATCATCATATCCGCCGAAAGACGTCAACTGATGATCATAGGCCTCGTCCATATAGGTACGGGGTGTTTGGTAATATACTGACGATATTCAAGTGACGCTTTCTCAAAACATAAAGACTTAGGCCTCGTCCATATAGGTACAGAGTGTTTGGTAATATACTGACGATTTTCAAGTTACGGTTTCTCAAAATATAAAAAGACTGTTTGGTAATATACTGACGATAATCAAGCGACGGTTTTTCAAAACATAAAAAGACTTAGGCCTCGTCCATATAGGTGCAGGGTGTTTGGTAATATATTGACGATATTCAAGTGACGGTTTGTCAAAACATAAAAAGACTTCTCGAAAAAAACTACTAGTTATATTATCAAATTTTAAAGAAAATCGACTAAGTTTAGGTGATTAATTCGATATAAAACTTACTGCCTACTCTTGCCATCGACATCAAAAAATAAAGGCTGATTTGATATCTCGTTCGGAAATGGCTGCGGGTTTTGGGCTAGAAAGGGACAACAAGAGATTTCTCGAGACGTCGCCAATACAGTATTTGTGGTTAGATGGCAACCATTATGCAATAGCACAACATAAATTTAATAAATTTTTCATTTCTATGGTAAACTTTTCACAAATTTATTTATTATGTTCATTAAAATAACCCCTTTCATTTTTGTGCGTATATTATCAAACACTTTATTTGCAGAGCTATCGATCTTGTACGCCCTGAACCCAACGGCTCCCAGCATAATGTTAATATTTAAATGTATCAAGTTGATCTGTTTTAAGGGTTCGTTAACATCGAAAGGAAAAAAGAACCCTTATAGGATCAATTTGTCCGTCTGTCTGTCAGCTGGGAGATAACTAGTTGAAATTGATATCAAATACGTAGGTCGTCTACGTAGTATTGAAGCTGTAAAAAATCAAGCTTCTAAGTCAACGCAAATATATCAAGACAGGGCACTTCTCGATCACCTAGAATCTTGAAATTTGTTAAGAAGCAAGGTCTCACAGCACCGATAAAGGAACAGTTCAAAAGTAACTGTCTCTCTGTCTGTTTGTTACATTATCACTAAACGTCGGGCCTAATTTCGATGAAATTTGGTATACAGGTAGATTATGACCGGGAATGGGACATAGATTACTATTTACCCGACTGTGCAGAAGGAGTGTAATGTTTTTATTGACAAACCATGCGTGGTAAGCCGCGTGCTAGTCTTAAATATAATTGTAAATTTACACAATTTTGATTTACGATACGAGAAAAGTGCTTTTTATAAACGGAAGGGTAGGATGTTTTCGTAACAAGTTTTAAATAACTGAGGGGGAGCTAATTGTTTTGAAAAGTGTTTTTAACGGGTTGAGTAAATCGTAGTGGCCTATTTGTCTTTGAGAACAAGTTTGAATATGATTAGATTGAAATTAGTAAATGGGATTTCAGGGATCCTAGCCTAACGGTGATCCTGCACAGTCAATGAAACATCTGGGTCCTAATTCTGGTCAAGCACGAGTAGGACTCACGCACTGAGAGTTCAAAACTTAGATAGGTTTATTTATATTAATTAAGCAGCGCCATCTAGTTATGTGACCGGTAAACCAAGAAAACTGGTTTGCAAACATTACCTCGCAACTATACAAACTATAAATAATGATTAAATAATAGGTTGAGGAAAAAGTCTTTTCGCATTATGGTATGTACGAACTTGTAATAAAATCTCTTTGGCTATACTATTTGTATCTGGCTGGTTTTGGTATCATTCAAAGTTTAAATTTTAAAGAAGATAATTCCAAATGCTAATTAGGAAAATGTGTGATTTTATTTGTTTTTCGTACTGTAAAGATGTGTGAATCTAATGAAGAAATTCGATACATTTTAAAATTTTACTACAATAAAGGTAAAAATGCAACGCAAGCCGCGAAAAAAATTTGCGATGTTTATGGACCTGCAGTGTCTATGAGAGTAATACAAATTTGGTTTAGGCGTTTTCAATCCGGAAATTTTGATGTCAAAGATGCACGTCGCTCTGGTCGCCCTATTACGGATAAAATTGATGCTATTTTTGAAAAAGTGGAGCAAGTTCGGCATATCAGTAGTTACGACGTAGCTGAAGAACTGGGAATTGAACACAAAACAGTTTTGGCGCATTTGAAAAAAACTGGGCACACAAAAAAGCTCGATATTTGGGTACCCCACGAGCTCACTGAAAGAAACCTAATGAACCGTGTACTCATTTGTGATTCTTTATTACGACGTAATGAAACCGTACCATTTTTTAAGAAGCTGATAACTGGTGATGAAAAGTTGATTACGTACGACAAGAACGTCCGAAAAAGGTAGTGGTCAAAGGCCGGTCAGGCTTCACAGACTGTGGCGAAGCCCGGGTTAACTCGCAACAAGGTGATGCTGTGTGTGTGGTGGGATTGGAAGGGCATTATTCATTATGAGCTGTTACCACCAGGCAGGACCATCGATTCTGAACTCTACTGCGAACAACTGATGAGATTAAAGCAAGATGTTGAGAGAAAGCGGCCGGAATTAATCAACAGAAGGGGTGTGGTTTTTCATCATGATAACGCTAGATGATAACACATCTTTAGCCACTCAGCAAAAGTTAAGAGAGTTTGGCTGGGAGGTTCTAATGCATCCGCCGTATAGTCCTGACCTTGCACCTTCAGATTTCCACCTGTTTCGGTCTCTTCAGAATTCTTTAGGCAGTGTCAGGTTAATATCACGAGAGGACTGCCAAAACTACTTGTCGCGGTATTTTGATCAGAAGCCCCAAAATTTCTATAGCAATGGGATCATGTCCTTACCTACAAGATGGCAAAAAGTTATTGAACAAAATGGTGCCTACATACTTTAGTTAAATGTAAATAAACTATATTAAAAAATGTTTAGAGTTTTCTTAAAAAATTCGGAGAAAGTTTTTCCCCAACCTAATAAATAAACATTGCTGGACATTTGACGCAGCGCTATCTAGCCCCAAACTAAGCAGAGCTTGTACTATGGGAACCAAATAACTTATAGAATACTTATATACTTTTTTTTGAACTAAAACATCTTTACGCGTGCTTGACTTGGGGAGTAAGCTGGTGAATGAATTACGAAAAGCGCGAACGGAAGTTGAGAGCGAGATATAAGTTTGTGAAGATAGAAAGAGAGAGAGAGAGAGAGTTACGTTTCGTATATTTTTAAACGTTAATGTGCGAGTTGCGTCTGTCCAGAATGAACATAGACTGATCGACCTACAGACGTGTGGACAATTTTGTAATTGAACAATTTTATAAATTAATATATTGAAAAAGAAGTGTTACTTCAGTCGTGTGGTCTAAAGCACACTCGTTTTTTTTAAATACATACGTATAATATAATATAGAAACAACCAGACCCGGAACAAATATCTGTAAATCATGCAAATATTTGTTCCGCGGCGGTAATCGAACCCACTTCATCCTGCGTCTCAGCCGGCTATTCGCCCACTGCACAACGGAGGTTGTCAAACCTTTACATTTTGTCCAAGTGTACAAGACGAATTGTCGTCCATTACCATAAAACCATTACTGTATACCGATGATCGATGTCCCAAGCAATTATACAAATGAAACAATTTTACCATCAATATGTTTTGAAATACAGTTTCCCGTCACGCCCTGAATAAAACTACCCCAATACTATCCCATTGAGTGCATTAATATCAATTATGCAGCCCTATGAGCGAGAAATGTTTGTTAGGGTCGATTTGGCACAGACTAGCAAATGTTCGGCTGATCCACTCTACATAAAACAGTGATAAGATGGCCGTGTCTAGTGATAATATACGTAATAAGTTTTTTGTTGAAAAATAACTTTTTCAAAACAAGCTTTTATAAAATTCATAATCGGAACCGCATGCAGATTCAAATGAGCCCAAACACTAGTAGCCTCAGAAGTTCCGTTGTCTAGCATCCGTCTCCATCATGAGACCACCTCCATGGTACCATATTATCGCATTGTCACCGAAGTTACATATGTATTCCACATTTCAGCTCAATCGGTTAAGGGGAACGGGTTTAAAATTCAGTTGCAAGATTCCACCCGGACAAACATACATACATTGCAAGATAAAAAAAGCTTGTAAAATACTCTCGTGTCATCCATCACTCATCATGAATCAATTCTTTCACTGATTTAAAGCTACACTATCACTGCTATATATATTTCGAGTGCTATATTCTTATGCTGCACGTTCTCATGTTATTCTTCCGAAAATTTGGCTTGCTGGTAGAAACAAGCCATCAAACAGGGCTCTTCCATGACTGGTTTAGTAGGTACTTAATATTAATTCGTATAAGAGAACTAGCCAAGTCAGACTTTAGGCTTCAATATATAATCCTAAGTTATAAGAAGCATTGATATTTTAAGTTCTTATAAAATATTTTATGTTGTTATAAATAAATTTCAGGACTGACCATTGAACTTGGCACCCATTTAGATCTCACTTCTTTTGTCGTTAAGGTCAACAACCAAGGCATATATCTTAATATTGAACTTGGCTCTCATTTCAGATTTATGTTTTTGATTGGTATTGTTTTCTTCTTGTAACTAGAGTATGTAAGTAGTTATTTTTTTAAATTTAAGTGCTAAGTCAGGGGTGGGTCAGCTAGTGTACAGTATTACAGTAATAAGCGTTGCCGACCCTTTAAAAAAAATCAAAACGCCCTTTTTGAAGAACCCCATACTGTAGTCATTGGGGAAACCCTCTGCAGGGAGACCATTCTACAAGCGAAGTAGGTAATCGCGGAAGGAAATTATGGTTATTTACCTCATGGGTTTCTTCGTTCCTTATTCTGTACTTACCTTTGTATTGTATATTATGTGATTTGATACTAGTGTTTCGCCCCGAACTGAGTTCTCGCGAGTCTCCCATAAAATAAAATAAAATAAAATATTTGTGCCTAATCTTTGACTATCAAAATAGTGCCACGAAATGCATAACCACTAACTTGACCTACAGTTTCATTCAAATTACAGATAACGGGAGTTCATGTAAGTGGTTATTTTTTTGGGGTATTCTGGTTTTCAGACATTTATGCCTATATTTGTGACACTAAAGCTACACGCATACCAAATTTCAGCCCTGTGGAGTCACTGGTGTACCCTGTGAATTTTGCCAAAGGTCTGTTTTTATTATGGCTAATAAATTAAAAACTACAAGGTTTAAATTAAAAATAAAAATGGGGTCGAAATGTGCTTACAAATACCTTTTATTAGACGTGCCACTTTACCGGATAGTTCCATTTTGGTTATTTACCCCTCTTGAACTCTAATATCTCAACATCCCCCCCACATTTTTAGTTTGTTTAGTCACACCAAAATTGTGCCATCACTACCTATCTATACCAAATTTCGCGATGATTTGATAAACGCTTCGAAAGTTATCCTTGGAAAAACAAACATACATACATACAACGCCGAATTGCCCAAGTTGATTTGGATATCTCGCTTCGCTCGATCAATTATTGTGTTTATATGCGGAAAAATCATGTGAGTGTCCAAAAAATTATATTTCTTTCTTTCTTTCTTTCAAAAAAGAGATAATCTATTATCTTTCTGTCATGTCCGGCCTATAGTGATCATAATCTTCTGTCACGAAGTTACCGATGTCACAGAGAAACACAGCTGTTCTCTAATAAGCTGTGCATTGTGCTTGGCCCACGTGTTGGGTTTCACACATGATTGGGTCAGACCTACGTTGGGGCACAGATTATTATATAAGAAGTTATTGCGTAAACGTCTGCTGTTCTTCTCAAAGAATAAAATCGATTTTCACAGTTACTCTTAACCCTTAACCGTACCGTGGAAATAATATGTAGGGCCTACCAAATAGAAGATAATTTACTTCATCATCATTATTACATTGGCCATAGCACGTCCAATGATGAAGACATATTTTCCGAGCGACCGATCTTGGCAAACATGGGCTTTTCCAGCCGTCTTTATTAGTATTTCCATCAAGTGGAAGTCGTTCTTCGCTGCGCCTTTAGAAGTATCTCGTCACCTGTAAAAATAAATAAATTACACAGCGCTATCTAGCCCTAAACTAAGTAAATCTTAAGATTATTAAAATCATCTTAAAAATTTCAAGCCTAGACGGGACAAATCTTAAATAAAAATAAGTAAATCTTGTACTATTAGAACCAGACAACTGATACAATACTCAAATACTTTTTTGTTATACATCTTATAATAGGTATCAGTTATAGGTATATAGAGTAACACTCGGGCCCGAAACAAATATGTGTAGATCATGCAAACATTTACAATATACCTCCAACGACCTCCGTGGTGCAGTGGGCGAATAGCCGACTGAGACGCAGGAGGTAGCGGTTTCGATTCTCGCTGCGGAACAAATGTTTGCATGCTCTGCAGATATTTGTTCCGGGTCTGGTTGTTTCTCTATATATTATAAGTATGTATTTACAAAAAAAAGGTATATAAGTATTCTATCAGTTATCTGGTTCCCATAGTACAAGTTCTGCTTAGTTTTAGGGCTAGATAGCACTGTATGAAATGTCCAGAAATATTTATTTATTTATACCTAGTGTCGCCAATCGGCCTGTACCCAGGCCAAATAAATCAATGTCATGTAGTACTGGCAGTCAAAGTGAGTAAATGGAGGGAGTGTTGCTTTTTTTCGGTGTAAAAGAGGGTTGGTTTTGGAGTATTATAATAGAAAATTCCACACCTACAGCCGGTTGTTCGTACGCCAATCAAATCGCAAATTAGTTAACATTGTGTTTAACTTAACACTCTTGTTAAATCAAATTGAGTTTCTCGAAGGTTGATTAGTGAATAATTAGCAAACCAAAGGATCATCTTTTGAATGTCAAACTAGTGTTATTTTTATAGGGTCTCACCACCTAAAACATTATTTTAGTTCAATCATTCATTCATTAGGCCTTTGCCCTGCAGTGGGACAACACAGGTAAAAAATAAATAATAATAATATAATAATAAAAATAAATATTCATTCCTACACGTCATAAATTTGCTTATGTCAATGTCTACAGGTTTGAGATTTTTGTCGAAAATCAAACTTACAATTTGAATGTGTGGAAGTTAAATTTATTTTTGTCGTTTTTTTCTCTAAAAAACAAATATGACCTAATGTAACCCCTATTGTATGCAAATTAATGGAAGAAAAACGGCTAATCAGCCTTCCTGCAACCCATTTTCACGTTTGACAATATATTTTGTTGACTGATTTGATATCCTGATTAACTAATCTCTGATTAAAATCAAATGAAGTAAAATACGTTCCAGCAACCCAATTAGCACTTGGTTTGACCAATGGCCAACTGATTTGCGAGTTAATCATCGTTCCAACAATCGGCCGTAAGTCTCTCCCTACGAGGAACTTAAGTCTAGAAGCTACTAAAGGTGCCTCTACAATATTAACAACTAGCTGATCCGCCCGCGAATACGCACGCGTTTTGACAATAAAAACATTATCCTTCTTCTACGCAGTCGGTTAAAAAGTAGCCAACCCCAATCCCGGTCATATTATATCTGTATACCCATCGAAGTCGGTCCAGCCGATTAGTCGTGAAAACGTACCAGAGAAACAGAGTAACTTTCCAATTTATAATAACTAGTGGTTCGCCCCGAACTGAGATCTCGCGAGTCTTCCATAAAAACAAAAAATTTTTTTTTGTAAGTTTTGACTATTCAAATAGTGCCACGAAATACAAAACCACATTACTTGACCTAGAGTTTTATTAAATATACAAATAACGAGGTCTCTTGTGAAATGGATACTCTTCTTTCGGGTAAAAATTGCATTATATTTGTGTCACTAAAGCTACATGAATACTAATATCAGCACTGTGGGGTCGAAATCTACTATTGAAAACCTTTCACTAGCCGTCCCATTTGACCTAATAATCCCATTTTGATTTTTTTTACTCCTCTTGAACCCCAATATCTCAACAACCCCCTGAGTTAGTTAGTTTAGTCACACCAGGATAGTGCCATCACCTACCTATATATCAAATTTCACGATGATCGGATCAACGCTTCGAAAGTTATCCTCTGACAAACAAACATAATAAGGTTGGGGAAAAAGTCTTTTCGCATTATAGTATGTATGAACTTGTAATAAAATCTCTTTGGCTATACTATTTGTATCTGGCTGGTTTTGGTATCATTCAAAGTTTAAATTTTAAAGAAGGTAATCCCAAATTCAAATTAGGAAAATGTGTGATTTTTATTTGTTTTTCGTACTGTAAAGGTGAGTGAATCTAATGAAGAAATTCGATACATTTTAAATATTTACTACAAAAAAGGTAAAACTGCAACGCAAGCCGCGAAAAAAAATTTCGATGTTTATGGACCTAGTGCAGTGTCTGTGAGAGTAGCACAAATTTGGTTTAAGCGTTTTCAATCCGGAAATTTTGATGTCAAAGATGCACGTCGCTCTGGTCACCCTATTACGGATAAAATTGATGCCATTTTTGAAAAAGTGGAGCAAGATCGGCATATCAGTAGTTACGACGTAGCTGAAGAACTGGGAATTGACCAGAAAACAGTTTTGGCGCATTTGAAAAAAACTGGGTACACAAAAAAGCTCGATATTTGGGTACCCCACGAGCTCACTAAAAGAAACCTAATGAACCATGTACTCATTTGTGATTCTTTATTACGACGTAATGAAACCGAACCATTTTTGAAGAAGCTGATAACTGGTGATGAAAAGTGGATCACGTACGGCAAGAACGTGCGAAAAAGGTCGTCAAAGGCCGGTCAGGCTTCACAGACTGTGGCGAAACCCGGGTTAACTCGCAACAAGGTGATGCTGTGTGTGCGGTGGGATTGGAAGGGAATTATTCATTATGAGCTGTTACCACCAAGCAGGACCATCGATTCTGAACTCTACTGCGAACAACTGATGAGATTAAAGCAAGAAGTTGAGAAAAAGCGGCCGGAATTAATCAACAGAAGGGGTTGGTTTTTCGTCATGATAACGCTAGACCTCACACATCTTTAGCCACTCAGCAAAAATTAAGAGAGTTTGACTGGGAGGTGTTAATGCATCCGCCGTATAGTCCTGACCTTGCACCTTCAGATTTCCACCTGTTTCGGTTTCTTCAGAATTCTTTAGGCAGTGTCAGGTTAACATCACGAGAGGACTGCCAAAACTACTTGTCGCGGTATTTTGATCAAAAGCCCCAAAATTTCTATAGCAATGGGATCATGTCCTACAAGATGGCAAAAAGTTATCGAACAAAATGGTACCTACATACTTTAGTTAATCTAAATAAACTATATAAAATTTATTTTGAATTTTCTTAAAAAATGCGAAGTAACTTTTTCCCCAACCTAATATATACAACGCCGATTTTCCTAAGTTGATTTGGAAATCTTGTTTCGCTCGATCAATTAGTATGGATCAGGCATTTCGGTTCGACTTCGAATACTTGTAATTCCTGATTCATTAAATGGTGACCTTAAGTTTTACTCTTGATGTAGGTACGTGAGGACTTACCATAAGATACGAGTAAACACTATACAATTAAACTACGATGAGTGAACTACTTAGGTGTGTAGATAGTTATGCCACTTTAAAATAGAGTAAGACTGCAATAAACTCGTCCGTGCGCTACACGTTTCAAATAACTGAAGCAACTCAGACTTCTAATAAAATAGTTCAATTTACGTAATTGCGCCCGCTAGTTCAGCGTAGGCATGGAATATAGAAAACTGGATGTGGTATGTATGGACAAAAATTACATTATGACTTCCCGTTGTCAATGGGGACAGCGTCAATGGGGACAACAGAAATACATCCATACTAATAATATAAATTTAAAAGTATCTCTCTCTCTGTTTGTTACGTTTTCATGACTAAACGACAGGACAGATTATGATGAAATTTGGTATTTAGATAGATTATTAGATAATTCCTTTATTGCACACCATTAAATATAAACATGTAACTGAAAACACACTTTTAAATAATAAGTAAAATGGGCGGCCTTATCGCTAAAAGCGATCTCTTCATGGCACCCTTTAGATGGATAGAATCTATGTGAAAAAATTTATAAATTAATATGTGGCCTAGTGAGCGATGGATGACAGATAGTGTTGTCTGAGGGAGAGGTTTAGCGTGACGAATGGAGACAGTTAGGGAATGGTAGCCTGCAGAGTAAAAGAGGTACTGTATAATACTGAGGTATGATGGGGAGTTTTTAATTGAAGGGTTTCAGAGGAACGCACGAATCGAGAGTTGGAAAGGTGAAGAAAGAAAGTCAAAGCGTTCTTTGAGGTAAGATGGAGTAGAAGGGATGAAAAGGATGTTGTGAAGGAGGGAAATGATGTACGCATTCCGGCGAAGGCGGATAGGTAACCACTCGAGTCTGTGGCGATACTCGGAAATGTGATCGTACTTGCGCAAGCCAAGATTATGACCTGGATTGAGACATCTCTTTTTTTCACTGTGTTACACTTCAAATAACTCCTTACTAAATTATCCTAATAATTTTAATAATGCCTAGGCATGTATGCGTTTAACTATCCTGCAATATGGCCGGAATGTCTTCTGAAATTTGAAAATCGGCGTTGTTAGACCAACTAGGTACAGGGCGATTCACACTCATTCACATTAATTCAAATATTAGGAACACAGTTGAACGCTTGTGTACGCCATTTATGTTAGGTATACTTAAATAAACTTTACGTAACGCAGGTAACTACATAAATAAACATTTAGGTAGTTACTAAATGCACTATTTGTGAAATACTAATTTGGAACAAATTTTGTTGTAAATGGAGGAAGATTTTAGCTGATGTTATGAGAAGTGACGCGACGTACAGGATGGCCGATGCCACCTCTGTTTGTTATCCTTACTTCATGTTAAAGTCATGGGCTGTGCCTCAATTATACAAATTGCAACCCTCTACTATGCCTTTATAAAGCCTATGTGTACTGTCTAGCTATGAACAGAATAAACTTTAATATTAAATGGGAAACTTATCACCTACACAAGGTACGGACTGTACGGAGGTATACAGGGTGTTTGGTAATATACTGACGATATTCAAGTGACGGTTTCTCAAAATATAAAAAGAAATCTCGAAAAAAAATTTAAATATTAAAGAAAATCTACTAAGTTTAGGTGATTAATTCAATGTAAAATTTACTTCCTACTCTTGCAATCGACATTCAAAAATGAAGGCCGATTTGTTATCTCTTTTGGAAATGGATGCGGGTTTTGTGTTAGAAAGGGACAACAAGAGATATCACGAGAAGTCACCAATACAGTATATGTGGTTAGATGGCAAGCTTTTCGCAATTTCACGACATAAGTTTAATAAAGTGTTTGTTTTTACATGCCAATAAATTTCACATTTCTATGGTAAACATTTCACAAATTTATTTATTATGCTCATCAAAATAACTGCTTTCATTTTTGTGCGTATATTATCAAACATCCTATATACGTTTGTTTATACTCCCCGACGCAAAAAGAGGGATAAAGATCAAGATCATTTATTCGCAGAAAGTTAGTATAATTTTACACTGGTCTTACTGTATACAATTTAAGCTCAATTAACATTCCACCAGATAATGTCGTGGTGTGCAAATATTAAGTACAAAAGTATTAAAAATTTTAATTGCTGTATTCCATGTCATAAAAAAATTGTGGTTTTGTTCCTAACAATGTAAATAAAATTAATTAAATCAAGTACACGTGTACTACTAGGGGTACTACTAGGAGTGTTATCAATTCGACACCTGTCTGTCTGTGAGTCTGTCTGTGGCATCGCGGTTCCCAAATGGATGGACCGATTCGGATGCGGTTTTTTTTAATAGAAAGCTAGTTTAACTGTGGTAACTATTTTCAAAGCTAACATAACATTAAACTTTAAATTTCAATTTGAAATAGCCTTTATTAACAAACTTACTACCAGTTTTACAATTGTTCAATATAATTATCTAAATTAGACATTGGTATTCAAGATTGTTTTGCATTTCAGCATAGGCCTCCCCCAGAGTCTTCCATAATGCACGATCTTGAGTTGTACTACTCCATCGTGGAAGATGTGTGGAGGAGGAACATTAAGGCGAATATAATAGCTGATTGGTCTTTTTTGGAGGCTTTCTCCTCAGGGAGGAATCAGTTTTATGTACTCAAAAAAATATATGTCATTCATTGACCTTTTATCTGTTTATTTACTATGAGAAAAAAATGTAGCTGTTTTGGACTTTCAATTTGATTCAACCTCTAAACGACGTAAAATTTTGTAATTTTCACCTAAATGTGGGCAAAGACTATACCTTCAAGTTGAACAAATGATGCGACGGTCTTTCACGTGGTAATTAATTATTTTAAATTTTTCCGAATAATTAGCGGGCGTATTCTTAGAAAATGGTCTTCAAATGTGGGCGTTCGGATTAAAAAACAGGTGATGAACTCCGTTCAAGTTTCAAAGTTGTGCAATCTTCAGAATACTTTAACTTTCAGAACTTATTTAAAACGGCAGTTTGCATACTAAGTTATTTATTAAAGTTAAATTTTACCCTGTCTTTGTCTTACGACTTATTCTCTGTTTCACTAGCTTCCGCCCGTGGCTTCGCACGCTTGGTTTGTCAATAATAAAACCGGCCAAGTGCGAGTCGGACTCGCGCACGAAGGGTTCCGTATCTATAAAAACGGCAAAAAAACATGTTTGTTGTATGGAAGCCCGCCTTAAATATTTGTTTTATTTTAATTTAAATATTTATTTTTAAAGTGACTATATAACTAAATAATCTGTGAATATTTCAAGCGTATACCTGTTGTCGTTATCAATATCGAGCGAAAACGAGCTAAAACATCAGGTTTGTTGTATGTGAGCCCCTCTTATATATTTATAATATTCTGGTTTTAGTGTTTGTTGTTATAGCGGCAACAGAAATGCATCATCTGTGAAAATTTCAACTGTCTAACTAGCACGGTTCATGAGATACAGCCTGGTGACAGACAGACAGACAGCGGAGCCTCAGTAATAGGGTGCCGTTTTACCCTTTGGGTACGGAACTCTAATAAGTAGCCTATGTGTTAATCCAGGTTATAATCTACGTATATAGCAAATTTCATCGAAATCGATATTATGATTATGAAGTTATATATTCTGAGAATTGGGTGGAATTGGGTGGTACATACAACTTCACCACTTTGGACTTACCTACTCTCCGTGTCTTCTATATAGTTGTCGTGTCTACATCGCTCAGAATGTAAACTATTATCTATGTATATAACTTGTCTTCTGGGTAACACGTACTGCGAATAAGAGTTAAGTATAAGAAACTAGATTCCGCACGGGATTTTGTACGCGTGGTTTGTCAATAAAAAGCGGCCAAGAGCGAGTCGGACTCGCCCATGAAGGGTTCCGTAGCAGCAAGTAACATAATATAAAAGTTCTTGTAGTTCGTTGTAACTTTTTTTATATTTGAGTGGATTGAATGAAAGGTAAATTGCGGTTTACGATTTATGACGTATTAAAACCAACTACTTACCAGATCTCGTTCAAACTAATTTTCGGTGGAAGTTTGCATGGTAGTACATCATATAGTTTTTTTAGTTTTATCATTCTCTTATTTTAGAAGTTACAGGAGGGGGGGGGGGGGGGGGCACATTTTACCACTTTGGAAGTGTCTCTCGCGCAAACTATTCAGTTTATAAAAAAAAATATATTAGAAACTTCAATATCATTTTTGAAGACCTATCCATAGATACCCCGCACGTATGGGTTTGATAAAAAAAAATTTTGAGTTTCAGTTCTAAGTATGGGGAACCCCAAAATTAATTGGTTTTTTTTTCTATTTTTTGTGTGAAAATCTTAATGCGGTTCACAGAATACATCTACTTACCAAGTTTCATCAGCATAGTTCTTATAGTTTCGGAAAAAAGTGGCTGTGACATACGGACGAACAGACAGACAGACATGATGAATCCATAAGGGTTCCGTTTTTTGCCATTTGGCTACGGAACCCTAAAAAGTAGCCTTTGTCTCAATCCAGGTCATCTACACTACTATTATAAATTTAAAAGTAACTCTGTCTCTTTTTAAATTTGGTATATAAATAGATTATGACCAAGATTGGGCGTATGCTACTTTTTACCAGACTGTTCAGAAGGAGGGTAATGTTTTTGTAAACAAACAACGCGTGCGAAGCTGTTGGCGGGTCAGATTGCAAATTTCATGGAAATTAGTCCAGCTTGTTAGTTGTAAAAACGTAACAAACAAACAGAAAGAGGCAGAGTTACTTTCGAATTTATATTATTAGTAAGAAAGTGTAGAATCCGTGACGCCGTGAAAAAAAAACACTTTGTACACTACAAACAGAAACAAAACAAAAAACATAATCCACAGCGCGACTTCACCCACTGCTGGGTAGTAGACCTCCCTTTCAATTTCCTTTAAAAAGAAAACATAAAAACTCAAAATTCTAGACATTGTGATAATATTTGTGCTTTTTCCCAGTACGTTCTTGTCCTAGTGTCTGTCAAGGCACTTTGTCGGCTAAAGATTGGCGTCTCTCACGCGAGCATTCGTGTGCAAGAGCCCTTAATAACGGCTAGATAGCCGGCCGAGAGATTACGGCTATTAGGGAGGCATGGGTGAACGCGACAAACGGGGAAGAGAATAGCTGATCGTTTTTTTTATATAACTTGGAGATGGAACATGCAAATATTCCACCTGGAGTTAAGTGGTAACCATCGCCTCTAAAAAGCGTTGCCTCGTAGGTCACGCGCCTTAGGAACGTGCCCTACGATGACACCCTGCGTCTGATCACAGCAATGCTGCGGTAGAAATAGGTATGGTGGTAGAATTTCCCTGGGCGAGAATTTTTACAAAAAACTTTACTATTGTTGTTATTACTAGAGTACTAGACGTATGTTGACGATGGTAAGAGCTTTTAGTCCTAAACATAATTCTTTTATACTTTAAAGAGTTACTATGTTCCTCTAGTCACTTAACTAACGCGCACTAATTTATCATAATCACTAAATAATAAGTAGGCACTATTATAGATTGCCACAAACTAGATCTATATAATTATATGTTAGGGAACAAGTGATAATTATCAATCGTTAACAATTTAACAGTTCACAATTTTATAGTGACTCCATCACAGTACAAGCTGTGCGACTGTGGAACGCCTTACCTTTGTCGATAAGGTCGTCCCAATCTATTCCTATTTTCAAAGTCAAGGTATACAACCATTTCCTTTCGTTGTCTCGTAACTGCTAGTTAGTGTTTATGTTATTTATCCTCTATCTATAATGTATATTTTAATATATTATTTGTATGTTATGTTATTGTTATGTATTTATGTTTATGTAATAGGTATATTTTATTTTGTGAGTTCTGTTTATGTCTGTAGGTACTCTTACACCGCCGTCCTTTGATTTTGTTTATCCTGTCCATCCAAAGGTTGCCTGGAAGAGATCGCTTTTAGCGATAAGACCGCCCATTGTACCTTTATTTATTGTTTGTTTCCATTATTACTGTATTTTTTTTTGGTGTGTAATAAAGAGTATTTCATTCATTCATTCATAAATGGGTAATTTTTCATAATGAAAAATAACCAATATGAGATGGCAATTTGATAATCACTATTCAAATAATTAAATTGCCCGGGCATTATACAAAATGACTATTACCTATTGGGCAGAGTAATAAAAAACATTTTTAATTACTATTATTTTTATTTATTAAGTTTAAACCTAAAACCTGGAGCCCTGGTGGAAGACGCAGTCGGGGTCGGCCAAGAAAGCGTTGGCGAGACGATCTCGTTGCCTTCGAGCAGGAGTGGTGGAGTGTCGCACAGGGCAGAGATAGATAGAGAGCCTTGGGGGAGACCTTTGCCCAGCAGTGGGACAATATAGGTTGAAAAAAAAAGATTTAACAATTTTGGTTCCCGGTTAGCTTAGTTTTATTATATTGCTAGTTTAAACAGTGAAGCATTTGACATCCGCACGCTGCCATCACGGACTCTGGCTAGTCAACGTGTTTTTGTTTCCCGCCCCGCACCCCAACCAATGTATCTTTATTTACAAATTGCTCAACGATCACGTAGTAATATTCATAATGACCAGACAATGTTATAAATAGTGAAGTTTAGATAATAATTAATCACTTGGCCCGGTATAGCTTGCCATTATTCATAATGCCCGGTCATACATACGTGAAGAGAAAACTTCGTACCCATTTTAAGCTTATTGCACGTACGGAGAAGCCGTACGCGCCATAAGCGCGAGAGAGATAAATGTGAGATCAGGTATTATAATCATTTTATTTTATTTCGAACAAAATCCACAGCTCTTAGTATAATACAGGTGTATCTTATGATAAAACTTACAGCCAATAAAGGATTTACATTTTATAATTCAAATACTTATAGATTAACGACGTAAATCACTTATCGCACTACTTATCGGACCATTATTTTTAGTAAAGAATTACAATAAAAAAATCATTAGATCAATTTAATTTACACAACAACCATAACCACACACACACACACTAAACATTAAAGATATACATTCATACATACATATAAGTAGCTAATGCAATAAATAATAATAATTACATTCATTAATCATCTATACACCACAAACACACATGCTTAATTTAACTATCCAATGTAAGTACTTCTTACTTATGTTCACATGCCAACTTTGGTCTATTTTTACTAGAAAGGCCATCAACATCATAAGGTCCAGTACAATGATGCCTACCGGACTCTTATGAGGTTGCCAAGATACTGCAGTGCGTCGAGAATGTTCTCCGAGGCGGGTGTTCCCGACTTTGTCGCTATCATCCGAGCTCGCGTAGCGTCGTTTTGGAGTAGGCTGAGTCGCTCCAACAATAGCGTACTGAGGGGCTGTCTCTGACCAGATTTATAAAATGGAATTTATAAGTATTGGATTTCCGTCCACCTGGACGGAAATAAAAAATGACTACACTGGAGCATCTGCTCCGTGGCATATTCAGTATTTTTAACTGACTTCAAAAAATGAGGATGTTCTCAATTTTGTGGTTTTTAGTGTATTTTTCATTTGTATTTGATATGGGTCGTATTTTTGTGCATGAAATAAACGAATTTTATTTTTTTATTTATATTTTTTATTTGAAAGTATGTAAGGAGAAGAGTGCTAAAATTAAGCTTAACAAAATGTATGAGTAAGTTACGGTCGAATTTTGATCACTGCACTAATGAATTCCTGTAAACTTCTGAGCTAATTAGACCTTCCGATTTCCGAAAAGCACAAAAAAGGATTTAAGCTTTCAGTGCTTTTAAAACAAAGGCCCATAATCCGTAATGAGCTCTCAATCCACGTGAAGAGTTGCTCATTGAGCCGCGAACGCGCCGAGAGCTTCACTTTGTAGTTCAGATTTAGTGAGTTGTTGGAAAACCTGTGTACCTAATTAACTTGGCTATTTTTACAAAAACGGAATATTTACCAATAGCCCGCCCGCCAGCGGCTTCGCATGCGCAAAGACCTAAATTATTTTTCTATAGCAAATTTGATCTCCCATTTTTATCCCATGGGACTTGATCTATGGGATAAAAAGTAGCCTATGTGCTAGTCCAGGTTATAATCTACGTAAATACTAAATTACATCAAAATTGTTTAAGCCGTTACGACGTGATTGAGTAACAAACAAACAAATAAATAAACAAACATCCAAACTTTCGCATTTATAATATTAGTGTGATTATTTGTAAGTTTAGCACCCCGATATCTGGGGGTAAATTTAAACTCACAAATCTTGGTTAATATCCCGTTTTTCGTGTATATGTTCACAGCAAAAATAGCTTGCAAAGTTATAGGTACTTGGCTTTGTTTGAAATCAGAAGTGTAGTGAACTGCACTTACCTACAAACTTGTTTATTTTTCGCATTTAAGTATTTGTCACGAAAGAATATAGGCAGTAAATTGCATAAAGTCTTTTGGAATTTTTTTTGATAGTTTGTGTATTTGTTAGTGCATAGATACCCTCAAAACATACTTTTGATCGCAATAAGATAAGTAATAAATAAATAAATATTGCTGGACATTTCACACAGCGTTATCTAGCCCCAAACAAAGCAGAGCTTGTACTATAGATAGATAGATAGATAACTCTTTATTGAATTACCACACAAACAGAAATAATAAAAAAATAAGTACTGGGTTAAAATAAATAAGGCAATACAATGGGCGGCCTTATCGCTAAAAGCGATCTCTTCCAGGCAACCTTTGGATGGAGCGAAATTTAAAAAAAAAAATTACGGAGTGCGGTGTACTTTAGCGGATACATTACATTTACACATAATATATTCTAAGATATGAATAATAATAATATAATATAATAATATGAAGTTTTAATCCTAATACTTAATATACTTATAAAATAGACTAATATATAGGTATATACATATAGCAAACTATACTAACAGATAAAATAAGTACATAAATAGTAAATAAATAACGCTAGGAAGATGACATCGTCAGGTAATGATGTTTCACCTTCAATTTGAAGACGTGTAAGGACGATGACCGTCTTACTTCTTCGGGCAGAGCATTCCACAGCTGAACAGCCTGGACAGTAAAAGAAGCGCTGTAAAAGGAAGTGCTGTGCGAAGGAGTTCTGAGTATCAAGTTTTCTGATGACCTAAGAGTATAGTTATTTGAAGAATGGAGAAATTCAAATCTATCTTTCAGATAGTGAGGAGAGAAGGGATTGAAAAGGATAGAATAGAGAAGAGAAAGGATATGCGTATTCCTACGAAGACGAATCAGAAGCCATTTAAGCTTTGAACGGAAGGGAGACACATGATCATATTTACGGAGGCCAAATATAAATCTAATACAAAAATTTTGTAAACGCTCGAGCTTGTTACGCTGTTCCTCAGTGAGGTCCAGATAACAAGCATCAGTACGGGATGTAAAAGCGATTGTGCAAGCGCAGTCTTGGTGGACGTAGGCAAAAAGTTTCGTAGTCTCCTTAGTGAACCAGCTGACGCAAACAACTTCCGGCTGGTTAGTTCAAGCTGAGCCTTCCATGAAAAGTTGCGGTCAATGATGATACCTAAATTCTGAACGGTTTCGCTGTATGGGATTGCTATTCCGTCAAAGACAACTATAGCATCCAGATAACTGATAGAATACTTATATACATTTTTTTGTAAATACATACTTAAAATATATAGATAAAAAACCAGACCCGGAACAAATATCTGTAGATCATGCAAACATTCGTTCCGCGGTGAGAATCGTACCCGCTTCCTCCTGCGTCTCAGCCGGCTATACGCCCACTGCACCACGGAGGTCGTCTCGTCGAAGGAGGTATAAATATAATTTATTTGGTACATAAATGAGACACAAACAATATGTGATGAGCAATTGACGTAATTGAACTTATGAAAACATATCGACTAAAGTGTAGTATCAAATAGCGTGCCAAAATTCCAACGTTCTGATGAATGCCTCTTTACTAATAACTGGCCTGGCCCAGATGAACAAAACTTTTCTCTCGTAAACCACAAAATTTCAAACTAGTCTATAGAGCTGAACAATATAAGCACTTACCTACCGAGTTCGTTTGTTTACAAAGTTTACAGTTCGCAAGCATAAAGGCGCTGCTGCTACAAAGCTGTTTGCTGTGTAACGGGGTTATTTGAGGCTTACGGCTCATTGGTCTTCGATGGACCGGGCTCGTCGATTTATGAGGGCTCATAAACCTAGTTGAAAAGTTTAGATCACAGTGAAATATGTTACTGGGGAAGTGATGGAAAGTGTTCTTTTGCGATAGTTTGCAGATACATAGGCAAAATCAACCCACATTACTTAGTAGGTGGGTACACACGGCTACACATCAAGCTATACAAGTCCAGTATAAGCTGACCTCTCATTCTACGAAAAGCCTACACAATGCGAGGTCAGCTTATACTGGAAATGTATAACTTGATGTGTAGCCATGTGTACCTACTATTTTTCGTACTTTCGCGATCATTGTACTTATTTACTGATTTAAATGGGTGTTTATCGCGTTGTAACTTTTTATTTGGTGGTAGTTATATTGACGTAAAACTTCTTTACGCACGCTTGACTTGGGGAGTAAGCTGGTGAATGCGTCACGAAAAGTGCGAACGGAAGTTGAGAGGGAGATATAAGTTAGTGAAAATAGAAAGAGAGAGAGAGAGTTTCGTATATTTTGAAACGTTAATTGTGTCTGTCCAGAATGAACGTAGACTGATCGACCTACAGACGTGTAGACAATTTTGTAATTGAACCATTTTATAAATTAATATTAGGTCTTTACCTATGAAATTGCCGTTTTGTATGGAATACGTGAAAGTACTTATTTTTTTAAACTTTTTTATTTCTGTTATTCAAAGTAATAAAGAGGAGGCCTATACCCAACAGTGGGTGCAAACGGGCTGAGATGATGATGATGATGATGATTCAAAGTAATCACCCATGCAATCGACGCATCTTTGCCAACGCATTGGCAGTTTATTGATGCCCTTTTTGTAAAAATCAGCTGGACGGGAGGCAACAAACTCTTCAAAGGCATTTTGTACTCGGGAATTGAATTTTTTACCCACTAAAAAGTTGTCTAAATTTTGGAAAAAGTAATAGTCGGTAGGTACGTGCAAGGTCTGATGAGTATGGCGGATGAAGGAGAGCTTCCAACCCCAGCTCTTGCAGCTTGGAGACTGTCTGTTGTGCAGTATGGGGTCGCGCGTTGTCGTGAAGGAGCAGTGGGGACGACCGATTGACCAAAGCTGGTTGCCGATGTGCAAGCTTCTCCATCATTGTCTTCAGTTCTTCACATTACACATCTAAAGTAATGCTTATACCGTTTTGTAAAAAGCTGTGGTGAATCACACCCGCACTAGACCACCAAACAGAGACCATTACCTTTTTCGGGGTCATTTTTGGTTTAGGGCATTGCTTTGGTGCTGAACCAGGATCTAACCAACTTGCTGAGCGCTTTCGATTGTCGAACAGAATCCATTTTTCATCGCATGTAACAATTCGGTTCAAAATTCCTTCATTTCTTTGCCTATTGAGCAGCGTGAGGCAGGTCTCGACGCGTACGTTGCGCTGGCGATCGTTAAGTTCGTGCGGCACCCATCTATCAAGTTTGTTTACCTTGCCTATTTGTCGCAAATGGATCAAATTTGTTTTGATGCTAACATCAAAAGCTGCTGCTAGCTCAGCTGTAGATTGAGTTTCGTCAGCTTCCACAATCGCCACGAACTTCATTTTTGAAGACAAAATTTCCAAAACGGAACCGGTAAAACCAATAACGGGTTGTGCGTTCGTTTGTACAGTTCTCTCCGTAAACGTTTTTGATGTTACGTGCCTTTTGAGTCGCGTTGGTGCCACGACGGAACTCATATTCCATAATTACACGAATTTTTAAAGTATCCATTATGACGAAAAATGTTCAAATGTAATGAAAATACAACGCTAATCAATAAACAAAAGACTGAGTTTGTAAAAAGATTGTCATGTTTTTAAAACAAAATTAATTTGAATTTAGAATACAAAGCCATTCCAAACTTTTTTTCTATTTGAAATGACCAGTACTGAAGAACGGCAATTTCATAGGTAAAGACCTATTATTTTGAAAAGGAAATTTTACTTCAGTCGTGTGGCCTAAAGCACACTCGTGTTTGTTTAACCCTTTATTTGGCAAACATTTTTTTTTCTAAAATCTCATGTATTTTTCAAATATTCTCTATTCATTGTGACCTAGGAGCCCTAAACAAATGGAAAAAAATCT
Source organism: Philereme vetulata (assembly GCA_918857605.2). NCBI lineage: Eukaryota > Metazoa > Arthropoda > Insecta > Lepidoptera > Geometridae > Philereme > Philereme vetulata. Next base: position 8,396,147 of record OU975422.1, on the reverse strand, counting down.
AAATATTCCAGTTTTCGCGAAAATTAATGTACTTCACGAAGTACCTTGCCAATTACTCTATGAACTGCATCATTATGTGATTGTACTCCGTAGAGTACACTGCCAAAAGTAGAGTAAAAAAGATTTAATTAAAAAAAAAAATTTATTTTAAAATACTGTTTTATGCATTAGGAACTAGCTACAGATCATTTAGTATGAAATTGCCGGAAACAGTTGCGGTTCTTGTTTTCTCCTACAACAAAGCAAAGATGCATATTGCACTTGACGCAATAAACTTTGGTTCTACCATCTTTGCAGAACCTACAGCGTGATTGTTTGCCCGCAGTTTCCGGAAAGTGGCCCACAGCATCATACCTGACACTGTCGACTGGTCTGGCAAGGGATGGCTTAAGGATTTTCCTATACTCTCTCAGTCTTTCCATAGGCGTGCTCTTCGGCGTCTTTCCTGCTCGGCAAAGACCTTCACAGAGCTCCAGCCGGAATTCTTTGAGTGACAGTTCCGGTCTTTTGTCTCGCTTGTACAGAAGCCATGCGTTGTTGATGCACATATCGACTAGCTGTGCAAATATGGTCAAGTACCACCTTCTGCTTTTGAAGGGTATTCTGTACAGGGAAATAAGCATGTCCGCCAGATCCACCCCTCCCATATGCTTATTGTATAGTTTTACCACATGTGGGCAATCCACGTCAATCCTTCTTTTATGTTCTTTTGAATATCTTTTAATCTTTTCGATAGGATGAGAATCCACGAAGGAACTGATCAACGTCACCGCTTTATTGTCGTGCCATTTCACAACTGCTATTTTTTTGGTATTGCACACTTCTTGTGCACTATACCCTCTGGGTTTCTTCTTCATTTCTTTGTCCGAGGGTAGTTTGTCTTGGCAACCCCGAAGGCGATTGCTTCTTATAGTTCCAAGACTAAATAATCCGTATTCTCTTCGCAACCAGTACACGAGCTCAGGTGAAGTAAAGAAGTTGTCCGCGTATATGACTGAAGGCTTCTGTTTTATTGTTTTGCATAATCCAACCACTACCATTCCACCAATTCCAAGTGAAACTTCTTCGTCAGTGAAAGTATAACCGCGAAACGTGTCATTTCCACCATACATGACGAAATCGTATATCAAGCCCGACACTCCAGCGCGCACGAAATTTTTAAAACCCCATTTCTTAGGTTTATTTTGTATATACTGTCTTCTATTTCCAGCTTTTGTACCCTTGTATGGCATCATCATTTCGTCAATGGAGTGCTGACCTTCTTCTTCCAGTTTTAAAAAATTCTGCCTTACTTTTTCCATCACATTCCGAATCTTGAAATAGCGGTCCGAGTTTTCCAAGTTATTGTCTACGAAGTGGAGGTTACGTCTAATTTGTTGGTAGCGTTTCAGTGAAATTTCTTCAGCTTTTATAGGATACCGAGTCTTATATGCCCAATAATCCAAGTAAGCAGGCATATGGACAATTCCTATTAAAATGTGTATTGCAATAAAACTTTCGATCTCGTCGTCTGTCACTTGTATAGATCTGCCGTGTTGTTGCACCGAATACAAATTTGTGTTGAAAACGATATCTGCGATGATCTCAGGTGTAAATAAGGAATGGAAGTATTCGAGCACAGTTTCATTATGTGTTTTATGGAGCTCATGCAATCCATCATCCATACATCCCCTATGACGCAAAACTGCCTTCCTCCAGTTGTAGTTGAGTGTGAACTTTGGCTTCTTTTTTACTACTTTGACAACGACAGTAGTTTTACGGCGTTTAGATCTATCAGCTGCTTGCGGGGTAGCGGCGACCGATGACTGAAGAGATTCTACAGATGGAGACAGCAAAGACTGAATGGAGTTCAGACTTGGTATCGCGTTGTAATTTGTATTGTTAGTAGAGGGGGAGAAAACCTCTTGAAAAGTTGGTGTTAGTGGTACATCATCAAAGTTATGTTCAGAAGCATTATCGAGATCGCTATTCAAGATATCAAGGCGTTCAAATGAGGAGTCCAAGGAAGGTGGGTCAGAGCTAGCAAACGTGGGAGATGCAGGGATGGTAACGGGCAATCGAGGGCGATGGTGAAAGGTTTGCTCCTGATCAGACTCTGAACTATCACCGGAGCATGCATTTTGGGCAGGAACCAAAGCCAAAATTCTATGCGCTCTTGTTAGGTTCATGCACTGTAAAAAAGAAAAAAAAACATGCTGTATGCAAACAAACCAACACCCATTGCAAAATAAAAATGTGGATATACATTTCTCTACCTATTTGGCAATGTACTTCGTGTATACCGTTCCCTTATTCAAGTAGTTTACAACGCGTTTGGCAACGGTATTCCCGGAGTACACACATTGTTTACATATAAAAAAAATATATTTTTAGCTATTTTGACACCAAATAATTACTGAATAGTGTTACTTATTATATTACCTTGTAACCAAACACACATACCATTCCAAAAGCCAACTAAAAACCCATAAAAAATAAACAAAAACTTACCCGCCGCGCAGGAGCAGCTGACCGTTTCGAAGCCATTTTTGGAAATGGCATGAATCGTGAATGTTGCCACCTGCAGTATTTTTTCTACCAAAGTAGGATATATTCAATGCATTTTGGCAGTTTCAAATGGTAAAAAAATCCAATAATTACGGGCCCAGAATTTTACAAAGTTAGCGTACTCCACAGATTACGCTGCCAAATTAAGGGTTAAGTGTTGTCTGTGGGGGCAAAGAAATGTATTTTCGTTGTTTCTTACCCTTACTAAACCAATTAACTCACCTCAGTTACGTGCGAGGTGGGTGAATAACATTTCCTAGCTTGGTCGCGGTAAAAATTGACATTTCAAAGTGATTCTTGTGATATTAATTGATCGAGCGAAGCGAGATCTCCAAATCAACTTGGGCAAATCGGCGTTGAATGTATGTAAGTATGTATGTTTGTTTGTCCGAGGATAACTTTCTAAGCGTTGATCCGATCATCGGGAAATTTGATACATACATAGGTAGGTAGTGATAGCACAATTTTCGTGTGACTAACTAAGCTAAAGATACTGGAGGGTTGTTGAGATATTGGGATTCAAGAGGGGTCTTTATTAGTACATTTTAACCCCGTTTTTATTTTTACCTTTGTAGTTTTGAGTTATTAGCCATTATAAAAACAAAAGTTTGACAAAATTCACAATGCTGAAATTTGGTATTCGTGTAGCTTTAGTGACACAAATATAGGGAAAAGTCAGAAATCCAAAATAACTGTAATTTTTACCCCTAATAGAAGAAACCAATTTACAGGAACCCCCGTTACCTCTAATTTGAATAAAACTGTAGGTCATGTTAGTTGGTTGATAGCATTATCCCTACAAACCTTAGAATAAAAAGAGGAACATCTAGACCCGGAACAAATATCTGTAGATCGTGCAAACATTGAACAACAACAAATGAATTTAAACAGATTAAGGGTTAGATTCCCGGTGCGGGACAAATGTTTGAATGATCGGCAAATCCTAGTGTAAGTACCTACACAAGTAGGTAATGTTTATGTAACTGTTAAGTGTCATTTATTTATTATATAATGGTCATCATCAGCTTGTCACCTGCTGGGCTTATTCAAAGTTACGTACGCTTTTGACGCAAATACTTTCCAAAAAAGTTCATTCGCGTTCATTATTTGCCATGCATTCCGCCATTTTCCCCGTTTTTTGCAAAACTTCGCATTTTAAAGTAATTTTAAATCAGTTTCACGTATTGCCACGAACAATTTAATTGAATTTTTGCCGCAAACTGGTCACGAAAATGTTTAACGCCCGTCCTTTAAAATTTTTCAACGTTTCGTATCTCGGCAGAGGGGTAGCTCCCACCTCCCTCCCCCTTTATGTAAATCGATGGAACGTCCTGCAAGCTTCTGCTATTACGTTCTTTTTAGTCTGATGTGTGTGTAAGGTCTTTTTTTTAACTCCTTATTTTCTTGCAATCTGCCCATCAGGGCATTGAGCTAGAGTTTGGTGAATAGTTCGCGTTGAGCATGTATGGAATAAGCCCAGTGGCACTTCCATATTCCATTTAGGTGCTTTAAGAGGTCTTGAGGGGCTGTCCTCTTTAATGTACTAAAGGTTGTGGTTTTTTTCATTGGCTCATTGGCAAGCTCATTTGGGTGATGCTCCATTCGTTTAGCGTAAGATTTCAGCTGTTTAGGTACTTCTGGTTTCACCGTAAGGTCTGTAAACAAAGCTTTATTAGACAGAGTAAAAGTATAGAGTCTGTTCGTTACGTTGTCACGTCTGGACCGATTCTATGAAATTTGGTATACAACCTGTTTTGTTAATGTACGACATTAATTTAAAACACATCCAGAATCATATAAACTGATTTTACAGGCGGGTTTAATATCGGTATCTTGAATATTTATCCAGTAATCGGTACATTTCCAATTAACAATTTTTAACGAAAATCGGCGGCGCTTTTGCGACGATGCCGCTCAGTTTATTAGCTACCTAATTATGATGAATGAATATGGTTTGTTTACCTATTTTACACAGGCTGTTTCATTGATATTTTAGGACTTGATAATAGGTTTGAAAATTTTCTATTGAGAATATAATATATAATATAATATATTTGAGAAAAACTTATTTTAAAACAATACTACCCATGTTTTCATATAATGTCGTACTAACAAAACACGTAGTTTAGATAGATAATGACCTGGATTGGGGCAGGCTACTTTTTATTGACAAATCTCGCGTGCGACTTCTGTAAACACAAAATAGATAAATGTGCAAATGCCTTTGCAAATTGAATAGTTCGATGATTTTGCACATGGATTGGACATGGATGGGATGGTTTTATTTACTAATTTTATAAAGAGAAAAGATTTGTTTGTTTGTATTGAATAGGCTCCGAAACAACTGGACCGATTTAAAAAAATCTTTCACTGTTGGGAAGCTACACTATCCCCGGGTGACATAGGCTACTTTTTACCCAACTGCGCAGGAGGGTATTTTTTTTTAAACTACGTGTGCGAAGCTGCCGATTGGTCAGCTAGTTAACAATAAATTGGACAACACTTGACTTGAGATTATAAATAAATAAATAAATGAAATAAATATTGCTTGACATTTCACACAGCGCTATCTAGCCCCAAACTAAGCAGAGCTTGTACTATGGGAACCAGATAACTGATAGAATACTTATATACATTTTTTTTGTAAATACATACTTCCTACTATAATATTATAAACGTGAAAGTTTGTATGTATGGATCCCAACGTCATGAACCTTCGTTCGTCTACGGATCTCGACGTTTGGAACTCGATCTAACAGTCTAATGCCGAGCATGGCTCCATCGCTCCCTGTGCAACATAATATATATATAATAAATCAACGAATTGAAATTAAGAAAATCCGTTTTGAAGTTCGTTAATAAACGTATCAACTTAAAACTTGTGTATTTTGTAAAAGAGAAACATTTAGTAAATTACAAGAGAAACTGAATTCCTTGGCGGCGCTGCTCGTTTCTCTCGAGAATGTGCCCCGGGACGGGAATGTCTGACTCCGTCATTACTTTCCATTAGCCGGACGGGTAATGTACCTAGTATTTTCCTATTTTCTGCTTTGCTAACAAAATGAGGATTTGAAGTTCAAGATCTTTATTTTATTTTTTTTAAATTCTTGTAACAAATCACTTACGAGAAACAAATTACATAATATAAATATACCTATAGATAATAAAATTCGGTATCGAGCATTAAACAAAACAAATGTGGGTTGTTAACTAGTCCTTGATTTTTTAGAATAATTCTTATTAAAATCACACTACTAAATGCGAAAGTTTGGATGTTTGTTTATTTATTTATTAGTTTGTTTGTTACTCAATCACGTAGTAACGGCTGAACTGATTACGATGAAATTTAATATGCACGTAGATAATAACCTGGATTAACACATAGGCTACTTTTGATCCCATAAATCAGGTCCCATGGGATAAAAATGGGGTCAAGTCAAGATGCAACAGCGGGTTTAGCTTTATTTCTAAGTTACCTAGACATTTAGTAGTTTAATGCTTACGAAGTCGCGGGCAACAGCTAGTAGATCATAAAGTTCGGTATCGAAATTAAAATAGATTATACAGGATATAAACTTACTGCCTACTCTTGCAATCGACATCTAAAAATAAAGGCGGATTTGATATCTCTTTCGGTAATGCCTGCGGGTTTTGGGTTAGAAAGGGACAACAAGAGATATCTCGAGACGTCACCAATACAGTATCTGTGGTTAGATGGCAAGCATTATGCAATAGCACAACATAAGTTTAATAGTGTTTGTTTTTACATGCCAAAATAAACACATGACATTTCTATGGTAACGGTAAACATTTCACAAATTTATTTATTATGCTTATCAAAATAACCCCTTTCATTTTTGTGCGTATATTAGCCCAACACCTTTTATAGATAACTATACGTACAGTATTACTGATCGAAACGGGTATATACGTCGACATTATATTCTGGATGAGAGGAAAAGAGATATTAAACTGCATTGGAAAGTCATAACTTGAGCAATCTCCTCGTCAGCTGGTGGATATTACCAGATCAAGCGGTCAAAGGATTAATGTTACGGGCTACTTAGTTACGACTAAGCTGAGGCGTGCCCAATTGCACTAGCTAATGGCAATTGAAATCCTCATGATAATCATAATTATGTTACTTTAATGGCTACTTTTTATTATTATAATGTAGTGTCTAAACGATTGTAAGATGTTTAACTAATGGTTCACCCCGAACTGAGATCTCGCGATTCTCCGATTAAAACAAAAAAATATGATTGGTTATCTTTGACTATCAAAATAGTGCCACGAAATACATAACCATCATACTTGGCCTACAGTTTCATTCAGTTACGGGTAACGGCAGTTCATGTTATTTGGTTATTCATTTTTGGAGTACAAATTGCAGTTATTCTGGATTTCAGACTTTTGCCTTTATTTATGTGACATTTAAGCTACACGCATACTAAATTACAGCATTGTGGGGTCACTGGTGTACCCTGTGAATTTTGTCAAAGTTCAGTTTTTATTAGGGCTTATAACTCAAAAACTACAAGAACTGTACTATAATTAAAAACGGGGTCAAAATGTACTAATGAAGACCTTTGATTTAACATCCCATTTGACCTTATAGTCTCATTTTAATTTTTTTTACCCCTCTTGAACCCCAATGCCTCAACAACCCCCCAACATTTTTAGCTCATTTAGTCACACCAAAATTTTGCTATCACAACCTACCTATGTATCAAATTTCTCGATGATCGGATCAACGCTTCCAAAGTTATCCTCGGACAAACAAACATAAATACATACAACACCAATTTGCCCAAGTTGATTTAGAGATCTCGCTTCGCTCTATCAATAAGTACCTACATAAATATCGAGGTTTATTTATACCCAGCTGTAGATGAATGTGATCTAAGTAGATGGATATGAATCTATAAACAATAGCTTATTATGATAGCGGCATATAGAACATTATTAAAGGAACAGTAGAAAGGAAGACAATAATATGTAACACCCAGCAATCACACAGGTATATAGTTCGCCTCATGCTGGTAATTTTTTGTATCGTGGGTATCAGAAACCCCAAGTACCATGGTACCACAACACCTAGACCAGAAACAAATATTTGCAAGGCATAAAAACGCCCCGCTGCGGGAATTGAACCACTCGTGTCTAATGGCGGGTTCTATATCCATCGGTAAACGACTACGACTCGCATCTCCTTGAAAAAGTGTCAAACTAGTGTCAAACTTTTGACAGGTTTTCAAGGAGAAACGAGTCGTTGCTGGTTACCGACGGATATAGGAACCCGCCATAAGACGGCATGTTGCCCATCGTTCCTCAGGAGATGTCTCTGATAATGGCTGGCATATCAGAAGCAGGGGATTCCATCAGTTTCATCATCAAGAACAAAGCTCGTAAATCTGAATGCCAAGGACAAGGGCCAAATCGTATAAAACTAGCTTCTCGATTCGAACGTCTTCTATTTTGCAAATATAATCAGTAGGTAGTGTCTCAAAATTGGTTGCCATTACAACGATTTCCATCGCCATATGTTAACGCAATTGACGGCTAAGACGGATAATCGATTCAGATATCTGGGGAATTATCAATCAAGATATCCACAGTGATTTAAAGCTAGAAAGTTATGGTTTTCAATTTAATCTCGCAATGTGAATTAGAAAGCTCATGTAGGAAAACCTATTCCGCACGTTTTGAATCACAGTTTATAATCTTCTCTTGTATTATTATTTAATAGTCATGACAAGTAACTTTTTACCAAAATTATAACCGATTTCAGATAACAGTTAAAACCAAACTACTTTACCAATTTTGATGAAATTTCCATGGGATCAATCTAAAAGTATATCCTTTCAAATAAAAAACTAATTTTCCAAATCGGTTGATATATAACGAAGTTCTGAGGTAACAAACATAACATAAAAATTAAACAGATTTAAGACATAAATGGTTTTCTCGTGGATGCCATTGTCATAACTGGATCAAATGGAAATGGGACCACACGGGAAGCATCAGCTTTCAAATAAAATAGTCGACAGTTCTGAGGTAACAAACATACAATCGAATACCTCGTCCTTTTTTGAAATCGGTCAAAGAGAGGGGAAATTTTACATTAATATTGTTAGCGACGCGCTCAGTTTACGTAGGTAGTTTTATATAAGTTTTTTTTAATATTTTAATAAAGTCAATGTGGGTAGGCGAGTCTGTCCGCCTCGACTTTCGCGAGCGGGTACGCTGCCACGCACTGCGCAATATATGTATTTTGTGAAATCTCATTCTAATGTTTTATTTTCGGCCTAATTACGTCTAATAAACGCTAAACAAGTGCTGTGCTGTGTTTTTGTGTCCTAAAAAACTCTCACGAACTACAAATAACATAACTTATATACAATTAGTTACATTACATAGTCATCAATGTCGATATTCAAAACCGACTAGCGTGTGGTTCGGACACCATTTTTTGACATCAACACGTTCATGGCACTCACTCTATGGTCTATACTATAGAATACCTTGACTATAATCCTTATAGTAGATATATTTTTAGGGAACCCTTATAGGATCACTTTGTTGTCTGTCTCTCTGTCTGTCTGTAAAGATCATTTATCTCAGGAACGCGTGGAGGTATCGAGTTGAAATTAAAACCATATACTCAGGTCTGCAGTCCCTTGAAGCTGTCAAAAAATCAAACTTCCAAGTTAACGTTAAAAAAAGATACGGCCGTTTATACCGCAAAAAACGTATATTTCGACACTGTAAAGGGAATCAAAATATATAGGGTATTTTCCGTTGACCTAGAACTATGAAATTTGGCAAGTCTTATACTACAAGTACAGGGAAAAATCTGAAAACTATATAACTTTTGAAACTATCAAGGTTATGAACACTATTTATACTAAAAACGGGATATTTACCATGATTTGTGAGTGTTTGAGTATCCCGATATTTCGGCGCAGTTGCATGCGCCATGATCACGGGTAAACTGAGTACTCAAACACTAACAAATCATGGTAAATATCCCGTTTTTAGTATAAATCTGAAAACTACGTATACGTTTTTAATTCAATCATCACACTAATATTATAAACGCGAAAGTTTGGATGTTTATTTGTTTGTTTGTTACTCAATCACGCCGTAACGGCTGAACCAATATCGATGATATTATCTGAAGTCGGTTGTATTTTTGTTAAAAGTTACTTGATACTGTTGATGAATAAAACAGTGCGCAGATTTCAAAAGAGAAATATTCAAAAGACTTACGAAGAATTGATTAATAAAGTAATAAATAAATATTGCTGGACATTTCACACAGCGCTATCTAGCCTCAAACTAAGCAGAGCTTGTACTATGGGAACCAGTTAACTGATAGAATACTTTATATTTTTTTTGTAAATACATACTTATTATATAGAAAAACATACAGACCCTGATCTGTAGATCATGCAAACATTTGTTCAGCGGCGGGAATCGAACCCGCTACCTCTTGCGTCTCAGCCGGCTATTCGCCCACTTTGACACGGAGGTCGTCGGTCGTTGTCGTACGGAGGAGTAGTTTTATAAAAAATAATTCTACCATATTTTGGAACAGCCATATGGCTCACATGATGTTAAGTGTTAACCATCGCCTATAACAAAGTATTACCTCGTAGGTCACACACGTTAGAACGTGCCCTAAGATGCACTGCCCTGCGTCCATCAAATTGTGTAAATATCTATAAATAAATATTTTTTTGTTTTTTTTTACCAATTTAAATGTGCACAATAATTCTCATTTTATTTTATATAATGTTTAATCATAGTTATGTAACTAATATAATTGGTTTATTTAAATCGTGTTAGTTGCTAAATAAATAAATCAACTTGAAGCATACAGATGTAAAGCTTCTTGTGCCTGTAATTTCACCCGAAACCATACCCTTCAAACCGAAACAAAGCAATGCTGCTTGGTGGCAGAAAGGGCGAGGAACTCAACTACTCTTAAATACCCTACATTTTGTTTTTCCATCATCCTTATCTTAGCTAATGTATTGTCAATGTCATCTAATTCCCATTCAAGACACCCTTCCTAACGCGATCATCCCCTTTCAAAGAAAGCCAACGTCTCGCTGTTCACGATGTCTCAGCCAATTTCCTATTGTGGAAATTACATTGAGCCAATCCAATAGATCTGGGTGACTCAGAGTACTAAGTGGTAGCTGGTAGCGTTTCTTAGAATCTAGGTATTATAGAAAGCACTGCCACCCTACTACCTTCATAGGGCACGTTTCTAAGGTGTGTGACCTACGAGGCAGTACTTTGATTTTTGAAGTAAAACTTCTTTACGCACTTTTGACTTGGAGAGTAAGCTGGTGAATGCGTTACGAAAAGTGCGAACGGAAGTTGAGAGGGAGTTGTAATCGACCTGCAGACGTGTGAAGAAGTTTTACTTCAGTCGTGTGGTCTAAAGCATATTCGTTTTTTATCTATCAAAGATAGTTCTAGATACCTAGTTTTTCTTTGGGATGGATATATCTGAAAAGTTGTTCACTACTTTAGTTGTTAAAATGTAACAAACAGACAGATAGAGATAGTTACTTTTGAGTTTAAAATATGAGTAGTCTGGACAGTATAGATTAGAATCTCGTACACTGTTTGAAGCAACCTGTATATTTGATAATATTCATTCAGAAGAGACCATTGATGCTCAACTGCAGGGCAAACAATATTCCTGTTGGCAATTCTTTGAAAACGTGCAAGACATTGCATATTCACATTTCCCATAAAAGCCGGTAAAGCCTTGCTCACAGCTCTCATATAAAATTCCAGCGATATTCTGCTGGGTAATTCCGTTAGGATGCTGCTTACTTCACGTGCACTTATATCTTTCTATTCATGAGTTGAGCTCCATGTTCATGTCAGTCCTGTTACTTATTTAATCTATTAAACAATTATTGCAGTATTTTGCATTCGATAAAGTACTTTTGATATTTTGTTTAGGTATCTATATATTATATATTTTACAAAAAGCCGAGTTACCATGACATAGCAAAGTCAAAGTCAAAATATTATGTTTATTAAAATCACAAGGATCACTTTGAAACATCAATTTTACTGCCTGTTCCTTCGCAACCAAGCCAGGAAAGAAAGGCAAGAAAACAAGGCTAGTTGTTTTTTTAATGATCCTTTTTAGAATACATAACAAATCAGGTAATAAATTACGTCTAAATTGTAACATTTTGAACGAGTTGAAGCAATTTCGATCCCATGCTTCTCTATCATCTTAATAATCCGATATTTTATAGTAGGCTTTTTTATAAAGATTTTGTTTAATTGCGTTTTTAAATTTGTTAATTGTCTATTTTTGTACATCACTTGGGAGTTTGTTATAAAAGCGAACACCTTGCCCTTTAAACGATTTACTAACTTTGTGCATGTAAGTTTATTTATGTTTTTTTATTTAAATCAAATTTTTGTAAATTGGTAAATTGTATAGGTACCTACCTATAATCAGGAACGTCAAACTCATTAAATAGTAGGTATGTACGGGCACTGGAAACTGTGACACAGTATTTTACTAATGCATTTTCCAGTGTTCACATTGTTTTAATCACATGTAAAAAAGTTCCCTTATTACCTAAGCCAAATTGCTGTCGCGTCGCTATCGCTAGTTAGGCCATCCCTTTCCCACGTGAGGTACGTACTCTACGTATAAAAGGGATAGGCTTAGGTAATAAAGGAGCGTGTGGCTAATTATGTAAAGTTAGCAACAGCAGTCGACAAGCAATCGGTCGCGAAATTGCAAATTGCACCTAGAAAATAGCGCTACCAACAAAAAAACGGCAACCGATAGAACTATTATCCCATAGTAAATTTGACGTTTCGCGACCGATTGCTTGTCGCACAGCTGTCACTAATTTTACATAATTAGGTGGCCGGTTAATGTTCTTTCATACAAAAATTATACGAAGCGTTCTGACGCAAAACATATAGAAAAGCCAGGGCGCTATACTCGTATAGGCGCAACGCTTCGTTACTTTAAATCTACTTAGATTTTTGTAGTTTGTTATGAACGACATTAATTTAAAACACATCTGGAATCGTATTAACTAATATTAGAGGTGGCTTTAATACTGGTAGCTTGAATATTTATCCAGTAATCGATACATTTTCTACAATTTTTAACGTAAATCAGCGACGCCTTCGCGACGATGCCGCTTAGTCAGTATAACAGGTACCTAATTACATGATGAATGAATATGATTTGTTTACATATTTCAGACAAGCTGTTTCATTGATATTTTAGACTTTAAGGTTGCTTGAAAATTTGAATTATTTTATGGCAATGAATTTGAAATAAAACCTATTTTATAACAATACTAGCCCTATAAGTCGCGGCACGTAACTCTAGCGCTGAACGATACGCGGAAGGGATAGCTTCGCATGGGTATTGTCGCGTAAGCAATACAATAGCCAATAGCCACTTTTGGCTTAATTAGAGATGTTCCTTACCGTTGCAATTGACGTATTTGTAGACTCTGCTGTCCTTTTTTGGATTTTCCCTAAATCGCCATTTAATTAAATTTTTCCCGCCTTAATAATTTCGGCAGTTTGTTTTATCTGGCTCAAATTTACAGTGCTGCTGTCCGAATGACAGAGTAAAGTACTTGTAGCTTCATCAATCTCACTTTTGATTTGTTTCAAAGAATCAAATAATTCATTAGATTCTCTTTTTAAAAAACAAATCACGTCATAAACCATTTTCCTTGCCTGTCTTTTCAAAACAGTATTTCTTCTAGGTATATTCACTTTAAAGTCACAAACAAACTTAAAAAACTGAATTTATCAAACAAATTCAAATAACAGCAATAACAATACAATTAAGAACGCGACTATACACTGGATGTGTGCGGGGTGTCGTATCAGTGCGGGGGACGAAATGCGACTGGAGAGCCAATCGGCGCTACGCACTCCCGCCCTTCATCCCGCTAGCCCCCCTCAGATACCTTATTTTTTATTTCTGCGCAATAACGGTCAGCGCTAAAGTTTCGTGCCGCTACTTATACCCGTGTTTTCATTTAATGTCGTACATAACAAAACACGTAGTATTATTATACATGTATATGTTTCATAGTTCTAAAGGTATATTTTATATATTTATATGAGTTTGTACAAACTTATTTTTAACTATGTTGCCTGACATTAAGTTATTTTTATTAATGTCAGAGACTTATTCAGTGTGCTGACATAAATGAACGTGAACTTCAGGTTCACATATTGCAATCGCAGTATACATAGATACAGGCGCGTTCATTTTCCAGAACATTTATCCGTTTTCGCGCGGCAGCGTGCTGTCTGCATGGACGCACACGAGTACAAAATCCTTTGTGAGAAACTGTGGACATTTAGCGGACTATTTAGGAGATACTGCTCATTTCCGAAGCGGAAATGCTCTAGAACTCTAGACTATTTATTCCGCTAATGAAAATTTCTGTTCATTGTTTTATTTCAGGAGCGGAAGTAATTATGAAGTTTGTGTGGATCTGTTAGAACTTAGATATAAATCTCCGGGAACATTTGTGCGTAGTACGTAGATTTGTTGACAGATTTCAATGTAAGAATATTTAATTTTGAGTGTAATTGACTCCCGACGCAAAAATAAGAGTGTTATAAGTTTGATGCCTAAGTCTGTCTGTGTGTCTGTATGTGGCATCGTAGTTCCCAAATGGATGGACCGATTCGAACGTGGTTTTTTTAATTGAAATCTTGTTTAAGTAGGGAGGTTCCTATGTCAATTTATCGTAGTTTTAAGGGTGTTTTTAAATTTTATCTGTTTTAGAATACGAGCCTATATGCATATTAACATTGATCACAGGCGTTAGTGTTTACCAACACAGTATTTACCAAGTTATTGTTTATGTTTTACGTTTATACGATTTCATGGTATCTTTTTTTGTCTTTTCTCTGTCTTAAAATGTAACTGTATTGTGTGCTAATGTAGTGAATAAATGATTGTCTATGTCTAGTGTAGGCGCCGGTAACTGACTCACACTGTTTACATACAATCAGTCAGTTATGATGCGACAGTGCTGCACTAACTTAAAATCAATTTACAAGACGGCAATACGGGGTCCGCACTGATTTACTTATCGTGTTTAAAGTCTCTACCGAAGCAGTGTAACGTTGATCTCTCTTAAGTATCAAGAGTTACAAGCCATGTTTTAACACTGTACATCACATGTTATCTCATCTCACGATAATATAATATATTTTTCACACCACCTGCACGACAGTGTCATATTATATATCATGTAAACCTCACCGAAAGCAGGGTATTAAATCCCTACAGCTGAGCCGGGAGTAAAGTTGTACTGAATTTCATGATGCCCTTGCGAGCATGATTTGAATTTGGAACGTCATCTGTATTAACATTTTAACCAAATAAACCCAACAATAAGAACTTATTCGTAAATCGAACGAACCTCTGCACACAATGCACCAACCTAGGTTTGATTTTTATTGTCTCGCAGAAAGTGTGAAAAGTAGAGTATTCTCCTCGTGGATAAAGCTGTCTGCGTCTTAGGCGTGCTTATATCCCTCTCTGTACTCAGGATTCTAGTAAATAGCGCTCGTAATGCATGACACAGCTTTATCACCTCGTTTAATAATCTACTAATTAACGAAATAAAAATATACTTTCATATGATTATCATAAGGAAAGCTGCACGTCCAATCGTATCGTGACAAAAAGCAGTATTTTCCGCTGTCTATGTATATGCGTCCGCTGTATGTGCGCTAACGTTTGATGAAAACCTTTATCGGATATATTGTAAATAAGGAACAGACAGTTAGCGGCGCAAGTTTTTTGGAAAATAAATTGCGTTCAATGACGATGTTCGAACAGTTTTGACTTGAAATGATGGGGTTTTCAGTGCTGAACAGCAGAAATGTCTAATCATTATGCGTATCGAACTAGTTACGTATTATTATTGTCGCAAAATAAATAAAATATCACACTTACAGCACATATACAGAGTGTTTTTTTTTTAACTGTAACAGTACGGCAGCACCCATAACCAGAGGAGATACAGGTGCAGTTTCTTTAAAAACACAGAAATAATCACACTAATATTATAAATGCCAAAGTTGTTTATTTATTTATTGGGCAGTTACTCAATCACGTCGTAACAGCTGAACCGATATCAATGAAATTTAGTATGCACGTAGATTATAACCTGGATTAACACATAGGCTACTTTTTATCCCATAAATCAGGTCCTATGGGATAAAAATGGGGTGTCAAGTCAAGTTGCAACTGCGAGCTTAGCTGTATTTCTAGGTTACCTGCACATTTAGTAGTGTAACGCGTACGAAGTCGCGGGCCACAGTTAGTGTAACATATAAAAGACAGTAGATGTACGGATAGATTGAAAGGTTACTTGTCTTGGACTTGGTCAAACACAGTCACTAATACAAGAGAAATAAAATATATTTCTAAACTCTTTGTACTCGTAATTCAATAAGTTTCAAAACAAATAAAATTGAAAACAACAAACATACTAAAACAAGACTCATGTTTGTATATAGAAACATTGTTTGTTCCGAGCTGGACATACAAACTGTTCATTTTATTGGTTTTGAAATCTGCAGTTTTATCTGAAACTGACTAGTCCTTATTGCACTAGAAAAATGGCCATGGACACTTTTTCAATGACAATCCAGACTGCTGTAGGGGAGTTAAAAAAACGTTTAAGGAGACTGACTTTATCTGAATTAAAATCAAAAAGCTTTGATTGATATTTTGGGAATAAAATATGTGAAAGAAATGGCTAAGTATATTAAAACAAAGCGTGCTATTCGATTTTTTTATTCATACGGATCAGAAGTCAAGCAAGAGGGTCAACTGAGGTTAAGTTTCACAAATATCAAAATTATATTTTTTTAAACAGAAGTACATAGGTATTTTCGTAGAGATTTATAAGATACGTTTTCCTAGCTATTTAGTAATTCTAGCTAACTTAATCCATAGTGTTCTAACTATAGAAGTTGTGAGCAAGAAAATCGAATGGCGTTTCAAAATTTTCAGCCATTTGTCACGCCTTTGCTAAGTATAGAAACGATTAACCTTGTTACCACAAAAACTGGCGGTCGGACTCGCACACGAAGGGTTCCGATATAATATCGAGCAAAAACGAGCAAAAAAATTACGTGTGTACCATTATCTATATCTATAAAAACGGCAAAAAAATCATGTCTCTTGTATGGGAGCCCCACTTAAATATTTGTTTTATTTTAATTTAATTATTTATTTATAAAGTGAATATATGTATAACTGAATATTCTGTGAATATTTTAAGCGTCTACTTGTTGCCGTTATCAATATCGAGCAAAAACGAGAAAAAAAATCATGTTTGTTATATGGGAGCTCCCTTAAATATTTATTTATTCTGTTTTTAATATTTTTTGTTGCAGTGGCAACAGAAATACATACATTATCTTTGAAAATTTCAACTGTCTAACTATCACGGTTCATGAGATACAGCCTGGTGAAAGACGGACAGACAGACAGCGGAGTCTTATTAATAGGGTTCCGTTTTACCCTTTGGGTACGGAACCCTAAAAATGTTTAACAGTGTTTAACGCGTGTTTATTAAAATCTTTATGGTTTTTTTAAACAGTGTTTAGCGGGTTTTAAACATTTTTGTGCAATTACCCAGTAACCGCTTGCGACAACGATTGGTTAGCTCGCACGGAGTAAGACCATTGACCAATGAAAATGGTTGTCATGGTTGACATAACCATGACAACTCGCTGGCAAGGGCGTTAGTGGAAAACCCAATGGACACAAAGCGGCTGAAAAGAGTCCATGCAACTTCAAGTATTACGTAAGCACTATAGGGGGTCGGAGGGGGGGGGGGGGTCTAGATGGTGATTTCGTCAGCAGTAATTATTTACTTTTTTACACATATATGGCAACCCACACATTGTCTATACTTGAAAACGAAACACATATTCGGGGATTCCCACAAATAATGAATACGTTTAGGTACTCGCTTAGAACCGAGCAGGGGAATTACCGCGTGCTATTCACTTGTCTAAATGACTTCCGTCAATCTATTGTTTCGTTTCGGTACGATTGACGATTTGACGTGTTGTAAGCAAAGCACTCAAAATTCAAATCTTCAAAATTTTTGCATAAGGTTTATTTTCGGACTCCGGAAATACGACCACATCTCCGAATTTCGTAATAAACTCAAATGGCTCCCCATTCGACTTCGCCGGAATACTCACATCCTATCCCTCCTATTCAACATCCTTCGTAATCCTTCCACGCTTTGTTATCTGAAGGAACGCTTTGAATTCCTTTTTTGCACAAATTCCCAAACACTCCGATCCTCTGAAAACCTCCTTCTCAAAACCCCGATACATAGAACCAGTTTCTATGCAAACTCCTTTTCCGTCCAAGCTGTCCGATTATGGAACGCCTTGCCGGTCTCCATTAAGAAATCCCCCTCACCTTCCGTATTTAAAGCTAAGACTCAAAAACTTTTATCTCCATGAAGAGTCATGATTCATCTGATCTCTAATATTATTATTGTAAGTATAAGTATGTAAGTACATATTTATTTATTTTATATATGATATTTATTTATTTATTTAAAGTTATTTATGTACCTAATGTGTATGTATATAACTAATTTCTTTTTCTATTATTAAGTTTATTCTTTTTACACCTCGGCCAATCTTCCATTAAGCAATGATCCTCTCCATCCAAAGGTTGTCTGGAAGAGATCGCTTTGTTAAGCGATAAGACCGCCCATTATGCTTACTTTTATTTGTTTTTTTTTCTATAAATCTGTTGTGTCTAGACTGTAAGGTATAATAAAGAATTTTCATTCATTCATTCACTCGTAATAATACATAGGATTATAATATTTGTTCCTTAGTCTATGTTGAATACCGTGTCAATAAAGTTTGTTTAAATGAATATTAGGTATGTGCGTTGAAGTCCTCTATCCTAAGCTTATTTTCTTATTTCTAGAATTATAACTGCTGCTCATGAATCAATCAAAAAACCAGAATTCTTACATTAAAAGAAAAATACATATACCAATGTTTACGTGGGAGGGAAGGGTAGGGGGGGGGGGGGGGGGGTTATAACTGTAATAAATCTGCTCGAGTTCACATTTGGTTGATATTAGCAATGTGTTCGTGCTACTTTGTAGCAATCTGTACCGTAGTATATCTGGGTACCAAACGTCAAAATTCCGACAAACCCATCCCAGACTATAGCCAGCTCACTAAGATTAGGGATCGCAAAAAAAAACTATCTATGGTAATTTTGCTAATGCAATGAGGAGGTTGTGAGTGGCTTTGGTCCAACCGGAGCCACGTTGCAAACTTTCTTGGTTCAATAAATGTTTGAAAGCAGAGTCAGTAGAATTACAAGGGGCGTTGAGACGGATTATTACTCGTTGCTCTACCATTTGTCCTTTCAATAGGGTCAAAATTTCATACCTTAAGGAATGAAAAAAAGAAAAAAAATCATCCCTCGTGCTCTGAAAGTAGGCCATTGTTAATTCGGAAACTGATACTTCAATGAGATTACGGCTTGCATTGGCCTGTGAATTCATAATCAGCTAAAATGAAATACCATCTCCATGACAAATCCTTATTTCTTTAAAAAAAACCGGGCAAGTTATCTATAAAAATGGCAAAAAAATACGTTTGTTTTATGGCAGCCCGCCTTAAATATTTATTTAATTCTGTTTTTAGTATTTGTTGTTATAACAGCAACAGAAATACATCATCTGAGAAAATTTCAACTGTCTAACTATCACTGTTCATGAGATACAGCCTGGTGACAGACGGGCAGACAGACAGACAGACAGCGGAGCCTCAGTCATAGGGTGCCGTTTTACCCTTTGGGTACGGAACCCTAAAAATGAAATTAAATACATAATGTTTCCTGTGTCACCCGACCTTCTTTTAACTGGTAGATATTGCTATTAGCATTAAGTCCACCAGTAATATCACTATGTTTTGTATGAAGATATAAAATAAATAAACGAAAAAATAATAAACAAGCTTGCTAATTTTGATAATCGCAAACGCGGACTATTATCTACATTAATAACCCTTACTGCAACTTATTATCACATCAATTTAATGTCCCATGGTGATTTAGACAATTCCAATGATACCTCCTTTGTCCATCAAGCCGTTTAGGCTACACGACCGCCAAATGAACATACATACATTCATACGCCCTAAAACATTACTCTCCTTTTTCGCAGTCGAGTAAAAAGAACATTAATAATAGTAAAAACATTATGCAGTTGAGTAGGTACATATTGTGTGAAACATTATGCTTCCGCAAGCAGATTACAGCAATTTACGTCAGAATACATCATGTACCGTGTACAGTACACGGTTGCACAACGTGTACAGTGTCAATTAATCTACGCCGCATAGCCTCTAGGGTGCAGTCGCGTTAACAACACGCTCTTGGCGGAATTGTTGACGGAATGAAACATTTTTGACGTCATTTAAATATACGAAGTTATAAGCTTGAACTCTTTTCTTTGTTTTTTGACATAAAATATTGAAAGTTAATCAATTACTTACTTATTTCTGCCGCTATACAGCATTGCCGTTTATCGCTTTGAAGGGTATGGTTGCCAGTGACATTACAGGCACATGAGGCTTTATACCTGTATGCCTCAAGTTGATGGACGCAGAGTAGTGCATCGTAGGAGACGTTTCTAGGTCCGTGACCTACGAGGCAATACTTTGTTACAGGCGATGGTTACCACTTAATATCAGTGGGGCATAGGCATGTTCCATCTCCAGGTGGTATTAAAAAAACAAGTGTGCTGTAGTCCATACGACTGAAGTAAAACTTCTTTTTCAAAATATTAATTTATAAAATGGTTCAAGAACGAAATGAAATTACGAAAAATAATCAAACGAACTACTGACTGAGTATACTATATACGAGTATTTCATGCACTGGCTATGAGAGGAAGAGTGAAAGAAAATGTGCGCGCGTACCTCTCTCTCTCTTGCTCCTACAATAATATACGAAACGTAACTCTCTCTCTTTCTATCTTCACTAACTTATATCTCCCTCTCAACGTCCGTTCGCACTTTTCGTAATGCATTCACCAGCTTACTCCTCAATTCAAGCGTGCGTAAAGAAGTTTTACTTCAAAACATTTCCTTTTCCGAGTATAGCAGCCTGTTTTAACAAAATGGCTACTTCCGTTTCTATCATTTTAATAAGCCTATTTTCCAAAGTACTCTATATAAATAAGGGTTTTTGTGAACCCCTAGTGGCACCGATAACGACCAACCGTAAGTAAGTTATTGGGCCCAGTTAGTCATACGGTTTACAGCGTCGTAAATCAAACCACGTTGGTGGTCTCATTATCGCCTGCTTCGTGTGGCGCACGCCATCGGTGCTGCCAACTTTGCCCTTCTCGCTGGATGCGGCTACTTTTTATGCTATTTATCGCCCCGCACTAAGCTTGCACGCAGTGCGGAAAACCGAATTGAACCGAAACATTGTCGGTCGTAATACATATTACGTTATTATTACAATGACTTAAGGGAAAATCTTAGGTTTTTTTGGAATCGTCCCCAAAATTCTCCGTATCAAAAAAAGATTGCATGGTTTTTCGTCTAGTTGACTTTTAAAAATGAAAAAAATTAAAAATATTTATTTACAGCCAAAAACTTATCCATGAAGTTAACATGGAGATAATTTTTGTAATTTACCTAAGATGTCTGGTATAATAGCAATATACATTTTATACAGTTTGAGGCAGAAGGCACTACCTACGATCACAATTAAGCAGCGGCCTTTTGGAATGATATTACAAATCTGTAATCATGTCTATTGGGTGTCATTTATTAAATTTAAGCTACTCTATAGTGATTTTTTTAATTATAATTTTCAATACGAGATTTATTTATTTACGTACCGTTTTATTGGTGTTACAACCGACTCGGTGTGGAACGTATCGCACTCAAACTGTTTTTGTATGCTTAATTTTCGCAACTTTAACGATGTCAAATCTGACACTTAAAAGCGCAATAAGCTTAAAAGGGGGTACAAAGTCTTCATTCATACCTCCGTGGTGCAGTCGGCTAATAGCCGTCTGATACGCAGGAGGTAGCGGGTTCGCATCCCGCCGCGGAACAAATGTTTGCATAATCTACAGATATTTGTTCCCGATCTGGTGGTTTCTCTATATATTATAAGTAAGTATTTACAAAAAAAATGTATATAAGTATTCTATCAGTTATCTGGTTCCCATAGTACAGCTTTGCTTAGTTTGGGACTATAAAGCGCAGTGTGGAATGTCCAGCAATATTTATTTATTCATTATTTATATATCTAAGCTATTTAATCTAACCGCATGAAACATATCAATCCAAAATATCTTGCTTCAGCTAGCAACTCCGGCCGCAAGGACAAGCGAACGTAAAAACCGCGATAATATCGTGCATTGATAATATCAACAACTTCCACGCCCTTCATCCACTGATTGATATTTAATGATACCGCGTCTTTCTCTCAATTATTGTTTTTATTCCTCGTAATGTCATTGTTTTATTTTATAAATTACTGTTTAAAACAGGAAGAAAATTAAATGAGCTACATTGTTTGTGTATAATTAACTGGGGGTTGGGGGTCATACATTTTTAAAGCCTATTTTTTCTTGTCATAATAAAACTGGAAACTCAGACTTTACCTTAAACTCAAAATTAAAACGAGACTCATGCATCGATTTTGTCAGTTCTATAAAAAGTAAAAAAAGAAATAGTTTTTTCTTGTATGAGTCTCAATCCATGTTTGAGCATAGTTTTAGAATATTGCTCTAAGTTATTTTATAAAGTGTGCAATGTTATTGATTTGCGACAATATTAAAATAACCTAATTCCAGATTTAGACATTTGTACTGTTCTGTTATCTATAGTGAAATGTGCGCTGATTGTTTGTCTAGGAAGTTAGTCCTAACAAATTCAATTGTTAAAGAGCGTTTGAATATAAACTCTCCAGCTTCTACAAAATGCCGGAATATCACAACACGAGAGCTGAAATGTCAAAGCCAATGAAAACGGAAACTTTAAACAAGCCACTTCAATCAAGTGACTCATCGTACTCGCGACTTGTCGGCTAACGAAGCCGGATCAACCCTTGTTGGCTGCAAGCCCAGTTTCGCGCGCAGCTGAATTATATGACGTGACCACTAATGAAGGCATACAGAAAAAGAAGAACAAAGGAAGTGCCTAAAGTCCTGAATAATTTAAAATTTAAATTAATATACTTAGAAAACTTTCGTGATTGATTTCAATCATTTTTATAAATACGGGATTTATCACGTACCGTCTTATTGTTTATACACAACAAATAATTAATAGACGACCTCTGTGGTGCAGTGGGTGAATAGCCGGCTGAGACGCAGAAGGTAGCGAGTTCGATTCCCGCCGTGGAACAAATGTTTGCATGATCTACAGATATTTGTTCCGGGTCTGGTTGTTTCTCTATTTATTATAAGTAGGTATGTATTTACAAAAAAAATGTATATAAGTATTCTATCAGTTATCTGGTTCCCATAGTACAAGCTGTGCTTAGTTTGGGGCTAGATAGCGCTGTGTGAAATGTCCAGCAATATTTATTTATTTATTGGTGTTTCGACCGACATGTTTTGGTTCAATTCGTGAACCTTCATCAGGGTGAGTCAATAATGATAAAAAATCGTTACATTAATATATGTTTTTTTCGTTCTTTTTGAGGGGTTTTCCTTAGAACATACCGCCTAGTCTAACGTAAAAACACAATACATATACAAATTATCCTTTACAAAGGAAGAGTTTTGGCCGAAAAGTGTGTTGTTTTGTAGTTTTAGGTAGCGATTACACGACACAGCGCTAGTGCGTCACAGAATTTACGTGTCGGCAAATAGCATTATATATTGACGACCTCCATGGCGCAGTGGGCGAATAGCCGGCTGAGACGCAGGAGGTAGCGGGTTCGATCCCGTCACGGAACAAATGTTTGCATGATCTACAGATATTTGTTCCGGGTATGGGTGTTTTTCTATGTAGGTACACTAATATTATAAAGAAGAAACATTTGTTTGTTTGTTTGAATTGAATAGGTTCCAAAACTACTGCACCGATTTAAAAAAAATCTTTGACTGTTGGGAAGCTACACTATCCCCGGGTGACATAGGCTACTTTTTACCCAACTGCGCAGAAGAAGGGTAATGTTTTTATTGAAAAACTACGCGTGCGAAGCTGCGGATTGGTCATCTAGTATATTATAATTATGTATTTAAAAAATATATATTTATATGTATTCTATCAGTTATCTGGTTCCCATAGTACAAGCTCTGCTTAGTTTGGGGCTAGATAGCGCTGCGTGAAATGTCCAGCAATATTTATTTATTTATATTTTATACAATATGTTAGTCACTAAGGTGAACATTTATATTGGCCGTATAATTAAGTTTTAATATCTTGTACTATTCTATTGTTGCCTAAAATAAAAAATTGTATTCCATTGATCACGGAGAGCGCTATTTCTTATTTTTTATTGTTTAGAAATACGTTCATTACAAAGTATGGTAACTTCATGAAAGTACAATTCGCACCTGAAAATAACTGAAATATCACATTGTTGAACAATCAAGAGGTAGAAAACAGACTCCCCACAACTCGACTAACGACGGATCAACGAGAAATTCTGGCTCCGATCCAGATTTTATTTATCCTCAAATGTATGAGAACGGAATTGTTAAACGCGGGTTTGTATGTGAATTTTAAGCAGTGTTTATTTTTGTGGGACCGTCGTAAGAGACTTTTATTAATATTTAAATTCTCACTTGTAACATTGATCTAATTGATTTCTTATACAAAACGACTAATACATACGACAATTTTTTTATTTTTGGTATTATGCATTTGGTTGTTTATAAAATATGCTTGTAGGTAAGTAGGTAAGTGTAATTGGTACGAGTAATTTAATGACGTTATCATTGATTTATGTCCGTCCATTACGTTATTTTTAATTATAATTAAATACATAAATTGGGTGTTTAGAATGCTTTATTACCTCATAAGAATTAACAATTCACTTACTGAGATAAACTTATACTAAATATACATTTACTGATGCCAAAAAGCGTAGTGATACAAAATAACAATAAAATTTAGACAATATAAACAAAAACCTTACGAAAATTACATTAAATTATTGAGAGGGTAGTTGCACAGTAAGCGGTGCAGTCGCTTATCGTTGAGCGCAAAACTAAGAATGTTGACTAAGGCCTGGGAACACAGTGATTAATTTTTAACACCTCGTTTGTAAAATGTTTCTAAGACTTGGATCTGTTTTTTTATTATTTTTATCATCGCTATTTTTCTATATATTACTCGTATAAATATGTATTAATATTCGTATTCTATCAGTTACATGGTTCCCATGGTACAAGCTTTGCTTAGTTTGAGGCAAGATAGCGCTGTGTGATAAGTCCAGCATTATTTATTTAACCTACCTACATAGTTTTGGTAAATAGTCGACTTCCACCAAGTCAATTTGATAAAAGTCCGTTGGAGAGCAAACTTTTCAAGATTGAATCGTTCGAAGACTTTGATTAGATCACGCTCAGTTTTATTTTAGGTCTGGATTCCAAAGTCTAGAACTAGGAGGGAAGATATTATACTTCTCTTGTCATGGGTTGAACAGTTGGCACTTTGGTATGAACACTTTTGTAAGATCTTAAAACCATCTCAAAATTTTTCAAGCCCAAACGGGACTTGAACCCGCAACCTTCCTCTTGATACGATGATGCACCATTTGTGCTACCGGGCTCTGTCACGTCTAGGTTAAAATTAGTGAGAAGATTCAGATTACGACTAAAGCGCCGTTAGCTCCATCTACAGGAAAATTTATACAGTTGTTGACCTGCTTAAAAAAATTGGCTTGTAAATTTTTGAGATGGTTTTAAAATCTTGGAATTTTCCGTAAGTGTTCGGATAACACTATAAAAATCAAAATAGTGTTTGGAGGATCTATTTATTTTTATTAATAAATACACTGTCTCTTGCATTTATAGCGCGGAAATCGAGTTTCAATTTTAACGCCTTGCAAATTATGACTATCTTATACTTTGTGGCTACTTCTTTGCTTATTCTGGCTTATACAAGCTTTCCGAAATAAATATTAAAGTAATTATGGTAACTGTCCCATATAGTACTTTGATATTTGATCGAGCGAAGCGAGATCTCTAAATCAACTTGGGCAAATCGGCGTTGTATGTATGTATGTTTAATATTTGTCCGAGGATAACTTTCGAAGCGTTGATCCAATCATCGTGAAATTTAATACATAGGTAGGGTAGTTAGTGATGGCACAATTTTGGTGTGACTAAATGAGCTAAAAATGTAGGGGGGTTGTTGACATATTGGGGTTCAAGAGGGGTAAAAAAAAATTAAACTGATCAAGTGGGACGTCAAATGAAAGGTATGTATTAGTACATTTAGACTACGTTTTTATTTTTGTTAAATTCTTTATAGTTTTTTAGTTATTAGCCATAATAAAAACTAAACTTTGACAAAATTCACAGGGTACACCAGTGACCTCACCGTGCTGTTATTTAGTATGCGTGTAGCTTAAGTGGCACAAAAATAGGCAAATATCTGAAATCCAGAATAACTGCCATTTGTACCCCAAAAAAGATTAACCACATGAACATGAACTCCCGTTACTTGTAATTTGAATGAAATTGTAGGTCAAGTTAAATGGTAATTTATTTCGTGCCACTATTTTGATAATCAAAGATAACAAAATATTTTTTTGTTTTAATTGGAGACTCGCGAGATCTCAGTTCGTGGCGGACCACCTTTCTAAGCATAAAAATTAAACTGCTGACATGCGTAGAAAAGAAGAAGCTGGAAGAATGGACCAACACCTTAGCAGCCTAACGGAACGTGACGTTGTGCTAGGCAGAGAAAGTATTGTCATCAATCTATATATACAAAAATGAATTGCTGTTCGTTAGTCTCGCTAAAACACGAGAACGGCTTACCGATATGGCTAATTTTGGATTGAATTATTTGTGGAAGTCCAGAAAAGGTTTAAAAGGTGAATAAATATGAAAATGCTCGGAATTAAGTAAAAAAAACAATGATCTATATTTTGTTGGATTTGTCTCCACTCCGAATAGCAGAATAACTATTAACATATCGGAAAAATTCACGAAACATGAAATTACGAAGAAAATTCATTTTCTCATACATAGATGCAGCTAATATTGGCCGATTGACAATACCGGGGCGACATTGGCAGCCCGTGACATATTCAGTCAGTTCGGCGGGTCAGCTAGTTATTTAAAAATATATCTACGTAAATTTAATATGTAATATTAAATTATTAGAATTATTTTATTATAATAATATTAATTGCAACATTTATCTTAAATTATCTTTATCCTTTCTCTAGTGTTTTATGATTTGTTTGCTTGTCTATTGTGTTGTTGTAACTAACTATCATCTCAATGCCTTTGATGGAAACAACAGAGATGGTTAGAGGGATTTGTGGAAGACTTTTGCCCAGCAGCGGGACAATATAAGTTTAAAAAACGCATCTGTTACATGATGCGCTCCGTATAAAATTCTCACTATAAAGACAGTGAGCTAGACGGATTTCCAGCTTGCGCTTTGCATGCTGGCATGGCACGCTCCGAACATTCCACCCTGATTCTCAACTTCTCAATATTTTATCGTCTGCAGATCTGCATCCATCTTGAACGTGTTCTGGATTTCCGCATTGATTTCGGAACTGATTCCACTAGCGTTTATTGTGTGAATTCTTTTGCACAACTTCTGTTTTGATTCCGTCGATTGCATTTTAGTTTTTTGCTAAAAGTATTCGTTATAGAAAACCGATAACCGGCTTTTAAAACTTTTATTTCGCGATTAAAATTGAATGAAACAATCGCTTTTTATCGTGATATCAATGATTTTAGAAAAAGAGATCCAATTAAAACTCTGTTCGAACTCGTTACACGCTAAATGCAGGTAAAAAAAACTTTTGTCTATGTTTAACAAATCCGATGCCGTATACAGGCAGTCACGTAGAGAACATAGACTACATAGAGCGGGGTAGAGCTGTAGTAAAGCGCTTTGTGTTCTGTGTGTACACGGTTGCGAATTGCAATTACCAACATAAACTGCTGTTTTGAAGTGTTTATGTAATACGCTAGCACTTTTCTAATAACGCTCTATTTTTGTACTACTTATGAAAATTTACGACGTATGTTATAGATATAGAATCCATACTAATATTCTTAATTCGAAAGTAATTCTGTCTGTTTGTTACGTTTTCACGACTAAACGGCTTGACCGATTTTG
This sequence comes from Philereme vetulata, assembly GCA_918857605.2. Lineage (NCBI taxonomy): Eukaryota > Metazoa > Arthropoda > Insecta > Lepidoptera > Geometridae > Philereme > Philereme vetulata. The sequence continues at coordinate 8,368,187 of OU975422.1, read as the reverse complement.
GTGAAATTTGGAATATAAGTAGATTATGACCGGGATTGAGACATAGAGCAAATTTTTACTCGTCTACGAAGGAGAATAATATTTTTTTATTTACAAACCATTATTGGCGTGTGAAGCCGCGGGCTGGTCAGCTATATAATTGATCGAACGAAACGAGATCTCTAAATCAACTTGGGCAAATCGGTGTTGTATGTATGTATGTTTGTCCGAGGATAACTTTCGTAGCGTTGATCCGATCATCGTGAACTTTAATACATAGGTAAGTAGTGATGGTACAATTTTGGTGTGACTAAATGATGTTGGCGGGTTGTTGAGATATTGGGGTTCAAGAGGGGTAAAAAAAATAAAATGAGGCTAACAGGTCAAGTGTGACGTCTAATAAAAGGTATTCATTAGTAAATTTAAACTCCGTTTAATTTCTTTTTTAATTTCTTTATAGTTTTTGAGTTATTATTAGCCATGATAAAAACTAAACTTTGACAAAATTCACAGGGTACACCAGTGAACCCACAGTGCTGAAATTAGGTATGCGTGTAGCTTTAGTAACACAAATATAGGTAAAAGTCAAATCCAAAATAACTGCAATTTGTACACCAAAATAAATAACCAAATTACATGAACTCCCGTTACCTGTAATTTGGATGAAACTGTGGGTCAAGTTATTTGGATTGATTTTCGTGGCACTATTTTATTAGTCAAAGAATAAGACCGTCTTGCACAACGACCTCTAAACGTATTTAGCAACTAAAAATGTTTAAACTTTACGTATTTGTATGATTTGACAACTCCTTAAATCGTTATTTAGCCACTAAATACGTTTAGGCATCGTTACGCGAGTCGCCCTAAGAATATTTTTTTTGTTTTTTGGGAGACTCGCGAGATCTCAGTTCGGGGCGGACTACTAGTTATATATATTGACGCAAAAACAAATCAAGAATTGTAAAAGTTCCGGCTAAAAATTCTAATAAAATGACAATAAAAACACAAGGAATTCCAATTTTAAAATTGAAGTTGACACTCAGGTATTCATGAGGCGTGGCAGAGACCCGGCGAAGGCATTCTGCCCCGCAGTAAATTGGCTACTCCAGCTGGCTACACTAGGGCCACTTGGGAACCTAGTCTGTTAACGACCAACTCTCTTCTTAGGAGCTACATTGTAGGAAATCTTGTTGGCTTGAAGGACAAATTGCATTTTATATTATTTTAAAAGATTGTTTTTAGAGGAATTTCTAAGCTACGTTGAAAAGAAAGATTCAAACTATTCAGCTAAAGAACTTACTCAGAAAGTGAAGAATGATTATAGTCATTTTGTCAGAAAATGGTTTTTCAATAATATTTATAACTAAAATGTGTTTATGCGATTATGAAGAATAAAACCGCTTGTTATATCTATAGCAGTTTTTTTAACTTCTACCGAATTTCGATCATAATATCAGCCTACAAATGATAACAGTCATGTGAAAAATGCAACAAAAACGTTTGCTTAATAAACCTTAAAATCCTTCTTCTTCATAAAAACGTTTCTATAATACTACTTGCTTCTCAGCAAGTAAAACTGAAAAGTGCCACTTGAAGCTGAAATACGGCCTGGCAATATATTATACTCGACGAGGCGACGGAAAAAATTAAAAACCAACACCCGCCAGCCACTAGAATATTTCAAGCAGGCAACACTACTTTTGCACTTTTATTTTTATCTGTGGTTCGCACTCGATGTCGGTGGTGCTAGTTTATTTCCCGCGCGATGCTTGTAAATATTCATAATTTGTATTAAAGAAGCATATAAATGAGGGCTATTAAATTAATTGATTTACGAATGAGTTGAAATGTTTTTTTTTTAATTTTCTTCAAGGGATTCTGATGTTTGTCATGAAAAATGGAATGTTCCTCTGTTGACTACGACAGATGAACATTCCGTGTTAAAATATAATAAATAATTAGCGGCCCGTCCCGGCTTCGCTCGGACATTTATATTTTAAACATTTTTACGGCAAAAAAATTTACACCTTGGGTTACATTATTGAAATTTTATTAGTGATTCCTATTTTTTTCTAGTAATAAATATAACCTAATGTTACTCAGGAATAATGTAGCATTCTAATGGTGAAATAACTTTTTAAATCGGACCAATAGTTTTTGAGTTTATTCATTACAAACATACAAATCTTTCCTCCTTATAATTAATTAGTATAGATTTAAAAGAGACGAAGCTTTGTTAGTTTGTTACATACTCGTATTTGAATAGTCTTTTTTGTATAGTAGGGACCTATCTCCAACAGCTCACCTAGGTGAAATAACCCAGGTGAGAGGACCCACCTCATATATATAAATATGAGGTGTATGTATAGTACCTACCACCTGCCTGTATACCTACCTCATACCTCTAAAAACCTCCTAACATCTTTGTACCGTTGCTTAACTTATGGCTGGGAAAGCGTTTATAGAGGTTGGTCCTTTAACCCTTTGCCAGCCATAACGGGTGACGTAAACATTATCCCAAGTTCCTACAGGAGAACGCCGTTTGCCACTTACATCAGCTCTCAATGTAAAATAAACTTTCGGACACAGAGTTAAGCTTCAATATCCATCTGAGTATTACCAGCAAGGAAAATCAAGTTTTTTTAAATGTAGTCTGAACTTTTATAGCTGGTTTTAAAGTCTATATCACTGAATCACGTGTATTTGGTAAAGAGCCTTCGCAGTTACGTCATTTACAAGTCCTCTGTTTTTTTCATTCGTCCCTCGGTGTAAAATGCGTGCTAATGATGTTCTTTTAAAAGGTCTTTGATTCCTTTAACGCTTGAGAAGTGCTTAAATTCGTCGGTACTCGTTTAAATTTACACTGTAGGCGCAGTTTTTTAAACAGTTTAGAATTTCACATAAGAGTAGAAGGTAGCTCAAATTGATGTAAGTATTCAGACTTACCGGTTCAATTTTTATGACCGTATAAGTCTGTGAATTTCGTAATACTAAGTATTAAATTCGAAGCTGACGATGATTTTCATTAGCCAAGACTTTAGTACGCTTAGCGGTTTCTGGTTTCAAGACTGGACGTAAAGTTGTAAAGATAGATTTTCTTGTTTCCAGCCTTTGACGTAAACATAGATTTTAAAACTGAAAAAAAAACCAATAATAATCTGTAAAATCTATGCTTGTTTTGCACGATTTGAAAAAAAAATCTGTTTGGTAATCATCTGAAACCTCACGATACAGGGAAACCTAGTGTAAACTTGGCACTATGTGACAGTTGGGGTTATTTTAATTTTAAATTTGTATTCCCTTTTATTTGTAACCTTTATGAGTAAACTTGGCTTGAAATAAACAATTTTTGATCGAGCTAAGCGAGATCTCTAATTGCTGGTTCCTTATATCCGTCGGTAACCAGCTACGACTCGTTTCTCCTTGAAAACGTATCAAAGATTGACACTTTTTTGAAGGAGATACGAGTCGTAGTCGGTTACCCACGGATATAAGAACCCGCCAAAAATAAACTTGGGAAAATCGGCGTTGTATGTATGTATGTATGTTTGTTTGTCCGAGGATAACTTTCGAAGCGTTTATCCGATCATCGTGAAATTTGGTATATAGGTAGGTAGCGATGGCACAATTTTGGTGTGACTAAATGAGCAAAAATGTTGGGGTTGTTGAGAGATATTGGGGTTCAAGAGGGGTAAAAAAAACCTAAGTGGGACTATACGGTCAAGTGGCATGTCTAATAAAAGGTATTCTTGTGTTCATTTCGACCCCATTTTTATTTTTAGGTTAAAATTTGTAGTTATTAAATTATTAGCCATAATAAAAACTGAACTTTGACAAAATTCACAGGGCTCACCAGTGACAGTGACTACACAGTGCTGAAATTTGGTATGCGTGTAGCTTTAGTAACACAAATACGAGCAAAAGTCTGAAATCCAGAATAACTGCAGTTTGTACCCCAAGAAAGGATAACCAATTTCATGAAGTCTCGTTACCTGTAATTTGAATGAAACTGTAGGTTAAGTTATTTGGTTCCATATTTCGTGGCACTATTTTATTAGTCAAAGATTAAGGCCGGCTTGCACAACGATCCCTTAACGTATTTAGCGACTAAACATGTTTAAATTTCACGTATTTGTATGGTTTGACAACTCCTTAAATCATATTTAGCCACTAAATACATTTAGATATCGCATCGTTGCGAGTCGTCTTAGAATTTTTTTTTGTTTTCTGACTCGCGAGATCTCAGTTCGGGGCGAACGACTAGTTATTTGTTTATGTTATCGTATTTTTATTTGGTGCTTATTTGTATTATTTTGTTCCAGGTAAGCGCCAGTAGTACCAGTAGTAGCTGCATGCGATGCTAAGTAAACGTGTGACGTTCGCAGTGCCGCGCACTCGGTAAGATTAACCATCGGCGGTGGAGGGTTAAATTACTAGCACGGGCTTGCGTTGTGTCAAAAGTAGGGCTTGCAATTCGGATATCCGAACATCCGTATTATTCGGATATCCGTGTGATTTTACTATCCGGATAGTGACGATCAATATATTCGGATAATTAGAATAAAACGAATAGTGAAATTCCTCAAAAAATCACGATTTGAACATGAAATTAACTGTAGTACATGTATCTAAAAAGTAATCTGAATTTAAAACACTGTTTATCCTTTATTTTTAGCATTTGTCGCATTATAAAACATTCAGAAAGTCGCGACTGACATGTTGCTTACTTATTGCTTAAGTTTTGTAACAGAAAACGTGATCTAAGGTATACCTATCGAGTTTCCTTATTGTCAAAATTGATTTATATTTTAATGGTGATTGTTTGAATTACTAAAACATTGTTTATAGCTTCTTTAATAACGATTATTTTCTATTTAAACGCTTTTCTCAAAATTATTTGAATTATTCGTAATATCCGGATATCTGAATAGTAAAGTTCACTACTATTCGAATTATTCGGATACTTACCAAAATATTACGGATAATGCAAGCCCTTTCGTGGCACTATTTTATTAGTCAAAGATTAAGGCCGGCTCAAAAGTCATTTGTATACATTCTGATTTTTATTTTAATATAGCATTTCTCGTGGTGAAAGAAAAGAAGATCCGATATTCTCCTTAGGAATTAATATCAAGAGCAATTAATGCACCTATGCACTGTAATTTTAATACATGGCAACATTAGCAACACTGGCACTTGACAGAATGAAGTGACATCTTATTAATGTAAAACAAACTTTCCTGACCCCAGGACGACTTCTCGCTAGAGTTCGTTCCACGAAACAAGGTTCGAGCAAGAATCTACATAGTAGGTCCATGGGTTTGAGCGCTATAGTGTACTCATATCTATTACCTATGCTCTTAGTTTGAATGTTATCCACCCCAGGCTAAGTTTGGTGACAGTGTACAAAGTTGACATGACCCATTTAATCGCCCTCGGGTAGTTTTATGTCCTAGGACCGTAACGCGTAGTCTGACGTACGTAGGATGTTTTATTTTCTGCTTATCTGACATGACCCAATTTGAATAAATTATTTTTTCAAAGGAATGTTGAGATAGTAAAAAAAAGCTTGCGTGTAGTGTACGCTCGTAAGAACTTATACTTCTTTGGCGTGAATAAATAGAAGGTATATGTCACTTGCGTCAAAAACTAACTTCATGTTGTGTTACATCGGCACGTACACACGGCTACATATCAAGCTATACATTTCCAGTATAAGCTGACCTCGCATTGTGTAGGCTTTTCGTAGAATGAGAGGTCAGCTTATACTGGAAGTGTATAGCTTGATGTGTAGCCGTGTGTACAACTTCCGTCACATGCTGAAAATACACTCTGATCTGTTTCTCATAACGCGACAAACGAAATTTAATTAATTACCCAAATTCGAGATGTCAGTGTTACCATGTATCTTCACTCACATCTTTTTTATGCACAACCTTTGATATATTTACTTGTCACATAATATTTCGCAAGAAAGTGATCGCGAGAACAGTTGATGCTTACTGGTTAGCAACAAGTTTCTTCTCTAAAATCACTACCAAGTCTACCAACTGCTACATTGAGTAGAATTTGAATTAGGAAATCCGGCAAATAAGAATATATGTTGTAATGAACTTGTAAGGTGCACTTTACGTTAAATAATTTACATTCATTCATCACTAAACTGCAGCGTATATTTGATTTGAATTTGGAATATTCGGAAGATCAATCGGCCGCTGCCAAAGAATGGAATCTGCATACAATTGAATTAGGATCATACCAGCCCCAATCAACCCAACGCGACGCTAGCGGGTTAATTCAGCCACTTCCATCTGCCTCGCTTTGATGCAGGAAATGCAATATCCCTGTTGCCTAGTGATGGGGGTGTTACGATTGAAACTGGATTTTATTTTTAAACTTCTTAAAACTTAAAGGTATAACACATTCATTCGTCAGTTGGTGTCGTGCGTGAGGCAATAGGAGAAGAAAAAAATAATCTATGCATAATGGGCGGTCTTATCTCTTCCAGACAACCTTCGTTAACAGTAACTACCTATGATTTTGCAGCACACCAGCCACCTTAATCTACTACCACATTGGTCTGGCTGGTATAAAATGTGTACCACATAAGACCTTTTTCAAATAAATAAGGTCGATATCGCATTGGTTTAATTTTTGAATATGAGATATCACCATAAAAAAGAGTGATAAACACACAAAATACCTCTTAATACCTTATAAAGATGATTATGTTGTTAACCAAACATAAAACCACTAAATTCAATAATAATTTTAAAGAAAAGTAATGATTTTAATATTATTATTTTCCATTGAAATAATTATTAAATTTACCTTATTTTCGTCGAAAACTGCAATAAAACGAGCATAATTCATGTTTAAAAATGCGCTTAAATTTTTAAACTCAGTTCTACACTTGAATTTCAAAAGTAGAACATTTTTAGTAGCCATAAACATGGGACTGTCACTTTGTAAGCGTTCTAGTGATGTGCTCATTGATATTCCGCTCAGATTAAAGATTTATCGATAAGGCCCGAGGCCCATGTTACAAGTGTTGTAATTTGAAGTCTATCGATAAATCACTTGAATGTTTGTATTTATAGAAGTAGATCAGCTAAGGTGAAATAATATTGTTTAATTTGTTACGCTATAATTAATAATACGTATAAGTAATATAGGTAATTGTGAGACACACATTTGTTGGGTATTGCTGTTTTTGTGTGTATTATATTGTTATATTGCGTGTATCTTACTTGTGTGCTGTGTATGGTAAGTACCGTCACAAGTAAATGTTTTTTTCTTTCTTTCTTTTTAATCATTTAAATGGATAAAATCTACAAATAGTTCCGCGTTGTAACAGCTTTATGAATGTATATCTTCCGCCAGCGGCTTCGCATGCGTTGTTTATCAACAAACAGTAGCCTGTTTGAATTCAGGTCATAATCTATCAACACACCAAAATTTCTTCTAAATCGGTTCAGCAATTACGACTTGATTGAGTAACAAACATATAAACAAACATCCAAACTTACACATTTATAATGTTAGTGTGATATTTGATATGAAAGTGTAAATCACTGTCATTCCAGATAACAAAGATTTTCGGGGAGAGATCACTATTTAAGTGAAAGACCGTCTATTATATATTTTTTCTTTTGTAATGAACTTGTAAAGTGCACTTTACATTAAATAATTTACATTGATTCATCACTAAACTCCAGTGTCTCATTCGTCTCTCTAGGCGTGATCTTTTCAAAGGGCGCCTCTAATTTACTATAAGTTTATCGTCAAGTTTCATAGCTAAAGTACCGATTGAAAGTAATACATCGCTAAGCTGCGGAAGGGCCAATTTGCACATCTGCATCTAGCTATTTAAAAGGGCATTCCTTAGGCACTTGTCTCACGGCCGGCGATGAGCAAGAAGCTAGTAGAGCAAGAAACTAGAAACGAGTTGGCGAGAAGCGAGTGTGTAGTTCCTATAGTTGTCTCGCTGGGCTATAAGCGAGTGAGCGAGTGCGGCGGGCGATACTCATCAGCTCACGGCGTGTGTTCTGACCGCCAAGCGAGCTTCGCTGAGCGAGTATTGTAGTCGCTGCGACAAAATAGTGGAGAGCGAGGCAGTGTGAACGGCCAGCGATCAACTAATAATATACGTGTCTCTTTTACTGTCACGGATCTATATCTTTTGTTCGTTTCTTGAGCGAAAAATAGTTGATAGCTAATCGCTTACTCGCCGGCGGTGAGACAAGTGCCTTAAACATTCGACTATTTGCGGCGATCTATCGATAGGAAAGTCCGACATCACTAAATTCCTTGCGTAAGGGCCTATCTGCGCATCCGCCCGCCCACATCGCCTGTCGACACCAATCGAGATCACGAAGGGCATCCACTAAACTTTATAGCAATAACATAAACATTTAATTTAAAATCTGTATTTAAAAAGGCTTTGTGAAATCACCTGTTAAAAGCTTTTGTTTTTTTCAGGGAGTATAATTACATTTAAGCGAATCATGTAGAAACATTTCTACGCGAGACAGTACACCTACAAATGCTATGTAAGAAATGTATCAATCTATGTATATTTTATTTTTGAGTACCTACTGTTTAACTACAACATGAAAATAACGAAATAAAAATACCAATATCACATAAAATAACGACTAGAAAAATAACACTCCAAAAGCTGCAGATTCCTAGAATGAACAATTATTAAGGGAGACGCACCACTGCATACCTAATTTGACCAATGAGATACCCAGCTCCAACTTTACATGAAATTAACATAAAAAATCATAAATATAAATTTAAAAAATACTTCATGGATTCTCTTGAGGACAGCTAATAAATAATTGAAACATTACCTATGCATAAAGTTGTTTATTTATCTTATATAAGTATTTTAGAAAATCATGTAAGTGGTTAAGTAGGTACCTATTTAAAAAAAATTGTGCGGCTCGAGTGTCTCTAAGCACCGAGACAAACCTATAAGGTTTTACGATGCTTTTATGTATTAATTAATAGTTGTATGTTATTTTGTCAAATAAATAATAAAAAAAACTTAATACTAAAATATTTTAAGTAGTAGGTTTGTTTACACAAATAACTTCACATTCAAGTTTAAATTAATTCCTCTTAGATCCCTAGTGTACACTAAATTATCTAACAGTAGCGCTTATTAACGATGGCGGATCGTTACCGCATGCGGTTTGCAAGCTCTGCGCTATAATATTACAAGGCTCATAATTGTTCCGCGTTGAAAGATTTGAAGGTAATTATTACAGAAAGCCCGCTTCGTAAAGAAAATTGCGTTTATTTCCAGTAGTTCTGTTCATCTTACTTATTCTGTTACTTAAAAAAGCTTGGTATACTCGCAAAGGTGAGGCACTACTTCACACCGGGACAGTTGCTCAACTTGTACCAAGCACAAGTCCGATCGTGTTTTGATTACTGTTCTCACCTCTGGGACGGATCAGCGAAGTACCAACTTGAAGCTCTGGAATTAATTGAGAAAAGAGCCAAGAAGCTCATAGGCAACGATGAGCTTCTTGAAAAAAAGCTCTGAAGTAATTTCTTTTTAACCGACTTCAAAAAAGGAGTAGGTTCTCAAATCGACGGTATTTTTTATGTTTGTTACCTCAAAACTTTTGAATGGGTGAACCGATTCTTTTTTTACTTGAAAGCTGGTGCTTCCCGTGTTCCCTATTTCCATTTGGTCCAGTTCTGACAATGGCAACCATGAGAAAACCATATAAGTCTTAAATTTGTTTAATTTTTATGTTATGTTTGTTAGCTCGGAACTCCTTTATATATCAATGGATTTGGAAAATTAGTTTTTTATTTAAAATGATACACTTTTAGATTGATCCCATGGAAATTTCATCGAAATTGATAGAGTAGTAGTTTGGTTTTTACTGTTATCTGAAGTTGGTTATATTTTTGATAAAAAAAGTTACTTGTTCCCTGTCTAGTTTTCTGACTGAAAAGTACATCATCATCATCAGCCGCGAGACGTCCACTGCTGAACATAGGCCTCCCCCTTATATCGCCACAACGAGCGGTTGTGGCCGTTTGCGCCCAACGGCTCCCCGCGATTCTTACTAGATCGTCGGTCCACCTTGTGGGGGGCCGGCCTACGCTGCGGCTTCCAGTCCGTAGTCTCCACTCGAGAACCTTTCTTCCCCAACGGTTATCGGTTCTACGAGCTATGTGGCCTGCCCATTGCCACTTCAACTTGCTAATTTTGAGAGCTATGTCGGCAACTTTAGTTCTTCTGCGGATTTCCTCATTGCGGACTAAAAAGCACACCTTAGCACATATCTAATGAGATATTTTTACATAAAGTTCAAACATTGCTTTGTTTTCTATGATAACATTAAAGTTGCCTGACTTTTACCGATACTGTGTCTGACAGTAACCACTATCCACCATATTGACTTTATACCCGTGTTTTGTTGGAACAAGAGTTTACGAGGTAATAAAATGGTTGGTAAAAAGGCTGTAAGCTTTTAGCAACTTTGTTCAATAGATTTTATGCGGAGTTCAGAAGCATTAATGGTAGAAAATATGGTACATGAGGCCCTATCAAGGCTATCTCCACTCTTTTGAGGCGAGGGTCTCAGGTTTCGCCTTACTCTGATATTGACACTGAGGGTGACACTGACAACCAAAGTGAAAATAAATATTAATTGTTATTTACACTACAGTACCGGGGGGTAATCAGTATAAGGCCTCATATTCACTAGGCTAGACAACTAGCGCGGGTGATAATGGTTTTAGAACTGTACGTAATGAAAATCTACCGCCAACAAATCGTATGTTCATTATATAAAACTTTAAAGTGCAGCTGTTTTTAAAGTTCTTGTTTACATAAATTATTCTTATTGTCTTATTGTCTTATTGTCGCGAGTCATGCCGTGCTACTTCGCCAGACATTGTGAGACATCGCCAAACATCATGTGTCGCTATTTTTTCAGTGATAACGAGCGAGAAAGAAAATTTATCGCGACGTCGCCACATCTATACTAATATTATAAAGAGGAAAGATTTGTATGTTTGTATTGACTAGGCTCCGAAACTACTGGACCGATTTAAAAAAAACCTTTCACTGTTGGAAAGCTACACTATCCCCGGGTGACATAGGCTACTTTTTACCCAACTGCGCAGAAGGAGGGTAATGTTTTATTGAAAAAATTCGCGTGCGAAGCTGCGGATTGGTCAGCTAGTAAATAAATAATTTTAAACCAAAGATAGATTTGCTTGAATTTATATAGATAAGGTCCTGTCAGATCGAATCAGAAATGATTCGTAGACGAACCAAAGTCACCGACATAAAGGATTAGCAAGCTGAAGTGGCAGTGGGCAGGGCACATAGCTCGAAGAACCGACGGCCGTTGGGGCAGAAAGGTCCTCGAGTGGAGACCACGCACTGGAAAGCGTAGCGTAGGACCACCCCCCCCACTAGACGTTTTTTTTATTGATGATAGCCAAGCGCTTGACCACTACCTCACCTGATGGTAAGTGAAGGTGTGATCGAAGATGGAGCACGCTTGCCTAGAAAGAACCTATTCACTCTGGACTTGAAGACTCCAAGACTATACTGGTTTGGAAAAACATACGCCGGAAGTGAGTTCCACTCCTTACTTGTGCTAACAAGAAAAGTTGAAGCAAATCGTTTGGTACGGCAAGGCGGTATGCCGACCAGGTATGGGTGGTACTTCTCGGTACGTCTGCTTGTCCGGTGGTGGAAGGGGGAAGGAGGAAGGAGGATCATGAAGATCTTGCGCACATTCACCAAAATGTGTCTTGTAAAAAACTGAAAGACTGGCTACTCGGCGTCTGTGATTTAGACTTTGTAAATTGGCTTCCACTAGTGAGTCATCATCACCAATGAGTCTAGCAGCACGTCGCTCAATCGAATCAAGGACTTCAAGCTAGGTTGCGAGTAGAAGGTTGCGGGGAGCCGTTGGGTGCAGGTCGCTTTGGAAATCTAAGAGGAGGCTTATGTTCAGCAGTGGACATCCATTGGCTGATATAACGATGATGTGGTCCTGTCGTGCTGGCATCCCTACGAAACGGCTGTAATATTCGCAGAATCGCCGATGCATCGAATGAAGACACAATAGGCGTGTGGGGAGACGCCCAACCTAAATATTTATACAGCCACTTCACCATGTTTATAGCACTTCAAGTGAAGTGTCGCTTTCGAGTTATGTCAACTTTTACTCGGACATCTGCTATGAAAAGATATTGATTGATAGTCGTAGAAAAGCTGTAAAAACCTGTTTATTTTCAGATTAAATTTTATGGTAGTATAAAAGTCACAAGTGCCTTTTATTTATTTTTAATCGGATACTCTGAATACTCTGCTAAAACATACAAAAATGTACTAGCGTGACGGGTTAATGTAGTGTCACTTTCGAGTTATGTCAACTTTTACTCCACTACGAGAAGCTATTAATTGATAGTCATAGAATAGCTGCAAAAACCTGTTAATTTACAGGTTAATTGATGGTAGAATAAAAGTCAAACTTACCCCATAATAAATTGAACTATTTAATTTACATAATAAATAAATAAATATTGCTAGACATTTCACGCAGCGCTATCTAGCCCCAAACTAAGCAGAGCTTGTACTATGGGAACCAGATAACTGATAGAATACTTACATACTTTTTTTGTAAATTCATACTTATAATAATACCTATAGAAAAACACCCAGACCCGGAACAAATATCTGTAGATCATGCAAACATCTGTTCCGCGGCGGGAATCGACCCGCTACCTCCTGCGTCTCAGCTGGCTATACGCCCACTGCGCCACGGAGGTTGTCTTGACCTGATGTACCTATTTTTATTCCAAATATTAATTAGTATAATTGGCCATGGCCGTTATAGTTACACAAATAAAATAAACAATAAACGCCTTCTATTTATTTTTTATCACTCTGCCAATGTCAGAAAATACCAAAATTCAAATAAATGCGCGGGACATCAACATCCGTTACCGTCCAATAGTTCGTGGCAGTCGTACCTATATAGTCCTAATATATTTGACGACGTCCGTGGCGCAGTGGGCGTATAGCCGGCTGAGACGCAGGAGGTAGCGGGTTCGATTCCCACCGTGGAACAAATGTTTGCATGATCTATAGATATTTGTTCCGGGTCTGGATGTTTTTATATCTATACTAATAATATTATAAAGATGAAAGATTTGTTTGTTTGTATTAAATAGGCTCCGAAACTACTGGACCGATTTAAAAATTCTTTCACTGTTGGGAAGCTACACTATCCCCGGGTGATATAGGCTACTTTTTACCCAACTGCGCAGAAGGAGGGTAATGTTTTTATTGAAAAACAACGCGTGCGAAGCTGCGGATTAGTCAGCTAGTATATTATAAGTCTGTATTTACAAAAAAAGATATATAAGTATTATATCAGTTATCTGGTTCCCATAGTACGAGCTCTGCTTAGTTTGGGGATAGACAGCGCTGTGTGAAATGTCCATCAATATTTATTTATTTATAGGCTGCACAGTCCTGGCTAGTAAATTAGCCAGTTGCAAAAAACTATCCATAGGTTTTAGATTTTTTTGCCTAAATGGAGCACTCTCTGACATTGTGACATTGACACCTTCAAGTTATTCCTACTAATATCTCTTACCTACGTAAGAGCCTCGTGTTCTCATTACCCTATTTAAAAAAAACTACATACTTAAGAATAAGAGTAATTTTATTTGACAGAACTTAAAAAAACAGTTGTACATAAGTGCTAAGTTTTAAAAATAATGAACATACGATTTGTTGAGGGTAGAATTGCATTACTAATTAAAACCATTCCCTCCCGCGCCAGTTGTAAACTGTGTTACGGCAAGGTAAGATCTACGCCACATACAAATAAGGTTCAGATTACTAATGTGATTGCGGTCTATTTATATACATAAATAGATACATATCCTTGTAGTTTCTGATTTCATTGTAGTATTATTAAAAAGTTTACTTATCTTTTAAAAACACAAGTCTTCAGATAATTGACAGATCGAAGCGAGATCTCCAAATCAACTTGGGCAAATCGGCGGCGTTGTATGTATGTATATTTTTTAGTCCGAGGATAGTCAGAGAGAACACCAGAAGAAAAGATTTAAAAAATGACTTTGTTCCTAGACTGAGAATTGCAGAACATAGTGTTCATCACCAGGGTGTAAAGCTATATAATAACTTGTCTGTCGTCTTTAAAACCATCTACAGCACATTTGAATTCAAAACTAAACTTAAGCAGTTTTTGTTGAAAAAGTGTTTTTACTCCATTGACGAATTTTGTAAGGAGTCTGTAATTACCTGACGCAAAACTTTTATTTATTAAGTACTAGTATTTGTACCTAATGTTAGGTATCATTTGACTTGGAATTTTGACATGTTATGATATTGATATTGTATTTTATATTTTTTTTTATCTTTTTATTTGACATTATTCATTATCAATTATCTTAAGATCTGACATTTTATTTAATTATCATGTAAATAATAACGTTCCATTGTTTCCATTTTCAGTCATTCATCTTTTAGAATGAATTTCCTACATGTATATATATTTTTTTACTGTACCAAATATTCCGACACAATATGTGTATTGTTTGCGAATAAATGAAACTGATAACTTTCGAAGCGTTTATTCGATCATCGTGAAATTTGGTATATAGGTAGGTAGTAATGGCATAATTTTGGTGTGGCTAAATGAGCTAAAAATGTGGTGGGGTTCTTGAGATATTGGGGTTCAAGAAGGGTAAAATAAAAATGAAAATGAGACTCAAGTGAGGCGTCAAATGAAAGGTCTTCATTAGTACATTTCGACCCCGTTTTTATTTTTAGTAAAGTTTTTGAGTTGATTGATTGAAAATACTTTATTGCACTTATAAAACTAGCACAAAGGCGAACTTAATGCTAAAGTGCATTCTCTTCCAGATAACCTTTGTGTATTGTAGATAAAGATGTGTAGGTAGTGCACAGGAAAGGGAATTAATGAAAAAATTGCACAGGACTAATAAAATAGCATAGTTACATACTACTTGAATACTTTTTATCATAGACTAAACTATACCAATATCAAATAAAAATACATACATAACAATAGAAGAAGTGATAAGGAAAGATTCAGTTGCTCATTAGAGTTAAGCCATAATAAAAACTAAACTTTGACAAAATTCACAGGGTACACCAGTGACCCCACAGTGTTGTAATTTGGTGTGCGTGTAGCTTAAGTATCACAAATATAGGCAAAAGTCTGAAATCCAGACTAACTGTTTGTACCCCAAAAAGAGTAACAAATTAACATGAACTCCCGTTACATGTAATTTGAATGAAACTGTAAGTCAAGTTATTTGGTTATCATTTCGCGCCACTATTTTGATAGTCAAAGATTAAAAATATTTTTTTGTTTTTATGGGAAACTCGCGAGATCTCAGTTCGGGCCGAACCACTAGTTTATTAAGACTTAACTTAAGCATAATAAATCCATAGATACTAATATTATGAATTAGAAAGAAACCCTATCTAGACTAATAATTAGTCTCTCTGTCTGTCTGTTTTTTACATGTTCACGACTAAACGGCCGGATAAGTTTCGATGAAATTTGTATACAAGTAGATTACGACCGGGAATTGCGACATATGCAACTTTTTAGCCGACTAGGAGTGTAATATTTTTATTGACAAACCATGCGTGCGAAACCGCGGGCGGCATCTAGTGTGTCATACAAAAGAATTCAAGCAACAGATAATAACAATGGTTACATTAGTAACAAGCTTTTTATAAATTGATGATCGACAGTTTGCATCACAAAATAGTACAGAAGGTCAGCTGGTATCTGGTACAATGAGCGATAACGGGCAATGCTCACATAGACGCGCGCGTACCACGATCGAGATTGCCGCACTTTGGCGAGACGTAAATAATGTTTTGTATGAATTTACTTCCGTCATTAAATGTTGACGAGACAACTAATTAACGTTCTTTAAAAAAGTGTTGTGTATTTGGTTTTAGAATATTGTAGGTACCACTACCGCACTTTGGCGAGACGTAAATAATGTTTTGTATGAATTTACTTCCGTCATTAAATGTTGACGAGACAACTAATTAACGTTCTTTAAAAAAGTGTTGTGTATTTGGTTTTAGAATATTGTAGGTACCACTGCCGCACTTTGGCGAGACGTAAATAATGTTTTGTATGAATTTACTTCCGTCATTAAATGTTGACGAGACAACTAATTAACGTTCTTTAAAAAAGTGTTGTGTATTTGGTTTTAGAATATTGTAGGTACCACTGCCGCACTTTGGCGAGACGTAAATAATGTTTTGTATGAATTTACTTCCGTCATTAAATGTTGACGAGACAACTAATTAACGTTCTTTAAAAAGTGTTGTGTATTTGGTTTTAGAATATTGTAGGTACCACTGCCGCACTTTGGCGAGACGTAAATAATGTTTTGTATGAATTTACTTCCGTCATTAAATGTTGACGAGACAACTAATTAACGTTCTTTAAAAAAGTGTTGTGTATTTGGTTTTAGAATATTGTAGGTACCACTGCCGCACTTTGGCGAGACGTAAATAATGTTTTGTATGAATTTACTTCCGTCATTAAATGTTGACGAGACAACTAATTAACGTTCTTTAAAAAAGTGTTGTGTATTTGGTTTTAGAATATTGTAGGTACCACTGCCGCACTTTGGCGAGACGTAAATAATGTTTTGTATGAATTTACTTCCGTCATTAAATGTTGACGAGACAACTAATTAACGTTCTTTAAATAAAAAGTGTTGTGTATTTGGTTTTAGAATATTGTAGGTACCACTACCAGCCCTAGCGCTGCGGTCGAGCGTAGATAGATAGATAATGTCTTTATTGCACACATTAAATACAAACATATAAAAGAAAATACACTTTTAAAACATAGGTACAATGGGCGGCCTTATCGCTAAAAGCGATCTCTTCAAGGCAACCTTTGGATGGACAGGATCTATATGAAAAAATAAGGACGGCAGCGTAAAATATTTAAGCGTAGGTAATTTTAATCAAAGCTGGCGTTTTGTACCTATTTATTTTGTGCTTGGCATCGCGCCAGTTGCTGCCAAAGAATAGTAGACACAAAGTCTAGATAGGACAATCATCATTTCGTAAGTAATTTTGGCTATTTTGAACTAATTGTCTCAGAAATGGATTAACAATTCTTAGTTTATTTGTCATCTGTGAAAATTTCAACTGTCTTAACTATCACGGTTCATGAGATACAGCCTGATGAGCTGATGACAGCAGACGGACAGACAGCGGAGCCTTAGTGATAGGGTGCCGTTTTACCCTTTGGGTACGGAACCCTAAAAACCGATAACCGCTAATTTGTTACACCACATTAAACATATTTTTACGAATGCCTCAGTGCGCGAGTCAGACTTGCACTTGTCCGGTTTTTTTTTATATCCACACAACATATAAATACAAATTATGAGCGATAGCAGATTTATTAACTGACCGACAACTCGATTGTCGTATCTGTGCATTAGTGTATGTCGGTTATTGAACCAGAAATACCTATCTATCTACTGCCAGTTCATGCGTCGTAATCGCGGGTAAATCAGATAGATAATGAACGGTTTTCGATTGCTTAATTAGTGAATTTAATTATTATCTGCGTTAATTTGATACTACGGGTATAACTAATAAGAAAGCTTAGCTGTATTTTGCGGTTGACTGTTGATTGGTTACTACTAGCTTCCGCCAGCGGCTTGGTACGCATGGTTTGTCAATAAACAGTAGCCTATGCCTCAATCCAGTTTCTTTATATGGTCGTTTTTCCATCTGAGGGCCTTCCTACATTGCGCTTTCCAGTACGTCTCCTTTCTAGAACCTTTCTGCCCCAACGGCCGTCAGTCTTCGAGCTGTGTGCGCCGCGAACTGCCTCTGCTGCTTGCTAATTCTCTTGGCTATGTCTGTCATAAGTTTTGTGTGTCACATAGTTTGTCATAACTCCAAAACTATGCAAAATAAAAAATGAGTTTGGTTGGAATGTGTTTTATAGTGTTCTGTACGCAAAGGGTAAAAGGGCACCCTATTACTGAGGCTCCGCTGTCTGTCTGTTTGTCTGTTCGTTTGTCACCAGGCTGTATCTCATGAACCGTGATAGTTAGACAGTTGAAATTTTCACAGATTATGTATTTCTGTTGCCGCTATAACAACAAATACTAAAAACAGAATAAAATAAATATTTAAGGGGGCTCCACTACAAATAACGTGATTTTTTTGCTCGTTTTAGCTCAATATTGATAACGACAACGGGTAGACGCTTGAAATATTCACAGAATATTTAGTTGAACATTCACTTTATTTAAAGTGAATAATTAAATTAAAATAAAACAAATATTTAAGGGGGGCTCCCATTCAACAAACGTGATTTTTGTTTGCCGTTTTTATAGATAATGGTACGGAACCCTTCGTTCGCGCGTCCGACTCGCACTTGGCCGTTTTTTTTTATTTTTATTGTTGATAGTCAAGCACTTGACCACTACCTCACCTGATGGTAAGTGAAGGTGTGATCGAAGATGGAGCACGCTTGTCTAGAAAGAACCTATTCCCTCTGGACTTGAAGACTCCGAGATTATACTGGTTCGGGAAACATACGCGAAAAGTGAGTTTCACTCCTTACTTGTGCTAACAAACATCAGTGTAAATCAATCTCTATGATATGATACCCCACTTGACCTAGTAAACCTATTTTGTAATTTTGACCCTCACCATTTTGGGCCTTTTAGCCATCAAAATGAAAATACTAGATTTTTTTACTTGCAATAGAAGAAGGTTAGTAATATTTATAACAAGCTTCCGTCCGCGGCTTCGCACGCGTGGTTTGCCAATAAAATGTATGTGTTAATCCAGTTTATGATCTACGTACATACCAAGTTTCATCGAAATCGGTTCAGCCGTTCTGACGTGAAAGAGTAACAAACATACAAACTTTTGCGTTTATAACATTAGTGGGTGGGACTATTCCAAATTTCAAGCCGATACGTCGTTTTTACCATCTTAGTCCGGTACCCTTGCCATTTCTAGGTGAGAACAATGACTCCCTTCCGAGATCAGAGTCATCCCAAAGCACCCTCTATACTTATTGTTATTATCAGCCCTTTGTGTCCCACTGCTGGGCAAAGGCCTCCCCTATTCTTTCCAGACACTTCTTTCAAGCGTGGTCCAGTCCGCTCGGAAATTAGTGAGCTCATCCTTCCATCTCTTCTTTGGTCTGCCACGACGTCTTCGAGCTGTGTCTGGGTTCCACTTGGTGGTGAGCTTAGCCCACTGATCACCCGACATACGGTATAAATGACCAGCCCAGTCCCACTTGAGTTTGGCGGCTTTCTTAGCTACATCTACGACTAGTGTTCGCGAGCGTAGCTCGGTGTTGCGTATGCGGTCAATACGCTTGAATCCGAGAATGCTGCGCTCCATGTCCATCGCACATTGGCAAACCTTGAGTTTATACTTTACCCTCTAAACTTATATTTCATAAATAATTACTTAATAATAGAATATTTTATTATCAATAAATGTCATGTTTTTACACATTTGTATTGCTATGATATAATTTATAGAAACGACTTTATTAGATATGCAATTTTCCTTTCAACTCCACCATAATACGACTCAAAATCGCTTACAAAGTTATGTGACCCTTAAAACTGCGTGCGTCTAAAGGTTTCACCTTTTATGGAAACTTGGTCCCGAGCTGATTTCATATCACGATATATTCTAGCTATTGCCTACAGTTTGAATAAACATGGATCATTTTTTATTTAGGTGTTTGTTTTTATAATACACAATTATTTATATCTATTGAATTGTTTTATATCTATTGATTTGAATTAATTGCTAAATAGTTAGTATTGTGTGATATTTAATTTAAATGATAATTGTTGTTGTTTTATTATTGTATTCTGTTGTTAGCAATGAGTTCAGTTTAAACACTTTTTTAGTTAATTGTTATAGAATAAATTAATTATATCTATACTAAAATTATAAAGAGGAAAGATTTGTTTGTTTGTATTGAATAGGCTCCGAAACTATTGACCGATTTAAAAAAATCTTTCTCTGTTTGGCAGCTACACTATCCCCGGGTGACATAGACTACATTTTACCCAACTGTGCAGAAGGAGGGTAATGTTTTTATTGAAAAACTGCGCGTGCGAAGCTGCGGATTGGTCAGCTAGTTAATTATATGAATGAATGAAAATACTTTATTATACAAAAGAAACAGACATAATAATAAAAAATCACAAAGCAGCAGGTACAATGGGCGGTCTTATCGCTTAGTAGTGGTTTCTTCCAGACAGTCTTTGTATGGAGAGGACCTTTGTAACGGTACAATAATTTAGGGGGGTATACCTATATTAACAAAACAAAAACTAAATCTTAGGAGAGCGCTGACCATTTACAATAAAATAAAACAATATACATAAGTAAATATACCTACAACAAATAAAATAAAATAAAGAATGTACATAAACGTACATACATATGTACATATCTATAGCGATACTATGACGTTTCTGGGAGATAAAATTATTTCACTTTTGTTTTATATGTGGCTAATGAAGAAGCTTGCCGTATTGAGGCCGGTATGTTATGTTCCAAAGACGTGTTGCTTGATTGGTAAAGGAATCATCAATGAATCTAGTTCTATGAACTGGGGTTTTCAGCAGAAAAATTTCAGACGATCGGAGCGAGTGAGAATTAGAGCAGTGAAGAAACTCAAATAGTTCCTTTAAGTAGGAATTATATTGTTGTGGTTTTTTTAGCTTAAATTTAGTTATCGCACCTCCTTCTTCATATATATAAACTTTAGCTTTGCCAAATCTCATACTCCTTCGTGCGCTTAAAAAGGGGAACAAAATTTTATTTACGTTTTAATACATATAGATACTACGAAAACTATATCAACTGTTCGTCTTTCGTATTTCATTCGTCGATCTAAGGCGGGTCCCTATATTCGTCGGTAACCGACTACGCCTCGTATCTCCTTGAAAAAGTGAAAAACTAGTGTCAAACTTTTGACAGGTTTTTAAGGAGAAACGAGTCGTAGCTGGTTACCGACGGATATAGGAACCTGCCACTAGTTGGAGACAGTCCTACACTGCGCCTTCCAGTGCGTGTGTTTCACTCGAGAACCATTCTGCCCAAACGGCCGTCAGTTCTTCGAGCTATGTGCCCTACCCACTGCCACTTCAGCTTGCTAATCCTTTGTGCTATGTAGGTGACTTTGGTTCATATCACACTAATCCCATTAACATTATAGACGCGAATGTTTTTATTGATGTTACTCTTTCCCGTCGGAACGGCTGAACCGATTTCGATAAATTTGGTATGTAGATCATAGGCTACGTTTTATTGGCAAACCACGCGTACGAAGCCGCGGGCGGAAGCTTGTATTATAAATGCGAAAGTTTGGATGATTGTTTTTTACTTAATCGCGTCGTAACGGCTGAGCCGATTTCGATGACATTTGGTATGTACGTAGATTATTACCTGGATTAACACATAGGCTACTTTTTGTTCACAAACAACGCGTGCGAAGCCGCTCGCGGAAGCTAGTATCAAATAAACCGTAATGTCAAAGCCTGCCTTATGTATCTTGGTTTGTATGATTGTTATTTATAAAACGTCTATTATAATTTGATATAAAGATTTATCTAATTTTTTTTTATATCTAGCCTACATTTTCCCCCTGCTGGGCAAAGGCCTCCCCCATTTCCTTCCACCTATAGCGATCCCTGGCAGATTCCTACCAGTCTAAATAGCAGACAAAAAATTTAGTCTACCTAGCCGAGAACCTCCTCCATTTTAAAACACCAAAGAGCTGAGGTCATTCTCAGTTTCGGCTAATTTATTAATATTTTTAAATTATAACCTACAGCAAAAAACGATACAATGGAGTCCGTGGGAACAAAATGACAAAAACTTTTCAATAAGCATGACTCAATGATTAGGTACAATGTACAAACCCGTGATTAACTGGTATTAAGCTTTCCTGATAAGAAAATTACTCAAAACACATTACCATACTTAGAATAACTACACGCCTAGAAAGAAACTAACTACACGTGGGAAAAATAGGCCATGAATTTGGAGTTATATATGGCTCCAACCGACTTTCACGCTCGTGTTTTCTGAGCCGATGGTAGTGAATGCGGCGTGTGCGTGTCGGCTAATGTAAAACACTCACGCACACATTAATAATAATAATAATAAATATTGCTGGACATGTCACACAGAGCTATCTAGTCCCAAACTAAGCAGAGCTTGTACTATGGGAACCAGATAACTGATACAATACTTATATACTTTTTTTTGTAAATACATACTTATCATATATAGAAAAACATCCAGACCCGGAACAAATATCTGTAGATCTTGCAAAGATTTTTTCCGCGGCGGGAATCGAACCCGCTACCACCTGCGTATCAGCCGGTTATTCACCCTCTACGCCATGGAAGTAGTCAACTTTCGTTGTTTTGTTTAACTACATTTGGAACTATCATTTGTTTGAAACTTCTGTTCTATGTGTAGTTATTCTAAGTTACCTTAGCCAATCGGAAAACTACTCTATGACCGAATAAGGATTTGTGATTCAACTATTCCTACCAGTTAATTAGGTGACCTAAATATTAATTCCAGTTTAAGCAACTAATTTGAGAGGGTGTCTTGGTCAACGCATTGCATTTC
Organism: Philereme vetulata; assembly: GCA_918857605.2. NCBI lineage: Eukaryota > Metazoa > Arthropoda > Insecta > Lepidoptera > Geometridae > Philereme > Philereme vetulata. Next base: position 8,345,455 of record OU975422.1, on the reverse strand, counting down.
AGAGGGGGAAAAATAGTTTTCTTTTTAATCAATAAATTATATAAATTACTATATATATACTATATACAGTGTGTTTTTTTTCACTGGGTCAGTACGGCAGCACCCATAACCAGAGGAGATACAGGTGCAGTTTCTTTTAAAACGTCAGCTCGTTTTTGAAGAAAAACATTTTGGCATTAAATATTTTTTGGTCAAGCGTGAGTAGCCCCTTAAAATGAATCAAGTTGGTAATTTTTTTTAGATGCCGATCGATGCAGTCCTATGTAAGGATCATTTTATTGTATAGGATGAAAAAAATCTGAGCAGCGGAAGTTAGTCAAATTTGATAAAATGTATCGTCTTACAACAGGATAAAGCAAAATTCCCCCAACAAAAATCTTATTAGATTCTAATTACACATTCAAAAAGTAATAATACTGTAGCGATTAAGAAGTTTAGGAACTCCATGCCCTCATGAGCAATTCAAAAACATTAGTATTTCAGAACAATTTTGAATTTCGAACATGGTTCTTGCATCTGTCGGACTTTTATATCAATCATTGCATCATCTTATTTGTCCTATCATGGCATTGTCAAATACGCAAAAAGTAGACTTAATTGAAGCATACAACCATGTTCGAAAATCAAAATTGTTCTGAAATACGAAATGTTTTTGAATTGCTCATGCGAACATGGAGTTCCTAAACTTCTTAATCGCTAAAGTATTAATACTTCTTTAATGTGTTATTAGAATCTAATAAGACGTTTGTTGGAGGAATTTTGCTTTGTCCTGTTGTATGAGAATATATTTTATCAAATTTGACTAACTTCCGCGGCTAAGACTTTTTTCATCCGATACAATAAAATGATCCTTACATACCTAGGACTGCATCGATCGGCGTCAATAATTTTTTTTACCAACTTGATTCATTTCATTTCTCTCACGCTTGACCAAAAAAATATTAATGCCAAAATGTTTTTCTTCAAAAACGAGCTGATGTTTTAAAAGAAACTGCACCTGTATCTCCTGTGGTTATGGGTGCTGCCTTACTGTAACAGTTAAAAAAAACACTCTGTATAACTAGTGGTTCGCCTTGAACTGAGATCTCGCGAGTCTCTGAAAACACAAAAGAAAATGTTCCTAGGGCGACTCGCGCAACGATGCCTAAACGTATTTAGTGGCTAAATATGATTTAAGAAGTTGTCAAATTAAACAAATACGTAAAATTTAAACTTGTTTAGTCGCTAAATACGTTTAGGGATCGTTGTGCAAGCCGGCCTTAATCTTTGACCAATAAAATAGTGCTACGAAATGATAACCATCCTACTTGACCTACAGTTTCATTCAAATTACAGGTAACGGGAGTTCATGTACTCTGGTTTTTTTTTTTGGGGTACAAATTGCAGTTATTCTGGATTTCAGACTTTTGCCTATATTTGTGTCACTTATGCTACACGCGTACAAAATTTTAGCACTGTGGGGTCACTGGTATACCCTGTGAATTTTGACAAAATTCAGTATTTATTATGGCTAATAACTCAAAAACTATAAGGAAATTACTAACAACAAAAACGGAGTCTACATGTACTAATGAAGACCTTTCATTTGACGTCCCACTTGACCTAATAGTCTCATTTTCATTAATTTTTACCCCTCTTGAACCCCAATATCTCAACAACCCCCCAACATTTTTAGCTGATTTAGTCACACCAAAATTCTGCCATCCCTACCTATCTATGTTTCATATTTCATAATGATCGGATCAACGCTTCCAAAGTTATCCTCTGACAAACATACATAGATACAATGCAGATTTGCCCAAGTTGATTTAGAGATCTCGCTTCGCTCAATCAATTATAATAAATTACTGATTTAAAATAAAAATCAAAAATATATTAATTTTGATGGCCAAAGAGACAAAAATGTGGGATCAACGGGAAAAAAATGAATGCATTTTTTTTAATCAATTCAAATTACAGATTAAAAAAATCAAAAATATTTTAACTTTGATGGCCAAAATAGTTAAAATTGTTAGGGTCAAAATTTCATGTGAGATATGTATCTTAACAAAGAGTTTGATTTACACATTTCAAAATATTTTTATTTTGTTCAGTTTTGTAGTTATGATGAAAAATTTTGAAATAAAATCCGTTTTTTTATCTCCGAAGTTTGCAAAGTTAAAAATCTGAAATTAATATGCTTGATAGATACCTAATACTTATGCAAAGATTACAGGAAAATTATAATGAAGTATCTGTTTAAAACAATTTATTAGATATGTCTTAAAAGTTTTTTTTTTGGTTTACCGGTTACATAACTAGATGGAGCTGCTTAATTAACATAAGTGCGCGAGTCCTACTCGTACTCGTTATTAACAACCACGCGTGCGAAGCCGCCGGCGGAGACTTGTTCATTACAAGACGTGGTCGTAAGTCGGCTGAGACACAGGAGGTAGCGGGTTCGATTCCCCTCGCGGAACAGATGTTTGCATGATCTACAGATATTTGTTCCGGATCTGGATGTATTTCTGTATATTATAAGTATGTATTTACAAAAAAAGTCTATCTGTGTATGTATTTATCAGTTATCTGGTTCCCATGGTACAAACTCTGCTTAGTTTGGGGCTAGATAACGCTGTGTGAAATGTCCAGCAATATTTATTTATTTATGCCACGTGGACATGGGATCATAAAATCCCGCGAAGCTAAACTTTCCGCCTAGCTTTATCGGATAAAGTGTCGGTTAGATCACTTTGTCACCAGAACGTTTTAATATTCATTAGTTAAATTGAAATTCGGTTTGCGCTCAACGGAATTAGTTTAGTTGCCGAGAATTATGCAAAATGGCGCCGCAGTAAGAATCGTAATGAAGTTATTTTCCTACTGCTAGTGAAGAAAACTGGAGTTTTTCAACGTTTTGTTAGTGTCTGATTTCCTAGGGAAGGCGCTGGGCGCTATGTCTGTGAAACAAAATCAGTTGAACCTAAAAACATGCCTTTTCAAAATGAAGCATATTTATGCCCATTGCTGGGCAAAGGTCTTTTCCAAGTCCCTCCAAGCATTCCTATCCGTCGCTATCTCCTACCATCTTCTTTAGAAGGTGTCGAAATAGTCCCGCCAACGCTTTCTCGGCCGACCCCGACGTCGCCTTCCGTCTTCAGGCGTCCATGGTGTTGCAATTTGGGCCCATTTCTCAGAGTGCATTCGGGCAACGTGGCCAGCCCAGTCCCACTTAAGTTAGATAAGTGAGCGCAGCATGGTGTTACGCACTCGGTTGACACGTTTAAAGCCGAGAATGCTGCGCTCCATCCATTGACAAATCTTGAGCTTTGACTTCTTGGCTTCAGTCAGAGACCATGTCTGCGCACCGTAAGTTAGGGTGGGCAGAATACACATGTCGATGAGTTGGCGCTTAAGTGTCAGAAGAAGGTCATCATTCATGTGGTTTTTTTTAATTTTTATTATTATTTTTATAATTTTTTTTGTCAATATATGTGTAAAATTAGTTTTAGTTATTGGTAAAATTGTGTTATGCTCGAGGTAACGAAATAAAATTGCTAATTCCATCTGACTGCTCTTCACGATACAGGCTTGCCTAGTGTGTAGGTCGCTGCTTAACTGTGATCGTAGGTAGTGCCTTCTGCCTCAAACCGTAAAGAATGTATATTGCTATTATACCAGACATCTTAAAAAATTACAAAAAAATAACTTCATGTTAATCTTTTGATAAGTTTTAGGCTGCAAATAAATATATTTCATTTTTCATGTGCTCCTTCATGGACCAGTAGCTCTTCCAGGCATTCTCGATACGACGATCGATGTCCTTACCTTGCCTGTTTCCGAAGCTAGCTAACTGGCCCAAGTAAATATACTCATCGACACACTGTCCATCTTCCTCGACCTTACGTTTCGTGCGAAGCATATATGTATGTTGCAAAATAAATGATCCATACATAAGTAATCCAAAATGCCTCAGTGTCATAAGACAAAAGTCTTTTATCAGTGTGTGTTACGAGTGGTGACGGTTGGTACAGAAACGAGGTCTCCTCACTTTGGGCCTCATAAGAAGGCTCGCTCGGCGTGCTATGGAGAGGGCTATGCTTGGTGTTACTCTACGAGATACAATCAGAAATGAGGAGATCCGTAGACAAACTAAGAATACTGCCAAGAAGACTGACATAGCCAAGGTTCGCGGTCGCTCAGCGTGCTATGGACTGGGCTATGCTTGGTGTTTCTCTACCAGATACAGTCAGAAATGAGGAGATCCGTAGACAAACTAAGGATACTGCCAAGAAGACTGACATAGCCAAGGTAAGCGGTCGCTCAGCGTGCTATGGAGAGGGCTATGCTTGGTGTTTCTCTACGAGATACAGTCAGAAATGAGGAGATCCGTAGAGAAACCATAGGCAAGGATTAGCAAGCTGAAGTGGCAGTGGGCAGAGCTGATAGCTAGTAGAATTGACGGCTGTTGGGGCTGAAAGGTTCCAGGAGACCATGCACTGGAAAGCGCAGCGTAGGACGGCCCTCCACTAGATGGAAAGACGACCCGATAAAGGTTACTGGGAGCCGTTGGGTGCAGGCCGCACAAGATGGTTGCTCTGGAAATCTATGAGGGAGGCCTATGTTCAGCAGTGGACGTAAAATGGCTGATAGTTTATAGCTAAGATTAAGTTTGTGACGTTTTCTCGACTAAAAGGCTGTACCGATTTCGATAAATTTGGTATATAGATAGATTATGACCGGGATTGAGCTATTGGCCATTTTTAATTGACAAACAAGTTTGCAAAGCCGTGGGCAGAAGCTTGTATCTAAATGCATAGCATATAAATACTTGTTTTATCTTCTTTTCAACTAATTTGTATAGATAAATTAGTGATCTATTTTTATAGGTCAAAATTTTATTAAGATTGTTTCAATAATTAAAAAAAACTTATGTTGGTATTCAAAACTATTTATATTTTTTCGGGTAAAATCACTCCCTATCGTGTATTGGTAGTTTGGTAGAGGTAGCTACATACTCGTATATCGTAAGGTGGCGGTTGTTTATTTCCTTAGCTGTATTGTATATAACTCAAGATTCATTTAATCTCCCATGCATCTCGGTTTGACACCAATTATAAATTCAACTTTGAAAGCGCTCCATTAATCAACATTTCCCCAAAGACGGCCCAAGGCTATGATTCAGCAGTGCTGTTCCATTCTTGACCTGACTCACTCCATGTCAATGAATGTCAATCAATTCAAGAGTTGCGCACTCAAACTAGCTCGAATATAATCAAATCAAAATAATTTTTATTTCATAAAGATACATTCTTTGGCCACCATTCAGTTGCTACCCTTTTCCACTTGTCATCACCACGTCTTGGCAAGTGTCCCGCCCAAGACCATTTGAGCTCCATAACTCGAAGGGAGGATTGTAGAAGGGTAGGACGTCCGGCAGCGAGATGGGTGGACGACATCGTTAGAGTCGCGGGCCGTCAATGGGCGAGACTAGCGCAGGATCATGGCGGATGGCACAAACTTGGGGAGGTCTACACCCAGGAGTGGGTGAAGTCGGGCTGTGGTTGATGATGATGATGAAAGATACATTGTTTGTAAACTTGGAAAGGTTAACGTTATCAACGTTAACGTTTATTAACGGTTACGTTAATATACGTTTTACAGAATCATATTAAATACAAAGTACAAAAATTCACATTAAAACATTTAAGGACAAGTTGGCAAGGCCAAGTACGTCAGTATAATCAGAAACACATATCAGAACAAAATAAGATAGGTTTGATAAATACAGTTATAATTAAATAGTACTTTAGTCATCAGCAAGAGCTTCGTTAGACACTAGCGATACAATAGTATAATTTTAACGAATGGCAGCATTCAATTTCTCAACTGTCAATGGGATCAGCATGTCATGAACACTGCTTTCATTGGTTAAAATGTACTTACTATAATCTCACTAGTGTCTTTGTTGTGACTTGTAGTACCATAGAACTTGTAGTTCTTTAAATAAATCCTAGTATGGGTTTAGGACTAAGTATGTAACTGTTTCAGAAATTAAAATTGGAAACAATCATCAGTTACGTACGTAAGTAGGCACTTCCTTGCCTGCATAATATAGGTTCATCTATATTTTATATATATTTGTGTGTTTATATTGTATACACTCATACCAACGTTACTCACTGCCCACCATTTATCTAACCAAATCTGTGGACAACTGTGCTGGTTATGCCTGTAGTAAAACGTATACTATGTAATAATTATTATGTCTAGAGATATTTAGGTAAGTGTGTGGTCTCAGATAAATAAAAATAAATCAGCTTGTTAAGAACGTAAATTTTTTAGTAACCTGTAACATAACCGATGGTTTCGACCAACCTACAAGATACGAATGAAAAAATTAAGTGCGCTACCCGAGAATATAATGACAAAAGGTTATGTGAAGTAAGTGACAGCAACTTACTGGAATCGCTTAACAGACATTTTTGCTCATCCAATACAATGTTAAGTCAATAAATACAGCTTACTTTGTAATGCAATTTCAATGCATAAATTAGTGCCACCACTAGACATGCTGCTAAACTAAATAGTTTAGCAGCATGATCAATAAAATTATGACTTTTTCCCGTTGAGTAAGGTTTTGATTTGAATACCCTACGTGCTAAAGTAGCTTTCTAATAAATTGTGAGAGTTCTAAATAGAGTTCAGAGGTAGACGTCCTACGTCTTATATTATGATGATGTACAAAAAGTAGTGGAATTTTATTTAAGTTTTTGTGCAAATCTCTCAAAAAATATTTTAAGAATAGTTCAGTAAACGACGGCCATTTTGAATTTGCGGATTTTAGGCGAGGTACATATTTGGAGTTGTGAATCTGCTCATATTAAAAAAGTTTTCCCAAAAACGAGGATAAACCTCATACCAAGGATTCCAGTCCTCTTTCAGGGTGTTGTCAAATATTTGAATTCCATTTTACCTATATAATATATTTTTTTCTAGCTAAGCACACTTGGGGAGGCCTATACCCAGCAGTGGGTGAAGTCGGGCTGTGGATGATGATGATGATGAAGCACACGAGGCGCGCACTTCAGCCACATACGCCGCCACCTGAAGCTGGAAGCGGCCATTTAGTAGCGGAAACGCGCAGCCACTTTTGTCCGTTTTAGGGTTCCGTACCCAAAGGGTAAAACGGGATCCTATTACTAAGACTCCTGTCTGTCTGTTACCAGGCAGGAACCGCGATAGTAAGACAGTTGAAATTTTCACAGATGATGTATTTCTGTTGCCGCTATAACAAAAAATACCTACTAAAAACAGTTTAAAATAAATATACGGGTCTCCCATACAACAAACGTGATTTTTTTGTTAGTTTTTGCTCGATATTGATAACGGCAACAGGTAGACACTTGTAATATTTACAAAATATTGAGTTTAAAATTAATATTTTTAAGCGGGGCTCCCATACAACCAACATAATTTTTTTGCCGTTTTTATAGATAATAGTACGGAACCCTTCATGCGCGAGTCCGACTCGCACTTGGTCGTTTTTTATATAACAAAATCTTTTGGCAAGACACCTTTTTGATGCTACACCAATAGCATTAAAAAAAGTTCAAATACACGATAAATATCCACCCGTTTAAATAACAATCATTACATACTCCAATATGCAAGTAACCTTTCTAACATATTTATTTCTCACATACTGAGTTCGTGATGTGGAATCGTGACTAACTTGAATAGCTTATTATATTATATAAGGTTTAGTTTTTCAAGATAATAAAATAATGGTTAATTTCTGAACGCATTCTGTATTAATCATGTGTTATGTTTTTATTGCGAGCTGATTGACGTGAGTTATGGAATACGGTTTAAAAGTTTAAGTTATTATTATAGTCGATGGTTTAATTAAAGTCTGTATGTATTTTAGATCTATGTTCAAGCGTAGATTTTTTGACAGCTTCCAATAAAAAAACTGTCTAAAATTCTAGATTTTGTATCTTTGAAGGGTTTTGGTCGTAATCTCCCACGGTGACCAACCGAGTTTGTGTAATTTGTTGTAGTATTTTATTCCTATCTTCGAGAGGGAGGCATTAATTGCTATGTATTGTTATCCTGGGAGTGATTCCCATTTTGTTCACTAAGAAATTTAGCGTACTCTGTTTCAAAACTCCTTCAGAGAAACTAGTTGATTTAAGCGCCTTTGTCTGGGTCGGCGTAGCTTTGTTTTTCTTGCTGGCGTGTGGTATGCGATCCAATTGGTTGCTCATGTTATTTTCGGGTGTGATTGCAAGTGTCCTCTTTTTATTATTAGTTATAAATTCAGGTTTTTTATTAAGTATTACCAGTTTATCGTATTTAATTATGGCCAAATTCCCCTTTTCTTTCTCAAATTTTACTCTCCATTTCACTAGAACTTGCAGTGGATATTATTCTTTAATATACACTCATGAGCAACTGAATCGACTCACGCCAACAAAATGTACAAAGTGTAATTTTATTCAAAAATTACTTGAGTACTGTATATAATAGTTTTATTTATTTTGAATGCTAGATGTTTAAGCTTCAAAATGATACCATTATTTTGAAAATCTACCCAGTACTTTTTAAATTAATCAGATTTGAATGGAAACACTCCAAAAGTAAAGTTAATTAAGGTAAATATAGGACTGATCAAAATTAAAATAAAACAGAAAATTTATGTTTAATGCTCAAAACGTATTGTCTCATCAATACTTGATGTTGCCTCCTCTTGCTTTAATTACACTTCGAAAGCGGTTTCTCATTGATCTGATAATTTTTTAATTAATTGTTGAGGAAGCCTTTCCCACTCCTCTTCCAGCGCTGTCTTTAGCTCTGCGATGTTTGTAGGCGCCGGATTTCTGGCTCGTATCCTCCGTTTGAGCTCGTCCCATAGATGCTCAATTGGATTGAGATCAGGACTTAGTACTGGCCAGTCCATGGTCCGAATGCCAACTTCATCCATGAACTGACGAGTGATTCGTGCTGTATGACACCGGGCATTGTCATGCATTAGAAAGAAGCCGTCCTCGATGAAGCCTTTATAAAGCAAGACATGGTCCAGAAGAATATCTTCCACATATCGCGCAGCAGTCAGACCGCCTCTTCGGCCTCCACCAGGGACGAAAACGAGCTCCGTTTTTCCTTCCAGCGAAATGCCCGCCCACATCATACATGAACCACCCCCGTAGGCCACTGTTTCGGCAAAACAGCACTGCGCAAACCGCTCGCCTGTACGCCTGTACGCCGAGCTCTCCTATCACTGCCATGTAAACACACTCTGCACTCGTCAGAGAACAGGACTGACCGCCATGCTCAGCAGGCCAATTGATGTGTTCGCAAGCAAATTCAAGGCGCGCCTGTCGGTGAGCTGTGGTCAATTTCGGGCCTCTGGCAGGCCGTCTTGGAACGAGGTTCGCTTCTCTCAATCTTCTTCTGACCGTCCGTTGACTGACAGATACTCCTCGAACCTCTCTCAGCTGCTGCTGCTGCTGCTGGACAAAAACACCGGTAAGATGGCGATTTCTGAGACTCGTCGAAACGATGAAACGGTCGTCTCTCTCAGATGTACGCCGGCGCCGACTGCTATCTGCCCTCCTAGAGTAAGAGCCAGTCTCCTGGAATCTTCTGTACACCCTTGACACAGCAGATTGGCTCAGGTTTAGTCGACGAGCGACTTCTCGCTGGCTTAGACCCTGTTGCAGCAAAGCAACAACTTGAGCGGCTTTTGCTGATGTTGTATCCATAGTGGTTGTAAATCGGGGATTGTAACTTGCGTAGGTGTGTTCAGGTCAACGTCTGATAAGCGACTGATAACTGTGCCGTGTCTTCTTCTCTCACACACCGGCGAAGCCGGTGTGGGGGCTGCAGTACCGAGCTTTTTTGCCCTTTCCTGCGGAGTTCTTTCCGCCCCCTTTTCTACGGGGGGGTCATCGGGTCGGCTCGCGGAGCCTCAGGTACTTACTCTCGCGCTGCTGGCCGCCCGATGGTCTCTCCGCAGGACGGAGTGATATGCGGTCGGCTGCTAGACACGGATCTAGGTTGGGTGGTTGGAGGGGTGGGGTGGGGAGGGATGGAGGGATGTCAACGTCAGAGTCTGTCGACGTCTGGTCGTTATCTGTTACCAGTTCCCGCGAATATGGCTTACTCTTTGGGGATCTGTCTGTGAGAGGAGCTAGTTCTTGTAAGTGTGAGTAAGCGGAGTTGCCCAGGCGCGCAAACATCCTGGTTGCTAGGCGGCCTATGAATTGGTCTAAGCTCTCAATTTCTAGGTTCCGTTGAATTGTGCTGTTTCGGACGTGGCGCATCTACGATGGTCCTGAGGCAGAGGCTTTGCTGACTTTGTAGTATCTTTCTGTGGTCTTTGGCTAACAAAGCATACCATGGGGGGTCGCGTATGTGAGACGCGGACGGACATAGGTATTGTATAGTCCAACCTTCATTCGGAGCGGTAGGTTGGACTGCAGGACGGGCTTGAGTAGTGCTCGGGTTATACTCGCCAGGCCACGGACGTTACTTGCGTGTTTCCTCATCGTTAGCTTGCGGTCTAAAGTTACCCCCAGATATTTAGCCGTGTGCGACCAGGCCACCGGCTGTTCCTCCAGGGTGAGTTTGGGTGGTAGGGTGAGCTTCCTCGAAAATATGACGGCCTGTGTCTTACTCACATTGACACTCAGTCTCCATTTTGTCAGCCAGGCGGGGAGCTCTGTTAGGACCCTGATAAATGTGCACTGCTTGCAGGTGGTTTTATAGGGGGTTGCAACGCGCCCTCGCGTGTACCGCACGAAGCGCATTTTTGATGCTTACACGGTTATAACGATATAAAAAAAAGGACTGAACGGATTTAAATGATAGTGGTGTTATTGTAAAGCCTAAATATCAATCTTTAAAAAAATATATATATTTTATATACATTACTCAAGTCATTTTCGAAAAAAGTTACACTTTATACATTTTGTAGGGGTGAGTCGATTCAGTTGCTCACGAGTGTAGTACGGAGTTTCGTTCAGCGCTACTTTATGTTTCAGAATATCGATTTTCCTGCCAAGAGTTGAAAATGTTACTGTCACTGGTCGAGGTCTTTCCCCTTTCTGTCCTAGCCTTCTACGTGCCTGTATATCTCTGGCGTCTAATCTTATCGAATATCAAGATCGATATACAATTTTTCGCTTTCTCCTATGCCAAATATACTAAGTTTCTCTGTCTTGTCTCTCTTTCCAAAAAGTGTTCTCTGTTTTCCTGTGTTTCTACTGTTTGTGCTTGTAATTTCATCGGTACTCTTCAAACCGAAGCAGTATGGAGGCAGATATTTGACTATTCACCCATTTCATCTGTAATCTCACCATTTAGGGTCATAGGGTCGCCACCATTTTTTTGGATGAATAAAGTATTTTTTCATTTCAGTAGTTCATACTATACTTTATTATCATTCTATCGAAATTGAAAAATCGGACTACGCGGTACAGAATTATCGCTGAACATACAAAAAACATATTTCGACGAATATTCTCGTTCAGTATAGAAGTCAGTTAAAAAATAAGCATTTTTAGAAACAAACCGTAATTTTTCTTTAAGCTAGAATTTTAGACAGTTTTTTCATTGGAAGCTGCCAAAAAATCTACACTTGAACATAGATCTAGAATACAGGCTTTAAACCATCGAGTCAGGCTATAATAATAACTTTTAACCGTATTCAATAACTCACGTCAATCAGCTCGCAATAAGAACATAACATAGTATAAAAAAACACTTATTTATCTTTAAAAACATACCTTAACTCATTTCGATATTTTGCGTAGCTTTGTTCAGAAACGCTTAAACGCCAAGTTTTCAATTTATATACTCCCTTACGTATGTATTCATAACCAGTAAAAAGCTAGTAACAGTCAAGAAATACGTAAATTGAGTATTTTAACGTAATACCCCGCTTTACGCGAGGGATACGTTCCGGAAAAAATCGCGTTAACTGAAATTCGCGTATATCGAGGCTTATGATTAAACAGTCAAAATTTTATACAAAAAAATATGAATCATTTTAATCAATCACTTTAATTCTAAGAACATTTTATGCAATACATACTATTAATTATTTTTTACGGAAAAATACATCTATTGTCTTTTGGGTAGGGTTTTTTTACGTTCTTGTAAAATACGTTCATGACACCCTGTTTTTAATTGTTTGACACACGATCAAGACACGGTCATCATTATTGTCTATACTCTGCAATATGTCCAAACCTGAATAAAATTTTGAAAGAAAATTTTGTATTCCCCCTGAAGATAAAACTTTCTCTTCTACTTGCTCTTCCTCATCGTAGATATGATTATTCTGTAACTCGATCAGATCTTCATTGCTGAGAGGATCGTCGTGCGTTGCTACAAGTTCTACGAGATCTTCTACCGCGACATCTTCAAGTTCAGACCCTTCAATCATTGCAGCAATGTCTTCAAGCACTTGTCTCTGCATCTGGACAATTGTTCTAGGTGCTTCCACTACATCTGGTCAAAGATTACGCCACTCTTTTTAACTTCCTTCCAAGCCTCTTCTATGTTGTGAATAGCCTTCATAACGTTGTATGACTTCCACCACTCTCGCATAGACTGTCTTCCTTCCCCGTCAGTTTCATGAATTAGTTGGCTAAAAGTGCGGCGATGGTAATAAGCTTTAAAGTTTGCTATTGCTCCCTGGTCCATAGGTTGTAATATTGATGTAGTGTTTGGTGGAAGGAACTTCACGTACACTTTTAAGTCTCTCTCTCACTTGATAGTGAAGTTGGATATCCTGGGGCGTTCTCTAAGAGTAATATAACTTTTGGTTCAAGCCCATTTCTGTCACAGTAGGATTTGACTGATGGGCAAAAACTATTAGAATACCATTCTTGAAAAATTCCCATGTAACCCACGCCTTTCTGTTTGATCGCCACACAACTGGTAGACTTGTCTTGTCTGTGCCTCGCATTGCACGGGGTGTTTCTGAATGATACACTAGTAAAGGGTTCAGTTTGAAATCACCAGTGGCATTACCACCCAGCAGAAGTGTAAGTCGATCTTTCGCAGCTTTGAAACTACTGGCTTGACGTTCTTCCTTAGAAATGAATGTTCGAGATGGCATTTTTTTCCAGTAAAGTCCGGTCTCATCAACATTGAAGATGAGACAAGCAGGAATTTTCTCTCATCCAACGAACTCTTGAAACTTGTCTGGAAACTCAGCTGCAGCTTGAATGTCCGCGCTGGCCGCCTCGCCTGTTATATGGATATTGTGAAGATTAGAACGCTGCTTGAACCGATGGAACCAGCCTCTGCTGGCAGCAAAAGTCGGAGTGGAACTCCCTTCTCCTTCTTCTGTTTTCAGCATCTCATACAAAGATTTTACTTTTGTGCATATGAGGTCTTGACTTAGCGGTGTGTTCTTCTTATTTAAATCTTCGATCCAGACTGACAGTAACTTCTCCATTCTTTCTAAGATAGAGGATCTCGAACGAGAAAGTTTTGTTGCACTTATAGGTGTTGAACTTTCGCTGCAGACTTTAATTTTTTCCCAATTTTTAAAAATCGTTCTCAAAGTCGATTCTGAGAGTCCAAAATCTCTCCCAACAATTGTTGCTTTGCCTCCATTTTCCATTCTTCTTAACACTTTCATCTTCAATTCCAAAGTTACGCTTTTACGCTCATTTTTCTTTACAGGCGGGGTTTTTGACGTAGCGTTAAATTATGTATGTATCTCCAATAAATTTTAAAATACGACTGCCAGCCGAACTAAACATGACGGAACAAACGAAACGAACGAGGGAATCCCCATAGAACAAAGTCGAAGGACGGGGAATTCCCAATTCTTCAAACAGAATGTTCAGAGGCAGCGGGGATTCCCGCGACCATAGAGAAGTTGATGACTACATTATCTTTATACGCACTCTTTCGCGTAATGCAAGGCATTTGAGCGCGAAATTAGAAATTCGCGTTATAGTGAAACCGCGCATAACAGGGTCGCGTAAAGTGGGGTATTACTGTACTTTATTTGTCTCATCGATTTATAAAGTACACCTGCGCGAGAAAGAGGTCAAAACTCTACTTTAGAGGGTGGCAACCCTAGGCATAACAGTTCGATTTCTCAAGGTTCGAAAACTGATAACATAATCAGAAGTGAAGTGGTAGTTATCAATAATTCATTTAGTTTGTCTGTCTGTTCGTGTAACCACGACCTCCTTAGGTCGTACGATCTCGTTTCCGTGTCAATATTATGCTTATTTATTCGAGACTAGAGTATGGCACGACTTTGCTCCCTTTCTGACACCTGCTAAACTAGCCTATTGCTGTTAAATGCATTATAGAACTTTATGCGAGTCCCGCGGCTATTTGAAGAATTAGCGTTATCAGAGAAAATAGGGTTGTAAATTTATGTTTTATGTAATCGTCTTAGAGGACGCGTACTAACACGCTTCAAACGCGATTCTTTCGTCATCATCATCCTGACATTGATGGGTATAGGCCTGGCCTGCCCTAGTTTGTGTCATCCACCACGATCCACCACGATCGCGGGCTGTCAGTGGGTGAGACTAGCTGTCACCCACTGACAGCCCGCGACCTTTACGAGGTCGTCCACCTATCTCGCTGACGGACGTCCTACTCTTCTATACCCGCTCCTCGGCCACCATTGGCCATGCTCCATCTGTCATCACCACGTCTAGCCAAGTGTCCCGCCTAAGACCATATGAGCTCCATAACTCGAATCCTAGCGTCATGAACCTTCGTTCGTCTTCGGATCTCGACGTTTGGAACTTGATCTAACAGTCTGATGCCGAGCATGGTACGCTCCATGGCCCTGTGCAACTCTTAACGCAATCCTTTACTTATTGAAGAAAAACTTCTTTACGCACGCTTGACTTGGGAAGTAAGCTGGTGAATGCGTGACGAAGGCGTTACGAAAAGTGCGATCGCGCGAGGCGAACGGAAGTTGAGAGGGAGATATAAGTTAGTGAAGATAGAAAGAGAGAGAGAGAGTTACGTTTCGTTTGTTACTATAGGGGCAAGAGAGAGAGGTGCGAGCGCACATTTTCTTTCTCTCTTTCTCACATAGCCAGTTACGTTTCGTATATCTAAGACACAGTGCAGGTCTATTGTCTGTATCACACTGTAAGAACAAGAGAGAGCAGTGCGCGCGCACATTTTCTTTCTCTCTTCCTCTCATAGCCAGTGCATGAAATATATATATATGTCAGTTAGTAGTTCGTTTGCGAGTTTGCTAGCGTTACGCGAACGGTGATTTCTTGAATATTATTCGTAATTTCATTTCGTTCTTGAACAATTTTATTAATTAATATTTTGAAAAAGAAGTTTTACTTCAGTCGTGTGGTCTAAAGAACGCTTTTTTTTATTTTTTTACCATCTTTTGGGCATCGCAATCGAAAACGCGCGTTCCCAACACGCGTCATCTGCACGTGTAAAATATGCACTTAGAACATAGACTCTAGCAGCGCCCAACCAAACAAAGGCTTCTTTTGTGGAACGAACTCCAGTAACAATTTTCTTTATACATGTATAGACTGCCATAAAAAATATAGCTCCTGTCAACCTCATACGTCATCTGGACGAGTTTACCGTTGGCATTTCCCTTTACCACATAATTATTTCAATAAAAGCATTATTTTTATCAAAAATGATCTAGATTATTAAAGCACTGAGGTGTAATTCCGGTATAAATCAAATAAAAATTGCTCGTGCGAATGTCAGTTTCCTAGTTACCCAAGAAGTCAAGAAATCCTTCCATATAATAAATAAATGCGAAAGTTTGTATGTTCGACATCACATTTGTTTATCTATCATCAGCATCACACTAATATTATAAATGTTAATGTTTGGATGTTTGTTTATTTATTTTTTGTTTGTTACTCAATCACGTCGTAACGGCTGAACCGATTTCTATGAAATTTGGTGTATACGTTGATTATATCCTGGAGTACCACATAGGCTACCTTTTATTCCATAAATCAGTTCCCATGGGATAATAATGGGGTGTCAAGTGAAGTTGCAACGGCTAGTTTAGCTTTATTTCTAGTTTACCTACACTTTAGTAGTGTGACGAAGTCGCGGGCAACAGCTAGTTAATTATATTTGTGATATTCAATACGTAATATATAATACGTGCAGAACTAAGTTGAGTGTTTCCATAAGTAACCTACTTATAAAGGCTTCTTTTCTTTCTGTTCTGGGCAAAGTCATGGACAGAAGTTACCTACACCATAATTTCCAACACTTTTACCTTGCGAGCGTAAGTCGCATTCTAAAGTTATTGCAAATTGCATTAATAATACTTACAGTACATTTAATAGTTCCGGTTCGGCCAATGATAATGTAGGGACTGGTTTTACTCATGTAATAAAAAGTCCATACACGTAAAATTTTATATTACGCCTCGACTTTAGTATATTTAATTTCCGAAACGTCTAGGGAGGAAACTTGTAAATAAATACTTACCCGCATAAGGCACCAAAAAAAAACTCTGCGTGTTCCGATATCCGTCGGTAGCTACGACTCGTTTCTCCTTGAAAACTTGTCAAAAGTTTGACACTAATTTGACGTTTTCCAACGAGATACTAGTTGTAGTCGGTTACCGACGGATATAGGAATCGGCCGTGATAGACACACGTGGAGTGAATAGGGGCTCCGTTTGTCCGTTTGTAAAATGTTACCTATCAAATAAACTGAACAAAATGTCACAAAAAACGTCAAGTATGACATTGACAGCTTCCAGCTCCAGTTAATGGATTTATCTTACGAAAATTAAACTAAGTAAGGTTTTTCACTCGAAACCATATTTTAGAATTTTCGAAATTCGAACTAAATCGAGCATGAGATTATTTATATTTTTTCTTTTATATAATACTTGATTCGGTGTAAATTTAATGCTGGAATTATCCATATTAATACAAGTTCTATTTCTTTTTAAGTGGATTTATACTTGCATTCACTTTTTATAGACATAACCGTTTGATAATATTTTGTATAAGGTTAGCGCTTTGTCCTAAACCGCTGAGTTTTATTAACTACTATTACTTTAATTTGCATATATATCGATAATTAAAATTTTTACTGTTTGTATTTTTATATAACTTGTAGATTGTCGTAAAAAGTGCATGAAAACCAGATGATTATTAACGTCTAAAAATATTTTATAATTTATAATTCTCAATTAAATACTTTGATAGTCATGCAGTTTTTTTTTACAGTGACAGTACATCTGTAATTTCTTTTAAATTGGGTACTCATATTAATATGGTAGGTGAAGCCATTCTAACATAGTTAAGACATGTTATACATGTCCTATCTAAGTAGATTCATATTATCAGGAAAGATTATGCGTTCTGAATATTGCAATCTTCTTGACCGCTCTGCCAAAACGGTATAATAAGTCTGAGAACTGTGTAATTAGTCTAACATTTGTCAGTCGTTCATTCTTGTGTACATTATCCGACTATTACAATGCTGGGAGTCCATCTGACATCAAGAGGATCGTTGAAAAGACCAGAATGCGTCCAGCTCATGATCACATGGCTGAAAATAGAAGAGGCTTATACTCTGCAGGTGCATCATCATCAGCCCACATTAGTGTACTGCCTAGCACGCTACTGAGCCCGATCTTCGGCTCTTCTCATCCAATTTCTGTCCGCCACCTTTCTTATGTCATCGCTCCACCTAGCCGGGGGACGCCCCACACTACGTTTTCCAAGACGCGGTCTCCACTCAAGAACTCATTTACCCCAACGGTGTTCGGTTCTCCGGCATATATGGCCAGTCCACTGACACTTCAGTTTGTTAATCCGCTGGACTATGTGACCTTGGTTATCTGTCGGATAACCTCGTTACGGATTTTATCCTTCAGAGAAACTCCAAGCATAGCCCGTTCCATAGCTCGCTGCGCAACCTTAAATTGGTGGACTAGTCCTAGCGTGAGCGTCCACGTCTCAACACCACTTCGTAATAGTGTATACCAATGATATCCATTCATACCTATGTAAGGCGTAGTTCTAAGAGTTTCCTAGAGTATGATGGTTTATGAGTTTCTTGATTATCGTAAGAATTTAAAGGAACTTAAGATATACTTATTATAATCTAATAAAACGTTTTTAAGTTCTTCACTTATCTAAATGCATAAGTTAATGTTTGCAGAATGTAAATGCAAGATTATCTTTTGAATGTCTCAGATGCAGATAAGTGTCCAGTCTTTAATGCAACCATAAGAACATAATCATCGTTACAACATTGTTGCATAAAAATAAAGTGTTATGCTTATTCGCTTTTAACCAGTAATCGGTTGAGTAAAGATACGCTACTTGACATTTGACAGTGACAGGCAGAAGTAGAGCAAGATTCTACTTATGTAAAAAAGTACATAAAAATAGTTATTATACCGTAAAAGTCAGGAATAAGTGTAGTTAAAAATTCAGACGACATCTGGCATACCGTTAACTCAATATAGACAGCTGACATTTTGCAAAACAACCGCATTTTGCACGTATTTATTTGTAGGCATAATGTTTTGTAAATCGTCCTTGATTGCTTGTGAAATTCGCGCCCACGAACATACCTCGGGAAAATTGAGCTTTTGTCCTTGTCCGTCGTTAGTAAGTTCCGTATGTCGGAAAGAGATGGAATGAACAGGTGAGTGATGCGAGACTAGAGAGCTTCGTCTCCAGCCAGTCTCAGGGCGCTGCGCGTGCGGCGCGACCGCGCGTGAAACCGACCCGACGTACATTTTTAAACGAAACGCGATCGTTCCGAATTCGAAAATTTTGAAGTTCATTGATGTTCTCATGTTTGTGGTTTTCTGTGCAGTGATTTTTTATTTTTTTACGGTCGGTAAGTTAAGGAATCTCAGGTCAGCAGTTAGTCACCGTTTTTTATGGTCACTACTATCCTGTTAACTGCTGGTTATAATTTTAGAAATAATATTCTCGAAACTGTTTGGCGAATGGCAATACAAAAACTTAAGTTTTTTCTACAGGACAGGAAGTGAACGGATTTCAGTCGTCTTTATCTCTAGTTACAGAGTTAATTGTGGTTCACATTATTCTTTTTCTGTTACGAATCTTAATTTTATTAACCTTTTGACAGAACGCATGACATTAATACCAAATTACTTTTATTTTCCGTATTAAAGTTGCCCTTAATTAACAAACCTGCAATTAGTAATTATCGGAAATCAGATTCGCTTTTGACATTTGACAGCACCTAACCTCAACATTTAAATATGAAAATAATACTCTTCTGTGTTAATGCATTTTATGTTTCCATTCTACCATACAATATGCTATGACTTATCCACCGATTGGTAGAATGGTCTTTGTCGCAACGGCCATAAAGTTTTGAAATCCGTATATTCTGAAGAGTGAACGTATTCTAAACGTCGTTAGTTTCTAAAATAAATGAGTCGTTTCGGCAGACGAGATTAGAAATGTCATGTATCAGAGAACTAATAGGTTAAGCATCAGTCCTTAAAGGTATGAACCGTTTCGGTATGAACTTGAATACCAACATGAATTGTAACTTCGTCAGTTGCTGATGATTGCTACAATACTAAAACTAGTACCTACACAATTAATTCATAAGTCGAATTTAACCATCTATAGTTTTAAACATCATAAATAATTAATGACGACCTCCGTGGTGCTGTGGGCGAATAGCCGGCTGAGACGCAGGAGGTAGCGGAGTTCGATTCCCGCTGCGGAACAAATGTTTGCATGATCTACAGATATTTGTTCCGGGTCCGGTTGTTTCTCTATATATTATGAATATGTATTTAAAAAAAAAAGTAGGTATATAAGTAGTCTATCAGTTATCTGGTTCCCATAGTACAAGCTCTGCTTTGTTTGGGGCTAGATAGCGCTGTGTGAAATGTCCAGAAATATTCATTTATTTTATAGTTGGCAGTTTACCGAACTGAACCTACATTACGGATTAAATCCACTTGTGTCACCTGACACCAGACTATCCCCTATTTCTCCGCCACTTTTCCCTACTTCTATATAAATCCTTATTTTGACAAATTTTCATTGAAAACTTTGCCTTGAGTTCACGTGATTGAGACATAAGTATAGATTTTTTTTAATTAAATGCAAAACTTTATTTATTGCTAATTGTGGTTAAATTACATGATGCCAATTTTAGCTCAGTTCCAAGTCCAACACATTTCGCTCAAGCTAAGCTTGTTATTTAAATTGATTTTATTTGAATTTATGTTAATTACACAGTCAATTTTATCAATTTAATTATTAGATATGTCATATTAAAAGTACAATATAAATGATTAACAATGTCATTATTTCTAATAATGACATGGTCTGCCGGAGTCACCCTTTTAGACAAAGTGCTGAACCATTATATCAGAGGAAACTTCGAAGTAAGACCCATACCAGACAAATTAGTAGAGACACGACTACGATGCTACGGCCATGTCATGAGGACGCCAGTAGACCATATGACTCGAATAGTTCTGGACTTGAAGATCGGACAGAGAAAAAGCGGAAGACCCCGACTAACACGGATGGCTGTAATAAAGAAAGACCTGGAGAATGACAACATAGACCCAATGACGATCCAGAAAAGACATATCTGGAGACAAGTGATTAGGAGAGCCGACCTCAAATAAAAATGGGAGAAGGCCTGAAGAAGAAGAAGAAGAAGAATTTCATTATTTACAGTCATGCCAATACACTTTCCAATTAAAAAACTAACAAAACCTAAATGTTTAGATGAGATCTGTCATTAATTGGCTCATTTAAGTTTTAGAATACGTTCTACAGCTGTCATTAATTGTAGGTACCTACTGTCAGTTTTTAATGACTATAAAACTCTCTAACTAATGCTTATTTTTACTCTGGTAAAGCTGTATTTAGACATGGGTTTATTATAGTGATCTCCCGGGACACATGCGGCAGTTAAAGTGAGAAAACACTATCAAAGTAACTTCTGTAAGTTACTGTTAAGTGTGTTCACGTTCGGTCTTGACGTTTTTACTAGCCATGTGAATGAGATCGAAAGTTGTGTTGTAAATAAACACGTAATCAGTAAGAACTAGGAATTAAAAGCCCGTCTGCAGCTACGAGTATATCATATTAACCCTTATAAATGTATAAGAGTAGAAGAATTGTGAAAGAGCTCGTCCGGGGAAGAACCTACTACCATAGGTACCCATTTCTGCCGCCAAACAGCATTGCTGTATATCAAATCAAATCAAATACGTTTATTTGTGAACAACACCAATAGTACAACAGAACAAACACACACAGGAGACATAACAAACAGAACAAAGAAACAATAACTAAAAGATTAAAATTAAATAAAAATGCAAAAAATATGTGTGTGTCTCATCGTACTCACTGCATGTGTCACAAAAAGGCTTTAACTCAGCATGTGCTGGGTTGCACTGGCTACTCAGCGCTGGTCTTCCGTTAGAGCCTCTTTGAGTAGACCACGGATATCCGCCCACTAATTAGGCAGTGTACAACTAAATACAATTAAATATACTAAGGATAAAAATAAATAACATCATCATAAAATATAATAATAGTAACGCGATATTTACCGTGAAGCCGGAGAGAGTCAACAAGTACCTACTAAAATAAAACACATGAGAAGCTAGCCCCACAACAACGCACTAGCTGGCCACCTACTAATACGAACCTACTCCTAGCATTTACCAATAAAGTGTAGGCACGTTTAAATGAAGAACACCTCGTTTTTGAGGTGTTCGTTCTCCTTTTGCTGTTTACTGAGGATATCGGTTTGTAGGGTATGGTTGCTAATAAAATTACAGGGACATGTCCCTATAACTTGAGGCTTTTAGGTGTAAAGCCTCAAAGCCTCAAGTTGATGGACGCAGGGCAGTACATCATAGTCGTTGAGCAAGTTTCTAAGATGCGCTGCGTGACCTACGCTACACTACACTTTGTTATAGGAGATGGTTACCACGTGGTTACCACTTAACATCAGGTAATAAGGTTCTATCTCCAAATGGTGTGCTATCCAATAAAAGTAGTATCTATAAAGACGGCAAAAAAATCACGTTTGTTGTATGGGAGCCCCCCTTAAATATTTGTTTTATTTTAATTTAATTATTTATTTTTAAAGTGAATGTATAACTAAATATTTTGTGAATATTTTAAGCGTCTACGTGTTGCCGTTATCAATATCGAGCTAAAACGAGCAAAAAAATCACGTTTGTTGTATGAGAGCCCCCCTTAAATATTTATTTTATTATGTTATTAGTATTTCTTGTTATAGCGGCAACAGAAATACATCATCTGTGAATTTCAACTGTCTAACTATCACGGTTCATGAGATACAGCCTGGTGACAGCGGATTCTTAGTAATAGGGTCCCGTTTGACCCTTTGAGCACGGAACCCTAAAAACCTCTATTACCTCCTGAAACTCGTTTCATTATGCTCTTAGTTTTGATACCCTTTATCGCTATGTTTTTATGAAAAAAAGTTTGTACCTGGCGCCTTGGTGGTCGGTATTTTGAAACTTCCTAATAGCTTTTGAAACTGTCGAGGACTGCACGAATCTTTTGACTTACGATTTATCTAACTGTACCTAGTCGTTTTGCTATGAGGTTATAAAAAGTAGGTACGCAACCTACTAATTATTATAACATCGAAAGTCTCTCTGTTACGTTTTCACGACGCGACCGAAACGGCTGGACGGATTTTAATCAAATTTGGTACTTACATAGATATTTTATGACCGGGATGGAGACGTAGGGTACTTTTTACCCGATTGCGCAGAAGTGTCATATTTTTATTGACGAACCACGCGTGTGAAACCGTGAGCGTAAGCTTGTATTAATACTTTCATTATTTGTTATTTTTGTTATGTCTCCAGTGTGTGTTTGTCCTGTTGTACTGTTGGTGTTGTTGACAAATAAATGTTTACACACCATCATCATATCAGGTATGGAATGTCCACATCCTCCACCACCTCTAGAGCGATTTTGTGCAGCCTGCACGCAACGGATTCCACCAACTTTTATTAGGTATTTCCACCAAGTGGGGAGTTGCTGGCGATACGGACAAAATTATTATTAGTAATAATTATTAGGACACAGTGTCCCAACTGACACTTTTGATTTTAATAATGACTGAATGAAAATTCTTTATTATACCTTACAAGCTAGACACAACAGATTTATAGAAATAAACAAATAAAAGTAAGCATAATGGGCAGTCTTATCGCTTAACAAAGCGATCTCTTCCAGACAACCTTATTTATATTAATATGTTATTACCGTCAATTCGGACACCATCAAATTATTGAAGCTGTTGAGTACAGTCAGGTAAAAAATGTTTAAGCAAAATATAATAAAATGTGATAAAGCTAATCAAATTGCTTTGCGAGCGTGTGGTGACTTACATTAATGTTAAATAAAACCACAAGTTTCATTCATAGCGTATATTTGGTATAAATCAACATCTTGTATACTTAGGCATCTATATAACCATCAGGTGGGCCGTAAGCCCCACAAATAACATTAAAAATAAAATTTATATATTATGTCTACATACGATGACATCTCCCAACTGCTAGTTGTTTAATAATCATCGCTTTAAAATGCTTCGGCTGTCCCATTAATTATCGAATAGACATTGAATCAGGGCTGTAGGCACTCGACATAAATGATTCTTCATTTTGACTAAACTAATGACATCATTTGATGAGCGCTTGAAGAAGATTGAATATAGCACCAACATAGCTATAGCTGAACCTAAACATATATTAACCAACTTAAAATAAATGCTTGGAACTGATCACCAAAACGAACTGCAAGTAGTCCTACATATAAACAATATAGATGTATGATAGTGTAGTGTACATTAATAATAGTGTAAAGTAGTGAGAGTGTTAGTGCTACCTATAAAGAACACATGAACAAAGTGTCTTCCCCTTAACTAGAGACAATAAGAAAAGTGCTATTGGACACATTCTTCGTAAACACTAAGTCAAAATTAAATTACTCATTACCCTATGCATGACTAGATTGTAATAATATTACTAGGGTATAATAGGAATTGTACACAAGGAATCAAACTTTATTTTTGACTAAACGTACTGGTGGTAGAGCTTTTGTGAACGGGCACGAGGAAGTGGGCACCACAGCGTTACCTTTATCTGCCGCCAAATAGCAGTAATTGTGCTGCTGTGTTCCGGTTAGATAATAATGGTATGTTCCTGTAATTACTGGCGCATAGGCATAACAGCTAAGTCCTATAGTATAGCAACGTATCCACATAGAGATCAAGACAACATAATAGCTTGTTTTGAATGCTATGTGGATATTCATGGGCTGCAGTAGCCAATTAACATCTGGTGGACTGCATGCTCGTTTGACATATATGTTCTATAAAAAAAGGTGTTTCTACTAGGCACCAACCATCCCAAAATTTCTAATTGATTGTTTGTTACTCAATCATGTTGTAACATCGGAACCGATTTCGATAAAATTTGGTAGGTACTCGTATATATATATAGATAGACCCGGATTTCAACAGCCTACCTTTCAATGACGTGCGGAAGCTGGTTTCCTATATCCTCACATTCTCCTTTGTAGACCATTCATACCTCACCAGTTGACCCGCCCGCGGCTTCGCACGCGTGGTTTGTCAATAAAAACATTTCCCTCCTGCGCAGTCGGGTAAACAGTAGCCTATGTCCCAATCCCGGTCATAATCTATCTGTATACTTACCAAATTTAATGGAAATCGGTCTAGTCGCGAAAGCGTAACAGACAGACTAACTTCTGAATTATAACTATAATATTAGTATGGATTGTTGTGCCCCACGTAATGTGGGAAAGAGCACGAAAATTACGATGAATTTTAAAAATAATCGTCAGTCTACAATCAACATTTCCGGTTCAAATAAGAATAACGACACCCTATATTTTTCTCCTAAACTGCGTAATATATTTTAGTGATATTATGCGTATAGGGACGTATGACAGCGCCAAGTCGCCAACTGCTGTCAAACAAATCGAGCGGCTGACTCACGATGAGTGTAGCGGTAAAGTTAGATTTTAACTGGGATATATAAAATAAAGTCGGGCTAGATTTTGCTGATCTTTGATTTGTTGGATTTGTGTCCGCCCCGAATAGCAGGATAACTATTAAAATATCGGAAAAATTCTCGCAAAAAGAAATTACGAAGAAAATTAATTTTATCATTCATAGACATAGACGACCTCTGTGGTGCAGTGGGCGAATAGCCGGCGGAGACGCAGGAGGTAGCGGGCTCGATTCCCGCTGCGGAACAAATGTTTACATGATCTACAGGTGTTTGTTCCGGGTCTGGTTGTTTCTCTATATATTATATGCATGATCTACAGATGTTTGTTCCGGGTCTGGTTGTTTCTCTATATATTATATGCATGATCTAAAGATGTTTGTTCCGGGTCTGGTTGTTTCTCTATATATTATAAGTATGTATTTACAAAAAAAATGAAGTATATTCTATGATTATATCAGTTATCTGGTTCCCATAGTACAAGCTCTGCTTAGTTTGGGGCTAGATAGCGCTGTGTGAAAAGTCCAGAAATATTTATTTATTTATTTATCATACATAGATGCAGCTAATGATGGCCGATTGACAATTCTACCGGGGTGACGTACATTGCCAGCCCGTGTCATATGCATGTCAAGGCGGTGCGAAGTTCGGCGGGTCAGCTAGTTAGTTATTAAATTACCTACAAAGAGTTTATACAGTAATATTTTCTTGTTCATAAACCAAGACGTTATTTAGATAGGCGTGCGATATTCTTTACTCCGGAAAAAAGTGCGGTAGATAGAAGTAATAATTTATTTTGATGAAATAAACAAAGAATAACAAGAAGTGAGAAATCATTACTTTTCTTGTCTTATTACATACTTGTTTATATTTATTTTCCTTATGAATCCATCAATATTTGGGTTTTCTTATCGGGCTGTCAGCGCGAGTGTGATTCAGAACGTACAGCGTGCTATGTACCTCAATTCGTGAATAATCTTGCTTTTGATGGATAATAATATGACAGGGTTATTAGTCATATATTTAATAGATTTTTTTGTAATACTGGCTCGTGCAAATGGGTTCATCCATTTTTAGGGTTCCGTACCCAAAGGGTCAAACGGGACCCTATTACTAAGACTCCGCTGTCTGGCTGTCACCAGCCTGTATCTCGTGAACCGTGATAGTTAGACAGTTGAAATTTTCACAGATGATGTATTTCTGTTGCCGCTATAACAACAAATACTAAAAATAGAATAAAATAAATATTTAAGGAGGGCTCTCATACAACAAATGTGATTTTGTTTTGCTCGTTTTTGCTCGATATGGATAACGGCAACAAGTAGACACTTGAAATATACACAGAATATTTAGTTATATATTCACTTTAAAAATAAATAATTAAATTAAAATACAATTAATACTTATTTACGGGGGGGCTCCCATACAACAAACATGATTTTTTTGCCGTTTTTATAGATAATGGTACGGAACCCTTCGTGCGCGAGTCCGACTCGCACTTGGCCGGTTTTAATTGTTGTATTTATTTTTTTACGACCTCAGTGGCGCAGTGGGCGCATAGTGTGTAGTGGCTGAGACGCAGTAGGTAGCGGGTTGGATTCTCACCGCGGAATAAATGTTTGCATTATATACAGATATTTTTTCCAGGTCTGGTTATTTGTCTATATATTATAATTATGTATTTACAAAAGTATATAAGTATTCTAACAGTTATCTGGTTTTCATAGTACAAGCTCTGCTTAGTTTGGGGCTAGATAGCGCTGTGTGACATGTCCAGCAATATATATTTATTTACTTTATGGGCTCGCGTTAGACCACGATCCCTCCTGATGGTAAGCATTGATGCTGTCTATGTTGGATCACGGTCGCCCAGATGAAACCTGTTCACTTGTGACTTGAAGTTACCCAATTTGTAATTATCAGGAAACACAAACTCAGGCAAGATGAGTTGAGAAGAATTATGCCCAGATAATACGAATTGCTAATTGCAAGCGAATTTTATTATTATAGCATCCGGCATTATCTATCGAGTTTATTACAAACATCCAAAGAATGATTCAATAAATGCTTATTTATGGTTTCTGAAAGTTTTTTATATTATTTAAAGACAGTATTTTTTCTGTAAATCGCATAAAACATGTTTAATTACACAAATTTCTCAAAAAGGTTTTTGAATTGCTCATGAGAGCATGGAGTTCCTAAACTTCTTAATCGCTAAAGTAGTAATACTTCTTTAATGTGCAATTAGAATCTAATAAAATGTTTGTTGGAGGAATTTTGTTTTGTCCTGTTGTATGAGAATACATTTTATCAAATTTGACTAACTTTCGCGGCTCAGAATTTTTTCATCCGATACAATAAAATGATCCTTACAAAGGATTGCATCGATCGACATAAAAAAAAAATTACCAACTTAATTCATTTTAAGGCGCTACTCACGCTTGACCAAAAAACTTTTAATGCCAAAATGTTTTTCTTCGAAAACGAGCTGATGTTTTAAAAGAAACTGCACCTGTATCTCTTCTGGTTATGGGTGCTGCCGTACTGTCCCAGTTAAAAAAAACACTATATCAATTGGATTTGGAAAGTTAGTTTTTTAATTGAAAGTGTATTCTTTTTTGATCCCATGGAAATTTCATGAAAATTGGCAGAGTAGATTGGTTTTTACTGTTATCTGAAGTCGGTTATATTTTTGTTAAAAAGTTATTTGTTATGTCTTCCTTTCTAATGGGGTACAAAGAGGATAATGGGGGAAGTACTGTTGACACAAAGCTGAACCTAAATTTGAGATTGACACCCTGACACAGAATAAAATATTGTAAAAGCTACAAGTCGTCTCAAAAACCACGAAAAAAGTTAAATACCTGTTATGAGCCATTCCACAAAATTTTAACGCTCGAATTTAGGTATAATTCGGCAGCATTGTGTATGCATGCGTACACCGAAAAAAATATTTTTTTACTACAAACATTAAACTGAAAAACATTAAAAGCAAAGCGGTCTTCAGTAAGATTAACTAGTCATAAATAATAACAACTAATGTTTGAAAAACAGTAAAATACAAAACAATAACTGTAACTGTTAGAACATTACTTTTTACTGAAATCACAATAATAGAAATCAATCGCAACCATTACTTTATTAACAGTTAGTTTTAATGGTTAGAATCGTGTCTCAAAATGAACAAGACAGTAAAATGAACTATTTAACACAGTAAGATTTATTGATATAATTATCAAAAAATAAATTTAATGTAGTAGTGACAACTACTGCTTGAAACAGTATAATCAAATGATTGAAACAGTTAATTTTAATGGTGGCCTAATAGATCTTACTGACCACTATATTTCAAAAATTCATTATGTTAAAGCAGGAAACTCTAATGGTTCGAATGTTATTATCAAGTGAACGAAACAATTAGTTTAATTTACTACAAACATTAAACTGAAAAACATTAAAAGCAAAGCGGTCTTCAGTAAGACTAACTAGTCATAAATAGTAACATTTTAATGTTTGAAAAACAGTAAAATACAAAACAATAACTGTAACTGTTAGAACATTACTTTTTACTGAAATCACAATAATAGAAATCAATCGCAACCATTACTTTATTAACAGTTAGTTTTAATGGTTAGAATCGTGTCTCAAAATGAACAAGACAGTAAAATGAACTATTTAACACAGTAAGATTTATTGATATAATTATCAAAAAATAAATTTAATGTAGTAGTGACAACTACTGCTTGAAACAGTATAATCAAATGATTGAAACAGTTAATTTTAATGGTGGCCTAATAGATCTTACTGACCACTATATTTCAAAAATTCATTATGTTAAAGCAGGAAACTCTAATGGTTCGAATGTTATTATCAAGTGAACGAAACAATTAGTTTAATTTACTACAAACATTAAACTGAAAAACATTAAAAAGCAAAGCAGGTTTCAGTAAGACTAACTAGTCATAAATAGTAACAAGTAATGGTTAAAAAATAGTAAAACACATAACAGTAGGTAAGTTATACCATAAATGCTATTGGTTCGAACATCATTATCAAATAAAAACAAAAAGAAACGAAACAATTAGTTTAAATGATAGCACAGATTTATTAATTGCTTATAATAAACGAAAACCAGATATGTCACCATTTCTCTGTTAACAGTTAGATTAAATGTTAAAAAAGTAGTGCCAAATGACTGAAACAGTTAATTTTCCAATTAAGTAGTACAATACTAATAGAAAAAATAATCGGCAATTTCATATATAATAGGGGTTTAAATTTTCTATTGGAGTTGATACTGTGATCATGGCAAAGTCGATGGAAGAGCTCAGCACGATGCTCGAAGGCCTCAATCGAGTCTTCCAACGGGTAGGGCTTATAATGAACATAGACAAGACAAAAATTATGTCGAATGTCCACGTCGGGCCTACCCCAGTTATGGTTGAGAACTCGGCTCTTGAATATGTCGACGCGTATGTATATCTAGGACAAACAGTCCAATTAGGTAGGTCCAACTTCGAGAAAGAGGTCAATCGTCGAATCTAACTCGGATGGTACCTGTGTGTTACCAGTGATGACATATGGAACCGAGAGGTGGTCCTTCACTTTTGGCTTTATGAATAAAAGTCGCTCAACGAGCTATGGAGAGGGCTATGCTCGCGGTTTCTCTACGGGATCGAATCAGAAATGAGGAGATACGTAGAACTCAAGTCACCGACATAGCCCGACGGATTAGTACGTTGAAGTGGCAATGGGCAGGCCATATAGTGCGCAGAACAGATGGCCGATGGGGCCGGAAGGTTACCGTGGCTTCCACTCGAGAGTGGAGGCACGTCCCGATGACGTGGGTAGTAAAGGTCGCGGGTAGCCGATGGATGCGGGTCGCAGAACAGGACCGTTCATCGTAGACATCTTTGGTGAAGGACGTTTCTTCCGACTGGCATGATGATGATGATTATTATGGCTACATATGCCTACCACAACCACAGAATACCTAAAACCGAAAATAAAATTCTAACTATTTAGCTTACCTAGTTACTGTTTACTTAGGTTATACTTACTGCTTAAATTTGTAAATTCGTCCAAACGATTAAACTTAGCGTTTATAATAACAAAATTGGTTAAAGTTACTGCTTGAACATTAAAAATCAACAGTCGCAAACGGGGTTTTATGTTTGGGAACAGACTTGAAAGAATTCACAAAAATTGAACGAAAAAGGGAATTCCCTGATCATAGACAACTGACAAACTAGGGATGTGCTATACAAAATGATTAAAAAAATGTCGACATCGATAATTAATGATGAAATATTTACCGATGAGAATAAGATGTTAAAATCCCCGCATTTTCCCCACATAATGCCAATCCCCAATAAATCCCCAATCAACTTGAGATTCCCCGCAGTTTGGGGAATTCCCCACAGATTGGCAGTTGAAGTCGATAGAAGGGTCAAGGTGTCCAAAATGAATACCTTAAGGGAAAACGTAAAATATAAAATAGGTAATTTAAGTGCTTATGTACTGATATATTGTTAGTTTTAAGTAAAATATATTTACTTTAATAAAGTTTATATTAATATATCAAGTCGTTTTGCGGTAGGAAAAAATGTATTATTTCGATCTTCTATGGGCTCTACGTTGCTAAGGGACCCTCGATGCTTGAGTCCGACTCGCACTTGGCTGGTTTTTACATGTTAAAAAAATATATACGTACTCGTAGTTGTCTGCATTCCTAGGGTGGATGGTTGATGTGATTGTTTTCCGTGATTTATCGATACTACCTACATGCAAGTGTTGCGCTTGACCACATCTCTAATAAATTGCGCACATCGCATCGGACGAATGGCGGTTCGTCATTCACCCGCCGCGTACGCTTCAGTACGTTTCAGTCGTGTAGTGAATTCCAGTCTGAGTGGATGGTTGGACATAATGTGTGTTTAACGTGAGTTTAAAAACGTAGTGCTTACCAAGAACGTGCGTAACAAGAAATGAGTGACACAGTGGAATCACTACTTTTAAAGTGGGGATTCGAAAAATATATAGATGTGTTTAAAGGTAAGTAAGACTTCTATTAATTTCATCAAAAACATCCAAGTACTTCTAGGTAATCAGTAGAAAACCCTTGAAAACATACCTACCTTCTTATATATAGATAGCCTGTCATTTCAACTCGGCCAAGTCAGTTTATCAAAAAAACTAGCATTTTGCCAGCACCTTCGCCCGATGTTCGCCCGCGTGGTGGGAGACCGTGTCCATAAAAAGTAGTGACATAAAAAATTGCCTATGTCCTTCTCGTAACAGAGTTACTTTCCGTTTATAATATTAGTATGGATGGATGGATTACCAACTTTCATTTTTCTTTTCCATGAACTCAGTGTGACTGATGAGAATCCCTGCCTCGAGTCAGTTCTTGGTCGCTGGCTACAAAATAGGGTGAAGAGCAGCCCGCAGGTATCTGCCTAAGTATAGCTAGGAAGCTGTGTGTGTTTACTTCGTTTAACGTACCCAGTAAAGCAACCCGGGTCGATCGCGACCCATTGGCAAGATGATCGAGTCAAATAGATCCGATCGCGGGACCCGGGTCTTCGGTGAGAAAGTCATGTCGAGCTGCGCAAGCGAGCCGATCAAGATCAATCGTGATGGACTTCCAATCACCTGTCAGCACAAAAAGTGTAAAAAACTGGAGAGTGCTCTCAGGGCAAAAAATTCGCGCGCAAAAAAATAAAAAAAATTCCGCGCTGCGTTTGGACTAAGATTTTTTTCTATCAGCACCGTATAAAATATTATTTTACTAAAATCTAGATAAAATTAGGCTTTCTGATGGTATAACTTTTATGCCATTTTATTAATAAGTTGTAATAAAAATCACAGGTTGAAAACATAAAATATTATGATTTTGTTCGCAAATTTCGGATTAAAATGCTTATGATTTAGAAAATATAACAGTTATATGTGTAAATGTTGTTTGTTTTGATAGCTTAATATATTATTTATAAGGTTCAATCAAAAAAATATGCAAAGCGTTCCCAACTTATAATTACGGAACTCTAAACCATTACGTGCCGACGTCAAGCCGCAAAAAATGCGTGCCTCGTCCCTTTTTTATCCAGGTACCTGAGTTGTAATAGGCGACGATTGATGAGGATCATGTTTTTACAATGGTATAAACATTCTAGTTTCTCATAACAATGACCTCGACACTGTTTTGTTTATAAATACGAGAGTATACAAAGCATTGCTAGACGTGTTCAGACGTTTTCTGAAAGTAAGTCATTAACTCATTCATTATATTGATAAATTTTAACAGATATATAGTTAAGTTACATAATATTCTAGTCCAAAACATTATTTACGAGATTGTATAAGTAAAATAAAGAAAATGAGTAATAAATAGAAAATAAATAACTTTTAACTGCATCCGGTCCCGATTCGCGGTAAAAACGCATGACCTATGTTACCTAATTGTTATAGGTATATATGGTTTATCGTAGAGATTTTTTTATTTTTTATTTATCATTTTTATGGTTTTATTAAGCCTAATAAAATACAAATTAAGATAAGGATTAAGTAATAAATTCAACTAATTAAAATCAAAACAATGTAGCCGCGGCGAACAAACCGTCAAAAAAATAAACGAACAATAATTGTTTTAATCCAAAAACCATTATTTTTTTTTGTTGTCGCAAATACTTATTCCACAAACTAGACACGAAAACCAATAAAACAATAGCAAATGCCACCATATTAATACGTAAGATGAAAACAAAAATAAAAATGAATTTCACTAAAATAAACAAACCGTTAAAAATGGCGGGAAACGTAAAAAACTCTTTAATCTTCGTTTCCTGGAAAATTTTCTTGGAAAAAGTCGAATGAATAAAATCGATCCAGTAGTTTCGATACAACAATCGATTATAAAACCGGAAGTAAAACCGGAAACTCCGTGCCACCGGTGGGGCGCCTAGCAAGATCGACGAAATCGCGCGCACCCCACAGCTAGCAAGTTAAGAGGGCTGTCCAAGCTTTAATCAATGTTTGTGTTCTGAAAGTTCCTAGCCTACTAATCCCTCCCTCCTTTTGTATGCATGCATTGAGCTTAAGTTAGGCATGTTGAACGTGCACGTCTGTAAATAACCTAGATGTATCTTTTTGGGAGATGGTGCCTTCTATCTAATTAGGACTAACAAGACCATACCAGATCATGCTAATTTACCTATAACTACACCATTACCTACTTGACACTGTATTATTTTTATGTGCCATATAGGTTATATTAGGGCCTAACTTTGAAATAGTTCAAGCTGCGAGTGAACCAAGCAGCTCCCTCTGTGCACCCTGACTGCCTCAAGCCTTTACTCCAGCTCTGGTCAACCAAGTTGACTTTCTAACTATTCTGAGTTAAATTTATTTTTCATGTTCATTGCTGTTTTCAGAAAATGAAGTGGACATATGCGCTTTAGAATTATTGGATGATGAGCAAGTGAGGGTACTCATTCCTACAATTGGTCCACAGGCTAAATTTAAAAAAGCCTTGTCTGACTGGAAGGTAAACGTAATGAAGTCACGACTGTCGATTTCGAAAAATCATATCTAGTGGTTTACAAATCTTTATAATCTTTCTTTGCAGGTAGCACATAAGGTGTTGGAGGATCTCATATCAAAAAAAGATGAAGAATTAGAAAACTTCATTTCAAATTATGACTCTTTGAATGAATTGAGTACAAGGAGTCCCAGCACCTCGTCAAGATCAGAGTCCTCCATCTCTCTCTGTTTACAACAAACCCAGTCTGTAAGTAATAAATTATCAAGGTTTTTTTTGTTTGCGCTGGTTAAAGGGTGTCTGAACTATCTTACCCATTTTTTTCAGGATCTCGCCTTGCTCTTGCGTAACACCCCAGATGGTCAATTGCTACTTAAGCATAATCTAGAAAAGCCACTGGGAGAACAATATCGGAAAATATTAGTACGCGCCATTTCTAAAGAGATTGTGAGAAATGACCCAAAGACGCATGTCACTGCGGATATTTACTCAGCTTGGATACAAGAGATAAGTAAGTACCATCTACATAAAGTTTGTCTCGCCACTTGTAACTGATGTAGGTACCTAAGTAATATTTTAGCGAGACTGCATCGAGTGTGTTTAGTAATGCCCTTTTCCTCAGTCTGATGTTTGGCCACCAGGCGGGACTCAATTTAAACAGTTAATTTTAACTATTTAAATATATGAAATACAGGTGAATTATTTCCAGTTTGAGACTCGGGACCTCTCGGTTTTAATCTTAACGGTTCGTATTTTCACATACAGTATATAAAATCCTAGAAATTACTCACATAAAATACTCAAATCTATTTAATGTAATCTTCTATACTTATATATAAAAACAGCGGCCAAGTGCGATTCGAACTCATCCATGAAGGGTTCCGAAGCAGCAAGTAACATAATATAAAAGTTCTTGTAGTTCGTTGAAACTTTTTTATATTTGAGTTGATTGAATGAAAGGTAAATGGCGGTTTACGATTTATGACGTATTAAAAAAAACTACTTACTAGATCTCGTTCAAACCAATTTTCGGTGGAAGTTTTCATGGTACATCGTATATTTTTCTTAGTTTTATTATTCTCTTATTTTAGAAGTAACAGGGGGGGGGGGCACATTTTACCACTTTGGAAGTGTTTCTCGCGCAAACTATTCGGTTTAGAAAAAAATGATATTAGAAACCTCAATACCATTTTTAAAGACCTATCCATAGATACCCCACACGTATGGGTTTGATGAAAAAACATTTTCAATAAAAAAAAAATCAGGGAATCCTGCCACAGATTACATATTAGTTACCACCTTTACAATCATGTTTTTGATGATTTTTTGTTTTAGAACGGTTGTTTCCGTCAGAAAATCTTGAATGTTATTATACCAAACCGATAACAGGGGTACACCGAGCTCACGGCCGACTCTTCGACGCAGTCGTTAATTTAAAAGCTAAGTACCGAAGACACAAAATGTACCAACCGCGAGCACGACGCTCTCTAGACAAGACCTTGACTCCAGAACCGTCGACATCTACATGTAACCAGAGCGTTGAAGAAACTACCACGCAAGAGGAAAAGGAGTGCATGGAGTGGTTACGTTGCTCTTCTGACGATTACGCTTTGTGTGCCGAAAAGTGGGAAAAAACCAATAAGCTACGCAAGCAACGAGTGCACTCCAACGAAAAGGCGTCGTATCTCCAAGAGTTCCCTTGTCTGAAGCGCTCCTTTGGATACGAATTGGTAATTTTGAGGTTTTTTAGTGTTACTCAAGTCGTAAACTATTACGATTTTTCAACTACGACTTTTGTTTCCAGCTCATTGCAGATTTCGATGCCTGGTATCCCGAACATAAATACTCATTGGAAAATAAACTTCCACTACTAAAGAGCAAACTACTGTCGGCATCTGAATCCACATCAAGACGATCGCCATTTGTAGAGGAACTGAAGCAACTTGCGCAAGGTACATATTGGCAAAGAATTTTGATTATTAGGGTTCCAACCAAATTGATACAAAAAAATCCAACAGCTTAAAAATCTTTCTATGTATGTATGTAGACCAAATACGTGGGCTGATTTTGATAATCCATACATCAAATTCTTACGATTTGTCTTAATCTTGCGAGTGTCACTAATGACATGACGGTAATTAAAATTCAATATGGCGACGACCAGACGGCATATTGTAAAAAATGAAAAAAATAAAGTTGAACTACATTATGTGGGGTAGCGTTGAATAGGTATTTTAAAATCATTATTAGGTTACTTATATCATTTTTCGTTTAGATTGACCTTTTAGGATATATTACGGCTTAAAGTCCTAAAGGAGTTGGTTTAACTTCCACAGAGACTTGATCTAAAGGAATGATTTTATAATCCCTACAATATCAACTCTTTCGATGTAATTACAAGATTTTAAAATTTACCATCTTATAAGGCTAACTAATAAGTATGAAAGAAAGTAATAATAAAATCATAAAACCCGACGACAACACAATCTTTCAAAAAAACTAAAAAGAAAAATACAAGCGTAGTAGCCTGGAACACACATAATAAATTCTACTGCGGAATATAGCGAGTTCATTGGTCAGGACCCATTAAAAATCGTAATCGGCTCAAAAATTCCCAGTACCGAACACACATATGTACATACATACATAGGCTGATAAACACATTAGATTAGATTAGATTAGATAATTTCTTTATTGCACACCATTAAATACAAACATATAAAAGAAAATACAATTTCAAATCATAGGTACAATGGGCGGCCTTATCGCTAAAAGCGATCTCTTCCAGGCAACCTTTGGATGGACAGAATCTATATGAACAAATAAGGACGGCGGCATAAGATTTTTTAGAATCAGTTTTTTTTTAAAAAAACAAGCATATATTACAATTTATAAAAAATATAGTTAATATAAAATAAAATGCTTAATTATATTACCATTACCATTACCCACCTTTACGTCGCGCAGTCGGGTAAAAAGGAACCCTTATGGTGCGATTTTATGTGACTGTCTGTCCGTCTGTCACAGCTGGATATATCTGTAATCACTTTAACTATCAACTTGAAATTTGGAGCAGTAATAAATAATGCCGACCCGCTTCTACCGCATTTGAAATAAATATTAAATATCTTTTAGTTTCTTCGTAAACGGGATCCAAATTGAGGGTCAAACAAAATATTAGTGTTTTATTTGGGCATATGTCTCTCCTAACGCGCGTTACCAATTTCGATCGTCCTAAAAATATCATTTGACCATTTATCTAGATCCTAGGCCACTAATATTTCGTTCTTATTGCTTGACAGATAAAGATCCCGAAACAAGTAACCTCGCAGCTGTACTACTTATTCCGCACATGATTGGACCGGTTCACATGAAAAGGAAGAGACACTCCGCAGCGGAAGTGCGTCAAAGCTTCATTTTACATATTGCAGAGGAAAGGCAGCTGCTGGAGGAAAGAAACAAGAGACAAGATCAGTATAAAGCTTTAGGAATAACCATCCAACCATATATAGTAGTGGCAGGTCCTCTGAAAAAAATAACTGCACGTTACGTTGTTGTCGATGACGTTATCTATGAATTGCCGAATATCAGCAAGACTGTAGATACATGTTTTAAGATCGTATGGGCTCTGAACTTGGAATATCCTGGTGAATGTTTACCTGTGTGGCAATTTCTCGAAAGAGCTATTTACAATTTTCCTGTTAATGCTGGTTCAAACAACAGACTTACACCATCAGTTTCAAGTTTATTAAGTGACTGTGGTATATTGACTAAGTAAAAAAATGGTTACCTGTTTTATTTGTAACACCATTGTAATAGACTTACGAGCACTCAAAACCCATTTCCAACTTTTTCATCAGCATCACATTTTTAAACAATACCGCTGCGTAGAAAGCGATTGTTCCCGGTCGTATCACCTTTTTAATTCCTTTCGTAGACATTATATTCGGGAGCATTTAAGCCAAGATTCTTTTTGATTTTCATTACTACGCATATGAAGTAGAACAAACAAAAAAGAAAACTGTTGTTCGGTTAAATGACCTTCATTTCAAGACGCCCCATGCATTAAATACAATATTGTCCCCGTGTAGAAAGGTTTTGGTCACTTTGCGTTGTCCTATTTAAGGTTTACTAATTAAACATAATATAATAAATATAAGTACATATAACATCTAAAAATAAATATGTAACATATAGTACGGTTACTTATGTTATAAACACAATAAAAAGGTGATAATGGTTGGTAATGGGTATGATGGAGGCCAATAATATGATAAGTATATTTTTAATACGTAAGGGTAGCTACACACATAAGCGGGCCGCTATTAGTAGAATCTATTATGTGTGTTCCAGACTACTAGGCTTGTATTTTTCTTTTTAGTTTTTATTGAAAGGTTTTGACGCAGTCGGGTTTTTTTATTTTATTATTACTTTCTTTCATATTTTTTAGTTAGCGTTATAAGATGGTAAATTTTGATATTGTGGGGATTATAAAATCATTCCATTAGATCAAGTCGCTGTGGAAGTTCAACCACTTCCTTTAGGACTTTAAGCCGTAATAGATCCTAAATAATCAATCAATCAATCACTACCATAAGGTATCAGGATTTCATTTTGTTTTTTAATCTGATAACACAGATTACATTATTTTTCTATAAATGTTCCCATGTACGATCCGTTACTAAATTTACCATACATCCAGACTCAATAAGTAAATCCAGTTTTACACCTCCTATTTTAAATTATATTGTTCTGTTCTCACACTTATTCTCAAATTGATTTGTTAAAAATAAATCGAATTATCGCTTGAACTATCGGATTGATTTTTAGTAAGTTTATTTTAGTATTTTTACTTTAGTTTATTTCGCATCAAGTTAAAATTAAGTTTAGTCCCTTCTTTCTGTCTAAAGCCAAGAACTGTCAAACTTAAATAACTAATAATTAGAGGTACTGACAGAATTGTAAGTAGTTTGCCAATGTAAGTGGTTAGTCCTTAAGTATTTTGTGGCGAATATTAAGAAACGCTTTACAAATATAATTGTAAAATTAAACATAAAACAAATTTAAACTACAAAATATTTAAATAAAATTTTATTTTTTAAGTATAATTTATGTGTCAGTGAAAACTTCACTGATGTATGTACAATAATAATTATTTAAGAATTGTTATAATGATTATATGTTTCCCAAATAGTATAAAATAAATGTAAAAAGAACTTACTATGTAAAATAAAAAAATCTAATGTACAATTTTTGTATTTATTTTAGGCTTGCTACGGATTACCATATTTTCACACCTATACAGTATCTGATACTCTGGAAACTTACTGTGGCAAGATGCACAGTTAGATGCAGGTACAATTCATTTTGCGGGCTTATTTCTCCGAAGACAACTGAACCTTCTACAAAAGTTCTATATTCTTCAGTATTGTATATTGTTGTAAGTCCAATACAGTAGCAGGTACTGCGTTGACAAGTGGTCAACAGGTCCTTTTCAATAGCTGTTACTAGTAGCACGTACTGTATGTGCACAGTTAAAGGTATTGTGAAGGACAGTACGTTTTCATGTGCATACAACTGCTCAGTAAAACTCACTGTCCTTTACAATACTCGTTACTGTGCGCATTAAACTATACAGCCATTCACAGTACCTCTTACTGTTCACTTACAGTACCAACCACTGTGTTTGCACATTAAACAATACTATCATTCACAGTACCTCTTACTGTGCTCTTACAGTACCAACTACTGTGTTTGCACATTAAACAATACTATCATTCAAAGTACCTCTTACTGTGCTCTTACAGTACCAACTACTGTGTTTGCACATTAAACAATACTATCATTTACAGTACCTCTTACTGTGCTCTTACAGTACCAACTACTGTGTTTGCACATTAAACAATACTACCATTCACAGTACCTCTTACTGTGCTCTTACAGTACCAACCACTGTGTTTGCACATTAAACAATACTATCATTCACA
Organism: Philereme vetulata; assembly: GCA_918857605.2. Classification (NCBI taxonomy): domain Eukaryota; kingdom Metazoa; phylum Arthropoda; class Insecta; order Lepidoptera; family Geometridae; genus Philereme; species Philereme vetulata. Next base: position 8,305,878 of record OU975422.1, on the reverse strand, counting down.
GTACCTCTTACTGTGCTCTTACAGTACCAACTACTGTGTTTGCACATTAAACAATACTATCATTCAAAGTACCTCTTACTGTGCTCTTACGGTACCAACTACTGCGTTTGCACATTAAACAATACTATCATTCACAGTACCTCTTACTGTGCTCTTACAGTACTAACTACTGTGTTTGCACATTAAACAATACTATCATTCAAAGTACCTCTTACTGTGCTCTTACAGTACTAACTACTGTGTTTGCACATTAAACAATACTATCATTCACAGTACCCCTTACTGTGCTCTTACAGTACCAACTACTGTGTTTACACATTAAACAATACTATCATTCACAGTACCTCTTACTGTGCTCTTACAGTACCAACTACTATGTTTGCACATTAAAGTGTTTAAGGTTTTAAACAATAAACTACATATTTTAATGTTTTAAACATTGAACTTTTTTAATGTTTTAAACATTAAACTATTTTAATGTTTTAAACATTGAACTATTGTAATGTTTTTAAACATTAAAATAGTTTATTGTTTAAAACATTAAACTTTTGTTTCTATGTAAACCAAATTTTTATACTGTTTTGAACAGTACAAATTTTTACTGTTATAAACAGTTTAGTTTACTGTCAAAGCGGTAAGATATTTTACTGTTTTCGGACCAGTAGAAATTATTGTTTCGGTTAGTTGGCTCATATAGTATTGCGCAAAGCAGTAAACATCAACGTTTTTTCAATTTTATTTAATGTATTTTTTTTTCAGTGTAGAGTCTGTCAAACGAAAGTAGGCACTCGCATTTTTTCGTAACTTTTTACATGGCAATACTAATGTGTTTCCACCTACGGACGCTATGTTCTACAGCTGGGTAAATTTAGGGTGGTATAAAATAATAATTGCACGTACTATAAATAACTATAATAATAACGAATTGTAACCCACTCTTATCAACTGCAGATTAATAATATTGAACTATTTTATAGGTTTTGTCACTCTGAACCGGAAAAATAGGCAAAAAATGCCTTTTCTCGAAGCTGTAGGCAGGAACCACGGATGACCATTTCTCATGAATCTGACTTACTTCTTTCGTTTCAGTCACTCTCTTAATATTCTTCAAATAGGTCGTCGTTTAAGGTAGGTACTCTTGACTTTTTTCAACAGATTAGGGAGTTTGGCATCATTATTATTCCCTAATGTTTGGGTTGCCACGCTGATATTTTTTGAATTTGCCGCGATTTTTCAGTGTCTACTTTCATTTGACAGACTCTAGCTATCCACACAAACACAATGCAAGCAGTACCTACAGCGCGACTGTCAAAACGGACTAAAAATCTTGAGACGTTATAATCGTAGTGCAAAATGCATTATGATTATAACTGCTCAAGATTTTAGAAATAAGATTTATTAGATATAAGATTATGAAAAAAATTTAAAAACACGTCTTTAAAAATCTTGTATAAAAATGGGATTGTTTTAAACAGGTTATAAACGGGTGTTTAACTATTTTGTGGTAAGGTCTATAAACTTTATTCACTATTCACTATTGGTTGTATGGCCTCTGTGGCTAGTTGTTGCCACAATTATGCCAATGTCAAGTTGACAGGTGAAAAACGCTAAAACGATGGAGTTCCGACTATTAAAATGGTTGGCCAGTGTTTACATAGGGAAACTCAACAGAATTTAGACTACTAAGTGATTTATTTAAACCTAAAAAGCAAAAAGACAACACAATTAAGGTCATACACAACACAAATATATAGAAAAAAAAATAAAAAAAAAACTTTTTTATTGGAACCAGAAAAGATGTCATGAACAATACAATACTGTATATACAATTACAGCACATGAAAACATAGAATTAGTAGGTCTACATATTTACAGTTTTATTTTATTTAGATTAATTTATTTACATAAAAGTGCTATGAGAACACGAGGGATAATATAGTTTTGGAAGAGAAAGGACGATGGATTTTAGGAGGACTATAAAGTTTAGCCAGTGAGCTAAAGTAGCTCAATTATTTGTTTACATTGGTTGACAGTGACAACTTCATAAAGATAACAATCGCGGAAATGCATCGATTCTCGAAATTGAATTATTATGTTTTAATTGCTTGTCAACTTGTTAATTTACGATTTATCGCCTTGTATTTCGTGTAATACGAAGGCTACGATCGATTGACACGGAATTTTAACGCCACCAATAATTATAATTGAATTTCTCGATCTACATATCAGTTGATGGCCTTTGTGCCGGAAAATAGACCTTAAAAACATCAAAATAAAAAATTGTCAAGCCCGCGCTGGACCACAAGGAAGGAAGGGTTCCGTAAGGGCTGTAAGATATTTATTGTAAACTAGTAGAATGAATTAATGATACACTCATTCATTCAACGAACTAGGTTGTCGGTCGAAACACTGATAAAACGTGATAAATCCCGTATCACACTAATATTATAAATGCGAAAGTTTGGATGTTTGTTTGTTTCTTTTACTCTTGAAACTTATTGTCTTACACGTAAACACAAAGCGAAGGTAATTGAGAAAACTTGCCTTAAAGTAACGGCTGAACCAATTTCGATGAAATTTAATAATAATTTCGATGACATAGGCTACCATTTATCCTATAAATCAGTTCCCATGGGATAAAAATGGGGTGTCAGGTCAAGTTGCAACAGTGAGTTTAGCTTTATTTCTAGGTTATCTACACATTTAGTAGTGTAACGCGTACGAAGTCTCGGGCAACAGCTAGTTTAAAATAAATCACAAAAGTTTTCTAGGTATAATTGTATCATAATGCCAAATTTCAGCTTTACAGTAAATAGTCTTCGAGTATAAGCGAGTAGAACGACTCTAACACCGAACGGACAGACGGACATGACGGAACTGAACTACTAGTTTGCATACGGAACCCTAAAACACCAAAATAAGTAAAACTTGATACGATTTGGTTATTGTGAAGTCTCAAGTTGATATATTAATAGTATTTTTACGCGATTAACAAGTTTTTTACAAGTGTAAATTATACGTTGAAATTTTTTATTTTACTTGCTTCTGTATACTTACCTACCTGATTATTATAGAGAGACTTCTTGAAAAACTAGAATATTTATTTAATACTAGCTGACCAACCCGCGGCTTCGCACGCGTGGTTTGCCAATAAAAAGTAGCCTATGTGTTAATCCAGGTTATGATCTACGTACATACCAAATTTCATCGCAATCGATTCAGCCGTTCCGGCGTGAAAGAGTAACAAACATCCATACATACAAACTTTCGCGTTTATAATATTAGTAGGACTAGTAGTACAGCAACTTGGTTGAAATTCCACCGTAATTTATTAAATAAGTATAATTTTTTTTAAATAGTAAGTAAATAGTATTTTTTTTTAAATAATATTTTTTTAAATAGTAAAAGCTTTCGCCCCTCCTCCATATAAACTTTTTTTTTAAATCATGTTAACTTTAACTGCCTAATCTCACTCATACGTGCAGTAAGCTTAAAAAGGGGTACAAAGTTTTCTCTAAGCGTAATAATAACATTATACGATACTAGAGTTCATTCCCGGGAAATACCGAGCCGAGAATTCTCGGGAAATCGTTCGGCTTTGTTTCCGGGAAATTAAGCTCGAGAAAAGTCGAGAACTCGAGAATTTCTATAAAATTATAGTGTTTTCAATTTCAGGAAATGTAGTACCTAAATAAAACAAGAAACCGACTGTCTCATAAAGCTATAAATGCTTTAATTTTTCTAAAGGCATATTTTATCAGACATAGTAAGCAGATCTAATTATTTTGTATGTATGTTCAGATGTTGTTTTGTTGATCTTTCAATGTCTTAAGTTGATTTTTTTCCTAATTAACCTGCCAAAAATGGTGCTGTCAAATTATAAGTCAGCATAGTATTAACTTTTTAATGTTTAGATTTTTTTTGTTATGGTTTAGAGAAGCTAATGTTGGTTAAAAACTGTCATAAAAGTTTTAAGATTATTTTGATACTTTTATTTGAGAGTTGAAATCGCTTAATTTATTGGTTTAAAATAAGAATTATTTCATGATACGAAAAGATATGCAAAAACATACGTAAATGTAAACACGACAAACCGAAAAGACCCAAGAAATTAGCCTCGAGAATTCTCGAGAACCGAAAATTGATAAGCTCGAGAAATCATATAACCTATACGATACGCTTAAACGATCTACATATATGAAGTCTATAAAAGAAACGTTGATAGAGAAGAAATAGAGGCAACAAGTTAGTTTTTTTTTTCACCAGACTCGCTGAATTTCATTTGGCAGTCTTTTGGCTGATAGCGATCCCTACCAGCCAATCTTTGTACGGACGATGTATACCGGGATTCCTGACCAAAATGGGTTATAATACTTAAAAATATTAAGTAAGGTAAAGGCAATAAGGCTATCTTATTCATCTCATTCCAGTAGGAAGATAACTTCTCATTTCATTATAAGTTGCACCAATTTCCTTACTCATCTTCTCAAAAGGTCAAGCCATAAATAAATAACCACTCCATAAATCTCTTTACACTTAAGTCATTATGTCGTTAAAAATTGAAACTTATTGTCTTACACGTAGGTACAAAGCGAAAGGTAATTGAGAAAACTTGCTTTAAAGAAAGGACAACTAGTTATTTACTACCGTTTATAAAAGGCAAATATCTACCGCACACAATCATTTGTAAGGACAGGACACGACTCGGTACTCTTAACTCTGATTCCGTTTCGGATGTTATATCTAACTTAATAACGAACAAGTAACTTTTTAACAAAAATATAACCGGCTTCAGATAACAGAAAAAACAAACTATTAAACTACTCTTAACTCTGATTCCGTTTCGGATGTTATATCTAACTTAATAACGAACAAGTAACTTTTTAACAAAAATATAACCGGCTTCAGATAACAGAAAAAACAAACTATTGAACCGATTTCCATGAAATTTCTATGGGACCAATCTGAAAGTACCTTTCAAATAATAAAAGAATTTTCCAAATCGGTTGATAAATCACGAAGTTATGAGGTAACAAACGTAAAAAAATACAGTCGAATTCCTTTTTTGAAATCGATTAAATGTGGCAATTTAACTGTAAATCTAAATTTTAAAAAGTTGATTTAATAAAGTATTATATAAACGACCGAGTACAATTAACTGCAGTGTATAGAACTCAAATAACTAAAGCTATGAAAATTTTTTTCGTACTACCTGGTGATGAAAGAAACATATGTCCCACCTGATGTTAAGTGGTAACCATCGCCCATGACAAAGTATTGCCTCGTAGGTCACGCTTCTTAGAAACGTGCGCTACGATGCACTGCTCTGCGCTATCAACGTGAGGCATACAGGTGTAAAGCCTCATGTGCCTGTAATTTCACCGGCAACCATACCCTTTAAACCGAAACACAGCAATACTGCTTGGCGGCAGCACTGATCTTAATAAAAAATTGGTCTTTCGGACTCCGAAACCGAACTAACATAGCCCCAGCACTATTCTGAAGACTAGACTAGAAGCAGGCAATTTGCTTCTTCCCAGAATGTTGCAATTCCGAGATAATGATAATCTACTCTGCAACTGCAAAATATGTGTTCTGTGTACGGCGTTGACCTTGTGTTTTTGTATGATTTCTTACCTGCTTTAACTGGACAGGTAATGGCTACGTTTGGCTTTATTTGTTTACAACTTGTTGCATTTTGTTCAGTAATAATCTGGCAGGCTAGAGACGACCGGCAGGCGCGGATCCAACACTCATACGTGGCTGCGATGCGACTTGTACGGTTATGCTTTGACGGGTTTGAGTTTGTCTATGCGGATCAACTTCTAATTATAGTCTTTCCATTTCTTTATTTTCTCGATGACAGCTCCTGTGAAAACTTGAACGAGCGTCTTTTTTACATTATGTATGCATTATTTTATAAAAGTATGACGCTTACGCACGTACAAGGTTATACAAGAGTCGGAGAAACTAATAGGGATGGAACTATCGATAAACGTAACACGATAACAGACCCGATATTTTTTTTACAAAATGTAAGAAACTTAACTACTGTCGGATACTTTTGTACAAATTTATTAACTAATATTATATTTCATTACAAGATGTTAGACGTATTAATTCTTGATTGATAATGCCAACTTCTTTAAAATTTTCGAAGCTGTTGTAAAATAAGTAGGTATAGGTACTCGTAGGTACTCGGCATTGAAACGAAATAATTATAACGATAGGTAATCTTTATTTATTTATTTTATACAAAATCTGATGAATCGTCACTGGCACTCGATGAGCTCTCCCCATGAGGTCACAACACTACAGCTATCAAATTAGAACTGTCATCGAAAAAATAAAGAAATGGAAAGAGAATAATTTACTGTACCTATTTATTTGTTTTATTTACTGGGATTCGAGCAGCTGATAGCGGGTATAATGTAGGTACCCACTACCCATTAATTCTGTTTTTTACTGTTTAATCATTATACCTACTGTTTGTAAAATTATTAATATTGTTCACTTCTTCAATTAACCTTTGGATGATGTTGTGAGTCATCCATTTATTCATGTAACTATTAGCACTATGTTCTGCTTAGTGACTGTTTATCTTCCCAAATAAATAAAATGAAATAAGTTTGAATATAATTAGAGGGGTTTTCACGGCCACGTTTATATAACTGCTACCTACAGATGGCGTTGCTATGTAGCTGATTATCAAAGGAAAGTTGTCAATGCCAATTTCCGTGCTAGCATTATTTTCCGAGGAACTTGAAATAAAAATAAATATTTGTGTTTGTCTGACACAGTAGTTTTAAACAAATTTTTATACCGTGTCTTTGAGATTTTGACATATAAACCACATTTCGGCGGCTTATCTCCAGACAGCGCAATCTATTAGCGCTATATAGTTGGAACTAGTTCTTTTTAATTGATAATTAATAGCCCTCATTAATAGCTTTTTTATTGATCGAGCGAAGCGAGATTTCTAAATTAACTTGGACAAATCGGCATTGTATGTATGTACGTTTGTTTGTCCGAGGATAAGTTTCGAAGCGTTGATCAAATCATCGTGAAATTTGTTATATATATGTAGGTAGTGATGGCACAATTTTGCTGTGACTAAATGAGCTAAAAATGTTGAGGGGGGGGGGGGGGGCGTAGTTAAGATATTGGAGTTCAAGTGGGGTAAAAAAAATGAAAATGAGACTATTGGGTCAAGTGTGACGTCAAATGAAAGGTATTCATTAGTACATTTAGACTCCGTTTTTATCATGTTACACCAGTGACCCCCACAGTGCTGTAATTTGGTATGCGTGTGGCTTAATTGACACAAATATAGGCAAGTCTTAAATCTAGAATAACTGCAATACATGAACTCCCGTTACCACTATTTTATTGGTCAATTGCACAACGATCCCTAAACTTATTTATCGTCTACACAAGTTTAAATTTTACGTATTTGTTTGATTTGACAACTCCTTAAATTATTTCATTATTTAGCCACTAAATACGTTTAGGCATCCTTGCGCGAGTCGCCCTAAGAATATTTTCTTTTGTGTTTTGGGAGACTCGCTAGATCTCAGGTCGGGGCGAACACTAGTTAATTTAATTTATTTATTATTGCACAGAATACAATCACAGATGCATAACTTATAGACCTAGATTGTATTTCAATTTTTTTTTATTGTTTTATTTATTTCATAAATACAGATTTACGGAAACGCTTGGATGTAGTTAAGACCATATGTAAAAAAAATTGAGCCGCTAAATAACTGTCGTATTCAATAACTAAAAATGGTACTGATTTCATATTTAAGCAATATTTACTTGAGGATTTAAACTACATAAATGAAAGTCAGAAACGCAATTGGTGAATCTTTTCTTGATACAATTATTTGTCAAAATCGGCTCTTCTAAAACATTAATATCGTTCATTCTCCGACTCTAGAAAAGATTTAAAGTATTTTTTTACATAGTTATGTAGGTAATTATGGTACCTAAATTAATGGAAAAGCATTTTTTTTCATTTGTTTGTTCTCTTGCAATTCGAGGTTTTATCTTTTGTCACTTACGTCATTCACTCCTGCGACAATGCGACGCGGCTATGGTACATGTTTGTCTCGTTCTTCACCTAAGCAAGTAAATAGCACTGTCACTTTCTTGCATTTCCGGATGCTCCGCCCAATCGTCACCGAAATTAAATTTGTATATCGTCTTATAGACAATATCGCTAATGGCCTCCATGGATTTACCGTCAATGGCTATCGATTTGACAGAATTATCTGGCCGAAACTACCGAACGACGCCGACGAGACGACTTGGCGAGACGAATAGAGAGCGTGATTGTATAAACGCATTATAGAAATATATGTTTAATGTTTTTATTAATGTTCGGGAACACTACGGAAAAAGAAAATCATAAGTTTAAGCTTTTAGCGATAAGACCGCCCATTGTACCTTTATTTATTGATTATTTACATTATTACTGTATTTTTGTTTGGTGTGCAATAAAAGTAATTCATTCATAAGTGAAATAAATGGATTCCCGTCAGCTATCTGTCCTGGCCGTAGCATGATTAAGCCCTATTCGTGCGGCCCAATTCGGACTCCGCCATTAGCCTAATTGTCCTAACTGGATTGTCTCTGCACGCTATGTTTCCTGACAATTCTTTTAGCAATGTTTTTGCAGACTTTTTTTTCTGTTTCTATTTTGAAAACGAACATAAGTTTTTTATTTTAAAGATCTTCTAGTCTAAAATCCTATCTATTCAAAGGTTGTCTGGAAGATACCTCTAAGCGATAAGACCGATCTGTGATAATATTTTTTTCCTCCTGACTTCACGCGACTTTCAGTTTCGAAAGGTATACCCAGACCCAAGGGCGTAGCCAGGGGGGCGTTTGATTGAGAATTGAAAACCTCATCTTTTAAAGGTTGGTTAAAATGTTTAGGAGTGTCGCGTCTACGTTCCGTGTTTTATGCATGACATTCTTAGGCCGGTTTGCACAACGGTCCTTAAACGTATTTAGTGACATGTTTAAATTGGACGTATTTGTGTGGTGTGACAACTCCTTAAATCATTTAACTTAGAAAACTTTCGTGATTTATTTCATACATTATTATAAATATGTCGTCGTAATAATTTTCGGTCGAAACACCGATAAAACGGTACGTGATAAATCCTCAAATTATATTTAGCCACTAAATACGTTTAGGCATCTTTGCGCAAGTCGTACTTAGAGGTTGTTTCTAACGAGTGTCATTTCATACAAAAGCGCAAGACATTCAAGATCCTTACCATTTCTAACAATAAGTTTTTGAATATTCGTACAATATTGTATTAGGAAGCGAATTGCGGAAAATTCAGCAAAAACTGTTGAGTACAATGACAGTAGTACAGGAATTCCCTGGTTGTGAGTCAGGGTGTTGGAACAGAGCCAATGCGGCTAGACTGATACCATTGTCTTCAAGTTTCTGCGTTGTATGGGGTTAGTTTTGAAACGAGTTAAGTAGCGAAGCGAGATCACCAAATAAACTTGGGCAAATCGTATGTATGTATGTATGTTTGTTTGTCCGGGGATAACTTTCGAAGCGTTTATCCGATCATCGTGAAATTTGGTATATAGGTAGGTAGTGATGGCACAATTTTGGTGGTTTTTAGTTAAACCTTGTAGTTTTTAAGTTATTAGCCATAATAAAAACTGAACTTTGACAAAATTCACAGGGTACACCAGTAACCCCACAGTGCTGAAATTTGGTATGCGTGTAGTTTTAGTGACACAAATACAGGGAAAAGTCTGAAATCCAGATTAACTACAACTTCTACCTCAAAAATGTAATCCAATTACATAATCACCCGTTACCTGTAATTTGAATGAAACTGTGGGTCAAGTTATTTGGTTTTCTAATCGTGGCACTATTTTATAGTCAAAAATTACAAATAATTATGTTTTTGTTATTATGGGAGACTCGCGAGATCTCAGTTCGGGGCGAACCACTAGTTAATTATTAATTCAGTGGTAAAGAGTAGCCATTGAACGTCCAATGTCCAAACATAGGCTTCTCCCGTAGATTTCCAGAAAGACCGATTTCGTCCCGCCTGCACGCATCGGCTCCCAGCTTTATTGTTCACTAGCTGACCAATCCGCAGTTTCGCACGCGTAGTTTTTTAATAAAAATATTACCCTCTTTCTGTGCAGTTGGGTAAAAAGTAGCCTGTGTCACCCGGAGATAGTGTAGCTTCCCAACAGTGAAAGATTTTTTTAAATCGGTCCAGTAGTTTCGGAGCCTATTCAATACAAACAAACAAATCTTTCCTCTTTTTAATATTATTAGTATAGATTAATTATTAACTTAATTTACAGATTCTTACTATTAACGACTTCTTACTATTACGATTACGAAGTTTTTTGTAGATATTGATATGTTCTTTAATATTGTAGAACATACTTTTGTTCTATCATCAATAGTTTCCGCAGCTCATGCGACGAAAGACGTTTTAGGGCACTTTTTTACACCTTGGGTTACGTTACTTAAGTTTTAGTAAGGATCCCTAATCTTTTCTAGCAATAAATATAGCCTATGTCACTCAAAGTGAATGTAGCTTTCCAATGGTGAAAGAATTTTTGAAAACGGCACAGTAGTTTTTGAGTTTATTCATTACAAACTTACACACAAAAATACAAATGTTTCCTCTTTATAATATTAGTATAGAAGTATAGATATAGATTAGTGGTCGTTATTGGAGAACCTTTCTGTCCCAACGACCGTCAGTGCAACGAGCATGTGCTCCGCCTATACTCACTTCAGTTTGCTGGGCTCTGCGTACAAGTCAATAGATGTAGCAAATAGATAACCGACAGATGATTCCTTATTTTTAAGCGATTTCAAAAAAAGAGGAGGTTCTCAATTCGACTGTATTTTTTTATGTTTGTTACCTCAGAACTTTCGACTGGGTGAACCGATTTTGATGATACTTTTTTTATTTGAAAGCTGGTGCTTTCCGTGAGTCCCATTTCCATTTGGTCCAGTTCTGCCTATGGCATCCATGAGACAACCATATAAGTCTTAAATTTGTTTCATTTTTATGTTATGTTGTGTTTGTTAGCTCAGAACTCCGTTATATATCAACCAATTTGGAAAATTAGCTTTTTATTAGAAAGTATATACTTTTAGATTGTTCCCATGGAAATTTCATCAAAATTGGTAGAGTAGTTTGTTTTTTACTGTTATCTGAAGTCGATTATATTTTCGTTAAAAAGTTACATGTTCGAAATATGTTAGAAAGCCTAAACGTCTATTATTGTTATTATTTTTAAATTTTGACCTTAATTAAATTAAACTTTAGTAATTTTTTTAATATACTAGGTACATAACTGCATTTGCACGCCATTTATGCCATATATATGGTAAAACATGTCTGGAACCTATGTTACTATTGGTTACCTGTTGTTATGCATATTTGCCCATGTTTGCAAATGAATTAATAAATTATGTTTTATAACTAAAAAAGGTATTAAAAAACGTAAGTAGTTAAAGTTAAATTGGAGATGAAGTAAAGCTAAATTCTAGTTTACACAAGATAAGTTCAATAGACTTTAAAAACACTTCAAAATGAGGAGATTGCACTTTACTAAAGTGGCTATAGAATTATTACCGTATGACCGTACGGACTGACCATAGAGCAAGGAACACTGTATTTATTACTCTGATAGAGGCGTAGTAGTACGACAATACACCTATCTGTCCGGTGACGTCGCTACTGTCTATTGCAGTGATTCCTAAAAGGTAGTCCGCGGAACCCTGGGGTTCCGTGGATGGGTCACAGGGGTTCCGCGGTCTGTCCGAGAGTTAAATTTGAATTGTACTTAAAGATGAATAAGATAGTTAAGTTTGTGAAGACTTACCGATGCGAGACTGGTTTGCGTTAAATTTTCAGACATACTTAAGTTTTAGTAAGGATCTCTAATCTTTTCTAGCAATAAATATAGCCTATGTCACTCAAAGTGAATGTAGCTTTCCAATGGTGAAAGAATTTTTGAAATCGGCACAGTAGTTTTTAGTAAAGCCTAATTTTACGGCTATTATAAGAAATAATGTGAAAAAATTTCATTCTTCACAATAAATTATTACCTAGGTACATTGTATTTCTTTGTTACAATAAATTATTTGCAATACTTATAATAATTATTTTCATTTATAATTTGTTCATTCTTCGAGTCTAACATGAATATATTCAAACTACAATGTAAACACTTTAGTTATCAAAATAGCCAGCTAGGGTTCCGCCAAAAAAAAGTATGATCAATTAAGGTTCCTTGGCCAAATAAAATTGGGAACCTCTGGTCTATTGAACACGTTTAGTTCCAGCCCACCCGTCGAGCTTTGTTTTACAGGCCAGGTAATTTTAAAAGTTTCACAAAATTTCTACCTAGATGCTGCTATTGTGTGTCCTTTTGTGTGTCGTGTCAAACTAATGTTTTTAATTTAATTTATTAATCTTCAATCTAAATGAATAAATGAACACATTGTTCGCCACAAAAGAAACAAACATAAAAATAAAAATTAACAAAGCATAAGTACCTACAATGGGCGGTCTTATCAATCCAAAATACTAGATGAAACGACCACTAATTGACATCTCATTTGTTTAAATCCACTCAGTTTGGTTTTTGACCTCAGACGCAAAAAGAGATTAGATAATTCTTTATTGCACACCATGAAACAAATACAAATAAAAATAACAACGTAAATATATTGATACAACTGGCAGTCTTATCGCTGAATAGCGATCTCTAGCAGACAATCAAGAGGTGTGTTATATAAAGTAAGTTTTATTTACATACTTAGGGCAACTAGACTAGACATATTTAGTGGCTAAACATAATTTAAGGAGTTGTTAAGTCATACAATTACGTCAAATTTAAACATGTTCAGTCGCTAAAAATGCGTTTAGGGATCGTTGTGCGGGGCTAACACTTACATAAACCGATAAATATAACCTCCTCTAACAGGAGCCAGCCGAAAAAACATACTTCATAGCTCTGTGAACTCAAACCCTTGGTATACTGATGGATCGTGACTTCAGGTGTAATCCAAACAGAGCCTCTAAGAAGCTAAGAACACGCCTGCTCGTCTGTGGCACCTGGCGAACTGGCTGCCTGCCAGACAGCTAGGTAGCTTAATCTGACACTAAATTGGCAGGGCTTACCGAATTGCATTGTACACACGGCTACACATCAAGCTATACATTTCCAGTATATGCTGACCTCTCATTCTACGAAAAGCCTAAACAATGCGATGTCAGCTTATACTGGAACAGTATAGCTTGATGTGTAGCCGTGTGTACTTGTACTTACAAATGTCTTCGAAGAAAATCCTTCCTGCCTTTAACTTTATTTTTCTTCTTTGTCAGCCTTTAATCCGTTAGTTTAGAGCTAAAAGTCCTCTTACTTAGCCATGGTCGGATAAAAAGTCGCTTTCATTAGGCTTCGACCAAACCTGCGCGTCAAGTGAGCGGAAGAACTAGAAGCGTCCACAACGAACTATACGTGAACTATACCAGCGCGACTACAGCGCGAACCGCGGACCTCATTTACTTAGTGAATAGTCACTGAAGCCGCACGTCTATAGTTTTTAACACTTAATTTGTTGTGTTATGTCAGTCTCATATTTAACAAAAAATGCAGATACCTATTTCCATTTACTACCAAGAACGATGGCCTTTCAGAACTCAGATGACGATCGATGTAACAAGAGCAGCTAGCTTTCCTTTCCAAATTCAAATATAATTTTCAAAAAACCGTTTAGTAACTTATGTTAGTAATACTACAACTTAACTAAATTGATTGTTATTACGGACATGTTAAGCACTACAATGATGAAAAAGATAGATACTTGTGGGGTGGTGGAGGATGTGTGTTCGGAGTCAATCTATGAGAGAGGAGTTGTACAGAGCGCTGAAAGTGAACCAGATCGATGTGGGCCTGTTTCAGAGTGTGTTAGCTAAACAAACTTCTGACTCGGCTAAAATGCTCTACCGGTCCACATACGACCTGCTGAAGAGGATGCTTTCCTAAGGTTTTTTCATTTTCAACCGTGAAACCGGACCAATTGAATCCCATATTTTATCAATTTTTCGTAAATTCTTATATTCGTCGTGATTTTTCAAATCGTACAAAAATTATTGTTCTCTCCTTCTTCCTATAAACATGTCTGCAGTAGGTATTTTTTGTCATCATGGAGCTAAAATCGCGGGTTACAATAATAAGACTCAATAATTATAACCCTACACACGTACACGTCTGACCACCAGTCGCGTGCGTCCCGCTCAGCTGACGCGGTGTTCCCGCGTTACGGTCGCGTAGGTGTGCAAGGCGCCATAGATAAACACAGGCAGCGTCCGACGCGCGGTAGACGCTCCCGCTTTGCAGTCGTTTCGGTCGCGCTGGTTTGGCCGTAGCCTTAATGAAGAATTTGAATGACCAACAAACTACGACAGTCGAAATCTTTGGTACGTTCGCACTTTTCGTAACGCATTCACCAGCTTACACCCCAAGTTAAGCGTGCGTAAAGAAGTTTTACTTCAAAAAGCACTTCAAGTTTTTCCATAATTTTCAAATTCTCCGGGCAACTTTTTTTTATTTACACCAACATTTAAAAAAAATATCAAATCTATCCAGCCGTTCCATAGTGATGCGCTTACCAACGAACACCATGCCATTTTTATTTATAAAAATAACGGCAGAGCAAAGTGGTAGAATGTAGTTGTTGGACATTGCCGAAACCTTGAAAAAAGATCTTGTCTTTGGTCAAATCACGCTGTAAAAGTATACCTGAATAAATCATTTACCTACGCTGCTGGTAAATGCTTTTTTATATAGCTTTCCGTGAAAATAGAGCAGAATAGCTTTAATTCAAATAGATGAAATGGAATAATTACTCCGTTTTGGGCCAACTCACACTTGTCCGCTGAAAGCTGAGATTTATTACTCTGACAGTGTTGCAAGACTCGAAGGAAACAGATGTTTAATGAAAACTCTTTTAAATGCTAATGTAATCTGTGGAAAATTCAGGAAGCGAGCGTTAATTTGATTTCCAAAGCTAAAGAATAAAATAGGAGAGATTAAAGCAATTTATGTTAATAACTTCTGTCAGTTTGGTATCAGTGGTCTGGTCCTTTTTTTGGATAAAAAACGAGTAATAATAATTATAGAAAATTAGCTGCCGCCCGCGACTTCGCACGCGTGGTTTGTCAATAAAAACATCCTGCGCAGTCGGGTAAAAAGTAGCCTATGTCGGCTATCCCGGCCGGTCACAATCTATCTGTGAGCATGCCAAATTTCATCGAAATCGGTCCAGCGTTTTAGTCGTGAAAACGTAACAGACAGAGAGACAGACCAGAGAGAATGACAGACAGAGTTACTTTTGAATTTATATTAATATTATGGATTATTATTATGATGACTTTACTGACCAGTATTCAAAATATTCCTACTTTATTTGTGTTCATGGTATGGCGTCTGCATTCTACCAACGCTAACTGGCATTGGTAGAATGCAGATGCCACGCGCGTCCATAAAACAAAAGAACAAACGATTGACGTGTCTATGGATTGGAACTAAACCCGGTCTATTCTCGCCAACTCCCGTCGTGAATCTGGAGCAGATTCCCCGAACAATCACTAATCCGATGTTCGACCCACTCTTCAGACATTATTTACACAAGTGGATTTCACAATCGCGAGCTAAGGAGCGGGATGTCTGAAAGTGATCATGAAGGTGTGCCTTTCTAATACAAGCTTTAGAATGGCGACTTAAAATAATCGAATGTAAGACGTACGCTGCTTGCCCTTAAATGTATAACTTGTTGACAGAAAGGTACTTACATTTTTCCATATAAATATTGTTAAAAATATGTTTTTGTACACACGGCTACACATCAAGCTACACATTTCCAGTATAAGCTGACCTCTCATTCTACAAAAAGCCTACACAATGCGAGGTCAGCTTATACTGGGACTGTATAGCTTGACGTGTAGCCGTGTGTACTATCTGTCTATGAACTATGCTCCCCACAAAAGTTCTAGACTTTTCGGCCAGACCAAACGTGCGGAGAATACAGTACTTTCATGTCATATTTTTTCATAGATTTCGGAAAATGCATGCTCGTTCACAGGCAAACCTCCCCTTTTGTAAACTCGCTTTGAAATCCCGTTATACATCAGCACACAAGTGTAGTGAGATGTTTTCATAATGTTTACCGTTTAGGCTCATTTTCCTAATCAGGTGTTGCCAACTGTTGGCTAACGAAAGAGCGTGAAATTGAACTCTCAATATTTTGTTATTCTTTTCATATGGTCGCATTTGTGTTACTGTAGTGGTGACCTTCAAACTTTCTGTTGGATGTGTGTGTTTTTTGTATGGAAATGCGTTGGTTATATTTCTTAAGTTTTTAAACAATACAATTTCGAACGGAATGGTTTGTAAAGTTCTAGTTTTGAAAGACAATATGGTTATTAATTTTATAGGTTGTGTGTCTACCTAGTGGAATTATAATATATCGAGTTCGTGTAAATATATTGTCTATTATATTTAGGTAAGTAGGTGAAATAAATCAAAGTTGCATGACGAAATTCTCCTAAAATAAAAATTCTAAAACTCCGTGAAAGATAAATTATTTTGTGAAATTGTCGGAGATATAATTATTTTCGCGGGTTTTTGGCTCAACCGTGAATATAATTACCTAGTCAGGTCATAAGTATTGTCACACAGTAAAAACTTTTCTTTTAGAATGCTGGCCACAAAAAAGTTTATAGAATTCAAATTTCGAATTGTTCATGAAAATAAAAATGTATACTTTTTAGAATTTTACTCATTTTTAAATATGGAGTGGACGCTTAAAGAAGACCGTGTTGCAGTTATTGCGTTGCATCGTTGCGGTTACGCGCCAATTCAAATTTTTGACATACTGAAAAATTTGAATATAACCAAAAGATTCGTTTATCGCACCATCAAACGATACAATGAAGACTCTAGTGTAGATGACAGGTCAAGAAGTGGTCGCCCTCGGTCTGTTAGGACTCCAGCAGTGATAAAAGCTGTGAAGGCGCGAATTCAAAGAAATCCCAAACGTAAGCAGAAACTGTTGGCCCTTCAGATGGGGTTAAGCAGAACCACGGTGAAAAGGGTGTTAAATGAAGACTTAGGGCTTCGGGCATATCGAAGAAAAACAGGACATCGTTTGAATGCTCGTCTAATGGACCTGAGACTGAAGAGATGCCGCGCTTTGTTGAAGCGGTACGCGGGAAAAAAATATCGGGAAATTCTTTTTTCGGATGAATAAATTTTTACCGTAGAAGAGAGCTACAACAAACAAAATGATAAGGTGTACGCACACAGTAGTGAAGAAGCGAGCAACCGTATTCCGCGTGTCCAACGAGGTCATTTTCCATCCTCGCTCATGGTATGGTTGGGAGTTTCTTATTGGGGCTTAACAGAGGTACATTTTTGTGAGAAAGGTGTAAAAAAGAATGCAGTTGTGTATCAAAATACAGTCCTGACGAACCTTGTGGAACCTGTTTCTCATACCATGTTCAATAACAGGCACTTTGTATTCCAACAAGATTCGGCGCCAGCTCATAGAGCGAAGAGCACACAAGACTGGCTGGCGGCGCGTGCTGAAATCGACTTCATCCGGCACGAAGACTGGCCCTCCTCCAGTCCAGATTTGAATCCGTTAGATTACAAGATATGGCAACACTTGGAGGAAAAGGCGTGCTCAAAGACTCATCCCAATTTGGAGTCACTCAAGACATCCTTGATTAAGGCAGCCGCCGATATTGACATGGACCTCGTTCGTGCTGCGATAGACGACTGGCCGCGCAGATTGAAGGCCTGTATTCAAAATCACGGAGGTCATTTTGAATAAACTTTAGTGTCATAAGAATCTATGTTTTGTTAAGTTCATTTTGGTATATAAATGGTTACATAATGAATAAACTTGTGTCAATTATTTTATATTAAACATGTGACAGAATTTATGACCTGACCAGGTATAATCAAGGGTATATCAAAGGACCAAAGTACGTTTACGTGAAGGAAGCATGAAAACCAGTGCTGACTCCCACAAGGGACACAAGTGTAGTGGTCGATTAAGCGGGCACGGCAGAATAACAGCGTCCACTGGTAACCCAGTTGACATAATCCTTGCTTGCATGAGTCGAGGCCTGTTTGCTGATATATCACACAACATGCCCACCGTATTAAATAAAAAAAAATAGTATGTTATGTTTGTTTGTATATTTTTATGTGTACTGCTTACTTAATTTTCTATCGAGCGAAGCGAGATCTCCAAATCAACTTGGGCGAATCGGCGTTGTATATATGTATGTTTGTTTGTTTGTTTGTTCGAGGATAACTTTCGAAGCGTTGATCCGATCATTGTGAAATTTGATACATAGGTAGGTAGTGATAGCACAATTTTGGTGTGACTTAATGAGCTAAAATGTGGGGGGGTTGTTGACATATTGGGGTTCAAGAGGGGTAAAAAAAATGAAAATTAGATTTTTAGGTCAAGTGGGACATTAAATTAAACGTCTTCGTTAATACATTTCAACCCTGTTTTTCTTTTTAGTTTAACTCTTGTAGTTTTTCAGTTATTTACCATAATAAAAACAAAACTTTGACAAAATTTACAAGGTACACCAGTGACCCCACAATGCTGAAATTTGGTATTCGTATAGCTTTAGTGACACAAATATAGGCAAAAGTCTGAAATCCAGAATAACTGCATAATGTACCCGAAAAAAGAGTAAGTAACCAATTTACATGAACTCCCGTTACCTGTAATTTGAATGAAACTGTAGGTCAAGTAATTTGGTTGTATATTTCGGGGCACTATTTTGATAGTCAAAGATTACGATTAATATATTTTTGTTTTTATGGGAGACTCGCGAGATCTCAGTTCGGGGCGAACCACTAGTTTATTTTTTATAATTTTATATGTTTTTTATAATATAATATAATATATATATATATATTATAAAAAATATATGTGGCAAATAAATTATTGTCTATGTCTATAGTCATAAGGTTGAGGGTCCAACAACAAATCGAAGCGATTGAATCACCACTAACAAAAATAAATATACGCTGTGCCACGAGTCATATAATTTATTTAGCTTGTAGTGGCGACAATCTTGTTAGCGCTAAGCAGGATATGAACTCGATTGGCGTTGGCTCAATGGAGTGGCGCTGTGGGACATTTTAACCAACTGCTGTATATTCTAAATATAAAATAACACAGATTTATAATAACTACACTCTATCTCAATTTAGTTCTTTGATCACACAATATTTTTTTTCTTTCGAGTATTATGAACCAAATGTTTACAACGCCACACAAAGGCTTTTCCGATAAACTGATACACAATACAGTCGCTTAGTAACTATCGAGGCATCTGTGTTATCCGTACATAGAGGTTCCAATTTTCAGCCGAAGCCAGCACCAATGCATACATCAGAGCCATTTGCGAAGACTATTATCCACGTTCTCAAGCCACTTTAACCCGTAATCATGGTGACGTAGAGACGATATTCGTTTACATTTTGTGAGAATGTATATTGATGTTCCAAACTTTATCTGTAACCTGTACACTGTATAGCTGCAGAAATAAGGAAGGTTTTTGCTTGGACTGCTGTTAGTGATACCAACCACTTTCAATGTGTATATTAGAAACTTTATATATATATGGGATAAGGGTGGTTTTGGCTTGTAGATCGAAGGTTGTCTTCCGGCGATTGTGTAGGTTCTCAGTAGTGTTGATTCAAGAATCTGGCTTAGATTTATTTGATAGCGTTCTGCTTGATGGCTTGGTAAACAGTTTCAGCAAATAAAATTCGGTATATATGATAGGATCTGCATTTGAAATGTTAAGATATTTATAGAATGGTCCAAAGAGGAATTTCCTCCGAAAAGTGCATACAGTCAGACAGACTAGCAAATGTAGTAGAGTTCCTTGTGAAAGGGCTCGCCCGGAAAAGTACTGCCATTATACCTATTTCTGTCGCCAAACAGCATTGCTGTGTTTCGGTTTGAAGGGTATGGGTGCCAGTGAAATTTCAGGCAAATTATGAAGCTTTACACCTGTATACCGCAAGTTGATGGACGCAGGGCACGTCTCTAAGGTGCGTGACCTACGAAGCAATACTTTGTTATTGGCGATGGTGACAACTTAACATCTAAATCTAAATAAATACATATACTTAGTAAAACAAAGTCGGGTAAGTTACACCATTTATAACTCAAGAATGGCTTGACCGATTTCTATGAAATTTGGTATATAGATAGATTATGATCGGGATTGAGACATTTGCTACTGTTTACCCGACTGCGCAGGAGGGTAATGTTTTTATTGACAAACCACGCGTGCGAAGCCGCGGGCGGGTCAGCTAGTCAAGTTATAAACAATATATATGTTCACTTTTGATAAATAAGGAAGTTTTAGACCACTATGTTAAACACTCATATATTCGAAGAAAAATGTAAGAATTCGTTAACTGTAGGTATTTTTTTCGAAGAAACATGCATTTTTGACGTCAAGAGTCCGTGATTACCACAAACGCACTCATGCCTATCGTGACTCATCAAAATTAGTTGAGCTGTTTTTTGTTTACCTACGACACCCTATGTAAAGTAAACATTGAGGGTCTTACCACAAAAAAGGTAAACACCTTCTAAACACTGTTTAATAAAACAATATATATTTACTATTGTATATATAGCATACTAGCTGTTGCCAGCGGCTTCGCCCGCGTGGTTTGCCAATAAAAAGTAGCCTATGTGTTAATCCCAAGGGCGGATCCAGGGGGAGGGTCATGGGGGTCATGACCCCCCCCCCCCCCTGGGCTGGGACCAGGACTTAGGTGGACCACTAATTAAAATGGTTAAACATAATGGTTTTTATATATTTTTGTCACAATATAGATTTTATGTAAGTACATTCAATATTTAATCAATTTAATATAATATTTTGATTTGAAAAAATACTTTGTTATTTAAATATAGGTATTTTTAAGTACAGTATGTTGGTACATTACTAAAATACCTACTTTTTACTTGTATCTATGATTATAAAAATTAAATTGTAACTTCTTGTGACTTGACCTACGTACTACGTAACCCCCCCCATCCCCCCACCCTGGCACCAAAGCTGGATCCGCCTTGGTTAATCTAGGTTATGATCTACGTATCTACATATCAAATCATCGCAATCGATTCAGCCGTTCCGGCGTGAAAGAGTAACAAACATGCATACATACAACATTCGCGTTTATAATATTAGTAGGATACCTATATATTTGTCTATTTTATTAAGTATTTTTAGTATTAGGATTAAAACTTTGTCATATGTTTTATTATACCTAAGAATAGGTATATGTGTAAATGTATCCTCCAAAGTACACCGAACTCCGTATCTTCGTAAATTTCGCTCTATCCAAAGGTTGCCTGGAAGAGGTCGCTTTCACCGATAAGGCCGCCCATTGTAATGCCTTATACTCTAACCTAGTCCTTATTTTTGTATTATTTCTGTTTGTGTGTTAATTCAATAAAGAATTATCTATCTATCTAATAAAATCCTAAACTATAATGGATAAGGAGTTTTTTAAACACGCGTTTATCGGTGTTTAACTTTTTTTGTGAAAACAAGTTGAAGCTGTTACTCATACATATGTCTATTAAACTTGATTTTTAAATGCGATTTACTTTAGCTCTATATATTACTCTAGGTTTAGAAAAGTTTTATTTTTCGCTGAAATTTAAGTGAAAATCACAACAAAAATATGGATAGGTTTTCGTGAATCCTCATCCAAACTTTATTACGGTTTTGTTAATCTGATATTTAAGGTAAATATCTATATTACGAAAACTTAAATCATTAGAACAGAATAATTCTTTATTGTACACCAGGAATACTTAAAAAAACTATATGTTAAATATAGTACAAGGGGCGGCCTTATCGCTGAAAGCGATTTCTTCCAGACAACCTTTGGATGGAAAGTAAAGAGCGAAGTAGTAATGGACAGCGGTGCATCATTGTATCGGCTGTACTAATTTCTACTCAATATAGCCCAAAGCTATCTCACTATTTGACTTACTTGCCTTATGGCGGGTTCCTATATCCGTCGGTAACGAGCTACGACACGTTTCTTCTTGAAAAGGTGTCAAAAATTTGACACTAGTTTGATACTTTTTCAAGGAGATACGAATCGTAGTCGGTTGCCGACGAATATTCGATTTTACCGAGATAACCTATTTTTATTGATTTTCTTCTCCGTTTTATACATCCCTTGTACTTAACGTTTAATTAATGTACCTATTACTTAGGTAGACACTTCGCTACCTAGCGAATTACAGTGTCCTTGCAGCTTCTCCTTCATGTTTTAAACGGTAACACTTATAAGACCTATGTAAAACAACATGAACGCAATAAATGTTTGACTTTGTCTTTGAATATAGGACCCCGTCATTAGAAGATTGATTAATGTACAGCTCCATTCGAGGGATCGTAGAATTCATATACCTAAGTAGTATGTGATATTTTTTTATAATCTTTATTTTATTTAATGAGGGTTTAATCATCATGATTATGACACCCTCGAAAATACACTTAAACCAAATCACCTTCTTATACCTAGTTTAACAATCGTAATTAACATCTTGGCTTGCTCCGATAAGGGGCAAGCCAAGATATTATTACATATACCTACAGAAAACCAATCAACCTGGCAGAGGTAACAAAACATTATTCTTTCTGCTTTATTCCGGACACATTCCACAATAATATGATAAGCATCTTCTATCACATCACACTCAGCACAGTTTGGAGAACTGGTCTTTCCCATTAGGTATCCAAAACTATTTAAAGGAATGTGTTTCGATCGAATAAATATGTGATATTAATTTTAATTTGATACCTCGTGATACGCGTTCCCGTGAAAAAGGGTCTTGACAGACAGACGAATTCGACAATGAAGTAATCCTGTAAGAGTTCCTTTTGAGATACGAATCCCTAAAAGAACGCACTGAAATCGGTTCATCTGCTCGAATATGATTCCGCGGACATACAGACAAAGGTTTTAAGTTATTAACACTCTTTGCATCGGGGTTAAAGTAAAAATACAAAGGGTAACCTACATTTCAAACAAAGATATTTCAACTCAATGTTATCACTAGGTATTGTATTAAATTTGATAGGATTACAAAACGCCGGTTGAGTCATAAATACCTATCTCTTTCTTATTAAAATGCGCCGGGAACTTCCTGTGATTCAATGACAATGTTTCCTGTCTAAACTTGTATTTTATCACGACCCGACAGTCGACATGGTGCCTGCAGGTTCCTTCTATCATCGCACCGCTCGCTATCGGCAGGGAATCCATCCATGGAGACGATGTGGTCGCGCACTGTGAGGTTCCAGAGGAATTTCCTCCCGCGAACACTTCGCTTCTGGAATGGTCTCCCTGCCAAAGGTGCCCAGTGACTGGAATACAGTACGGGGTTCTTCAAAAAGAGCGTTTTTCAACATTTTAAAGAGTCTGCAACGCGCGAATAATACCTTTGGTGTTACAAACGTCCACAGGCTACAGTAACCACTTACCATCTGGTGGGCCGTATGCTTGTTTTTGCTACCTTAGTAGTATAAATTTTTTTGACCCAAATCCCTATTTATATTATTATAGGTCTAGTAACGCAGCGTCGGAGCTTTTGGCACTAGCTGTACGATCTTTGAGAGGGACTAGCAAACGGTGGCAACGGCTGGACCGTTGTGAATGGCAAAAATGGAAGGTAGCCTTTGCCCAACAATAGGACAACATGGACTGATAGTAATACTAGCTACTGGATCCCACTGAAGGGCAAGGGTCTCCCTTCCATTTTCCCACTCTTTGCTGGCACTAGCTGTCAAGTATAGGAATCGAGCTCGTACTGCCAAAGTCGCAGCCCGCCGGGATCTGCCGCGACGCGGCGACCTACGTAACGGTGCATCGTCTAACATGTAGGGCCCATTGTCGTTTGTCATTGATAGTCGTTTCAGCTCATAAATACTCTAGAATTTTCGGAAATTTAGTGTTAGGTTCCTCATACAATATTTGAAGAACAATAACGTCTTTGGAATACAGTATTTTGTATGGTGTCCAAGGTAAAAATATACTCCAAACCTTGTATGATTTTTATGCAGAAATTTTCATATTTGTATGTCTAAAATGTTCTGTACATATCTGCCATATAGAGTTATATATCATATACTCGTATATATCTTATATCTAAATTATTAACATGAAAATGAAATACTGTACCTACTTACTAAGTAGGTATCTTTATAATTATCAGCGCAGAAATTTATTGAACGCCTTACCATTAGGTTAGGTACCACCTTTTACTAGGACGGCTGGTATATTACGTTAAGGGGAGACCGGAGTGGAATCGCCCATACAACACGTACTACCAAGATCATTTCTAATTGGAGCATATTTCTACCTTAATAAGGTATTATTTTAATTTGAATAGTATTTATCTAGGTTCCCAACCATATATTAGATCAAAATACTTACCTAAAATGAAATAGAAGCGTATCGCATTCTGCATGTTTTTACGTCATAAAAGACCTGTTTTCGACCTAATTGTTTCGTATTAAAAACAACAACATCTTACGTATCCTAGTCATGGGAACATAGATTATATCGTCTAGTTACAGAATAACAAAACAATGAGAAAAAAAAAATTACAACAAGTTTTCAGTCATCATTTTTGGTATTACGGAACACGGTCAAAATCTATCAAATTTAGAATCGTTCATTAGCTATCACTGTCGCTCTGCGTGGCTAAACGTCGTCACTAAACAGGGATAGCGATATTCAGACCGAAGTTTTTGACGCGGCCGAATTGAAGTTGCGCTCGGGCTTCTTAAGTATCTATTTTGTGTGAAAGCATTACATCAAAAAGAAAACTCCCCAAAGAATTAGCCCCAGATTAACGCAATAAATGTAAAGGCGTAGGAAGATGTCTATCACCACTAAAGAATTATTCAAGCTTGCATCATCTGACTCGTCCTACCATCTTGCCAGCCTACATTATTACCTAAACCATTATCACAAAATAGATAAGAACAGAAGATATAAGAGCGACAACTGCCGCGCGCACACAATGACGCGCGCGTATGTAAATCTCGAATCAAGTCGGTCGAAGCTTCGAACAAATTGATCCGAGATCCTCGTACGCGCGCGTACTAAACTTAACTTCTGTTCCTATTCTGTGCCATTATATAGTGAATCGTTAGGTAAATATCAGCCTACTATATAATATAATTCGATTCTGAATAGCATAGCAATATCACAGAACTTCCGGCCGATTAGTATGCTAGTGTTGTCTCATACGATGAAACTATTGCTGTTTACGGCTATCCGTCACATTCCATCACTAGCTGTCACTCATATGGTTTGATTAAACACTGTCCACCTGTTCATCAAGTAGTTCCGTAGTTCATCTTCTGTTTTCATCATCAAATCTTATATTTTTAACGAGAGGTAGATAAACAGATTTTTACATACCAGGGTTACTTAAAAACTAGATTAGGCTATAGGTAAACAGAATTGTATAAACTAGTTAGTAGTTTAATTTAATTTATTTGTTAAGGATTTACACAGACTTACATTTAGATAAATTATTTATTTTATTTATTTAGAGAAACCAACGACGATACAAATTGTTTAGACAAATAGCTTAGAACTAAACGTAAGGCTAATAACAGGTTTCTACGTTTGAATAACAGGTTTCCACGTTTGAATAACAGGTTTCTACGTTTGAATAACAGGTTTCCACGTTTGAATAACAGGTTTCTACGTTTTAAATAACAGGTTTCTACGTTTGAAACGTACACACGGCTACACATCAAGCTATACATGTCCAGTATAAGCTGACCTTTCATTCTACGAAAAGCCTACACAATACGAGGTCAGCTTATACTGGAAATTTATAGCTTGATGTGTAGCCGTGTGTACGTTAAAAAAATTACAATAAAAGCGCTCCCTGTGAAGGCAACCACAGCTAACGCAAGTAAACATAATTAATTTCATTAAAATACTGTAAAAAATATTAACAATAATAATAGACATTTATAAGTTCAAGACAGTCACAGAAATTACTAGTTCACGGGCCTTATTTTCAAAAGCAATTTTTTACAATCAGCCTTTGGATGTTTTGTTTTTAAAAGATCTTTATAACTTAAATGTTTACAACGTATTACAGCTAAACACAGTTTAGCGCAACAATATCTTATTTTATATAAAATAACTCAGCAGGCATCTTTATAAGTTTTTTTCATAAAATTACTAAGTCAACCTTTGGAAAGCCAGTGTTGTGATGAGCGAAGCATTAACGGACGGTGGTTACTAGTCTACATACTAGTAGGTGGTTATTTTAACAATACATACACGTTTTAGGTGCCGGAGCCGTTGTTTGCAGGACGAACATGATCGGACGCTCTGAAATGTATGTGGAAAGCCTATGTTCAGCAGTACTTACTATCACCGACAATTGGCAATATTGCTAACGCAATCTGAGTAATTTTTTTATGATTCTATTAGGACTGTGTGCCTGTGAGCCTACCCAACGTGCTACCTACTAATATTTTTAAGATGCTTTTATGTAAGTTTAAGTTTTTGCTCTTTAATAGTTCAATAAAGATTTTTGTGTTTGTATTTGTATCGATTCGTACAAGCATACATCAAAGAAGTACAAAAACCAGCAAATCATTATCATTTATTTGGTAAGAATATTACATCATAATTTATAATGGTATCTCATATCGTACACATATACATACACCAGTATACACTGGTAACAATATTAAGTAACAGAACAACAAGAAAAAGTAAAAGTTATATAAAGTAACAAAGTAACAATAAAATCGGATATTAATATAGAATTAATACACAAGTCCATATAAATAAATAGTCATACAAAATAGTCAGTATAAAATAGTCCAATAAAATTACAATATTAAGTTGTCATGTCAATAAACTCCTCATAACTGTAGGTGTTACTCAGGAGCCAGCGCTTCAGTTTGAGTTTAAACGTATTGTAACTGGTTGCCTGAGTTACAATACAGGGTATTAGGCTGTTATAAACTGACAAAAAATAGGAGGTCATCAAGTCGTCTATGTAAACAGAATCATCAGTCATGCGTCTCAATCATTAGCGAAATGATCGGATTCATTTTGCGGTTACTGTCCTTGATT
This sequence comes from Philereme vetulata, assembly GCA_918857605.2. Taxonomy (NCBI): domain Eukaryota; kingdom Metazoa; phylum Arthropoda; class Insecta; order Lepidoptera; family Geometridae; genus Philereme; species Philereme vetulata. Next base: position 8,278,590 of record OU975422.1, on the reverse strand, counting down.
CCATTGATGAAAAGAAAGAAAGAAAGAAAGAAAAGAAAAAACATTTATTTGTGACGGTACAAAACATACACAGCACACAAGTAAGATACACGCAATATAAAAATATAATACACACAAAAACAGCAATACCCAACAAATGTGTGTCTCACAATTACTCTAGGCGTCATTGTTTAAACCGCATGTCAGACTCCAATTTAGATTCATTTAAAGTGCTATTTTAGACACATAAATTATGATAATTCCGGACATTATGAGCACACATACATGTGTGATTGCTCATAGCATTTTCTGCAATAAAAACACAGATAAACTTATTTGATGTTATTAGGTAGGCTGACTATTACAACTCTAGAATCACCCAACAGCGAAATCTGAAACTCTCAAGTTACGCTATTTACCTAATTTGTCCCACCCCGACGGTGGAGGTAAAGAAAAGAAGCGTATCTATTGTCAAAAATGTCACACCCAACGACCACGAAAACGTCAATTGTAGAATGCTTGTTGACAGAAATGGTTTTAGTAGGTTTTCCCAGACAAACTATTTCACAAACCTCTACTAAATCAAATGTTTTGGATGTATACATATTAATTGTCAGGCCTGTTTTCCGGAAGTGTATGCAGAGGCCACGAATCTCCACTGGGTACGATCCTCACATATATATTTTGCTCAACGCTCATCGATTTAGAGACCTAGGAGAGAGAGAGAGAGATAATTCCTAGAAAACTTAAAGACTAATACATGGTGGTACAATAGGCGACCTTATCGCTCAAAGCAAGCTCTTCCAGGCAACCTTTGGATGGACTGCATCGCAAAGATGTCACGACGTCACTTTGTACGGAGTATTACTAATAATTTTGTGCTTTAAAATATAACATTCTCAAATCTATAATCGGACACCTACTAAAATATCTTATACTAGCTGACCAATCCGCAGCTTCGCATGCGTAGTTTTTCAATAAAAACATTACCCTCCTGCGCAGGGATTCCAGTCACCAGGGAAAATTTTTGTAGCTTCCAACAGTGAAAGATTTTTTTAAATCGGTCCAGTAGTTTCGTAGCCTATTCAGTACAAAAACAAACAAATCTTTCCTCTTTATAAATATTAGTACAGATAGATAAATATATGTGACACACCCAGAAATACCTATAGTCGTCTGCAGGACCTAAACAATAGCACCCTTAGGTATCGAACCATTCATCAGTTACTCATTGATAGTTTATCGATCCTTGACGGTCGATCGAGTGCGTGGGGTCTCACGACCTCCTCGCCTTAGTATGTGCTCATTCAACAGTTCGTGAACGGATATTGTTGGTGTTAGGCGTGAGTGCTATAACATTGCGAAATTCGTTCGTAGTTTCTATCAATGATTAGATAGAGATTTTGGATGATAATCTATGGCTAGCTTTATTAATAATAGCTTTAGAAGAGTTTGTGACTGAAAGAGAACGAACCAGTGTGGTGAAAGTTTAGAGTGATACGTAACTTTAAGTCCAGTTTAAAGAAATCTTTTCTGAGTTACCTACAAGTCTTTGTGCGGTTTATCCAGTGATTAGGACTTTCATTGGTTAGTCAAATCGTTTATGAATAAGACTTGGATGTCACGTTAAAGTTCTGCGTATTAATAACACGTTATAATATATTCCGTTTATAAAATCAACGAGAGTTTTACCTTTTATGTGTCAGCAGACTACATGAAAATAGTCAGGGAAAGTGCAACTTCCTTAGTTAATGAACAGTTTATGAGTAGGTGCAGGATGGGATGGACGTGTTCATTGTTAGAACTTTAATAGTGGTATTGTGGTCATATAATTTGTAACACTTTCGCAGCTCCAAACTGCGATAGCACATAAAGATTTTTGAGTATTTTGACTCTTGCATCAGTAATGTATTTCGACGCACAAACTTACCCTGAGATTTCTTAGCTTATCAACTTCCTAACATCGATAAAATCAGTGAATTTCGAAACAAAATTACTAAAGTGAAGTGCCTAGAATCAACCAACAATGGTGATGGAGTCTGGGCAGAACCAGGGGCGATTCTGGCCCCTATCACCCCGCTTATGGCGTCGAAGCAACGAGTACTCCAAAGTGGTCTTCGAACCCAGGAAACCTCCTCTATCCCCCATAGAGTTCAGAAGAAAAGACCGCATAGACACCACACCTGACTTACTCAGGTCGAAGAGTTTATTGAAGGATAGACTGGATCATTTAAATCTAGAGGAGTTTGGGTTCGAGAACAGATGGAGTATAGCGAAGCCTCCGATCAAAGAGAAGGAGAAGAAGGAAGAAGTGGTGAAGATGAGGGTCAAGAAGCAGAGGCAGCCGAGGCCAAACAGTCTGCAGTTGCTGCTATGCCCGTCCAGTTCGGGGCATTATAGCAGCAGCACTTGGAGGTATACCAGGGTGCGCTCCAAAAGGTTCGTATTATGTTACTAGATTTTTTTATACTACTAGAGAGATACATACATAAATATTATACAATTATTTATATATCTCATTATTTATATATAATACAAGAAACAGTTGAATCATCTATAGACAGTTACGTAAATCGTTATTTTCTAGATCACTACCAGCGGGAAGTGTCCCCAAGATATTGGCTGCATTGCCCCGCTGAATTGCAATGCATTGATATTAGTTATTTAAAATGTAATAAAATGTTCAGGCTGTAGCTTTACCACGGTCTACATTTGACGGATTGGTAATGAGTGGCATTTAAAACTAAGCGCTTTCATGTTTCGGAGGGCATTTCGTTCTATTGGCCCCAGCTTGTTACTGCTTAGCCATGGGTATTATGTAGTACATATAGATTTGATACCTTTTTTATAAGTATGTATGAAATTTGTCGAATTAATAGGTACTCCTTTAAAAAAAGTTCCTGGCTAGAAAAGGTCAGTGGTAGTAAGTCTTTAATTCTATTCTCTAATAATCCGACACCACCTTGCAAATAGTTTGTCGGGATACCGCGGATCTACTCTACTTGTTTATTATTATCCTGTGTAAAATATTGTCAAAATCTATAATATAAAAATGAATCGCAAAATGTGTTGAAAAGCGCATAACTCAACAACGCCTGGACCAATTTGGCCAATTCTATTTTGTTGTATTTCTTATTGTCAGGAGAAGGTTCTTATGAAAGAAAAAAATAAGAAAATTGCGCGCAAAATTAGAAAATTTAAGTATACTTAACCACCATATAAAATTATTTATAATCTAACCTTAGCGCTTTTATAATGTAACCTTATGACGTTTGACGAATTGACAGAATGCGTGCTGCAAATATGTATCGTCAAAGAGGATGTAAAAAAATGAATATCGTTTGAAACAGATGCTTCGGTAGGAGTTATCCCGAGATATATTGTCTATATATATAAAAATTAATTGCTGTTCGCTAAAACTCGAGAACGGGTGGAGCGATTTGGCTAATTTTGGTATGGAATTATTTGTGGAAGTCATTCATTTTCTCATACATAATGATGGCCGGGGACAATTGACAATTCTACCAGGGTGACTTATATTGACAGCTTGCGTTATACCTATGCATGTCAAGCCGATACGAAGTTCGGCGGGACCACTAGTAATCTTATAAATGCGAAAGTTTGTATGTTTGTCAGTTACTCAATCACGTCGTAACGGCTGAACCGATTTTGATAAAATTTTACGTATAGATGGTATATAGAAACATAGGCTAATTTTTATTGACATACCACGCGTGCGAAGCCGCGGGTGTAATCTAGTACATTTATAAACGTCTTATAGTACTAAGATTAATAATTCTGTATTACTGTTCTATATCTGCCCAAGTAAATACAAAAATGTCACTCTAATGCCCGCAAACTCGGAAATCAGCCACTAACGAACTAGATAATAACTATCGTTTTGATCAGCTTTGTAATAGTTAGAAATATTAAAATCATGTTGATAAAGCATCATTAAATATTTATTATTTCAAACTGATCAATGCCTATACATAGATACTTAATCACATTTTATCTCCTACACATCCGGAATACTTAATAAATATTATGACAACGACAAAATTATTCGGAGCTATCTGTTCGTTGTTGAAAATAAATACCTTCTGAGGATTCTCAATATTAAATATCTCTAAAAGGAAGCGAATCAATTGATAGGACAAGATTATTAAAAAAGCTCGCCAACAAGAAAACAATTTTAAAAAATGTCGACAAAATGTCGAGCAATTTTATAAGAAACGTAATAAAACCGATCTCGACAAATTAATTTCAACTTCACAAAGAACAAACAACTCTTTTACACATCGACGGGACGGACATAAGACGGAGCGAAATTATTACGAGAACGTATTGTTACAAACTTTTTGAAAACTATTTTATTTACAGAAGGGAAAGCTTTGAAAAAAATGCTGACAAGGAACTGTGTGTTTATCACTGTAATGAAATGTGACCGTTTTCAAATTGGATGAGATCCCCTTGCATTTGTAGATCACGGAATTTACAAGACTTCTTGATAAATTTTGCGCTCTGGTTATGTAAAAAAGAAATGTATTGTTTACAACCTCGGTGGCAGTGGCGCAGTGGGCGAATAGCCGCTGAGACGCAGGAGGTTGCGGGGCCACTTCCCGTCGCGGAACAAATGTTTACATTATCTACAGATAATTGTTCCGGGTGTTTTTCTATCTATTCCATGTAATTATGTATTTACAAAAAAGAAACAAGAAAAGCATTTTATTAGCTAGTTCCCAAGTTTTGGTTCGTTTGAGGCGAGATAGAGCTGCTGTGAGGTAATCTAAACTGGACTCAGCGGAAGACCAGCGCTGCGGCATATAAACATGCCGTAGCATCATGCTGAGCTGAGTACCAATTCATCCCCACACAGAGCTTTTAAATTTGTTAGTGCTTAGGTTAGATTTTATTGTTGTTGTGTTATATTTTTCTTTATTAATGTGTGGTTTTTGAATAAAATGTTTTCTTTCTCTCTTTCTGTGTGAGATTTTGAGTTTTTTTTAACTTGGCTGGAGTGCAACATCTCTCTGGGCTTCTCAGTAGATAATTAGTTTTTGAAATTGATACTTCTCACTTCGTGTCGTATCCGTCCCGTTGTGTTCCAGCAGGACTTATTCCCATTGAGTTGGGCATCAATAGAAATACCCTTATTATTTTTACGGCTTCGGGCAATTTGTGAAACAATAAAAGCTATCGGCAACCCATTGAGGAGCTAATTTAATTACTGGTACGAATGGTTACAACTGTTGTAACGTTTTATGGGGGAGTAACGACACTGGTGAAACGTTGACCTAACGCTTCCTGTATTTATAAATAGATCTGAAGAAAGGAGTTTGTTAGAACCTTTTTTACGCTTTGTACAATATTTTTAATATTACATATTTGAATATTTATGGGACTGGCAGGTAAGAATGTGCTTTACTTGGCATGGCGAAAGAGCTCGTCTTTTGTTTTTGCCACCAACTCTAAGACCGATTGACCAGCTCAATGACCAGCCAGCTAGAAAATAGGAATAAATAGCAATTGATTATGACAAATCCCAAAGCTTGTGAATCTTGAAAGGAGTTTAACCTCCTCTCAAGAGGAGAGGAGTGTCTCTCGTGACCACGGCCGATGTAATTTGGCCGAAACGTTGAGGTTAGTCAAAATTATGATTTTGATATAAATCTTTGCGCGAAAAGACCCGTTTTGTCTTAAAAACAGGAGTTTTACCATCAATAAAGACACTAATTAATTTTTTATGAATATGGTGCGTGACCAATTAAACGAGAAAAGTCCCCAGTTCGAGTTTTACAAGTTCTTGCCAATATTCTTCTGCCAAAATCCATTCTTGGAGTACCAACTGAGAGGCAGGCACGCTATGTTAAAAGCATGTCAAAAGTGTTTCACAGTAGGACCTACTGTGAAACGAACTCTAGCAAAAAGTTATAGTCAAAAAGTTCCTACCAAAGTTGGACAAATTTTATAAGATTTACTTAGATATCACAGAAAAGTTCCTACCAAAGTTGGACAAATTTTATAAGATTTACTTAGATATCACAGAAAAGTTCCTACCAAAGTTGGACAAATTTTATAAGATTTACTTAGATATCACAGAAAAGTTCCTACCAAAGTTGGACAAATTTTATAAGATTTACTTAGATATCACAGAAAAGTTCCTACCAAAGTTGGACAAATTTTATAAGATTTACTTAGATATCACAGAAAAGTTAAACAACTTAACGCACGTTTAAAAAAATCCACCAATTTTTGTATACGGAATTTTTAAACATGCGCTAAACAATAATTATTTTTTTTTGTGGTCCTTCAAATCAAATAAAAAGAAATTGCGAACGTTGGGCACCAATTAGGCAAGTTATAGTAGGACTGGGCGGGCCATCTCTGCCGCATGTAGGAGGAGTTGTGGGCAAAATCCACCACCGAGTGGATACCAAAAGACAGAAAACGACCTCGTGGCAGACCGCGACGCCGATGGAAAGACGAACTCGACTCGTATATGGAAGACTAAACTACACACGCGCATACCACCAGGCGAGATCGTGGTCAAACGCAAGCCCATAATATATAAAAAAAATATGATATAGTGGAGTGGAAGGAAGGGAGGCCTTTGCCCTGCAGTGGGACAGTACAGACTCCAAATAATAATAATAACAATAATAAACACTCAAAATTTGCTCAGGTCGCAGAGAAAGTAACTATATGCTAGTTGCTTTCTCTGCGACCTGAACAAATTTTGGACCTACTCAAGGATAAAATCTTCGTTAATTATAATAAAATTGAGTACCAACGCAATGATCATTAAAATCCGATCATGTCTCAATAAAAATGTCTTTCGTCACGAATTCGTTGCAAAATGTGTGGGTGTGAATGTATAGTGGGTGGATGGCATCCTGGTTATCTTCTGAGTGTGATGCAAGTTCTTATCTTGTTATTGTTTTTATGCTGATTCAATGTGCTGACTTCTGTTTTGCAATGATTTGATTGCGATAAAACTGGTTGCAGTAGCGAGCGACATTACTAGATTATCAAATCAAGATCATACCATAGATAATTTGTAAGATAAATAGACAAATTATATCTTTATTTCATTTTATTTATTTATTAATGAGATGTTTATTTGATATTAGTAAAACTTAATGATGCCTGTGTATTTTTTGTGTTAGTACAATTAAAAAGTAAATTATTGGTTTTTAGGGTTCTGTACCCAAAGGGTAAAACGGCACCCTATTGCTGAGGCGCCGCTGTCTGTATGTCCGTCTGTCACCAGGCTGTATCTCATGAACCGTGATAGTTAGAAAGTTGAAATTTTCTAAGATGATGTATTTCTGTTACCGCTATAACAACAAATACTAAAAACGGAATAAAATAAATATTTAAGGCGAGCTCCCATAAAACAAACGTGATTTTTTTGCTCGTTTTAGTTCGATATTGATAACGACAACAGATAGATAGACGCTTGAATTATTCACAGAATATTTAGTTATATATTCACTGTAAAAATAAATATTAAATTAAAAAAAAACAAATATTTAACGTGATTTTTTGCCGTTTTATAGATAATAGCACGGAACCCTTCGTGCGCGAGTCCGACTCGCACTTGGCCGGTTTTTAGATTTTTATTTTATGATAAGTTATCATAAAATAAAAATCTATAACAGAGGCACTTAGCATAAAATGTACTTTTAGGGGCACAGAGCTCGAAGAACTGACGGTCGTTGGGACGGAAAGGTTCAACACTAGAAGGTCCAGGATGGCCCTCTGGATCGAAAGATGACTGAATAAAAGTTGCTGGGAGTCATTGAATCCAATCCGCACAAAATCACTCGCCCCGGAAATCTCTAACTGTTCAGCAGTGGACGTCGTATGGCTGTTATGATGATGATAAAATGTTCGTGTTTTAAACACGTTTACAGGTCACAAAATAACCCAACAAAGTTACAACTAACTTATAATTAAGGTAGCATGTAAACATGGTGTACTTCAATATCCACAAGCACGCAAAAAGGCTAATTTACCTAATTACATAACTTTGGCCCCACCTTGTGCCCAACCATTTACATGTAAATCCGTAATGAGACCAGTCGGCAGTCAGTTATGCAAAACTGTAGCCAAATGTTGACAGCTACATACTATTTTGCCGTAATAGTGTTAGTGCTGGCCGTGCAAAGTGATGTATTCAGCTTTTGACGCGGTCGCTTCTCGGTTTTTTATCGGATACATTTCGGAGAATGTGCTGCGGAGCTCTTCAACCTGATCCCACCATCCCCATTCTATAATCGGACAACCCGACGCTCCGCGGTGCGCCACCGCTACATGGTAGACATACCTCCCATACGCACAAAGCGGTATGCTTCCACCAATATTATGCGCACCGCCAAAGAGTGGAACGCCTTGTCTGAGTCTGTGTTTCCTGATAACTACAACCTAAGAGTCTTCAAGTTACGAGTGAATAGGTTCCTTCTAGGCAAGCGTGTACCATCGTAGACTGCATCATCGCTTACCATCAGGCGAGATCGTGGTCAAACGCTATAATTTATAAAAAAAATGCATAACCTAACGAACCTGAACTAACGAAGTCTGTCCGAAAACTACAAGTAACTTTTTAACAAAAATATAACGGATTTAACCAAACTACTGAACTGATTTTGATGAAATTTCTATGAGACCAATATGAAAGTATATCCTTTCAAATAAAAAAAAATATTTTTCATATCGGTTGATAAAATGAGTTCTGAGATAATAACAAACATAAAACCAAATTTCGTCACTATAAAATTTGTTTGTTGCCCCCTTATTTTGGGATCCCATCATCAGATCCTAACTTGGTGCTAATGGAACCACCTGGGAAGTATATCATTTTAAACAATACAAAATAATTTCTCGAAGACGCCTGGACCGATTCGAGAAATTATTTGTTATTTTTTTATTTCTCGAATCGGTCCAGGCGTCTTCGAGAAATGGGGGAGATTCCGACGAATTCAGAACTTCCTCCTTTTTTTAAAGTTGGTTAAAAATATTAAATCGTTAATATTAAATTAAATAATTATTATTAATATTGGCGGGGCAGCCACTCACTCTTATATAAAATGGACATATTTTGAGAGGGTTACATTCTTATATTACAAAAAAAACTCGATGTTGGAACATTGGTTCCAACATGTTGGTACTTGTGGACTTGGTGGACTTGGTAAAAATTTGTAGCAATAGTCTTCAAGTCGCGAGTGAATGGATTTCTTCTAGGCAAGCATTGTTCCATCGTAGACGACTTCGCTTATAATCAGGCGAGATCGTGGTCAAATGCTACGGAATAATTTATTTAAAAAAAGTAAGTATTTTTGGGTGCCAATCGTAAGTCAAACATCCTGTACATTTAAGTTGACTTCTAAAGTGGACACACTTTTTTATGAAACAGATTATTTGAAGGCGAATATAAAAGTTCATAAAATATTTCCTTAAAAAAAGTTGAAGATCGACTTCTGATAGAATCACGTTTTCAGGATAAAATACATATATCTGAATTTGACGGTTTGTTTGACGATCCACTGTCAAATTGGCTTATGTTATATTATCCATACATATTCACAAAAGACGGCTAAACTCCTACCTACCATAATAAGTACCTGCAACAGGGGGATATTATCTTTTCCCCGTATGAAATATATCTAATAATAAGACATCATACATTACATATCTATCTATCCTACTAATATTATAAACGCGAATGTTTGTATGTATGGATGTTTGTTACTCTTTCACGCCGGAACGGCTGAACCGACTGCGATGAAATTTGGTATGTACGTAGATCATAACCTGGATTAACACATAGGCTACTTTTTATTGGCAAACCACGCGTGCGAAGCCGCGGATTGGTCAGCTAGTAAAGAATAAAGATAATTTATTTCGGTAACAAACTTCACAACACTGGGGTAGGTATATCAGATTCAGTATTTTAGTTAAATATTAAAACCTAGTTGCAAAAGAAACATAGGCACCCAAACTAGGAAGACCTGTAATATGGCATGCCTATGCCTCCCGCCGGAGTTACACTTGTACTGAAGTAGATTAACTCTAATAGTAAAGTTTATGGGCCTGAAGACAGGAATAATGAAGGAAAAACGCAATATTAGGACGAAATGATTTCGGAAGTAGTCTACGTTTTTGGCAACAGCAATTATGTAGATATAATATAAATAATGTATTTATTAAAACGACCGTTGTAGATTCGACTGTTATTATTTACGTGCGGTGAATCATAGATAAATTGATATCGTTTTTTTTTTACATCACACATAAATTAACAAACAATATTAAATCAAATAACAAGACACGAATTTGGATGGACTGGATTTAACGAGGACCTTATAGGACGGCTTTTAATACAATAATTGAAAATTTAATAAATGAATCTATACTAATATTATAAAAAGGAAAGATTTGTTTGTTTGTATTGAATAGGTTCCGAAACTACTGGAGCGATTTAAAAAATTCTTTCACTGTTGGGAAACTACACTATCACCGGGTGACATAGGCTACTTTTTACCCAACTGCGCATAAGGAGGGTAATGTTTTTATTGAAAAACTACGCGTGCGAAGCTGCGGATTTGTCAGCTAGTATTTAAAAAATAGATAAGAGTACTTTGCTTTGTAGTGCAGATAAATAATGTTTAAATAAAACTGTCATAAAGATTTGGCTTGATTTGGCAGTTCTAATATGAGGAGGAAGACCAGTTCCATAGACGGATTGCTAATAGATCATAGCCGTTGGGATATCTGTATTCTGGACTAGGGATAGAGGCAATAGTACATTGTTATACAAGGGCTGTAAGCGATCTATTGTACACCCGAGATATTTTGGCGTACAAGCCACCGAATGCGAGCGAGGAGGCCAATCGAGGGTGTTATTGATCGCTTAAACCCGAGCATAAAACATATAAAACATCACAAATGCGAGAATATAAAAAAAGTATCTTCACACTACCTGCTTGACAATGTCAAATTATATGTCATGTAAACCTCACCGAAAGCAGGTGATTAAATCCCTACGGCTGAGCCGGGAGTAAAGTTGTACTGAATTTCATTATGCCCTCGGGGGTATAATGTGATTTGAATATGGAACCTCATCTGTATTAAAATTTTAACTAAAGAGTCCCACACAACTTATTCGTAAATCTAACTAACCTCTGCACAGAATGCACCAACCTAGATTAGATTTTATTGTCTTGCAGAAAGTGTGAAAAGTAGAGTATTCTCCTCGTGGATAAAGCTGCATCTTGGGCGTGCTTATATCCTTCTCTGCACTCAATATTCTAGTAACTCCCTCGCTTCGCTCGTGAGTTAACTCTGGAATCCTTCGTTACGTTCGAGATTCAATATAGCGCCCGTGACGCAAGACACTGCTTTATCCCCTCGTTTAATAATCTACTATTTTATAATAGTTTGTTGGGAAAAAAAGTTTGCGTTTTTTCACCACTAAACTATGGCTTCTTTCATTTTAAATAGAATAAGGTTTTGTCATGGAGATTGTATTTAAAGCATTTATGAATATAACCTCTTTTATTTATAATCAGAAATAAAGATTTGTGGTGGATATTGTATTTCAATAAGCCTCGATTTATTTTCAAACGTGGTTTCGGCCCTAGGGCTTTAAATCGCATTTACGGAGCCGATATCGGGTTTAAAATGACCAACTTTCAGAGCATGAGTGATGAAAAATAACTTTTATATGAATTTCTAAGACAAAGATTAGTTTGATAAATTATTATGTTTTGCACCGTTTGTAACTAAATCTCAGTATTTCACTGTCGACGTGGGCGTAGCTTCCTTCGAAACACTATGTCCAAGTGTCCATTGAACTTTGACTCCAGCAGAATGCTAGTATATAATCCTGCTAGTTTATTACTCCCTAGAATTAAAAGGAGTCTCTTTTATTACTTTACATTTATAAAGGATTTAAATTATTATTATTAATTAACCGGTTATACGATTACCGCAAAGGCTTCAGTTTATCCCGTGATCATGGCACAACTAATTGAATGGTATAGAATCTGTGGTCTTAATAGTAAATAGTGACTTCCAAAGAAAGAAAGAAAACAAAAACACTTATAATAAACTAGTTTTAATTGTAATTTATTTTCGTGTAACTGCTAAGTGTGGTGGTTTCTAATACTAGACAACTTTTGGGCATTTATTACAGTGAGATATTTTAAAATGATTCTTAAATAAGTTATTACTGGTTTTGAATCTCTAGGTATACGAGTACTAAAAGCGACTTGCGCAACGATGCCTAAACGTATTAGTGGCTAAATATGATTTATAAGTTTGTCAAATCATACAAATACGTCTAAAAATAAAATCATAAAACCATTAAATGCAAAAAGTTTTTTATCTAGAAATATTTCCCAGAACAATCGTTATAGATTTAATTGTCCTAAATGTCCGCCAAAATTATTATTCACAATCATAAATCTTGCTCTGTGCCACAACTATCCATATTTGATGACAAAAATTTACGATCTGAAAAGTTGAAAACACATGACGGAATATTTATGTTGGAAATGGCCAACTCTTTAATAGTTTTGTTTGTTCACACAAGGTTCACACAAGGGTCGTAATCGAACAATTACATTTGAATTATTTATTATAAATTTTTGTATGTTTAAGCACTACCACTTAATCTACATTACACATAGGTTAGCTGGAAGAAAATATTAATGAGAATTTTGTTCGCCTATGTATTATTTCCACTCGAGAACCTTTCTGCCCCAACGGCCGTCAGTTCTTCGAGCTATGTACCCTGCCCACTGCCACTTCAGCTTGTAAATCCTTTGTGTTATGTCGGTGACTTTAGTTCGTCTACGAATGTCCTCATTTCTAATTCGATCTATTAGATCAATTTGGAAAGCGCAGCGTAGGACGGCCCCCACTAGATGTAAAGACGACCTGATAAAAGTTACTGGGAGCCGTTGGGTGCAGGCCGCACAAGATCGGTCTCTCTGAAAATCTATGGTGGAGGTATATGACGTCCTTTGGCTGATATGATGATGCATCATCTTATTAGTGCAATAATAGTAGATTATTAAACGAGGTGATAAAGCAGTGTCTTGCGTCACGGGCGCTATATTCAATCCCGAACGTAACAAAGGATTGTAGAGTTAACTCACGAGCGAGGGAGCTACTAGAATACTGAGTGCAGAGAGGGATATAAGCACGCCCAAGATGCAGACAGCTTTATCCACGAGAAGAATACTCTAATTTTCACACTTTCTGCGAGACAATAAAAACCAAATCTAGGTTGGTGCATTATGTGCAGAGGTTGGTTTGATTTACGAATACGTTCTTATTGTGTGTGTCTCTTTGGTTCAAATTTTAATACAGTTGAGGTTCCAAATTCAAATCATTATAGTGTATGTAGGTAAAGTTGTACCGAATTTCATTATGCCCTCGTTTAATCACCTGCTTTCGGTGAGTTTAACGTGACATATAATTTGACATTGTTGAGCAGGTGGTGTGAAGAGAATTTCTAATCTAATTTAATTAATTAATTAGGTTTTGCCTGACTCAACAATTTCAAGTGTTCATTTTTCTTCATGCGGTAACCCTATTAAACTAGCCTAATGTTAACTAAGTAGGCACTAAACATTCCTAAATAGCTAAGTCAAGTTTAAATTTAGATTTGTAAACTACGATCGTACTATGATTTCCATATTCAATAGACAATGTCACTGCATACAAATTATAGAATTCAGTGCAACAACCTGGTACTTGTTCGTAACGCCAACTATTGAATACTAAATTAATAACTTAGGTGTAAGTTAAACAGTAATTGGTATTTGGTACCGAGTTACTAGCAAATTTGTTTTTTACACCTGTAGATCTTCTAGGACCTTCTAGACTACAATCCGGGCCTTTTTAAGATAAAAGTAAACAGGTGTTTTCTAGATCTTCGTGCTTCATCGACTGCATCATCGATTACCATCAAGTGAGATTGTGGTCAAACAAAAATATATTCGGGAATAAAAGAAAAAAACTATGAAAGAAAGGGGTGTTCTAGCCTTTGTCTTTCTATGAATCTGTTTATGGCAGACATTGTAGCTCACATCACAAAACACAAAAAAAACTGTATCGAAATAAGTAGGTATTTTAGCCTACTTATTTCGATACAGTTTTTTTTTGGGAGCGTTTATTTTTTATTTTTGACTGATGACTTCGCTTTTGGTGGAAATAAGTTAGCGCAGTCGTTTTCCAAAAACGAAGTCATCTCGTGAAAATAAAAAAATAAACACTTTCATATAAAAACTGCATCGAATATATAATAATAAGTATAAGAATAATTCTAATAAAATGTAGAAAAAATGTTTATTTTTAACCGACTTCAAAAAAGGATGAGGTTCCCAATTCGCCTGTATTTTTTTATGTTTGTTACCTCAGAACTCTGATTTGACGAATTTTGATGATTCTTTTTTTTATTTGAAAGCTGGTGCTTCCCGTGTGGTCCCATTTCCATTTGTTCCAGTTTTGACAATGACTGTATGATGAGAAAACCATATAAGTCTTAAATTTGTTTAATTTTTGTTATGTTTTTTTTTTATTTATTTAAAGATACACCAACAGTACACATATTTTATCTCTTTATACCAGATTTATGACGATAGTCATAAACACTATTCTGATACGTGCATCGATGTATGTTGTTATGGTTTGTTAGCTCAGAACTCTGTTATACATACATACATATATAAACCGATTTAGAAAATTAGTTTTTTATTTGAAACCTCAGATTGATCCCATGGAAATTTCATTGCAATTGGTAGAGTAGTTTGGTTTTACTGTTATCTGAAGTCGGTTATACTTTTGTTAAAAATTTACTTGTTTATTTTATTTTATTACAGAACTGTTTTAATATTATTTATAGAGAAACGTTGCGAATTCGCTCGCAATATTCAATCGTGTTTTTTCTCCGAAAATGAGGCGCGGCGAGAGGTTCGATGCATAAAATAAAGAACTATGAATATTCAGAGCCTGTCGATGTCACCCTCGATTTACTGAATAGCTGTCATCCTGCGATGTCCTGCAATGCAGCTGATCGATACCGTTGCATACAATTTACCCATGTCCAACACTGAAGCCCACTATTCACATGCGCGCCTATCTGGCTATTTATCGTTCTGGCGACAAGTTTATAATTATCATTGGCATGTAACATCTATGAAAGATGATGAAGCGACGTCAAGGGGGTGTCAGTAGGCACTTACGTTCGTGGCTTGTAAGGCCTATACAGGAGCGGCAACTACATTTTCGGCAATTAAATTGTATAGCTGGTAAGGGGCCCTGGTCAACATATCGCTGTGCCCGGTCGTGGACAAGAACGCCTTCAGAAATGATTTTCCTCCAACTATCACGTTCCTCTGACTCCCCCTCTCACTTAACCGGACCTTTTTTAAAAGAGCTATTTTACTTCTTTAATACACATGTCTGCTTTTAGTTCTGGGACGTGCCGGTTTTCTCAGAATGTTTTCCTTCGATAAAAGAAAACAAAGAGCTAGTTCAGACATGGCGGATTCCGCGCGGATGCAAATCGCGCGGTTCTAAACGCAAGTGTTCAGACAGGTATGGAGAGTGCTGTAATCCGTATAGGGTGACAGTCCAATCATGGAAGTCGAAGAAGCAATATGTGTCTACTTGTTGCTCCGTACAAAAAAAAAGAAAGAAGAAACGGCAGTATTGGGTGCATCCAATATTACGTGATCAGCTCACCTATGGTCAGTTTCGGACTTTATATCCAAAATTAAGAAGTTTTGAACCAAAATTCTTCAATTATTTGAGAATGTCGATAATTTCATTTGATGAATTATTATTAATGATCAGTGAACAAATTGCTTCTTACCACCACCAGCTCCTGACAAGCTCCGTTTCTAATAATTTTATTAGAATATTCTGTACATTGGATGTCCCACAAAGCAGGTCTTTTTTCCACCTCATCGATGAATAGCTCGGTGTCCATTGTCACCGTCCGATACGTGCGGCTTCCGCGGAGCAACTGAACGCGCTCTAGGCACGTCAAGTAAATAGATCCGCCGAGCGGCGACCGCGCGAATTCATTTTCTAGCGGTTGAGTGGCGGTTGCCGCGCAGATTGTCAATCCGCGCGAACAGGTGTCAACGAATTAATAGGCGCTAATGTAAATAAGATCCGCGCGGTCTAACCGCGCGATTTGCATCCGCGCGGAATCCGCCATGTCTGAACTAGCACTAAAACGTAAACCTCGTCTAGATAGAATAGATCTGACAAAAGGGTTCGTTGACCTCGCTACTGGAACATAGAATATTTAATAGTACTATCTTTCTATTTTTATATCCAGCAGATGAGAATCATTTGGCGTTTACGAGCGATTTACGTTGTCTTGAAATTTGTACATTAAGCATCAGACATACCAACATAGAAGGCTTCTTTAAGGTCTGTTACTATATACTTTGGGCACATTCTGATGGCGACGAAAGCACGTCAGCAAGGAGTTTTATGGCCTCCAGAATTGTAGGATTTGTTATAACGATAGACCAACCCGTTGTTAGTGAAATAATGTTGTAAAAACTGTAGAATGACATATAATTCGTTCGATTGGCACCATATCGCAAAGAACGCCGAGGCCTTTAGGTACCTACAGCAGTGGATGGATACTTGGATAGATATAATGTAAAAGTTTATGATATAAGCTATGTAAGTACTATGTGAAGCGAAAACACATTTTTAAAAGGTTGAACCTTTGATGTGTTCAGTAAATCTATTTATAAATACGTGAAGAGATAATTTTGTAGGTAAAGTACCTACCCTTTTTTAAAGCTTATTGAGATGTAGCTTAGTTAATAAGGTTTATGTGGAGAAGGAGGGTCAAATGCTAAAATTAAGCTAAACGAAGACATAAGTTAGGGTCTAATTATGGCCGCTGTGTACTGCCAATTAAATAAATAAAGCCTTAACGCGCCGGCGAACCCTGAGCACAACTTCAATACGGCCGCGTCAAAAACTTCGGCCTGAATATCGCTATCCCTGTTTAGTGACGAAGTTTAGCCACGCAGACCGACAGTGATAGCAATAGAACGATTCTAAATTTGATTAGATTTTGACCGTGTTCCGTAATACCAAAAATGATGACTGAAAACTTGTTGTATTTTTCTCATTGTGTTGTTATTCTGTAACTAGACGATATAATCTATGTTCCCATGACTAGGATACGTAAGATGTTGTTGTTTTTAATATGAAACAATTAGGTTGAAAACAGGTCTTTTATGACGTAAAAACATGCAGAATGCGATACGCTTCTATTTCATTTTAGGTAAGTATTTTGATCTAATATATAGTTGGGAACCTAGATAAATACTATTCAAATTAAAATAATACCTTATTGAGGTAGAAATATGCTACAATTAGAAATGATCTTGGTAGTACGTGTTGTATGGGCGATTGTCCCTCCGGTGTCCCCTTAATTCCCATCTTAATAACAAATTTGCATTAATTAAATCACTTTTATTACAATTATATTGATCGAACGAAGCGAGATCTCTAATGGCGGGTTTCTATATTCATCGGTAACCGACTACGCCTCGTATTTCCTTGAAATACTGTCTAACTAGTGTCAAACTTATGACACGTTTTCAAGGAGAAACGAGTCGTAGCTGGTTACCGACGGATATAGGAACCCGCTATAAATCAACTTGGGCAAATCGGCGTTGTATGTATGTATGTATGTCCGAGGATAACGTTCGAAGCGTTGATCTGATCATCGTGAAATTTAATACATAGGTAGGTAGTGATGCCACAATTTTGGTGTGACTAAATGAGCTAAAAATATTGGGTTGTTGTGGAGATATTGGGGTTCAAGAGGGGTAAAAAAATGAAAATGAGTCTAACTGATCAAGTGGACGTCAAGTGAAAGGTATTCATTATTAATTAGGTGTACATTTAGACTCCGTTTTTATTTTTTGTAAATTCTTTATTGTTTTTGAGTTATTAGCCATAATAAAAACTAAATTTTGACAAAATTCACAGGGTACACCAGTGACCCCACAGTGCTATAATTTAGTACGCGTGTAGCTTAAGTGACACAAATATAGGCAAAAGTCTGAAATCCAGAATAACTGCAATTTGTACCCCAAAAAAAAAGAGTTACCACCACATGAACACGCGTTACCTGTAATTTGAATGAAACTGTAGGTCAAGTTATTTGGTTATTTATTTCGTGAACCTATTTTGATAGTTAAAGATTACAAATAAAATTTTTTTGTTTTAATCTCGCGTGATCTCAGTTTGGGGCGAACCACTAGTATATTTAAATTACATTATTATTATATATAATGAAATTATAAGTAGGTTTAATTAATTCATTCACTTGGGGCCCTGAACTGAGTGTAGCCTCCTCCATGCGATTCTATGTACGGCGATCCTGGGCGAGTCGAGTCCAGGTCTTTTCCGCAAATTCAAACTCTTTTTATTCATTATAATCACAAGGATCACTTTGAAACTTCAATAAGTCCAACGCAATCAGACAGGGTATTTAGTCATTATAATTCTTACGTACCTTTCAATAAGCAATTAGCCTATTATTATAGGTATTACTCGTGCGCGATAACTTGGGACCTGCTAGGAATGCGACTCCCCGACCGCTTCCCCTGCACTTCCCCGATGGCGCCCGTATTGTACCGTTCGCATCACTATTTTTTACTAGAGTTTTTAGTCTCGTACTGGCCTACGTCACGTAACGACGCGCTCTGGAATTCTTTTAGTTTTCGTTTGTGTTATTGTTTTGTTGTTGTAGTTTTTGTTGTTATAGTTTGTGTCATTGTTTTGTTGTTGTAGTTTTTGTTGTTATAGTAAATGTTGTAAAATTATCGGATACTTCTTCGTCAAGTGATTATAGTGAGACTGAGCACGAAGAACAACCTCTAGAAGGCATAAATCCACTAAGTAGTGACGAAGATGAGATAATGTAAATAATAGATAAAATAAATGTATAAACTTAAACATTGTATTTTTATTTTATTCAAATAGTGTAAAAAAGATTAGATAAAAAGCAGCGTCCTCCCTGAGTAACATAATAAATTAGGTTAAAAAAAACAAAGACGAAGCCGCGGGCGGCTGCTTGTTATGTTCGCTTTTTTTCGGGCGGTACAAACACGCCAATATGACGTTACCGCGCTCAGGTCCCAACTTATCGCGCACGGGTAATAATTACTTATAGGAATGAGACATTGCTCTCACACACACTCCATGGTCAATCGATCAATGACTTTAGTATCACCTCTATTTCTTTCTGTTTAAGCATGATATTACTTGTGCAATATTTAACATGTTCGATATGGTAATATTACGTTCGTGGCCTAAATAGTACACCTGTGACGCCCACGTCCTTTTTAATGTTGAATGAAATGACCACACTGTCGCCAAGTAATATCTGTTGACTACCTACTTAGTTGTTTCTTAAAGACTTTTTATCATCATCATCATCATTCTCAGTCCGTGTCTACCCACTGCTGGGCATAGGCCTCTCTTTGTTTCTGCCATTCTTCCCGATCCTGTGCCTGTCTGAACCACGTACGACCCACGGTGTTACGGATGTCGTGGATCTCGCTGGCGGACGTCCTCTATTTCGATGCCCAGTTCTCGGCCTCCAGTCTGTTGACTTTTTATAAGGACAAAAAAAATTCAATGTTTTCTCCAACATTCTACCACAAATTAGATTGTAATTCCTGTGATTCTACCGACTGAACGTGCGTAGCAAAATAAATAAATACGATAATGGAAGGTGTGCATTAAAATCGTCATGTGATTCTTCATTAAATCGCCAGTCATACCTAATGGTCGGCCCTAGCCTTTGATCGGTGTAGGGCGAGATTGTCTTTCAGCGCCCTTTAGTCGACGCCTTTCACTTCAACTTCGGTCTTATGTTAAATAATTAATACCTACCAAATTTTCCAAAATAAATTTTTATTGCAAACTAGCTGTTGCCCGCCACTTCGTTCGCGTTACACAACTAAATGAGTAGGTAACCTAGAAATAAAGCTAAACTCGCCGTTGCAACTTGACACCCTATTTTTAAACCCATGGGATCTGATTTACGAGATAAAAAGTAGCCTATGTGTTAATCCAGGTAATAATCTACGTACATACTAAATTTTATCGAAATTGGTTCAGCCGTTACGACGTGATTGAGTAACAAACAAACAAATAAATAAACAACATCCAATCTTTCGCATTTATAATATTAGTGTAATATCAACACTTATTTATTTTAAATTAAATTTAGCAAATTATTTTTGTCATTTGCCTTTTTGGCGCCGTTTGCCATCTGGCGCCTAGAGCGACCGCTCCTCTCGCTCTACCCCAGGGCCGGCGCTGATACTAAGCAGCCTTATGCCAGCCAGTGTAAAGCCAGTTAAAAAAGTAATGTAAATTAAAAAAGTGACATTTCAGTAAACGCGCAAATAAACTTTATTTGAATTTTATTCGATTGTTCTTTCATTTCATTACTAAAGTGTGTAGTGTTTGGTATTATTTTCAAGGTATTTCAATTATCTACCCGGTCATATGAGTTTTAATGCGATATTTAAAAAAAATAATGTAATATCTTCAAAAAAGTGTTTTACCATGATACAGTCTTCGGGTAATGATGCTATTGTTATGGCAAAACACTGTACGTGATATTAGTGTTTAGCTTTTTTAACATAGAGTTATCTATTGTAAGTATACTTAGTAAAGTAATATACTGTATTTCATGTCTACTTATCAAACAGCCCTAAAATTGTTTAAATATAGAAGTTAGTATGGCAGCAGAACGAAAACGACAATTGGTTTAAAATGTTTAGTATACCTATTAAGGAACTAAAATATACTAAAATACCTATAATCACACACAAGAAGGTAGGTATTAGACAAGAGATCAGTTTACAATCAGTCACAAGAGATCAGTCAAATAAACCTGTCATTAGCGTAAACTAATCGAAACTGTCGCACGCGCTTATTCCTTGACCTTTCCTCCGGCCTCCTGTCATACGGGTGAATAGCCACTATTAGTTGACCTCCGCGCCTTGCGCGCTGCCGATAGGATTCACGGCGCGCGGGTCTCGATAGTTTGGATTTTGAACACATGTATCTTTTTCGCGCGTCAATTTGTTTTGGCAATACACGGTATATTTGATTACAGTGTTTTGGCATGTTGAACCTTATAGATTTCGTGAATACAGTGTTTTCTAAATCGTATTTTCTCAGTGTAGGTTATAGTTAACTATTACCCGTGCGCGATAAGTTGGGACCTGAGCGCGGTGACGTCATATTGGCGTGTTTGTACCGCCCGCAAAAAAGCGAACATAACAAGCAGCCGCCCGCGGCTTCGTCTTTGTTTTTTTTAACCCAATTTATTATGTTACTCAGGGAGGACGCTGCTTTTTATCTAATCTTTTTTACACTATTTGAATTATAGCAACACTATTGACCTATAACAACAAAAACTACAACAACAAAACAATGACACAAACTATAACAACAAAAACTACAACAACAAAACAATAACACAAACGAAAACTAAAAGAATTCCAGAGCGCGTCGTTACGTGACGTAGGCCAGTACGAGACTAAAAACCCTAGTAAAAAATAGTGATGCGAACGGTACAATACGGGCGCCATCGGGGAAGTGCAGGGGAAGCGGTGGGGGAGTCGCATTCCTAGCAGGTCCCAAGTTATCGCGCACGAGTAATACAGTGGTATAAAACAGATCAAAAGAAAACGATTGAGCCCTGTTAAGGCAAGACACTGTAATTTAAGATACAGTATATTGGCTTAACACGGTATTAGAATTAAGAACGCTTATTTATTCCACCTTTTGCTACGTATTTGTATTTATTTCTTTGAAAGTTACATAAGTACTAACAGTGCAGTATCGTATTAGGTACATAAAGCACGGAAAACTCTAGGGGTCTTACCACAAAAAAGTTAAACACACGCTAACACAGTGTTAAAATAATACTGAACAATAATTGGTAAGGATTTTTTTAAAACACGCATTAAACAGTGTTTAACGTTTTTTGTGGTAACAAGGTACAGGTTTGAATCTGTGCTTAGAGGCACTCGAGCCGCTACACATTATGTCACTTTTACCTAAATATGTTTTATAGTTCTAGTACTGCGTGTTTTAGTGGGTAGAATGTTAGTCCATAAAAGCCATAAATGACGCCATAAATAAGTCTAACCAGGTGTTAGTCACCTCTTAGCGATAAGGCCGCCCATTGTAAATTTTAATAAACTAGCTAAATGTAACCCAGAAATAAAGCTAAACTCGTCGTTGCAACTTGACACCCCATTTTTATCCCATGGAACCTGATTTATTTGATAAAAAGTAGCATATACGTTGATCCAGGTTGTTATCTACGTACATACTAAATTTCATCGAAATCGGCTGAACCGTTACGACGTGATTGAGTAACAAACAAACAATTAAATATTTGATTGATTTAAAAAATAATTTTTGTTTCGTTTGTTTATTTATTAAAGGTGTGCAGTAATTACATTACATTATATACCTATCTAGTCAGTGTTGACAAATAAATAAGTACCTACTTATAGTTTTTAAAAAGCATTTTGCCATGACTCATTGTATGAAAATGGTACGTAAGTACTCTAAGTATGTAATGGAAATTTGTGCTTTTGGTGAAAGTAGGTACCTTTTTGTATCATAGTGTGATGGTAGAAGTATTATACCTAAAATAAGTTCCTACATTTGTGGGCACCTACATTTAACCGTATATAAATGGATTGACTAATTTTACTGTCATTTCTCTCATACAAAATCTCTACCCCACGTTTTCCAACACGAAAAAAGCACAAATTCATCTCAAAGAGAAACCAAAAAACCACACCAAAAAGTATCTACTTATCTGCTTCCATCCCTAAAAAGACTCGTAAATCAAATTTCCTGCACGTGCCAAAGAAATTAACAAAACCAAACCCCACCATATGGGGGGGGGGGGGGGGGGGGATTCAGCGACTCTCGTCTTTATCACCGTCGTATAAGGTTTATATTTCGTAGACTAAAAATCAAACAAATTACCAAAATCTAAACCCCTACTCGGCGGCAGAAGATTTATAATCAGTGCTTTTGCACCTTTATTACGGTGGGATAAAATACTAAGTTATAAAGTCAGGCCATTTTAATAGGTAACATTTGACAATTCATCAAAATTCAACAACGTAACCTTGTAACGGCGGGCATAAAATAATATATGTTTTGGTTTTGTTAGAACTGCACAATTGCATAACTTTTTTCAATTACGATTGCATATTTATTGTAATAATGACCGATACGAGCACGAGTTCGGTACGAGTTGTACCGAACTGACAGACGTCAAATGTTACCTATTAAAATGGCCTGATTATAACGTGATTTTATTATTTGTCCCATTCTTTGTTTTTAAACGACTTGCGTTTATTAAAAAATAATACTTAAAGAAATCGAACTTTTAATAGATGATGTGAAGTGTGGTATGGATGGAGTGCTACGGAGAGGGCTATGCTATTTTTTACATTATAGACTCGCGTTTGACCGCAGTTTCACCTGATGGTAAGCGATGATGCAGTCTACTATAGATCACGCTTGCCTAGAAGAAATATGTTCACTCGGGACTTGAAGACACCCAGTTGTAATTGTCTGGAAATACAGACCCATCCTGAAATGCGAATGCTAAACGTGTTATAATAAGATTCAAAATCATTTCCGCGTACAGTACTTGCTATGTCAAGGCGTCTTTTAGCGCTGGCCCTTACATTTTCGTGTGCCTCTGTACAGACTACAGACAGACAGACCACTCGACAGTACACTCTCAAACGCACTCAAAGCCATTTAGATCTTAGACAATAGGTATGCACGCAGATTTGCATTGCAAATGGTGGTGGCATTCGTACAGGGTGTCCAATAAATGCACCCTCATGTCAAATAGAAAAAAAATAGCATTAACTGTCAGTACAATAGTTTGACAAGGTGTTCTAAGTCTAGAGCTAGCAATGAGATACATTATAAAAAAACTAAATAGTGTTCAGACAACTAGTTAACTGTGTCCAGTTAAGTCTATCGTCCGTTTTTGCGAGCTAAATAAACATTTCTTACAATAACAAAACATTGGATTCCATCTAAACGGTTTCTGTGGGCGATACGATGCACATGTGCCCTGATATTTCAGCTTTTAGTGACGATGTAGACCAGGCCCTGTATACGTAATATGACATTTACGTAGCCTACGTAGTCCTGTATAGTGGATAGGTCCGGGCAATTCAAGGGACGTGCTATATAGTTCGTCCACGATAAGTTTGCACGACGATAAGTTTGAAAATCACAATCTATACTAATATTATAAAGAGGAGAGATTTGTTTGTTTGTATTGAATAGGCTCCGAAACTACTGGACTGATTTAAAAAAATCTTTCACTGTTGGGAAGCTACACTATCCCCGGGTGACATAGGCTACTTTTTACCCAACTGCGCAGAAGGTGGGTAATGTTTTTTTTTCTAAAAACTACGCGTGCGAAGCTGCGGATTGGTCAGCTAGTATAATATTATAAATGAGAAAGTTTGGATATTTGTTTATTTATTTGTTTGTTACTCAATCACGTCGTAATTGCTGAACCGATTGCGATGAAATTTGGTGCGTTGATACATTATGACCTGTATTCAAACATAGGCTACTTTTTTTGACAAACAACGCGCTGGCCGCTAGCAGAAGCTAGTATTTAAATATAGCACTCCTTCCTACCATTCTTACTATAAATAGGTACATCTTAAAAACAAATACTTTTGATGCCTACCTGGTAAGCGGTTACCGTAGCCTATGGACGATTGTAACACCAATGGCATAACTTGCACGTTGTCACCCTGATGCGACATACAGGTAAAAAGTCTTAATATGGGCCTGTAATCTATTATTAATACGTGAAGAGAGAACTTTGTACCCCATTTTAAGCTTATTGCGCACAGTTAATATATTGGCATAGTTAAAGATTATATGAAGGAGGGACGAATGCTATAATTAAGCTAAAAACAATTTATGAATTATGATTAAATTCAACCACTGGCAACTAGTTTCCACAAACTTTATTAAAAAACCGGCCAAGTGCCAGTCGGACTCGCGCAGGAAGGGTTCCGTACCATTATCTTTAAAACCGGCAATAAAATCACGTTTTTTGTATGGGAGCCCCCCCCCCCCCCCCCTAAATAGTTATTTTATTTTAATTAATTATTTATTTTAGAAATGAATAATATAACTCAATATTCTGTGAATATTTCAAGCGTCTACCTGTTGTCGTTATCAATATCGAGCAAAAACGAGCAAAAAAACCACGTTTGTTGTATGGGAGCCCCCCTTAAATATTTGTTTTATTTTAATTTAATTATTTATTTATAAAATGAATATATAACTAAATATTCTGTGAATATTTCAAGCGTCTTCCTGTTGCCGTTATCAATATCGAGCAAAAACGAGCAAATAAATCACGTCTGTTGTATGGAAGCCTGTTACACATCGTTGCCACCTACGAATTGCTAACTTGCAATTACCTAGTTAGTGTGACTTGCGCAATGTACCGTCACGTTCAGCTGAGACAGCACAACGTGATCACCCCGCGCCCTGCCGCCTGGCGCACCTCTTCGGGCATCGGAGCATCGTGTCACTTTTGGATCTAACATCGACCATTAGACATATACCTAGTTATAAAGTACATGTAATTTTTGAACTTATAATTAAACTCATTTTCTATTTTAAACTGCATTTTTTTGCAACTACTGGGCGCACTCGTCATAATTAGCCCCCCCTTAAATATTTATTTTATTCTGTTTTTAGTATTTGTTGTTATAGCGACAACAGAAATACATCATCTGTGTACGGACAGACAGACAGACAGCGGAGTCTTAGTAATAGGGTCCCGTTTGACCCTTTGGGTACGGAACCCTAAAAAATGAATTCTAAGGGCTCGTCCGCACTAGGGCACATTTGCTTCACAACATGTTTTCGGCACAAGGTATCGGCGCAAGTTGTATAAAATATCCCTTCAGATAATTCCTTGATATCGCCATATTATCGCTGCTGTAGCTTTGATTTTCAGCGATGCTTCCGTTAC
Organism: Philereme vetulata; assembly: GCA_918857605.2. NCBI lineage: Eukaryota > Metazoa > Arthropoda > Insecta > Lepidoptera > Geometridae > Philereme > Philereme vetulata. Next base: position 8,252,459 of record OU975422.1, on the reverse strand, counting down.
TAGAAACACTTAAAGTTTCTTAGCATTCCTAGCTTTATGCAGACTAAGTGTTAGCAGACTATACCTACCTATAAGTGTATAAGTAAACGCATAGTAATGTATCCAGCCATAGCACTAGTATTGTGCATTTACATGCCCTGCAATCGATGCGTAGGGGTGGAGGGGTGCACAGGAGGAAGGGATGGAAAGGGGGCTACCCCCCAGTGGTCGCATCGGACATTCGGCTCGGTCGTGTTGCAATAATTAAAACTTCCGATCGGCTTAAAACTGAAATATAGCGCGGGGGAGATAAACTGGACTGCCCCATTTTCTAGATTTACGTTGGATATTTCCAACATTGTCATTGTTTCTTGTTATAGTTTATTTTTTATCTTTATTCTTTGTTGTATTCAAGAAAAATCTATTGAATGGATTCTTACGACCTCCGCGCAGTGAGCGAATAGCTGGCTGAGACGCAGGAGGTAGCGGGTTCGATTCCCACCGCGGAACAAATATTTGCATGATCTACAGATATTTGTTCCGGGTCTGGATGTTTTTCTATATATTATAAGTAGGTATGTATTTACAAAAAAAAGTATATAAGTGTTCTATCAGTTATCTGGTTCCCATAATACAATCTCTGCTTAGTTTGGGGCTAGATAGCGCTGTGTGAAATGTCGAGCAATATTTATTTATTTTATTTATTTTAATGAAATTTGGGATGTACGTAGGATTTACACATAAGCTTTATACCAAATTTCATAGAAATAGGTTCAGCCGCGCGCGTTACTACGTGATTGAGTAACAAACAAACAAATAAATAAATAAACAAACATCCAAACTTTCGCATTTATAACATTAGTGTGTTAAGATATATCTAACTCTTTATTGTAGGTACACCAAAATGAAATACAGAACATAATTTTTACAAATAGATTTAGTTCAAAATAGTTTTAAGTATTAATAACACAGGTAAATAATGATTTTAGTGCCACTAAAACAACAGATTATAGGCATTTGTCTCACCGCCGGCGAGTAAGCGATTAGCTATCAACTATTTTCTCGCTCAAGAAACGAACAAAAGATATAGATTCCGTGCCAGTAAAAGAGACACGTAATATTAATAGTTGATCGCTGGCCGTTCACACTACATAAAATGATTAATACCATAGTCACCCACCGCATACTATGCACAACTTTCACAAATTAATTACGTGCTCTTCGCTAACAAGCTCAATAATATTGTCCCTAACAAAGCATGTACAAGGTAGGTAGTCATGTTACCAACAATACAAACTTGCGCCAAATTTCATAACTCTAAAGAAGTTTGTCAATCTTCGACAGCTGACGCGGTTCCGACAGCCTGTACTGTATACAGGGTGGCGATGGCGACGTAAACAGTGACATTTTTTAATGTGTTGAATGCATATTCACCTGCATATTCTTTGATATACGACAAGGAAAAAATAAAAACTATCTTAGGTATTTTGTCGGTCCTAAGATCGTAAAGTTAACATCATCGTCTACTGGCTTCCCTTATAGATTTCCAGAGCGATCGATCTTGTGCGGCCTGCACCCAACGGCTCCCAGCAACTTTTATCAGGTCGTCTTTCCATTTCTGCCCGAATGGCCGTCGGCTCTTCGAGCTATGTGCCCTGCCCACTGCTACTTCAGCTTGCTAATCCTTTGTGCTGTCAGTGACTTTGGTCCATCTTTGATCATAAAGTACAAATGATCAATTGTAATCAGTTTCAATGAATGTATTGTTAACCCTACCTAATTAAGGGTGTCAACATTTTCTCGTAATTACCTTGCAAAGTGTAAATACATGTTAGTGGTTATTTTAAGCTGATGATTTTTAAGAACCCAGTACGACATTGTGTTCTGAGAATGCCACTGTTCACGTCGGCACACCCTGTACAGGGGAAAATGTGGAACTTATGAATTAGTATAGTTTATTGTATTTTATACTTTCTTTTTGGGAGCTTATGTAGTCATTATTATAAATACGGAATTTATCACGTACCGGCTGTACGACGAGTGCGAGGCGAGACGTTAATCGGAGCGGATCGCACTCACCCTGATGAAAGTTCACGAATTGAACCGAAACATTGTCGGTCGAAACACCGATAAGACAGTACGTGATAAATCCCGTATTTATAATAATAATAGGTGGTTCGATTCCCGCTGCGGAACAAATGTTTGCATGATCTACAGATATTTGTTCCGGGTCTGGTTGTTTCTCTATGTATTAATTTATAAGTTTGTATTTACAAACAAAAAAAAAGTACAATATAAGTATTCTATCAGTTATCTGGTTCCCATAGCTATGCTTAGTTTGGGGCTAGATAGCGCTGTGTGAAATGTCCAGCAATATATATTTATTTATTTATTTTATAGAAGAATATAATAACGATTGAAATCATCCACGAAAGTTTTCTAAGTAAAATAGCATAAGTAGGTTTATGAACATAAATTCACCGCCGTCTTTTTGAAGTGAAACTTCTTTACGCACGCTTGACTGGGGGAGTAAGCTGGTAATGCGTTACAAAACGTGCGAACGGAAGTTGAGAGGGAGATATAAGTTAGTGAAGATAGAAAGAGAGAGAGTTACGTTTCGTATATTTTTAAACGTTAATGTGCGAGTGCGAGTTGCGTCAATCCAGAATGAACATAGTCTGACCTACAGACGTGTGGACAATTTTGTAAATGAACAATTTTATAAATTAATATTTTGAAAATGAAATTTTACTTTAATCATGTGGTCTAAAGCATACTCGTTTTTTTATTTTGTTTTGTCCTGTACATCCAAAGGTTGTCTGGAAGAGATCGCTTTTAGCGATTAGACCGCCCATTGAACTTACCTTTATTTTTGTGTATTTCTTTGTATGTTTAATTTTGTTTGGTGCGCAATAAAGAGTACTTATATCTATCTATCTATAATACAAGAAATAAGCCATATACCATACACAAAATATTAAATATGCACAATGGTTTGTCGCATTACTTACAAGCGATCTCTTCCAGACAAGCTTTGAATACAATAAAATATCCAAGCTATGAGAACGACTGCAACCAGCTTTTTATGCTCTAAGGTTTGCTGGAAGGGACAATTCGACGTCACGTTTTAAATAAAGAGCCAAAAAAAATGTTGTCCGACCGTTATAAGGAAAATACGGAAGAATAACAAAGCGACTTGTACTAGTAAAATGGAAGAAAAAAATGTCGACATTTCAGCTCCCTAGCGAATTAATTAAAATATTTACGTAGATGGGTATTTGTGGGAAGAGGGGAGGATATTCCCCCAGCAGGGAACTTTATTAATCTGCGTATGTACAATCGGAAAGGATTTTAAAACTCGATGAACGTTCGTAATGTAGAAAGTACTTTTTCTTTTTATTGTGGGATTAGCTTTAAAAATATAATAAATCAGTTATTGAAGGTACATATTTTCGTTAAGATTTATTTATTATTCCTTTAGATTTAGAGCTTTCATGCTTACCATATTTTGCACTTGGACACGAATTGGTTAAAGTTTTTTTCAGAATGTGTCACGATACCTCGATAAAATCTTCACTTAACTCTCGGTAAAACCAAAAAGAGGTTATGTACACAGTAATTTTAACAAATGGTTATTGTCAAGGAAAATACTAACATCATCAACATTGACATTTCAAATTGATCCTTGTGGTTTTATTTAATCAATAAATTAAAAATTTTATCATTATTCATGGCCCCTGGGATAAAGGTGTGACAGTATTATTATGTATGAATTTTATCAAGTTACGATTAAGACCAGAAACTCCATTTTCCTGTACCTAATGGTTACTTGTAAACGATAAGGTCGGCTCGTACAACAATCCCTAAACGTATTTAGCGACTAAAAATGTTTAAATTTGACGTATTTGTATGTTTAGCCACTAAATACGTTTAGGGATCGTTGTGCATAAGTGTCCGACCGAAATATTAAATTTGAAATATTTTAAGTTATTTGGCACTACCAGGCGGCGGTCCCAAGACACCGCTAACCTAGAACGTGTAGTTCCCAAGATGCAACTGATTGAAGTTTGACAGCTGTCATCAGAAATGCCCACCATTTGTCTTTAGACACCGCTAGCCTAGAACGTCTAGTTCCCGAGATACGGCTGATTTAAGTTTGAATAACCCAAACTGATTGTGACACTAACAATTACATATTCAATTTTTTTATCAAAATTATCTTTTAACCGATACAATCCATCATAGTAATTGATACAAAAATATAAAATACCCCATCTCTAGAAGCTACAACATTGTAGGTGCCCTTCGTGGAAACATGAAATATTTTTTAGTTTTCCACAAAAAGCGCCAAGCCAAAATACACGGTGTCCTTTAAATCAATGTTTTTCCCAGAACAAACGTTGTTCAGACAATAGTCTACTAACAGTTTATAACATCAAACTAAAAAACAAAACGAAATCGGTCTTTGAAAAATATAAAAAGTTGCGAACTAAAAACGTCTATTTTAACGTTACGCCCTACAACATACTCAGCGCGCTGAGGAGTATCTAACAAAGGAGTATATACTACGCTACGGCTAGCGTACCCATGAACTTTATGTTACGGTTAGTTTTTAAACAAAGTTAGATTGATTTGAGAAGGTCTAGATTTTTTTTATTCTCTTATTTGATGCTATAAACAGTTATTAGACCATGGTCTGAGCAACGTTTGTTCTGGGAAAACAATGATTTAAAGGACACCGTGTATAAATCGTTGATCTCCGTGGAATACAATTGGTGCTCTTAAATGGTTGCTTTTCGTGAAATACCTCCCATTTATTATTAAAGGCAAGGAAGAACATGAACAATACAGAAGAATACCATTTTCTCTTCGAAAACATGACGCCCAAAGTAAATTGGTCAATCGCGCGTAAAAATACCAACACGATCGTCCCTTCGAGGGCGTGAAATTATTTACAAACCTCAAATAAAACACGGTGAGCAAGGCGTTCTTTGGAGGTAATCGAATTTTCTACGTGACCGAACCTTGTCACTGGCAGCTTTTGTTTGAAAACCCATACATTATTACCAAAAAGTGTCGTGAGGGTCGGTCCTACATCATAGTTATGACGGTCATACTCTTACTCGGTTACTCGGTCTGGCCATTGGCTGCCGATCGGCTTGAGTGCGATGCCAGTGTGTGTGAGCCACGCTTTTATAACCTACCCAGCTTACGTTTGAAGCTTCACTTGCGTAGTAAGGTTCATTTTTTATTTTTAGTCCGTGATTGATACTCTTGCATCTAACAGCATTTTTCTTGTTTGTTGCAGCCATGAGCCGGAAGGCGGTGGGCGGTGCGAGGGGCCGCTAGCGCGCGCCATGCACCCAGCGGCCCCTGGCGGCTCGCCGAAGCGGCATCCAAGTGCGCCTGCACAAGGTAAAACTAAAAAAACACTATATTAATTAAATCAAATAAAAAAACGAGTGTGCTTTAGGCCACACGACTAAAGTAAAATTTCTTTATCAAAATATTAATTTGTAAAAGTGTTCCATTACAAAATTGTCCACACGTCTGTAGGTCGATCAGTCTATGTTCATTTTGGACAGACACAACTCGCATTCGCACATTAACGTTTAAAAATATACGAAACGTAAGTCTCTCTCTCTTTCTATCTTCACTAACTTATATCTCCCTCTCAACTTCCGTTCGCACTTTTCGTAACGCATTCACCAGCTTTCTCCCCAAGTCGACCGTGCGTTAAGAAGTTTTACTTCAATATTTTATTTCAGAATACATAAATCCATACATTGTTAATACAATACACAAAAGAAATCAAAACGACAAAAGGTCTTCGCACTGAGAGTGGCCAACAAAGGTCGGTTTGATCACTCTCAACACTTCCATATCAGAGAGGTAACTCTGTCCGATATGCTTTTCAGGATGCAGTTTTGACTACATTGGTAATACTGAAAACTGTAATTCAATCAAGTCAGTGTTTGCAGAGGGCTTTTAGTTCTTGTCAAGGACTTTTACGTGGAACCAACATTGGGACCGCAAACAGCTGTTCCACGTATCTATTTTAAGAAACAGTTGATTTTTGCTGCTACTTGGCTGTTCTCAATCTTGGATTAGCAGTACAGTGGACATAGCCCAGAGAATTAGTCAGCTGAAGTGGTAGTGGGCGGGCAAATAGCCCAAAGAACTGAGGGTCGTTGGGGCAGAAAGGTGCTTGAGTAGAAACCACTGGAACGTAGCGTAGGACGTACCCCAATGGATGCTAACAAAGATAACATAACAACTAGTGGTTCGCCCCGAACTGAACTGGTTCTTATTTTTTGGGGTACAAATTGCAGTTATTTTGGATTTCAGACTTTTGCCTATATTTGTGTGACTGAAGCTACACGCATACTAAATATCAGCACTGTGGGGTCACTGGTGTACCCTGTGAATTTTGTCAAAGTTCAGTTTTTATTATGGCTAAAATAACTTAAAAACTACAAAGTTTATACTAAAAATGAAAATGGGGTCAAAATGTACTCACAAAGACTTTTTATTAGAAATGCCACTTGACCGGATAGTCCCATTTTGGTTATTTTTACCCCTCTTGAACCCTAATATCTCAACCCCCCCCCCCCCCCCCCCCCCATAATTTTAGCTCATTTAGTCACACCAAAATTGTGCCATCACTACCTACCTATCTACCAAATTTCACGATGATCGGATAACCGCTTCGAAAGTTATCTTCGGACAAACAAACATACATACATACAACGCCGATTTGCCCAAGTTGACTTAGAGATTTCGCTTCGCTCTATCGATGAGTGCTGGGAGCCATTGGGTACAGTCAACCTAACATCCGTTGCTCAGCAGTGCTTATTATAATATAATGGCTTATTATATATATAATATTATAATTAGGGCTTATTATAATGATGGTATTACGTGATGTCATATAGCTCTTACCAACAAACGAACTTTAATCGGGAGAACCATAGAATATTATAATACAGTATGTCGTATGCAATCGCTTTAATTTCCTTTTCCCGAGATTCCGATAATGTCTTCGATACGACGCTCGGATTTTTCCATTATACACCTAAAATGGGCCGCAAACCGCTTTTAAGCAATCGAGATCATTTTATAGAATCACTACAGTGACTACAACGATCTTCGCTTAATTTGGTGCCATTACTTAAGCTTTCGGCCGATATTTATTCAAATAATTAAATAACCCGAAGTAATTACCTATAGGAGCAAGGTTTGTAGATACCTGTTTACGTAAACGGACAGTAGCGAGAGATCACCCCACGTATAAGAAATTAGGATCAGAAGGATATAACACTGTTCTACACTAAGGGATATTATAGGAGTGATATTGCGCGAGCTACATAATTGCTTAAAAACAAAGGTAAGTTTTTTTGTTTTAATTCTTAGACGTAGTTAGCCCGTCTTGCATAACAATCCCTAAAGATATTTAGCGACTAAACATGTTTAAATTTGACGTATTTATATGAATTTGTGTAGCCACTAAATACGTTTAGGCATTGTTGCGCAAGTCGCCCTTAAATAATTATAGTATTATTATGAATCGATATTAAAAATTATTTTTTAAAAAGAGAAATCTAAAGCCTAAAATGAATCACAAAATCTTAATGCAATTTCTACACGATAATACAATTCGAAATTAAATTATATGAACAAAGGAACACAATAACAGTCTAAAAACACGTCCACCAAGCTCAAGTGTCAAGCCGAAAGTGAGGTGAGACCTCGCCCGCCAGCCGCTTGCGCATGCCAGCGTTACGTCATCGAAAGGTGTCGCTAGGCTCCGCCCCTTTGCCGGATATTTCCAATAGTATTATATCCTTCGATCCTTAATTCATAAAATTAATTTATCTAATTAATTCTTTTTCTAAGTGGCTAAATACGATTTAAAGAGTTTTCAAATCGTACAAATACGTCAAATTTAAACATGTTTAGTCGCTAAATACGTTTAAGGATTGTTGTGCAAGCCGGCTAAAACTTGATAAGATTAAATTAAGGAATATATATCAGTCGTAGCACGTAGTGGTCGGTCTCTGCCCACTACTCTGAGAAACCGGCACGAATTTAAATATAATCCTGAACACTGCTGTACCTACAGTACATAGGCCTCCACCATCGATTTCCAGAGCAGCCGATCTTGTGCAAGCAACCCTTACAACATTGTTTTTCTATCTAGCTATTATTCGTTTTCGCTGACACGATCTTGCAGAGAAATGTCGAGCGTAAACGTCAGATGCGAAAATAAGCAAATAAAAATAAAAAAATCGTTGTAGAGCTCTACATGCAGTAGCCTTCTGAAAATGGAGGGAGAAAAACTGTAAATTTATTGGAGCTGACCACAAAACGTGTGAATTCGTAAAATAAAACGATAAGGGCGAATAAAAACTCAATTTAAACTGTTCAGGGGTTAAAACATAATTCGAGTTAAGAAGTATGTATCTAATACAAATTAATTATTCTTTATTTTAAGTATGTACTTGAACCTTTTTGAAAGCAACAATAAAGCTAACACTAAACCAGTCTTATCGCTATCAAAGCGATCTCTTCCAGACAACCTTCGGATGGAGAAAAATTTAATGAAAATGGACGTTTGTCCATCATATTTATTTCATCGGTTAATGACATTATATACATTACCTACCTAATTGATAAAAAAAAATATAGAAACGGATAGTTACTCTATTTTCAAAAAGGATATAGTTATCCAACCTTTTCTGATAAAAAGATATAGATAAAGAATGGGTCAGTTCTTAGAAAAAAGGACTAGAGCCCGTAGCCAAGTTACATTAGCTTCGAATTGATTCGATTTCTACATAAGTTTGCTGTCGATATATCACGTGATATTTCCATTGCATGTGTCAAATCCCATACATTTTCGGACTAACGACTAGCGTCATCGCTAATCGAATGTAACTTGGCGTTCTCAGCAGAAAATGTTAATTTATCAGAATAAGATAGGTGGATGTTAATATACGATGGACCTAGATGATGATTACAGAGGACTACAGTAAATATCATCAACAAATGGTGGCTTACCCAGTAGAGGGTTAAATTGGGGGCGGATAATGATGGAACTACAAACAATGCGCCATATAACCCATTTGCCTTCATATGCAAATATTATCAAGCCTATTCTCTGAACACTAGTTTTGCTTAAACAACATACTTACCTACTTTAGAGTTCGGTACCCAAAGGGTAAAACGGGACCCTATTACTAAGACTCCGCTGTCTGTCCGTCTGTCACCAAGCTGTATCTTATGAACCGTGATAGTTAGACGATTGAAATTTTCACAGATGATGTATTTCTGTTGTCACTATAATAACAAATACTAAAATAAAAAAAAAATATTTAATGGGGGCTCCCATTCAACAAACGTCATTTTTTTTCTACCGCGCGCGCTCATTGGTCAAATCAAATAGCGCGCGCTTCCCCGGTTTCCTGTTACACGTTTCCCTCCCTTTTGCCAAAATCACTCCCACAAACCGAGAGGAAAGATGTTACACATAAAAAAAACATGAACCCTTTGTTAATAAATCAGCCTAAAACCTAAATACCTTTGTTAAATAATCATTTGTTAATAAAAGCTGTTTGCGACAGAATGAGTATTATTATATCTCTGTGCTGATAGTGACATTGGTTCTACATTGATAATAGTGGAAATTCTCTTTGGTTTTTCTGTCAGGAACACAGTTTTAAATGTTACAGATTTGTACATAGGTACAAATAAATATAGGTTTCACAGGAAACCTTTCAGCTGCAGAAATGGTAAGTTGGTAAAGATTTTCAGTATAAATTTTATTATGATTAAAGTTTATATTTATAGGATTGTATACCTAATAGCATTAGCAATACCTTTGTCTGAGGAAACCCACCAGTTATCAAATTTTAGACACTTACCTACTACCTACTTTGACATTAGATTCGAATGCTTTCTTCTTCTTTACTAATATTATAAAGAGGAAAGATTTGTTTGATTGTATTGAATAGGTCCTCCTCTCTCCAAAATATTGTTGTGTTGTGCCCACCAGGCAGCGTCCTGATTGAACATGTACCTATCAATTACCATCTATTATTACATTGTGAAATACATTAGACGATTGAGTATTGTGTTATTTGTTTAGCTAAAAATAAGCATAGTTTTTGGTTGTATTTATTGATTACATATCCACATCTATCACACAAAAAAAAATACTTTTCTAAACTGCTTTTTGGTATGAGTTTATTTTGAAAAACAACTATCAAAATATCAAAGTGTTGTGATGTTCGTAGTTTCTGATATCCATACTAAATATAAAATTCGAAAGTTTTTTTTTAATACAATATAGGCTTGCGTTTGACCACGATCTCGCCTGATGGTAAGCGATGATGCAGTCTACGATGGCACACGCTTGCCTAGAAGAAACCTATTCACTCGCGTAATTCTGTCTCTGTCTGTTTGTAACATTTTCACGACTAAACAGCTGGACCGATGTCGATAGAATTTAGTATACAGGTAGATTATGACCGGGATTGGGACAATCCGGGATTGGATTTTATTGACAAAACACGCGTACGAAACCGTGGGCGGGTCAGCCAGTACCATAATACACAGGAAATCCTGATCTTTGGTTCACAACTACGTGTCAAAGTATATCTATTGAAGTAAAATTTCTTTACGCACGCTTGATTTAGGAAGTGAATGCGTGACGAGAGCGTTACGAAAAGTGTGATCGGGCGAGGCGAACGGAAGTTGAGAGGGAGATATAAGTAAGTGAAGATAGAAAGAGAGAGAGAATTACGTTTCGTATATTACTGTAGGGGCAAAAGAGAGAGGTGCGAGCACACATTTTCTTTCTCTCTTTCTCTCATAGCCAGTTACGTTTCATATATCTAAGACACAGTTTAGGCCTATTGTCTGTATCACACTGTAGGAGCAAGAGAGAACAGTGCGCGCGCACATTTTCTTTCTCTCTTCCTCTCATAGCTAGTACATGAAATATATATATATATACATATATATGTCTCAGTCAGTGGTTCGTTTGCGAATTTGCTAGCGTTACGCGAACTGTGATTTCTTGATTATTTTTCGTTATTTCATTTCGTTATTGAACAATTTTATAAATTAATATTACGAAAAAGAAGTTTTACTTCAGTCGTGTCGCACATTCGTTTTTTTATTAATAATAAATATGTTGATCTGGGTTTAACCACTAAATTGTTACCTCATCTCTTTTCATGTATACCTACCTACAATAAAAAATCGTCGTGACCTCCTTTTAGAGTATGTGGGAAGCTATAACCAAGCCTTACCCCTACGGGTCCATGATGTCACCTCTGGTATCTACCGGTGAATTTGCATGGTCCATTAAATTATGACATGTCTATCACCGGCATACGTCTATATTCGTCAATACGCGTTTTGCATGTAAATTATAGACTTAATGGAAGAAATGATCAATGGATTATTTGATGATTTGAAAATTGAGAACAAACGTTTACTTTAGATTGAGAAATTAAAATGGTTCTACCTCCATACCTATTTAGTGGCAAATAAATTAAAGAAACACTCAGATCGGGAACAAATATCTGTAGAGCATGCAAATATTTGTTCCGCGGCGGGAATCGAACCTAGAAACCTGCTGTGTCTCAGCCGGCTATTCGCCCCCCTGCGCCACGGAGGCTTTTCATTACCATTTACGTACATCCTATTACAATTTATTAATATTAATTTACTCGTCACTCTTCCTTTCTGCCTTTTAGAGAATGCAATTTGTAAGCTCGAAAGGTATGCATTATGGATAGTATGACTTCATTGCCAATGTCCCACGGGAGACGGAGTAGGGTTGACAACTTACTAATGCAAAATGATTAGTGGTTCGCCCCGAACTGAGATCTCGCGAGACTCTCATAAAAACAAAAAAATATTATTATTCGTAATCTTTGACTATCAAAATAGTGCCACGAAATAATCGACCAATTTACGTGACCTACAGTTTCATTCAAATTACAGATAACGGGAGTTCATAATAAATGGTTATATTTTGGGGTACAAATTGCAGTTATTCTGAATTTCAGACTTTTGCCTATATTTGTGTCACTAAAGCTATACGTATACCAAATTTCAGCATTGTGAGGTCACTGGTGTACCCTGTGAATTTTATCAATGTTTTGTTTTATTATGGCTAATAACTCAAAAACTGCAAGGATTAAACTAAAAATAAAAACAGGGTTGAAATGTACTTTTAATTTGACGTCCCACTTGACCTAATAGTCTCATTTTAATTGTTTTTTACCCCTCTTGAACCCCAATATCTCAACTCAACAACCCCCCTACATTTTTAGTTCATTTAGTCACACCAAAATTGTGCCATCACTACCTATCTATGTATCAAATTTCACGATAATCGGATCAACGCTTCGAAAATTATCCTCGGACAAACATACATACTTACGTACAACGCCGATTTGCCCAAGTTGATTTGGAGATCTCGCTTCGCTCGATCAAATATATTATTTGTATAATATATTATTGTAACTCGGTAATTGTTAACTCGAAAACCGGCCTTAGACTGAAAGTAAATTTGAAAATACATCGAAGCTAACATCTTTAATGAAATACAATCAGCGTGTCAAATTAGCTGCGGAGGTCGTAGGACTGATATTGCAATGAGACAAAAAAAAATCCATTGTAAAATCAGTAAAATTGAAGCATACCAATACAATATACAATGCCCAAACCAAATTAAAATTCCTTTCCATCTTCGCTACGATCCTATTAAAATTGATCACCCTACCGCCTCTACCAGACAGAAATCGAAAAAGTGCTCCCAAAGGACCAATAGAATCCATATGATTAGTGGCTGCGGTAAAAAGGCGCATAGGAAAGAGGTTGAAAAGGTATTCGTTAGTCGGAAAGCTGTGTAAGGCCCCCCTTTATGTGTTTCGAATCCCAATGGCTCGGTGCCGCCATTACTGCCTATTGATTGGACGAAACGAGGTGACATTTTCGAGGAATGTACAGCCACATAAAAGAAATACATAACAATTAACATTTCATCGCGAATGCGAAGAAATCAGTCTTGGTTCAAATGTAACGGTTTGTAGCTTAAAAGAAAATTTTTCACGTCTCATCTGAGGTTGGTCATTATAAACACGATAACGGCTCCGTAAATGCGATTTACGGCCCTAAGTAAATTTTAAAATAGAATGAGGCTCATTGCATTCATAATAAGCTAAAATAAAATATAATCTCCATGACAAATCCTTATTTCTATTTAAAAATGAACACTCCACAGCTGAAAATAGGCCTCTCCATAGATTTCCAGAGTAACCGATTTTGTGAGTTCTGCACCCAACGGTTTCCAGCAACTTATATTAGGTCTTCTTTCCCTCCAGTGGAGGGCCGTCCTATCCTGCGCTTTCCAGTGCATGATCTCCACTTGAAACCTTTCTGCTCTAAGGGTCCCCAAACTATATTTGTACAACGCAGGACAGAAATCTTTCAAAAAATATTGTCTAGCTCAGACTAAGTCATGTACGTCATGTCTTTCGCAGGTGGAGCAGGCGACCAGTCTACACTAAAAGTCCACCTTCCCAATGGAGGTTTCAACCTAGTGCGTGCGTCTGCTGACGAGGATGTCAAATCAGTGTTGCGGCTGCTAGCTTCGAGGCTAGCCACCGGAGACAGGGTCTACTCGTCATGCTACGCGCTACGAGCGAGGAATCTACTCACTGGGAAGGTATGCCTGAATGATTGAAATGTCTAAGCTTAAGAAAGGCGGTAAGAAGATTTCATCTGAAATTCACTGTCAATAAAGTCAACCACACTGGTTCTTTTACCGTCGCTCCTCCTCTAGATTACCATACTTTAACCTAGTCACTGGCCACAAGATAGACCAAAATTTTACACTGCGATCGAATTTGATCCCTAAGTTCAATGGTGAAAGTTTTACAAAAAGATTATTTTTACCCGACTGCGAAGATGATGGCTAATGTTGACTACCGGTGGTTTGAGGCGTAAAATAACAACCGTTTTCCTCTGGACGAAAAGTGAGCCCATGGCGACTTGTATCAAGAGGAATATTGCTGATTAAAATCCAGTCCGGTTCGTAATTTCGGGGACATTTTAAAAATGTTAAAATGTTCTATCTTCCAGATCCGATGGATCCACCAAGACACGCCGGTCTCAGAGCTGCTGGCGAAGTGGCCGGCCAGCGAGTGGCGGCTGGAGCTCCGCGTGCGGTACCTGCCCGCCAACCTACGCGAGTTGTGTGATGCCGACCGCGTCACCTTCCACTATTACTACGATCAGGTACCTACACTGGTTCTGTTACACCTATGCTTAACTATAGATCTGTGCGAGAATAGAATGTATATTGTGTCTGGAATCTAAGCATTGAAAGGTTAAGTCGCATACTTATGCCTGACCAGGTATATTGCCTTCTGGCCCACGTTTATCAAGGATTACAAGTTGGTACTTGTCTAGTGGCAAGGAAGTCACAACTCTCTTTTCATGACGAAGCCTCTGCTGAAGAAATCATCTTCAAATAGTTTGCTAGGTATAGTTCCTGCGTCTGGAAGCGTTTGGTAGATATGTTACTGCACTACCTGGATGAAAGACGCTGTCGCTGCTGCCTGGGGCAGAATTGTGTGGGCTTGCCTAGGCATAAGTGCTACCACTTACACCATCCTTTCAGCTTAGTCAGCATTAATCCGCACGAAAGACATGGTCAATAATTCTAGGTTTAGTTATATCTATGTATCTTGGAAATTAAATTAAACCTCTCTAACTACCAAATATGCACTACCTACAATAACTGTTTGTCTGCATTACACAAAAGTTAACTGGAAGAGAATACTAGAGATAGCATTTAAGCTTCTAGACAGCTTTCCTCGCAATGATTTTCCTCGCCGTTTTCAGCACTACCATAAACTATCATATCATATTCAATCCAGTCCATCCAAAGGTTGCTTAGAAGAGATCGCTTTAAGCGATAAGGCAGCCAGAAAACTTAAAGTTTTCTATGTTGAGTAATTGTTTTTAGTGTAAAAATAAAGAGGTATCTATCTCTGTAATTTTATACTAGATTGTATAGATACCTACACCTTGTGTTCTTACCATGGTTATCAAGAACAAGAACTTAGAATGGCTACTCAAGTCATCTTAGAGCGCACCAACGTAACGTAACATAGCAGAAACAATGTCACCGCAGCCGAAATCGGCCTGGATGACATCAGCATCAAGAACTTGATGTACCAGACTAGGCACTAACACATATTTTGTCCTCTCGTCCTATATTGGGTTCGGACGTCCTTTTACTCCAAATACTGATTTGTGTAATATTTCAGGTTCGGCACGATTACCTCAATGCCAATCATCCTATGGTTGACCAGGATCTGGCGATACAAATATGCTGTTTAGAGATGAAGTAAGTCGAAACCATCTTAAGGTTCTTCGATTATACAATCAATCAGTGCACATCCACTAGATAACTGAACAGTACAAATGTTTAAACATATGCGAATCGAATTGGTAACGCCTCATTATTTTCGGCAAATCAAGTTGCACCCTTTCATTCATAATTCGAAAATAACTCTGACGTATGTCCGTTTTCACGACGAAACGTCTGAAACGATTTCGATGAAATATGGTATATAAATAAAAACGGAGTCTAAACGTACTAATTGTACCTTTCATTTGACGTCCCATTTGACCTAATAGTATCATTTTCATTTATTTTACCCCTCTTGAATCCCAATATCTCAACAACCCCCCAACATTTTTAGCTCATTTAGTCACACCAAAATTTTGCCATCACTACATACCTATGTATTAAATTTCACGATGATCGGATCAACGCTTCGAAAGTTATCCTCGGACAAACATACATACATACAATGCTGATTTGCCCAAGTTGATTTAGAGATCTCGCATCGCTCAATCAATTATGACCGTGATTGGAATATAGACTACATTTTATCCGACTGCGCAGAAGGAGAGTAATGTTTTTATATACCACGTGAAGCTGCAGGTGGCAGCTAGTTCCTAATAAAAAACATATATCTTTACCGTTGTCTAGCCGAATAAACACAATTTATCCATTTACAAGCCGACCCGCCAGGTTTGCAACGCATTGTTATTAAAATAAAATAATATAGCCTACTAGCTCCTAATAACTTAGAGATAGTGTAGCTCTCTATTAGTGAAAGAATTTTCAAAATCGGTTCAGTAGTTCCGGAGATTGTCCATTACAAACAAACATACTTACAAATGTTACCTCAATATAATATTAGTATAGATGTAGGTGTTATGTGATTTATCTGATCTAGCCTATTTGTTTATAATTTATATTTTTTCATAATTCATTGTTATTTAATGTTTTTTTCTTTATTGCTATGTTGTAGATACTTCAGCAAAGACATGCAGATATCCTTAGACAAGAAGTCCAACATAGAATACTTAGAGAAAGAGTTCGGCCTACACAAGTTCCTGCCTAAATCTGTCCTCGACGCGATTAAACCGAAGGTGCTCAAGAAGGCGATACAGCAGCAGTTTAAAAAGGTATTAATACACAAATTCTGACCTAAATATACACAGCCTTAGGGGTCTTCTAGGCAAGCGTGTACCATCGTAGACTGCATCATCGCTTACCATCCGGCGAAATCGTGGTCAAACGCTAGTCTTTTAAAAAAAAATGTTTCAATCTTCGCAACTTATGTCCTTGTCCTAATCTGCACAAATTCCTTATTATCAAAACATTCAGTACTCCGCAAGTTAGGATATTTGATAGATCTGAAACGGTTCTTTAGACAAATTTCTGTACAAATCTACACAAGTTCCTGTCTGAGTTTCACACATTTCTGTTCCAATTTACATAAATTTCTGCCTTAATCTATACAAAATCCAGCTCAAATCTACACAATTCCCTGTCCAAATCCTACACATATTCGTGTCCTAATCCTACACATGTTCGTGTCTAAATCTATTACATTTTATATTCCAGGTGGCAAATCTAAGCGACTCAGAATGCATGCTCAAATACCTAGAAACGATGCACACACACTATGGATACGACAGAGAGACGTTTACTGGCGCACTCGGCTCCGGCTGGGCCATTCCTGTGGAGTTGGCGATAGGACCCTTTATAGGTAATTTTATACTTAATTAATAAATAAATATAAAAATTGCTGGATATATCACACAGTGCCATCTAGGCCCAAACTAAGCAAAGCTTAGTATAAACTTGGGAATCAGATAACTAATAGAATTATCTTATTTTCTATAAAAATATATAGAAAAACATCCAGACCCAGAACAAAAATCTGTAGATCATGCAAACATTTGTTCCGCGGCGGGAATCTAATCCACTACCTCCTGAGTCTCAGCCCCACTGCGCTACGGTGGTCGTCACTCTCACACCGGCAAGCATAATGATCCTTAAACGTAATTAGTAACTAAACCTGTTTATATGTGACGTATTTGTACGATTTGATAACCCTCTTAAACATATTTAGGCACTAAATACGATAAGGCATCGTTGCGCAAGCCGCCCTCGAATACTTTATCAAAATTTTGTTCAAATCTGTCTAGTAGATACTTTGGATAATTTGGCGCTCATATTTGCTAGAGTTTTCATATATTTTAGTAATTCAAAACTATGGAACTGATAAATTCGTTCATACTCTATCTCTGACATTAGATCTTTCAGCAACGTTTTCATGGCTCGCTTTATGTTAACTGGTACCCTATCTCGCCCGGAGAAGTGCTACCACCATACCTAATTCTGCCGCAAAGCAGCATTGCTGAGTTTCGGCGTGAAGGGTTCGTTTGCTTGTGAAATTACAGGTACATGAGGCTTTACACCTGTATGCCTCAAGTTATTAGACGCAGGGCAGTGCATCGTAGGGCACATTTCTAAGGTGCGTGACCTACGAGGCAATTCTCTGTTATAAGCTATGGTTACCACTTAACATCAGGTGGGTCACAAGCGTGTTCCATCTCCATTTAGCATTAAAAACATAGCACTGGAATCCAGCCTTGTGAGCATTACTGCTCGGCGATAGAACTTTCTCTATATTATGGTGCATTTCAGTACTTCAAACTGTGAGGAAACTAAGCAGTGAGCGATTAATAAATCGCGCTGGGCGAGGCTAGGCAAATGAAGCAATCCTATTGGAGATTTGTTTCCTCGCTCACCGCTTAGCCACCTTGCACATTTCTGGTGGTAACGCTCCCTTAAGATAGTCATCATTTCAGCCACTGCTGGGTTTAGGCCTCCCTTGTTTTCTGCCAGCCTCCTCTATCCTGTGTGTCTCTCATCCGCGATTTTCGCGATGTCGTCTACTCATCTTGGCCAGGTGTCCTGCCTAACACTACTTGAGATTTACCGCTCTGTAGCCGGTGTCAAAAACTTTCATCCGACGGCGGATCTCAGGGTTGTGTACTCGGTCTATAAGGTTAATGCCGAGCATGGCTCGCTCCATGGATAGATCATCCTTAAGATAGTACTTCCCTTTTTTTCTGAAGGAATCCTCATGGATACCGCTCTGAACTCAGGGAGCGGTATGTCGAACCTTCTACCGGCTAAACCTCCACGGAGTAGTTCTTCCTCTCGCTCTTTACCGGGAACACAGATACAGAGAATATTCTTCCGCGACCTCAGTGGCAAGGTCCCTTCCCTGGACGGACACTTTTACCAACTCTACTACTGCTGCATTCCAAAGAAAAATACAACTTTATGACTAATACCCATTCTATTGCCGCTTTCAGATATATCATACGTGTCGCACAAGGCCGGCGAGCCGCCGACCTACACCAAAATAGCGTCGTTCAGCGATATCGTCGCCGTACAGACGCTCAAGTCAAACTGCACCTCCACACAGTCCCAGCAATCGCAACAGTCACAGACTCAGGTAAGATTCTACCATTGATAAATAAGATATTAATTATTTTCACGAAACGAGTTCCGGGGGTTACCTAAAATCAGCGACAGCACAAAGACAAGGCTAGCAACACTGCAATAGACGTGGCCAGATTCTACTCAATATAGTTTGGAACCTGTATTATAATGTATAAACCATTGACACGATAGAAGAAGCAATCGGTCGCCAAACGTCAATTTGCACATCGAACCTAACTTTGACGTTTCGCGACTGATTGCTGTCGAGGCGAGTCGAGATACTAGAGACGCATTGTTGCGTCCAGATTACGCGCGAACTTCAGAGCGAGTGCACGTATCAAGAGAAATGGAGCGCTTAAATTTTGATACTGGATTGTTTATCCGTCCCCAAATGCTCGCGCGTTTGTACGCTCCTTCTGGACGCAACGGTCGCGCGAGAGAATCGCGGCGAATTCGCTTTTTCTGGACAAGCTCTAACCTAACCCCAGCAATCCTCCATTTCCAATCAGTGTGGAAAAGATAGGCGGCTTTGATAAAACTTCTTGTGCTGTAGACAAATCAAACAAAAGAAAACTAGTTTTTCAATTATTTTTAATACTCGACTAAAGAGTTGCCTTGTGAGACAAAATAAATAAATATATTATAAAAAAAATGTTCACCATATTTTACTAAAAACGGGAATGTTCACTACTTATCTTTATTTTGTTTTGTAATTTCAGAGCGGGTCTTGTGGTAAAGCGGCGTTGCAGTTGCGGGTGAAAGGAGCGGCAGAGACATTAACTATCACATGCAGTAGCGTTGAGGTAATTCATACTTTATATTTATTTACACAAAGGTCAAAACCGCAACAAAAGCCCCTCAACTGTTGTATTGTTGTTAACTGTACAATTTTTTATTAAATACCTCATCAAATGACCAATCGTCTGTAATCCAAGATTAATTTCTAGAGTGTTCTGTAAACAATCTAAAAAAACGATTTCTATTTATTTGAATCGGCGTTTTCATGTAACATTTTGTGGTCAAACTTTAATACTCCCGCTCGTGAGTAGCGAGCTCGCACGTGTTAACGATACACTTACTCGTCTTATGTAACGTGAGCGCACGTGTAAACGCTACTCTGGCTCGTAAGTAGCGAGATCGCACGTGTAAACGCTACTCTCGCTCGTAAGTAGCAACAGCGCACGTGTAAACGCTACTCTCGCTCGTAAGTAGCGAGCGCGCACATGTTAACGATACACTTTCTCGTCGGAAGTAGCGTGAGCGCACGTGTAAACGCTACTCTCGCTCGTAAGTAGCAAGCGCGCACGTGTTAACGATACACTTACTCGTCTTAAGTAACGTGAGCGCACGTGTAAACGCTACTCTCGCTCGTAAGTAGCGAGATCGCACGTGTAAACGCTACTCTCGCTCGTAAGTAGCGAGAGCGCACGTGTAAATGTTACTCTCGCTCGTAAGTAGCGAACGCGCACGTGTTAACAATATTCTCGGTCTTGAGTAGCATATTACATTACATTTATTAGTTTTGTATCATTTCAAAATTACCAAAAATTATTGTTCCAGGCTGCAGAAAGTTTAGCAGATTTAGTGGATGGATACTGCAGACTAGTCACAGAATCACAGACCTCGCTATGGAATAGAACGAGTAAGTCATTCTATCTGCCCTTATCCCACGTCAGGTGAACGCAAAGACAATTGAATCTTATTTGTAAAATCACAAGGATCATTTTGGATCAATATTACACCTATTCCACCCGGTCATGATAAATAGATCTTTCACAACACACTCGACGCAATATTTATTTAATCACTATCACAAGGATAATTTTGAATTTATTTTATTCCTGTTCCACCTCTTTTAAGCGAAAATCGAACCATTTTATCTTAAATATTAGAAGTGAGGTAATATTTATGCTTAATTTCTTATGAATTCTTTTTAATACATATTTTCTTTGGGCTTACCTACCTTTTGTGTCTTCCATAATTAATCAAAAACACTTATTTTTCTTTTAAGCAACCGTATGGAAAACGCTGAATTGTCAGTGTAAAAGTAAGTTTAAACGTTTAGAAAATATAGTTTATTATCAACTAAAAAGACAACGTTTTTATAGATGACAAAAATATTTACATTGATTGATTGATTGAAAATACTTTATTGCACTTATGAAACTAGTACAAAGGCGAACTTAATGCTAAAGAGCATTCTCTTCCAGATATCCTTTGTGTATTGTAGTTAAAGGTGTGTAGGTAGTGCACAGGAAAGGGAACTAATGAAAAATTTGCACAGGACTAATAAAAATAGCATATGTGCATACTACTTAAATACTTTATATCATAGACTAAACTATACCATTATCAAATAAAAATACATACATAACAATAGAAGAAGTGATAAGGAAAGATTAAGTTGCTCATTTTGGTCGGTTTGACCGAGAAGGTGCATATAGATCCTCAATCTGAATGCTTCCACTGAAGTAGCCTCGAAATAGTTGATGAAATAATTGATGAGACAAGTGCTTGATTCAGTCAGTTCCGATACAAATCATAAAATATACGATGATACGGAGTGATTAAACAATACATTAGGTAATCTTTTTTCCTGTAATCTATTTGTGTACAATAAAGAACGAATGAATGATAAGAATAAACATTCATTTATTGTTAGTTTTTTTTCTGTTCAATCCAAATTAAATTCAACACTTACTGCAGACTTTTTTATAGTTGGACCAGCTGTTGTACCGCGACTTCGTACGCTTTACACTACTAAATATGTAGGTAACCTAGAAATAAAGATAAACTCACTGTTGCAACTTGATACCCCATTTTTATCCAGTGGAAACTGATTTAGGGGTAAAAATAGCCTATTTGGTAATCCAGGTTATAATCAACGTAATGCCAAATTTCATCGAAATCGGTTCAGCCGTTACGACGTGATTGAGTAACAAACAAATAAATAAACAAACATCCATTATCAATATCATAGTGTGATAATGATAACATACAGGATAACATTTAGAAGCCTCCCCTAAAGTTAAAGCGTTCCGCAATACCTGATGTTCTTGTATTTGCAGCTGAAATGAGCAGCAGTTCGTCCGAGGGTAAGACTAGTTCATGGGAGGCGAACTCTTCCACGATGCTCTCCGAAGACTACGCAGAGATAGTAGACGATGATGCGGACTATTCAACGCCGGCAGGTAACAAAAATTTAAAATTTTGGACATTTCACACAGCGCTATCTAGCCCTAAACTAAGCAAAGCTTGTATGTGAACCAGTTAACTGATAGAATACTTATATTATCTTTTTTTAAATATAATCTTATAATATTTAGAGGAATACCGAGATCTGGAATAAACATCTGTAGATAATTCAAACATTTTATTCCGATGCAGGAATTGAACCCGTAGTCTCAGTCGGCTATTCGCCCACTGCCCCACGGAAGTCATAAATTAAGAAAAAACATTACAAAAAAACTCGCACTGAGGCGTCGCTCAGTGTCGCCTAGGAGCCGTTGAGCGCAGGCCGCACAAAATCAGTCATTCTGGACATGTGTTTTATATTAAAATAGTTTAACTACCTCAGAATATATTATTGCTGTTTTCTTAATTTTAATTTGTTTTAATTTTCAGTTCGGGATTACGAGTTGGTTCGTAATCAAATTGAACTGACGAGCATCATCGGCGAAGGACAATTTGGTGACGTCCATAAAGGTACATCATCTAAAACCTTCATTATTTATTGACCTACTAGCTCCCACCCGCGGCTTTGCACGCGTGCCTTGGCAAAAGAAGCCTAAATCTCAATCGAGCTCATAGTCTATCTATACAGCAAATTTCATCGAAATTGATTCAGCATACGTGATCGGGTAACAAACAAGCTACAATGATAAAGTTTGGATACTTTATTATTTTTAATATTGGGCTATTAATAAATTGATAGTAATTGATAATGAATGGGCTGGACACTTAGCAAGGAGGAAAGATGGACGAGGGCAGCAACCGAGTGGTGGCCGCAAGAAGGGCGCAGATCAGTTGGCAGACCACCAGCCAAATGGTCGGACGACATCGCGCGAGTTACGGGAAGGCAATGGATGCGCTTGGCACAGGACCGGAGAGAATGGCGTGATAACGAGGAGGCGATACCCAGAAGTGGGTGGATGTGGGCTGAGATGATGATGAAGATGAATTGATTACTATTTATTTTACAATTAAGCCCCTAAAAGGCCAGGCTTTTTCTTCCATAAAGAACGGACACACCGATAAAAAATGTGTCTAAGATCTACTTGGTATTTCAAAACAGTTCTGAGTACTAACTATAGCTAACAGCAAACATTTGGAACCGACAGACAACTTCAAGATGTGTGTTACAGGATATATTTACTTTCAAAGCTCCACTTGCTATATTTTCCCCAGGAAAGGTATCTACAAGTACCTCCTTTTCGTGTTGTCTCCTTCCTATACGACATAAGTGAATGAATTGTTTGTTTACAAACATTCTACATCGGATCCGGCTGAAGTATAAATGTCGCTAGTAAAAGTTCCGAGATAGAATGCCCGGAACAACTGTGTTTAACCTAAGATTTTTAAAACGATCTCAAAAGTTTTCAAACCTAAACGCGACTTGAACCCGCAATCTTCCTCTTGATACGAGGATGCACGACCAATTGTGCTACAGGCTCTTATCACGACAGGGTCGAAATTAGTGAGATGATTCAGATCACGGCTAATTTTTGAGATGGTTTTAAAAATTAAAATTGTAGTGTTCGGATATCACTATAAAAATAAAAATACTATGTGTTTAGCCTCTTCTCTGTTTAGTCTAGGATCCTGAATACCCCCGTCGTTTAGTCTAGGATCCTCAATACCCCCGTCGTCTGTTAAGTCTAGAATATTGAATACCCCCGTCGTCGGTTTAGTTTAGGATCCTCAATACCCCCGTCGTCGGTTTAGTCTATGATCCTGAATACCCCCGTCGTCGGTTTAGTTTAGGATCCTGAATACCTCCGTCGTCGGTTTAGTTTAGGATCCTGAATACTCCTGTCGTCGGTTTAGTTTAGGATCCTGAATACCCCCGTCGTCGGTTTAGTTTAGGATCCTGAATACCCCCGTCGTCGGTTTAGTCTTGTATCCTGAATACCCTCGTCGTCTGTTTAGACTAGGATCCGAGACAACATGAACTCTGTTAATTTTTACTTAAATTTAGGAGTTGTTTTGCAGGCACATGTAAAGTGACGTCGGCGAACCACCCCTCGCTGAGGCGACAGATCGCGATACAGAAGCAACGCGGCAAGGGCGCGGCCGGCGAGTACACGCTGCCGGTCGCCGTGAAGACGTGCAAGATGGACGCCGACCTCGACACCGCGGAGAAGTTCCTAGAAGAAGCATGTAAGCTCAAATTTAACATCCATTTTAAAATTGATTGTCATGCAAGGGCCCGTAAGCGTTCTATTATATTAAAAATATTTTGGTATACGAGCGAGCGAGAGCGCTAAGATTATAGGGTGTAATTGCCCGGACGCCCGAGCATAACACTTTACTTTTCATCACTAATGAGAGGAAATTAAAAAAAATCTTTTCATTACAGTTGTTGCTAAAAAGAAAATTTGCGTTCCCGGTGTTCATTGTTTATTTATTTTTTCACAACCGAATGTGGATTGTTCCATTTTTAAATAGTTTAAATATGGAATTGTCATGGAGATTGTATGTCATTATAGCATATTAAGAATGTGTGTGAACCAGTTCCATTTTTAAATAGAAATAAGGATTTGATAAGGAGGTTGTAATTTTAGCATATTATGAATAAAATGAGCTTCATTCTATTTTCAAATCTACGGAGCAGTTTTCAAGATAGCAATGGCTATTTGCTAAAAAGACCGCCTATTGAAGATTGTTCTCGTATTGTTCTTATTTTATTTTAATTTATTTAGGCAAGGCCAACAGCACGCGTGGTAAATATAGTATTATAAAACATTTTTAAAACAATTCTATAAAATGTGTGCCAATAACAGGCATGCACAGTATTTTTCTTATTGCTTTGCATTTTTTTTTATAGTTATGATGTACAATAAAATTTTATCATTCATTCATTTGAGTTTGCTAATGTTACATTTACAGATATAATGCAGCAGTTTTCACATCCACATATAATCGGTCTGGTCGGAGTGTGCAGTTCACCCCCCATTTGGATTGTAATGGAGCTCGCTACGTTAGGAGAGATGAGAGCCTATTTACAACAGAATTCTCACAGGTATGTTGGCCGTATGATAAGTATTCAGTATTCATTTATTCACCATTTCATTACATTGGATAATATTGGTATGTCAAAAATATATTACAAAAGTCAGTTAATAAGAATAGATTGAACTTATTATAAGCTCTTGCAATTAAAACTACAAATAATGATTATATTTTTGTAGCCATAAATAATATTTTTTTTTTATTTTAATTAAACAAATTTATTTTTGAGTTCTTGTACCTAACATGTAGATAGGTACTTACCGTCCCGCCGCACGCCGTTCACCGGTTGGGTCTTTGAGGCTCGTAATAACTTAAGTAATCTGTGGCATCGCACAATACACTAGTTCTCTAACATTTTGTCGAGCAGCATTTTATCGATTTTCTCGAGATTTTGATGATAAAACAAGAAAATTTTATAGGTACCTATTTATGTTTTATTTGTTAAGAAAGCCCCTTCATTATAAAAGGTAGTTTAAATTGCAAGACCCTGTATAATAAGGGCTGTGGATTTAGTGAAATAAATAAAATTTTAATGTGGCTAGAAACTAATAAGTTATAAGCTAGTTAGAAAAATCGCAGAATATAAAGCTATGGAACAATTTGGAGGAGGCCTGTCCCCGGAAGAGGTCTTAACTAAAATTTGTGTATATGTCGCAGCTAACTAGCTTAATTAGTCGTTCAATCAACAGCCTAGCCTCTTTACTAAACAGCGCCGTTCAACTAGCGGCCTGAATGATATTCAGCTGTGGCGTTTGTTACAACATTTAAATTCTAGTTGGGGAGGTTGTCTCTCTGAGTCTGCTCTCTTAGTTTCCATACATAATAAGGTACATAATACATAATTCTTTTTATTTATTAAAAAACCTAGCGACCTACTGCCGTACCGTGTGTCTGTGTATTATGTACGCGTTAGTTGCACGGCGCTGTTTAGTAAAAAGGCTAGGTTGTTGATTGAACGGCTAATTAAGCTAGTTGGCTGCGACATATATACCTTAATAATTAAAATATATTAAATGTCATTTATGCAATTAGTTTTAGTAAGGAAATAAAAAGGCTTTCTTATTTATTTTAGGCTAGAAACGTGCACTCTAGTCCTGTACATCTACCAGCTGTCGACTGCGCTCAGTTACTTGGAGAGCAAGAAGTTTGTGCACCGAGATATCGCCGCTAGGAACGTGCTCGTCTCCACGCCCACTTGCGTCAAGGTAAACTAATCACAGCTAGATTTGTTACGGGGTAAGATTGTCGCACGGACCGGTCGTGTCGTAAGGTTCGGTGACAATTTCAACGGATATGCGGATCTGCAAGAAGACCTAGTAAGTAAAGTAAAAATCGTTTATTTTGCATCACAAGGGTACATTAAACACAATAGGTACAGAATATAATGGCAATGCTGTTGAAGCAAAAACGGTCGCCACTCAGCAATAAGCTGTGGTAGTATAAAATTTACAACACTACTGCGCTGGTCTTCCGTGGTTCCAGTCTTGTGCATCACATACACGATGTAATTGGTTCTAAAGCAATACATGTTGAACTTTTCGCAATGCGATCAAATTCCGTGGGACGGTCCGTCCGACTGTCGTTACGTGTATGGCCCCTTTAAGCAATATTATGAATTCCAAAGTCCATTGGTTGTCCATTGCATCACTTTAACTTCTTCGTGCTTGAAATTCAATTTAAAAGAAGCTTATCCTAAATGTGCAACCATAACACCTTTATCCATAGTAATAAATTCAAAAGTAACTCTGTTTCTGTCTGTTTTTTACGTTTTCACTACTAGGAGGCTGAACCTATTTTGATAAACTTTGGTATAAGGCTAGATTATGACTTAGATTGAATTACATGTATAAATAATAAGTAAATATGCTACTTAGCGGAAGCTAAAACATTATAAATGAATCTTATTTTGTTTCTAGTTGGCAGACTTTGGTCTGTCAAAGATGGTGGAAGACAAGTCGTACTACAAGGCGTCTCGCGGGAAGCTGCCCATCAAGTGGATGGCGCCGGAGTCCATCAACTTCAGGCGGTTCACGTCCGCTTCTGATGTTTGGATGTTCGGTAAGTAAAACAAAAGAACATCTTTATGCTCGTGGACCTTCATCAGGGTGAGTGCGCTCCGCTCCGCAACGCGTCGCGAATTGAACCGAAACATTGTCGGTCGTAACACATTTAAAAAGATACGATGGTAATTCCCGTATATATAATAAACAATAATTGAACATCTTTATAGAATAGAATAGAATAATCATTTATTTGGTACACACAAAATGACACATGAAATAATTTAAAGGAACAGTAGATACAATTGAATCCAATAAAACAAGTTCAAAAGGATATTATAGGATGAAAAGGTTCAAAAAATAGCATATATTTTATGATAGTTGAAAACAAAATCATCCCAACTTCAAAATTTCTCCATTTTGAAGTTGGGTTGATTTTGTTTTGTGTGTATTGATGGATAAGTCTTCCAAAACGGTTTTTTTATAATTTATTAAAAGCTTCAAATTGGCTATTTATGTACTAGTCGTGTGTGTGTGTGTGTGTGTGTGTGTCCCTCCGCTAGCCAAAACCCGCTATTCTTGTATACCTAAAAAGTATCTACAATAGCTGTACTACCTACGAAACCCTTCATTACCCGTAAGGCGACACTTACTGACCGAACTCAAAAGAACTTCAATCCATCCAGGTGTGTGCATGTGGGAGATCCTTATGCTGGGCGTGAAGCCATTCAGCGGCGTGAAGAACAACGACGTCATCGGCAAGCTGGAGAACGGCGAGAGACTGGCGCTGCCGCCGCGGTGCCCGCCACGGCTCTACTCCGTGATGTCCCGGTGCTGGGCCTACGAGCCCAGTCACCGCCCCTCCGCTACTAACCTGAAGGAAACGCTCTTGTAAGTCATTCAGATCATCATCTTACCAGCCATAAGACGTCTGAACCGAGACATTACTACGGCATCATTTCCATCCCACGTGAACTGATTTATGTCATAAAAAGTAGACTATGTCCTACTCCAGCTCATCATCAACCTATGTTCCAAATTTCAGCCAAATCGGTTCAGTAGTTTTGGCGTTAAATAGGAATAAACATCCATCCAAACATCAAAACTTTCGCATTTATAATATTACCAGCTTCTGCCAGCGGCTTCGCACGCGTGGTTTGTCAACAAAAAGTAATATATGTGTTAATCTAGGTTATAATCTACGTACATACCAAATTTCATCGAAATTGGTTCATCGTTACGACGTGAAAGAGTAACAAACATCCATACAAACTTTCGCGTTTATAATATTAGTGAGATAAATTGATTCACTTTGGCACAGAAAGTCAGGTGCTACACCCTTATGGAGGAAGGCTACTTTCCTCCATAAGGTTTCACTGTCATCAATCCTGGTTAGTCGAGTCCATGTCCTTCCCGCTACGCTACCTGTGCGACATTGTCGCAGCGCTTTCTCGGCTTGCCTCTCGTTCGTCTAGCATCTCGTGGGCACCAGTGCTGGATCCGCTCACTCCAGAGCTCATCATGAATGGCTTTGACATTGTGACCCGCCCATTTCCATTTAAGCTTGCCTCCCCCATAGATTTCCAAACTTTTGCATAAGGGGTATGTTACAAACACCAGGTTTTTTGGCTTAAAACCAGCGGTGTAAGTATGCTTTGCTCAGCGCTGGTTTAAAGCCGAAACTCTGGTGTGTTGCACGCACGCCAGTTGATAGTGCTCTTCTAACAAATACAAGTCGCATACCTACACTAATTTATCATTTATTTATTGAACTTTTACTTTGAAAGGTTTTGGGCATAGCACTTTAAAAGCTACCATCGATATTATGTGCTTTAAAGTCAAATAAGAATCTTTACAGTGTCAATACACAGTAATAGTTAAATTATCAATATTATCATACATTCGTCGTTGCCACGATGGCTCCTTTTGCTCTTAAAAACAACTTAACTTTCCCGACTCGTTTCGCTCACCGGTACCAATTTATATTCTTCTGTTCCAGTGAAATCCTGCAAGAAGAGAGGAACACAGCGTGGGATACAATGCGAAGGGAGAACAGGCGAGTTGCAGCTGCTTCCTGGGGAGATGAACCGCCTCCGAAACCCACCAGACCTACCACTAACCTCACAGGTAAGATGACTACCAGGATAAAAAGCTTCCCTTTAATCCCAACACAGACTGCTTATTTCAAATTTTATTCAAAACCAGTTCAGTCGCTAAGTAGAATAATCCTACACTAAATATGTGACACACGTGACAATTCTGAAGAGTGGATAGAATTGTATTTGTGTAAACAGGTTAGTTTTGTAGTTTACCGTAAATGTAGACTTTTTAATTTGAAATTCATTCATTTACAAATGTAGCCTGTACGTTATTTACATATTTTTTTACTTCTAATCCCATTGCAATCCAGTTCCATCGTCCAGTATTTTTCAACTGCAAATTTAATTCGGTTTCGGTTTAAGATTCTTTATTTCTCTTAGTATCCTCTTAGCAAATGAAATCACTTACTGAGAAACATTATTATTCTACGTATTCATATTTCTGATTCAGTGAGCAGTAAAAATTAACTAGGTACGAGTATATACAATCATTCTTACAGACTTACTGATAATTTATTTTACTTATTGTCTACAACAGACACTGAAATTAAAATATTTCCAAGAATATCAAGAATTTTACAACGGAAACGAGGGTAGTTTAGCATTAAATCAGACATAATCTTGGTTGTGATCAATTAATCATGGTTGGTTTCGACCATGATGTTGTAAAACTTTACTATGTTATATTACTAAGGTATTTTTCAGTTCCACTATAATTTTACATTTTTAAAATTATGCATTTTAGAGAGTCATTTGTATTTTTCTCTGAAACTATTCGAGTCTTTTGCCAAAAACCAACACTCACAGCAAGAAAATATAGTTTATTATCAACTACCTACTTGGACTTAATTTTGGTAGATTCATTAATAATCATATACCTATATAATAGATAAAAAATACTTTTTACATTGATGAGACATGTGCTTGATTCAGCAAGTTCTGACTAAAATCATACAATTAAGAAGCTAATAGTGACAGTAACATTAGTATGGTATTTTAATCAATAATTGTGTTCGTCCACAGCGGCCGACTCGAGCTCCGTCCAATCGACCGGCGCCGCCCCACAAACGTACATCGTAGCTCAAAACCCGCTCGTCCTAGCTCACCTCCTCCGCGAAAACCAATCCCGGGCCCTCGACCCGCAGGCCTACATCACGCCAGCCTCGGTATTCAACACCGTCTCCGTAGACTTCGCCGAAACTCTACCGGAAAACCCCAACATCGTCGACCAAATCATACACCCCAAACCCGACGAGATTCTAGATATTCCGTTGCATACTGCTCCTATTCCTGCGCACAGCCTGCACAAACTCGATCCCATGGTGCCAGAGGAGACGCTAACAGTGGTGGTAGGGGCTAAAGAAAGCTGCGATAATCTCTGCCAAAATCCTTCAGCCGAGGAGGAGAATCAAGACTCGTATCCGAGCAGGGTTAGGTCGTTGGAACGCAATCCTAGAGGTCTGAGCACGGCTGAACGCGCGCCCGTGCGAATGGGCTCGCTAGAGAGAAATAATAGGGGAAGTCTGTCCCATAGGGGGTCACCCGTCCCGATCGCTCCCTTTACTAGACAGCACTCGGTACCCGCCTCTCCTCCTAGAAGTAGGCGGGAACAAGACGTAGGCCAGTTTTCTGTTCAAGGGACCACTAATGCTCAGCTAGCGGCTAGTGTTGTCAATAAAATGAGAACTCAGCCTGAACCGCCTTTAGTGGAGGAAATATACGATTTCGGAGGCGATAATGTTAAAAGTTGCGTCGCGATCGCGGCTCAAAAAGCTCTGTGCAAGCCGCAGTACAGACCTACAGCAGCGGCAATGTCCGCGTCTCATCCCACTACCTACAACGTCCCCGTAGGCATAGTCCAAGGTGTACCTTATTCCCAGAGCCCAAAGTCGAAAATGTTTCGTTCGGGCAGTCCGCAATTCCAATTCCCCCAAGCGATGCCTCCTTATATGCAGTACAATCATAGCGTAGTGCAAGGGCCGCAGCCGATGTTGTATCGACCCCAAGTCGCGACTCAGTCTGCGAGTTTCACTCCTAGTTTTCAAAATTCCGCGTCCACTTCTGGTTTTCAAGCGCAAGCTAGACCGCAATTTGGGTCTGCGCAGTCGATGGACGCGCAGTATGAGTCAAGGCAAGAATGCTCACCGTCTGCTGCTGGTTTCCAAGGACAGGGTAGACCTCAGTTTGGGTCAGCGCAGTCGATGGATGCGCAATATGAGACGCGACAGGAGACTTGTGGTTTAGCATCCAATGCTGGTTTCCAAGGACAGGCTAGAGCTCAGTTTAGTTCGGCGTCGGCAATGGACGCTCAGTATGCGACGCGGCAGGAATGCTCGCCTGTGATCCAAGCTAGTGCTACTCAGGTGATTGAGGCATGGGTTTTTGTAGATGTTTGTAAAAAAAGCATGTGTTTTATGAATGAACAATTATATTTTGTAAAATTACCTTATTGGTGGAGAATATAAAATTGAAAGTTTCTAGTTTCGTTTATTAATGTGCACTTAGGTGTAGGTATTTTTTGTAAAAAATATATAAGTACCTGTTTTATTATGTAAATGTCCTTTTTTTCTTTTTTTGCAGAGTTTTATGTTCCTTGGGTTTCTCCGGTAGTTGTTTGGTTTTTAGTCTTTTAATTTTTTATTATTTTATATTTCGGAAATCACTCGCGGATTTTGTTTTTTTGCCTGTTTTTGTACAGCACCGAGTATTTTAATTCTCAAGTGATTTCCTAAGAACTAATTTTTTGTTGGTGTTTTAATTGGGTGATTGGCTGTTGTCCAAAATAACATTTTTTTAACAAAAACTATGGGTGCAGAAGAGATAAACCTATAATAAATAACAAAAAATACACTAATCAAAAGTTAATTCTTCCGTTTGCATTTTAATTTAATATTAGAAATTTATTCTTAGTTTTGTTTTATAATTTTTACATGCAACCGACTTCTTCAAGTCTAGAGTTATTCAAAACTAACCCTTATTCTTCACACGACAGAGTCCGGAATTCGACACGGAACAAGCGGTGGAAAGGCGACTATTAGCCGAATTAGCGAGACAGCAACATCAGAGCGAAGAGGATAGGCGATGGCTGCAGATGCAGGAGGATAGTCTGGTATGTTATTATCATTCTTGTTTCTTACATTTTAAAATCTATAATTAAGTACAACTTACCTAATTTTAGATTTAGTATAAACTTACGTAGGTCTTATAGACGCAAAATAAATGCAGCATTTCACATATCGCCTATTTCAGCTCTTATTTCGTATACGATAAAGTTCAAAATTCACGTTAACTGTATTGAAAATTATAAATCATTTATTCATTTGCAAACATGGGTAAATATGCATAACAACAGCTTATAAATTAAGATAATATAAGGCATAATATAGGTTCATTACATTTTTATCTGTATTTGAATGTGTTTATCTTTACATAGTATAAAAAAGTCGCTTCCGCTGTCTGTTCGCTTAGATCTATTAAACTACTCAACGGATTATAATGCAGTTTTCAGCAATAGATAGAGTGACTCAAGAGGAAGGTTTATATGTATAATGCATATATAGTAACTGCGAAAGTAACTGTTTGTTTGTTACCTTTTCATAACTAAACGGCTGAATGGATCGTAATAAACTATGGCAAGGAGATTATATCCTAGGGTAGGAGGCTACTTTTTACCCGAGTGCGCATAAGGAGGGTAACGTTTTTATTGAAATACCACGCATGCGAAGCCGCGGGCGGGTCAGCTAGTATTGTATACACTCATACCAACATTACTCACTGCCCACCATTGTCTAACCTAATCTGTGGACAACGGTGCTGGTTATGCCTGGATACAATTGTTTGTGCTATAAAACAAGCAACTTTAACAAAAACATAACCGACTTCAGATAACGATGAAATTCGATGAAATTTCTATGGGACCAATCTGAAAGTATATCCTTTCAAAAAATAAAATAATTTTTCAAATCGTTTGATAAATAATGGTTTTCTGAGCTAACAAACATACCATAACATAAAAAATAAACACATTTAAGACTTATATGGTTTTCTCATGGATGCCATTGTCAGAACTGGAACAAATGGAAATGGAACCACACGGGAAGCACCAGCTTTCAAATAAAAAAAGGAATCATCAAAATCGGTTCACCCAGAACGAATTAAGAACATCCTCCTTTTTGACGTCAGTTAAAAATATATATATATTATATATATTAGTAATGGGTTCCAGACATGTTTTTTATATACATATTAGTTGGCATGCAAATGCAATTAATGCATGCACCTAGTCTAATAAAGACATTTCTTTGAATATTGTTTCAGAAAAAGCGTTTATCCAACGTCCAGCTATCAACAGAGTCTGAACCCAGTGAGCAGAAGAGCTCTGACAGTCCACAGAACACACTCGTTCAAGAAGCGAGGGCATCTAGTCAG
Organism: Philereme vetulata; assembly: GCA_918857605.2. Lineage (NCBI taxonomy): Eukaryota > Metazoa > Arthropoda > Insecta > Lepidoptera > Geometridae > Philereme > Philereme vetulata. The sequence goes on along the minus strand of OU975422.1, from coordinate 8,218,818 downwards.
TCGCATTCAGGTAAGGTTTCAGATAGATAGAAGCATTTATTTCGACGCTAGAATTAAAGTGTGCAATTTTATTGACTTTGTGACAATAAGACGGAACTTCTTCTTCTTCTTAGCGTGTCAAGAGTTCTACGTTTTCATTTATACTATGTTGGAGAGGTGTTTGGCCACAACAATAGCATTAGGTGAGGCGGTTATTAGGTCCTCCATCGTGCAGGTGTTCGGACACAGAGGGCACATTAGCAAGTGCTGCATTGACTGCGCGGGATCACCGCACTCGCACTGCGTCATGTTAGGGTCCCTGAATCCCCATTTGCACATATTAAGTCTGCAGCGGCCAACCTGGGTACGGAGCCTGTTTAAGGACTTCCAGACTGGCCACGGCAGATCGTGCCTGGGTGGTAACTGTTCCTGTGGGGTGATACAATCAGGCAGTGGGGAGTTACTTTTTATAGTTTAGACGTAAATAATTCGATATATGTTTAGACATTTCTGCTGTTCAGTTATTTTGTTATCTAGTGAATTGCCACTGCATGTTTGTATAGGAATCTAACCACCTTAACCCATCCACGCAGAATTGTACCTAACCTTAGTTTGTTTTCAGCGGCGAATTCCTCCGAAACAAGCCCTGCGAATACAGTGAGGTCAACAGACAAACCAACCAGTGAAGAAAAGGTAAATATTTTTTTCGAACTAAATCATGTCATGACAAAAACATCACAGACATTACCAATCCAAGTATTGTCCGCGCAAAACGTTGCTTCACCCTGACACCCAGGGACTAACCTTTTTGACCTTATAAATGCGCGCTATACAAAGTGCTCATAGCAACTTTTTAATAAGTACTTCTGTAAAAAATATGGCTGCATAAAATTAATAAATCTGTTTTACAAAGTGTAACTCTCATACGAGTATATACTAATTTTATCAAAAAACTTATAAAGGTGCTATAGCCTGCTGAGTTATTAACATTTATGTTCAATAAAGACCTTTTAAAATCAAAAAACCCAGGGAGCTACCTAAGCTACCGCTAAATAATCGTAGGTAAGCTAAAATTTCGGTATGACGTCGTACCGATATTTAACGATACTGTCGCGTTTGCAACCCCAGGATGTTTAGGGTTTAAGGTACTGGTAGGTTACAGTTTCAGTAACTGCCTTAATTTTACCTTGTTTGATTGGCTTGTTGCCTCCGCCCCGCGCGCACCGCACACGCGTCGCACTCGCCCCGATTTCTGTACCGAAATTGTTTATTATTTATTACAAAGGCATCCCTTCCTTCTCTCCAGTCTTCTGTATTTTGGGCTATTGTGGTCCAATTCTGTAAATGGGCATCTATTTCGTCCCTCCATCTTCGCCGCGGTCTGCCACGAGGTCGTTTCCCGTTTAGAGGCGTCCACTGTGTGGTGGCTTTAGCCCATAACGCATCCGACATGCGGCAGACGTGGCCCGCCCAATCCCACTTCAGTTTACCCGCTTGCTGTCCAACATCCGCGATTTGCGATGTACCGAAATTATATATGTAATAATAATTTATTTATTAACTCTGACAACATATTTTATATATTATATGTAATTTAATAGTTTATTTATGTCTATTTGTATTATTAAATACTTTTTATTTAGGTATTAGTTGCACTCCCTTCACCCATATCTTACTCTTAACCATATCTATGTGCACGCCCGACCATATCTTTGATATAACTAAATCCTCTCCATCTAAAGGTTGTCTGGAAGAAATCGCTCCAAAGCGATAAGATCGCCCATTGTACTATTTGCATTGTGTCTTCTATTTTGTCTGTAATTTTATTTTGTATGGTGTACAATAAAGTGTTTTCATTCGTACAAGTCCATCTGTGTTGGTATAAATAAACTTGAATGGCTACGTTAACGTAAAATTGAATAGCTACGTTCGTGATAAGTAGGCAGTTACATTACATGTTAAAACTTTCATTCGCATCCCGACCCAATAGTCAAAATCCTTTGATCAGAGCCTGAATGTAAGATTAATTCACAGGTAGGCCATATCGATCACTTAAGTCCTGCAGAATGGAAAAACGGGTTTTCAAAAAAATAATAATTTAACAGTTTTGAATCCCCAAAAAGAGAGGGTCGGAGTTTTTTAAAATATTTAATTTATACATGTTAATTAATATAATTATTAATTATTTTGTTCCAGCGTTCAGTGCACAATGACGATCCAGTGTACTGTGCGACTACCCGCGTGGTGCGCTGCGTGATGCGTCTAGCGCACGTCTCCACCCGCGCCGCGCCCCCCGACACACTCGCCGCCGTGCGAGCCGTGGGCGAACAACTGCGAGCGCTTTGTGCTACCGTGGACTGTGTAGTCGTTCCTTTCCCGCATAACGCACAGAGGTATGATAAAACCACCTAAAGCATATACAATAGAGTGAACAATACAGAAGCTAACGTGTTCCGCTTCTCTCTTCTCGAATAATACACAAACCTTCCCTCTTAATACACAAACCATCCCGCATAATACACAAACCTTCCCACATAATACATAAACATTCCCGCATAATACACAAACCTTCCCACATAATACATAAACATTCCCGCATAATACACGAACCTTCCCTCTTAATACACAAACCATCCCGCATAATACACAAACCTTCCCACATAATACATAAACATTCCCGCATAATGCACAAACCTTTTCGCATAATACACAACCCTTTCCATATAGTACACAAACCTTCCCGCATAATACACAAATCTTCCCGCATAATACACAAACCTTTTCGCAAAAAAAACAAACCTTCCCGCATATTATACAACCCGCTCTAGCGCACGTATTTACTCGCGCTGCATCCCCCGACAGGACCTGCCGTTGAAGTTCTTTGTGCTACAGTGGATCCTTGATTCCTATTATGTTATATTTAACAATTTATTGTAAAACTAGTAATAAGGTTGTTAATGGAAGCTGATTGAAATTGAATTAATATTAATCTTATCCCCGACATGTTTGACCACTCGCAAATACTTCAGTTAAAAAGTAAATTTGTTTTATTTGTATGTGTATGTATGTATGTATGTTTTAAGGGAAGTGGAGATGGCGCACCAGGTGCTGAGCAAGGACATGGCGGCGCTGGTGGAGGCGATGCGGCTCGCGATACAATACTCCAACACCACGCTCCAGCATGAGTACACTAAGTTAGTACACCTATTAACTCCTTTTTTTAGGGTTCTGGACCAAAATGGAAAACACGGAATTCTTATGGAGTGATATTATTTTGGCTGTTTTGTGTCTTTGCAAATAAAAAAAAATAGGGAAACACAAAAACCAGGAGATACCTACACCAAATTCGGAAAGGATCGGAGAGGAAAGGAATACATGAAAGAGAAATTGTACAAGTTAAGATTCAATCTGGGGTATGACACTGTCCGTTCGTGCATCTGTCGTAAATTCGTAAATTCCACTCGATCCAAAGGTTGTCTGGAAGAGATCGCTTTCAGCGATAAGGCCGCCCATTGTATTGCCCTATTTATTCTATCCTAGTACTTATTCTTGTATTATTTCTGTTTGAGTGGTAATTCAATAAATTCAATCTTATCTTATCTGTCACAGCTGATAATCACAGCAGCTGTAACGCTATAAAAGTAATACAGGCATACTTCTATTTCAATCCATATTTTGTACGTAACAATTCGTTCTTAAAACGTGACACAAAAAGGAAACCGACAAACAAATAAACAAACAAGGAAAAATAGAAACACAGACAAAACTTTAACAAAATTTAATGGCCCGTTCCTATAAACGTAGTTAACTGCGAACGACACGTTCACTCTTTGATGACGTTGCACAAATTTAACAACTTTTCAAGGAGAAACGTGTCTTTATCGGTATCCGATGTTTATAGTAACGGTTTACGGTTTAAGATATTTTATTTCTCAAAAGATTTACAATAAATCGCTTACTGAGAAACATAAATTCAACATTTTAAATAGTTGTTTAGATACAGTGAACAGTGCAATTTTACAATTATATTAAGATACTTACATTACATACACTTATTACTTTCCATTACACATTATTATCTTCACGAAACTAAAAAAAATCATAATTTAACATATTTGCAATTGTTATTTGTGGTAAAAATTATTATTTCAGTTTAGTACGTACACATAAAACTTATCATTCAATAAAATACACGACACAACAAAATATTTAAAGATCAAGCATATAATAAAGTGAACTAAATGTGGGTAGTTTAGGATAGAAGCTGTGAGCCGCACAGCCATTGCCCACAAAAAAAATCAGAACTGGTAACTTGTTTTGGCCGGCAAGAGGCCGGTTTCACCGATTACGCGATGTTGTTTATCTTGTGAGGTTGGTTAAAATTATTGTTCTTAAATTTTATTTATAAAACGCATGCTGGTTTTTATTTTATTGCATAGTTATTTATACAATGAATTAATACTTTTCATACATTATTATATAAATATATATTAGATTTTTTTTTTGTTTTGAATAGGTATTTGATTGTATTATTTTACATTTTTAGGGTAGAATTATTTTTATATTAAGTCATTCGCATAGAAATATTTTTTTTTATATTTAACATAGGTATGTATACTTTGTATATACTTTCCTATAATACATTAAGATTCATTTAGATTAACTATAATTACATTTTTAATTATTTTAATATTCAAATATGCCAATTCACTGACTACCATTTTGGTTTATATACTTATTAAGATATTTTTAAATGTCAGCATTGTTTTAGCATCCTTAATATCATTTGGAAGTTTGTTGTACATACGTGCCCCTTCACACAAGATGTTGCTCTTTCCATAATTTGTTCTTGGACTACGAAGTATTATATGATTCGCCTGTCTAGTAATTTTCTTTTGTATTTGTGCTCTTTTTGTAAAAGTGATGCTGCAGTGAATATCTTTGCACAATATTTTTCTAACTAGAATACATATGTTGTACAGTTTTGTGTTATATTAAATAATCTTGTTTCTTTATATATAGTTTTTGTCCTGTTTAAAAAATTGTAATGAAACAAAACTTTTATAATTTTATTTTGAGCAGTTTGTACAGCTCTTAAATTTGTCTTGGTGCTTTATCCCCATATTTCAATAAGATAGTCGATATGAGGTTTTACAAGTGAACTGTAGATCGTGTATCGGACCTTCTTTGGCAGACAGCGGATTATACCTCGTACAGCTCCCGTGAGATTGACTATCTTGGTTACTAGTTTTGATATATGTGGTTTCCACGTTAGTTTACTGTCTAGTATAAGACCAAGATACTTTTCCTCTTTGGTACATTGGAGTGTCACATTGTTAATTGTAAGTGGTGGATAGTCGTTATTTTTTTATTTTTTGCCGAAAATATCATGTATTTGGTTTTTGTCTCATTGATAGTTAAGAGATTCTGTAGAAACCAATTTTACAGTATATTCAAGTCATTCTGTGCGTGTTGTGTAATAGTTTGTAAATCTTGACCAAAATAAAATAGACATGTGTCATCAGCGTATAACGTTATATTTCCCGCCAGACCCAATTTATGGACATTGTTAATATAAACTAAAAATAACAACGGTCCAAGAATTGAGCCCTGGGGGACACCACATGTTACAAGCTTAGGGCTACTTTTGTGCTGGCCAATCTTTACTATTTGATACCGGTTGGTTAGATATGATTTGAACAGTTCTAGCGCATTCCCTGTGACCCCGACCATTTTTTTCCAATTTATCAATAAGTAATGTATGGCTAACGGTATCGAACGCCTTTTTCAAATCGATGAAAACACCTAATGCTATTTGTCTTTCATCGATACTGGTCTTTATTTTAGTAACAAGGTCAATTGTGGCTGTCAATGTATTTGACTTGGATCGGAAACCATATTGTCCCTTAAATAGAAAGTTAATGGACATAAGGTGTTCTGTAAGACGTACCTGAAGGATTTTTTAGAAAATTTTTGAAATTACTGGGAGAACCGAAATGGGACGATAATTACTAGGGTCAGATTTATCTCCGGATTTAAAGATTGGACTTACTTTGGCGATTTTGAGAGAGTCTGGGAAAATACCTCGCTCTAGACATGTGTTTATGCAGTACCTTAATTTACCTAATATATTTTTAACGCATTTTATTGCTTTAGTGCTTATTCCGTCTATTCCTGTGCTCGAAGTTGTTTTGAGATTATCAATTAATTTGGTTATTTCATCTACTGTTGTAAGTCTTAGAGATGTTAATTTACTACATTTGTTTTCGTTTTGTATTGTCATATTGTCGTGATATTTTTCAGGTATTTGTTTAGCCAAAAAGGATCCTATATTAGAGAAAAAGTTATTAAAATGTTCGCATACTTCTTTTTCGTCTGTTACAAGTTCTGATTTGATTTTCAGCTTAAAGGATGTATTTGTGTATCTAATTTTATTGCATGATAACTCATTTATGAGATTCCACATTTTTCTGAGCTTTTCTTTACATTCTTTAAAAGCCTTTTGGTAATACTCACTTTTAGTTTTGCGTATGAGATTAAAAACTTTCTTTCGTTCGTCTAAGAAGTGACCTTTAATAGTTTTATCATTTGGCTTATCAAGAGTTCTTATCCATGCTGCATTTCTTTTCTCTGTGGCAGTGGTTACATTTCTATTTATCCAGTAATTTTTGGGTGAATTGAGAATTTTTGTTTTTCTAGACTTGTTTTCGTTAATGCTTTAATTAAAAGTTCTTCTAGTTTTTTGTATTCATTGTCCAAATTGCTGTTTTCAATATAGTTTTGTAACGACTCACAAAAGTTTGTATCATTAATTTCCACATATTCCATTTTATTTATGGGAATCGGGTGCTGTCTTTGTAACTCGAAATAAATCTGATTATGGTCTGACATTGCAGATTTTATTACAGCTAGATGAAAATGATGACTTTTGAGGTTTGAACAAACATGATCCAGTATAGATTTGGTCTGAGCAGTCTCCCGCGTACAAAATTTCTTATCAATTTTGTTAATTATAGTGTATCCATTTTCACGTAGCGTAGCCTTATATTCTTTTGTAGTTGGTTCTCTATCTAGTAAATTATAATTAAAGTCACCAAATAGTATACCTCTTATCATTATTATAAATACGGGATTTATCACGTACCGTCTTATCGGTGTTTCGACCGATACCTCTTTTCCGCTGCTGTAGCTGTTCTGAGAGTAGTTGTAGAAAATTATTTGTGTTAGTTCGTTCTGGTTTATAGACTAAGCCAACGTCTAGACAGAATTTATCTACATGAATCCAGAGATAGTGGTTATCGTCGTGGCATTTTTCTTCTATTAGTTCATGTTTGAGATTGTTATGAATATAAATGGAGACACCTCCGCCTCGGGTACATGTTCGGTAATTAAAATAATGTGTGTAATTAGGTATTATCAGTGAATGGGCATCAGCTTCCGACTTTATCCATGTTTCAGTAACTGCTACGATGTGAACTTTTTGTATTTTTTGTTTTTTTCATTTTAATTCATCCAGTTTTCCTGGTTTCACAAGGCTCCGGGCGTTGAGGTATAAAAACTTAAGGGACTTTTTATCAATGGTTAGACTTTCATAAGTTTCAACGACTTGGTAGGTCACCTTTATTTTCCCTCTTATATGCTGATGGTCTGATGCAGGGGTAGCTAGTTTTTTGCCTGTAATTTAACAATTTTTGGTACTCCCTTAATATGTTTTATACCAATGTTATTTTCTCCTTGATTCTGACGATTTTGCAGCTCTTCTTTCAATAGCTTCATATGTTTTTGTTGTTGAAGCGTTTTATCTGAAAAGATTTTGAAGTTTTCCAGATTTATATTTGCTCTATTACGAAGCACCTCTTTTGCCGTCTCCGTCGAAACCAAAGATGCCTTAAGTGGTTTTCTGGTGTTGCCATTTTTATGATCTTGGTTGCTTCGGCCATGTCGTGTGATACTCTTTCCTTAGTAATGGTTGTGTTCAGCTCTGGTATGCCTGTGATGATTATATTACATTCTCTGCTGGATCGCTCTCGCAATTCAGCTATTATATCCTCACATTGCGAAATACTGGGAACATTTTTTGTGTTTGATAACTTCAGTGTTTCCATGTCATTTTCTATCAAGGTTAACTTTAATTCTGAGCTGCTATAGCAGTGTTTCATATTTGCTATTTCTAACTTTATTTTATTTTGTTCTAGCATAACACTGTCAGTTTTGTGTTCTATACTTTGGATCTGCTGTTTTATACTCGTGATATCATCTGAGATTTTGGCCAAATTGTTTTTTGTTCACTTGAGAATTCACGGAGCACTGAAAGTATATCTGCGCGGAAATCTGCTAGTTCCCTCGTATATGTGTTGTGGTCATCAGGTTGTTTTCTTTTCCTCTGCATTACTTGTTGTCCATCTTGTCCAGCTCGGTATTCAGGTTTAAATAGAGGATCTTCACTTCCGCTAGGTGTTCCAGGAGGGCTGTGTTAAACACTCATTGTGATGACTTCTTATGCTTACTACGGTTTTTTAACTTATAACGGTCAATTAACCCGTTGGTTAAACCCGGCCCACACCGGTGAGGAAGATCGGAGTGGGGGTACACTGTCACTGCGACTTGTATATTTGGAACAAGAAACGTCTTATGGTTCACTTGATGCACTTTTAAAATAAGATTTAGTAGTTCACATGGTAGGGTTGATATTTCATTGGCAAATAATTTAGAATTTTGCAGTGTTTTGTCGACACGTCTGTTCAGTGCGCTCGCTGATTCGCGACCGGCCATTAAACACTAAGTTTTGTCAGTGTTTTTTTGAGTTTCTATATTTATTTGTATCCGTGTTTGTTTATTTCTTTGTCTGTGTTTGTCTGTTTCCTTTTTGGAACGGGCCATTAATGGTACACATGATTCTCTTCTCTTTACATAGCATCTCCACCACGCTAATATAATAAAAAATATACAATAAAAGAGCATTTGTTCATTTAGCACAGGTTTTTACTGCTTAGTACCTAGTACCTTCAGTAGGTACTTAAGTGGGTAGTTACCCCCAATAAAGGTATGTTACAGAACTAAAAATCCCTATCACAATTAACACTATCGTATATACCTATTCTTTTTAAATGTGATGACCTCCGTGGCGCAGTGGGTGAATAGCCTGCTGAGATGCAGGAGGTTGCGGGTTCGATTCCCGCTGCGGAAGAAATGTTTGCATGATCTACAGATATTTGTTCCGGGTCTGGATGTTTTTGTTAATATTATAAGTATGTATTTACAAAAAAAAACAGTATATAAGTATCTGTCAGTTATTTGGTTTCCATAGTACAAGCTCTGCTTAGTTTGAGGCTATATAGCGCTGTTTGAAAGTCCAGCTTTATTTAACTGTTGTTTCTAGCTTGTAAGGTATAATAAAGAATTTTCGTTCAATTATTCATTTACTATCTGTTTTCAGGAGCATGCTAGCAGCCGCGCACGTATTAGCGATGGACGCGAAGAATCTTCTCGACGTTGTCGACTGCATCCGCCAACGACATCCCTCCATCGACTGGCGAGCCACCCTCCAACCAGAAAACCAGGAACTAACCAGCCAGAACCAAACACAACAAGTTCCGAATCAAACACAACAAGTTCCGAATCAAACACAACAAGTTCCGAATCAAACACAACAAGTTCCGAATCAAATGCAGCAAGCAAATCAAGTGCAGAATTCTTTTGTGTCGTTGAATCAGTCAGTCAACCAACAAGAGATGTTTAATCGACAGGATTCTGCAATCAATGAACCAAATCTGGGCTTCAACCTTCAGGTAGAAATTATTTTTGCAGGGAGATATTAAGCGGGGTTATGAATTGAGTTGAGGTAGAACGGTTTTTTAACAGAAAGCTAGTTTATCGGGGATGGTTCTTACCTATATTAGTTTTACGTGGTTTAACGGATTTTTATGTGTCAAAGTTTTTTTTAAATTGAACTATCTTTATAAACGTTCATGTCGTTGGGATTCGAGTTATGGAGCTCAAATGGTCTTGGGCGGGACAATTGGCTAGACGTGGTGATGACAGATGGAGGAGGACAGTGACTGAGTGGTGGCCGAGGAGCGGGTATAGAAGGGTAGGACGTCCGGCAGCGAGATGGGTGGACGACATCGTAAAGGTCGCGGGCTGTCAGTGGGTGAAACTAGCGCAGGGTCGTGGCGGATGGCATAAACTTGAGGAGGCCTATACCCAGCAGTGGGTTAAGTCATTCTGTGAATGATGATGATGATCTTTATAAACTTCTGGTCGAGATGAAGTGGAGATCAATCTTAATAGATTTGAATATTTCTACCTAAGAACTTATTAATTCTAATTTACATTACAGGACCCCTCGTATAACCAAAACCAGACCTTCAACCAACCAGCCCTCGGCAACCAATCATCAGTCCAAGAAGACGACGTCCCGAAACCAGACTTCAAAATCAACCAACCAGTTACGACCAGTCAGCACACAACAACAGATATTTCTAAAGATAACAGTCTTACTTCCACCGCTAACAGAGTTTCAGCTTTGATACATAATTATAATCTGTACGGCAACGTTAGGGAGGCCCAGCATATATATGGCAACACTGAGTTTCAATCATCATCGAGCATTGACGACCCAAAAGTCGACTCAGCGCCTATGGAGTCAGTCAAACGCCGCGTCCAAGCGATTTCCGGCAAAATCGACTCCCCTCCCATCTATTCTGTTACTAAGAAAATGATCCCTATCGACCAGAACATAGGGCATACAGATCAGGGCTAAATAGAGGGCTATAAAGCTCATAATCGCTTGTAGTTGACGGTTCTACAGCTTTATTGTTTACGGCTATGATAGTACTTACAAGCATTTATCGGTTTTCAAAGCTTTTTTGCTTGCGTTGAAAAGATGATGCTCAATTGGCTTTAGACAAGTTGCAATCGCAATAGCGTTAGTGAAAATTTCATGGGTGTTTTGAGTATAGGTCTTTTCTAAAAAAACAATCTTTTGGCTCAAAAATTGTTAGTGGTTATTTTTTATTTTTCAAATTTATAATGCCAAAATGTATTTAAATTTCTTTTGACAGTTTATCTGAACTGTCGCAACGTCATCTATTTTACAAGCTTTTTATTAACTTGCAATGTATGTATGTTTGTCCGGGTGGAATCTTGGAACTGAATTTTAAACTCGTTCCCTTCAACCGATCGAGCTGAAATTTAGAATACATATGTAACTTCGGTGATAATGCAATAATATGGTACCATGGAGGTGGTCTCATGATGGAGACGGATGCTAAACAAAGGAACTTCTGAATGGATTATAGTAGGCTACTAGTGTTTTGGCTCATTTGAATCTGCTTGCGGTTCCGATTATGTAAATTTATAAAAGCTTGTTTTGAAAAAGTATTTTTTTAAAAACTTAGTACAAATCTACTCAGTAAAATTAAAGTATTTTAATCTAGACGTTACAAGCCCTGTAAAACGCCTAATTTTGACAGTTTTTAGCGCTATATGCGATTGCAACTTTTGAAAAGCGCTGTATATCCTATAATAAATAGATGTGTATAGTTTGAGCCTGTATTCATAATAATCCCTAACTTATTAGAGTTCATGTAATCAAAATATTTATGTTTTTGTAGATAGCGCACTTTTTGCTTTAAAAACATAATGTGCTTAGAATACGGTTTCGATTTGCGTAGTTTTGTTGCATTGGTCTTTTATTTTGGGAGAAACTGCTTAACATTTGTTTTTGACGAAATTGTATCGTAAGCTTTCAATAGAATACATTAGTCTATGCATTCATATTTTGTCTCAGAAAAATTATTAAGACCATCACAAAAAAGGTGCGCTATTCATAAAAGCCTATGTTGATTCATTTAGTGATAATTTGTTAACATATCATCGGCATTGTCGTGCTTAATAATCTACGTATTGCATTCATTGTGAAATTATTTACCCAATAGTTATAGACTGTTAAAGAGATTACGAATAAGTTTGTACGAGGCAGTTTTCTCCTCAAACAATATGCTACGTTTTCTTCAAAAAAGTTCAACTTCATAAAAAAAGGCTCAAAGTTTGGTGCATTTCTTTCTGTTTAAAGTCAAAAAAACGTTGTGAAAGCTGATAATATTGATTTGTGATATTATTGCCAATAAAATTACCTAATTCGAATAATTTTAAGGTTCAGCCAGGACAATGAGCAATTGGAGTGTAATCGGATAACGAACGCTGTTAAAGCTAGCTCACTTTCGTTCACTTCTAACGTTCCGATTGTTACTTGTCTGCGAGCTCAGGTATATTCACAATACAAAGCACATTCCTTGAATTTCGCACCTAATGTAAGTTTTGTAGTTATTTTTCATACAAATTTTATATTTTTGGTGTAACAATGTTTTATACAGTATGTATAAGTGTATGAATTCTTCCATAAAAACAATAATGTCAATCTTTTGAAATTAATTATTAAAGTATTACTTAATTTAATGTAAAATGGATATTTTAAGGTGCATACCCACTGTCACAATTTAACAAAGCATTTATAACATTCACTCAGTATTCTCCGGGAAAGGATTTTTCTTTGTAAAAATGTACAAATCGATTATTTTAATTTGTTATCCAAAGTTTATTATAAGCCTAGATCTCAGATGATTGTCTAGAGTTGTAGTTTCGATTAGTTGTGTGTTGATGACAGAATTTATTTATTTGATGTAACATTTTATTTTGTAAAGTTGATTTTCTTTAAGTCTTGGCCACACAGACCGCGACCTAAGCGAGACTCTAACATATTTATTTTACGGACGAGAGACTGATATTTTAAAAAGTTTTTAATCGCTTTTCTTAACTGGCGATTAGTGAACTTGTTTGCCGCGAGCTCGCCGCGTATAACGCTCTAATCTGTCAACCCAGGATTCCAAAATATCAAGTTGGCTAAAAGTTTTAAGGTTAAATAAATCATCCATTTACTTAATATTCCTCTCCATCCAAAGAGGCCGTTCAAGTATTACGTAAGCAGATTTATTACAGTTATAATCCCCCCCCCCCCCCCCCTCTGACAGCAAAAGTAAGCAAAGCCTTCCCCCCCCCCCCCCCCTATAAGTTTTAGATGACATGTGATGTTGTACTTTGGCGAATATGGATCAATACAAACATGCCTTACAACACGTCAAATCGTCAATCGTACCGAAACGAAACAACAGATTGACGTAAGTAATTTAGACAATTGAATAACACGCGGTAATTCCCCTACTCGGTTCTAAGCGAGTACCTAAACGTATTCATTATTTGTGGGAATCCCCGAATATGCGTTTCTTTTTCAAGCATAGACTAATGTGTGGGTTGCCATATGTGTAAAAAAGTAAATAATAACTACTGACGTAATCACCATCTAGACCCCAGACCCCCCCCCCCCCCCACCCTCCACGTCATCAAAAATAAGCAAAGCATAGACCCCCCGCTCCCATATAGTGCTTACGTAATACTTAACGGGTCCAAAGTTTGAAAAAGATCGCTTTATTTAGCGATAAGATCGCCCATTTTTTACTAATAATACAAATTTTTTACTAAATTTGTATTATTAGTAAAAAATGGGATGGAACAAGCATATGGCCTTGATGTTAAGTGGTAACCATCGCCTATACCAAAGTATTGCTTCGTAGGTCACGCACCTTAGAAACGTGCCCTACGATGTACTGCCTTGCATCCATCAACTTGAGGCATACGGGTGTAAAGCCTCATGCGCCTATAATTTCACCGTAAACCATACCCTTCATACCAAAACACAGCAATGCGGGAGAAATAGGTATGGTGGTAGTACTTCTACGGGCGAGCTCTTTCACAAGGAACTCTTAATTACTTGTTTCATTCTGTTGTATCATAAAAAGTATAATATAGAATGTCCATTCATTCATTAGGTCTCAGTGTGTCGTGCGTTCTGTCTGGCCAAGGGTTTAGCGTGTAAGCAGGATGTCATTCCAAAGTATGGTATGAGAGCCGTGTAGTCCATTCCTAGTATCGCCTGAGATTATTTTCCGAACATCCTGTGGTGGACCGGTTTTTGTTTAAGCAATAAACTGAATAAAGGACACTCTTTGTTTCATTCATTCTCCTTCATAGGTGGTGGGGGATTCACATCGGCATCTGTGCTGCAACGAATGAACTAATACTGAACTTTCTTAGCTACTAAAATGTGTTTGTTCTAAGCAGTGCCGATAGACAGCGCTTTTATGGTATAAAAAGGCGTCTTTGGATTAGGTTTAAGATATTTCTAACCTAAAAATGCGCACCCCCACTGCCTCTATTTGATGTTTACCTACAGTAAGAAGTTTTTTGAAACTTTGAGTATTCGCAATAATTGAAACCTAGTTTTAAAGTAATTAAATAGTGGGAGCGCGCAATTTGCGGCTGGAAGAGCCCTAGTTTAGGGTACCTATACACAGGTTGAATCTAAAATGGCGCCGAAAATCATTACCTTTCACTTGCGCACGATGCATGCAATAGTGTGTAAATCTATTGAGGTACCAAAAAGTACCAAATAGATAATAAATGCTGGTAAAAATATTTTTTTCCAATATGGAAGTTGACGACGCCATCTTCACCCACACTTCTGTAATTCTACCAGTACACAAGATCCTACAAAATCAAAAAGTCCACGAAAGGGACGGGTGAAAGAAGAGTGCGCGCGGCGGAAATGCGTATGTTGAGAGGGATATGTGCGGTAAGGAGAATAGATAAGAGGAGTAAGACGCTAGCGTGGTATTGGCATGTCGTGCGTAGGGAAGAAAATCATGTGACTAAAAGGGTAGACTATACCGTTCAAGTATTGCGTAAGCAGATTTATTACATTTACCCCCCCCCCCCCTCTTTTCAGCAAAAGTAAACAAAGCTCTTACCCCCCCCCCCCCCGTTCTTACGTAAACATTGGTATATGCTTTTTTCTTTTTTGGTATTCTGTTTTTTTTTATTGATTCATGAGCAGCAGTTATAATTCTAGAAATAAGAAAATAAGCTTAGGATAGAGGACTTCAACGCACATAATATTCATTTATACAAACTTTATTGACACAGTATTCAACATAGAGTAAGAAACAAATATTAATCTTAAGTAATATTACTGCTGACGTAATCACCATCTAGACCCGTCCCCCCATGTCATCAAAAATAAGTAAAGCATAGACCCCCCCCCCCCTCCCCCCTCCCTATAGTGCTTACGTAATACTTGAACGGTCCCTTATGAGTGTTTATGACTATAGAAGTAGAGGAAGGCTGAAGAAGAGATGGATGGACTGTGTAAGAGGGAAGTGACAACGGAGATGATGGCTGATAGAGATGTGGAGGAGCGCAGGTAGAAGACACAAGATCCTACATACACACGCCACTTGAATTCTAGTAGATAGTACCTAGCAGAATTCTAGTAAGTGAATGAAACAAAAACTGAATTTAAGAGTTTATTAACAAAATACAAAGCAAAACAAATCACAATGTTTCGAGACAATTGAAAAATAAATAATGATACTACACACTTATATTGTACAATCACGAACGACTGAAAAGTTACCACCAAAATAAAAATACTTATAAAATCTACTTTTCATCTAGAATTACATGAAATACTATTATTAGGAATACCCCTTCCACGATTTGGCTGACTTACCTTATATACAAGCTTACATCTAATCAAAATCTTGCTTATTTTTTATTATCGGCCTGTTTTTCCATCACATCGGTGTATTGTTGATCGAAGATCATATCCATACTATTATAAATTCGAAAGTATAACTGTCTCTCCGTCTGTAGGTATGTAGATTAACATAAAATTTGATATATAGATACCTAGATTGAGACATGTCTACCTACTTTTTATTGACAAGCCGCGCGTGCGCAAGCCTTAAGCTTGTTATGATGTACAGTAATTTCTATAAGATAATTCAGCCAAATCTTACAAAATCAAATGTAGCAGGTCCATAGCATAAAAAAATACTATACAGCGCTCAACTTCGATCTCTGAGGCCTGTTATATCTATCAGTTGTAGATAAAAAGCGACTCGTGGTCATTGCATCACTATAGTAGACGCCAACGCCTGGCCGCAGTTGGCCATATACAGGGCGTTTGGTAATATACTGACGATATTCAAGTACAAAAAAAAACTTCGCGAAAAATTAATTTACTATTTATATTCTCAATTTTTAAAGAAAATCGACTAAGTTCAGGTGATTAATTCGATATAAAACTTACTGCTACTTACTGCAATCGACATCCAAAAATAAATACCCGATTTGATCTCTTTCGGAAATGGCTGCGGGTTTTGGATTAGAAAGGAACAACAAGAGATATCTCGAGACGTCACCAATACAGTATCTGTGGTTAGATGGCAAGCATTATGCAATAGCACAACATAAGTTAAATAAGGTGTTTCTTTTTACATGCCAAAATAATCTTCGTATTTCTATGGTAAACATTTCACAAATTTATTTATTATGCTCATCCAAATAACCCTTTTCATTTTTGTGCGTATATTATCAAACACCCTATATAATAGAATAGAAAATATTTATTGTATACCACATTTAAATTAACATATCATATTTAATACATACGCGATAATAAAATTGGTGGTCTTATCGCTAAAATACGAGGACGCGACTCCACAAGATTCCACGAAAACAATTTAAAAGTCTCGAAAAACTGTCCGCGTGTGCGGAATCCCAAACGGATTGCGTAGAGTCCTAGGAATATTTGTCCGCCACGCCACGCCGCGCGCGCCCTTCTGTGGCCAATACAACATACCAATAAATCCAATTCGCGCTCAGTTGGCAGCCCGCAGCCATCGGAGTAAGACGACAAGTTTTTTTTATAGTTCTGAACATTTTACACAAAGCCACAAAAAAAAACTCAAAGGATATAATTTAAGACACGCCCATTTGGAGTCGCGGCGATGGAGTCTTCATGTGTGTGCTCGTTTTTTTACTCGCACCCCGCCAGACTCCGTATATGGGTAGGTTTAAACGACAAGCGACGATAATATTGCTATCTCGCTCGCTCTGCAGCCCTTACGGGTGCCGCTAGTGATGCGCCGAATATCTATCGATAACAATAATTACCAGTAATTGGAAAGGAAACATGTTTATTTGTTGGCCGTCTGCAACGAGTCTTGGCGTATACTACAGTAATAGATCTACATAAACATACCATCCAAGGTTTTTGATAATACTTATAAACGTATAATCATTCTGATTGATTAGGAACACTATCTTTACATAGTATAAAATGAAGACGCTTCCGCTGTCTGTCACCTTAGATCTTTTAAACTACTCAATGGATTTTAATGTAGTTTTCAGCAATAGATACGAGTGATTCAAGACGAAGGTTTACACATAACTTTGTTTGTTTGTTACCTTTACACGACTAGATGGCTGAACGGATCGTAATGAAATTTTGCAAGGAGATATATTATATCATGGGAAAGAACATAGACTACTTTTTAGCCAACTGCGTAAAATGAGGGTAATGTTTTATTGAAAAACCACCCGTGCGAAGCTGCGGGCGGGTGAGCTACTTTTCAGTAAAACAAGATATTTACTATGATTTTAGTTGAGTGTTCCGATATTCTGCACATTTGCATTCGCCATGATAACGAAGATATCCCGTTTTTTGTGAAAAAGATACTAAGATATAAAAAGATTACTAAAAGCCAATCTAAGTCTACGCAGGCTTCATCGTCTATGTTACAATTTGAAATAATTATATTGAGGAGACTCGCGTAGCTTCACAGCACTCTAACACAAAATAAATATTTACAGAAGTTTAGTATAAAACGAAACAGGTGTACATAGACTCGCACGAACGTTCGACCGACTTGATCCGAGATCCACTCGTTGTTAGAAACTTAACTTCTGTAAGTAACTGAATATTTTGTGTCTCAGTGGTGGATCAGCCTTAGGGGACTCTAGACACGAAGCCAGTTTGCTCCATTCAGTACTAAGCCACTTGCAAACTAAACAGTTCTCAAATAAAGACTCTCAATCATCGAAAAAAAAATATTTTATAACTCATTTCGATTAAGCCTTGTCTTACTTTTATAAGTATTCAGTAATTCTATAATACCAGTGCTAGAAGTCGGTAACCGACTACTTAAATTAGAAAGTGTCAAACTTTTGACACGTTTTCAAGGAGAAACGAGTCGTAGCTGGTTACCGATGGCTACAGGAACCCGCTATTACATATAACGTAGAATATTTACAACGCCATCTGTTGACAGCTTGATTAAGCGTTGCCACAAGTGCAGACTCCAATTAATGTACATTTATATGAACTCGCCGAACACTGTTGACGCACGCCAGTGGTCGCTTCACGCCACAAGTTGCCGCTTATCGCTCCGTGTAGTCGTGTGTGGCTACCACCGACCGAAAGTGAAGTGCTTAGAAGGGAGAGGGAGGCTTACAACTTGAAAACTGTTAAGGGATGGCTGGAGTCAGGTTCGAAGAGGAGGGGGGATGCCCCCACCCTAGAATTAGAATTGCTGATAGGTTCGGGCCGCTCTCGTGTCCAAAGCATCCATGGTAGTTTAGCAGTCGAGGAAGTTGGCAGCCATCAGCAGTTCCAGGGCGATCTCCGGAGCGATCGGGAACTCCGGGATCTCAGTGGAGGAGTTGGTGTAGCGGACCTTGTACGTGAAGTACATGCAGACCTTTTGAAGCACGTGAGATCTGGAATACAAATACATCACCATTCATTGTTTTATAGCCTCGTAGGTCACGCTCCTGACCACGAAACGTGCCCTGCGTCCAACAACTTGAGGTATTATACTGGTATACAATGCTGCATCGCGGCATACTCTCAAAATATAATTATGTATATTATATTCATTTAATTTAATTCTTGATATTATGATTTTTCCGAACCGGCGCAGAAACTTGGTGTGGCCCCCTCTCCTCCAGCATTTGAGAGACCGGAGAGGGGGGGTATTAATATGAGACACGCACTTTTTACTTTCAGTCAAAGTTCAGTCAAAACATATGTAATTTTGAGGCTATTTGTCTGGATACCCCGATATCGGACGCAGCCAGAGGGGTTTTGAGGGTTCAACTCAAATGAATCGATAGTACGACGTTCTCTGGATGCTTTGTGAAACAAGATTTTTTTTCAAACATGAATTTGGCGCCCTCTGAAATTGCCGCCCGGGACACGTTTGGTTCTTAATTATAATACTACTGGACATTTCACACAGCGTTATCAAGCCCCGAACTACGCAGAGCTTGTACTATAAGAACCAGATAACTAATAGAATACTTATATACTTTTTTGTAAATATATATGCACTTATAAATTATAAAAAAACAAATATTTGTAGATCATGCAAACATTTGTTCCGGAGTGGGAATCGAACCCGCTACCTCCTGCGTCTCAGCCGGCTATTCGCCCACTGCGCCACGGAGGAGTTACACAGAAAGTTACAGGTAGGTAGTTTCACATGGGTTTAGCAATGTAGAAGGTAGACAATGTTTTTCGTAAAAATTTCATTTAGTTATTATTTTTAATTTTACAAATCACACTAATAATATAACTGCGAATGTTTGGATGTTTGTTTATTTATTTGTTTGTTACTCAGTCATGTCGGCTGAACCGGTATCGATGAAATTTAGTATGTACGTAGATTATAATCTGGATACATATCAGGTCCCATGGGATAAAAATGGGGTGTCAAGTTGCAACAGCGAGTTTAGCTTTACTTCTAGGTTACCTACACATTTAGTAGCGTAACGCGTACTAAGTCGCGGACAACAGCTAGTTTATCATACTTTACACTTTCATCATCATCATCAGCAGGGAGACGTCCACTGCTGAACATAGGCCTCCCCCTTAGATCGCCACAACGAGCGGTTGGTAGCCGTTTGCGCCCAACGGCTCCCCGCGATTCTTACTAGATCGTCGGTTCACCTTGTGGGGGGCCGGCCTACGCTGCGTCTTCCAGTCCGTGGTCTCCACTCGAGAAATTTTCTTCCCCAACGGTTATCGGTTCTACGAGCGATGTGGCCTGCCCATTGCCACTTCAACTTGCTAATTTTGAGAGCTATGTCGGCAACTTTAGTTCTTCTGCGGATTTCCTCATTGCGGATTTTGTCACGCAAAGAAACCCCGAGCATAGCCCTCCCCATAGCTCGTTGAGCGACCTTGAGCTTTGTCATGAGGCCATGAGTAAAGGACCACGTTTCAGTGCCATAGGTCATCACTGGCAACACACACTGGTTGAAGACTTTAGTCTTCAGGCTCTGGGGAATTTTGGACGAGAAGATATCGTGAAGTTTCCCGAACGCTGCCCAGCCGAGTTGGATTCTTCGTGCGACCTCTTTGCCGAAGTTGGACTTACCTAATTGGACAGTTTGTCCTAGGTATACATATTCGTCGACAACTTCGAGAGTATCGCCCCCAACAACTACCGGTACGGGCGCAACATGGATATTTGACATGATTTTCGTCTTATCCATGTTCATTTTAAGACCCACCTGTTGGGAGACCCTACTGAGGTCGTTGAGCATGGTACCGAGTTCCTCGAGCGATTCGGCCATAATGACTATATCATCGGCAAAACGAAGGTGAGTGATGTATTCGCCATTGATATTGATGCCAAGTCTGTCCCAGACCAAGAGTTTGAAAACGTCCTCCAATGCGTTCGTGAACAGTTTCGGAGACATTACGTCTACCTGTCTCACGCCTCTCTGCAATTGGATTGGTTCCGTACTCTGGTCCTGTAGACGGACTGACATAGTGGCGTTACTATACAAACACTTCAACACTTCGATATACCTATAGTCGATTTGGCATCGCTGAAGAGACTGCAGTACCTTACACTTTAATTTTATTTTATTATATAGGTCGCCCGGGCACTTGGGGCGTGGGATTGTGTTGTGTCATCATGAGGGAAGGGGAAGGTGGCGGGATGAGCTAAACTCCTACCTCAAGGATTGGCCCTTACTTGCGAAAAATAGAGACGAGTGGAAAGAGGGGAGGGCGGCATTTGCCCTGCAGTGGGACACAACAGGCTTAATATTAAAATTAAATAAATAAATATTGCTGGTCATTTCACACAGCGCTCTTTAGCCCTCAATTAAGCAGAGCTTGTACTATGGGAACCAGATAACTGGTAGAATACTTATATACTATTTTTTTGTAAATTCATAACTTATAATATATATAGAAAAACACCCAGACCCAGAACAAATATCTGCAGATCATGCAAACATTTGTTCCGTGGTGGGAATCGAACCCGCTACCTCTTGAGTCTCAGCCGGCTATTCGCCCATTGCGCCACAGAGGTCGTCGTAATAATAATAATTAGGTCGTCATAATACGTCAAATACTTACGGTATCTCCCTAAAGTTGACCTCATTAGCCTCATTCTCAGCGAACTGGCCCGGCCCGCTCAGCATAGCCTTGATAGTGCCCGAGGTGAGCGCGTGCTCGCGCTTCACGATGAACTCGTGCCCGTCCGAGGAGACCAGCTTCACGTACATGGCGTCCGGTCCCTCGCAGCCACCGTAGTACTTCTCCTCGGAGTGGACGCTGCCCGCTGTGCCGCCAGAAACCATTTACAGAACATTATTATTAACCCGTGAGAAGGCGGGCTATGAGCAATTTGCTTACACAAAAATTGATTGCATAAGTTTTTGGTGATCCTGACTTCATAGCTTCCCGAGCGCCTAGGTACCTTCCTAAATATTCAGCCCCTTTCCCCTCGCGCAACTCACGCGCTGCTCCGACCCACTGCGACTGCGCAGTCAAGCACTTGCGGAGGCCCTGCACCGTCGCGCGGCAATTTGCTCATCGCGCGCCCATCCGCGTGAGTATTTTTGCTCGTATCAAAAAAAAAGATTTAGTTTTTTTGTGTTGTTTTTCTTTTGGTAATTTGTATTAAATTGGTTTAAGTACTCTAAAGTCATATTTTAATGCTAATGTTTTTTTGTTTTCAGCTACAACATTCTGTGCGATATGTCCTAGATGTATGAATAGGTGATCAAAAAAAGCATGCACTTCGTGCAAGCAATTACTGTGCACCGAGCACATAAACGTATATGTGTTCATTGTGTTTCAAGAGGCACACTTATCCTAATTTCATAGAAGAGAGAAGAGACATTCCTAATTTTATCGTGATTTTTTTGAATACTACCACATTCAGTAGATCCAAAATTAGTTATTTTGTTATTTGCGGTAGAAATTGCATTTATGTTTCATAATTTTAATTAAAACTAATGTTTTCGTATTAAATAAATGTTGTTTTATTCATTATGATCATATATATATCATATATATGTTTTATTCATTTATAGCCAAAAATACCAAAATTGTAGAAATTTAAGCGTTTAAAGTAGTGTGAGCAATTTGCTCACGCGCGCCCATCCGTGTAACGACATACGGCGCGCCTTCTCACGGTTTAAGCAACATTGCTGTGTTTCGGTTTGAAGGGTATGGTTGCCAGTGAAATTACAGGCACAGACTTCACACCTGTTTGCCTCAACTTGATGAACCCAGGGTAAAGCATCGTAGAGCACGTTTCCAAGGAGCGTGCCCTACGACGCAATGCGTTTTTATAGGCGATGGTTACCACTTAACATCAGGTGGGCCAATGCTTGTTGCATCTCCAGCCAAAAAATAGATGGTTCGATTACTATATAAACGTGGCGCTTTACTAGATAACTGAACAGCATAAATGTCTATTAGTTACATCTTATTTTTTTTAGCCTACATTTTCCTACTGCTGAGCAAAGGCCTCCCCCAACTCCTTCCACCTATTGCGATCCTTGGCAGATTCTCACCATTCCTTCTCGAATCCATTGATGCTGTCGCGCCAACGCTTTCGCGGTCGACCCCGACGTCGCTGTCCATCCTCCGGTACCCGAGGTTGGCCCATTTCTCCGGAAGCATTCGACTTACGTGCCCGGCCCAATCCCACTTGAGCTTCGCGGTTTTGTCTCCCACATCGGCAATGCCAGTTAATGAACGAAGCGTGGTATTTCCTCACCCAATCGGTTCTCCGGAATCCTAGGACGCTGCGTTCCATTGTCCTTTAGCAAATCTCGAGCTTGGACTTCTGCAGCTCGATCAATGACCATGTTTGCGCACCGTAGGTTAGGACAGGCAGGATAGACATCGAGGGGTAGAGAAATCCGAAGTACCAATCCCATTCGTAGAAAGAGAGTCAGGGGTAGGAGGAGAGAGAGATCTCCACGATATCCGTCCCCATAATAAAGGCTTGGGCGACGACACTATGGAGTGTCCATTGCCCGCAAACACAAAGCCTAGAGGTGGCGTGCGTGGAGGTTCCGCGCACTTCTCACCCCGATAAGGCGACGAAATTGGAACCAGATGGGATTCGCAAGGAGCCAACACAGTTGAAGCCACGGAAGAATGCAAAGCGTAAGTACCCACAGCCTCGACCAAAGGTGTTCAGAAGGAACCCCGTGAGGTTTTAGTCAGTAAGAGTCTGACATAACCTTCCGCCACCACCACCCCAAGGCGGAAGGTATCCATGATGGATTTCCTCACGTAAAAAAAAGTCAGGATACACATGTCGATGAGTTTGCGCTTCAGACTCAGAAGAAGGTCACCCTTCATGTGCGCCTTCATGGACCAGTAGCTCTTCCGTCTTATTATTCCCGCAAAATCAATGAAATTGCACACTCTCATTCATAAATATCTAAATACTCGTCATTTTCAGTTATTTGAAATACCATTCAAAAGTGATTCTTTAGATTTATGTCTTTTGTGAATAAAAGTGTTTTTTTATGCGACTTGGATATGTAGCAGGCTTATAGCCCACCAGATGTTCAAAAGGTTCTCGAGTGGAGACCACGCACTGGAAAGCGTAGGGTTAGTGAGAGCCGTTGGGTGCAGGCCGCACAAGATCGGTCGCTCTGGAAATCTATTGGTGGAGGCCTATGTTCAGCAGTGGACGTCCTTTGGCTGATATGATGATGCTGACTCACCTCCACCCACACTGGCACTCAAGGAGCGTTGCTGTTCTTCAGCGACGCTGCTCGCAGACACGGCAGCCGCTACTTGTTCCTGAGACATGATGCCTGTGGACAAACCATCGCCTTTAATAATTACTAGTAGTACTAGTAGCTTAATTCAACATTCACCCTTTAAAAACGTTTTGAGGATCAACTATGCCTAATCTCACACTAATCCGTTCGCGCAATAAGTTTAAAATGGGGTACACACGGCTACACATCAAGCTATAAATTTCCAGTATAAGCTGACCTCTCATTCTACGAAAAGCCTACACAATACGAGGTCAGCTTATACTGGAAATGTATAGCTTGATGTGTAGCCGTGTGTACGTAGGAAGAGGCCAAGCAGAGGGCAGAGATACTGTCAAAAAGAAAACCTTTGCAACCATTTGCATTGCAATGGGATAATATTGTCCAAAAATTAATAGAATAGAATAATTCTTTATTGTACACTAGGAATACTTAAAAAAACTAATTTATGTTAAATATAGTACAATGGGCGGCTTTATCGCTGAAAGCGATTTCTTCCAAGCAACCTTTGGATGGAAAGTAAAGAGCAAAGCAGTAATGGGCAGCGGTGCACAGAGTATATTTACAAACGAAAGAAATACTTATAATCATAATACATAAATAAATACCTAAAGATAGACTAATACATATATACCAAACTAATAACCTAAATCAGTGATTCCTAAAAGGTGGTGGATGGGTCACAGAGGTTCCGCGGTCTGTCCGAGAGTTAAAGTTGAATACCCGGCAATCATTGAGAAAGCTGTCCTGGTTCTGATTAAGTTTGTACAGACTTACCGATGCGAGATTGGTTTGCGTTCACTTGTCAGACATAAAGCCTAATTTAACGGCTATTATAAGAAATAATGTAAAAAAATTCATTCTTCACAATAAATTATTATCTAGGTACATTGTATTTCTTTGTTATAATAAATTATTTGCAATACTTATAATAATTATATTCATTTATAATTTGTTCATTCTTCAAGTCTAACATGAATATATTCAAACTACAATGTATATTTATACTTTAATAAATATATACATGAATATATTCAAACTACAATGTATATTTATACTTTAATAAATATAATACTTATATACTTTAGTTATCAAAATAGCCAGCTAGGGTTCCGTCAAAAAAGTATGATCAATTAAGGTTCCATGACAAAATAAAATTGGGAACCTCTGACCTAAATCATTATTCTTATAAATCTAATAAAATGAGGACAATAAAATTAAAATAAACAATAAACACATAAATAGGTAACACAAATGACAAGAAAGCTAGGCATTTAAGTAATGCTGCTTTAATCTCAGCTTAAAAGAGTGAAAGAGCCCCTTTAATTTCCATTTCATCCATTTAATTTAATTAATATTATTAACATCCGTTTTTAAGTGGTACATATACTTGCACAAAATAAAGTGCATAATTCTCTAGCTATAATATTGAATAATCTCTTTATTAAACTTTAACACAAGGTTTATACTTTATAATAAAGGAGATATACTATCATTTAATACTTTGAGAGATAATCTATCCTAGTAACCAATTTCAATTGGCAACTAATCCTTCAGATTGCAATCCAAACTACCTAATACACCTATTTAAATTCGAAAGTAACTCTGTTTGCTACGTTTTAATAGCTGGACTGATTTTGATGGAATTTGGTACATACACGGTGTCCTTTAAATCACTGTTTTCCCAGAACAAACGTTGTTCAGACCATGGTCTACATACTAACAGTTTTTAACATCAAATAAAAAAACAAAACGAAATCGGTCTTTGAAAAATATAAAAAGTTGCGAACTTAAAACGTCTATTTTAACGTTACGCCCTAAAACATAGTCAGCGCGCTGACTGGTATGGTAGCTACTAGATATCTAAGGAGTAGATAGCTACGGCTAGCGTACCCATGAACTTAATGTCACAGTTAGACTTTAAACAATGTTAGACTTATTTGAGAAGGTCTAGATTTTTTAATTTTATTCTCTTATTTGATGTTATAAACTGTTATTAGACCATGGTCTGAGCAACGTTTGTTCTGGGAAAACAGTGATTTAAAGGACACCGTGTAGATAAAGTGTGACCAGCATAGGCTACTTTTTATTGACAACCCACATGTGGGAAGCCACAGGCGGTCGCTTGTAAAATATAATTTTACTGGATACAAATTGTATAACATATTTACGTTGCTCTAACTCAATTCTTTTGTTTTACGATGTGTATATAGTATTTTAATTCCAGAAGGGCATCTGGTATCGAACTATGCAGAGTGAGCCCCCTCACATACCATGGTTCACCAACACTAGTATAAGTAGGAAGTTAATTGTAGATTGCGCTCCGGGCATATGCCTTTAAATAACTTTGAATTTTTTATTAAAATGAGTGATACTCCTAATTGTTATACTTGTGGGGTGGTGGAGGATGTATTCATTAATGTCGTAAAAGTATGTTGGTAGCAAGTGTTGTGCAGTTTTCACTGTTTAAGTTTAATAATCCAGAATGAAAAGCTGGGTTTCATCATCATGTCAACCATAGGACTTCCACTGCTGAACATAGGTCTCCCCATTTTCCAGAGTGACCAATCTTGTGCGGCCTGCACCCAACGACTCCCAGCAACCTTTTCAAGTTGTCTACCTGTCTATGGGGATTGCGCCTACGGCAAAATCTGTGTTTATTTCAATCTAACAGGTTAAAAAGCATCTTTCAATACATTATGGTGTCTTTAAACAGAGGTTTGTATAGAAAGGTGTATAATAGATTGAAACGAATCATGGGAAAGTTGTTTCTGGTTCTCGAAATTCACTCTCAATGATCCATTAACACTAAATACTAAATCTAATCTAAAGAGCCCGCTGGATCCCACTGCTGGGCATAGGTCTCCTTTTCCTTCTTCCATTCATCCCGGTCTAGGGCTTCTATCGACCAGTTTGCACTATGCGCATCAAGTTCGTCCCGCCATCTCCGCCTGGGCGGTCTCGCGCCTTGTGGGACCCACTCGGTGGTTATCTTAGCACACAAGTCATCGCATATTCGACATACGTGTCCTGCCCAGTCCCACTTCAATTTAGCTGTCTTTAGCGTGACATCGGCGATTTTCAACTTTTTGATTTTAGAGCACAGTATAGTATTTTTTATGCGGTCTGTAAGTCTACCTCCCAATACGCTCGATCGCCCTCTGGAGACCCCAAGTTTGGACTTTTGAAGTGCCGTCAAAGGCCAGGTTTGTGCACCGTATGTAAGAATAGGAAGAATGCATATGTCCATAAGCTGTTTTTGAGGCAGAGGGGAAGGTTGTCCTTCATTATGTCCTTAGATACTAAAGTGTTTATTTATTTGTTTTCATAAAATTAATTATGTTGAGCTATACAAATCAATAGCACTTACACCTTGTCTTTCTTTTTCACCCATCTATTAACTTTATGAGGGTGTATGAATGAGCGACAGCCGTAAACAAATAAAACCAAAAGGTTTTGTTTTTGCCATCAGGCAATGGTAAAGATGGATGTTTTAGTCTAATGAACACTGCTTGTAATTGATTTCCGAACGAGAATTTTACGGATAATGCTAAGATTGGTGCTAACTAAACTTTCTTTGGAAAACAATTCCTTACATATATTTTTGTCTCAAAAATTCACCAAACACAAAAGCAATTATTTGGCACTTTTGATCTATCTATTGCAAGGAGTTGGGAACATGCGGGCGGTTTTGGGTTTCCGTAAAATAGTTACGGTAAATACTTACTGCTTATGTGTTTAGTTGGCTGAAATAACGCACAATTCAGCTATTCTTTCTGTTACACTAAAATTATATATTTGAAAAAATTAGGTTACAATAATTTTAGCTGACCGTCGAACAGTGTTTCCAGATTATAAAATTTAAATTACAGTGTATGCCACTTGAAAGTACAGTATTTTTACTCATATCCGTTGGATAAGTTAGATTATGTTGGTTCAGTTTCGATGACAATGCATTTTTATCTGTTGATTTTTATGGTAAGCATGACCTGATTCTACACCCTGAATTGGCTTCCGAAGAGGGAACTCCTCAACGGTCAACAGCACTGACACGAAATTTGGTATACACATATAATTATTATTTCATTTTAATTGTTATATAATACGGTATTGCAGTTTTGTATAACGAGAATCAGTAATGTTATAGAACCTTCAATAGAACTAGTATCCACGTGATTCTACATACAAATGATATATCTTTTTGAATTATCAAAATCGGACCACTAATTACGAAGTTATTAGGTAGTAAACTTATGCCGTTCCTCCCGCTAAAAGTAAATGTACGCGGGTGCGTATGACGTCACTGTGACGGAACCGAGCGCAAGCGTTACTCTTACTTCACGCGCGAATGAGAGGCGGGCGACGCGTTTAGTCACTACATTTGTCAATTTGTTTACATATAGAGTTGTTAAGAGTATAAGTGAGTGTGTAAAAATATGAGTACTAATAAAGTAGACGCTGGTTTTGTGCAAGCTCAATCACCTACCAAAGTTAATTCTATCATGGTATTTGATTAACTAGGTAATCATTCTAAGTTCACCAATGCTGAAATCTGTAGTTGGAAACTACAAAAGTAAGGGTGGTGCTTATTTATCTACGTATAAAGGTGCTTATTAGTAATCTTTAGGTCTAAGCTATTAGTTGTACGTAAAGTACCTACGATGTTATGTATAGGTACAAGGATGTATTCAGAACGTGTGAGTTCCACATTCCATCAAAAACGTTTAAATCTAATTTTAATTACATAATAATTTTAATTAAATTAATTAAAGTCCTATCCATCCAAAGATTGTCTGGAAGAAATCGCTTCTAAGCGATAAGACCGCCCATTGTACATGTTGCTTTGTGATTTTTTTATTTTAAGTCTGTTTCTTTTGAAGTGTACAAAAAAGTATTTTCATTCATTCATTTATTCATTTAATAATCACAAAATTCAGACTAATTTCAGTCCATCGTATTCCGGACTTCCTACAGCCGAACGATTGGATAGCAAACGTAGACTTGACTCAAGCATACTATCACGTTACTTCAAATGACTTGTTTAACTTTTGGCCTTGCGACAAGACTTCACCTCACATCAACAACGCATTTTTTGACGACCGATACAGCCGACTCCGGATGGGGAGCAGAACTGAACTGAATTCAAATAGGTGGAAATCGGTTAAACGAAGAGCTGTTTCATTCGAATCGCAAAGAAATGTTGACTGTTCTCAAATATTTGTCCCCATTTGGCTCTTTTCTAAGTCATTCGTCAGTGGTGTTACAATGCGACAACCGCTCCGTCGTAGCATATCTGAGGAACGAGGGAGAAAGTTAATCGGTAGAGCTGACCTAAAATCTTGAAAATCTGATAGGTCAGATTCAACCTATCAGATTTTCAAGATTTTAGGTCGGTACGATATCCATTTATTAGTCCATCATAGCGTGGCGATCGCCTTTCTCGGAAATCCATGCTTCCAGAGTGGCACTTACTGTGCCTGTGTTAACGAATAGGGTGTTCGCAAAAAGGGGATTTCCAGTGGACCTATTTGCATCGGTTCGAGCCCATGTCGTACCTCGGTATGTCAGCCTGGACCAACGAGATCCAGGTGCACGGAGACAAAGCCTTTTCTTGGGAGCGAGAGTTTCAACCTAGCTTGGATATTCCCGCTCCCGAATCTGAATGAATTGCATCTGAATCAAGCAAAAGGTATGTATCTAATAGTAGCTCCGAAGTGGCCTCAGGCGTTTTGGAGAGCAGGCTTCAAAGCTCGGGCAAGAACTCCACCCTTCCCAATTCATCGGTTAGAGACGGTTTTAATGGATCTGTCGACTGGCCATCCTCCACCCTAGTTACAAGATCTAACATCAGGTTGGTCAGGTCAACAAAAATACCTTTTAAGGGCTGGATTGCAAAAATCCACTCTTAATACTTAAAAACCTGTTTGGGAGCATTGTATTAAGTTGTGTAGTGTAGTAGGTCAGGCTAGTAGGTAGTAGGTCAGGTCACAAACCTTTCTCGTGGTGAACTAGCAAGATTTTTGGCTGACCTTCACCTAATAGATAATTTAGCGTACAGAATTATCTTGGTATATTATCTGTCGTCTCTATTCTATGTAGCACAGAGGATAGCTTGTAACGTGTTTTTATATAATAGAAGAGATTGAATAAAACGATGTATGTGTTTCAATACATATAATTTGACAGAATAAGAGAAGTCGGTAGAGCGAGTAGGTTCGTTACATTCAATTACTTATACATGTGGCAAGATCAAGAGAGGCTGATCATAAATGACTTGGTTTAACGATGGTATACACTTAGATTACAAATTACAGTTATATTATTTTACAGTGTGGGTGGTACAAACAGAGTTTGGCTTTAAGAGCACAGAATTCTTAAGGCTTTTGGCCTATGGTGCAAACAACCACAGAATGTGTTGAGCAAACATGGCGAACCATGACGAGAAGACGCTCGGATTCCGGTGCATTGAAAAAACGAGTTATTGAGCATTTGTGCAGTTAGTTCGCCGCCATGTCACTAGATGTCGTGGTATGTAGTGTTTTATTAGAATAGTGTTACGTAAAATTTAAAATGTAGCGTGTCCTGAAATGCACACGTTACAAGCTCACATCTTAGTTCAAATGTCTTAGTAAACAAAATTTTAAAGTCGATTGCTTGTAACAATTCTAAAAGGCGTCCGGAAAAATATGTTTGGGACACTAGTATTTTGAATTCGTGGTTAACAAAGAATAGTATAAATTCTGAAAGCTTGTATAAAGTCTCGCGACGGTGTGCTATTCTCCTGCTTTTGTGTTCGGGACGTAAGAGTACATGACCTGACAGTTTTAAGTATTGCTGATGATTTTTTCGAAAACCAGTGAAGATTGCTCTGTGACTTTTTGGCCCATATATGGATCGAAAACTGACTTTGAATCGCACACACAATCCAGTTTTATGGGTCAAAAAGTTTAGGTAAAGAAGAAACATAGCTAACATAGAAAGTTATTTGTAACCAGTCGTGGTACAGCTAAAGCTGCTTCTAGAACTATTATTGCAGGATGGATGAAATATGTTTTGAAAGAGGCTGGTGTGGATGCAGCCCCTGGAAGTGTCAGGTCAGTTTCAAGGGACTTGATTGACAGAGAGCCATTAGATAGGATATTGACGAAGGCTAATTGGAGATCAGAAAATGTATTTCTAAAATTTTATAATAAGTATAATTATATGTATAATGTAACTTAATTAACTTGATAAGTATAATATTGTATCACATTGGCGTCCTGTTCACCAGGCGAGAACAAACATTGTCTCAAAATATGTTTAAAAGGCCTCGAATAACGTCGGAAGGACATAATAGGAGAGTTTTACCTACCATTAAAACTCTTATTATGTCCGGAGCCTTATTCGAGGCCTTACAGTCAGCTCTGCTTGGTGTATAAGGTAAATTTAGTTATTTTGAGACCCGCAATGATGTGAAATGCGCAATACTGGAAAAAATGGCCACCGGAAATAGCGCTCCCAAGCGCCGACTACCGGAACTACAGCAAATATTTAGCGTCTTTACGGACGGAAATGGAAGGACTATCTCAAAATATGTTTAAAAGGCCTCGAATAAGGCTCCGGACTTAATAAAAGTTTTAATGGTAGGTAAAACTCTGCTACTTTTACTTATATATATACACATTCCGTGTTATTTTTTTATTACAGATCTGCTCGTGAAACCTATGGAGATGATGCTGTAGGATTTGTCCAAGTCCAGAGGTCGGGACATTTTTGTACAGTAAAAGCAAAAATAACGCCTGATCATAGAATAAAAGGTAACGCCTATTGCTGCACATTTACATGTGATGAAAAAGAGGAGACGGTTTTGTTTTTAATTTTATTACCCTCCATCTGCGCAGTCGGTCAGTCCAATTAATATGAACTCCCGTTACTTTTAATTTGACTAAAACTGTAGGTTAAGTTAGTTGGTGTGCATTTCGTGGCACTATTTATTAGACAAAGATTAAAACCAGCTCGCACAACTATCCCTAAACGTATTTAGCGACTAAACATGAATAAATTTGATGTGTTTGTATGATTTGACAACTTCTTAAAACATATTTAACCACTAAATACGTTTAGGCATTGTTGCGCTAGTCGCCCTATGAATAATATTTTTTTAGGAGACTCGCGAAATCTCAGTTCGGGGCGAACCACTTGTTTAGAACACCAATGCAGCGCTTTACACCAAATTTTTATTAATTAACATTTAGTAAATAGAAATACTGATACAAACATATTTTTACTTACATTATTCGATGCATAATATTTTTTCCTATTGAAATATATCTTCTCATGTTAATGTTTTCTCCCTATAGCCACATGAGTGTCGTCAATGCACCAGACTACTCCAGAAAATACCATTTTTTGTATGAATCTGCAAAAAAAACTTGTTGCAAAAAAAACAATACTTTGAGGTTATGTTTGAGGTTTTAAACGAAAGTAGGCACTCGCATTTTTTCGTAACTTTTTACATGGCAATACTAATGTGTTTCCACCTACGGACGCTATGTTCTACAGCTGGGTAAATTTAGGGTGGTATAAAATAATAATTGCACGTACTATAAATAACTATAATAATAACGAATTGTAACCCACTCTTATCAACTGAAGAATAATAACATTGAAATATTATATAGGTTTTGTCATTCTGAACAGGAAAAATAGGCAAAAAATGCCTTTTCCCGAAGATGTAGGCAGGAACCATGGATGACCATTTCCCATGAATCTGACTTACTTCTTTTGTTTCAGTCACTCTCTTAATATCCTTCAAATAGGTCGTCGTTTAAGGTAGGTACTCTTGACTTTTTTTCAACAGATTAGGGAAAATGACTATCGGAGTGTGGCATCATTATTATTCCCCAATGTTTGGATTGCCACGCTGATATTTTTTGAATTTGCCGCGATTTCTCAGGGTCTACTTTCATTTGACAGACTCTAGTTTACATACATTTCTTAGGTAATTTGGCTGAAATAGTTAAGGAGGTAGTCTCTCTCTCCTAACTATAGTCTAACTTTTTATTAGCTGCAGTAAAATGACGTTTTGTGGGTTGCCGGTTTTTGAAGAAAAATAAATAGGGATGTAGCTAAATGAGTGAATCATAAATGAATAATCAGTTTGGTTTTTTTTTTGAGATTTAATATTAAGTTGTAATGTATTTTTTTAACCTATTATTATTACTATACTAGAGGATTGATCTTTTTTAGTGGAAGTATAGGGAGGTACATTCAAAATGAAACAAAAACGTCATAATAATGTTATTTAATTAATTTTTGTGAACTGAATCACATCCCTATTGAGATTAGGCTGGCAACATTATTTTACGGAATGACATTTAGAAACGTCATTTTACTGCAGCTAATAAAAAGTTAGACTATACTTACTCGTGTCTTACGATTTGGGTAGGTAACAGTAACTGGAAACGCCATTATTTATAAATAAATAAACAACAAAAGTTTATTTACCTATTACATTTGAGTACTAACAGATAGACAAACAGCGTTTTGTTATATTATTAGTTAAGACAAGAATATTTTGTCTTCCCTTGATTTTGTAAGCAAAAAATCTATATCAAACACAAGTAAATATTATGCTTACATGTTATGCCGCATTTCACTTCGAGTTTGGTTGAAAAATTATGTAACTGCATTAAAAATGTACACCACTTGGTATATTCAAGCAAATAAAACAAAGAATCGCTAAGCAATCGAATATTAATAAACATATTTTGTTTATTTTGGATTCAAAAAAGCAAGTCGAGACATGCCTGCTTTATTTGACATTTCATCCGTTGTTCGGATATCAATGAAGCTAAGTTAATTCTTAGGCAATTCGAAATAATGCTTCAAAAGGGTGTTTCCAAGGTGTTTCGTTCGTTCATCTCGCTTTCGTTTTGACAGGCCCTTACACAATGCGAATTTGACATTTGATCCTAGTGATGTGCTGAGTCGCCGTTTTGGTGGATCGAGTCGACTCGAGTCAGTTTATACGGTATTCGAATCATGACTCGATTCCCTGGTTCGAGTCTAGACTCGAATTCTATGTTTGGTATTCGAATATTGACTCGAGTCCTGAAGTTTCATAGCGGCCATGCAACCAACAATTAAAAATAAACTTCCACTAAAACACACCAAAATATTTCAATATTTTTTTAGAATAAGTAATATTGTCCATAAAATAAGATTTAATGATTTTATTTTATATTGATGATTTACCAGTTTCATATGCTTATTCACAGATGGCGTGAGAAGGTAGCATATCGTTTATACCTAGATGGCGTTTAACACAAAATTAACACAAAGTCCGAAACAGAGGGAACGAAAGAGAACCGTGAACTGGCTGACATTGACAGCCGAGAAGCAAGCAAAGTCACGCTTTTTGTACCTAATTTGTTACATGCTGTGTTGCCAAACCTCACTTCTCTAAAGTTGCGACTAGTAAATCGATATTTTGTTGTACTTAATGTATGTACATATTGTGTACGTACTGTGTTCATTATTTTAGTACTTATGTTTCCAGTTCAAATTAATAGAACGTATTATCTTGTAGTAGATATGCATTTGCCGGGTACTTACAAATTAATTTTATTTTGTTTCAAAAAGTGTTCTACTTATCTGTACATCACTATAAATATCAATTTATTTATTGGTATAATAATTACAGGAATGAAAAAACAAAGCTTAGCAAAACATTCCAACGAACTCAAAAAGTCCAGAATAAAGTATACGTAACTCTAATCAAAGTCGGGAACGTTAGCTGAATACTTAATATGTATGTATTAACAAGCTAATTGTTTGGTTCATCTATATCATTTTTATTATTATCAAAACATATAAATTATCACTTATATGAGAATCAGTAGACGTAGAAAAGATATTGTAGATTCGTTCGAGTTATGGTAGGTTCTTACTTCACTCCACTTCACTTAGTTCCCAAATAAATAAGTGACATCCATTGTAGAAGCTCACTAGTTCCCACCCTAGGTAAAACCTGTGTTGTGGGAGATAGTCTCTTTCGTCCTGTGAGTTTGATTGTGTGTTTGTGTGCGTGTGTGTTTGTGTGTGGGTGAGTTTGTGTATAGGTATTGTGTGAGAGGGTGTGTGTATGTAAGAGCGCGTGTGTAGTGTGTAGGGAAGGAGGGGAAGGGGGAAAGGAAGTTCTGATATGGAGTAATGTTTATCTGTTTAAGAGACATAATATCATATCTGTTTTGCCCTGTTTCTTATAGATTATTATATAGTTTTTATACTTAAATTTGCTTTCATTTAATCAACGTATATGCATGTTTGACTATCACGCGTTGGTGTGTTAAGAAGGGATTCCGTTTCATGGTAGTTCAATGTTGAGAGCCAGGCTAATAATTTTTTCTTACTTTTTGGTCGCGAGATCCATTATATCTATTGATTTATTTATTCTGGTGTAGAGTGTAGGACCAACAAAGTTATAGTTTCTTTTGCCAAAACTTGTTTTAACTTTCAGGGCGCTCCATACTGTCCGTCTGTTGGAATAAGTAGAGGCGACTGTAATCAGTGAGGTTTTATGAAACTTGAGTATGACCGAGGATAAATACAACTGCCGAACCGTAAGGTATGTATTCTAATTTTACAAATATGTAAGTATTTCCGCATTCAAGTGCTAATGGTACGATCATAGACGTATGTAATGAATAAAATATATCTATCCTTTCCTTTCCGTAAAAAAAAACACTATTTTGACGGAAACTTTCACGTTCTGGCAATTCTGAGAAAATGTACGCAAATCTCTAAAAGTTGCTAGACTAAAGTTTTAACGCAACTGAAGAGCGGCAACCTCGCACAACGTAAAGGTCACAACGTCGCAATAATATTATCGCGCACGTGTAATTGGAAATAGCGCCATCTATTTTTCTTCGTACCATTATGAGCGGTAGTAAGCTAAAAGTTGGCATATATTTAACGTTTTGGAACTCATAGCGACATCTCGCGTCCTAGCAGGTAATCAAATATCGAGTTACATTATCTTGTTTGAAACTGTCAGTCTATTTAAATTATATTGGTCTGTGGTAGTACTCAGTACTCGCAATAACTGCTAACTGACACAAAACAAAGAAATCTAAACAAAAAGTTGCAGGTTCAAACTTGTTTGTTTTATGAGGCCCGCGCCACTTCATTGCATAAGTAAACAGTTTGCGAGTACACACGGCTACACATCAAACTATATTTTTCCAGTATAAGCTGACCTCTCATTCTACGAAAAGCCTACACAATGCGAAGTCAGCTTATTCTGGAAATTTATAGCTTGATGTGTCGCCGTGTGTACGAGCAGGTAAACCAAACTCGAATACGAGACTCGAGTCAGTTGGACTCGCATAAATAGAATCGAGTTAGCGAGTACGAATCGATTCTTCCTGACTCGAGTAAGGGAATCGAGTCCGGCGTACTCGAATCAAAATAAATTGGAATTCGAGAAAGCGAGTTCCGATGCAGGAATCGAGTCTGACTCGAGTCTCGGCACATCGCTAGTTGATCCTCGAAATGATTGTCAAAGTCGAAATCTGTCAGATAAATCCAACTAGGATTTTTTACACAATAACCCCGCAGATCAAACAATAAAAGGTAAAATCAATCACGCTCGCGATTCAACCAAAATTTCAGTGCTCTCCATACACTGTATGTACACTATTTCAATGTACAATGAAATAGTAGATGTAGGTACAGTAGATGGAGTAAAAATACAGCAGATCTACTGTAATTATAGTGCATGGAGACACTGCCGTCGATGGAAGATTGGACTGACGAATGCCTTATTGAATTGATTGAACTGAGTTTACAAGGCATCAAGCGAGCATCAAGTCACACAAAAGCTTCTGAAGCCAGTGTCAAGTTTATCAAACTTGACAGTTGTCTATGATTTCAAGCAGCAATGCGTTTCATTTTTTTTTGTTATGTTGAGCATTATGGGCACCAAATAGATAGGAACAGAAGTTTACCATAGTACACATACATCGACAGAAACAGGCGCACCGCACGTACACATAGTCGCTCGCGTTCGAGGATACAAGTATCTATTTATTTAGTATCCCCTCTTAGTAGCATGTGTACGAGAATCTCAGATTTAGTTGGTCGAAGCTAATAATAAATTGATCCGAGATACTGGTGCGTACGCTTCTACTGTGCGTGCGTGCGGCTGTTTTCTTTCGCTTTGCTCGTTGTACTTATCTTCTATTCGTTCTGTAAGACCGGCCAGCTTGACCGCCTATTCTCAAAGCGCATTCAACATAAAGCTTGTTACTTTTATAAAGCTCTTTTCAAGTTGTATCTTACAAAAACTAAGAATTTGTAATAAACCTTACTAAAATATATATCTTTGGCTATTTTATATTTTTTTCAGCCTTTTGTGTACCACTTCTGGGCAAAGGTCTAAAATAAAATAAATAAAAAAAAAAGTAATGCTGAAAATAGCATAACCCACTGGTAGCGCTAGAAGTGCCCGATTTAGGTCAATGGTTCACAGCTGACGATTCGGCGGACTTTTTTTGACATGGCTTTTGGCTTCATTCATTCCAGTATTTTGACATTTCGTAAATTTGATGTCAAGCGTTTTTCTTTGAGAAAAGTAATTTTTGCAAAGATTCCAATCGTTTCTCTCGAATTTTCAATCAAATTCGATCGTAGATAGTTTCAATCGACACGCCTCCGCCGAGCAGCAAACGGCGGAGCGGAAAAATTCCGCGAGAACCATGTGACACGAATACGAAAAAGGGCTTCCAGATCGTCAATGTGACAGAAATGTTTTCTGCCATCACGACGATTCAGCGCCACAACACAGCCGCCACGAGCCCGACGCGCGTTCTACAAACGGCGATATAGGGGAAGCGCGGCGAAGATGTGCGCGAGATGGCCAGTCCGCCACCGAACCCTAGAGTCGGTGAGGAGGGCGGCCCCGAGTCGCAGGAGGCGGGTGGGGAACGCGCGGCCGCCCCGCAGAAGAGATTCATAGCGTTACCCGCCAGCCAGCTGCCGTCGAAGTTATCATACGTAGCGTTCGGCCCGCCCGGACCTAGCGGCGGCATCAAGCAAACGTTCCGGACCGTGAAAGTGGCTCGGAGGGTCCCCACGCTGCCGCGTAAGCTCCAGGAAGACAAGGGTGGGGGGCCGTCGCGGCCGGGGCCCTCCACCGCGCCCGCGCTGCACACACCGCCACCCGCCTCGCCGCCCCCAGTCCCAGTCCCTGCCACCACGTCCACTGCCGTCGTTCTCCCCGCCGCCGTCTCCGAGGCGCCGCGCCGCGCCCGCCGCGACCAGGCCAAGCGACACGCCTGCAACACCTGCAACAAACGCTTCACCAGTCCCGGGAAACTCAGCCAACATCTCCTATCCCACACTGGTGAGCTGCCTTTCCCATGTGAATTTTGTGATAAACGATTCAATTCTAAATTTAAACTTGCTCGACACAACCTCATACACAGCGAGGCTCGTGCCTTCGCCTGCAATGTTTGTGGTAAAACCTTCAATCGCAAAGACCATCTTACCAATCATGTTAGAGTTCATAATCCTGTCAAAAAGCTATACACCTGTGAGAAACCAGATTGCAGAAAGTCATACACATCCCAAATGAGCTATCGCAAACATGCAGCTTTACATTCAGCTGAGGAAGGAAACTTGCAGTGCTTGATTTGTGATAAAGTTTTTACTAATCGCCATGATATAGTGTACCACCTAAAAGTTCATACCGGCAGTCGGACTGTAAAGGATGAGACAGATAAGAAATTCACGTGTGACTTTTGTGATCGGAGGTTTTTCACCGCAAAAGATGTGAGGCGGCATTTGGTCGTGCATACTGGCAGGCGTGACTTCCTGTGTCCCTATTGCCCTCAGAAGTTTGGGCGTAAGGACCATTTGGTCAGGCACGTTAAAAATGCGCATCCTGAAGAGTCGTGGCATTCGGTGGCGGTAGGCACCTCCAGCGAACCACCACCCGAGGCTTCAGCTTTCGAAGAAACCTACACAATAGAAATAGAGGCAGTACCAACACCAGTTCCTTCTTCTGATATTATACTAGAAATGGCACCTGATCTTGATATTAAGGTAGAACCAGAAGAAGTAAATCCTGAAGAATCAGAAAATATAAAGCTAAAACAGCCAACTTCACCGCAAATACTAGGTACAGTGCCAAGCGGGTTTCAGGAGATAGTGTTTGTGATGCCTCAGGAGTTCCAAGCTTCTGAGCTGGATTATATCACTACTGAAGAGTTGCCGGTTGAGATGGAAACAGACCTTCTCAATCCTTCGTTGTTGATTGATCCGGGGGAGGGCCCATCTGGGCTGTCCAATCAGATGCTTCGAGGATTGCTCGAGGATAGGGAGTCCAGGTACGCTGGTGAGGAAGGGACCAGTGCAAGGGTACAGCAGAGGTTGCCTGCGTTCACGCAGGCCTTCGCCACTGCGCAGGCCTTCGCCACTGCGCAGAGCTCTAAGCCTCCACCGCCGCCGCCACCGCCGCACTAACTCTCGCCACCCACATCAACCCATCACAACTTCAGATTCTTTTAAAGACCCTAGGAGTAAGTACAATAATTTATAGGTCTCACATTAATTTGAAGTTGAAATGGGAGTGATATCTGCATTTACCTTACGAGTAAGTAAACTACCTCACTAGGTAACGGCCTAAGCTGTAAATAGTCTTGCAGTCATAATTCGAATTTTAATTTTGGACTTGATATTTGATAAGCCCGGAGGCATCCTCCGGTTCGAATTGCCAAATTGTATATTTGTACGTTGTTGTACCAAAATATTTCCGAATTCTGCATGAATATGTGATCTAGTCATGTATGTACTTTCGGAATTTTATGTTTATTTGTAGGGTACAGTTTTGAGGTTTATGGAGTATAATCGGGACCAACTCTGTAAGCTGTTAGAGATGCTGTAGTGTACCACTTGGTGGAGATCCAAGTGGTTGGTTACAGAGCAGAATTGTTAAGAATATAGCTCTTGAGGGCAGCGAGTTATTATAATATGTTAAAGAGAGGCTCGCTGTCCTCCACGCGATTAATACAACAGAGAGTATATTCCTTTTCAACTTAAAAGTTAAACTTTCTGCTAGAGTAGGTTAACATCAGATCTGTTAGAATGTGTATCATCTTAATATAAGTGCTAAAGAAAGAAGTTACAAATGAAGGGTTAGAGTTTGTTATAAACAATAAAAACTCTGTATGAATCAAAATATTATACAATGAAAATAAAAGAAAAAACATTTGATGTATCTCAAAAGCATTCAGCTTTCTTCTAGAGACAAGAATAAATTGGAAAAGTCCCCGGCATATGAATATAATTAGTCGCATGAATCCTTGCAAATAAAAATTATAACAGTAGTTAAAAAAAAAAACATTGCATTGCAATTTGCTAGACAGCAATTAGTAAAAAACATTGCATTGCAATTTGCTAGACAGCAATTAGTAAAAAATATTGCATCTGTTTGCATTTAAAATCTCTATGAGAGTATGAGAATAATTACATGTTGATTCTAGCATTATTTAAAAGGGACAAACTTAATTTTTTCAATAAATTGCTTACAAAAACAGAAAGAGCCAAGTGGCAAACATAATGTTAAAGATTTATTTAATTTTGATAAAAATATGTTGCTGTAAAGGTTTATACACAGTTCTTGCCCTATTGCAATAATGTTCTGGATCGGAGTAGAAGTCTTAAAGCTGACACATTTATACTATATTAAGTTTAATTATTAATTTTCAAGTTGATTTATCATAATTATTTGTTCAATGTTTGGCATCTAGCTATTGCAAGGAGACTATACCATAACAGAAAGAAAGATCCAATATTGTTCACTTTTCATTCATAGATTATGTCATGTACATAATTCTAATATTTTAGTATAATAGGACTATAAAAAAATTTAATCTACCTCAAAAAAACTTATCTTCTAGAATTTTAATGACTATGTTAGGTTAGTGAGAAAGATAGATTTTCTATAGATATGTGAAATACAGGAACCAACGGTTGGTTATTTCAGTAATTTTTTTTATTATTGTGCTGCAGGAAATCTTTATTGATATAAAACTTTAAATATGTATGATTATGTTTAATTTTGTGCTATATTTTTATATTAAGCTCTATAAGAGTGGTTAATATGGAATCAAGGTTCCAAGATTTTGACATAGATCTGGGTTTTTTAAAAATTTGCTATAGCTACACAAAAAATACTAAAAAAAAATTTAGGACATTATCGCACTGTATCGTGAAAACATTAATATTAAGCAATTAAAAAATATTTTTATATCGATAATTATACATATTTCCTGAATTTTTGCTAATATCACAAAAGATTTCAGCAAAAATGTTTTCAATGAAATGTATATGATTAAGTACTGTTTATAATTAAGTGATTAGGACTGCTTTAAGTAGAATTTTTATTGAAAACATATTTGCCTAATTATTCCTAAGGTTATAGACTGGTCCTGAACAACTTTTTTGAGCTTTAGATACCACTTTTCGTCTATTTCCTTTAACCACTAGTCATGTACAATAGCAGCGCAATTTCTCATAGGCAGTTTCATAGTGATATTATTTACCACCATAGTACCCAAATATGGTTAGCAAAAGTTTGTTCCAACTATACTTTGATCTAACTTCCATTGTAAACTAAAAGTCGAAGTTGAGAATAAAAGAAAAATCTTTAGTTTTGCTTTATCTTATTAGATTTCTCCTTTTAACTCTATACTGGGGGAAACGTACAAACAATAATGACGCAGATGTTTTTTTTGTACTACCCCCCGCCCCCATCCCCCCACCCCCTTACTTTTTCTGTTTGATACAAAATAAATTCTAACTGCGATGTTAATCATCTACCAACTTCCAATGTGTGTTTTAATTTTTGGGATGAGTATTGGGAGAAAAGAAAGATTGAGCAAACTTGTCGACTTTGTATAGTTGTTAGTTTGCATTTGGGTGCGTTTTAAGTACAAATACTTACCTTACTATCAACATATTCATGTATTATATTAGTATTGACAGATTTATACAACGACATAATTGCAATATATTTTTATATGTTTTAGATTTTAACTACTGTAGTTATCATATCAAAGAACCTTTCTATCGCGTTTTGTCTTGGATATTTATTATTGAATATCATGTTATTTTTTTATAAACTATGCAGTATGTATAACAACTGTCGAATTCTGTTGTATTTTATAACACAAAGTGTTCATTTACTTTTTTTGATAGGGTACATGATTTGGACATCTTGAGTATCCACATTTTTATATTGTGTACTTATTTTCATTTTATACAATTTTTTTAAACATTTTCCTGAAATTAATTTCTTTTAATATAATATCAATCTGTTTCATTGATATGCAATTATTTTTGGCGAAGATTTACAGGAACTCAAGATGTCCAGTCCCAACTGAAAGTTGACGCATAATTATTTTAAAATTCGTTATTTTCGCCCCAGTTATAGTTTTTAATATTACAGTTAATGAGTGTGACTCATTTATTTTGTTGTGTAACATACCAAATACATTAATTTTATTTCTTTGCTTACATCTTTCGAATATTTTTGATTTTTATCATGTCTTTTGTAAGGTTTTTTCAACGATTAATAAATTAAGCTGGTTCTATACGACGCACAGTGTCGTCTGGACAAAGCTTTGTGAGTAGGTAATTCTTTTGCTCTACATTTTTATTCATTCATCGGTAGTTTTCCTTTCATTTTTGATAGTAATTGTGTTATAAGAACAAAATATTTTCATATTTTCTATGCCATCTAATCTGTGTCTGTGTACTATCATTTACAATGTTTCAAACTATTCTCTAATGTTATAACTATATACGTAATTTTGGTACATAACATAGGGGCCTTATTAAATGTTAATAAAATGTAGAT
Organism: Philereme vetulata; assembly: GCA_918857605.2. Classification (NCBI taxonomy): domain Eukaryota; kingdom Metazoa; phylum Arthropoda; class Insecta; order Lepidoptera; family Geometridae; genus Philereme; species Philereme vetulata. Next base: position 8,175,926 of record OU975422.1, on the reverse strand, counting down.
TTTTTGAACTTTTTGAAAAAAAAACATATTTTTAGTCTTCTATGATATATTTTTTAAATCTATTTTTGTTACGCTTTTATGAGTAAGTATTTCATGTTGAATGTTTAAAACATTTTGGAACCTGACGTTAAAGTGCAGTTCGCTTACTGGTATTTTTCGCATCGTTTTTTTCAGCACTGTTCAAAGAATTTTCTTATATTGGACCGCCTCTTTAAGATTCAACAATAAAAATAACATTTACAAGTCGGCATAATATCTCATAATCTAGGCCGCGTCTGAATGTTAAGTGAGATAAGGCACTTTCTGAAACAGCGGCGTTCTACCCAAGCTTTCTAACATTTAATACAGAGGTTCCCAAACTTATTTTCTCATAGACCACTTTTAAAATTTTGCTGGTTCCGGTGGACCCCCTGCAGCTACATTTCTACCATATTCCCAGTCGACAAAAAATGTAATGATTAGATCTAACTATGAAAATTTGCGTTGCGGCTGAGTTCCAACCAGGAATTAACAGTTTTCGATGCAAGTTTTTACAAGTAACAGTCCCTAAGCTTCTTAAAATATTATCTGCCTACATTGATAGGTGAGGTCAAGCCAACATTTTAGTTCTTCACTATCGACACCAGATGAAGTTTCGTGGCTTACGAATTGTGAACCCCCATTTTTTTGTCAAGCCATCGTAGACCCCCGTCGAATCTCCCGTGAACCCCTGGGGGTCCACCTGAACCACTTTGGAAATCAATGATTTAATAGATCGATAACATCTAAAATAACACGGCGGCTTCACTGCACTCACATTCGCATGTTCATAAAAATAGATTATTGTCATATTTTACTACAAGCACACCTAATATCGAATGTCAAAAAGCGCCTTCCATAATTGACATACTATCAGCAAAAAGTCCGCTCTGCCACCTTAAGGGTGAATTTTCTATGAAGCGACTAGCAGTTACCCCGCCTTGTCTTCAACTTACTGTTCTCAAATATAAGCTGTAACTTTAATAAAACTCTAAAAGTCATAAAAACAAAGGGCTTTCACAAAAATAAACAGATGTTCAATATTGTTCATCTCTCCGATTGCCCAAAATAAAAGGACAAAAGAAAAAGGCGGTGTCAGCTAGCTAACTACTTGCAAGCGAAACTGTTTCAAAACTGGCAGAGCGGAATTTTTGTTGACTGTACATTCGTTAAGTGCCTATCCAAGTCATTAGTATACTTACCTAATACAAGCACTGTAACTAACGCGTGCTTAGTGACAAGACTGAACAGTAATGTTCAGTGGCAGATCGATGGCGCGGTGTCTAAAATAGGCATTATTTGATTTTACCAGTATTTGAACTACATACAGCATTTAATATTGTACAAGCAGTTATTAGTTGTACCTACTAAAACAGAATATCTTAGCAGAATAAACTCTGTAAGTACCTGGTTTAACACAATGTAAGTTTTCATTTTAATAAATATTTGGAACATCATTCAATTATTGGTTTTATTTTAAAATCCTTATTCGCATTATATTTAGGTACAATAAAAATAACGTGCGATGGACAGATTTCTGCGATAGTCAACCCAACAGTAGCGGTTGTGATTATAATGATTAATTCTTTCTGCAGAGTACATGCTATACGCGGTGGCTCGTTAATAAACAGATCAAATTTAAAGATCCATTAGGTATAGACGGTATAGTTCACCTCTCTGTAGAAAGACATATTGAAATAACCTGCGTAGAGTTGGAGCAGTTCATAGTTATAAGCGTTTACAGACCACCATCTGCCATATTTGACATTTTTGAAAAAAATATGGGAGATTTTCTTTAAATTACCAAAATCAAATAAATACATTATTGCATGTGGAGACTTCAATATAAATTTGCTAGAACATAACTCATTAAATACTAGAATAACTAGTTAATTTCAATTATTTGATCTGACACCTCAATTTACGGAGCCTACTCGAATAACCGACACTTCGGCCACATGTAGGTAGGTATACCTAGACAATATTTTTGAAAGAAAGAAAATACATTTATTTGACACACACAGGACAGACCATTCAGAACAGAACAAATACAAAAAACATACCTACAGATTCCAATAATAAAAAAAAAAATTAGGTACATAATTACAGAAAAAACACAAGATAAAATATTAGTACTTATACATATAGGTAGGTAAAGATAATATGTAAACATTTTAAATATAATTAAATCTGAACCAAACCAAACCTGAATCTGGACCAAACCACTGGATAGAACTTCAAGACCCCAAAATTCTCTCCACCGAACACCAATATTACCCAAGAATTGTTCGAGAAGCCGTCGAGATAAATAAATATCGTAATTTTAATCGTGAGGACGGCTTTAGATTATCTGCATCGTGGAATCCAGTTATAGTTAGCTGTTCACGTCGCGATTTAGATCCATGCGTAACTTCAGATACTGTTAGTATTGTATGTCGAAACAGTGATACGTACGATTCAGAAAACCAAATGCGGGTAGTTGGTGACAACATTCGCGCTTCCTGGCAATGGCGCACCCGCCCGCTTCAGTCTCTCGTGACCACGGCCGATGTAACTTGGCTGAAACATCGATCATCTGTGCGCGAAAAGACCCGTTTTGTCTTAAAAACATTTTAAATAGAAGTTTAATTAGTAATATTAAGTCGGATCAACTTGGTCAAATAATTAAAATAGAAATTCAAACAAAAAATCTTATAAAAACTAAATAGGTATTCTTGTTACCTATGACCATAGATCGATTGGACAAACTTAAATTGAACTTAACTTCTGTACTTTCATGTGTAGGTACATAATAATAATACAAATAATTTGTACAACACGTTCTTTAGGAAATTTAGTGATGTGTTTAATTCAATTTTTCCACCTAAATCGATCATGGGCCAGAGCCCAAAAGTCAAATGGTCAAAAGTTCTGTGACGGGGAATACCCACATAAAAGCAGAAAAGAATTGTATGATCAGCAACAATATAATTTTAATGAGGAGTTTAAAGAAATAGTCAAAAAATATTCAAAGATTTTAAAAAATGTTTATCGTGAAGCAAAAGCGCGTCGTTTGAGTTCTAAAATCAAAAATAGTCAAAACAAAGTAAAAACCACTTGGAAAATAATCAACAGCGAGACTGGAGGAATCACAACTAATAACAATAAGGTTAATTTGAAAATTGGCAATGCCACAATCAATCAGGATGGTGATGCAGCTAATGCGTTCAAAAACTTTTTTATCGATTTTCCAGTCTCTACCACAAAATCCTTAAACTCCTCTACCATAGTTGCAGTCATTGTTAAAAAAAACTTAACGGAATGCAAAACACAACACAAAAAACGGAATTCAAATTCAAACAATTCGATTCAATTCCTTTTAAAAAATCTTTTTCATATAAAAATATAATAGAAAATAAATTTAAAAAAAAAAATTATTAACGCAGAGATAGTGCTTTCCGTGATTTCCGCTAAGTCAGTTGCACGCGTCTGGATTGAAAGCCCAAGTCATTTGGTAGTAAAAGTTTTAATTCACGTTTAAAAATTTATGGACCATTGATTATACACATGAAAAAAGTTTAAGCAACACAACAATAAAAACATTCTTTTGTCCATTTCATAGATGCGGTTTTATTCTTATTCCACGAAAAAAAATTTAGTAGGTAGTACCTAACCGCAGTAATCATTGGTTGTATCGTCCACCAGTTTTTAGTGTGTCGGAGCGTCGTCAGGTTACCACGGAAGAGATGCAAAGAGCTGTAGGGATGCTAGAAATTGAAAACAGACAAGCCGGCATTTCGATGTTCATCGAAGCGTAATTTGCCGACTCCTGAGGCGTTATTATGACACAGGTGACCCGTCAGAACAGCACCCAGGCCGAGGGCGTAGTACCACTCTTCGTCAAGACCGATACAGCCAGTTATCATGTAGACGTGAATCAAGCTGACTGCCCAAGAGATCGCATCAAGGCTACAGAATGCTGATGGTCCGCTGTTTATCCCTAAACTGTGTGAAACAGACTGCCAGAGTATGGTCTACGTGCATGTCGTCCAATCAGATGCCCACAGATCCGTCACGGAGATCGAGCTCGTCGTATTCTATGGTGCAGACCACGCGTGCTATGGCCGTAATTTTGTTCTGCGACGAATCTCGATTCGGGTTCAAACCTGAATACTAAAAGAATGAGGGTATATCGTCGCCCAGGAAACGCTGAACGTATCCAGAAAGTCCACCCATAGGTACAGCGGATCGACAGTAATGGTTTGGGCTGGAATAGCTAAAAACCGCAAAACCGATCTCGTTTTTATAAATGGCAACCTGAATGCTGAAGATTATATGGAACATGTGCTAGCTCCCCATGTGCTTCCATTTTCACAAACATCTGAGTTTACATTGATGCACGACAATGCCCGTCCGCACACAGCGAGACGGACTCAAGAATGGCTACAGGGCGAAAATATACGCATTTTGCCATGGCCAGCTCAATCGCCTGACTTGGATCACATTGAGCATGTCTGGGATATGCTCCAGAGAAGGATCCTGAAAGATCTTGATAGGATTTTAACATAACAACAGCTAAAAAACCTGCTCAAGTTCCACTGGGACCAATTCAATAACCTAATTGACTCCATGCAGAATCGTTGCCGACAAGTTTTAAACAACCGAGGAGGAAACACGCTGTATTAGATTTAATTTAAATTCCCAGAAGGTTATAATTTAACGCAGAAGTCACATTTTTGTTTATTTTTACCATTATTGTATAATATAAATTTGTACCCAGATTCACAGCAAACTTTTATTTGTAAATAAAATTTTTTTAATGAAATTTATAGTTTATTATAAAGAAAATAAATAATTAAAAATAAATCTATAAAATTAAAAAAAACGCGAATGTCGGACAGCAAGCGGGTCAACTGAAGTGGGATTGGGCGGGCCACGTCTGCCGCATGTCGGATGCGTTATGGGCTAAAGCCAACACAGAGTGGACGTCTCTAAACGGGAAACGACCTCGTGGCAGACCGCGGCGAAGATGGAGGAACGAAATTGATTCCCATATACAGGATTGGTCCACAATAGCCCAAAATAGACAAGACTGGAGAGAAGGAAGGGATGCCTTTGCCTTGCAGTGGGACGCTACAGGCTCTTAACAATTAAATAATAATAATAAATTTAAAAATATTCAAAATTAATAGGTGTTGCTTAGACTTTTTTGATGTGTGTATTTTTAACCAATTTATCTCTAAGTAACTCTTAATTTGTTTCACAAGTTAAGGGGCCCTTAGTTCCACATCCTCATCCTCATTTCTATTTCGATCTCATACAGAAACGCGTTCTCCATAGGACATTGAGCGACCTTTAGCTTTATGAAGTCCGTACTTGCACTTTTTGGGATGTCAAAGATTATGTACGATTTTTTTATAAAATAAAACAATCAAATACAGCCAATAAAGTTGAACTATTTTATTGCTGATCAAATAACAGAACACATAAACTTATAAAACCAGATTTAACAAAATAAATACCTATTCCACGGTAAGTTTAGAACAACGAAGAAATGCAGTCAATTTATCTAAACACGAAATTTCTATACATTATAACTATCAATTTTACTATACATAAATACACTTATTCAATGAATAACATTTTTAATATAGAATTCATTTTTAGATTTGAACTAAATAATAAATTGTACTAAACAATACTTAACCCGAACGTGGCTAATGAAACTCGACAGGATCCCGAGCCTCAGAATAATTCCCCAAATACTTGTATGCTCAAATAATTCCCAGAATGTAAATGCACAGTCACCAGTCACCGAAATAAAAGGAATGTTTAGTGTCTATCGGCTATCATTCGTTTCAATCTGTGAACAAATTGGAACGCGACAAAAAATCATTTAACAGTTCGTTTTTTCATCTTTCTCACTTTGCCGGATTTTGGTTTGTTTTTGAGTGAAATACTGTCCATATTTGGCATTTCTGCGTCCGTTGGCTTCTCTTTAACGGAGTTATCGTTAGCGTTGCAATCAGAGCTATCCACTCCATTTTCCATCCGCACAGTGTTCATGTATGTTTTTGGTGGGTTCGCGTCCATATCCTCATCCGAGTCGTAGTTTCCATTAGGCTCGTACCTTTTGTATTGGAAGGAATGTCTGTAGTTGACGTCTTCGTCTGAATCTGCGGTTCTAGAGACTCGGTATTGGCGACTGATGTTTTGTAGCGACTGGTTCTTCTGCAGTTCGGTTTGTACAGAGTCTCGTATGTTCGTTTCCGATGTGGATTTGGAGCAGTAGTCTTCTTTATCGGATTCGGAGTATTTGCGGGATAAGCGGCTAGTGTCAGTGGGTTTTGCTTTGGGCTCTGGTACGGAGGGGGGTTGTGTGGTGGGGGATTTGAGTTTGACTTCTGGTCCGCCGCCGTAGATGTCTGTAAAGAATCGCCACAGCTCCTCGCTGAGCTGCGCGTGGTCGGACCCCTGTTTTAGCACGTAGTTCGCAGTGCCATCGGCTTCCTGAAATGATACGAGTTACTTTTTAAAAAATAAGCGCTTTTTTATTTCTTTTAATAAATTTATTACTTAAACTTTTTGCAAACAGTAATGTATACAAATAGATAGATAGATAACTCTTTATTGAATTACCACACAAACAGAAATAATAAAAAAATAAGTACTGGGTTAAAATAAATAGCACCAAAAAATTACTAAGGTTTGTAGGGGATAATGCTATCATAAAAACAGTCTATATTATAAAAAAAACGAAAGCTCACAAACGCTCAGTCCGAAACAAATGTCACTACTAGGTATTTAGGGTAGGTAGATAAATAATTTAACATAGACTTAACCGACTACTGAACCGATTTTGATGAAACTTTATCAGGTCATCTTTCCAGGTCCGAATGTTTTTCTATATACTATATGTACGAGTATGTAATAGGCTGGGGAAAAAGTATTTTCGCATTATAATATGTATGAACATGTAATAAAATCTATTTGTATCTGGCTGGTTTTGGTATCATTCAAAGTTTAAATTTTAAAGAAGATAACTCCAAATTCACATTAGGAAAATGTATGATTTTTATTTGTTTTTCGTACTGTAAAGATGAGTGAATCTATTGAAGAAATTCGATACATTTTAAAATTTTACTACAAAAAAGGTAAAAATGCAACGCAAGCCGCGAAAAAAATTTGATGTTTATGGACCTAGTGCAGTGTCTGTGAGAGTAGCACTGGTTTTAGCGTTTCAATCCGGAAATTTTGATGTCAAAGATGCACGTCGCTCTGGTCGCCCTATTACGGATAAAATTGATGCCATTTTTGAAAAAGTGGAGCAAGATCGGCATATCAGTAGTTACGACGTAGCTGAAGAACTGGGAATTGACCACAAAACAGTTTTGGCGCATTTGAAAAAAACTGGGTACACAAAAAAGCTCGACATTTGGGTACCCCACGAGCTCACTGAAAGAAACCTAATGAACAGTGTACTCATTTGTGATTCTTTATTACGACGTAATGAAACCGAAACATTTCTGAAGAAGCTGGTAACTGGTGATGAAAAGTGGATCACGTACGACAAGAACGTGCGAAAAAAGTCGTGGTCAAAGGCCGATCAGGCTTCACAGACTGTGGCGAAACCCGGGTTAACTCGCAACAAGGTGATGCTGAGTGTGGTGGGATTGGAAGGGCATTATTCACTATGAGCTGTTACCACCAGGCAGGACCATCGATTCTGAACTCTACTGCGACCAACTCATGAGATTAAAGCAAGAAGTTGAGAGAAAGCGGCTGGAATTAATCAACAGAAGGGGTGTGGTTTTTCATCATGATAACGCTAGACCTCACACATCGTTAGCCACTCAGCAAAAATTAAGAGAGATTGGCTGGGAGGTCTTAATGCATCCACCGTATAGTCCTGACCTTGCACCTTCAGATTTCCTCCTGATTCGGTCTCTTCAGAATTCTTTAGGCAGTGTCAGGTTAACATCACGAGAGGACTGCCAAAACTACTTGTCGCGGTATTTTGATCAGAAGCCCCAAAATTTCTATAGCAATGGGATCATGACCCTACCTACAAGATGGCAAAAAGTTATCGAACCAAATGGTATCTACATACTTTAGTTAAATGTAAATAAACTATATTAAAAAATGTTTTGAATTTTCATAAAAATGCGAAGAAACTTTATCCCCAACCTAATATTTACAAAAAAAATGTATCTAAGTATTCTATCAATTATCTAGTTCCTATAGTAAGAGCTCTGCTTAGTTTGGGGCTGTGTGAAATGTTCAGCAATATTGATTTATTTATTAATAAAGATGAGAAAATAAAGAGAGAGGGTTAATAATAAAGAAGATCAGGGGTTAGCAGTGAAGAGAGATTAATAATGAAGAGAGGGGTTAATAATGAAGAGAGGAGGGGTTAACCTTTAGTGTGCGTGATGACCTAAAACTGTGTATCCACTGTCTGCGTAACATGGCGCACATGACAGAGCGCACTAGGCAGAGTTCAAAATATGATGAATATATTCAATAAAATGTATGAAATGTGTACCAAACAACCAACTTTATTTTTACAGAAATAAACACCTTGATAACATAAAAATACGGCTTAAAATACCGTAAAATTAGACAGGAGTAGCAATGATATTGATCCATATCATCGCAGATGACAGTTTTAGTAAGGATCCTTACATCCGCATTACAAAGGTTAATAATGAAGAGAGGAGGGATTAACAAAAAAGAGAGGAGGGGTTACTATACAATTGACGAATATTTTAATGACAGATTTTAGATACTTACGAGTACCTACAGGTAGTAGGTAAGTATCTTAAATTTAAACTTTGAAACTTAGATTTGAATGTTTTCTTTATAAAATGAATATAACCTAACAAGAACAATGACGTCCTCTCTCCAAAATAGTGTTGCGCCCAACACGGTCCATAATCATCATGTACCTATCATTTACTACCTATTATTCCATAAGGAATACAATAAATGATTGAGTATTGAGTATTAATAACAAAGAGAGAAGGGGTTGATAAGGAAGAGAGGAGAGATTAATAAAGAGAGCAGGGATTAATAAAGTGGAGAGTATATTTAATACCTGTTTAGTGAGTATTCCGGAGTTGTCGACGGGCGGCGGTGGTTGGTGCGTCTTGTTGCGCACGAAGGCTTGCCACTGCCGGAACCAATGCATGCTGATCGCGTATATAGCGCGGGGTTGATTCTGCTCCTAACAAATAATCAATATTTATATATTTTTAAAATTACTGTACTATCTTACTTGTCTTCATACACGAAATCTACCTACGTGTTTTTAACCCCCGCCGCAAATACAGGCGTGTTATATACAACCTGTTTTGTTATATACGATATTAATTTAAAACACACATTCGGATTCGAGTATTACGTATGCAGATTTATTACAATTATTTACCCCCCCCCCCCCCTTGTCAGCAAAGCTTTTAACCCCCCCCCCCATGCTTACGTAAACATTGGTATATGCATTTTTCTTTTAATGTAAGTATTCTGTCTTTTATTGATTCATGAGCACCAGTTATAATTCTAGAAATAGGAAAATATGCCTTTATGTATTTATATTATATTCTTAATCAGTCATTTAGAGTCTGCTTTTATTTATTAGCTAAGAAATACCTTTTTTTCTGTCTCACGCTTTACCTTTGTTAGCTCGACCAGAATGACTGGTAGATAATGCTATTAGCATTAAGCCCTCCTAGGACTATTCTGTTTTGTGTGAAAGTATTAAATAAACTATGATTCTGAAATCTAAAGATGACTAAAGCCATATAATAACGAACCTGAAATTTTGCGTGAAGATCGCAGAACGCCGTCAGCTCTCTCGCCCGGCGCGCGCGCAGGCGCTGCGCCGCGCGCGCGCACACCCCGCACTCGTGCACGTGGGACACGGCCGGCCCTCCGCCGAAACTAACAATGCAAACGTTTTAGCTTAAACACATTTATTGATTAACCAATTGCGATCATCACCATGTAGGGGGGAGACCTATATTCAGCAGTGCACGTCCTATAGCTGGTATGATAAAGCTGAATTGAGATCATTAAACCCTAAAAATCTGTAGCTGGCTCCCGAGATACCAGCCACGTGTGAGGTGGATTCAATGATTATAATAATAATAACAAATAAATATTGGTGGACATTTCACACAGCGCTATCTAGCCCCAAACTAAGCAGAGCTTGTACTATGGGAACCAGATAACTGATAGAATACTTAGTATAGTTCCGGTAGTTTTGTCTGATGAATGGACTGATGGCGAAGAGCCTTGATCAATACCGAAACTCTGGCAGGTCAAGGGTCAGATAAAAAATCACACTCTGCATATATTGCACGCGCGGTCGCGTATGACCCCGCCGTGGCAGCAGACGAAGTTGCTGTTGTCTATTACTTACTGTGAGTGCAGTAGTTCCCAGAGCGGCTGTGGTACGACGACAGCGAGGCTGGGCAGGTGATGCGCGCTGTCGTGTCTGACCCCGCCGTGGCAGCAGACGAAGTCGCTGTTGTCTATTACTTACTGTGAGTGCAGTAGTTCCCAGAGCGGCTGTGGTACGACAGCAGCGAGGCTGGGCAGGTGATGTGCGCGCTCGTGTCTGACCCCGCCGTGGCAGCAGACGAAGTCGCTGTTGTCTATTACTTACTGTGAGTGCAGAAGTTCCCAGAGCGGCTGTGGTACGATGGCAGCGAGGCTGGGCAGGTGATGCGCGCGGTCGTGTCTGACCCCGGCGTGGCAGCAGACGAAGTCACTGTTGTCTATTACTTACTGTGAGTGCAGTAGTTCCCAGAGCGGCTGTGGTACGACAGCAGCGAGGCTGGGCAGGTGATGTGCGCGCTCATGTCTGACCCCGCCGTGGCAGCAGACGAAGTCGCTGTTGTCTATTACTTACTGTGAGTGCAGTAGTTCCCAGAGCGGCTGTGGTACGACAGCAGCGAGGCTGGGCAGGTGATGTGCGCGCTCGTGTCTGACCCCGCCGTGGCAGCAGACGAAGTCGCTGTTGTCTATTACTTACTGTGAGTGCAGTAGTTCCCAGAGCGGCTGTGGTACGACGGCAGCGAGGCTGGGCAGGTGATGCGCGCGGTCGTGTCTGACCCCGCCGTGGCAGCAGACGAAATCGCTGTTGTCTATTGGACCAGGTTCCGCCCAGGTATTGAATCTGCAATCAAATAATTTTTAACGGTTTTTAAAGGGTGTTTGAAGTTTTGTTTACATTGAAAACCGACACTGGATGACAAGGTGCAAATGTTTGTTCAAACTGTGTACATTTGTGGAGCCGGCATAACAGTAACTGGGTAAAATTTTCTGTGAACTACAAGTCTAGCTAGAGCCTATATTATAGCCCAGTGCTAGTATGGTTTTTACTGTTATACTATAACATAATATATTAGGATACCATTCATTATACCTAATAAACTCGTAGGAGGAAGTAAATATATACTACATGTTTTGTTATGTACGACATTAAATGAAAACACGGGTAGGGCTAATGGCTATTATTGTCGTGAAATAGGGTTTTTTCAGATTCATTACCGTAGATTTTTCAAATTTTCAAACAATCTTATTATCTAGTCCAATATCAATGAAACAGTCTGTGTAAAATAGGTAACCGCATCATATTAATTTATCATATAAGCAGGTACCTGTTAAACTGACTAAGCGACATCGTCGCAAAGGCGCCGCCGATTTACGTTAAAAATTGTTTATTGAAAATGTATCGATTACTGAATAAATATTCAAGCTACCGATATTAAACCCACCTCTGAAATCAGTTAATACGATTCCGGATGTGTGGTTTTACTTAATGTCGTAGCGTCGTTTTGGAGTAGGCTGAGTCGCTCCAACAATAGCGTACTGAGGGCTGTCTCTGACCAGATTTATAAAAATGGAATTTATAAGTATTGGATTTCCTGGACCTGGACGGAAATAAAAAATGACTACACTGGAGCATCTGCTCCGTGGCATATTCAGTATTTTTAACTGACTTCAAAAAATGAGGAGGTTCTCAGTTTTGTTGTTTTTAGTGTATTTTTCATTTGTATGTGATATGATGGGTCGTATTTTTGTGCCTGAAATAAACGAATTTTATTTATAACAAAGCAGATGGTATATTTGATCCTAAAAAAAGGTAACACAAATTATTATTTACTTACATATTTATATACATACCTATATATATATATAAATATTGGTATACTATATATATAATATTGGTACTAATATTATAAAAGTGAAAGTGTGGATGTTTGTTTGTTACTCAATCACGTCATAATGGCTGAACCGATTTCGATGAAATTTGGCGTGTTAATAGATTATGACCCGGATTCAAGCACAGGCTACTTTTTGTTGACAAACAACGCGTGCGAATCAGCTGGCTGAAGCTAGTAACTAATAAGTGCAAATTAATAATATTATTGTATTGTAGTGCTTTTTGTCAGACAACAAAAAGCAAACAAGCAAATTTTTTGTAAAACAATTAATTGTAAAACAAACATGAAACAATAAAATATCTAATACAGGTTGTGTAGGGATGCACAACGCCGATTCATTCACGATTCTGTTGATAAAAGTAATGATTCATCCAAAGTATGGAAATTTCTTAGAACACTGGGTGTTGGTAAATCAAAACAAGAATCTATTCCTAAAAACTTAGACATTGATCTACACAATCAGCACTTTTCATATTCCTCAAATATTGATGGATTAACTAAGCTCAATACACTAAAATATCTTTCTTCTCAGCCAACCCCAGACTTCCCTCAGTTTCAGTTTAGTCAATTCGACGATTGTGATGTTAAAAGGAGCATTGCATCTATTACTTCAAATGCTGTGGGCAATGACTGTATCAGTCGAAATATGAATCAGTTCCCATTCTTGATGAAATTATCCACGTTATTACGCATATCCTAAATTCCTCTATCAATTCTGGCTCATTTCCCGATGCCTGGAAAGAAGCTCAGATTATTCCCTTACCTAAAAAATCCAATCCTTCCTCTTTTGCTAATTACCGTCCAATATCAATCCTTCCTTACTTATCTAAAATCCTTGAACGCCTTATTCATCAACAGTTAAGTACCTTCCTTTCCAAAAACTCCCTGTTAAATTCTTTTCAATCTGGTTTCCGTCCAGGTCATAGCACCGTAACAGCCCTGGTTAAAATAACAGACGACATTCGGTCTGGGATGGACAGTCAGAAGCTGACAGCAATGATACTCCTTGACTTCAGCAGCGCTTTCAATAATGTGGACTTCGACCTACTTCTGGGTATTTTATGCTCCTTTAACATATCTCCAATGTCAATTGACTGGTTTCATAGTTACTTGTTTGGGCGCCGTCAGCACATCCGTGTTGAAGAGTCTTACTCTTCGTGGTGCAATCTTTCTGCCGGTGTCCCACAAGGTGGCGTTTTATCCCCTCTCCTATTCGCTATGTTCATTCATTCTATCTCACAAAATTTAAATTCTTCCTACCACCTGTACGCAGATGACTTGCAAATTTATACTCAAGCTACAGTTGAAAATATTGACGGAGCCATTAGCTTACTAAATACTGACCTTGACCGGATATGTGACTGGAGTAAATCCTTTGGCCTTACAGTCAACCCAAACAAAACACAGGCCATTATAATTGGTAGCTCCATACAGATCTCCAAAATCAATTTTGCACAACTACCATCCATAGTTTTTGACGGAACCCCTATAGACATCATCCAGTCAGTGAAAAATCTAGGAATACAGATGGATACCTGTTTAACCTGGGTTCTCTGTATCAATGAAATTAGCCGCAGGGTATTTGCATCATCTGGATCTTTACGGAGACTTCGTAACTTCTTGCCGACTGCTACCAAGGTTACGCTTGCACAGACCCTTTTACTTCCAATCCTGGACTACGCCGACGCCTGCTATCTTGACATCACTGAAGCCCAACTGAGCAAACTTGAGCGCCTTCAAAACCTCTGTATTCGGTTCATATTTGGCTTGCGCAAGTATGACTATATTTCTGATTTTCGTACAAAGCTCAAGTGGCTCTCCATCCGTCTTCGCCGGAATGCACACATACTGTCCCTTTTGTATAACATCCTTTTTAACCCTTCTTCTCCCTTCTATCTTAAGGAGCGTTTTGAGTTTCTCCACCAGGCTAATGATCGCAATTTGCGTTCTTCAGATTCCCTCCAACTTAAAACTCCTGTCCATACGACAGAGTTTTATAGTCGATCCTTCACTGTAACAGCCGTACGATTGTGGAACGCTTTGCCCCTCTCTATAAGAACATCCAAGTCTATTAGTAATTTTAAAACAAAAGTGCACACCCATTATCTGTCCTTGTGTTGAAGTTGTAGCTGCTTGTTAATTCATCATAACCACTTTTAGAGTTGCTTATTTAAATTAAATTTGTGTTATTACTGGTAATTTAGGTTTATAGTATGTAGATATGTTTTTAAATCTATATAGATGCACCGCCGTCATGTGTTACATTTTTATCCTGTCCATACAAAGGTTGTCTGGAAGAGATCGCTTTTAGCGATAAGACCGCCCATTGTACTAAATCTATTTGTAAGAATTATGTTCTGTATTTTACTTTGGTGTACAATAAAGAGTTATCTTATCTTATCTATGACTATAAATGACAGACAATAAATATAGACATTATATGATTATAATGACCAGAAATGGTCGACTCACACGTTTATCTGGGCCATGTTTTATCTTTTGGCGAGGAGTAACAGATGAAGGAAGTCACCAGGCGTGTTCAACTTGGATGGGCAGCTTTCGGCAAACTAGACGACATACTAAAATCCACGCGTATTCCACAATGTCTTAAAACACGTCTCTATAACCAATGTGTCCTGCCAACTATGACTTATGTATGGTGCCGAGATACGGAGGCTCACAAAGGAGGCTGTGCACAAAATAAGTGTAAGTACAGAGAGCCATGGAGCGCGCCATGCTCGGCATCACACTGTTAGATCGAGTTCCCAATACCGAAATTTGCAAGCAGACTACAGTACAAGACGTCAGCAAGCGTATATTGCGGCTCAAGTGGAGTTGCGCAGGACACTTGGCCAGACGTAGCGACGACAGCTGGACTAAAGCACTAACAGAGTGGAGGCCGAGAACTGGGCATCGAAATAGGGGACGTCCACCGGCGAGATGAGTCGACGACATCCATAAGACCGTGGGTCGTAAGTGGTTCAGACTGGCACAGGATCGGGAAGAATGGCAGAAACAAAGACAGGCTTATGCCCAACAGTGGGTCGACACGGGCTGAGAATGATGATGATGATAAATGACAACCAAGTGATATCAAACCTAAATTTAGATAGATAGAAAACGCTTATCGCTTATCGCTTAAAGCTATCTCTCCCGGACGACCCTTGGATGGGTTTCAATTTGTGCCAATGAATTATCCCTGGTAAATAATAAACCACGGTGGATGGCTAACGTCTTCGATATGCGTTAGCCGTAATTAGTCTTTCCCAAAATATCTCGAACTGTGTGAGACACAAGAACGTTGGATAAGGCAAACCATAGAATAGGTAATATGGATAATTTACTAACCTTGCAACGAATCTAATCCTTGTGTCCCGGGCTATGTGAGCACACTGCAGTCCGATCACTCACTACACACACAGAGTCCTTGTTGATATTTATGTTGCGAATATGATGCGGTGACTAGTTCAGAATAAAACGGTCACGACGCGTACGCAGGCGATGCAGAGCAATTACCGTGCGTAAAAACAAACACGCGTGCGTCTCGGACGAGAGACGCCGAATCACACCGATGTTCACGTCAGTGTCACGTGCGAATATGTCAAATCGCACGAGCCCATCGATAATAGATCAGATGAATTACCAGGAAAGTAAATCATCCATTCATTCTACTCAGGGTTACCCATACAACGTTTACATATTGTAATAAAAAAAAAATAAGGATGTTACGCATACACATATAGATGGCGTAACCAATCCTTATTGTACTTACTTGTTGATCCACTGCTTCGAAATGAAGAACTTGATGTCATTCGGCTCTATATTTGTAGAATCAATTATTTCAGCCGCTTTTCGTCGAAGTTCAGCCATTTGTGGGTTCACTTTTCTGTAAAAAAAATTGCTTTATTTTAATAAGAATAATTATAAAAAAAAATTGCTTGTCTGTAAAGTCGGTTTACGGACGATAATTTTACGTGATACCGAGTGGAACAGAGATAGACGCGTCACAAGCCGAGCGCTTAGGCCGATCGTGCCTCTCAATCGCTTGTTCCGCGCTCTCGCTTCCACTCTCGGCTCAGGCGGAACGTGACACTTTTTCGTGTGTACAGCCGGCGTTCATTGATTTGTGCCTTGTAGTTATCACGTCAAAAAAGTAGTATAAGTCGTTAAACGGTGAGCATTTTATCCATACTCATATAAAAATATATGTAACCACGCACTCGAAAGTGCAGTTTAGGACGGCCCCCACTAGATGGAAAGACGAGCTGATAACGGTTGCTGGGAGCCGTTGGGTGCAGCCCGCACAAAACCAATCGCTCTGGAAATCTATGGGGGAGGCCTATGTTCAACAGTTCTTTGGCTAATATGATAATAATATTATAGCAGCGCCAATTATCACAAATCGCATTCGTCCGAAAACGTCGTCTGACCGTTCGGGTAAGCATAGTCATAGCTAATCCTTTGTGGTATGTCGGTGATTTTGGTTCGTCTACGGATCTCCTTATGTGTATCCTCATAGCACTCTCAATAGCACGCTGAGCGACCGCGAGCCTTATGGGGAGACTGGAGGGGAATCCGCCCATACAACACGTACTACCAAGATCATTTCTAATTGGAACATATTTCTACCTTAATAAGGTATTATTTTAATTTGAATAGTATTTATCTAGGTTCCCAACCATATATTAGATCAAAATACTCACCTAAAATGAAATAGAAGCGTATCGCATTCTGCATGTTTTTACGTCACAAAAGACCTGTTTTCAACTAATTGTTTCGTATTAAAAACAACAACATCTTACATGACTAGGGAACATAGATTATATCGTCTAATTACAGAATAACAACACTATGAGAAAAATACAACGAGGTTTCAGTCATCATTTTTGGTATTACGGAACACGGCCAAAATCTAATCAAATTTAGAATTGTTCATTTGCTATCACTGTCGCTCTGCGTGGCTAACCTTCGTCGCTAAACAGGGATAGCGTTTAAGTTTCAGGCCGATGTTTTTGACGCGGCCGAATTGAAGTTGCGCTCGGGGTTCGCCGGCTTCTTATGTGGTCCATAGTGAGAGACCACGTTTCTGTACCATACGTCATCACTAACACACACTGATCAAATACTTTCGTCTTAAGACAGACACTGAGGTATTTAAGATGAGAAGACGGCTGTTATAATGTATGACAATATGTTATACTACTATGTGTATTGTTATGTACGATATTAATATAAAACATACCTCCGGAATCTATCTGATTTTAGAGGTGGGTTTAACAGCTTGAATATTTAGTATTAAGTAATCGATACATTACCAATAAACAATTTTTAACGTAAATCAGCGGCGCCTTTGCGACGATGCCGCTTAGTCAGTTTAACTGGTTAAATATGACTCGTTTGCCTATTTTATACAGGCTGTTTCATTTATATTTTAGGACTTGATATTAAGGTTGATAGAAAATTTAAATTTTTGTTGGTAATGAATTTGGAGGAACGGGGAAGGACATTAGCCTTTAAGAGTGTTTGCATTTAATGTCGTAAGTACATAACAAAACACGTTGTATACAAAATTCAGTAAATAAATAGATTATGACCTGGATTGAGAAATGTGTGCGAAACCGCGGTCGGAAGCTAGTAAAATATATAGGGTGGTTGATAATATACGCACAAAAATGAAACAGGTTATTTTGATAAGCATAATAAATAAATTTGTGAAATATTTACCATAGAAATGTGAAATTTATTGGCATGTAAAAACAAACTTTAAACTTATGTTGTGCTATTGCATAATGCTTGCCATCTAACCACAGACACAGATGTTGTCCCTTTCTAACCCAAAACCCGCATTTCCGAAAGAAATATCAAATCGGTTTTTATTTTTGGATGTCGATTGCTAGAGTAGGCAGTAAGTTTTATTTTACAACTAGGAGTTGTCTTTTTTGTTATGTATGAGAAACCGTCACTTGAATATCGTCAGTATTACCAAACTCACTCGTGCAAACGTAGCATTCATCTGGGCAAACACATTCTTAGTCCGGAGGAGCTAACAGTTATCACCCCTAACAATGTTCTACAGTTTTTAGCAGCTTATGTGTTTAGTGGTGAACTTTGAACGCCCCCATAGCCTAGAGGCAACATAAAAACAAGTGGCGATCACAATAGGCCTCGTGGCCGCAGTCAAACTTAAGACGCAAAATCTAATTAAAAAAGAGGCTCACTTGTAGAAGAGCACGTAGGCCTCCGTGTGCTGGAGCTGGTGCAGCGTCAGGGGCGTGACCGCGGCGTCGTCGTAGCAGTGCCAGCCACGCGCGGTGCGCGCCACGCACGTGTAGTGCCCGCCGCCCGCCGTGCCCGCGTGGCAGATCACCGCGCACAGCGAGTAGCGGCTGATCTTCGACGTGCAATCTGGAAACGAACAACAATAAGCAATGCTGGAGGGCGGCTCTGCCCGCCGTCTCGCCACGGCTGACACGTCGACTGCCCAACCTTCAGAGACTGGATTTTCGAATCATCGTGGGGACCATTGTCCCCTGAACAAACACCTCTACATCTTCGGAGCAACATACAACCCACTCTGCAGGGGATTATTTGTTTCTCTAATTGCTGTAAGTTAATTGATTATTTTATATAATAAAATTTATGAGAGATACCATTGTTCTTTTTTGGTCAGTAAATATATTATCCTTAATATAAATATAATATTTTTGAATACCTTTATGCGTATATGGAGCCATGTTGAGGTCGGTGATGGGGAAGGAGACCCGAGCCGCCACCTTAGCGCTGAACATGAGCTCGTGTCGGAACCGCTTCAGATGAACACACAGGACTTCGGGCAGCCGCACTACGCCGGACATCTTCACTCCGTTGCGGAGTTTGTTGCAGCGGGAACAACTGAAACCAAACATTTTCATCATTTTCATTGAAGAATCACTTTGTAAAATCAGTTAAGTTCAGTTTAATTATTTATTATTATCAATTAAAATCTGGCAGTTTCTTTTTCCAGATTTTTTTTAAGTTACTATTGTGGATAAATGTTTAGAAGCTCTAGGATAGATAGGACTTTATGGAAGAAAAGGACGATGTCATTAAAATAAATAAAACAAATAAGAAATATAACTAGACATTTCACACAGCGATATCTAGCCCCAAACAAAGCAGAGCTTGTACTATGGGAACCAGATAACTGATAGAATACTTACATATATACATTTTTTTTTGTAAATACCTACTTATAATATAAACAGAAACAACCAGACCCAGAACAAATATGTGTAGATCATGCAAACATGTGTTCCGCGGAGGGAATCGATCCCGCTACCTCCTGCGTCTCAACCCACTGCACCATGGAGGTCGTCAATTATTATTAGTGAATAGTTATTTACCTGTACATATTATCGCCCTTGAGTTCATCCGCGCTAAAGAACGCAGCGAGACAATCTTGTAGCGACACAACCGGACCGTAGAACCAGGATCGAAGCCAGCTGAGGAGCCACCATACCTGAAACAAATGCATCTGTCAACCACTTTTTATCATAAATAGTGATATGAACAAAGGAAGTGCATTAGTAGTAGGCGAGTACAAAATTATCCTTCTAATTATATTTTATTAGTTGACCCGCCGAACTTCGTACCGCCTTGACATGCATATAATGCGGGCTGTCAATATACGTCACCCGGGTAGAATTGTAAATTGTTGTCGTTTTACAACCATACCTAACCATAGACAAAATTACGTTTAGCTGTCATTTGCGTTTTGTTATTCCATGTCAGATGCGTTTTTGTTATACCACGTTTTATAGTGACTTGTATTCATTCTCTTTGACGTTTTATGTCACGTCACACGGGAACGCGGTAGAATGGGATAAAAAGTATCCTATGTCCGCCTCCTGGTTCTAAGCTACCTCCCCACCAATTTTCAGCCAAATCGGTTCAGCCGTTCTTGAGTTATAAATAGTGTAACTAACACGACTTTCTTTTATATATATAGATTTTTAGTGTTATCGACACTTACGGAAAATTATAATATTTTCAAAACCATCTCTTATACAGTACTGAACTGCAACGTTTGGCATTGAGCAGGTCAAAAACTGTAAAAAGTTTTCCTGTAGATGCAGCTAACGGCGCTTCGAGTCGTAAAATGAATCATCTCACTAATTTCGACCGTGACGTGACAAGAGCTTGTAGCACAATTGGCAGTGCATCTTGGTATCAAAAAGAAGGTTGCGGGTTCAGGTCCCGTCCGGCTTGAAAGTTTTTGAGATGATTTTAAGAATCTTAGAATCATTTCTTTATTTTTTATTGCACACAAGAAAATATATTTACATACTACTACACAAGGTTGTCTGGAAGAGATCTTTTTTAGCGTTAAGACTGCCCATTGTACTTACCTTTATTTTTGTGTATTTCTTTGTATGATTAATTTTGTTTGGAGTGCAATAATGAGTAATTCTAGGGTTGGGGGAATAAGATCTGCACTGACGTCCCGCAATGGGATGCATCGAACACCGCCGTAAAGTTGCAAGCCTATCGATCTTTTACAGAATACATTTCAGGGAATGTGCCCAGGAACTTTACGATCTGATTCCGCCATCTCCTTTCCATCAAAGGACAAGCAGGCGCACGGCTCAGTACCATCCGTACCTAGTTGATATACCACCCATCCGCACACACCGTTCTTTTTGCGTACAGCTAAGGTATGGAACGCTTTGCCGTCGTCTGTTTTTCCTAAAGAATACAATCCGGGCCTTTTTAAGGTATGAGTGAATAGGTTTCTTCTAGATCTTCGTGGTTCATCTTAGACCACATCATCGCTTACCATCAGGTTAGATTGTAGTCAAACGAAGATCTATTTAGTTAAAAAAAAATGTATTGTGCATTACCCCCCCAAATTTTTGTCAGTAGGTATTTATTTAGCAATGTCACTAAGGAGTGACATTGCTAAATAAATACTTACTGACAAAAATTTGCAATTTCCTGAGAATTACAACCTGGGTGTCTTCAAGTCGCGAGTGCACAGGTTCCTTCCAGGCAAGCGTCATTGTTACTATCTAGATATTTAACAACGCGAGCCTATTTATAAAGAACTAGCTGACCAATCCGCAGCCTCGCACGCGTAGTTTTTCAATAAAAACATTACACTCCTGCGCAGTTGGGTAAATGGTAGCCGTCACCCTATGTCACCCGGGGATAGTGTAGCTTCCCAACAGTGAAATAATTTTTAAATAGGTTTAGTAGTTTCGGAGACTATTCAATACAAACAAATCTTTCCTCTTCATAATATTATTATATAGACTAACTTACCCATGATTCTTGCGAGCCGTTCAGCATAGTGTTGTGGTTAACGATCGGCTGTTGGCATCGGATCACCGCTAGATGTTCTCTCGATGGGATCGGTAGTGACAAGTCTTGGAAGGTCTCCACTCGGGTTGACACCTGTGACAGGAATGAGGTCAGACATACGATGATGGATACAATTTTGGATATTGTCACATCCTTAAGCCTTTATTAAGCTAACTAGTTTAAAAACTGAAACCCAACTACGTAATATCTTCCGATGGTAGTTTATGTCACCCGGACCATAATAACGAATCAAATGACGTTTCATTCATCAAAATCGGATGAGTAGTTTAGGCGCTAAGGTGGAACATAGGTAAATACAAACAAACATACATACATGGTCTGCTAAAAACATAACCCTTCCTCTTGGCTTTGCCGTAGTCGGGTAAAAATCGATGTAAAAGATGTATTGACAGGCTTCAAAGTTCAAAGGTAGGTAGAGAAGAGAAAGAGGTAGATAGAAGATAATAGAGATAATATCTTTTTCATCCCCCCATCTCGGAATAAGTATTTTGGCTCTTCGATATCTGAGTGCAAAAGCCGTTTTTATCCGCTAGAGGATAAAGCAAATTGAATTTAGAACATTGTGTGCACTAAGTTTGCGAATTCAAAACCTCATTAAACCTATTTACTTCTACCTCTATGGTGCCGAATTTATCATACAACCTTTTTTAATTTGTTAAAAACTCAGACTCGGAACCTCTTGGTGTATTACTTTTTTTTGCATTTAGTCATTACCTCCCTGAGGTGGGATGAAAAGTTACGTGTTGCACTCGAGTGCAAAGATTTTTCACCTCGTGCTTTTTTGATTCCCTAGCTCAGGCAAGGGCGGATCCAGCTTTGGTGCCAGGGGGGGGGGGTATAACAAGAAGTTATAATTTAATTTTTATAATCATAGATACAAGTAAAAAGTAGGTATTTTATTAATGTACTTACATACTGTACTTAAAATACCTATATTTAAATAACAAAATCAATTTTTCAAATCAAAATATTACATTAAATTAATTAAATATTGAATATACTTACATAAAATCCATATTGTGACAAAAAATATATAAATCATTATGTGTATTTAATTAGTGGTTCACCTAGGTCCTGGACCCAGCCCCGGGGGGGGGGGGGGGGGGGGGGGGGGGGGGGTGACCCTCCCCCTGGATCCGCCTTTTAGTTCAGAATTTCTAATTTTTGTTAAATTTTAGAATCCTTGGTTTGCTCGGTCATCAAAATTGAGCACGCGGTTAAAAAGCAACTTTACACTCTTGTATAACAAATAACTATTATTCAAAATAATTATATAGTATGTTTTTTGATGCAGGTTTCTGTCTACCCTTTCGAGATACAGGCAAGACTTTATGTATCATCACTATATTAGACATAGGACATAGGATGTCCACTGCTGAACATAGGCCTCCCCCATAGATCTCCAGAGCGAACGATTTTGTGGAGCCTGCACCCAACAGCTCCCAGCAACCTTTAGGTCGACTTTCTATCTAGTGGGGGCCGTCCTACGCTGCGTTATCCAGTGCGTGGCCACTTGAGAGCTTTTCTGTCCCAACGGCCGTCAGTTCTCCAGTTCCTCTGGGCTATGTCAGAATGTCAGTATGTATGTAAACTTCATCAAAATATTAGGAAAACCAATTATAAAGAATCTCTTAAAGGATAACATGCATGTTATGAGATACGTTTTATCAAGGACTGCTACATACCCGATTACAGATAAGGCATTGCACAGAGGAGAGTAGCTTTCCGTCAAAGACATCAGATATGATGCTGCGGTACCGAGGAGCGCCGCCGCCGCCGTCGCCGCCGCAACCGGGAGTTGACTTTCTGGTGGTAAATATTACAAGAGTTATTATAAACAGCCATGATGGCCTAGTGGGTTGTAATAACTCTGATTCAGATTTCGGAGATTGTGGGTTCAAATCCCAGATGTGCACCAATGGATTATTGCACTCCAACATTTGTTGTACGCATTTTCAAGTCCTCAAGTCGATGAAGGAGAACAGTACAGTTCTGATTAAGAGCTCGTGGTCTCTTTTGTCAGGATACTCACGGTGGATCGCTGCGCTCAGGTTTGGAAGGCACATCGCTGGCGCCGCTGGAGCAGGTCTCGTATCTCTCCTCTGCCTCGCTCGACCAGGACAGCTCTGATTCAGAGCCGATGTTGTCTCTTTGGATTGTTTCTGGTGGGCCTGTAATGTTATCTACTATTTATCATAAAATTTAAAAAGCATTTTTTTATCTCGAACTAAATCAAGCTTTTCGCTCGATAGAATGTCTTATCCCAAAATAGAGACGGAAAAAGTATTGCTTTCAAATTGCCCTCTAGCTTTTCTCTGAACTAAAATGTGCATGGGAAAAAATGTTGGTTGGGACCACGAATGTGTTTCAAGAATCATGGTAAATGTATAATTACCGTTATTGGTGACTGGGTGCGTTAGCACGTTGTATGCGAATTGTGGCGTCCCTGCGAAGCTGGCCGAGCGACGATGTCGGGTGTTTGCGTCTTGCGCTACTCTGTAACAACGTTATACATTTATTAATGGACTAGCTCACCAATCCACAGGCGGAACGCGTAGTTTTTTAAATAAAAACATTGTCCTCCTTCTGTGCAGTTGGGTAAACAGTAGCCTATGTTACTCAGGGATAATGTAGCATTCTAATGGTGAAAGAATTTTTGAAATCGGACCCGTTCTTTTCGAGTTTAACGTTACAAACATACAAAAATACAAATCTTTCCTCTTTATAATATTAGTATAGGATACATTCAAGAACTCCTGGGTTATCCTGGGTGTCGACATCTCCAGTGACGTGCAGTTTCGGAGTCACTTAGAAGACAAGGCAAAGTTGGCATCCAAAAAGCTTGGTGTGCTCAACAGGGCAAAGCAGTACTTCACTTATTCATAAAATATCGGTTGCTAAAACAAAGTACAAAGTAGTTTCAAGCGAGTACAACAAAAACAAGTATTACAGTTCTCGAAATCGCTGCAATAGAGTGTGTAGGTACGCACAACGTCGCCATATCCATGAATCCGTTTCCGATGAAG
This sequence comes from Philereme vetulata, assembly GCA_918857605.2. Taxonomy (NCBI): domain Eukaryota; kingdom Metazoa; phylum Arthropoda; class Insecta; order Lepidoptera; family Geometridae; genus Philereme; species Philereme vetulata. The sequence continues at coordinate 8,151,313 of OU975422.1, read as the reverse complement.
ATCCAGCTAAAGTCTGGAAGTTTCTGAGATCGTTAGGAGTTGGTAAATCTCGCCAGGATTCAATTCCTAGCGATTTAAACATTGACTCCCTTAATCAACATTTTTCTTCATCTTACATTGCTGATGCTGAGAAAATCTGTTCAATTAATTTTCTCTCTTCGTTACCAACTCCTGATCATCCTCCTTTTCTATTTAGCCAAATCACCGTTGCTGACGTTAAGAAAAGTATTTTGTCAATTACATCCAATGCTGTTGGGCTTGACGGTATCAGCCGCAATATGCTTATCCCTATCCTTGATATCATTCTACCTACCCTCTGCCATCTCTTGAACCACTCCCTAATGACTGGTACCTTCCCTTCCATTTGGAAGGAAGCCCAAATAATTCCTCTTCCTAAGAAACCTAATCCCAAATCCTTTTCTGAATATCGCCCGATTTCTATCCTTCCGTTTCTTTCCAAAGTTCTCGAACGCTTGGTCCATAATCAATTGAACTCCTTTTTTTCCTCCTATAGTCTCCTTAATCCTCTGCAGTCTGGCTTTCGTAAAGGCCACAGTAAGCCAAAGGACACTGCTCTAGTCGAAATCTCGGACGATATACGAATGGGCATGGAAAATGGGCAACTTACCGTGCTGACTTTACTTGATTTCAGTAATGCGTTCAACACCGTAGATTTTGATATTCTCCTGGCAATACTTAGCTCCATTAACGTATCTCCAGCGATTGGTTGGTTTTTCGATTACTTGCACGGGCGCCATCAGCGTGTTCGACTCGAGGAGTCTCTCTCTTCGTGGTGTAATACGTCTGCTGGTGTACCTCAAGGTGGCGTTTTATCTCCTCTTCTTTTTGCAATCTTCATAAACTCTATTTCTCTTAATCTTTCTTCGTCTTTTCACCTCTACGCAGACGATCTTCAGATTTATAATCAAGCTACGCTCAGTAATATTGCTGATGCTGTTGACGTTACCAATTGTGATTTACGCCGTATTTCACAGTGGAGCAAGCTCCACGGTTTGAAAATTAATCCTACCAAAATGCAAACCATTATTGTAGGTAGTTCAAGAACGCTTAGCAAAATTGATTGGTCCACTTTCCCACAAGTTGTCTTTGACGGAATAGCAATCCCATACAGCGAAACCGTTAAGAATTTAGGTATCATCATTGACCGCAACTTTTCATGGAAGGCTCAGCTTGAACTAACCAGCCGGAAGTTGTTTGCGTCAGCTGGTTCACTAAGGAGACTACGAAACTTTTTGCCTACGTCCACCAAGACTGCGCTTGCACAATCGCTTTTACATCCCGTACTAGACTAGGCCGATGCTTGTTATCTGGACCTCACTGAGGAACAGCTTAACAAGCTCGAGCGTCTACAAAATTTTTGTATTAGATTTATATTTGGCCTCCGTAAATATGATCATGTGTCTCCCTTCCGTTCAAAGCAAGAAATGGCTTCCGATTCGTCTTCGTCGGAATACTCATATCCTTTCTCTTCTCTATTCTATTCTTTTCAATCCCTTCTCTCCTCAATATCTGAAAGATTGAATTTCTCCATTCTTCAAATAACTATACTCTTAGGTCATCAGAAAACTTGATACTCAGAACTCCTTCGCACAGCACTTCCTTTTACAGCGCTTCTTTTACTGTCCAGGCTGTTCAGCTGTGGAATGCTCTGCCCGAAGAAGTAAGACGGTCATCGTCCTTACACACCTTCAAATTGAAGGTGAAACATCTTTACCTGACGATGTCATCTTCCTAGCGTTATTTATTTTATCTGTTAGTATAGTTTGCTATATGTATATACGTATATATTAGTCTATTTTATAAGTATATTAAGTATTAGGATTAAAACTTCATATTATTATTATATCTTAGAATATATTATGTGTAAATGTATCCTCTAAAGTACACCACACTCCGTATTTTTTATAAATTTCGCTCCATCCAAAGGTTGCCTGGAAGAGATCGCTTTTAGCGATAAGGCCGCCCATTGTATTGCCTTATTTATTTTAACCTAGTACTTATTTTTGTATTATTTCTGTTTGTGTGGTAATTCAATAAAGAGTTATCTATCTATCTACTTCAGTGCGGGGCAAATACTGCTTCTATATAAGGCGCAAATCCGGGTCCACATGGAGTATTGCTGTCATTTATGGGCAGGAGCAGCTGGATATCAACTAGGGGCATTTGACTCTGTTCAAAAACGAGCTGTGACAATTGTTGACGATCCCATTCTCACAAGCGGTATTGAGCCCTTAAGTCTCAGGAGAGATTTTGCCTCCCTGTGTGTGTTCCGCCGCTTGTCTAATAGGTTGTGTTCTGAGGAGTTGTTTGATATGGTGCCTGCAGGTTCGTTTTATCATCGCACCGCTCGCCATCAGCAGGGATTCCAGGAGCCAGCCAGCCAGGAGTAAAGTTGCACTAAATTTCATTGTGATTTGAATTTGGAACCTCATCTGTATTAAAATTTGAACCAAAGAGACCCACACAATAAGAACTTATTCGTAAATCGAAGTAACCTCTGCACAGAATGCACCAACCTAGGTTTGGTTTTTATTGTCTCGCAGAAAGTGTGACAAGTAGAGTATTATCCTCGTGGATAAAGCTGTCTGCATCTTGGCTGTGCTTATAACCCTCTGCACTCGGGATTCTAGTAACTCCTACTATTATTATGTCTGTAAGTGTAGTATTTATAGTCATATTTTTAGTATTTTTACACGTTGCCCAAAATAAACGTTACAGTATTATTATTTTTAAGAAATTAATAACGATAACTTATCCTAGTTTTTGTATATAAAAAATAGTTAATGATTACCTTAGATAGCCATCAGTTCTTGATTCGCTGTAGGACGAAGCGGCGGGTGATTTTCGCCTCATCCGAGCGAAAAGTGGCGCGTCACTCGCTAAATGTAAAACAAGTAACTTTTTAACAAAAATATAACCGATTTCAGATAACAGAAACAACCAAACTACTGAACCGATTTTGATAAAATCTCTATGTAATCAATCTGAGTGTATCCATAACAAATATAAAACGCATTATGCGTCCCTATAAAATTTGAGGGTTGCCCTCGATTTTTTTGGAATCTCATCTGCAAATTCTGACTTGGTGCCAATGGGATCATATAGGAAGTTATACTCTTTTAAACAATAAAATAATTTCTTGAATCGGTCCAGGCGGCTTTGAGTAATCGCTTAATATTACATACAAAACAATACACCCAGTCGAATTGAGAACTCCTGTTTTGAAGTCGGTGAATAAACACATTTCATTTTAAAATCCGCCGAAATTAATTGACGAAGCGAGCGAAGCGCTAGTTTCGAGATTGGCCTGTCAGCTTCCCTGTCTGTTCTCGCCTACAGGTCGCATTTTTCAACCGATTTTGACGAAAATTGCCCCACGATTTATTTAAATTTTATAATCGATCGCGATTTTTCATGTAGGGCCAATTAAGGGGAGGGGGGGGGGGGGGGGAAGTTTGCTGTAGCGTTATTTATCGACGATAAACTTGAGAGGCACACTGAGGACTTCATTCTACAAAAGAATGTTGTGAAAAAAATATCCAAAAGGGGGGAGTGGAGGGGGGAAAAGGAGGGTATTGTATTGCCACTAGTTATAAATTGATACAAGGGCTGTAAGCGATTGGCGTACGAGTGACCGAATGGAAGCGAGGTCGCTAATCGAGGGTGTTGTTGAATACTAACACCCGAGTGTAACACATAACTTTTCATCACGAATGCGCGGAAATTAAATAAACAATTTTGTGCTTTCCAATCTTGTGTCTATATGACTAGTGGTTCGCCACGAACTGAGATCTCGCGAATCTCAGATTAAAACAAAAAAATATTATTTGTAATATTTGACTATCAAACTAGTGCCACGAAATAAATAACCATATAACTTGAACTACAGTTTCATTCAAATTACAGGTAACGCGAGTTCATGTAATGTGGTTACACTTTATTGGGGTACAAATTGTAGTTATTCTGGATTTCAGAGTTTTGCCTATACTTGGGTCAATAAAGCTACACGCATACCAAATTTCTGCACTGTGGGGCCATTTTTAGGTCATTTAGTCACACCAAAATTGTACCAACACTACCTATCTAAATACCAAATTTCACGATGATCGGATAAACGCTTCGAAAGTTATCCTCGGACAAACAAACATATATACATACAACACCTATTTGCCCAAGTTGATTTAGAGATTTCACTTCGCTCGATCAATTAAGTTATTTTGAGAAGCAAATACGTTAATGTAATGTTATTTACCTCCCGAAGAAGCGGCCCTGCGTCGAACATGCACGTTCCTGTTCTCTTGGTGGTCTCCATCGGCTTCATTGCTGAGCTTATCTTCAGATGGGGTATCCCATACCTGCCAACCAAAAGTAAGCTTTATTATGTCTTAGTTAGAGTTGAAAATTAATTAAGTTTTTAAACTATTTATACATATGAAACAAAGACAACTATATTTATCTTGGACACTGTTTCTCCTTTGGCTCACTTTCCCAGAAACAAGAGATCTCGAGACGAGTCCAGCTAGGATGGGCCGCCTTTAGTAAGGTAGAAGATGTCCTAAAGTCTAAAATCCCTCAATGCCTCAAGACCAGGGTGTTTAACCAGTGGATGTAAATCGCGTTTATGCGAAAATGTTTTGAGCTACCAATGACCAACTTTCAGAGCCTGAATGATGAAATATATATTACGTGTTTTGTTATGTACGACATAAAATGAAAACACGGGTAGGGCTAACGGCTAGTATTGTTGTAAAATAGGTTTTTATCAAATTCATTTCTATAGAAAATCTTAAGCTTAGAAACATCCTTAATATCAAGTCCTAAAATATCAATGAAACAACCTGTATAAAATAGGTAAACAAATAATATTCATTTATCATGTAAGTAGGTAATATTAAACTGACTAAGCGGCATCGTCGCGAAGGCGTCGCCGATTTACTTTAAACTTTGTTTATTGGAAATGTATCGATTAATGAATAAATATTTAAGCAACCGGTATTAAACCCACCTCTAAAATCAGTTAATACGATTCTGGATGTGTGTTTTAAATTAATGTCGTACATAACAAAACAGGTTGTATAAAATATAGTTTTATATAAATAGGTAATAATATAATAAAGGTATAACATAATTTATATCGGTAAATAGGTATTTACCGGTTCTTTGAGCTCTTCGTGAAGCTGATCCATGAAGCACCTGAGGAACTCCTGAGTGTCGTGCTGGTGGTAGCCCCGGAACATTGGGTGAACCTGTAGGAACGCCTTATACACATGGTTATAGAGTATAATTTACAATGCACATTGTCGCAATATAACAGCAGTGGAAGCGAGAAATGAAAAAGATACCACAACACTGAGTCAGTGGTATCTTCTTTCTCTCTTTTTAGAAACCTACTTACTAAAGCCTACCTAAAACTAACAAATAACGCTGCACATTTTACACAGCGCCATCTAGCCCCAAACTAAGAAAAACTTATACTGTGAAAACCAGGTAACTAATATAGACTACATAAACTTTTTTTTTGTAATTACGTACTTATAATATACCACGTGTTTTGTTATGTACGACATTAAATGAAAACACGGGTAGGGCATTTTTTTATTCATTACAATAAAAAAAAATCAGGCATCTTTCATATCAAGTCCTAACATATCAATGAATAGGTATAAAATAGGTTGTTTACCTATTTTATAGGTATAAAATAGGTAAACAAATCATATTCATTCAACATGTAAGTAGGTACCTGTTAAACTGACTAAGCGGCATCGTCGCAAAAGCGCCGGCGATTTACGTTAAAAATTGTTTATTGGAAATGTATCGATTACTGGATAAATATTCAAGCTCCCGGTATACCTCCTAACGAAACCTATACACCTAACGAAGATTTTATTTATTTTTCTTTTTTACTGTGTGGTTTTTTGAATAAAATGTTTCTTTTCTCTCTCTAAAATCAGTTAATACGATTCCGGATGTGTGTTTTAAATTAATGTCGTACATAAAAAAAATAGGTTGTATAAGGAAACAACCAGAACCGAAACAGATATCTGTAGATGATGCACACATTTGTTCCGCGGTGGGGATCGAACCCGTAACCTCCTGCGTCGCGGACGGCTAATCGCGCACTGCGCCACGGAGGTGGTCCTAAGCATGCTCTGAGAATCGAGAATTAGAAAGAATAGCCACAAGCGTGCAGTTATTAGATTTTATAGTGTGATAATACTTACATTTCTTATTCCGTAAAGGATACCGTTAGGTACGACATAGCCTCTCGATCTTTTACTCCACATTTCTTTAATTAGTTTTTGGTATGCTCTGCAACGAAAAAAATACATATTAGGTTACCTGTCAAGTCCGTTGTCATTAAATTTACGACCATTTTCTTATAGGCGTGTCCCGTTTAATCCCTATTCATATATGCCTAACAAATTACCTTTTTAATAAAAATATTACCGACTTCAGATAACAGTAAAAACCAAACTACTCTATCAATAGAACTTTTTAAATTTTCGCGAACTATACTCTACTATATTTTAATTTCCCGCCCGCTTTCAGTCTCTCGTGACCACGGCCGATGTTACTTGGCCGAAACGTCGAGGTTAGTCAAAATTATGATTTTGATATAAATCTGTGCGCGAAAAGACCCGTTTTGTCTTAAAAATACTCTACCAATTTTGAAGACATTTCCATGGGATCAATCTAAAAGTATATTTTTGCAAATAAAAACTATTCAAATAAAAATACTAATATTCCAAATCGGTTGATACTTCAAAAAAGGAGGAGGTTCTCAATTCAACTGTATTTTTTTATGTTTGTTACTTTACAACTTTCGACTGGGTGAACCGATTTTGATGATTCTTTTTTATTCGAAAGCCGGTGCTTCCCTTGTGGTCCCATTTCCATTTGGTCCAGTTCTGACAATGGCATCCATGAGAAAACCATATATGTCTTAAATTTGTTTAATTTTTAGGTTGTTATGTTTGTTAGCTCAGAACTCCGTTATATATATCAACCGATTGATCCCATGGAATTTTCATCAAAATTGGTAGAGTAGTTTGGTTTTTACTGTTATCTGAAGTCGGTTATGTTTTTGTTAAAAAGTTACTTGTCTTAATACGCGTGTCAACCAGCCGTTATTCTTTTATGCCTAAAAAGTATCAACGATAGTAGGACATACATCTACTGTAGTTATAAGAATGATCAAAAAGCTGAGTAGACTACTAGTTTGCGAGCAGTAGTCGACCAACTTTTGTTCGTAGGTCCAGGTTTTTGATCAACCAACTGGATTTCCTCAGGTTTATGATAAGATTAAGTAATCATTTTGACTTCTCCCTGTTCTCGATCAAAAACCCGCATAAACCTGGGACATATATACTAAATTTCATCGAAATCGTCACGTAACAGACAGACAGACAGGGGATAGAGTTACTTCCGAATGTATAATATTAGTATGTAGTACGGTTTGTTACCGGCTGATTGCTGGCTTGCGGTCGTTAGCTAGTAGTGCGACGGCGGCGCCGCACTCCAGGAAATACGACGTCAGCGGCTGTGTGTTGCTGAGGGCTTGCAGGGCTGCGTTCATGTAGCAGGTGTTGCCCATGTTTTGAAGACCTATTAGACCTGGAGATAACAAAAGGACCATCAGACAAGGTCGTCGTTGACGTAGAGGATTTAACAAATATCATAATAATTAAAACAAAATAGAGAAAGACAACAAATAAATTTACAGGCATTACTCATCATTACCATCATCCACAGCCTGACTTCACCCATTGTTAGGGTATAGGCCTCCCCAAGTTTGTGCCATCCACCACGATCCTGTGCTAGTCTCACCCACTGATGGCCCGCGACCTTTACGATGTCGTCCACCATTCAGGCACTGCCCTGCTCCATCTGTCATCACCACGTCTAGCCAAGTGTCCCGCCCAAGACCATTTGAGCTCCATAACTCGAATCCCAACGTCATGAACCTTCGTTCGTCTACGGATCTCGACGTTTGGAACTCTTGTCTAACAGTCTTGAGACAGGCATTACTCACCTAGAGAAAATTAAAAATAAGAAGGACACTTTTGAAGAATTTGAAGAAATGACGGCCGTTGAGGCAGGAGGGTTCTAGAGTGGAGACCACACACTAAAGCGCCGCGTAGGACGGCTCCCACTAGACGGAAAGACGACCTGATAAAGGATGCTGGAAGCCGTTGGGCGCAGGCCGGACAAGTTCGGTCACTCTGGAAATCTATGGAGGAGCTCTATGTTTAGCGGTGAACATCCTATAACTGATATAATAATGATTAAAGTTGGGAGGTATGTTTGTGCTTTAGGGAGTGATGAATGTGATAACCTCTAGCTCGTGTGTCGTCGTCATAGTCCATGTCATCAGGATCATCATCGGCACTCGTCAGGCCCACGGAGTTAAGTCGAGCGCTGATCGACCCGTCAAACGACGTCGAGTCTGGATGCATCTGTAATCATGTTTTTTTGTATTGAATTCTAAATATTCAGGCATACAGGTATTAAATTCATAACTACAATCTTTATAGACATTCTTTTATGTTATTAGTGGGGAAACAGGCTTACGACCCACCTGATGGTAACCGGTCACCGTCGCCTATGACACCGGCAACACCCAGGGTATTGTCGATGCGTTCCCTACCCTGTAGAAACCTCTTAACATTTCTCTTGAAGCGTCCCATGTCGTAGCCTAATGGGAAAACCTCAGATGGTAGGTATCTCATTCCACATCTTGCAAGTATGGGGTAGAAAAGATCGCGTGAAGCATGTGGTGCGCGATACCCAATTGTCGATGATATGCGGATGAGCTTTATTACGTTGTCGAGAAGTGCGGTGGTAAAATTTCGACGACGGGATGAGATCAAATAGCTCCTCAGAACATTCCCCATTATACAGGCGGTAGAATACACTGAGCGATCCGATGTTACGGCGTGGACTCAGCGGTTCCAGCCTGTGGGCGAATTTGAGATCACCGATGATTCTAATGGCTCTTCTCTGAAGGGAGTCCAAACGAAGCAATTGGTACTTAAGATTGGTACTCAGATGTATGCTGAAAACTTATGTTGTACGTATCAAAATAGGTTGTATTTGTTTCCTCAGAACTCCGTCATTTATCAACCGATTTGGAAAATTATTTTTTATTTGAAAGGGTATACTTATAGATTCGTCATCATCATCATCCACAGCCCGACTTCACCAACTGCTGGGTATAAATGCTATACACGGGAGGATGGCACATGCAAAGGGAGATTCCCTTTCCCTTTGCATATGTGCCATTCTCCACGGTCCTGCGCTAGCTTCATCTAGTTTCTTGCTATATCATGTGCCCATCTCGCCGCTGGTCGGCCGACTTTCAGATTGGTCCCATGGATCCATGGTTCAGATGTTATTTTGATTTAAAAACCAAACTACTAAACTGATTTTGAAATTTAATCAAAATAACTGGAAAAAATGTCATCCAAGTGAACGAAATTGCGTATTTTGCATTCCTGTGACTTTTTATAAAGTTATAATCTACACTGCTGCCAAATAATTTGTAATCAATTTTATTTTGTTCTTTAATTTTATTTTGTGTTTTTGGGGTTCCGTAGTCAAAGAACCTTAGGCTGAGGCCACACTACTAGGAGCCTCGCTTAATGCTAAGAGCCAGGCTGGGTGCTTAGTGAGTGATTCTAGTGAGCAGACGTATTGGCAACTATCGCAGTTGGCCACACTCCTGGCTGCCTAGTAAGTCACAAACTCCTAGCGTAGCTCTCAAGCTACGGCACCTAGTGTGGCCTCCTATAGTTTCGCCATAGATATTTGTTCCGTATGTTTTTTCTATATAAGTATTATAAGTATATTTAAACAAAAAAAGTATATAAGTATTCTATCAGTTATCTGGTTCCCACAGTAACCACTGCTGGATTATTTATTAATGTCTGTCTATCCGTCCGAAGCTACAGCTGTTTTGTCCGTACTAGTGCTTGTAATGCTGAAATTTGGATTTATGAAACGTATTAGTGACGCCTAGTTATAAAGAATACCAAAAAACTTGTTTTATTTACCTTTCCTATATGGAAGTTGGGGATGATTTTATTTTTACCATAGTATAGGTTTTTCATAACCTGGAATGGGTTTCCTGAATACTTTTTTGATACGAGAGCCCGTTTACGAAATATATAAAGCTTCAACGTTACTATTTTTGGTATAATGAAAGAACTTTCAATGTATAACTCGATCCATCAAAGTACATTGGACTGTCAAATCAGTCCAATGTACTTTGATCCTTGAGGTACAAAGGACCAAATAACGATAAATTGTATACAGAATAAATTGACGTAGGGTCTGTTTGCATATTGAATACTGCATACACTAATAGCGAGTACTGTGGCTTCATTAGGACGACAAAGGTTATCGCATTGCCGTCCATTCGTAAATGATCAATTTAGCTGATCCGCTATTTCATTTAATTATTTACAAATATTTTGATTTTGTAATCAAATATATTATTTAACGCCCGTTGACCCGCCCGCGGCTTCGCACGCTTGAAATTTCCCGTTCCCGTGGGAACTTCGTGATAAAAACTACATAAAACACTCTTGTCAAAGTGACGCGACACTTCATGTAAATGAGTTCGCGTCAATGAACGACTGTTAAATTATATGGATATTGTTCACACAAAAAATACTAAAACCGCGATTAAAAATGGGTGGTGAGGGTAGGACGGTGATAAACACTACGACTTATTCTCATACTTACCAATAAATAATATTATAAATATATATAATATATATATATATAATTAATAAATAATATTTTAAAAAAATCATTAAAATCGGTCGACCCGTTTCGGAGGAGTGCGATCACAAAAACCGTGACACGAGATTTTTTATATATTAGAAGATAGAGAAGAGAGATAAAAAAGTTTACAGTTTTACAGGCTTCTTATGTATAGTGTATTTTTTTATGTGTAACATTTTTCACCTCGGTTTGATGAGTGCGAGTAATTTTGGCAAAAGGGACGGAAATGTGTAACAGGAAACCGGTGAAGCGCGCGCTATTCGAATTGAGCGCGCGCGGCGGTCAGATGTTACACATCATATGCGACTAATGTAAGGCTCGTAGTTTTTTAGTACCTATTGTTATGTAATGTAAGGATTATTAGAATAAAATAAATAAATAAATATTGATGGATAATTCACAAAGCACTATCTAGCCCCAAACTAAGAAGAGCTTGTACACACGGCTACACATCAAGCTATACATTTCAAGTATAAGCTGACCTCGCATTGTGTAGGCTTTGGTAGGAGGTCAGCTTATACTGGACATGTATAGTTGGATGTGTAGCCGTGTGTACTATGGGAACCAGATAACTGATAGAATACTTATATACCTTTTTTTTGTAAATACATACTTATAATATATAGAAAAACATCCAGACACGGAACAAATACTTGTAGATCATGCAAACATTTGTTCCGCGGTGGGAATCGTACCCACTATCTCCTGCGTCTCAGCCGGCTATAAGCCCACTGCGCCACGAAGATCGTCAAAAGAGAAAAGAAAGAATAACTACCCTTATTTCCTGGGCTTTTTCGCGGTGGAACAGGCGGTAAAACTGTCATTTTAAAGTGGTCCTTGTTATTTAAATGAATCTCAACAGAATCGAGTGACCTTGTTACACGATTCTACATTATCCTTATGATTTCAATGAACTTACTATATATTATGTACATGTATGTAGATATTGCGAATTTAACGACTTCCGCGCAGCTATAAACGGGACGCAATGCAAATTGTTGGGAGTCTATATTCATAAATTGACACTTACACCGGTCACACAATTGGAATTCTATTGCGGCATATCGAAGACAGCAAATCCACACAACATCGGAAAATAAATCGAATAGAAAAAAACGTACGCGTGTGATAATTGATTTTGTATACATTTGCTGCCCGTTGAAATTTCAAAACAGAATTCTGACTGTAGGTATCTGTGTGACCGGCATTACTTACTTCCTTGAACTTAGCATTCACGAAATATACTTTTTGAATAATAGGTAGAAATATCGTATACTGGATAGATATGGTTGAAAATCGTGTTTTCTGATCTTGTTAAAAATAGGTACCGTGTAGGTGAAGTTGGGCTGTGGATGATGATGATGATAGAGAAAGACAATCCTTATGATTGTATTTCTATATATTTCGAAGAAAGGTTTACATAGTGCACTTATATTTACAAATAGTTTTATTTGATGATTGACCATTTTTTCCCCCCTACTTCTTTCCACCCCGCTCGATCCCTGGCCAACTCTAACCCAATCACTGTTGAAGACATCTAGGTCATCGCGCCAACGTTTTCTCGGGCGACTGCGTCTTCTGCCGTCTACTGGTATCCATCCTGTGATTTCTTTTGCCCGTCTATCTTGATTGACCATATCGATTATTTATCGATACAAAAATACAGTCAGGCAGAGACAAGCAAATCTATATATATAAAAGAAAGTCGTATTAGTTACACTATTTATAACTCATGAACGGCTGAACCGATTTGGCTGAAAATTGGTGGGGAGGTAGCTTAGAACCAGGAGACGGAGATAGCATACTTTTTATCCCGTTCGACCGCGTTCCCGTGTGACGTGACATAAAACGTCAAAGAGAATACAAGTCACTATAAAACGTGGTAAGTATAACAAAAACGCAAATGACAGCTAAACGTAATTTTGTCTATGGTTAAGTATGGTTTTAAAATGATGGCCGGGGACAACAATTGACAATTCTACCAAGGTGACGCATAGTGACAGCCCGCGTTATATGCATGCCAAGGCGGTACGCCATCTCTGTATGATGTCTTTCCTCCTGAAATCCCTCGTCCTTTCTCTTCCAAAACTATATTATCCCTCGTGTTCTCCCCTTTCATAGCCCTTCTATGTAAATATATTAATGTAAATAAAATAAAACTGTAAATATTTTGACCCACTAATTCTATGTTTAGATGTTCTGTATTTGTACATATACATATTTATTTGTGTTTTGCATGTCTTTAATTGTGTTGTCTCTGCTTATTAGGTATAAATAAATCACCTTGTACTCTAAATTCTGGTTGAGTCTCCCTCTGTAAACACTGGCCAACCATTTCAATACTCGGAACTCCATCGTTTTACCGTTTTTAATCTGTCAACTTGACATTGGCATAATTGTGGCAACAACTAGCCACAGAGGCCATTCAACCAATAGTGAATAGTGAAGGCGGTACGAAGTTTGGCGGGTCAACTAGTTTCTAATACAAAAAGGTTTAATACAGATTTACTTAGACCTAAAAATAAAGAATGTTTGCTTTGAGTAACATTTGCAGCTTCCTTTAAACTAATTGAACTAGAATACTTGCCAGAGCCCAATTGCTCCTGTCCAAACTAATATGTATTTTATTTACTCACCCCTTGGTTCATGGCCGCTTTCATGTGGACCTCCTTCTCACACACGTAACACCATATCCTCTCCGTGGAGACATTCATATGCACGCAGTGAGTCGCGAGAGACTGGAAATAAGTGAATAATAAGTGTTTTTTAGAATTTAAAAATCACCGCATACATTTATAAGAGCCAAACCTTCCTTTGCAATACCAATTTCACCACGGGCTAATTTAAAAAAATCTAAAGATTTTCCCGTACGTTTGGGAAAAGGGTTGTAGGGGTAATGAGTAAACAGTCGACCTATTTTGAGAAATGGCTCTGTCCATACTCCAAAACAATTATCTGTCATTATATCAGCCATAAGACGTCCTCTGCTGGAAAAATGTCTCCCCGTGTATTTCCAGAGTGATGGATAATGTGTATCCTGCACCCAACGGCTCCCAGTAACGTTTACCAGGTCGTCTTTCCATCGTGAGGGGCCGTCCTAATCTGCACTTTTATGCCGTCAGTTTTTCGAGCTATGTGCCCTACCCACTGCCACTTCAGCTTGCTAATCCTCTTGGCAATGTCTATGACCTTTGTTTTACTACGGATTTTCTGTTAATTTCTGATTCGCTAACCTTTCAATAATCTATATTTAATTCAAACTTATTAGTGAAGTGTAAAAATGTTACGTTATTGTTATCAGTTATCTGGTTCCCATAGTACGAGCTCTGCTTAGTTTAGGGCTAGATAGCGCTGTGTGAATAGTCCAGCAATATTTATTTTATTTTATCTATTTATTTATGTTACCTTTTGGTGTTGTGTACTGTGGTCATTTTTGACTTCAGAGCAGCCGACATGGTGACAATCCGGCTGAAGACAGATCCATAAGTTGGGACCCGAACAGCCACAGTCAAAACATGTTAGAGCCTGAAACAAACAAGATTATCCAACTTAAGATGGTTTTTTTATACTACCTTAATGTGGAACAAGCATATGGACCACCGGATGTTAAGTGGGTAACTATCGCCTATACTAGTATGTAATACATCTCCATCACTGTTTGTGAAACGTAAACAGTTCCCGCGATACAGGCCCTGAGTCTGGTGTTTTTTTTTATTGATGATAGCCAAGAGCTTGACTACTAAGTACATCACCTGATGGTAAGTGAAGGTGTGATGGAAGATGGATCACGCTTGCCTAGAAAGAACCTATTCACTCTGGACTTGAAGACTCTGAGATTATACTGGTTCGGAAAAACATAATACGAAAGTGAGTTCCACTCCTTGTGCTAACAAGAAAAGATGAAGCAAATTGTTTGGTACGACAAGGTGGTATGCCTACCAGGTATGGGTGGTACTTCTCGGTACGTCTGCTTGCCCGGTGGTGGAAGGGGGAAGGAGGGATAAGGTCATGAAGATCTTGCGCACATTCACTAAAATGAATCTTGTAAAAAACTGAGTCTGAGTGAAAGTGTGGGGTCATTGGCAAACTACTAACTACTATTAAAATTTATCTGTTTTATCTGTGTTCGCTTTTTAGTTGTATTTATTTGTTTTGTTAAAATAAATATATTGAATTGAATATAAAAAGTATTGCTGCGCCCTGCGTCTATCAACTATAAGGTGTAAAGCCTCCTGCGTCTGTAATTTCACCGGCAACCAAACCCTTAACACCGAAACATGGCAATGGTGCTTGGCGGCAGAAATAGGTATGGTAGTAGTACTTCCCCGGGCAAGCCCTTTCACAAGGAACTCTACTACTGTTCACTTCAAACCTGCTCATAGCCAGAAGACATCATAATGATCACAACATAAAAAAAAATGTTGTATCTCTTATCATAGGAATAGCATAATGCAGAACAGAGTATCGTAGGGCATGTATCTAAGGTGCGTGACCTGCGAGGCAATATTTTGTTATAGGCGATGGTTACCACTTACCATCAGGTGGGCTATAAGCTTGATACATCTCAAGGTCGAATAAAATAAATCAAAAGCGCTTGAATGATGAAAAATAAGTTTATACAAGCATAATTAATTCAAACATATAGTAATCAATTCATGAACTATCATAACATAACCAAAGCACAAAGAGTAAGCAGTGAAGTGAATGTACCACACATTACTCAGCAACATTTTGTTACACACGACACGATTCATTGACAAAGGAATTGAAACAGAATCTACAGATTACATGAACTTTTAATTAAATTACATGTAATGTAATTACATGTAATGTTTAAAATGAAATATGTATTTTTGTTATTGATTTTAATCTTACTTATTGATTTTTTTTATAGTCGAGCAGCATTATGTGTTTATCTTATACAGTGTAACTAAATTACAAATTTAGGTCAATATTCCATCATTTATTGTATTCCACAACTTAAATAGGTGGTATTTTGATTAGGTATAATGATCATGCATGATCATTATACCTAATCAAAATACCACTATGTACCACAATATGGACCCCTTTGGGCACAACAATAGTATGGAGAGGAGGAAGTCATTGTTCTCGTTAGGTACATTAATTTAAAAAAAACGTTGTGTTACCTTCAGTCCTATTTGCCTGCAGATTAAAGCTGCCTAAGTTGAAAAACATAAATGACTCAGCTACTCATTTAAGATCCTGAATCATATTCTGCATCATTCACCCAACTAAACTTAGCTTTAATATAGTTAAAAAAACATGCTTTTGTCATTGGAACTCGAGAGGTAAGTATGCAAAGTCTCACCCCAATAAATCTGTTTTTTTACAATTTGCTGAGGAGTTCTGTCCTGTTCAGCTCCTGACTCCATCATCTGATCAGCTCCCTCTCACTGTGTTATTGCATTGTGGTATGACTTACATTCATTCGCAAGGTTTCAAATGGTTTTTTTTTCTTTTTTTATGCTACATAGAGATGGAACAAGCTTATGGCCCACCTGAATCATATGCCGGTAATTTCACGGGCAACCATACCCTTCAAACCGAAACACAGCAATGCTGCTTAGCGGCAGAAATAGGTATGGTGGTAGTACTTCCCTGACCCAGCCCTCACGAGCATTATAAAAACATAACCACAACATGAAATATGAAGTCATCTAAACTCAAATCGATGGATTGTTCTGCTCATATACTTAACAGCAAAAGTTCATAGCACAAGTTATCAACATACTGAATTTTAAGCAGATCGAATCAATATTTTGATAGTTAAGCTTAGACAAACATACATACATACACATACATTTTGTGATGATATTCTTCAAGTTCTTAACTCATAGTCTAACTATTTCATAACTTGTTGTTGTGTACTAAGTACTCAGATAAGCCAAAGGAATTGCATAAGTTACATACAAGATAATAATCATTCTGTAATTGGGACATACACACACAAAACGGACATTACAAACAACTACTCAGGTTGGCATGCAAGACACAAAGAGCGCACACTAGGCCGAGTTACACAATGTAAACTAGCCCAAGCAAAATGATAATTAACTATTACTGACATGTTTGAGGTTAGTCAACAAGAAATTATAGATACTAGTACTTACCTCTTTCGACTGCCACAGATCCTTCCCAAGGACATCGGTTAGTTTATTCAGGTGTTCGCACGTCACTCCTTTTTCCATTTTTTATAAAAAATCTTCAAATGTAAATAGGAAATAAGTTTACAGATTCACAATACACTAGTTGATGGTCCTACACATTTTACGTCGCCGCGGACTGAAGGATAAAAACAGAGTTTGCAGAAGGGACTAGGGATATAGTTAAAGGATTTACAATAAACATTTCGGGAGGAAAAGCTATCGAATTAGATTACAGGAATTTCCTTCAACACAAAACCTTCCGTGACGAGCGAAAAGTCAACGGTCAGTCGCTCGCTCACTCAGCGCATGTCCCTATTCTGCTGGCTGATTCTGTCATAAACGATGTCGATCTCAAATTGTCAATGCAATGAAAATATCGAGTAGTCGGCATTTTATTAATTCAAAATAAACAGAGATATAAATGTTCTTTGTATAGGCGACGACGCTATGTAAAGAATATAAAAAACAAGACATCCACCGTAAGCAAAAGTACTATTAAGTATATCCTCTTTGAGCAAACGTACGTAACGTCTAGGCATGGCAGCAGGGCCGGATTATCCATAAGGCGGATTAGGCAACTGCCTAGGGGACCCGCACCGACTATGGGCCCACGGGGGCCTAGTCGATGCGGGCTACGCACCAAGAAAAAAAAACGTTTCATTCGTGACATTCCCCATTTAGATTCATTGTCGACAATGGCGATTGAAAATTATGTGTCGGGAAAGGTCAACTTCCAAGATGTTTTAAACGTTTTGTATCTAAAAAAGTTAGAAGAGTTGCAATTTAAACTTATTGTACCTACTTCATAAAAATATTTTCTTTCGCTATACATTATACTTTATTGCATTAAAACAAGATCAAATTTAAAATCAACGGGTCGCGTCTCATTTCTCTTTCCTACTCCATCATGAGACCTGGATCATCACTTATCTATACCTAACTATTTTATCTATTCTTTAAGATAATTTCAATTAAAGCAAAAAACAGGAGTCGATCTGATCGACTCGACTTTTGTAATAGAAAAAATATTTTAAAAAGAAAAGGGTAAAGGAAAGGGGCCCCGAGAATTGCATTGCCTAGGGGCCCCGATAGGGTTAATCTGGCCCTGCATGGCAGGCATTTTATTCTCTTTGGCAGGCATGGCAGCTCATGCCAATGCCACAGACTGGTTAGACTGGAGCCGCCTGTTACAGGAAGTCACCGAAGAGCTGAGTGCAGAAACCAGGGATCGTATTCTCTGCAAGTTAAAGTCAGGTGACCAACATAGGCGGGTCACTGCTGAGACCCTTTCCTACAGTTTCCATCACATGTACAGTATGTGTATGGTATGCACCACACCACGCCGCATGCAATAAGCTATGACAATCTGGATTCTCATTTTTAGAGGTCTGTCCGGCGAGAGTCAACTAGATGTTTTTGTTATCTGGTTACTAAATGGGGACAAAATGCCTTTAATAACAATAGTTGAATCATCTAAGATCGTTGCAAACGATATATAGATAGCTCAACTGCTACAGACAGATCACTACCAGGCGGAAGTGTCTCCAAGACACTGGCTGCATTGCCCCGCTGAATTGCAATGCTTATGCGTTGACCCAGATAATCGTCAGCTCTCGGATCACACGTCGATTTGACCAGACGCCACGAAATAATTTTGAAAACGCGATGGGCCCCGGTACCCCATGGACCCAGGGTCTCGACCCCAAATGGCTCAAACATGTAAGCTCTGTCGAAGCTCTTCCATCCAAATTTGCGTCGCTAGAGATCTTACATCGTACAACCATGTCGACATTACTCGCTAAGTTTTAAAATTTGTCAGAATATGCCCATGTAATAAGTCCAGTGCTGCCAACAGTTAAAATTATTGTAAAACTTGCCTTTTCAAGAAAATCAGGGAAATAAAATAGTTTACTAAGTCACTGTCATTTCTGATTATTTGCCACTGGTATATCTTGTCAGTGGTGAAGGATTCTCACTTATGACAGGATTGACAGATTTGACTTGACATGACAGTCTCCCTTTGTTTTGTTTTCGTTTTCCGATTTCGATTTTCTGCTTGGTGAATTGATTTGCCTAGAAAATATATATCTATAAGAAAATCAGGCCACAGCCGATTACTACTGGTCTGTGCGAATAATAATCATCAAAATGACTTCTGCGTCATCGAGCAGTGCTCGGACCCTATTCGCGGAATCTAAACAGCGTCTAGCTGAGCGTGTGCAAGTCAACATGAATATTATTTCATCTGTAGCGCGACAAATACAAAGGGGCTCCAAGTCCAATGAGGTAAAAGCCAAAGTGTATCTAGAAAATAAATGTTCTTTACTTACCTACTGATTAAAATAGTTCTACATTACCTTGACTGACAACATATTAGACAATAATGAAATGAGGTGAGGCTTAGGTTAATGGTTTTCTGAGTTAAGGTGCTTGGTTTTCCAACTTTGTACCAAATCTGACCTTCAGTGAAAGATCATTGGGCGGTTTTGACCCACTTTTTTTTTTTCGCGCACAGTGTTCAAATCACTTTTAAAGTAAAGTATTCAATTCCACTTTTCTAAATATGTAAATTTTTTTTATGTATCTGCTGGAGGAAAAATGTTATGTAACAGTATGTATGTGAGTCTAACTATAATTCTATTAGACTAAAAACTAAAGATTTTACTGTCAGCATTGTGAAAATGTATGTACAAGCATAAGAAAAATGTTTGTATCGCATAACAGATTGTATGTCTCTCTCGCTCGCACTTTCGACAGGTAGAAAATAACAGTAAGGTATCGAAGTGCGCGTGCGACGCGCCGCCTGCGCCCCACCCGCTCTGACCGCCCCGCAGTCGTACGTCATCCTTCGTTTCGATCTGTGCGTTTAAACTCGTGTTTCCGATTTTTGCATTTTATTGATTACTTGAGCGTGTTTTATGGACCCCTGATTTTGCTTGACGATTGGTTTACATTAACATGGAAAGACAAAATAGTTGCGTGTCGTGTAATCGATCTGTTTTACGTCGACGAAAACACATATTGACAGTTCTCTTTTTGGAAAGACAAAGGGATCTTGTAGATTTATTATTGCAAGAAATAATACCACGTGAGGTAAGTACACTACACTGTCATCGTATGTGTATGTCTCGTCGCGTGCTCTTGATTGTACAAATGTTGCTTTGCTCAATGTAATGGCTCATTTTACTTCTTGATAAATGGAGGAATATATATTTTTTTTTTCAATTGTTTCAGATTACTTTTAATGGCTCACGGGCCATGTGCCATGCTTGTTGGTCAAGGTTAGATCGTCGTTTACGGAATCAACCCGTACAAAATGAACAAGTACAAAATATACCAGTACAAGATCAGCCAGTTGAAGAGCAACCAGTGCAAGATCAAGTACAATTGCAGCCTAGTTTTGTTACGCCTAGAGGATATAAGCGAGCATCGAATACAGCGAGACATTGTATTTTTACAAACTGTAGAAATGTAGTGGCCCATAATGTTCCACTATATGCTAAGTTCCAACTCTTACACAATCACAATTTTTATATACCAGAACTAGCTCGGGTTTGCAATGCTCATTTTATGAGGAATGATTGGGTAGACTTGCTCAACACTACATCCCACGAAAACTTTGACAGTACTCATGTTGTTGGTATGATGAATTTATATAAATGGGGTATCGAACAAAGAAGCAACCTTGATTTCGAAAATATTGAAGAAATAGAGGACAATGAATTTCACTTTTGGACGGGACTAACAAAATATCAATTTAATGTTATTTTGAACCAAACGCCTTCACTGGGTGATCGATCAGTTCATCCTGCCACAGTTCTTGGAATTTTTTTAACAAAAATAAGAACCGGTGAACCAGATGAGCGATTAGCCACTAAATTCAATATGTCGAGGAGAACCCTAGAAAGGAAGTTGGCGATAGCAAGAGAATGCTTAAGTAATGATTTTGTTCCACAGCATTTGGGCTTAAATCATATTACTAGGGAAGATGTGGTGGCCAAGAATCTTGCAATTCCAAGCCATTTTTTTGGTGGTAACTATAATGAACCGGCGGCCATTCTCGTATGTGATGGAACATATATTTATCTACAAAAGAGTTCGAATTTCCTTTTCCAGCGCAAAACTTACAGTCTTCATAAGTTTCGGAACTTAGTAAAACCCTTCCTTATAGTATGTACCGACGGCTACATAGTAGATGTTACGGGGCCTTACACTGCGACTACTTCGGACGCAAGCATTATGCGTGACCTGATGCAAGAAGATTCTCCGATTCATGGGTTCTTGAGAGTTAATGATGTTTTTATATTGGATCGTGGATTTCGGGATTCGATTGATAAAATTGAGGAATGCGGGTATAATCCTCACATGCCGCCTACAAGAGTAAGAGGAGAACAACTGACGACACTAGATGCTAATAAATCTAGATTAATAACAATGATCCGGTGGGTAGTGGAAACCATTAACGGCAGATTCAAGAAAGATTTTAAAATCTTCCGCCATGTATATTTTAACGTTGCCATGAGAAACATGATGGTCGACTTCAAAATAACTGCGGCCATAATTAATGCTACTCGCCATCCATATGAGGACCATATGTATGCGGAACAATTCATAAGAATTATAAATGAACGAATGAATGAACCCAATGAGATGGCAGAATATGTGATTAACCATAATTTAAACAGGCAGAGAGTAGCGTTTGTGCGACTCGATGGCAATGATCCGGATTTTGATGACTTTCCTCGGCTTACATTTGACGAATTAATATTGTTTACGTTGGGATCATACCACTTGAGAATCGCAAGATCGTATTGCCACGAGAACATGCGTGAGGATGGTGTATACACTATCGAACTATACCGGCACCAAGAAATGATTGAAAATAAGATATTGATAAGAGGCAGAATACAGTCACGACACGTCCGTGCAAAGCAGTACTACACCTATATTTTAGTAGATCCTACCCATATTGGAAGAAATAGCATCCAACAGTATTACTGCTCGTGTATACACGACCGTCGCACTGTCGGAAGCTGTGCACATGTTGTAAGCGTCGTATACTTTCTGTCATGGGCCAGGCATCAAGACGTGATAGACGCGCCTGCAGCCTTTTTAGATGAATTAACTATAGATTTTGATAATGCAGAATAAAAATATTATTACCGCAAAATGGATTTTATTTTCGTATTCCTGGAAATTGTTCAAAACAACTGTTTTACAAAGTATTTTTACAGTCAGGCCAATAGTTTTTACTTAGTTCATTATAAAAATGCTATAATAATAATTTAAAAATGCTATAATAATTATTTTAAAAATGCTATAATATTAATTAAAAAAATTTTTTTTGCGGTTCTCCCATATCCTGCAATAATGCGACCCATACCATTAAGTAACATATACATTTAACTACATACCTAGCCCTGTTTCGTTTTTGTGCGCCGTGGGTCATATGTCCGAACAAAATGCCCAATGACCTTTGCCTCAATAAATTTTTGATAGATAGATATAAACATTTATTTCGACACAAGTAACAAACTCACGTAGATTAATGATGGTCATACAGTAAAATTCTCTAAAATAGAACAATATAGTCACATACATAATAACATACAGAGCTTTGTGCTAACAAGTAACTTTTTAACAAAAATATAACCGACTTCAGATAACAGTAAAAACCAATCTACTCTACAAATTTTGATGAAAATTCCATGAGATCAATCTAATAGTATATCCTTTCAAATAAAAAACTAATATTCCAAATCAGTTGATACATAACGGAGTTCTGAGCTAACAAACATAACATAGAAATTAAACAAATTTAAGACTTATATGGTTTTCTCATGGATGCAATTGTCAAAACTCGACCAAATGGAAATAGGGCCACACGGGAAGCACCAGCTTTCAAATAAAAAAAGAATGATCAAAATCGATTCACCCAGTCGAAAGTTCTGAGGTAACAAACATAAAAAAAATACAGTTGAATTGAGAACCTCCTCCTTTTTTGAAGTCAGTTAAAAATGGGGTATGGCTCAACATTATGCCAAACATAATTTTTGCTCAGAGCTGGTTATACACCATAAAACCTGGTACCCAGTTGCTACGGCCATCAGTTAAGTGTGTTCTTCTAAAAATCTTTATACATATCTTACTTTTTCAACCACTTTTCACTAATTATTTAGGTAGGTACCTACATATTAATTCCAAAACTAAATTATCCAGCATTTTCAATACTTACAATAATGAAAGAAAACTGGATATGTCAAAAGTAAATTCATCCCATTTTGATCTTAGCATAAGTTTAATCTAGCTGAAGCAATCACAACTCTCAATTCATCACAGATTATTTTATATTCTAGCTTCTAACAAAAGCAGCCCGAGACATGGCCAGTACTGAAAACCAGATGCAAAACAGTGAAGAAAACCTAAAGAAGATGCAGCTGATTGCCATCCACATGGGCTACCAGTACGAAAATATCCTCAAATCTGCTCAAATGCTCACCGAGGTTCAAGAGCAGTTGGCATCTATGAAGAGATAGATGGGCTTAAGAGATACCTCACAAATAAGACATTGCATTGTGCCTGTCAGCTGAGACATACAGACATAAAGGGGTACACAGTTTAAGACCAGAAGATCTCTTTGTAAACTTGTTTAATTAGCTCATAAATAATCACATAAAAGTGTAGTTTTAAATATATTTATTATAAATTATAATTATCTTACCAGTTGTAAATTAAATTACATATTAAATTATGTACACAATTAATTTTATTAGAATAAAATTACGCCTTAGTAAAAACTGAGCTCACTTACACTACTTTGCAGAATCAATTTCTGTAGGGGCTTGAATACTTCATAAGTAGTATTTCAAACTTTCGCGATCACTGTACATAATTATTGGTTAAAACAGGTATTTATCGCGTATGTACCTGGTTTATTTGTTATCCCGACGTTTTGGCTGTGTTGCAACAGTCATGGTCTCGGGTTGACTGGAGTACTTGGTAGTGTTGCCGATCGATAGTCGACTATCGATAGTCTGTCGATAGTCTATCGATATTCACGAAAATTCAATAGTATCGATAGGTGTATCGATAGTATCGATAATATCAATAGCGTGATATGAGGCAATACTATCGATTTCGTCCAATACTATCGATAGTATTAAACCTCAATGGTGATGAAACTATCGATAGTATCGATACTATCGATAGTATTGCATAAAAACTATCAATACTATCGCTAGTATCGATACCATCGATAGTTGTGTGCTAAATACTGTCGATAGTTTTGTCACCATTGACGTTTAATACTATCGTTAGTATTGGACGAAATCGATACTATTGCCTCATATCATGCTATTGATACTATCGATAGAACAATCGATAGTGTAACTGATGTTATGACGTCAACTATCGATAGGGAAACTATCGATATTTCGGCAACACTAGTACTTGGAGCTACCGTCGAGAAGTGTGGGTAGCTGCAGCAACTACCCTCACTTGGTCTTCAGAATTAGAAATGTCCTCGTTCATATTAAGACACACTACACTAACAGTATCTACTCACTGAGACGTCCGATCACGACGCGTACACCTAGCAATTACCGGGTTCCAGGACGCTGAGAGTCTATAGCCATCTTCCCGATTGAAATTTGGAAATTTCTTGATTTCAATCGCTTCACGAACCATTCTCTTGTAATAATGGCGTTCACTAGAGATAACCTTAGGATCATGAAGTTCAATCCAATGATTCGGTCCAGAGTCTACCAGATACTCTGTTATCCCTGACTGCTAACATCGGGATAACAAATAACAAGGTACATACGCGATAAATACCCGTTTTAACCAATAATTATACTTCTTGAGTACTTATTTAATAATTAGATATGATATACATTAGTTTGATTGAATGCCATTCATTATCATCATACCAGCCATAGGACGTCAACTGCCGAACATAGGCCACTATACATAAGGTACTAACATAGGTACTAAGGTAGACATCCAAATAAGTTTGTGCTAAAAATAAAAAATCCAAACACTACACAAATCCTGATAGTTTTTTTTTTAATCTGAGGATTTTGTAATTTTGACCCGGAAGTCTTGAATGCGCAACTTCCTCTTGTAGGCACGGTAAAGCGATATCAATTGTGCGCTACGGACTCGCTGCCCGTCCAGCGTGTTACCAACGCGGCAACGGCTTCATGCGCCTTTAGCCTTATCTACAGAATAAACTGTACAGTTTCCAATCCACACACAAACCAGAGCTAAACAAACAATTATATATCTATATATAAACTAGTGGTTCGCCCCGAACTGAAATCTCGCGAGTATCCCAAAACAAAAAAAAAATATTCTTAGGGCGACTCGCGCAACGATGCCCAAACGTATTTAGTGGCCAAATATGATTTAAGGAGTTGTCAAATCATACAAATACGTAAAATTTAAACATCTTTAGTCGCTAAATACGTTTAGGGATCGTTGTGCAAGCCGGCCTTAATCTTGACTAATAAAATAGTGCGAAACCAACTAACTTGCCCTACAGTTTCATTCAAATTTCAGGTAACGGGAATTCATGTTAATTGGTTCTTTTTTTTGGGTACAAATTGCAGGTATTTTATATCTCAGACTTTTGCCTATATTTGTGTGACTAAAGCTACAGGCATACCAAATTTCAGCACTGTTGGGTCACTGGTATACCCTGTGAATTTTGACAAAGTTCAGTTTTTATTATGACTAATAACTTAAAAACTATAAAGAGTTTACGAAAAATGAAAACGGAGTCTAAATGTACTAATGAATACCTTTCATTTGACGTCCCATTTGACCAGTTAGTCTCATTTTTATTTTTAAAGAAATAAAGAAAAAACATTTATTTGTGACGGTACAAAACATACACAGCACACAAGTAAGATACACACAATAGAACAAATTCATACACACAAAAACAGCAATACCCAACAAATGTGTGTCTCACAATTACCTATATACAAATGACCGACGTCACAAAAAGGCGTCCAACTCAGCATTTGTTGTGCTTTTGGCACAACGCTTCGATCTTCCGTTGGAACCATTTAAAAATAGGATGTCACGGATGACTGCCCGCAATTACAAAAAATATGAATATATAGATAAATATAAGTTACTACATTAAGAAAACTTTTACCCTTCTTGAACCCCAATATCTCAACAACCCCCCAAGATTTTTAGCTCATTTAGTTACACCAAAAATGTGCAATCACTACCTACCTATGTATTAAATTTCACGATGATCGGATCAACGCTTCGAAAGTTATCCTCTGACAAACATACATACATACAACGCCGGTTTGCCCAAGTTGATTTAGAGACCTCGCTTCGCTCGATCAATAAAAATGAATTACCGAAATGTTTGTACGCGCATAACTTCCAAACGACTGCACCAAATTGGATAAACCCTTTGTTTTATGTGTTCGTTATTGTCAGGAAAAGGTTTGTATGAAAAAAAATATTTAAAAAATGATAGCAATTATTTAAAAATCTCCGAAAGAACCGTGACGGACTCGTGGTCACACCGTTTTGCCACACCAGTGTGACTACGAGTAATTTATTTTCCTCGTGGTCACACTGTGCGGTGTGATCAACAGTAATTAGTGAAACATAAGACTCGTGGTTACACTACTAGTGTCGGGAAAGTGACAGTGTAGGTACCGATCAATACGCTACTCAAATATAAAATACTAATGTAGTTATCGAAACAAAAATAGTAATTGCATGCTTTTGATTGTGTGTCTGTCCTTTTCAGTGCGTTTATTAGTGATTAGACTTCTCATCTTCATAATTTAGCGTAAAATTTCCAAAAAATGGCCAACAGTTATTTGGTTATGGATAAGCTGCATCTGAGTATTTAAAATAAAATCGTCTTTTTCCGTTTCTGTTTGTCTCCGTTCGTTTGGGTTGAAATTTGCTACTCTAATGTCATTATGTAGAACATTTAATAATTTATTTATTGTCACATAGTTCTTGTTAATACTTTTATTAATCACCGAATAATAACTCTCAGCGACATTATTAGTTCGATGGCGTTCGTTGCTGACACACCAATCTCTTATGCATGCATCATTTTTAAGCCACGTATTCTTCATGTACGCCATAAAAGCGTTAATTTTATTGTTTTTTAAATGAGCACATTGCAATTGTATATACGCCCAACCATCTTTAATTTGGTTCTCCGGTAACAGTGGAAGAGCAGTGCACAAACCTACTAAACGGCGATACAACTTTGTCTTTATGCCTATAGATTTAGCTTTTCGCCACAAACTCTGCGTGAAATGGTAGTAGCAGTTTTTTATTTCGAGATTTGGGAAAATTAATTTGAGTGCATTAGAAGTTGCAACTTCAAAGTCTAGATGGAACTTATCTGGTTTCCATTCGGGAAATTTGGCTTGCAATATGTCAAACAAAGCCGAATACGTGCTTTCTTTTTTGTCACTCATCAGGGCAAATACTTGTGGAACCACATTAGTTGTTCCGGATGAACTTCCCAAATCACCGTAAATAATAAATAACTGATGAAATGGTTTAGGTGTACTTTTGAAGGTTCCGTCACAAAAGTATTCTTTTACTTCACCCAATAACTGTTTTGCTTCGTCAAAACAAAACACCAATAATCTGGAGTCCTCGTACTGATAATCAGCCACCAAAGAATTTTTAAATTGTGCAGGAATCTCAACTTCGCTCAGCTTTGTAAAAACTGTTTTGTCCATTTGCAGCTTACGTTTTCTTGCCGAATATAAGCTGCACTTTACGCTGCGAAACGACGGTACTTCAGTGACTAAGTGAATACCTTTATCATATAAAGGTTTCAAATTATTTTTGTAAATAGCAGGCATTGAATCCGCCGAAGTACCAGCCTCCTCCTTCATATTCACTATCGACATCGCTAAGTCATTTTTGGCGTGATTCTGTTTACACTCCTCGGTATGATTAACTTTTTTCATAATTTTATCATCCTAAAAACACAATAAGTTAAGACTAACAGTTGGAAAATATATAACCCCTTCGTCCACTCATAACTGCTTAGTATCTAGATTTTTTTTCACTGTTGCATAACCATTTCATTTCATTTACGAACGTGGACGAAGTGGATATTTTATCTCATTAGAAAAAAAAGGATGCTATGGCGCTCATTAGGGAAGGCCTATGTCCAGTAGTGGACAAATATAGGCTCATGATGATGAACAAAGGATGCCTATGCAGTCACGGAGAAAGTATTCAATTATTTACCTTGGCAGTAGTGACAGACCCCGTACATTTATGCTTTCGCCGTTGGCTACAGAACCATATAATATTTTTGTTCGCATAAACTTTATGTTTATGGTATTGGTATCCATCGCTTAAAAGCACTTCACCACGTTTTCTTTTGATTCTTTTACCCATTTTACGTTTATGTACCCAACAGTAAAATTCGTGCTATTTAAGCGTAACCTAAACCATAATTTGAAAATTCAGAATGACAATTTACGTGTCACTATTAAATAGTTCCTGATTCATGAAGTATTTATCAAGGAGTTTCAAAGTACTAGTTATTTTACGAATAAGTATTTTATCTATCGGGCACTTCACTACATACCTACTATTCAGTCAAGTGCGATCCTTTTCAGAGTAGTGTAACCACGAGGAATATAAATTACTCGTAGTCACACTGGTGTGGCAAAACGGTGTGACCACGAGTCCGTCACGGAAAGAACGGCTAGACCGATTTCTATGAAATTTGGTATATAGATAGACTATGATCGGGATTGAAACTAAGGTTACCTTTTATCCGACTGCGCGGGAGGGTAATGTTTTTATGGACAAACCACGCGTGCGAAGCCGCGGGCGGATCAGCTAGCCAGGGGTCGGCAACCTTTTGCTATAGCAGGGCCATATATGTTGCCAAAGTATCAGTGCGGGCCGCACTTATTTTTATATGTTCGGACATGTATTTTTAATATTTAAAATAAAACGCATATATATTCATACAATCATGTCTATTTAAATTGAATTACTATACTAACATAAAAGTAAGAACTAGTGAGATTTTTGCGGCTGCATTTGACTTGCTAGTTTTTTAACGTCTGCTTTCATTTTAGTCGTAGACACGCGCAGTATCGCGTCTAAATGTTCATCCGTTAATCGCGAACAATTCTTATTTTTGCGATAGTTGAGAATTGAAAAAGTCTGCTCACACAAATATGTACTACCAAACATAGTGATTATCTGCTGAGCAAACTTTTTCAATTCTTTGAAGTTTTCAGAACTCAAACCTCCGTAGAAATATACCAAGTCAGTGTTTTCCTTAAATGCCGTTTTAAGTGTGCTATTACTTTGCAAATCTACTATCTTCATTTGCAAATTGCTTGGTACATCATTAATATCAATTGCAAAAGGGTTTTGGAATATTTCCATGTTAAGGGAGATCTTTTTAAAGTCGGTGAATCGATTTACAAACTCGGTTTGTAGTTGTGTTAATACATTTCTCACTGTAATGTTATGCCACTCAAAAATGATCTCCAGCTTCTTCCACGGCTTGCTTGCAATTAGAAAATGGTCAAGCTTTTTTTCATCAATATGCTTGATAAACAGTTTCAGTTTCATCTCAAATGACTTTACATCTGAATGTATATCGCAAATCAATTTATTTTTTCCTTGTAAGCGTTTGTTGAGCTGATTCAGTTCCATAGATAAATCAGTCAAAAAACCAAGATCGATAATCCACTGTTTCTTAGTAAGCTGTTCCACTGGCTTTCTTTTCATCTCCACGAAGTTGCCAATTTCTTTCCTCAAATCAAAAACCGTTCCAAAACGGCACCTCGACTGAGCCACCTCACTTTACAATAGGAAACCACGTCACCATGATCAGCTTCCAGAACTTCCAAAAACTTTTGGAACTGACGGTGTGAGCCCATTTCTTCCTATAAAATTAAGTTAAGTTACAGTATCCATTATTTCTTTCCAGGATATAACCTTGGAGCACAATGCCTCTTGATGGACAATACAATGAAAAATCAATAGCACAGTAGATCTAGAATCTTTCACTTTGCTGATGATTCTCCGAACAACACCTTTGTTTTGACCGCTCATGTTCTTGCCTCCATCGGTAGTGACACTTGTTAACTTTTCCCAGCTTAATTGCAATGAATCCAGAGCTTGTTGCAAATGGTGAAATAAATCTTTTCCCGTAGTTGTACCTTTCAAACTGCACATTTTCACAAGCTCTTCGTAAACACTAAAGTTTTCGTCAATGCCGCGTACAAATATGAGTAGCTGTGCTGTATCCGACACGTCCGTACTTTCATCCAGCGCTAAAGAGAAGCAGTCAAAAGACTGCGCCTTATCCTTGAGTTGTTCACACAAATTAGCACCCAAGTCTTCGGTACGTCGGGTGCAAGTTCTGGCAGAGAGACTAAGACTTTAAAACATTTTTTTCTGCTCTGGGCATATTTCTTCTGCGTTAGCTAAGACACACTCTTTTACTAATTCACTATCGGTAAACGGACGTCCCCTTTTTGCTAAATCTCTGCTACCCTGTAGCTGCCACGAACATTCGATTCGCTATTGTCTGCCAAAACCTTAAATATGTTTTGTTGATTTTTAATGACGATTTCAAAGTGGAAATTTTCCTTTTCCCCTCAATCTGTCTCAATCAATATTTACCCATCAATCTGAAGGTTCACATAAACAAGCAGTAAACAAAATATAACAAATTGCTCGCGATTGCATACAACGTACTTACCTCATACGTCGTGAGAAGCTATCAGCGAAGGGAAGAAAGGTGAAACGAAACGCGTAGCTGGCAACCAGATGAGACGGGAGGCAAGAGCTGCGCGCGGCTGTGATGTTAACGAAAGCCGGTCGCTTTGAATTTTTTCGCCGCCGCACACCTGCGTCTAATCAAAGAGTGCCGCCGCCTATTGTCTCAAAGGAGCCGCCGCCAACGGCCACGTGCGGCGGATAAGCGCAAAAGAAATTGCCAAGAATTGACCACATCAAATCTTTATTTTTGGTAGAAACAATACATAACATCACAGTCTTGATAAACAGTTCTTAAGAAATGAAATAGGTATATTTTTATCACCCCGCGTGGGAGCGAGCTTTCCATAAAAAAAACCATATACATTCTAGTGAATTTATATATTTTTTTCTTGCGGACCTCAGGCTTGCGGGCCGCACCGATATAGTCCACGGGCCGCCGGTTGCCGACCCCTGAGCTGGTCTATACTTCTATACTAATATTATAAAGAGGAAAGATTTGTATTTTTGTATTTTTGTGTGTATGTTTGTAATGAATAAACTCAGAAACTACTGTGCCGATTTCAAAAATTCTTTCTATATTATTTATCTATATATTATATTTATTGGCTATATTTATTGCTAGAAAAGAATAGGGATCCTTACTAAAACTTAAGTAACGTAACCCAAGGTGTAAAAAAAGTGCCCTAAAACGTCTTTCGTCGCATGAGCTGCGGAAACTATTGACGATAGAACAAAATTATGTTCTACATTGTTAAAGAAATATCAATATCTACAAAAATAATAATAAAGAGGAAAGATTTGTTTGTTTGTTTGCATTGAATAGGTTCCGAAACTACTGGACCGATTTAAATAATTCTTTCACCGTTGGGAAGCTACACTGTCATCGCGTGACATAGGCTATTTTTTACCCAATTGCGCAGAAGGAGGGCAATATTTTTATTGAAAAACTACGCGTGCGGAGCTGCGGATTGGTCAGTTAGTATTTTATAACAAAAAGGTAAGCTTTTAACTAATTCTCTCAGGTCATCAGTTTCGATGATCCAGGTGGTCCCAACGGCCTGAGATCAGGCTGTTGCAAGATAAATGCAATTAACTTTTGAACTGTAGAACTACAAATTCAAAGGTGCGTGGCGCAGTGGGCGTATAACCGGCTGAGACGCAGGAGGTAGCGGGCTCGATTCTCGCTGCGGAACAAATGTTTGTATGATCTACTGATATTTGTTCCGGGTCTGGATGTTTTTCTATATAATTATAAGTATGTATTTACAAAAAAAAGTATATAAGTATCTATCAGTTATCTGGTTTCCATAGTAACAAGCTCTGCTTAGTTTGGGGCTAGATAGCGCTGTGTGAAGTGTCCAGCAATTATTAATTATTATTATTAAAGAATAGTGTTTTCGGGCACTACAAAATCATAATGGAAAAATGACATGGAAGCCAGATTCCCATGAAGCCATGGGGCCCAAAGGTTAATGTCTATCTTGTACATTTTCTCTCCAGCTGCTAATTCCAATAGCTTTTGTCTTTTGCCACTTGGTTAGGCCTGCCACGGTGTCTCTGGTTGTCTGGTTTGCTTAGAAGACGTTTCGGTGTTCTGGCGTCCTCCATTCGTTCTATGTGGCCAGTCCATCGGAGAAGATCAGTTATAATGAACCATACAACATTCGGTCCTTGAAACATGTTGTAGTGTTTGTGGTTGTATCGCGTTCGCCAGCATTCACCATTTAGTACACACGGCTACACATCAAGGTATACCTTTCCAGTATAAGCTGACCTCTCATTCTACGAAAAGCCTACACAATGCGAGGTCAGCTTATACTGGAATGGTATAATCGATCTTCCGTTGGAACCATTTAAAAATAGGATGTCACGGATGACTGCCCGCAATTACAAAAAATATGAATATATAGATAAATATAAGTTACTACATTAAGAAAACTTTTACCCTTCTTGAACCCCAATATCTCAACAACCCCCCAAGATTTTTAGCTCATTTAGTTACACCAAAAATGTGCAATCACTACCTACCTATGTATTAAATTTCACGATGATCGGATCAACGCTTCGAAAGTTATCCTCTGACAAACATACATACATACAACGCCGGTTTGCCCAATTTGATTTAGAGATCTCGCTTCGCTCGATCAATAAAAATGAATTACCGAAATGTTTGTACGCGCATAACTTCCAAACGACTGCACCAAATTGGATAAACCCTTTGTTTTATGTGTTCGTTATTGTCAGGAAAAGGTTTGTATGAAAAAAAATATTTAAAAAATGATAGCAATTATTTAAAAATCTCCGAAAGAACGGCTAGACCGATTTCTATGAAATTTGGTATATAGATAGACTATGATCGGGATTGAAACTAAGGTTACCTTTTATCCGACTGCGCAGGAGGGTAATGTTTTTATGGACAAACCACGCGTGCGAAGCCGCGGGCGGATCAGCTAGCCAGGGGTCGGCAACCTTTTGCTATAGCAGGGCCATATATGTTGCCAAAGTATCAGTGCGGGCCGCACTTATTTTTATATGTTCGGACATGTATTTTTAATATTTAAAATAAAACGCATATATATTCATACAATCATGTCTATTTAAATTGAATTACTATACTAACATAAAAGTAAGAACTAGTGAGATTTTTGCGGCTGCATTTGACTTGCTAGTTTTTTAACGTCTGCTTTCATTTTAGTCGTAGACACGCGCAGTATCTCGTCTAAATGTTCATCCGTTAATCGCGAACAATTCTTATTTTTGCGATAGTTGAGAATTGAAAAAGTCTGCTCACACAAATATGTACTACCAAACATAGTGATTATCTGCTGAGCAAACTTTTTCAATTCTTTGAAGTTTTCAGAACTCAAACCTCCGTAGAAATATACCAAGTCAGTGTTTTCCTTAAATGCCGTTTTAAGTGTGCTATTACTTTGCAAATCTGCTATCTTCATTTGCAAATTGCTTGGTACATCATTAATATCAATTGCAAAAGGGTTTTGGAATATTTCCATGTTAAGGGAGATCTTTTTAAAGTCGGTGAATCGATTTACAAACTCTGTTTGTAGTTGTGTTAATACATTTCTCACTGTAATGTTATGCCACTCAAAAATGATCTCCAGCTTCTTCCACGGCTTGCTTGCAATTAGAAAATGGTCAAGCTTTTTTTCATCAATATGCTTGATAAACAGTTTCAGTTTCATCTCAAATGACTTTACATCTGAATGTATATCGCAAATCAATTTATTTTTTCCTTGTAAGCGTTTGTTGCGCTGATTCAGTTCCATAGATAAATCAGTCAAAAAACCAAGATCGATAATCCACTGTTTCTTAGTAAGCTGTTCCACTGGCTTTCTTTTCATCTCCACGAAGTTGCCAATTTCTTTCCTCAAATCAAAAACCGTTCCAAAACGGCACCTCGACTGAGCCACCTCACTTTACAATAGGAAACCACGTCACCATGATCAGCTTCCAGAACTTCCAAAAACTTTTGGAACTGACGGTGTGAGCCCATTTCTTCCTATAAAATTAAGTTAAGTTACAGTATCCATTATTTCTTTCCAGGATATAACCTTGGAGCACAATGCCTCTTGATGGACAATACAATGAAAAATCAATAGCACAGTAGATCTAGAATCTTTCACTTTGCTGATGATTCTCCGAACAACACCTTTGTTTTGACCGCTCATGTTCTTGCCTCCATCGGTAGTGACACTTGTTAACTTTTCCCAGCTTAATTGCAATGAATCCAGAGCTTGTTGCAAATGGTGAAATAAATCTTTTCCCGTAGTTGTACCTTTCAAACTGCACATTTTCACAAGCTCTTCGTAAACACTAAAGTTTTCGTCAATGCCGCGTACAAATATGAGTAGCTGTGCTGTATCCGACACGTCCGTACTTTCATCCAGCGCTAAAGAGAAGCAGTCAAAAGACTGCGCCTTATCCTTGAGTTGTTCACACAAATTAGCACCCAAGTCTTCGGTACGTCGGGTGCAAGTTCTGGCAGAGAGACTAAGACTTTAAAACATTTTTTTCTGCTCTGGGCATATTTCTTCTGCGTTAGCTAAGACACACTCTTTTACTAATTCACTATCGGTAAACGGACGTCCCCTTTTTGCTAGGATCTCTGCTACCCTGTAGCTGCCACGAACATTTGATTCGCTATTGTCTGCCAAAACCTTAAATATGTTTTGTTGATTTTTAATGACGATTTCAAAGTGGAAATTTTCCTTTTCCCCTCAATCTGTCTCAATCAATATTTACCCATCAATCTGAAGGTTCACATAAACAAGCAGTAAACAAAATATAACAAATTGCTCGCGATTGCATACAACGTACTTACCTCATACGTCGTGAGAAGCTATCAGCGAAGGGAAGAAAGGTGAAACGAAACGCGTAGCTGGCAACCAGATGAGACGGGAGGCAAGAGCTGCGCGCGGCTGTGATGTTAACGAAAGCCGGTCGCTTTGAATTTTTTCGCCGCCGCACACCTGCGTCTAATCAAAGAGTGCCGCCGCCTATTGTCTCAAAGGAGCCGCCGCCAACGGCCACGTGCGGCGGATAAGCGCAAAAGAAATTGCCAAGAATTGACCACATCAAATCTTTATTTTTGGTAGAAACAATACATAACATCACAGTCTTGATAAACAGTTCTTAAGAAATGAAATAGGTATATTTTTATCACCCCGCGTGGGAGCGAGCTTTCCATAAAAAAAACCATATACATTCTAGTGAATTTATATATTTTTTTCTTGCGGACCTCAGGCTTGCGGGCCGCACCGATATAGTCCACGGGCCGCCGGTTGCCGACCCCTGAGCTGGTCTATACTTCTATACTAATATTATAAAGAGGAAAGATTTGTATTTTTGTATTTTTGTGTGTATGTTTGTAATGAATAAACTCAGAAACTACTGTGCCGATTTCAAAAATTCTTTCTATATTATTTATCTATATATTATATTTATTGGCTATATTTATTGCTAGAAAAGAATAGGGATCCTTACTAAAACTTAAGTAACGTAACCCAAGGTGTAAAAAAAGTGCCCTAAAACGTCTTTCGTCGCATGCGCTGCGGAAACTATTGACGATAGAACAAAATTATGTTCTACATTGTTAAAGAAATATCAATATCTACAAAAATAATAATAAAGAGGAAAGATTTGTTTGTTTGTTTGCATTGAATAGGTTCCGAAACTACTAGACCGATTTAAATAATTCTTTCACCGTTGGGAAGCTACACTGTCCTCGGGTGACATAGGCTACTTTTTACCCAATTGCGCAGAAGGAGGGTAATATTTTTATTGAAAAACTACGCGTGCGGAGCTGCGGATTGGTCAGCTAGTATTTTATAACAAAAAGGTAAGCTTTTAACTAATTCTCTCAGGTCATCAGTTTCGATGATCCAGGTGGTCCCAACGGCCTGAGATCAGGCTGTTGCAAGATAAATGCAATTAACTTTTGAACTGTAGAACTACAAATTCAAAGGTGCGTGGCGCAGTGGGCGTATAACCGGCTGAGACGCAGGAGGTAGCGGGCTCGATTCTCGCTGCGGAACAAATGTTTGTATGATCTACTGATATTTGTTCCGGGTCTGGATGTTTTTCTATATAATTATAAGTATGTATTTACAAAAAAAAGTATATAAGTATCTATCAGTTATCTGGTTTCCATAGTAACAAGCTCTGCTTAGTTTGGGGCTAGATAGCGCTGTGTGAAGTGTCCAGCAATTATTAATTATTATTATTAAAGAATAGTGTTTTCGGGCACTACAAAATCATAATGGAAAAATGACATGGAAGCCAGATTCCCATGAAGCCATGGGGCCCAAAGGTTAATGTCTATCTTGTACATTTTCTCTCCAGCTGCTAATTCCAATAGCTTTTGTCTTTTGCCACTTGGTTAGGCCTGCCACTGTGTCTCTGGTTGTCTGGTTTGCTTAGAAGACGTTTCGGTGTTCTGGCGTCCTCCATTCGTTCTATGTGGCCAGTCCATCGGAGAAGATCAGTTATAATGAACCATACAACATTCGGTCCTTGAAACATGTTGTAGTGTTTGTGGTTGTATCGCGTTCGCCAGCATTCACCATTTAGTACACACGGCTACACATCAAGCTATACACTTCCAGTATAAGCTGACCTCTCATTCTACGAAAAGCCTACACAATGCGAGGTCAGCTTATACTGGAATGTGTAGCTTGATGTGTAGCCGTGTGTATAACACCACAGATACCTTAAATAAAAAACTCGTTAATAGATCTAAAGATCTCTAAATCTAATCTCTAAGTGAGGTCTATAAACTGTACGCTTCTTTAGTAAACTTTCTATTTCCTTTCGATATATATTGTTAAAGTATATATGTATGTATGTATTTTATATTTTATTTATGTAAGTATATGTAGGATTTTTTTAGGTTTAAGTATTTATTTTTATCCTACATAAATAGGTATTTATTGTAAAACCGCCTCCTCAAAACGTTTTTCAATCCAGTCCATCCAAAGGTCGCCTGAAAGCTTTGAGCGATAAGGCCGCCCATTGTACCACCATGTATTAGTCTAAGTATTCTAGATTAAGTTATTGTAATTTGGTGTAACAATAAAGAATTAACTATCTATCTAAATCATCAAACAGATCCTGCGATACCTGTGTATAAAGCTAGACTAGATTATTAAGGCTATAGGTATCTAAAACACCATACAATAACTGATAGTTACAATTTCCATTTACGTAATCTAAACCTACCTAGCATAATCTAGGTATCTAAGTACAGGAAGCTTTGGTATCCCAGACTTTCTCTGCTCCGAATCTCAGACGAACTGATTGCTTCCTGCTTATCAGTCGTGACAATATTGTGTTGTGTTTGATGTGAAGTTACAGCTCTGGAACTTGCTCGAATACTTTAAGCTAAATTCTTTTTTAGGGTTCCGTAGCCAAATGGCAAAAAATGGAACCCTTATGGATTCGTCATGTCTGCCTGTCTGTCCGTCCGTATGTCACAGCCACTTTTCTCCGAAACTATAAGAACTATACTATTGAAACTTGGTAAGTAGATGTATTCTGTGAACCGCATTAAGATTTTCACACAAAAATAGAAAAAAAGCAATAAATTTTAGGGGTTCCCCATACTTAGAACTGAAACTCAAAATATTTTTTTTTCATCAAACCCATACGTGTGGGGTATCTATGGATAGGTCTTCAAAAATGATAATGAGGTTTATAATATAATTTTTTTCTAAACCGAATAGTTTGCGCGAGAGACTTCCAAAGTGGTAAAATGTGTCCCCCCTACTGTAGCGTCTAAAATAAGAGAATGATAAAACTAAAAAAAATATATGATGTACATGCAACCTTCAACCGAAAATTGGTTTGAACGAGATCTAGTAAGTAGTTTTTTTTAATACGTTATAAATCGTAAACCGCAATTTACCTTTCATTCAATCAACTCAAATATAAAAAAAGTTACAACGACTTACAAGAACTTTTATATTATGTTACTTGCTGCTCCGGAACCCTTCATGAACGAGTCCGACTCGCACTTGGCCGCTTTTTTTTATGAGAGCATATTAAACCTTACCAAGTCGTCTGCCCATCTTGTAGGTGGACGTCCTACGCTGCGCTTGCCGGTCCGTGGCCTCCATTCGAGAACTTTCCGGCCCCGGGCCGGCCGCCGGGCTTTGGTAAGAACCGCAGGTCGGCGTTGGATGCAGGCCGCTTCCAACCGCAGTTCCTGGAGATCAATGAGGGAGGCCTTTGTCCAGCAGTGGACGTCCTATGGCTGATATGATGATGATGATGATTATGCCTTCGAACCCTGATAGATCAAGGTATAAATAAGTAGATAGAAATGTATTAAAACATTGTAACAACAAAATTAAATTATAAAAATGTTTATTGCAATGTTCGCCTTCTTCTAGAGACTATTTGTAGAGTATGTACGTTATTGTTAACCGATATCAGAAAAGGAGGAGGTTCTCAATTCGGCTGTATTTTTTGTATGTATGTTAAATAATATCTCGGTCAATTGTTAGGTGAATTTAAGCCTGGTCACAAAAGGTGCCCAGCCAAACCACCAAAGATAGTTCCTTATACGTTTGGTGAGGATCTGACGATGGACTACAAATAAGAAACCTCAACGGAGTTTTTAGTACAACTTTATTATTCAGGGAAGTCGGTTTTTTTTTGTAAAAAAAATATTATTCTTTTTAACAGACTTCAAAAAAGGAGGACACTCTTCAGGTTTTTTTTAGGTTTGTTACCTCAAAACTTTCGACTGGGAAAACCGATTTTGATGATTCTTTTTTTATTTGAAAGCTGGTGCTTCCCGTGTGGTACCATTTCCATTTGGTCCATTTCTGACAATGGCATCCATGAAAAAATCATATAAGTCTTAAACTTCTTAAATTTTTTTTGTTATGTTTGTTAGCTCAGAACTTCGTTAAATATCAAACGATTTGGAATTTTTTTTTTTTAATTTTTTTTATGGCAAACGAGCATGCAGTCCACCAGATGTTAAGTGGCTACTGCAGCCCATGGATATCTACATAGAATCCAAAACAAGCTATTATGTTGTCTTGATCTCTATGTGGATACGTTGTCATACTATAGGACTTAGCTGTTATGCCTATGTGCCAGTAATTACAGGAACATACCATTACCATCTAACCGGAACACAGCAGCACAAGTACTGCTATTTGGCGGCCGATAAAGGTAAGGCGGTGGTGCCCACTTCTTCGAGCTCGTTCACAAAAGCTCTACCACCAGTATTTGAAAGGATATACTTTTAGATTGATCCCATGGAAATTTTATCGAAATTTTTGGTTTTTACTGTTATCTGAAGTTGATTATATTTTTGTAAAAAAGTTAATTGTTAACCTATGACGTAAATTAGATGAGCTTCTGAAACGGTCATAATCAAATTGATGCCTTTTTAGACTTGACTAAAAATTAGATGAGCTTCTGGAACGGTCATAATCAAATTGATGCCTTTTTAGACTTGACTAAAAATTAAATGAGCTTCTGGAACGGTCATAATCAAATTGATGCCTTTTTATACTTGACTAAAAATTAGATGAGCTTCTGGAACGGTCATAATCAAATTGATGCCTTTTTAGACTTGACTAAAAATTAGATGAGCTTGTGGAACGGTCATGATCAAATTGATGCCTTTCTATACTTGACTAAAAATTAGATGAGCTTCTGGAACGGTCATAATCAAATTGATGCCTTTTTAGACTTGACTAAAAATTAGAAGAGCTTCTGGAACGGTCATAATCAAATTGATGCCTTTTTAGACTTGACTAAAAATAATAAATACGGAAGTTGTAATCCCAGAAAATAAATAAGGACCTCTTTTCATTTTAGAATATAAAATGCATTAGCTAATGCTTAGAGATAATGCGTCATTTGTGTTGTAACAACCTTACAGGTTGTAAAGCTTTTCTTACAAACATTAGTCTAGAATGAAACTTTGAACCTTGCTCCACATTTCGACAAAAGGATTACTGCAATTACATAAAAAAATACTCGTAATGAAATTTATTATGATGACCGTGAAATTACCCCTGAAAATCTGAACTCTATCTTCAGAGTCATAAGAGCGAAGAGTTCACCGAGATATATTTTTTGCTGCTAGAAATTACTTAAATTCTGACCTCTGAACTTAGATTTCACTTCTCCCAATCATTTTCGTCCATTATTTTGAAGCTCAGCCATAAAATTATGTACTCAGATATCTATTATGTCTACGTTTTGTCAAATGGTTCAAAAGTAGCGCAGAGTCAATGCCGTTTTGTCTGCAAAGTACCTATTGCAAGGTCTGCCAA
The DNA here is from genome assembly GCA_918857605.2 of Philereme vetulata. NCBI lineage: Eukaryota > Metazoa > Arthropoda > Insecta > Lepidoptera > Geometridae > Philereme > Philereme vetulata. The sequence goes on along the minus strand of OU975422.1, from coordinate 8,110,746 downwards.
GGACAAGAGAGGTGTTCTTATGACTTCTGATGAATCACGTTTTGGTAGCGAAATCATATTTAGTTGTAGGTAAGGAGATATAGCCCTGAAAAGGAATGGCGCCAACGGTAGTTTTACCCTTTTGCCACGTTTAATATTTGAGTATGTCTCTGAAAGATAAAATCCTGAACAACTTACATACAATGCCACATGAATAAGTAAGTAGTCCAACCATGATATACCTACTATAGTTTTAAGCGAGGGCAATCGTAGGACTAGTGTTCTATAGGAGCTTAGACAAAAGATTGTAGTACATTATCAATAAATCGCTTAGGATAAACCCTTGTTTTAAGTTTAAATAATTCCTTATTCTTATCTACCGTTAGTTACTCACCATTAGTTTTAATAATGTCAACCCCTTTCACTAAGGTAGGTTCTCCTTTCGTGCTCTGTTTTGGTAATTATTCACCAACCATCCCATAGTCATTTTCTGTCTAATAGCTTAACAATTTTGGGAGCATCCAAGTACGAAAAAATAGCTAGTAATGACACGTATTACTCAATAAATAAGTGCTCATTTCCTCGGAACCTATATCTTTTAGCAGAGCACATTAGACTATCGTCGTGCCCACTGTGCCATTGTGTCCATTGCTCGCTCTAGTTCTTGTGCACTTTCGTTTTTTTTTCTGCGACATCGGTTATTATTCTATTGAGAACGAGGTTATGCAACCACTGCCTTTGAAGTTTTGATATAATTTTTACTTCTTTGTGAACTGTTACCACCGTCTACATTTCCGAATTTCAGCTTTATTCCGTCGATTTAGAGTTGAATGGGTTTGAATGAATGGTAAAAATAAGTTGGTGGGGTATGATCGTGACTGCAGAAGCGACTGGGGGGGTTCTTACGCAAGTGCCACTTATAATTATCTACGTTGAAAGTGCAGAATTAGCGGTGCAGCTACTCGTTTTGGCGTTCAATCGAATTTAGCGATGCATTTTCGTGTTGCAACCTGGTTAGTGGTGCTTCTTCATTGCTCTTTTTAATTTGTACTTCGAGCATTATTGTAAATAAGGGATTTATCACGTACCGTAATACGCAATCATTAATATTGTATTTATAATAATGATTGAAATAAGTCACATAAGTTTTCCAAGTAAAATTGTAGGTACACACGGCTACACATCAAGCTATACGTTCCAGTATAAGCTGACCTCGCATTGTGTAGGCTTTACGTAGAATGAGAGGTCAGCTTATACTGGAAATATATAGCTTGATCTGTAGCCGTGCGTGTACTACGAGGCGTAAATTCCCCACATTCATTCTTTCACTGTATACTGTTCTCTATTATGCGTACAATTACCCTTTTCAGGACAACATATATTATTCTGGAATACCCTCATTCATCTTTATTCTCTTTCATCACAAGGCCTCTCTTAGGACCATCCCTAAAACTGGGCTAACCTAACCTACGGGCACAAGACAAAACCAAGGGACCAAGTAAACTCCCATGGGCTGAGGTCATCACGTGAATGCAGTTTTTTTAACTGTGCTGGATAGCAAAACAGACTATATTTATATTCTTGAAATCATAGCAATATTGTCAGTACCTAGGTCCGTAATACTAGGTTAATACCTACCGCATAAGCATAACATACCATTACCATGCTTGCACACTTATTAGTACCACCTAGAATTGGTGTCGGTGCATCTTGAAAGTTGCATGAACTGTTACATGTTCTCCGCTCCGGTTGGTATAGGTTTTGGTATTTAAATCCTAACACTAGTCTGTTACGAAGATCTGTGATCATCAATAGATGTGACAGATAAGGCTTGATAGATGGTATTTACATATTCTATTAGTTTTACATGACAAAAACATAAAATAAATAATGAAATTACCCACCATTCCTTCTCGAATCCGTTGATGTCGTCGCACCAACGCTTTCGCGGCCGACCCCGACGTCGCTGTCCATCCTCCGGTACCCGAGGTGTTATGATATTGGCCCATTTCTCCGGAAGCATTTGACTTACGTGCCCGCCAAGGATCGCGATAGGTGGAACGAGTTGGGGGGAGGTCTTTGCCCAGCAGTGGGAAAATGTAGGCTAGCTAAAAAAATGACATTTCACACAGCGCTATTAAGCCCCAAACTAAGCAAAGCTTGTACATGGGAACCAGATAACTGATAGAATTGTTCTCGTTGAGAAACACCAAGCATAGCCCGCTCCATAGCACGCTGAGCGACCTTGAGCCTTCTTAATGTGGCCCATAATGAGAGACATAATATAAAGTCTAAATACTTTCGTCCTCAGACAGGTGTATTGGACGAGTGAATTCCTCTCAGTCAGCATTAATCCGCAAAAAAGACATGGCCAATTCGTGCACAGCTAACTATGCTAGGTTCCCTCACGATGTTTTCCTTCATCGTTTTGATCACGTTAGTGCACACATCAATTTTCCGTGCACCGTTATTATGAGGTATGTTTGTAATCTGCTTGGAATCTTTCATAATAGTAATATTAATGTTTATTAACCTCCTTGATCCTGTCATAGATGTTAAATGATGATGGGGTCGTATTCGAGTAAACCGGTGGTCTTATTATTCCCGATGTAAGCATTGGATGGTACCATCTTCACACTGTGCTCCTGCTAATAACTCATAGGCAGATCAGAGATTCCAGCGACAGATGTGCGACTCGCAGCAATCTTTATTAGGTCGTCTTTCCATGTATTGGGAGGCCGTTTCTACGCTACGTTTTTCAGTGAGAAACTATAATAGGTTGATACGTTAACTTAACTACATGTTTTAATGTTATGTAGATAGGTATTGTTATATCAAATTACTTGATGGAAAGTTAATTATTCTGGCTTTGGTCATAAACAAATTAATAGTCTACCTCATAATCTATGTTCATGATGTTCTCATACTAGATCGTGGCCAGGAAGTGCAGACGATGTTGAAATATGCTCACAGCGTTAATTTCTTGCTACAACATATATCTATGCCATCTATTGGCGCATTTATGAACAAAGCAGGTTTATTTTGTGTTCAATCAAATCAAATCACTCAGTGACCAACTAACTCTCTGGGTGACTTTCAATATAGAAAAGAGGGTTGGTAAAAACAATTCTAGGCTTAGGACGGATACTTTTGAAGGGAAGCTACTGGATGGAACCCATCCTCATTGGCTAGCATGCTAAAAAAGTATGTTTAATTAAGCTAGTGGTCAACTCTGGCGTCGGATTTTTTAGGCCGCTCTAAGCAAGGCCGTCTTTAACTATGCTGGGGCCCTTGGGCACACAAGAATTGGGGGCCCTTTTGGAAAGCAAAGAAAGCTAATTATACTAACATTTTATCATCATCCGGGGATTCCCCCAACCATAGACTAGAATGTCAACTGTGCAGCTTGACTTTGGAATCGGAGTGCTTTGCATGAGTGACCGCTAGATGGTGTACTTAGTAAATTAGGATGCGTTCTGAAATACTATTGATTAGTAGATACAACCCGACAAAAAAATTAGACGTTGGCGCTGTTACTGTGTTCGACTAAAATGTTTTGAGAATATACTTATGTGTGAGAAATTGTCGGTACTTCGGGGCCCCCTGAGGATGGGGGGCCCTGGACATGGGCCCCGTGTGCCCTTATGGTAAAGACAGCACTGGCTCTAAGGCTGGCTCTAAGGCGCCAAATTTTGGCGGTATGACCGCCCATTATACCACACTTATGAGTTTTTATGTTACTTAATAATTATTGTTGCTCGTCCTAACCTATGGTCGCTGATCGTGCATGTCATAAAAGAATATAAATTTGCCAGAAAGCAGTGGAACGCTGTTAAAGGTTGGGAGTCGTTGGGTGCAGGCCGCACAAGACCGGTCACTCTGGAAATCTATGGATGTCCTGTGGCTGATATGATGATTATGATGAATGGAACGCAGCGTTCTCGGATTCAAACTATATGGCATCCGGGTCTCCCCGGTCCTGCGAATCCGGAGCATGTCCCGGTTGCTTCCAGGTAAAAATCGGAGTCTGATGGCCTCGGATCGTGTGTAGTCGATGCAGGAAAAATTCAAACGTTTGGTTGTGCGACGGATTGGTCAGGGGCCGTTAAAAAACGGTTCCTGACAAGCCCGGATGCCATATAGTTTGAGCCTAAGACTACCACAGTTTGCGTTCGTTGACCGGCATTGCCAATGTTGAAAAATACTGCCAGGCTCAAATGTCTCAATGCTCAAGCGATCAATAAAGAGTGATCTATCTACCAGGGGGCCAACCTCAATCTGTTATAGCAATATTAAAGTTATATTACACTGACATTTAGTAAGTACCATGACCCTCAATTAGCAAGCTTACTTTATTATTGTAAAGGCGAAGCAGTTTTGGTGACGTCACCATAAATCGTTCACTCAAAACGTTTCACATTAGAGCTCAAATAAACCGTAAAATTATCCTAAAAAATATTTACGCAATGTTTTATACTAAACGTGGTGTAATCAGTAGAAAACACAAAATATACATGCAATGTTTAAAAGTTTTGTGGTTCAAATCGAAGTAATGTTGCTACGAGCTTGAAACAAAACGCTGCTGAAACATGATGGTTTTCTAAAAGATTGTGGTTTGTTCTGTTTAGCTGCATGTCGATTGCAAACTGCTTTTAACGTGAATGGGCTGTATTGCTTATGGTCGCAGTTAAATGTGGGTTTAGTGTCCATTACACCTCTTATTAATAGCAAAGGACAAATGTGAGGAAAATGGAGAATTATGGAGGTTTAAGGTGATAAAGGCTTGCGGTAATGATGCATTACAACCTCTGTGGTGCAGTGGACGAATAGCCGGCTGAGACGCAGGAGGTTGCGGGTTCAATTCCCGCCGCGGAACAAATGTTTGCATGATCTACAGATATTTGTTCCGGGTCTGGGTATTTTTCTATGTATTATAAGTATGTATTTACAAAAAAAAGTATATAAGTATTCTATCAGTTATCTGGTTCCCATAGTACAAGCTTTGCTTAGTTTGGGCTAGATGACGTTGTGTGAAATGTCCAGCATTATTTATTTTATTTATTACCGGGTGATAACGTTAAATAGGTAATAGCTGGTATTTTTGACTGCAATATAATTAATTTAGCCAGGCTATTAGCATAGTCTTTATACCACTCAATTCAGCCGCTGTACCCGCTGTAATTTAAATCTGAAGTCTAGAGCACAGGCGCCGGGTAGCCAGACTTTCAGTTTTTCACAAGATTCATTTTGGTGAATGTGCGCAAGATCTTCATGACCTTATCCCTTCGTCCCCTTCCGCCACCGGACAAGCAGACGTACCGAGAAGTACCACCCATACCTGGTCGGCATAACACTTTGCCGTACCAAACGATTTGCTTCAACTTTTCTTGTTAGCACAAGTAAGGGGTGGAACTCACTTCCGGCGTATGTTTTTCCGAACCAGTATAATCACGGAGTCTTCGAGTCCAGAGTGAATAGGTTATTTCTAGGCAAGCGTGCTCCATCTTCGATCACATCATCACTTACAGCGCACATAAGCGCTTAGCTATCATCAATTAAAAAAAAGTTGAGGTGAGTTATTGAGGTGTGTTATTTTATCTCAGGTTTCTGGTAGAAATTTTCTAGATTTGAAGTTGACTCGCATCTTTAAGATTGCAATGAATAAATATTGTTTAGCTTTGAAGTACCTACTTCATGAAGTAGTGGCTGAACAACTCCCTAGGATGGCATACTTAGTCGCTCAGTCTGTATGTGCTTTGTAGGTAGGAGCTGTGTTAACATACCAACCTACGAATAATATTATTCGTGAATACAAACCATATAATAAAAATGACTTTGTCTTGAAGACTTGATATCATCTTTATCATCAGGTTAATTATACTTATATAAACTACTTATTAAGGTCGCAAATAAAACAAGCATTACGTCCCACCTGATGGAATGCGGTTACCCGTAGCCATGGACCTTCGTAACACCAAAAGCGTACGTTGCCGACCCTTTAAAAGTTTAAAGGTCTGGAGCCTCCCCCATAATCCGGTCGCAAAAGATGAACTTTGAAATCTACATTACCTCAGTCATTATGTCAGAGATCTTTGCGACATAGTTTAGTCTATACATAGTATCCTTATCCTGTCCCAGAGACGGTAGATCATATCATGACCCTTTTGAACTTACTACCTTTTCCCTTTACGGTCTGACCTAAGGGTTACTGTGCAAAGAGGCAGCTTTATTACCTCAGTTGGCAGGACCGTCTTAGGCCACGTAGAACCGTCGGGGACACAGAGATTGGGGCCCTTTAGAAAATAAAAAAAATATAATGAAAACATCAGTTTATTTATAATTACTGCATGACTTTATTGGTTCATTTGGTTAGTTTAAAAAAATCGAACAATGTATTTGTCACAATTTTGTAACATATTTTTTTACTGTTTAGAAAGTATTAAGACATCTCATCGGGTTTCTGGTTTACAATTAAATTAAAAAGAAATCATAGCATTTTTGAGTAAAATTACACAAAAAAAAGAGCTCCTCGTTTTCAGTGTAAACACCAAAGTCAGGATTTTGAGGCTCCCCATTAAGCCGGGGGCCCTGAGCTCGTGCTCCATGTGCCCTAATGGAAAAGATGACACTGTCAGTAGGCCTTCTAATGCTTAGGCTAATATAAATACTATGTTAGTTCTTCGTACGTGCTCGGTTCGGCTAGCCATGTCTCAGTCACACAAATATCAAAATACACGTGGAAGAGAGTGATAAAGATTTAGTTTTTTTGTTTTTCTTATCACGTGTTACTTAAATGACTATTTTCACAGCCATAGGTGAGCTAACCAACTAAAACTTAGATAAGTTGATAATTATCGTAATAACCGGTTCGTTTTAGTAATATTAAATTGGAATCACGGGATTTGAATTTCGATTGATTTGTAATGGTACCTATTAAGAAATTCACTGGAAAGTGCAGCGCAGAACGGCAGGACTTGAAATATGTCCTTATAAGGTTACTGGGAGCCGTTGGATACAGACCGCACAAGATCGATCGCTCTCGATAATTAATATCGTCTAAACAAATAATGCTGGATATTTCACACAGTGCTATCTAGCCCCAAACTAAGCAAAGCTTGCACCAGATAACTGATAGAATACTTAATACATTATTTTTGTAAATACATTATATGTTAGTCAACTTATAGTATATAGAAAAATACCTAAACCAGGAACAGATATCTGGTAGACCATGCAATCATTTGTCCCAGAGCGGGAATCGAACCCGCTACCTTCTGTGACTCAGCCGGCTATTCGCCCACTGCGCCACAGAGGTCCTAAATATTAACTTGTACCTAAATTTCCTAAGTAGGGTCATAATTAGCTTATGCAGTACCTGAGTACATTCAATGAACAAGTAAACTGAACATTTGACGCAACGTAGCTTGCTGATTATCAGTAATTGCTGGCATAACTAGCAGTTTGGCTGGTGTTACCTCAGCTGGCATGCTCCATTTGGCAGTACCTACGAGGTAGATAGGTGCTTCCAATATTGTGTGGTCTAATGAAGATACGTGAAACGATCTCATAACTCAAATGTTGTTTGAAAATACCTACTTAACTTATTTATTTTATTTAATTTCGGAACAACAAACAGTTACACTATATAGATTAGGTAAGATAGAGTATTCATGTGATAGAAGTGTTAATAAGCCACTACGTTATTCACATATTGGTAAGACAGTCTTGTACCTAATGTATATGTAGATGGAACTAGAGGGCCTAAATACTTATGGCGCTAATGTATTGGCGAGATGTCAAAATCAATACCGACTTTCTCCTCAGTTTCGGAGCTTGAGGATTGCCGGAGAAAATCATTCAAAAGGTAAATGTGTAATGTAACTGAAGAAAAGTAAAATTCATACACAATACTCGATCGGAAATCCCTGATGGGTGCACGGCTCAGGTCGGCTAGACAGGGGATCCTGGTGGCCAATCAAATTTTTGGAACTTATAAATTAAGAAAACCGGCCAAGTGCGAGTCAGACGCGCCCATGAAGGTTACCTTAGCAGCAAGTAACATAATATAAAAGTTCTTGTAGTTCGTTGTAACTTTTTTTATATTTGAGTTGATTGAATGAAAGGTAAATTGCGGTTTAAGATTTATGACGTATTAAAAAAAACTACTTACTAGATCTCGTTCAAACCAATTTTCGGTGGAAGTTTGCATGGTAACGTAGGTACATCATATATTTTTTTTTAGTTTTATCATTCTCTTTATTTTAGAAGTTACAGGGGGTGACACACATTTTACCACTTTGGAAGTGTCTCTCGCGTAACTATTCGGTTTAAAAAAAACTATATTAGAAATCTCAATATCATTTTTTAAGACCTATCCATAGATACACCACACGTATGGGTATGATGAAAAAAAATTTTGAGTTTCAGTTCTAAGTATGGGGAACCCCCAAAATTTATAGTTTTTTTCTATTTTTGTGTAAAAATCTTAATGCGGTTCACAGAATACATCTACTTACCAAGTTTCAACAGTATAGTTCTTATAGTTTCGGAAAAAAGTGGCTGTGACATACGGACGGACAGACAGGCAGACATGACGAAGCCATAAGGGTTCCGTTTTTTGCCATTTGGCTACGGAACCCTAAAACGTATATAAGTATTCTATCAGTTATCAGGTTCCCATAGTACAAGCTCTGCTTAGTTTGGGACTAGATATCACTGTGTGAAATGTCCAGCATTGTTTATTTATTTAACTATTTAGCTTGTAAGGTACAATAAAGAATTTTCATTCATTCATTCATTCACTATCTTTTTTCAGGAGCATGCTAGCAGCCGCGCACGTATTAGCGACGGACGAAGAAATATCTAATAATGAAGAATCTTCTCGACGTCGAGTAACAAACAAACAAATAAACAAACATCCAAACTTTCACATTTATAATATTAGTGTGATAGGCTAGCGTTTGACTACGATCTCGCCTAATGGTAAGTGATAATGCAGTGTACGATGGAACACGCTTGCCTAGAATAAACCTATTCACTCGCGACTTAAAGGCCCCTAGGTTTAGTTATCAGGAAACACAGACTCAGGCAAGCCATTCCACTCTTTGTCTCTTTGGCGGTGTCCTAGGTTAACAACGCGCGATTGATGCCTTTGCAGTACTCGTACATACGTTCATAGGCTACGGTAACCGCATACCATCGTGAACTATATGTTTGATTACCCCTTAGTGGTATGAATAAATAGTTACTTGGATAGAGACTGCTGATGACTGGTATTTTACAAGCTGTTTTTTAACTTACAATGTATGTATGTTTGTCCGGGTGGAATCTTGCAACTGAATTTTAAACCCGTTCCCCTCAACCGATTCAGCATTCTAATTTGGAATACATATGTAACTTCGATGACAATGCAATAATATGGTACCATGGAGGTGCTCTCATGACGGAGATGGATGCTAGACAACGGAACTTTTGAATGGATTATAGTAGGCTACTAGTGTTTGGGCTCATTTGAATTTGCTTGCGGCTCCGATTATGAGTTTTATAAAAGCTTGTTTGAAAAAATAATTTTTCAAAGAAAAACTTATTAAACTGAGCGCTCCCATGCTTGCGTTGGACATCTTATCATGCCATAAGATGACGGTCGCTACTTTAAGACGTGAAGCTGGCAGCCTAGTCATCAAATTAAATAAACATTTATTTCAGACAACAAATACTATTCTAAACTAATCTAAAGAGCCCGCTGGATCCCATTGCTGCCATTTCCTTCTTCCATTCATCCCAGTCTAGTGCTTTTGTCGACCAGTTCGCACTGTGCGCGTCAAGTTCGTCCTGCCATCTCCGCCTGCGCCGGGCACGCAGTCTCGCACCTTGTGGGACCCACTCGGTGGTTATCTTAGCCTACAAGTCATCGCGCATTCGACAGACGTGTCCTGCCCAGTCCCTTTAATTTAGTTGTCTTTTGCATGACATCGGTGATTTTTGTCATAGAGCGTAGTAATGGTGTTTTTTATGCGGTCTGTGAGTCTAACTCACAATATACTTACTATTGTGTTAGTGATAAATAAGTATAGAAATTTTAAAAAAAATGTTAGTACTAACCTAATCTAGCTTAACAAATAGCTAGGTACATATGTAGTTGGTTGAACTTTGCAACAGATGGCGACTATTTTTTTTTATACTACTTAGGTATATGGCAAACGAGCATGCAGTCTCTGTTGAGTCACATCTGGGAAACAGGGGCACAACTCATTTATGTAACATTTATGGTCACAATAAATATATTTCTATTTTTATAGTCCACCTGATGTTAAGTGGCTACTGCAGCCCATGGATATCCACATAGAACTCATGTCTTGATCTCTATGTGGATACGTTGTCATACTATAGGACTTAGCTGTTATGTCTATGTGCCAGTAATTACAGGAACATACCATTACCATCTAACCGGAACACAGCAGCACAAGTACTGCTATTTGGCGGCAGATAAAGGTAAGGCGGTGGTGTCCACTTCCTCGAGCCCGTTCACAAAAGCTCTACCACCAGTAAAATCACCAGTACTATATCACTCTCTGTACAAAGTGCTTCCAAATATGAGAGGTACATCTCTCAGCAACTGTTTCAGGATGCTGTTGTGGCTGCCTCGTACTCTGATCATCAGAGATGCAGTCTTTTTGCGGATGATGGCATGGAATCTAATAGCAATTCCCTTTTAAGTTGAAGAAATATGTTTCAAAAGTTTACGACTGTTGGTACATATATATAATATATACATTGCTGATAAAATTGGTGTTTCTACATTTACTGGGACCAATGTTAAGTTGCGGTCAGCTACTGGTTGATTGATTGTTATGTTTTGACACAAGATGCGTCACACAACAAGTTCAGCCTACCTATTCGGTGTTACTGTGAGTTTTATCATCGCGGGATATGTCACTAATGTTTGAGTTGCGCTTATAATAATGCTAACATACCGCACACCGATTGATGGTATCTACCTTTGTCGTAACTTGTTGTTAATTATGATTGAGCAACACCTCATGACGTCAAGAGAGCAATAAAAATATACCAAGCATAAATCGATAACTGGTTGCAAATGTGTTCGTACCAAATATGATCTATAAAGTGAGCAAAGCGATAGTTGATCGAGCGAAGCGAGATCTCCAAATCAACTTGGGCAAATCGACGTAGTATTATATGTATGTAAGTATGTATGTATATTTGTTTGTCCGAGGATAACTTTCGAAGCGTTGATCCGATCATCGTGAAATTTGATACATAGGTAGTGATAGCACAATTTTGGTGTGACTAAATGAGCTAAAAATGTTAGGGGGTTGTTGAGATATTTGGGTTTAAGAGGGGTAAAAAAAATGAAGTTGATACTATTAGGTCAAGTGGGACTTCAAATAAAAGGTCTTCATTAGTACATTTCGACTCCGTTTTTAGGGTTCCGTACCCAAAGGGTAAAACGAGACTCTATTACTAAGACTCCGCTGTCTGTCCGTCTGTCACCAGGCTGTATCTCATGAACTGTGACAATTAAATAGTTGAAATTTTCATAGATTTTCATTTAAGGGGGCTCCCATACAATGTAACGTGGTTTTTTTGCTCGTTTTTGCTCGATATTGGTACGGAACCCTCCGTGCGCAAATCAGACTCGTACTTGGCCGGTTTTTATTTTTAGTCTGTAGTTTTGAGTTATACAAAAAAGGATAACCAAATACATGAACTCCCGTTACCTGTAATTTGAATGAAACTGTAGGTAAATTAGTTGGTTAGTTATTTCGGGGCACTATTTTGGTAGTTAAAAATAACGAATAATATATTTTGTTTTTATAGGAGACTCGCGAGATCTTAGTTCGGGGCGAACCACTAGTATATTATTAGCTAGTGACAGCTGCGCGCAAATGATGTGATAGAGTGTGCTGTCATATTCGTACTAGGATCTTAATTTACCTCGCACCCCATGACAGTAGCATATGATGATCCAAGACACAACAAACCCCGAATAGGGGGTCCATTATATCTTGACGTCACTCAATAACTTCCTTACAAATAATAGTTTCCGCATGCAATTTTCATTTCACATATATAATGCTATGCATCACGTGTTCCTATATTAACTGCATGTGCATATTGATACCTTGTGTCTTTGTTGCCCTTAACCTTATAGGTAGGTACGGTATAGGTCGGGTCATGGCTACTAGTAGGGTATTGAACGTTTTGCGATTGGCAGCGAATTGTTACAGGCGAATATACCTACTGGTACCGCTGGTTCCAAAAATGTTACATGAGACATTAACAAAGACAAGGTCTGAAAGGGTAGAGTTACCAGATGGAAAAATCAAAAGTCCGGATAAAAGGCCTGATTTCCATTGAAATATCCTGACCCTTTTTAAAATTTGAGAATTTTTTCTTAAACGTACTTAACAATTTAAAAAAGTCGTAATATTGTCGTTTTTATACACTGCGGATCGCACTCATAGATTATCACCAAAGGAAGATTATTTTTAGTTTGTTTAACATTTTATTATAGATATCTTTAGAATGTGAGCTGTATTTTATTGAAAACTAGCTGTTGCCCGCGTTACACTACTAAATGTGTAACCTAGAAATAAAGCTAAACTCGCTGTAGCAATTTGACACCCCATTTTTATCCTACGAGAACGGATTTATGGAATAAATGGTAGCCTATATGGTGATTCAGGTTATAACCTACGTATATACCAAATTTCATCGAAATCGGTTTAGTCGGATACGGCGTGATTGAGTAACAAACAAACAAACATCCAAACTTTCGCATTTATAATATTAGTGTGAAGTGTGATTCTAAAAATCCTGAGAATTCATGAGATTTGCAAAATCCAGCCGCATACTGAGAACAGACATCCTAAGAAGAGTCCAAGAATCCTGAAATCTCAGGACCAATCCTTGCTCTCATTTCCTCTATGCCCAACCACCTGCACACGGAATGACTTGTACCAGGCAACAGAGAGGGGTGTGGAAGTTGCTCTCTATTGGGCTAATCAAATTTAAAAGTCAAACAGTCATTGACACGAAAGAAGAAGAAGGACTAATCCTGAGATCCTGGTAACCCTATTTGGGGAAAACTTTTAGCACGCAATAACTAATATGTTAAAAGAATAGGGGATAAAACTGCCTAAACCGTAAAACTTTTCTAAAAATTCATGTGTTCATTTGAACTGACTTTTGACCCTTAGCGTCCCTAGGGTTTGAATTAACGTAGGTACACCTATTAGGTAGTTGGTACTTTTTGGTGGAGTGGTGTAAAATAATAATTCGAAACACACTGTTGAATGCAAGGCCGGCCCCCCATTCCATTGGGTATCTCTGCACAAGATTGCGCACAGGAAATCGGAGACTTACTGTCGATTCGTATAAAATATATTGGGACGCAATGTCCCAATTGACACTTTTGATTTTAATATTTTTGTTACTGTCGATTCGAACACCATTAAAAATAGCTGCATTGTACAGTCAGTTAAAAAAACAGGTTTTTACCGAGGCGCGGCGGCGGCACAGCAAGATGAAGAAATAGATGCATAGCAAGTTCACACTCTCTCTTACTCTTTATTTGAGATATTTTAAAGTGGTCATTATATAGATGCCTAAGTATACAAATTGTTGATTTATATCAAATATACGCTATGAATAAAACTTGTGGTTTTATTTAACATTAATGTAAGTCACCACACGCTCGCAAAGCAATTTGATTAGCTTTATCACATTATATTATATTTTGCTTAAACATTTTTTACCTAACTGTACTCAACAGCTTCAATAATTTGATGGTGTCCGAATCGACAGTAAAAAATATTAAAATTAAAAGTGTCAGTTGGGACACTGTGTCCTAATAAATTTTGTCCGTATCGTCAACAATTCAAATCGGAGGCCTATGTTTAGCAGTAGTGGACTTTTAAGCCTGATCGATCACACTATATTATAAATGCAAAAGTTTGAATGGTTGTCTTTTTGTTACCCAGTCACGTCATAACGGCTGAACCGATTTCGATGAGATTTGGTAAGTACGTAGATTAAAACCTGGATTAACACATAGGCTACTTTTTGTTGACAAATAACGCGTGCGAAGCCGCCGGCGGAAGCTAGTATGACGATAAATCTGTTCCTGTTCGGCAATGGGAGAATATACCTCTGCTAAAACCATTAACACACATAAACACACAACATATAAACATCATTAGGTAAACCTAATAATAAACAAATTATGTTCATTTGTACTAAACACGGTATATTTACCATGAGGTTTTGAGTATCCCGATATTTCGATGCAGTTGTATGCGCCATGATCACAAGTAAACTAAAGTTTTTTTCTTTTAAAACTGGTTAGATCTTCGTTTAACCACAATTTCACCTGATGGTAAGCGATGATGTGGTCTAAGATGAAGCACGACTATATAAACCTACATATTTAGGTACTCTTACCTTAAAGAGGCCCGGATTGTATTTAGGAAAAACAGACGACGGTAAAGTGTTCCATACCTTAGCTGTACCTACGCATGAAGAACATAAACCCAAGACGGTGTGTGCGAATGGGTATCAACAAGGTACAGATGGTACTGAGCCGTGCGCCTGCTTGTCCTTTGATTGAAGGGAGATAGCGGGATCAGATCGTATAGTTTCTGGGCACATTCCTCAAAATGTTTTCTGTAAAAGATCGATTGGCTTGCAACTTTACGGCGGTGTTCGAGACTTTGAGTCGTCTCTGCCTTATATTGCTCACCTATAAGCCTAAACGCCCTCCGTTCTATTGAGTCTAAGCGAGCTGGTATTTGGCCGAACCATCCCATCCCCGTTGGCAGCAGTACTCCATACCAAACCGGACTTTGCGGAAGTCTTTGCAAGTGGATGTTTTAAGTACAAATAGTGTTCATAACCATGATAGTTTCAATAGTTAAATTATGTTAATTCCTGTATCCCACATACTTTTAAAATTTTCGCGAACTATACTCATGTTTTTAAGACAAAACCGATTTTTTCGCACACAGATTTTTATCAAAATTATAATTTTCTCTTTCGTCTCTCATAGCCAGTTGTTGGTACGCCAATCAAATCGCAAATCAGTTGACATAGTGTTTAACTTAGCACTCTTGTTAAATCAAATTGAGTTTCTAGAAGGTTGATAAGTGAATAATTAGCTAAACCAAAGAACCATCTTTTGAATGTCAAACTAGTGTTATTTTTATAGGGTCACACCACCTAAAACATTATTTTAGTACAATCATTCAGTTCTACACGTCATAAGTTTACTTATGTCACGTTAGAGATTTTTGTCAAAAATCAAATGTACAATTTGAATGTGTGGAAAAAACGTTTATTTCGGTCGTTTTCTCTCTAAACACAAAAACGACCTAAAATATACAAAAAGATACTATTGTACTCATTGCAATCCCATAGATAGGCATGGAAAACTTCGTTTAAGTACACCAAAACATCTTTCAATTGTGCCTATTTCTTGTACTTATTTGTGATGTAAAATGTTATCTTACCTTGGAATCTCTTGTAAGCATACGACGTCGTAATAATCGCCAAAACAACTCAACAATTGCAAATATCAATGACCTAATGGAGTGAGCAGAATGAAGACTGAACACATGGAGTGCTGTTTTAGTAAGAATAACTGCACAAAGGGGACTTCAACAGTTTACTATTACGATAACACATCTGTACCAAAAGTCAATCACATTAAATACCTAGGATCAGTGGGAACATACTACAGAAGTGGAGGCAGACGTTACCCGCAGAAGCATTGCCTGGCAGAAGTGACGATCCTTGAGCGGTGTACTTTGTGACACCAACGTGTTTGTGTTTGTGCAAAGATGGTCAGGAGGGGTAACCAGGCACTACAGAATCTAGGATGAATATGTCTGAAGAAGCTTTGAGATGGCTCCAATACCATCTGTAAGCTGGTCACATATCTGAAAACCGACTGAGGTGGTATGGCCACGTCATGAGAAGACCTGAAGAATATGTGGTCAAAACAGCACTGTGTTCTTAAGAACACAAAAGAGGTAGAGGACGTCCCCCATAGGCATGGTGGACCAGCATGACCAGACTCATGAAAAAGGAAGAACTACCTGATCTGACACCCCAAGACTAACTTGGCGCCGAAAAATTAGGAGAATAGTCCCCACTTAATATGGGTACATGCAAAGAAGAAGAAGATTTGTGATGTATTAAGTCAATAAAAACACCTGTAAGTTATGTCCATGATTTTAATTTTGCATCACAGATTGCCTGCACGTGCAGATAAAAACAATCCCATTCTGTTGTGATATAATAATCATTCTGCTTGTGGTAATCACCACCATCAGTTCAGTAATTTGGGATGCCCCAGTGGCGTAAAAACTTATTGTCAATAGTATTTGTTGTAGGGCGCTGATACAGCTACTCCGAAATGTAGGTAAATGGGCTTTATCCCCAATCAAGGCATTTTATGTAATCACAGGCTTTGAAACTCTATAGCGCATCTTGAATTCTTCCTCAGTGAATGCCTTAGATGGTTCCACTCTTGTCCTCATCACTCTTGTCTATCGTGGTCATACTCATCATTGTTACTGGTTAAATTCGATAGAGACATCCTAAAAATAAATAATTTAATGGTTAGGTTATGTAGGCAGTTTACAATAGTTTTTTAAGAGATAACACTTCCACAAATATATATAATCACTAGCTGACCAATCCGTGGTTTGCCAATAAAAAGTAACATATGTGTTAATCTAGGTTATGATCTACGGACATACCAAATTTCATCGCAATCGGTTCAGCCGTTCCGGCGGGAAAGAGTAACAAACATCCGTACATCCATACATACAAACTTTCGCGTTTATAATATTAGTAGGATTATATTGTCACCTTTGGAGTACACGCCTGATGTATTTGTAGAATAAAACCACCAAATTCACTCGAATCAGCCAAATTATTTCTGCTAATTAGAGCTCAAGCATTGATAAAATAAATATCGATTTGACAACACATTAATGGACGAAAAACGGCTAATCAGCGTTCCTGCAACCCATTTTCACGTTTGACAAGAGATTTTGTTGACTGATTTGACAACCTATTTAACAAATCTCTGATTAAAATCAAATGAGGTAAAATACGGTCCAGCAACCCAATTTGCACTTGACAAGAGGTTTGACCAATGGTCAACTAATTTTTGGGTTAATTATGCTTCTAGCAACCGGGCGTTAGTCTCTCAGTCTCTTGTGACTACGGCCTATGTAACTTAGCCGAAACGTCGAGGTTAGTCAAAATTATAATTTTAATATAAATCTGTGCGCGAAAAGACCCGTTTTGTCTTAAAAACATGCACACATACTTATATAATTTATTTCACGGTCAAGATTAATTAAACAGGCAAGCTTCTCGTTAAGTATTCTTAATTTGTTTTTAAGTCGGCTCACCTACTTTCTCTTAGGAGTTTAAGTAATTGTGTCTTAAATGTGTGCAAAGGCCTAATCCGTTTTACTACCATACCTAATAATTAAATTTTAGGATTATGTACCTCAAAAGAAATAAAGAAGTGATCCTATAAGACTTTTATAGGATCACTTCCCGTAAATTGAGGAGTCTGATGGTTTTATCATGGATTAATCATCAGATCTTGACCAAATTTGATTAGGACTACTCCTGAGGTCCCATTTTTAAACAAACAATAATTATATTTGTACTAAAAACGGGATATTTACTATGATTTGTACAAATAGTGTTCATAACCATGATAGTTTAATAATTTATATAAAAATGAATTTTCAAAAGTGACGTTGTACTCCTTCTTTTTTGAAGTCGGTTAATACTAGACTACTACTATATATTATTAGATACTTTTTTTTAAACGACATATAAGTATGGCAAACGAGCATGCAGTCCACCAGATGTTAAGTGGCTACTGCAGCCCATGGATATCCACATAGAATTCAACACAAGGTATTATGTTGTCTTGATCTCTATGTGGATACGTTGTCATACTATAGGACTTAGCTGTTATGCCTATGTGCCAGTAATTACAGGAACATACCATTACCATCTAACTGGAACACAGCAGTACAAGTACTGCTATTTGGCGGCCGATAAAGGTAAGGCGGCAGTGCCCACTTCCTCGAGCTCGTTCACAAAAGCTCTACCACCAGTACTTCATGGGGAGGCAAGCAAAATTGTATGATTTTTGTTGGAGATTGCTCGGGCGTCATATCACATGTCTCATCACATCAATATAAAATAGTATGTTATATCAGAGTTTTTTCTTACGATTAAAGTTTTCGAAGTAAAATATTTTTGCACTAAGTTTTATGAGGGATTTTTGTAGTTTTCTCCGAACTGTTCGAGTCTTTTGTTGAAAACAAACACTCATCATCATCAATATATAATCTAAAGGACGTCCACTGCTGAACATAGGCATTCTCATAGATTTTTAGAGGGACCGATCTTTTATTTATGTTATTTGTGGGGAAACAAGCTTACTACCCACCTAATGGTAAGCGGCCACCATCGCTTATTGATACCGGCATCACCCGGGGCATTGACGATGCGTTCCCTACCCTGTAGAAACCTCGTTACATTTCTCTTGAAGCAAGATGGGGTAGAAAAGATCGCGTGAAGCGTGTGGTGTCAATACTCAATTGTCGACGATATGTGGATGAGCTTTATTTCGTTGTCAAGAAGTGCTGTGGTAAAATTTCGACGACAGGATGAGGTCGAATAACTCCTCAGAACATTCCCCTTCTTGTGCGGCTTGCACCCAACGGCAACCTTTATCAGGTCTTCTTTCCATCCTACGCTGCCGTAACAATCAACTGGTTCATGCACGATGAGGCTAGTAATCAAGCGTATGAAGTTCTCACTAAAACTAAGCGATGATGCGAAGCATTTGGTTATTAGTTGAGAAGCATTTGATTCTAAGGCCATCGCTTTTGAGAATGGAACGGTTCATGAGCGACTCATTCATCGTTCTTACTAAAACTAAGCGATGATGAGAAGCATTTGATTCTAAGGACATCGCTACATGAGAGTTGATCGGTTCATGAGCGATGAGTTTTAGTAATGAAATGATCAAATGTATGATGTCCTCACTACAAGTAAACGATGATGGGGAGCATTTGGTTCTAGAGACATCGCTTCATGAGAATTGATCGGTTCATGGCTATGATTTTTGGTTGATTTTACGCTTCGTAATGCGTAGTCTCTACTCCAGAACCTTTCTGGCCCAACAGCCGTCATAGTTCTTCGAATTATGTGCCCCGCCCTAATAATCAAGATAATCAAGAAAGCTATCATACATAATGTACATACTTTAAATACATACATAATTCATGTATGCCATACCGTTTAATGTGTTCGGGTTAAGGACAAGTCACAATGGGTCTGTGTTTGCCGGAGGTTCGTTAGACGAGATACTTTTATGTTGTCGAATAAAGTTGCTTGTTTATTACTGGGACTTTCTTTTACCCTTTAGTTACCAAGTTGTTATTTGTCGACGAGGGGTGTTAGATATAATTTTTAAGCCTTGGTCTGCCTGTGTCTATCCGTGCCATTGCAACTCCTCATCTGATGGTTAATTGAATGCAGTTTGTATTTTGAGGTCTAAATGCTGTTATATGCTGAAACGTTATTTTATTTGGCTTTGAAAGAGGGCGCTGCTACTGCTAATCAGTTTTTAAACTTTTGCAGTTGTCAACGTTTTCATTTGTATATTGTACTTTGTACATGTTGTAAATAAATATAAATAATTTTGAGTTTTTTAAATGATTCGCTGCAAATTTATCCTCACAGAGCCTTCTTTGTGTAGATAGAACAAGTGTCAAATATTTTCCTGGCATAATACTCTGACTGATGAAGGAGCTGATTAAGGGCAACCTTCCAATAGTACTGAAGCGCAAACTCACGGGCATGTCAATCTTTCCCGTTCTAACATATGGCTCGCCAACTTGGTCTTTGACTAATCCAAACGTGCAAACTCCAGGTTTGCTAAAGGGTGATGGAACGTAGTATTCTCAGAGTTAAAATAACTGATCGCATCCGTAATACCTACTGCGCTCAAAAACCAAACTCGCCGATGTAGGGGAGAAGGCCGCGAGGCTGAAGTGGGACTGGGCCGGTCACGTCTGTCGTATGCCTGACGAGCTGTGGGCCAAAATTCCGGTGCGGCAGACCACGCCGGAGTTGGACGCCGCCAAGAGGGACTGGCATACGATGGCACTGGACCGTTGTGAGTGGTGGAAATGCGGGGAAGCCTTAGCCCAACAATGGGACAATATGGGCTAATAATACTCTGACACTTTATTTTATTGGCAATTACACAGTTTATTTATTTACAGTTATTAATGATAATTATGTTTGTTTTTTGTGGTGCAGCGTACGATTAAATTTTCTATTTTATCCTGCTTTTCAGGATCAAGTCCTACTCTTCAGGAGTCCTATTAGGCTGTTTTGAAGATACGAGGTATGTTTGTTTAGGTTAAGTTTTGTTTGTTGTGCACACTTTCGTAATGGGAAGAACACAAGTCACAAAACATAAATTATATTAAAACGAATATCTAGAAATTTATAAATAAGCATAACCTCTCAGAAGTCTTAAGAAAATCTCTTTGAAAACATACTCTACAATCTTATCTACTTCCAAGTAAAAAAATACCTATGTTACACGCAGCATGGGTTAAGGGCAAAGAGGTCAATTAATACTAATTTAATGACTATAGTGGACTACATCTCAACGCAACTAAACAGAGCGCGTCAAATGGACGTACTCAAACGTACTTCGAAAGTCAAAAGTAAAAAGCGTTTGATAGGGTAAACAATGGCATACTGTTGGCAAAGCTTAGCTCCATAGGCTTTGATCCCAACCTCTTCCAGCTCATTGCCGACTCTCTGAGTAATCGGCAGCAGTATGTAGACTCGGCATGTATGAATCTTTGGCCTATCAAACGCGATCCGGCGTAAGTCAAGGGTCGTTTTAGGACCACTTCTGTTTCTGATAATGGTCCATGACCTACCAACCGTTTTTAAATACTCAAAGTGCTTTTTGTATGGCCATGACCTAAAGTTCTTACGGCAATCAACACTCCCCGACTAGTCGGGGAGAGTGTTGATTGCAGTCGCGACTGCTTAACTCTAAAACACGATACTGAGGCGGTCTATCAATGGAGCGTCATAAATAAAATGGAGTTCAACCCATCTAAGTGCTCTGTCATGACTTTCGGTCGCAAGTCGCACCCAATTGCCTATGATTACAATATCGACGGCATTTCGATCAGCAGAACAAGGATGGTCAAGGATCTGGAAGTCACATTTGACCGGAGACTCGCGTTCAATGGCCACATATCTATAGTAGCTAAAGACTCCTACGTAAGGCTGGGTTTCGTGCTTAGAAACGCACGTGACTTTCAGTGCGAGTTCCTTATACGGCTTCTTTTCAACGTTTTAGTCCGTAGCAAGCTGGAGGCCAGTTCTTGTGTATGGAGCCCACATGAGAAAAAATATGACCTAGAAAAAGTCCAAAAAGCATTTTTAAGACACCTCTACAAGCGCGTGGCAAGATATTACCCATTTATGTATACCACGAAATTCCTGCAAGGCTACCTGGGTTAGTTCGCTTAAAACTAGACGAGCGTATGACCAGCTTTCCACCACTGTTAACATTTTTAGGAACTTTATTGACAGCCCTGATCTTCATAACGAGTTGCTTCGCCTTAACGTGATCTTATCCCTTCTTCCCCCTTCCACCACCGGACAAGCAGACGTACCGAGAAGTACCATCCATTCCTGGTCGGCATACCACCTTGCCGTACCAAACGATTTGCACAAGTAAGGAGTGGAACTTACTTCCGGCGTATGTTTTTCCAAAGTAGTATAATCTTGGAGTCTTCAAGTCCAGAGTGAATAGGTTCTTTCTAGGCAAGCATGCTCTATCTTCGATCACACCTTCACTTACTATCAGGTGAGGTAGTGGTCGAGCGCTTGGCTATCATCAAAAAAACAACGTACCAAATAATTATATTCGCGGTAGAAGTGACAGGCTCCTCGCTTTACCATCTTGCAGCACTGTAGGGCACCACCAATGGCCACTGCCACACGCTCTCGACGCCCTCAACGGAATACTTAAGGTTTTCCCAGACTGCGATATATTTGCGGACGAATGGATGGACCTAATGTCACGTTTGTCTGCTCTGTTGTGAGAGGGATGAATCACCGATTTCTTCTTTAATTATTATTATTTTACTTTTACATTTTATTTATTGACGTGATAACGTTTTATAAATCGATGAACGCCGGCTGCACGCCCGAAAAAGTGTCACATTCCGCCTGAGCCGAGCCTGCGAGCGAGAGCGCGGATCAAGCGATAGAAGCACGATCGGTCTAAGCGCTCGGCTTGTAACGCATCTATCTCTCTTCCACTCGTTATCACGTAAAATTATCGCCCGTAAACCGACTTAAGAGACAACCAATTTTTTTTTTCAATTTTAAAAGATGTAATTTTCTCGTATTAGTTTTTATTGTTTGTAAATTGTTATCTATTAATTAATTAATCAGTGTAATTGGCAATCGCCGTGTTAATTAATAAAAAAAAGAAAAATAAGTAACTTTTTCGATTATCGCCAAAAATTTTTTTTGTTAATTTTTAATCTACGATCAGCCTTTGGCTATAAGCAGATATTTGGAGACTCGATACAAAATTAATTTTAAAAAAAATTGTTTTTATAAATAGATAGATTAATTTTTTCTAACATCGAATATACACATAAATTCATATTAATAACAAAAAAACACATTAGCAAACAGTTTAGGAATTCATAAAAAGCGGAAAACAGTCAAACAGTTATATAAAAAGAAGAACATAACATATTAATAAGATGTGCGTTGCGGTGTGACAGAATTGTCATAAGTCGCTGAATAATTTTACCAATCGCATACCATCAGGCGAAATCGTGGTCAATGCTGGCCAATATTTTTATCATCATCATCATCGTCAGCATTTCTCATCCCACTGCTGGGCATAGGCCTCTCTTCTTTGTCGCCATTCGCCTCTGTCCTGCGCTGTTCTAACCCACATACGATTTTTACCTGCGATTTTTATAATGTCGTCGACCCATCTTGCCGGCGGACGACCTGCGTTCCTGGTTCCATCTCGGGGCCACCACTCAGTCAGCACGCTGCTCCACCTGTCATCACAGCGCCTGGCCACATGTCCTGTCCAACTCCATTTGAGTCCCAATATACGCTTGCTAACGTCTTGAACTTTAGTCCGCTTGCGAATTTCAGTATTGGGGACTCGGTCTAGTAGTGTGATGCCGAGCATGGCGCGCTCCATGGCCAATATTTTAATTAATAAAAATTTGCAAATTACAGTTGTCTCTACAATTTGTTTCTCGTCTGCAAAGCCCCTGCATTTTGATTTGAAGTGTGACATGGACCAAAGAATTAGGCCAACTAAAACGTGTCTCTAATTTACTACTGAATATAGTTACTAATATTTAGAGAACGAGTTAATCAGGATTGACCTTAACCTCTGGATCTCTTAAACGTTACCACATATTATTTGATAGTTCTTAAATGAATAAATATATACATACCTCTATAATGGGTATAAAGCACAAATTATTAAAGAAAACAGTAAGTAGGTAGGTACTTACCTACACAAATAATTACTGTACAACGGGCGGTCTTATAGCTTTAACGGTATCCCAGGACACCTTTACATTAGATTAGAAAATTCTTTATTGCACTAATCAAATAATACATAGGCGAACTTAATGCTAATTAGCATTTTCTTCCAGTTAACCTTTGTCTAGTGTGGAGAAAGTGGTAGTACCAGAAAAAAAAATTATTCAAACTTTAGCTTAGAAATAAACTTACAAAAATTAAAAATAATAATAATATACATACATAAACGAAATACACAAA
Source organism: Philereme vetulata (assembly GCA_918857605.2). NCBI lineage: Eukaryota > Metazoa > Arthropoda > Insecta > Lepidoptera > Geometridae > Philereme > Philereme vetulata. The sequence continues at coordinate 8,086,830 of OU975422.1, read as the reverse complement.
TATCTACATAAAGTGCTCAATTTTGTTGGGTATCTTGAAGAGAGATGAAGTATTTAAAGAGTTTGGATTTGAAGATTCTCATAGAGGCGGCCTTGCGGATTTCCACATTTATATCATCATCAGCCGGAAGACGTCCACTGCTGAATATAGGCCTCCCCCTTAGATCGCCACAACGAGCGGTTGGTAGCCGTTTGCGCCCAACGGCTCCCCGCGATTCTTACTAGATCGTCGGTCCACATTGTGGGGGGCCGGCCTACGCTGCGTCTTCCAGTACGTGGTCTCCACTCGAGAACCTTTCTTCCCCAACGGTTATCGGTTCTACGAGCGATGTGGCCCGCCCGTTGCCACTTCAACTTGCAAATTTTGAGAGCTATGTCGGCAACATTAGTTCTTCTGCGGATTTCCTCATTGCGGATTTTGTCATGCAACGATCCTTTATATAATGCGGTACTATTTCAAGCGACCGACGCCGCAGACTGCAAATAATTTTTATGAAAAATTATTTGGTAACAATTTTTCTTATTTATTTGTTATTGATCATAGTCAAGCGCTTGATCACTATCTCACCTGATGGTAAGTCAAGGTGTAATCGAAGATAGAGCGCGCTTACCTAGAAAGAACCTATTCACTAACACTAAGAGATTCACACTAAGAAAAGTTGAAGCAAATCTTTCGGTACGGCTAGATGGTATGCCGACCAGGTATGGGTACTTCTCGGTACGCCTGCTTGTCAAAGGGGAAGCAGGAAGCCTTCTTATGTACCTACAAGTAACTTTTTGACAAAAATACAACCAACTATAATCAATCCACAGCTTCGTACGCGTAGTTTTTCAATAAAAAAATTACTCTCCTTTGCGCAGTTGGGGGAAAAAGTCGCTCCAGTAGTTTCGGAGCCTATTCAATACAAACAAACAAATATTTCCTCTTTATAATATATAAAGTATAGATGTAGATCTTAGAAAACAGAATCGATAAAAAAACCCAAATACGCAATTGCGTATTTGGGTTTCCTGATTTTTTTCGTTCACTTGGATGGCATTTTTTCCAGTTATTTTGATTTAAAAACCAAACTACTGAACCGATTTTAATGAAATATCTATGGAACCAATCTGAAAGTAAATACCTATGTCCTTTTAAATAGAAATAGAATTTTCCAAATCAATTGATAAATAAATAACGTCTTAACGTCCATTCTTAACGTATGGAAGCGAAACTTGGGCCGTAACGCAGAAGAACATACATAACATCCAAGTCGCCGAAATGAAGATGCTGAGGTGGATGTCCGGCGTCACCAGGCTCGATAAAATCCGTAACGAGTACGTGCGAGGAAGCCTGGGGGTGCGCGACATCGCTGACAAGATGCAGGAGAGTCGGCTGCGATAGTACGGTCACGTGAAGAGGAAGTCACCTGACTACGTAGGGAACATGGCACTACAACTTTCCATCCCCGGTCGAAGATCGAAGAGACCCAAGACAAGTTGGAGAGATGTAGTGCCAAAAGACATGAGAGAGTGCCAAGTTTCTGGTGACGACGTCGAGGATAGAGCGAAGTGGAGAAGAACGACCAGGAAAGCTGACCCCACCACCATGTGGGATACATAGCTGGGAAGAGAGAGAATTGATAAATAAATACGGAGTTCTAAAGTAACAAACACTAAAAAAATTGAGAATCTCCTCCTTTTCTTAAAGTCGGTATAAAATAAAAGCGAGCCTTACAATTGCAGTTATTGTAGATTCTGGCTTAATTTGGCTTTGAGCCCTTGATGTACCTAATGTAGTAGTGGGCCAAGCAATATCATGATCTCTCACTACATAATACATATTATAGGTTGCTAAAAAATTTTTATATTAATTTATAATCGGAACTTTCGAATCAATTGTCATATCCCGTATGGTCTAGTGGCTAGGATACCTGGCTTTCACCCAGGAGGCTCGGGTTCGATTCCCGGTACGGGAAAATCTTTTTGCATTAATTTTTTCCATTTATAGTTTTTCAAGTGTGAAAGTTATTTCTATTTAGAGCGGCCATTAAGTCTGGAGCAACTAAACCGACTTTAAAAAACAAACTTTTTTTGTTTCTAGCGATTTTACTTTTGACTTGGTTGTTACATTTTACAAACCTTTTATACTTAGGTTCGATATATTGCAACATAGAACAAATTAAAAAAATCAGTTATTTTTAGTGCGATGCGCGCGTTTATGTCTTCTGTATGGAGGTTTCTGTCGTAGACTAACAATTTTCAGTTTATGAAAAATGTATATATGTACTATGTAAGTACTTTTAGTTATGTTTTAGGGTTCTGTACCTCAAAGTCAAGTGCGAGTCGAACTCGTACGCCGAGGGTTCCGTACCTACCCATTATAGTCCCATAATAAAATTGGTATCATTTTTATTGGTGGCCAAGTTTTAAGTATGGGTGTGTGCTGTAATGGATGAGTTATACACGTATGTATGGGGATACCCTTTAATTTTAACTTTTGGTATTTTTTGGAACTTTTCCTTTATTTGTGCTGTAAGACCTTGCTTTATGCCAAATTTTATGATTCTAGGTCAACGGGAACTATGTACCATATAGGTTTGCGACCCAAAACCTATAGGGTACTTCCGGTTGAACTAGAATTGTCAATTTTAGGTAAAAGCAAGATCTTGTAGCACGAGTAAAGGGAAAATTCCAAAAATAAAATAAATTGATAATTAAGGTAAATTTTGATACATACAAGTTTTCGCGAAAATCTAAAGGAGAACGGGCATCCTGGTCTACAGTCCAATAAAAATGAGCAGCACATTTTCGAATTGGCATACAATAGTACATCAAAATATACTATTGGAACTTTCCCCAAAAGTCTGTCCGTTTTGAGTTACAGCCATGCAAACACCAGCATTTTTTGTTTTAAAGAACATAAAATAACGGTTTCACGATTACTATATCCATACATAAAGGCTCCTATACAATGCAGTAGCAAGAGCGAGAAGGGAGAAGAGCGATGTAAGGGCCGTGGGGAGAGGGATGCGTACGCGGGGGAGGGGAACGGTTGTGTACGCGCCGCGCCGGACGGCTACAATAATCAGTCGCATCGCATCAAGTGAGTGGCTACGTCACGTCTTGTTACGATAGTGCTGTGTTTGAACTTCTTTCTCTGTTTTTACTGACCCTGGCTTGCTTTTGGACCCTGTTTCTTTCCCTAATGTGTTAACTTTGGCTCGACTTATTGACTTTTGAACTGCCTACCGATAATGGAAGTTTTTCGAAACTGTGTGATGTGTCATCGAGGACTTTACCGCGGACGGTACCAGCAGCATATCTTGGCTGATAACCTGCAAAGGGAACGACCAGAATTCGCCGCGTTTATACAACAACATGCTGTGTTGGAGGTTAGTTACCTTTTATTTTTATTATATTGAGTAGTTAGGCATAGGATTTATTTATTTTAAGTATTAATTGTTATTATTTTCAGGTGGTGTTCGACAGTACTCGAAGCTTGTGTCACCGATGTTGGCAGAGGACTGAGCGTGATCATAGACCTGCACAGCAAGCGGCGCGAGCGCCTGGTACATTGCACTCTCAAGAATACACGAGGGCACCGAACACTTCGGTGCATTGTATTTACAACAACTGTGCTAATATTACCCGTAATCATATACCAAACGCGATAAGAATTAATGTATTTTGTGAGAGCAAGCTTTTTATTCCTGATAGCGCTAGGGTGTGTACAGAACACTTACAAAATAATGAATGGAGCAACCTGCCGCAAATGTGTAATGTGACACATGATTTTAATGACGCTCAGTTTACATCGCTCTGTGACTTGATGAGAATGGCTGCTAACAACCAGCCCAGAATCGACTTCGAAAACAGAGGCACCTTGTCTAATGAAGAGATGCACTTATGGACTGGGCGCACTTACGATCAGTTCGAAGCTATATTAGAACAAACTCCGTCACTAAGTGAACGTTGTAACCAGCCTAGAACTGCATTAGGCATCTATTTAACAAAACTTAGAACTGGAGACTCTGATGAGAGACTGGCAACGTTATTTCATATGTCTCGTCGAAAACTAGAACGTTTTTTGCCTATAGTTCGAGAATGTCTGAGCAACGATTACGTTGTGCTGCATCTAGGTGTGGACCACATTACCAGAAATGATATCCTTCAAAGAAACTTAACAATTCCAAGGGCTTTATTTGGAAACGATGGAAACATCAAAGCCAAAATTATATGTGACGGTACATATATATATATATTAACAAAAGCTCCAACTTTTTGTTTCAACGGCTGTCATACAGCTTACACAAATATCAAAACTTGTTGAAGCCGTTTTTAATGGTATTCACGGACGGCTATATATTAGATGTCAAAGGGCCATTTGCCGCTACCAGAACCGATGCCCAGATCATGAGTGAAATAATGAATAACGAAGATGAGCCGCTGCATTGGTTACTCGAACGTAATGATGCGTTTATCCTAGACAGAGGATTTAGAGATAGTTTGCAGGATATAGAAGCTTGTGGCTACGAACATCATGTGCCACCAACTAAAGACAGAAGAGAAAATCAACTCACTACAGAACAAGCTAATCAGTCTCGTTTGGTCACCATGTGCCGATGGGTGGTGGAAGTAGTAAATGGGAGATTTAAGCGAGATTTTAAACTTTTGCGTCAAAACTATTTTAATAAAACGTTGCCAAAAATGTTTGTTGACTTCAAAATAGCTGCAGCCATTCTAAACCACTTCCACGCCCCCATCGAAGATAGTTCACACGCAGCAGCCTTTTTGAATTCAATAAGAGCTAAAATACACATACCAAACACATTGCACAATTATGTGGAAGCAAAGAGATTGAATTATAGGAGAGCAGACTTCATGCGAATCGAAGCAAATGAAATAGAAAACTTCCCAAGGCTTAGTGAAGAACAAGTCATACATTTTGCCTTGGGAACTTACCAGTTAAAAAGCTCGCTCGATCATATTGTAGCGAGCACTTACAAAATGGTCTTTATATAATCGAGACGTATAGAGATAACGCTCTAGAAGACTTGGCACAATATGATATCAACGAAGAGGCTTGGCTATTACGTGGACGTATACAGTCTCGACATGTCCGAGCCAGGAAATATTTTTGTTATATATTAATCAATAATATTAATAACAATATTACACAATATTATTGTACCTGCTTGACAGGGCGACGTACTATAGGTACTTGTGCCCATGTACTGTCAATTATATGGTACGTAGGTTATGCCCGTCATGAAGGGTTCAATGAACCTGCATTGTTCCTTAACAGTATTCTCATCGATGATGATGATAATGTTTAATAACATATTGTTTTGATTTTTTAAGAAGATGTTGTTTTTAATTGTATTACTACTTACCTAACTTAAATAAAATCATTACATTACACAAAATGTTTTTTTAATTACCACGATATTCAATGTTTGGCACTAAATATTATCAGATTCAATTTTTAGTAGAACTCAGATCGGACAATACTTAGCGAAATGCGACTTTCTACATATGAAAATACATAGAATTACCTTTATATTGACATATGACTCATTTTTATTGCAAGGTAGACCAGCTTCCATACACTTATGCCCGTTCTCCTTTGCTCATATCTTTTTAAAATGTTGACTCAGAACTTTGATTTTTATACACCTAATAGGGACTATAGACCTCAGTATCTGGTATAAATTTCAACTTGCTAGGTCCACCCGTTCCTGAGAAAATCGGTGGTGTCACACGGACAGACAGACGGACATACGGACTCTTGTCCGTTATAAGTGATCTTGTAAGGGTTCCTTTTTTTCCTTTTTAAGGTACGGAACCCTAAAAAGGAAGCCTAATAGGATAACTTCGTGCGACCGATCTCATGCAGCCTGCACTGAAGCGGTTCCCAGCTACCTTCATCTTTCTATCTAGTGGCGGCCGTTCTACGCTACCAAATCGTGTGCTAGGAGGTTTTTTTATTTGATTAATAATGGCGGAAGACCGGATAATTGCAACTGAAGGACTTTCCTTACATTCATTTTAAACCATAAGTATTTTTGTGTAAAAAATATGCACTTAATTGGTTTGTTAACATTATTACCATGCAGCCTTAGGCCAATTTGTGATTGATAGTGATTTTAAAGATCATCTTAAAGTAGGTAGGTAACTCACATTTGTTGGAATAATGAAATGTGATCGACTGGCCTTTCCGCATACGGGGTATCCCAGAAATAGACTAGTTTCAAGGTTGAGAAGTAGATAATAAATTTATTTCGTTCGAAATTGTGGTATTTAAAGTAAACCAACTTATATTAGGTTGGGGAAAAAGTTTCTTCGCATTTGTTAAGAAAATTCAAAACATTTTTTAATATAGTTCATTTACATTTAACTAAAGAATGTAGGTACCATTTTCTTCAATAACTTTTTGCCATCTTGTAGGTAGGGACATGATCCCATTGCTATATAAATTTTGGGGCTTCTGATCAAAATACCGCAACAAGTAGTTTTGGCAGTCCTCTCGTGATGTTAACCTGACACTGCCTAAAGAATTCTGAAGAGACCGAATCAGGTGGAAATCTGAAGGTGCAAGGTCAGGACTATACGGCGGATGCATTAACACCTCCCAGCCAAACTCTCTTAATTTTTGCTAAGTGGCTAAAGATGTGTGAGGTCTAGCGTTATCATGATAAAAAACCACACCCCTTCTGTTGATTAATTCCGGCCGCTTTCTCTCAACTTCTTGCTTTAATCTCATCAGTTGTTCGCACTAGAGTTCAGAATCGATGGTCCTGCCTGGTGGTAACAGCTCATAATGAATAATGTTCTTCCAATCCCACCACACACACAGCATCACCTTGTTGCGAGTTAACACGGGTTTCGCCACAGTCTGTGAAGCCTGACCGGCCTTTGACCTCGACCTTTTTCGCACGTTCTTGTCGTACGTGATCCACTTTTCATCACCAGTTATCAGCTTTTTCAAAAATGGTTCGGTTTCATTACGTCGTAATAAAGAATCACAAATGAGTACACGGTTAATTAGGTTTCTTTCAGTGAGCTCGTGGGGTACCCAAATATCGAGCTTTTTTGTGTACCCAGTTTTTTTCAAATGCGCCAAAACTGTTTTGTGGTCAATTTCCAGTTCTTCAGCTACGTCGTAACTACTGATATGCCGATCTTGCTCCACTTTTTCAAAAATGACATCAATTTTATCCGTAATAGGGCGGACCAGAGCGACGTGCATCTTTGACATCAAAATTTTCGGATTGAAAACGCTTAAACCAAATTTGTGCTACTCTCACAGACACTGCACTAGGTCCATAATTAACGAAAATTTTTTTCACTACTTGCGTTGCATTTTTACTTTTTTTGTAGTAAAATTTTAAAATGTATCGAATTTCTTCATTAGATTCACTCATCTTTACAGTACGAAAAACAAATAAAAATCACACATTTTCCTAATCTGAATTTGGAATTATCTTCTTTAAAATTTAAACTTTGAATGATACCAAAACCAGCCAGATACAAATAGTATAGCCAAAGAGATTTTATTACAAGTTCATGCATAATATAATGCGAAAAGACTTTTCCTCAACCTATTAAAATCGGATATAATTAGCCACGTGACAGAAAGAGGGGGAAAAAAAGAAGTAATTTCGTAGAGTTTGCCCCTCATCCATATAAATATTGTTACGAGCTGAGGGTTCGGGATAAAATAATGGAAATCACTCTAACAAGATAACACTTTAATTCAACACTAAAAGGCAAAATACACGATCTTAATTAAAAGTTGACAAAACCCACTAATTTACACTACTGTAACACGATAAACCACTAAAAGTCACCGAAATATTCGCACGGATCGCCAAAATCAGACTGACTTTTTTTTTTTCGAATGGAGTAATCTTGATGTTGTCGTCTGAGGCCGTTGCAGCTTAACCGAACTTTTGGCGAGCGCAGAAGGCGCTCAGCCCTGTAAGTTTTGATGAGGCAACTAGCGCAAGGGCACCACTTAGGTACGAACCTCGGCTTGGGCTGTTGCCAGGGTGGGGATAGGAGAGAAACGCCCGGGTACGTGCTTGTACCTCGTATAGGCGGCGACTGAAGGGACTCGTCAACCTCGCCGGTGAGGTTGGTTTATCTGTGAAGTGTTTGCTCTGTCTAATGTAGATGACTCAGAAATCTCTTCCGCATTAGCGGAGTGATTTCGTCATCCGGGTCTCCGAGAACGTGTCTCGGACAACGGAGGGTTTCATACGCGTCTTACATACGCGACCCCCGCATGGTATGCTTTGTTAGCCAAAGGCCACAGAAAGATACTGCGAAGTCAGCAAAGCCTCTGCCTCAGGACCATCGTAGATGCGCCACGGTACGTCCGAAACAGCACAATCCAACGGGACCTAGAAATTGAGAGCTTAGACCAATTTATAGGCCGCCTAGCAACCAGGATGTTTGCGCGCCTGGGCAACTCTGCTTACTCACACTTACGAGAACTAGCTCCTCTCACAGACAGACCCCCAAAGAGTAAGCCATATTCGCGGGAACTGGTAACAGAAAACGACCAGACGTCAACAGACTCTGACATCCCTCCATCCCTCCCAACCCCCACCCCTCTTACCACCCAACCTAGATCCGCGTCAAGCAGTCGACCGCAAATCACTCCGTCCTGCGGAGAGACCGTCGGGCGGCCAGCAACGCGTGAGTAAGTCACCTGAGGCTCCGCGAGCCGACCCGATGACCCCCCCGTAGAAACGGGGGGCGGAAAGAACTCCGCAGGAAAGGGCAAAAATGCCCGGTACTGCTGCCCCACACCGGCTGCGCCGGTGTGTGAGAGCGAAAGAAGACACGGGTCTCTTCCGCATTAGCGGAGTGATTTCGTCATCCGGGTCTCCGAGAACGTGTCTCGGACAACTGAGGTTTTGCTGACTCTTCGGGCGTCTCTACGCACTATTTATACCGCGCCAGTACATAACTCTCGAAGTTTCTTGATGGTTCCACTGGCGGCTAGAAAATTGTACATATTTCGACTGACTACTCTTTCTTGTTCTGTGCAACTGTAGCTAAGAACGTAGTATGTAGGTATATTCAACATCAAGTATTACCTATTCTGTGACACAGTAGGTATAACGTCGAGAAGCCGACTATCACTTATTCTGTAACAGCCTCGGCGTAACAATATTATAAATTCGAAATTAATTCTGTTTGTAACGTTTTCACGACTAAGTGGTAATTTTTTTTGCGCTAAAATATTTCTAAAGCTATCCAAATTAGTAACATATATAGGGGTTATTCTGATAGAGCCTGGTCTTGGGTACCTATGATTTTCGTTATTAGCACTTGTTGGGTTTAAATTGCTAGATATTTGAAGAAAAAAAACTGCTTTCCCGCCAAACGACTATACTTATTAAATCTCATTAAATAGAAGTTCCGCGCGCTGCCACCATTCACTGAGCGGCGCCACTGTTATCGTGTTCTCGGAACCGCGCTTACTTCTGGAACTTTCTGCTGACATATTGAAATTCTTCGTTTCCAAGAAGTGAAAACCCTCCCGATCGTGTCCATAAATGTCATTGCACTCCTGAAAGTAGAGTTGAGTGGAGGTGCTTCTGTATCAAACTGCCAATTTTTTATACCTGTTTTGCTATGTACGGCCTTAATTGAAAACACATCCGGAATCGTATTAACTGATTTTAGAGGTAAGTTTAATACCGGTAGCTTGAATATTTATTCAGTAATCTTTACATTTCCTATAAACAATTTTTAACGTAAATCGGAGGCGCCTTCGCGTCGATGTCGCTTAGTCAGTTTAACATGTACCTACTTACATGATGCATGAATATGATTGGTTTACCAAATTTAAACGGGCTGTTTAATTGATAATGAAGATGATTAAAAATTAAATTTTTTCTCGGGTAATTAATTTGAAAAAAAACCTATTTTACAACAGCATTAGCCATTAGCCCTACCTGTGTTTTCATTTATAGTAGTTTTCTTTTTTTTGTACTCAGTGTTCCGTATCGAAATTGATTAGTAATAGATCACACAATTTGGAGGGTACATCAATCCTCATTTTTCTTGATATACCTACCCGCATTGGCTGAGCGAAGTGACATACCAAGGTGACTGTCAACGCGTCCCTACGGACCGATCAGTTCTCATGCGCGACTCTCAGGGCAAGCACCTACCAAATATCAATTAGTGTACAGCGCCGTGTGGCAGTGATGTGGTAGTTTTCGTGCATGTTACATCCCAGAAGTAGACGACATACATCTACCATCAACCACACCAGCCTATGGATAGAGGAATTGCGGAGTTCATAAGGGCATGTGTAGTAACCTAGGTTAGTCGCTCTCGCATCAGCCTTTATTGAATTCCCGGACACTCAGTTTTAATTTAGACAAAAACCCATGTGTAGTTGGGGTGGTTCTCTAGTGTTTAATATTCTTTACGAAGTGAACACCATGTATATTTGCTAACCGGTTTAAAATAATAAAAACAAGTTAATAATCACTTGCCATTATGTGCGAATGATGTTTTAAACTAGTGGCATCTCAAGACAGGAAGTTAAACACACGTAATCATAAACTCTAGTAATAATATTGTACATGATAATTCTACGAGATTTGTCTTTGTCAATTTGTCTAAGAATTTGCTTTGCGATTCTTGACTTTATTGTAATCCCACTAATAATATAAACGTGACAAGTATTTATGAATGTATGTGTGGGTGTTTGTTACTCTCACGCAAAAACTACTGAATGGAGTTCAATGAAATTTGGTATATATGTAGATTATAACCTGGATTAAAACATTCTACTTTTTATTTATAAACGCCAAAGGCGTCTCTAGTATCTCGACTCGCGCGCAACACGCGCGTATAACGCGCGAGTTAGAGTGACGAGGTTTACGCGCGTATTTTAAATTCGCGCGATGCTTGTGGGCGCAGTGTACTGGCCCCAAGTATCTCGCCAACGCGCGTACAATCTTGCTACTAATACCTTTATAGATATAGGTTAATCTAGCCCCAGACTAAGCAGAGCTTGTTCTATGAGAACCAGATAACTGATATAATACTTATATACTTTCTTTTGTAAATACATACATATATAGGTATTATATAGAAAAACATCCAGACCCGGAACAAGTATCTGTAGATCATGCGAGCATTTGTTCCGCGGCGGGAATCGAACCCGCTACCTCCTGCGTCTCAGCCGACTATTAGCCACGGAGGTTGATGTTGTTTATTTGTTTGTTTGCTTTTGTATGATTAATTGTCTAGTTTTGCCGTTTTTAGTTTAAGGGTAATTATAGTTTTTTTTATTTTTAGGTTTTTAGTTATAATGCATGCATCCTTTTTAACGTATTTAAATATTTGATATGTTAATCTAGATCAAAATTGTATGTTTAGTTTATTTAGTGATAAGTGTATTGTTATTTGTATTATGGATTAATAAATAAGATAAAATAAAATCCCATATTAGCTACAATATAAATTATTAGTGTTCCGTATCGGAATTGATTAAAGATCACAGAATTTGAAGGGTACATCAATCCTCATGTTTTCTTGATATACCTACCCGCATTAGCTGAGCGAAGTGGCTTACCAAGGTGACTGTCAACGCGTCCCCGCGGGCCGAACAGTCCTCATGCGCTTCTTTCAGGGCAAGCATCTAAATATTATTGTACAGCGCCGTCCGGTAGTTAAGTGGTAGTTTTCGCGCGTGTTACATCCCAGAAGTAGATGACATACCTACTACCATCAACCGCAGCAGCCTACAGATAGAGGAATTGCGGAGTTCCTGAGGGCACGCGGAATGCAAGACGGTGCAATCCAAGGTTAGTCGCTTTTGCATCAGCCTTTATTGAATTCCGGTACAATTAGTGATACAAAATTAATTGGCAAGTCTTAATTCAAGACGATCTCCGTGGTGCAGTGGGCGAATAGCTGGCTGAACGGTCGGTAGCGGGTTCAATTCCGGGCCCGGAACAAATGTTTGCATGATCTACATATACGAGTATTTGTTCCGGGTCTGGGTGTTTTTCTATATATTATAAGTATGTATTTACAAAACAAGTATATAAGTATTCTATCAGTTATCTGGTTCCCATAGTACAAGCTCTGCTTAGTTTGGGGTTAGATAGCGCTGTGTTAAATGTCCAGAAATATTTATTTATTTCATCATCATCATCAGCCGGTAGACGTCCACTGCTGAACATAGGCCTCTCCTTAGATCGCCACAACGAGCGGTTGGTAGCCGTTTGCGCCCAACGGCTCCCCGCGATTTTTACTAGATCGTCGGTCCACCTTGTGGAGGGCCAGCCTACGCCTAGTATTTATTTAATTACTGATAAATACAAATTTAATTGTTTCATACACTAGCTGATCTCTATAGAAACATTAATATACATAATAACATAAGAAATATGAATAAATGGTATGTTCAATTGTTAGTTTTCCGCGCACATACCATGTTCAACTGATTTTGTTGCATATATATGAAATATCTGTCATTCTAGCATTTATTGTATTATTTTAATAACCCATAAATGCTCGTATGTTATCACGACTCTTCCTGAATGATACAATCTTAAAACCATTAGGAACTTCCATGTTAATTATACTGTATCTTGTATATTGTTATTTGTCATTTAAAGCAAAATTAGTTGATTGATTGAAAATTCTTTATTGCACAAAATACATGAATCTGTACATAGGTGAACTTAATGCTAGCAAGCATAATCTTCCAGTTAACCTTTGCGTAGTGTGGAAATAATAAATATTTTTGTAGGTAGTGCATGACATATGTAGCAAGAATTTTTTTACGTTTTTATTATGTTGTTTGTGGGGAAACAGGCTTACGGCCCACCTGATGATAAGCGGTCATCGTCGCCTATTAACACCGGCAACACCCGGGGTATTGTCGATGCGTTCCCTACCCTGTAGAAACCTCTTTACATTTCTCCTGAAGCGTGTCATGTCGTAGCCTAATGAGAAAACCTCAGATGGTAGCTCATTCCATATCATGCAAGTATGGGGTAGAAAAGATCGCGTGAAGCATGTGGTGCGCGATACCCAATTGTCGATGATATGTTTAGTATCAAAATCAAACTCTTTTTATTCATTAAAATCATAAGTATCACTTTGAAATGTCAACTTTACTGCCTGTTCTTTCGCGACCAAGGCAGGAAAAAAAGGCAAGAAACAAGGCTGGTTGTTTTTTTAATGATCCTTTTGGAATACATAACAATAAAGAAAATAAATTACGTCTAAATTGTAACATTTTTGAACGAGTTGGAGCAATTTCATTCCCAAGCTTCTCTATCATCTAATTAATCCGATATTTTATAGAAGGCTTTTTTTATAAAGTTTTTTATAAGGCTTTTTGTTTAATTACGTTTTTAAATTTGTTAATTGTCAATTTTTACTCATCACTTGAGTGGGAGTTCTGTTATGTACACCTTGCCCTTTAAACGATTTACTAACTTTATGGAGTCTACAAGGAACAGCGAGTTTATCTTTATTTCTAGTATTAAAATTATGAATATCACTATTTTTCTTAAATATATATATTTTTTTTACCTATCTATAACTAGTGGTTCTGTGAGAACAGTAGACCTCCTCGCGTTTCCTTGGTCCTAGAAAGTCGAGTCTAGTGTCTACAGGTTCGTCTCGTGAAGGCAGAGAACTGCGCAGTCTGATTGGTATAATATGTAGGTATAAATTTTCCCACAAGATCTAAAAAATTGAAATCCGTCCATATATCCTACACCAAACTCCCCCTCTTTCCCCCCCTCCACTCCCACTTTTTGGAATTTTTTTCGCAACATCTTGTGTGGAATTAAGTCGTAAAGTTGTGTGCCTCTCAAGTTTGATTGAAATCCGTCGATAAATAACGCTACAACAAACTTCTCGCTTTTCCCCTTATTTTCCCCCCCAATCAAAAATCGCAATAGATTAAAAAAAACTAAATAACAAGGAACTTGTGTGTCAATTTTCGTCAAAATCGGTTGAATAATGCGACTTGTAGGCGAAAACAAACAGATGAAACTGAGACGCTTCGCTCGCTTTGCTCTCTCTTTCAATAATATTAGCTGCCTTGCCCTGGATTCAGACAGACTTTTAACAAACCATATTATAGGCTATGGCATTGAGGAAAAATGTAGCTTCCTATTAGTGAAAGAATTTTCTACATCCATCCAATATCAACTAACTCACAATACCTCTTTATAACATTAATTCAAACTATTAATATAAATTTGATAGTAACTCTCTGTCTGTCTGTTACGTTTTCAGGATTAAACGATGTACACAGATTATAACCTGTATTAACACTTAGGCTACTTTGAATGTGCAAACCACGCGTGCGATGCCGCGGGCGGAAGCAAGTTCATTATATTTCGGTAGATTTAATATGTTCAATTTTTCTCATTAGCTGTTATGACTTTTAACGGAAATAATTGTTTTTGTAGAGCATTCCCTAGACGTTAACTATTACAGACTAATAAAAAAAATCTAGGAGTTTTGATCATATTTCTCTCAGATCATGATAATTGGTGTAATACATCGCATCATCTTTTAAGTTAATCATCATTTCAAGATTGGGTAGATATTAAAGTAATAAAAAAACAGTCGCAAATAGGATTCTTCTAATTTTTCTACATACAATAATTAACAGAAATTAGTCAGATGGAAATTGAAATGCGCATCTTACTGATTTCCGATTCTTCCTATTATTTTGAGACAACCTTTATGCTTTTCCTGCAAAACTTCTCACGCTATTATAAGCCATAGGGTTGAATTGATAAAAGCTAAATTCCTTTGTTGTCTGTTGCAGGATCTTTGAATGCATCTTCCTTATTTCAAAGACCTTCGATTTGTTGTGACAATTTGTTGCGATTGGATTTTATGGAGTTTTTTACTTTGTTTATTCTGAGAGGAAAAGTTAAGTGGTTGATTAGTCTCTACCAGAATACTAAATACTTTGCCCACCTTGGTTATTAAACCTTGGCACCATATACCGTCGATCTTAGGGATAATGTACATATAGAAAGAGAGCGTAGGGTTCTGGCGGTTAGGGGTAACATGCTGACTCGTAAATTCGCCCGGTGCTCTGACGAAGTTAAAGTCACACTTTTTAAGGCATATTGTCAGAGCCTGTACACGGGTAATCTATGGGTAAACTAAACCAAAAAATCGCTGGATGCCGTATGAGTCCAGTATAACAATACCTTTAGGATGATGTTGAGGCTCCCCCGTTTTTGTAGTGCCTCAGAGATGTTTGCTCAGTATCAAACTGATGGCTTTCATGCCATCATTAGGAAGAAAACAACATCTCTGATGAGCAGGACGCGAGCCAGCCTCAACACCATCCTACAAACTGTGGCAGGGCGTTGTGTGTCTCCTATATGGACACACTTCACTTCCCTTGTGTTGCTCCAGCATGTGCGTACACCGATATATAATTATAATTTATAATTATTTTAATAATTATATAATATTGATTTAATTTGTTTGATTGTACATAATTTAATTTAATTTGTTTTGATCTAATTTGATACAATTTATTGTGATTGTGATTATCTGAAATAAACGAATACAATACAATACAATAAAGGTGATGGTTGGGGTAAACGCAGACGAGAGATAGAGACAACGTGGCTGAAACCATAGATTTCCGAGAGACCGATTTTGTGCGACCCAACGGATCCCAGCTATTTTTATAAGGTCATCTATCTAGGGAGGCGCCGTCGGACGTCCTACAAAACATATTTTTTCTAAAAAGAAATGAACTCCGTAAAACTGAAAAATAAAAAACTTTTCAAAATCGAACTAAGTATATCGTATTTTTCCTAAATATTTACTTTTTAGCTCAAGATGCATCATCATCATCATATCAGCGATAGAACGTCCACTGCTGAACATAGACATAGACATACATTTATTTACTACATTACATATAGCACACAATATACAATACAGTTACATTTTAAGAGAGAGGAAATACAAAAAATTAAACAACTAAACAGTATAAACGTAAAACATAAACAAAAATAAGGGAGAACTTGGTAGATACTGTGTGCTACAGCAGTAAATGGGGCTCAACTCAGTATTATGCCTGACGTAATGGTAAGCACTAGGCCTCCCCATAGATTTCCAGAGCGACCGATCTTTTGCGGCCTGCACCCAACGGCTCCTAGCATCCTTTAACAACTAGGGGGCCGTCCTAAGCTGCGCTTTCCAGTGCGTGGTCTCCACTTTAGAACCTTTCTGCCCCAATGGCCGTCAGTTCTTTGGGCTCTTCGCCCTGCCCAGCCACTGCCACTGCAACTTCAGCTAGCTAATTTTGTGAGCCTACTGCCACTTCAGCTAGCTAATCTCGTGAGCCCACTGCCACTTCAGCTAGCTAATCTTGTGAGCCTACTGCCACTTTAGCTAGCTAATCTCGTGAGCCCACTGCCACTTCAGCTAGCTAACCTTTTGAGCCCACTGCCACTTCAGCTAGCTAATCTTGTGAGCCTACTGCCACTTCAGCTAGCTAATCTTGTGACCCTACTGCCACTTCAGCTAGCTAACCTTTTGAGCCCACTGCCACTTCAGCTAACTAATCTTGTGAGCCTACTGCCACTTCAGCTAGCTAATCTTGTGAGCCTACTGCCACTTCAGCTAGCTAATCTCGTGAGCCCACTGTCACTTTAGCTAGCTAATCTTGTGAACCCACTGCCACTTCAGCTAGCTAATCTTGTGAGCCCACTGCCACTTCAGCTAGCTAATCTTGTGAGCCCACTGCCACTTCAGCTAGCTAATCTTGTGAGACCACTGCTACTTTAGCTAGCTAATCCTCTGAGTTATGATGATTTATGAATTAATAAACAATATTGATCAAAACTGGTTTAATTACCGAAGAATTTGGTTCGCGTGTACAATGCACAATGGTTTAACGAATTATTTTGTTTCGTCGATCGCGGCGACCCAGTTAGTTGCGTGTATTATTACGCTGTGACTCGTTGGTATGCATTCGTACCACTGGTTAATTCTTGGTTACCAGAGTTTCGTCTAGAACTAAAAACCCTAATCAATTAGCAGTTCTCTATCGGATAACCTCGTTTCAGATTATGTCTTTCAAAAAATTCCAAGCACAGTCCTTTTTATTTTATTTTATACTAGCTGAATCGCCCGCGGCCTCGCACGTGTGGTTTGCCATTAAAACATTACTCTCCTTTTACACAGTCGGGTTAAATCTTGTATACATATATCTTAATTCCGATCATAATCTATCTATATACCAAATTTCATCAAAATCGGTCCTGCCGTTTAGCCGTAAAAAGTAACAAACAGATAGACAGAGTTACTTTCTAATTTCTAATATTAGTATGGGTGCTAAATAAGCCAGTAAAGCTAGCAAATGTTTGAAATATCTCTTACTTCCTTAGCTTGACCCAACAGATAAAATTCTCTAATAAATACAGAAATAGAGGACATGTAAAAAGACGAGCTTAACCCTAAGAAGAGTTTTCTTCCAGCAAACCTTTGAGGCTAAAGAGAGAGATGATTTTAAAGGTAGGCGAGTGTACAAAAATACAAATAAATATATATAAACAAAATTAATATGAACTATACCTAAAAAGTGCTATACAGATTTTATTGAAAAACATTACAGTCCTTTGCAGTTGGGTAAAAAGATACAGGATAAGGTACTACTACCAATTTAACACATTTTTTTTGTTCATTCATGATGTTCCCCACCCGCAGGTAAAGGGGTTATTTACTCATTAAGCCATACCCTTTAATTAATGTTATGTAACACGATCATACAGTGCCTTGGCACAGCTAATAACAATAATAATTGAAGTTTCCGCAGCATATTGGCCTTAAACACGATTTTTCAGAATAAAACGGTAAAGTAGAATCGCCATTCTTCAATTGGTATAGTGTTCTAAGTTCAAATAGAACTTCGTACCAAATATGTACTTAAAACTGCTCCCTAGTCGAGCTCGTTTAAAAAGGATTATGAATAGAACGTCCTCCATAATCTTTTTTATGATGTAAATAAATAATATTAATAAATATTGCTGGACATTCACACAGCGCTATCTTGCCCCGAACGAAGCTTAGCTTGTACTATGGGGATAGAATACTTATTCATATACTTTAAAAAAAAAATACATGCTTAAAATACCTATATAGAAAAGCATCCAAACCCGGAACAAATATCTGTAGATCATGTAAACATTTGTTCCGCGGCGGGAATCGAACTCGCCACTTCCTGCGTCTCAGCTGGCTATTCGCCCACTGCGCCACGGAAGTCGTTTTAACAATATGAAAAAAAATGAAAATGAAATAAATATTTATTTGCAGCCAAAAACTATTAAGAAAATTACCATGAAGACAATTTTACAATATTCATAATATTAAAATATTTTAAAACATTATAATATTTTTTACTTAAATATAACTGACTTTAGAAAATAGATAACAAAAAAAATGTGCGGATTCCTTTGCAAATTACAGATTTTGATGATTTTCTCATGGGTCATCATCAGATCTTGAACAAATTTATTTGGGACCAACCATAAAAGAGCCTTTTTCTAATATAAAAATAATCATTGATTTCGGACGCGGTAAGGAATTGTCGCCGAAAATACAAAAAAAAAACCGTCGTAATGAGACCTTCCTCGCTTTGTACTAGCTGACAAATCCGCAGCTTCGCACGCGTAGTTTTTCAATAAAAACATCCTTCTGCGCAGTTGGGTAAAAATTAGCCTATGTCACCCGGGGATAGTGTAGCTTCCCAACAGTGAAAGAATTTTTTAAATCGGTCCAGTAGTTTCGAAACCTATTCAATACAAACAAACAAATCTTTCCTCTTTATAATATTATAGTATAGATTATGATACAAATCAAATCAATTCAAATCTAATATCCTTTTTTGAAACTGAGCGTGTGGCACAGAATTCAGTAAGTACCTATCTAGATTTATTTATGGCGATCATTTTGTGTATTCATATTTTTTTTTCATTATGTCCGTGAAGGTCTACAAAAGGCATCGGATATTTTTAGGATTTTGTGAGAACACCCACGAAATTAGGTATTATATGAATAAAAGATAGAATTTCACAACACAAGGCGTTTTCGATCACAAGACCCGTTTTCATCCATAATGACAAACACATAAAATCAAACACGTTTCTGATCACATATGTGTGTGAATCATCAAGAAAAAAAATAGGTTTAAGTTGATACAATTATTTAATCAACCTTTGTTTTAACGAAATTCATGATTATTAAAGTCACGTAATCTTATCTCAAGTTATTTCAGCAAAATAAAAAAAGCACTCCTTTAATCCATCCTCATCTTAAATTTCAATTGAAAATTTAACTGTCTAAGTGAATATTAAAGTTAATTTTCTAACATGATTCCAACAAGACGGTGACTAATCGTTAAGAACAAAATTTTCAAAATTGGAACCTAAATCCAGAAACTCTTTTTGAAAAAAAAGAGCAAAGCCCCCACTCTTGAAAAGCGAAGGTTTTATTGTGTGGGGGAGCGCTTGCGCAGGCCAGTCGCCCGCTCGCCGTCTTTCGCGGAGCAAGCGTCGAGCGGCATCAGTTTCCCCCCCTTAAACACGGAAAAATTGTGCCGCGCGTATTTTACACGGTTTAAAAAAAATTGGATTATGTGCATGGCTGAAAAGTGCTCTAGTGATTACCTTTTTACCAGTGTTCCTGGCCCTCCTTGCATCTAGAACCTACCCAGGTAAGTTGTATAATTGAACTGTTCAGTTGCGTAACAAAAACATTTTGAAACTGAAAGTTGCGACAGGACATTGCCAAAACGCCGAAGGCGCTAATGAACTGACTTAGAAAATGCGCTTGCGCATATAGCCGGTTATTAAAATTACTTTTAATTTTGCTGGAAGGTCAGACGGCACGATCTAGTCTTTACCTAACTAATTATAGAAACAGATCGATCGGCGCATAAATCAGATTAAATCATATTAAAAAAAAAGATCATTTATCAACAAAATAAGAATATATATTCGCCAGTTAATCGACCAATAAAAAAATATTGTCATAAAGTCATAATCGGTACAAATGACCCGTAACGTAAATTATGACTCCAAAAAAACAGCGCAAAAACGGGTTAACTCGAAAAGGGTAAACATTTTAATCGCTATGCGAAAAGTGATTGTTATCGATTGTTATGGGCGTAAACCAATAAAGGAAGCGCTTTATGAACGTAAATTAAAATTCTGAATTAAAATCTCGCCTGAGTCACTAATGAAATTAAAATTTCAAACACGATAATGGCAAAATAATCTTCGCCAAATAACTTGAATCGATTAAAACTAAAAACATTTCAAAAATTGTCGTTTCTAATGTTGTTTTAAATATTTTATTGACTTTACAATCCGGTCAGTTGCTAAACCAGTATCCATAACCTTTGAACTATAAAGGCATGTCCAGACTTAGGTTTCGAGGCGCCTTTTACACGTGACTTGATTGCCTGTTTATTTTTAAATAAAAATAGTAGGTATTAATGTATAAGTATGTAATTATCGTTTAGGTTCTTTCAATATTCCCTGTGTTTGATTAGCGTTGTTCATTGTAGAGTCTATTGTTCTGCCGCTCTAAAATACTAAGGTAAGTGCAACGTTCAGGAATTCGAGTAACAAACTTAAAATACGAGTACAAATAAAAATTAAACTATATATTAAGGAAAAAAATTAAGTTTTAACACTATTTTCACAAAAAACCACTGCAACTGCATCGAAACGTCGAGACTCAAACGAATCATGGTAAATTAGTTTTTAGTAAAAATAAAGTTTAAGCTTGAACACTAATAAACACCTCATAGTTGTCATCTCATCTGTGTCATCTTTTGACAAAGAGTTAAAAATGAATCAGAATTATTTTACTTTAAACATAAGCGAATGTGTACGTGTCCTAAGGTCTGAAGGATTAATTTTCTCTAGATGTGGCCTCGCTAACTTGAATAAATATTTTAGTTTTGAGTCGGGTGTCAGGCGGATTTTACTTTGTTTGGCCAAACGTCAGATTGTCACGTTGCGTCATCCGTAATAGGGCATAGAACCCATCTGTTTTGAACTATGTTTTCATGTCATATATTTTTTTGATGTCTTATATTTTGTGTCGCGTCAAACGAAGGCATTATTTAACTCCGACAGCCGTTATTTTTTATCGATATTACTTAAATTAAATTTATGATTAGTTTTTAAGGTTATTGATATTGTTATTTTAAACAAAAATTCTGAGAAGGACATTACGCAATAAATTATGTTTTACTGAGTCTAATGTATTTTTAAAACTCCGTTTAGAAGTGGTATTAGTGTCATTTATAAATTTATTTAAACTTTAATAAGCTAGATATAAACACTCATAAATTATCATCGACTTCAAAAAGAAAACAAAACGCTAGGTGTTTAGAACATTCAAGAACGAATATTTTATCAAAAATGTCTGATTATTTCTTAGTAAATTACCTACTTGCAAACCCTACTTAGGAACTTTACAAATGTTTTAAATATATCTTTATACTTATATATAAAAGAAAGTCGTGTTAGTTACACTATTTATAACTCAAGAACGGCTGAACCGATTTGGCTGAAAATTAGTAGGAAGGTAGCTAAGAACCAAGAGAAGGACATAGGATACTTTTTATCCCGTTCCCGTCGTTCCCATGGGACGTGATATAAAACGTCAAAGAGAATACAAGTCACTATAAAACGTCGTATAACAAAAACGCATCTGACATGGAATAACAAAACAGCTATGACAGCAAATGACAGCTAAACGTAATTTTGTCTATGGTTAAGTATGGTTGTATAATGATGGCCGGGGACAACAATTGACAATTCTACCAGGGTGACGTTTAATGACAGCCCGCGTTATATGCATGTCAAGGCGGTACGAAGTTCGGCGGGCCCACTTGTACGTTTATAAATATCAGGGTAAGTTGACAAATTTTAAGAAACGGCTTTGCCCGTAAGCGTATATAACTTTTGTTTATTTTAATCCAATATTGACACCGAATGACACCGCCGCGCGTGCAATACATGAGAAAGTAGATTTTCAACATCATTTTAAACCCTTTTCAGACAGACTCTTTTTTATTACGCGTAGAGCCGTTCTTAATTTGTGAACTGTTTACAAATTCACTTGTTTATAGGGTTCGCTAGCATTTTAAAATGGATGTATGCCTGTAAGGTGAAACGCCGGGTAAAATGCATTAAAGACGTTTAAACCTTATTTAATACAAATTCAGCGGCATATTTCAGACGACATAATTTTTTTGAAAAGATTATTTTTTTGCTTCGGCTTAATCTAGGAATTCTCGCAATCTATGAACGCGTGTCATAATCCAAATTGCCTGTATCACTCAATGCCGGCTGCACGCAAATGTCTGTCAGATGGTAACCTACTTGTGTATTTAGTGACTACGTTTTGTATTTACTTTATAAAGTTGTACTTTGTGAAGTTCATGCGTCTCAAAATAACTTGGTATCTATGCCGCACCAGACTATACCTTCTCTACTCTTTCAACAATTGTTATGTGCCTGCTAATTACTTTTGTATCTACTAGTCACTTGTAATATTACACACATGGCAAGTTTAACACATTCAAGTGCTTGAAATACACAGGTAGGTACTTTTATTTGAGTTTCTATCTATCTATTCAGCCTCCAGCACCCACTGTTGGGTACAGGCTTCATCTCTATGCCGCCAGTCCAATCAATCCAAATCCATCCATTTGAGTTTAGGAGTAGGTATTAAAAGTAGATCGAAAATCTAAATAAATCGTAATTAATCTGACATAAAATCTAGTATATAAGTACGTTATTTTATTTCAGTCGCTTTTAAATTGAACAAAAATGGAACGTTGTCTATT
The DNA here is from genome assembly GCA_918857605.2 of Philereme vetulata. Taxonomy (NCBI): domain Eukaryota; kingdom Metazoa; phylum Arthropoda; class Insecta; order Lepidoptera; family Geometridae; genus Philereme; species Philereme vetulata. The sequence continues at coordinate 8,063,937 of OU975422.1, read as the reverse complement.
TTTGCACCAGTGTGAAAAGGTATTATTTTTTTTCTGTAATGACAATGCATAGTTTGTGTATTCTACCAACGAATTGCAATATTATTATACATAAAAATTTGAAAGGTTCACGTCCAAAAGCGGCAGCCCCGATATAGATCAATAAGTTCAGTTACGTGAACATTCGTGATTTAACTATTACGTAGCTCTCGTGCTAACCGTATGAGATCTTACGAGATTTTTTTGCGTACCGTAGCGATAACTTTGCAAAACTATCGCACGCGCCATCAGTTTTGCCAACTTTTAAATTTAGAACGAATTAATTTGTCTACGTAAAATTTTGCCAATATTGTGAACATATAAAAATTGGTGTGACTCAATGGAAATACGCCTGAGACGTAGCATAATAAATAGTATTGTTTCAAGAAATTAATTAGGAATTAAATGTAAGTGATTAAGTATTTATGTTTATTTTCCAATCGAATTAGTGGGACTTTCAATAATACAATTTACTGTATTTACTGACGTTATACTTCTTTGGCGTAACAGAACACTCTTTGATTGTAAAAGGAATGATAAATTAATAAATATAGATAAACTTCATCATGCCGCTTTTTGGCTGTCGGTGTGCGCGCGCATCGTAAAAATTTTACTGGCATATTTTTTTCCAAACGCGCCAAAAGAAGTATAAGTTCAAAAAATATTTTATATTTTAACAAACATTCCAAACTCAATTTCGACGTTTTATCATTTAAGAAAACAAGCAAATTTTAAGTGTCTTTCTTACTTAATAGAATGATTTTACAAAGATTCATTTTTCGATGTTTATTCAAATTAACAGCATTTTTTATAATTGGTGCCGTATGAATAACAAAGCGTTAGGTATCTACATAGTTTTGTATTAGTAATATTAATTCAAACACAATCTGAACATTTTTGGAATTGTGTAATTAAAATGATTGATCAAAAAGATACTTTAAAAAGTAACCTTGGCAACAGTGTATATATTTTTGTGACACTATTAATTTTAAAATGGCATTTGAATGGATAATTAAAGCTGCTTTATAAGAAATTATTTCGTTTATTATCGTTTTTTAACGACCGACAATGTTCGGTCAGAGTGAGTGTGATCCTCTACACCATTGAAATATCATTATAAATAATTAATTAATACTTATTAAACTAATAATGGTTCGCCCCGAACTGAGATCTCGTGAGTCTCCCATAAAAATAAAAAAATATTATTTGTACTTAATTTTTGATTATCAAAATAGTGCCACGAAATACATAACCAACTAACTTACAGGTAACGGGAGTTCATGTTAATTGGTTACATTTTTTTGGGGTAGAAATTGCAGTTATTCTGGATTTCAGACTTTATTTGTGTCACTAAAACTACACTCATACCAAATTTCAGCACTGTGGGATCTCTGGTGTACCTTGTGAATTTTTCAAAGTGAAAAAGTACAGTTTTTATTATGGCTAACTAACTTAAAAACTACAAGGTACTTACTTTTATTAAACCCAAATTTTACTCGAACAAACAAACATACATACATACAACGCCGATTTTTCCAAGTTGATTTTGAGATCTGGCTTCGTTCTAACAAAAATAAATAAATATACCTATGTTAATATATACTTGTATTCTCTGAATAAATAATCACGATTAACAATATTTGAGTTTACATTATTTTGTTCTAAAAACGGTAGTAAGGAACAACGACTCTAAAGTTTTGCACAATACACATATCGTACGGAATCGAAAGTCAACGGCCATATATCGAGTCACTTTCAAGCTTGCATCATACATTCGTTGTATTTTGAGAAACTCTACGGGCAAAACCCCACATAATTATGACAAATTATGAAATAAGATGTCTCATTGCAAGTTTTCAGGCGCTACAGGAATGCGGCTACGGATCAAATTCCAACATATAAATAAAAGTGTTCGTTTTCAGTTTATTGTTTTATGTATTGTAGCGTTACAACGCTCTTCTTTATAAGAAGAGAGCTATAAGCCAAGTTAAATTGAGACTGGAAGGAATAAGGTGTTTCACAATGAATAACTGACGAATTAGCAAATGCAAGGCTCCACAGCCTCGAGCATCGTCGAAAGGTTGCAAGCCTCTCGGTTTTCTATCGGATACATTTCGGCGAGTGTGCTGCGGAGCTCTTCAACCTGATCCCACCATCCCCATTCTATCATCGGACAACCAGACGCTCCGCGGTGTGCCACCGCTACATGGTAGACATACCTCCCATACGCACAGAGCGGTTCTTTTCGACCTGTTTGTGTCTGTGTTTCCTTATAACTACAACCTAGGGGTCTTCAAGTTGCGAGTGAATAGGTTTCTTCTAGGCGGTGTGTACCATCGTAAACTGCCTCATCGCTCAGGCGAGATCGTGGTCGAACGCTAGCCGTTAATTTATATTAAAAAAAATGAATAATGATTTTGTACTCCGTGACTTATCAATTGTGCACACCATAGTTGAACACCAAGTTTTAGATAAGTGACGTAGTACAAAATCATTGTAAGAAATAATTATTCATTGTGAAACACCTTTTTCCATATCGTTAGGTAGATAGGTCTCAATTTAACTTGGCAGCTCTCTTCTTACAGCTCTTACAGCTCTCTTCTTATAAAGAAGAGAGCTGTAACGCAACAGTATATAGATATGAGCCTTGTAATCATATTTTGTATAAGCACATTGTTGCCTGAAATAAGAGTTATATTACTATTACAAGGCTAATAAAAAAAATCCTCGTTAAGAAAGTCACTGCATGTACCTACCTAGAGAAATTAAATTTGTGCTATCTATATTCCTAATTTCCCTTAAGCATTATGCATTTTTCGTTACCCATAATATTGGGACACTGTTCGTACGAAGAAGCACGTTCCTCTTTGTTTAGAGACGCAATAGTCAAAAACTTGAGATATGTATTGCGTTCCAAAATTATTATGAAACCAATCTACATAATCTTTATTAAGAAATTCACACATAGGTACGCGATTGCTACTAGTTTTGATGTAATGCTTTTAACTGTCTTTATATTTCTGTGTATAAAATGTTATAACAAGATCATATTTTAAGGTATTTATACATTAGTTACAAACGTCCGCACGCGGCTTCGCACTTGTGGCCTGAGAATAAAAAGTAGCATATGTCTCAAATAGTCTCAATCCATGTTGTAATCTATCTATACACCATCATCATCATCATCATCCACAACCTGACTTCACCCATTGTTGGGTGTAGGCATTGTTAGGCCTCCCCAAGTTTGTGCCATCCACCACGATCCTGCGCTAGTCTCACTCACTGATAGCCCGCACTACAATCTCGTCCACCCGTCTCGCTGCCGGACGGCCTACCCTTCTATACCCGCCCGTCGGCCACCATTCAGTCGTTGCTCTGCTCCATCTGTCATCACCACGTCTAGACAAGTATCCCGCCCAAGACCATTTGAGTTCCATAACGCGAATACCAACGTCATGAATCTTCGTTCGTCTACGGATCTTGACGTTTGGAACTCGATCTAACAGTCTGAATCCGAGCATGTTACTCTCCATGGCTCTCTGTGCAACTCTTAACCTGTGCCTGTGCCCCCTGCGTGAGCGTCCATGTCTCGGCACCGTAGCTCATGGTGGGCAGAACACATACTTCAAGACATCCAACAAAATTGATCACTTTATGTAGATATATTTATGTATTCGTTTATGTATGTGTATTATTATTATGTTTAATTTTTGTAAGTTTATTTATAAGCTATAATTTGTTTAACTTTCCATTCTCTGGCACTATCACTTTCTCCACACTACACAAAGGTTAGCTGGAAGAAAATGCTAATTAGCATTAAGTTCGTCTATGTATTATTTTATTAGTGCAATAATTTTTTTTTAATCTAATCTAATATAATAAAATAATACACCAAATTTCATTGAAATCGGTTGAGCCGTCTAGTCGTAAAAAAATAACAAACAAACAGTAATACAAAGTTACTTTCGAATCTGAATACTGGTAAGAACAAAAAGATAATCTAACACAATACTTCGATATATATCATTCATTAACTAAATGAGTCACTTATACGTGACTTTTCATAAAATAAAAAATAGGTTACGATATGAATGAACAGATAATAAAGCGATAACCTTTGTACTTATCATTTTTAAGTACTAACTGTCACATACTTAGATTTTTTAGGGTTCCGTACCCAAAGGGTAAAACGGCACCCTATTACTGAGGCTCCGTCTGTCTGTCTGTCCGTCTGTCACCAGGCTAACTATCACGGGTTCATGAGATACACTCATGAACCCGTGATAGTTAGACAGTTGAAATTTTCACAGATGATGTATTTCTGTTGTCGCTAACATAACAAATACTAAAAACGTAATAAAATGAATATTTAAGGACTCCCATACAACAAACGTGATTTTTTACCCGTTTTAGCTCGATATTGATAACGGCAACAGGTAGACGCTTGAAATATTTAGTTATATATTCACTTTAAATTAATAATTAAATTAAAATAAAACAAACATTTAAGGGGGGCTCTCTTACAACAAACGTGATGTTTTTGCCGTTTTTATAGATAATGGTACGGAACCCTTCGTGCGCGAGTCCGACTCGTACGAGGCCGGTTTTATTATCTTTGTTATTTTAAGGCAGTTTGAATTAATTATTAGAATCAGTAATTTCTTTGTTAGTCGTCCAAAACAAATAAATTACCTGAAATTACGTCTACAGAATTGGACAAAATCCGATTTTTGTGGATGTATCGGTACTCAGTATTTTATTGCTTTCAAATAAAGTTTAGAGAAAAAGTATTTGCTTGGCGCTGACAAAGTTGCAATCGGTTCGGTATTTTTCATTAAAAGAAAGTAGAAAGTGGTAGTATTAAAAAGTAGCTATACTTACCTAAATGAAGTAGAAATAACTCTTTAACCTAGTAATGAAATTAAAAGAGTTATGTAGGTCAACCCTAATCTTGCACAAAAAGTGCGCTTGCGCACCCGAGCGTACAGGTTGCGCCAATCGTGCGCCGCTTGGCCAACGCTTGGGAAACGACAACCCTGAAAGAAATTAGATTCAAAATAATAAAAACAGAAAAATGGTCAAAATTGTATCCGTGTCAAGGGAGGAAAATTTATTTATTACTAGTTGTTGCCAGCGGTTTCACCCGTGTTTTTCTGGGGTGCAAAATACATATATAAACTTTGACATCCCATTTTTATCTCATGGGAACTGATTTATGGGATAAATGGTAGCCCATGTAGTGATCCTTATAATTTACGTATAAACATAATTTCATCGAAATCGGTTCAGCCGTTACGGCGTGATTAAGTTACAAACAAACATACAAACTTTCGGATTTATAATATTAGTGTGACTAATACAAATAAGTTCTACGGTAGGCCAATGATGTTCAGAAATCTATAGGTTTGTCCAGGCTTTGTCTAAATAATGACCATGATAAGACCACAATAAGACCATCATGAACCATAATATAACAGCGATGAGACATGTTATACAAAAAAATAACCGAAAAAAAAATCCAAGTACAACTTTCAAACTTTTCGTATTTTTTAGGAAAAGGAAAAGGGAAAGAAATGGATCAAGAATACTGTAATCGTTATATCCGATTCTAGCAGTATCTATCGAAAGTAAATAATTTAAAAAAATGTTTCTTTGTAGTAAAAAGTAGAGCAGAAGTATTAAATTGAAAAACCACAAATCTGCTATACTTGTTGTTTTTCAATTTAATAATTGACCCATATTAGGTTAAAAAAAGAATAGCCAAATACCGAAAACAATATATAAAAAAAATATAAAAATAGCAAAAAAAACAGTGTGCTTTAGACCACACGACTGAAGTAAAACTTCTTTTTCAAAATATTAATTTATAAAATTGTTCAAGAACGAAATGAAATTACGAAAAATAATCAAACGAACTACTGACTGAGATATATATATTTCATGCACTGGCTATAAGAGGAAGAGAGAAAGAAATAGTACGTGCGCACCTCTCTCTCTCTTGCAGTAATATACGAAACAAAACTTTTTCTCTCTTTTTATCTTCACTAACGTATATCTCCCTCTCAACTTCCGTTCGCACTTTTCGTAACGCATTCACCAGCTTACTCCCCAAGTTAAGCGTACGTAAAGAAATTTTTACTTCACTAAAAAAACTTCTTTGTTTTTTTTTGTTTACAAAATACACTTTTGTACTCTTAAAAAGTTTTCTTTTTTAGAACGAAGAAAAAAAACGAGTGTGCTTTAGACCACACGACTGAAGTAAAACTTTTTCAAAATATTAATTTATAAAATTGTTCAATTACCAAATTGTCCACACGTCTGTAGGTCGATCAGTCTAGGTTGATTCTGGACAGACGCAACTCGCACTCGCACATTAACGTTTAAAAATATACGAAACGTAACTCTCCCTCTTTCTATTTTCACTAACTTCTCCCGCTCAATTTCCGTTCGCACTTTTCGTAACGCATTCACCAGCTTACTCCACAAGTCAAGCGTGCGTAAAGAAGTTTTACTTCAAAAATAGTGTTGCTACATCCTAATCATTACTTTAAATTGTTTTAACATTATCGTTAATAGCAAATGCTCTTCAAACGTTACATAAACTATGCACATGTAGCTTGCATAACGACCGACCTTTAATACAAATTTTGCAATACAGAGCTTCTTAAAAGCATTAATCTATGTTGCAATGCTTTCGCTGTGGGTACCTGACCTTTGTTGACGTGACCAGCACCACACGTTTACTTACTCTTTGACCGTAAGGTTCAACGCGCACTTGTTATAGACCCGGCCATTTCATAATCCGACCAGCCCCATCTAATAGTGACCAACTCATTGGACAATGAGGACTTTTCAAATTACCGTACTGTTATTGTGGATGATAAAATTAAATGTTATATTGTTTTATCTTATTTAAAGTCTGTTATGTTATGTACGAAATTAAAACACATATCCGCAATTGTATTAACTGATTTAAGAGGTGGGTTTAACACCGGTCGCTTGAATATTTATCCTGTAATCGATACACGATTTTTAACGTAAATTGGCGGCCCCTTTGCGACGATGACGCTTAGTCAGTTTAACAGGTACCTACTTACATGATGAATTAATATGATTTGGTTAACTATTTTATGCAGGTTGTTGCATTGATATTTTAGGACTTGATATTAAGGATGTTTGAAAATTTAATATTTGCTATAGTAATGAAAAAAACCTATTTTAAAACAATACTAGCCATTACCCGTGTTTTCATTTAATGTCGCACTTAGAAAAACACGTTGTATAGTAAGTATGTTGTTGTAATATGAATATGGTAACACACAGGATAGCTTAGTTTTAATGGTAACACGTCTATTATCTAGCTAAATATGTGCGTTATATAGATCTATAACATTCATTCATAAAATTTTAATTAAGTGAAAAATGATACAAAAATTAACATTATAACACTTTGAAGCCCTATATTTGATGTATCGAAAAAGATATGAAGTCTCGTAATGTTTTTGAAGTCAGTTTTCGACTACTGAACCCTAAAAACGGTACAATAACTTAAAAAAAGTAGTGTTATTGACTATTTCATCATAAAACAGAACATCAACTGCATAAGTAGTAAGTTTGACTCCTTTATTTGCCATTGCACAATACCGTTTACATGATAAATAGAATAACAGTACAGGGTTCATTGACCTGAGTTTTGGACAAATTGTGTTTGCATTAAGTATGCACAAGCATGGCGCTTCCAAGAGGCTACTTGAGTTATGCTTAAGTGTTGTTAGTACTGACGAGGAAGGAATACCTTATTTTAGCAAAACAATAGTTAATTCTGTACCTTTTGTAATTAACTTGGTGATGAACGATAAATCTTCTCAATTCTTATTAATATTTTAATACCGCTCGTAAACGGCTGGACCAATTTCGATGAAATTTGGTATACAGATCGATTATGCCCTGGTTTGAGACATAGGCTACTTTTTATTGCGGACGGAAGCTTGTTTTATATAATACGAGTAGTAGCTGACCAAACCACAGCTTCGCACGCGTAGTTTTTCAATAAAAAACATTACCCTCCTTCTGCGCAGTGGGGTAAAAAAGTAGCCTATGTTACTCAGTGCAAAATTAGCTTTCCCATGGTGAAAGAATTTTAGAAATCGGACCAGTAGTTTTTGAGTTTATTCATTACAAACATACACACAAAAATACAAATCTTTCCTTTTTATAATACTAGTATAGAAAGGTATTATTACCTTACCGGTAGATATATACCTTATTCAAACATATTAAAAATCTGTTTTTTAAATATTTTATACAATTATTTACAATAAAATATAGAAGAAACAGTTGAATCATTTAAATACCGTTGCAAACGATCTATAGAGAGCTCAATTGCTCCACATCACTACCAGGCGGAACTGGGTCTTGGGGACACTGGCTGCATTGCCCCGCTGAATTGCAATGCCTATGCGTTGACCCAGATAAGCGGCAGCTCTCGAATCACACGTCGCTTCGACCAGACGCCCAGAAAGAATTTTAAAAACGCGATGGCCCCGGTACCCCTTGGACCCAGAGTCTCGACCCCAAATGGCTCAAATAACATTTTATTAAACATTAATTAAAAAAAAATAATAATGGGACTGGACCGTTGTGAGTGGTGGAAATGCGGGGCGGTCTTTGCCCAACAATGGGCTAATAGTAATAATACAAAAATAATAATTAAGTACCTCCTAGGTAAGTATAGTTTGTAGAGCAGTAATGGATTATTAAATAAATCGATTATTATATTTTCGTGATCATGTTAGTATTATATATTTTGATCACAGTGAAAAATAATACAATATCTTAATTATCTCTGCAACGACAAATGGCATAAGTTTGTAATAGTGAGATTTGTCAAAAAACCAATATGGCGGCCGCCCTATAGATTTTTCGGTGTAATTTGTTAACAGTTATTCCCTTGACTGTACCTAACGGAATGAGGTGTCCAGTATGCAATATAAAATTCAATTGGCTATTGATTTTTCACACAAACGGTTTATCTATCTCGTTTGATTAGTTCGTAGACTTACTCACATCTACTCATATCTATATCGTATCTACTCATCTACTCAAAAAAAAAAGAGTAAGGCACTTGTCTCACCGCCGGCGAGTAAGCGATTAGCTATCAACTATTTTCTCGCTCAAGAAACGAACAAAAGACATAGGTTCCGTGTCAGTAAAAGAGACACGTATATTAATAGTTGATCGCTGGCTGTTCACACTGCCGCCGGCGAGAACTCTCTCACCACTATTTTGTCGCAGTGACTATAACACTCACTCAGCGATGCTCGCACACACGCCGTGAGATGAACCAGCGCGAATGTACGAATGAACGCGCCACGCGCTCAGAGAGTGGCGCGAGTCTCGCCCGCCTTTTTTTTTGTGTCGAATGGACTAATCTCGCTGTTGGCCTCTGAGGCCGTTGCAGCTTAACCGAACTTTTGGCGAGCGCAGATGGCGCTCAGCCCTGTAAGTTTTTGATGAGGCAACTAGCGCAAGGGCACCACTTACGTACGAACCTCGGCTTGGGCTGTTGCCAGGATGGGGATAGGACTCGAAGACCTCGCCGGCGAGGTCGGTGTATCTGTGAAGTGTTTGCTCTGTCTAATGTAGATGACTCAGAAATCTCTTCCGCGTTAGCGGAGGTGATTTCTCATTCTCCGAGAACGTGTATTGGACGACGGAGGGTAAAGTAGGTAAGCGAGCAAACTATAGGAACTACACACTCGCTTCTCGCTGCTCGCCAACTCGTTTTTAGTTTCTAGCTCTACTCGCTTCTCGTTCATCGCCGGCGGTGAGACAAGTGCCTTATGCTCGAATTGTGACACTGTGCAGTGCTAACTACTTACTAGGTACTACATATTTAAATATGTACTTATATGATTTTATTCATTCGTTTATTATTTCCTATCATTAGTTTTATTTACAGTAATTAAGCAACATTAAGTTATTAAATGTTGTGTGAAAAATTATTTAATCAATAACTACTTATCAATATTTTTCTTGTGTTATCCGTAGATGGTGTTGCGAGTGCTCTAATGTCATTCAGGGAAAGACGATCTGATAGGTTGCTGGGAGCCGTTGGGGCCGCACAAGATCGGTTGCTCTGGAAATCTATGTGGGAGGCCTAGTGTCCAGCAGTGGACTGATGGTTAATATAATGATGATGATGAATGTCATTTTGGGACGTGTCGGAACGTTTTTGGTTTTACACCTATTATTATAACATTTTGTAAGGGACAGATAACTCTCAACAGCCTAGCTATTTGTTACATTTTCACGACTATACGGCTGGACCGATTTCAATGAAATTTGGTGTATATATAGAATTTGACCTGGATGGAGACATAAGATTTTAGTTAGCTACTTTTTAGTGACAAACCACATGAGCAAAGCCGCGGGGGTAAACTTGTGTATAAATAAGAAGTAAGCATAAAATGATTGAGGGAAAAAATGAAAATAACCATCCTTGAGAGTCGGCATATTTTTTTTTTTATTTCCTTTTGAAAACTCATAATCGTTAGTATAATTAGTTTAAACTTTTTATTCCTGTCCATCCAAAGGTTGTCTGGTAGAGATAGCTTTTAGCGAGAAGACCTCCCATTGTGCTTACCTTTATTTTTGTGTATTTCTTTGTATGTTTAATTTTGTTTGGTGTGCAATAAAGAGTATTCTATTATATTCTTTATTAGTCGCGAAAACGAAACAGACAGAGAGACTTTCCAATTTATATTATTACAAGCTTCTGCACGCTTCGCACGCATGGTTTTGTCAGTATAAACATTACCCTCCTTCCGCGGAGTCAGGTAAAAAGCAGTCTTTGTCTCAATCCCGGTCAGAATCTATTAATATGCCAAATTTTATCCATTTAGCCATGAAAGCATAACATAAGACATAATTACCTTGGAATTTATAAAATTAGTATGGATGTATAGATTTTGCTTCTAATAGGTACCCATTACGAGTACCTATATAAAATAATTATGTAAATAAAGAAATTCTAATCAATACCCAACATGTATAAACGTGATCTAATCCCGATCGACCGGTTTTAAATCCAACCACTATATTTTTACCTAAACAGAGACTTTGGGTTGAGATATTATTAAAGTGACACTTTTTCTTTCGAAAATAAAAATATTTTAGGTCCATAGATTAGCGGAATAATTAAATAATGTTTTGCCTAATTTGCATGAGCTTCTGTGAGTCAATATACCCTACGAACAAAAAACTTGCTAAAGTTGTATGATAAAATAAGTGAAGGTTTGATGTGATTTATTCAGACGATTATAAATATACTAATTGATATAAGAATAAAATATTTAATATATTTAACTGACGCGATCATTTAACTAATTTCTTTGATTAGATAATAGTTTTTTGATAACACAGCCTCAAGTTTGTTTTCATTAGATTAACTAATTAAATAAATAAATATTGCTGGACATTTCACACAGCGCTATCTAGCTCCAAACTAAGCAGAGCTTGTACTATGGGAACCAGACAACTAATAGTATACTTATATACTTTTTTTTGTAATTACATACTTGTAATAAATAGTTTTGCCAAAGAGCCATGGAACGCAGCGTGTTAGGGGTAAAGAGAATCGACAGGATCCGCAATACCACCCTGCGCGCGAAGACCGGCATCGCAGATGTTGGCGATAAGACTGCCGGGCTGAAGTGGGACTGGGTGGGTCACGTCAGTCGTATGGTCACAGACAAATGGGCAACAGTCGTCACACAATGGGTGCCTACAGATGGGCGTCGAAGCCGGGGCAGGCCGAGGAAGCGTTGGCGTGACGACCTCGATGCATTCCAAGATAGCTGGTGGGACGTGGCGAGTGACCGTGAGATGTGGAGGAACATGGGGGAGACCTTTGCCCAGCAGTGGAAAAATATAGGTTAAAAAAAATATAGAAAAACAACCAAACCTGGAACAAATATCTGTAGATCATGCAAACATTTTGTTCCGCGGCGGGAATCGAACCCGCTACCTCCTGCATCTCAGCCGGCTGTTCGCCCACTGCTCCACGGAGGTCGTCAATAAATAAATACTCGTATTTTATCAGTTCCGCAGAAGAGCTATGTTTATAACGCGTATCTGTATATAGAAACCAAATATTTATTTACATGTTCAAATAACAAAACTGATCGAAATATATCTGTAGTTGAGCGTTTTAAGTAGGCATTTTTTTACATAACTTACCTTCTTCCCGAGCTGTCGCTTCTCACCGCAACTCTTTGCCAGCAAGGGTACTCGCACGAACACGTCCAATCTTTAGGTATTTTCGTTTTATTCCTTAACGTATCGTTTATACCTTTTTGGGTGTTGACTTTAAGACCGGTCACGTCACGTTTGACACCGGTAGAGTTGAACCACAGGTGTTCAATGTCAGACTACTTTTTTTTATGAATATTTTTCACTTAATTATTTATTTTTAATTATGGTTTATTTATAACTAGCTGTTGCCCGCGGCTTTGTACGCGTTACGCTACATAATGTGTAGGTAACCTAGAAATAAAGACTTTGTAACTTGACTTGACACCCCATTTTTATGGGACCTGATTTATGCGATAAAAAGTAGCCTAGGTATTTAATTTTTTATTTTTATATTTCTCAGACATTTCATTCATTTTGTTAGAATTATGTTAGTAGATAGGTAATTGAAATTAAATATAACTAAATAACATAAAAATCGGTACATTCACAATAATCAAAATTTATACATTAATAATATTAAAATACATATAAAAATTGTATAATTATCATTACGAACTAATTAATATATAATATGTGTTGAGGAAATGGATTGATCAAGGCTGACACCCAGAAACCTTGCAGTGCACTGTCCCACCTGCCTGCAAGAGCCCAGATAATCCTATTGCGGCTACCCAGAATTCTGCATTGAATTGATATGATTTTTTGCCGCATGATAGCATGAAAGTCTAGTCCAGTATTAATCATAATAACTAATAAAAAGTATTAATCCAGGCTAAAATCTAGCTATACAATTCCAGTATAAGCTAACCTCGCATTGTGTAGGCTTTTCGTAGAATGAGAGGTCAGCTTATACTTGAAATATAGCTCGATGTGTAGCCGTGTGTACGTACGCTATAATCGGTGATGCTTGCTATAAGCATCGGCGATTTAAGTGCGACAATGTTATTAGTCGGGAAACAGGCTTACGGCCCCATATGATGGTAAGCGGTCACCGTCGCCTATTGACACCGGCAACACCCGGGGTATTGTCGATGTACCTGTAGAAACCTCTACATTTCTCTTGAAACGTACCATGTCGTAGCCTAATGGAAAAACCTCAGATGGTTCTGGTTCAGACCTCAGGTCAATCTGTTTTATCTAAAAACGGAACGAAGAGAGATAAACAGAGATATAGAGTTACTTGTGAAATTATAATCACCATCATCATCATCAGCCGGGAGACGTCCACTGCTGAACATAGGCCTCCCCATTAGATCGCCACAACGAGCGGTTGGTAGCCGTTTGCGCCCAACGGCTCCCCGCGATGAAAATTATTAAATAATTATTAATTTTATTAAATTATTTGAAATTATAATATTACTATAGAATAAGGGTCTAAATGCCTAAGTGTTTGTGTTTTTGCGTTACAAAAAATATAAAATACGTACCTACCTACTACAAAATGACATTATGAAACCAATCGAATGTTTTATTGTTCATGGCCCAGCAAAAAGGAAAATGTTATTTAAGATAAGTATTATCGACTAAGGTCATACTTTCCAACTACACGGTGCTTCGGACTAGGTGCTTAATGTAAGAAGGTTATTGTCCTGCACTAGAGTAATGTGTGTTCTACGACTTTACAAAGTTTTATGTTTTTTTTTATCTCAGAAAAACTAGTAAGAATCTGTAAATTAAGTTAATAATTAATCTATACTAATAATATTAAAACGGAAAAGATTTGTTTGTTTGTTTGTATTGAATAGGATCCGAAACTACTGGACCTATTTAAAAAAATATTTCACTGTTGGAAAGCTACACTATCCCCGGGTGGCATAGGCTACTTTTTACCCAACTGCGCAAAATGAGGGTAATGTTTTTAATTGAAAAACTACGCGTGCGAAGCTGCGGATTTGTCAGCTAGTCACAAATAAATGTTACTTTCTTTTGTTTCTGAAGGAGGTATAACATTCGACAGCTAGATTATTCTGTAGTGATGATGATGAATGATGCTTCCTGCGTCCATTATGTAACTTAATCCCCAATTATCTCTTATCTATATATAGCTTGGGTTGATTGTAAGTGTATAGTTTGTTGTGAGAAATTAAAAACTTTTTACTTTTAACACACATATTCGGAAGCACCCTGTTGGTATTTAGAGTGCGTGGCGATTCATAAACTTTACGTATTGTATTGTGTAACAAAAGTAATCGCTTGCGTTTCAAAAGTAATATTTCAGAGCTTTTAGTCACGAGAACTGAGTCACAGTCCACGCAAAAATTGGCCATAACGCCACCGGAAATGGTGCAAAGTTTAACGAAAATAGCATGAGGTTACTTGGTACGAATTAAACAATAAAGTTTATAATGAACCTTGGGAGTTTTAGTACAAAGGGGTATTAAATATAATAGTGATATTTCCTTGCTCATTATTACGTAGTAAGTTAACTGCTTATGTGTCTGTCAAAATGAAAGTAATGAATTAGTAGATCTTTGATTTTAAGGAGTAGACAGGTAGACCTTGCAGTACCTTTTTTTCATTTCATTTATTCATATCCTTCGACAAATTACATGTGCTTGGACAAGTCAGATGAAACAATTCAAATACCTACGTAATTATTACATAATCCATAATACATAAAGATACCTATAGTTAATAATTTTTTATAAAAAAAAGAAACAGTTCTAAATAATAACAACTTAAAATAAGGTCTGCAAAAGCATCGTCAAATTGTAAATAATAATGAGAAAAAATAATAATAAAAAAATAATAAATTTATATATGTCAGGTAATCATTACAATTCATCAAATTTAAATATTGTTTTATCAGCAAAAGCTTCGTCCAACTTATAATAACTTTTACAAATAAGATGTCTTTTTATAAATGATTTAAATGAATTATCCGACATACATATTACATTGTGCGGTATTTTATTGTACAATTTAATTGCTGTACAGTAGTAGCTCTTTGAAATTTTGGCTAACCTTGTTTTAGGTTAGGTTTTTAGGGTTCTGTAAAAAAAATAAACCCTTATAGGATCACTTCGTTGTCCGTCTGTCAGTCAAGACCCTTTTTCTCAGGAACGCGCGAAGGTATCAATTTGAAATTAATCACACTAATATTATAAATGCGAAAGTTTGGATGTTTATATGTTACTCAATCACGCCGGAACGGCTGAACTGATTTCGATGAACTTTGATATATACGTAGATTATAAATGGATCACCACATAGGCTACATTTTTTTTCATAAATCAGTTCCCATGGGATTAAATGGGGTGTCAAGTGAAGTTGCAACAGCGAGTTTAGCTTTATTTCTAAGTTATCTACACATTTAGTAGTGTAACGTGTACGGAGTCGCGGGCAACAGCTAGTATCAAATATATAGAATTACGGTCTAGGAGCTACATCAAGCTTCTAAGTCAAAGCAATCAAAACGGCAATTTTTGTCGCATATTTTGCTCACAAATGAAAACCTATAGGGTACTTCCCGTTGACCTAGAATCATGAAATTTTGCAATATCATGGAAGCTGGGTATCAAACCCGTAACCTCTAGCGTCTCAATTACTTGCCAACGCTCCGCAGAAGTCATCAAATCCTGTGTTTGATTAGTTCTATTATATAAAATAGCTTATGTTTATATTTTTTAATTTGAATATTGAATTATATCATTGAATAACCTTAATAAAAATTTAATCCAGTGTGTATCACCGCTCGTGATTGGCCGGTTGAGTTGCGCAGGCGCCGGCCGCGACGAAAGTTGGCCGAGTGACGTAACAAGCGGCCCTACTTCCGATACCGTTCCTATTATTTATACTGTGATTGAGACTGTATGAGTATTCGCTATCTGACTATGTGTTGCTAAATTCCGGACGGAAATGCATTTTAAACTCGAGTTGAAAGAGGGTTAGACTCTCAATAAAAATAAAAAATGATTTATTGGTTTAAATAAGACTAAAACAAAGGTATATACAAGTAGCCAATGTGTTACAATCACAGTTACAAGACACTGGGGGAAGTATAATTATACACAAATCTATAACAAATCAATCAAGAAATAAATCCTAAAGTATATAATAACCTAAGTAAGTACTATCAGTATAATGTTGACGACCTCCATGGCGCAGTGGGCGAATAGCCGCAGGAGGTAGCGGGTTCAATTCCCGCCGCGGAACAAATGTTTTTGAATGATCTACAGATATTTGTTCCGGCGCTGGATGTTTTTCTATACTTATATATTGTACTTTTGATTTAATTTTGTATTCTCTTTTGTTTGTTTTATTTTTAATGGTGTGCAATAAAGAAATTATCTATCTATCTACATATGTTAGGTATAATTATGTATATAAAAAAATGTATATAAGTATTCATCAGTTATCTGGTTCCCATAGTACAAGCTTTGCCTAGTTTGGGGTTAGATAGCGCTGTGGGAATGTCCAACAAAAAAAAAATGGCGCGTCATAAACCGGACTAGATTTTCTGAACCGGTCTTTTGCATTTTTTTTTCATTAGACTCTCAATGAAACTATCTTTATTTTTTGAGGTCTTTTATATAAAGTGGCAAATGGCTCGAAGAGGAACTGACGGCCGTCGGGGCAGAAAGCTTCTCCCAGACTCACTGGCAAGCGCAGCGTGGGACGACCCCCACTAGATGGAAAGATGACTTAATAAATTGTTTACATTTTTGACATTTATATAGTAATTTTGACCGTTTTTAATTGTTATCATTTTATTTTTAATTGTGCTCATTCGAAATGAATGAATGAATAATGATAATAATAACGTGCCACGCTCTATTGGGACCGGTCTATCATCACGGACTATCATCACGGATCTATTGTCGCCAATAAGCCTGATATCGTGCTGGTAGAGCGGTCGGAACGCCGGGCGATACTTGTTGATATTACTATCCCACATGATGCTAATCTCGTGAAGGTCGAGATGGATAAGCTAAGCAAGTACCTTGACTTGACTCATGAGATTACCGCCATGTGGGACGAGGATTCAACGATTATCGTTCCGATAGTTGTGTTGGTCAACGGACTGATGGCGAAGAGCCTCGACCAATACCTAAAGAGGCTCTCGCTATGAAGTTGGATCAAGGGTCGATACAGAAGGCGGTACTCCTGGACTCGGCACGCATAGTCAGGAGATTCCTCTCTCTGTAGCCCTAGCCACCGATCGCTTGGCCCTTGCATAGCGGTCGGTGGTTTACCGTTTTTATAAATGTATTTTATCAAGATACGTTGTAGTGAAAAATGTATATTTTATAAACGTGTAAATAATAATAATAATAATAATCTAATCACAATATAGTTTAATCATAACAATTATAATTAAATTTATTTTTTATATGTAATTTAATGTGTATTATTCAGTTGTTAACTATGCGAACTTAGTCTTAAAGAAATGAGTTAATATTAATAAAGATTGCTTAGTAGTGCAAGACCGGTCGCTCTGAAAATCTATGGAGGAGGACTATATTCAGTAATGAACGTCCTGTGATATTTGAATAACTCTTGTCACGTGATGGTAAATTCAGAAGAGATTTATGTGTGCATGTTTGGAGAACATTATGTTAATATACGGTATAAGAAATAACCTTTTAAAGTAGCTGCTGTTTTGTTTTGGCGAAATGTCTTTTTGTGACATTTCAAAGCAAGACCGGTGTGTTTTAAAAGAAGTACGGGTGGGTTCCGTCCGTATATTTACGAGTATGTTAATTTAGCAGCGCCAAGTCATGTGACGCATAAACCAAGAAAAATTTTAGAACACAAATATAAAACCCTGTTCTAGACTTCGTTGTATTTTTCGAACTTCGGAGATAAGGGGGGAGATATTTATGTAGACCCCCCCCCCCCACCCCGTTCTAGATAAATACAAAATAAAACATGGTTTGGGAATGTGTAAGTTAAGCCCTTTAACAAAAGATGATCAACCATATTTCCTTTTTACTCGACTACGGCCAAGCCAAAAGGAAGGGTAATGTTTTAGTAGTCTATGGACGTATTTTACACCATAGCGCCTATACTACTCATCCAATTTTGATGAATGAGGTGTCAATCGATTCGATATTATGGTCCGGGTGACATTGACATAGATATTACGTATTATTCGGAGCGGATCGCACTCACCCTGATGAAGGTTCACGAATTGAACCGAAACATTGTCGGTTGAAACACCGATAAGACGGTACGTGATAAATCCCGTATATAATAATAATGAGGTATTACGTAGTTTGGTTTCAGTTTTAAAAACTTATGTAGCTTGTTTATTCCAAAAAGTTTTTAATAGAGTTCTGTTTAAGGTTAGGAACCCTAATTACACTTTGTGATCTCGTTTGTCAGATCATCCGATCTAGATAATTTGAAATGTTTAATTAATGCATAATATTGCAGATGTAGACCTCTTAAATCCAGACTGACATAATTAATAAAGTGGTCGCATTAATTTGGCATCTCATTAGCTGTGCTTGTTGCTTCGGAATGTAGAATGAAATAAAATAATTTTTGAAATGCAACAATATGTAAAGTAAGCAGGTACATACGGCTACACATGAAGCTATACATTTCTACTATAAGCTGACCTCGCATTGTGTATGCTTTTCGTAGAATGAGAGGTTAGCTTATGCTAGAAATGTATAGCTTGATGTGTAGCCGGTGTGTACATGACAATTAATATGAGAGTTACAGCTAAGGTACTGGGGTAACATAAATCATATTTTATACGATATTATTGTTTGCGAAAGTGCGTTTGTTTGAGCATCAAACAAATACTCGTAGTTTGATTGCTCCATTTTCACGTCATATAATATAGATAGATTACGACCTGGATTGGAACAAAGGGTAATTTTTATTAACAAACAATGCGTGCGAAACCGCTGGCGGAAGCTAGTATCTCATAGTTTGAAACATGTTCCAGGTAAAGTCAATATTTTTTAGGTAGTTTATCATATAACTTTTTTGTAAACCTAGAAATCGGATGCTTTTTTGGATTTTATCCTTACCTTAACTTGAAGTTGTGGAATAAGCCCATTGAATCTAGTTGATTTATTCATTTACAAGTGTTACTTTTAGTGAAAAACATCTAGTAAAAACATAGTTTTCGTAAGTGAGAATAACGACCATATGGCGAAGCACCTTGTATAACATTTTTAAAATAATATGTACTAATATTTTTAAATTTAGTATTGACCTCTGTAGTGCTTAAAATAATAAAAAATAGATACCTATCTAATTAGGTAGCTATCTACAAAACAAATAATAAATCTACGTTTTCATAAAAGTTCCAAAGTTGTATGACTTTTTTTATAAAAATTGGGACTTAATATTAATAGTCTTTATTTTTTTATTAGATACTAGCTGACCCATTCGCAGCTTCACACGCGTAGTTTTTCAATAAAAACATAACCCTCCTTCTGCGCAGTTGGGTAAAAAGTAGCGTATGTCATCCGGGGATACTGTAGCTTCCCAACAGTGAAAGAGTTTTTTTTAAATCGGTCCAGTAGTTTCGGAGCCTATTCAATGCAAACAAACAAACAAACAAATCTTTCCTCTTTATAATATCAGTATAGAAACGATAGAATGATGAATAAACAGACTAATGTCAAAGTTTAATTTTTAACTCATCGATTTTAGGATTTCGTGTCCCAAGAATGCAAAAATAGGGCCTCTTTTGTCTCCCTTAGATTCAATCGTGTAGAATGTACCTAGAAAATAGGATTGCATACGTTAAGATATCTTAATACATACTTATCAGAGTTTTAAATATGATCTCTCTCTTCCCAGCTATGTATCCCACATGGTGGTGGGGTCAGTTTTCCTGGTCGTTCTTCTCCACTTCGCTCTATCCTCGACGTCGTTATCAGAAACTTGGCACTCTCTCATGTCTTTTGACACTACATCTCTCCACCTTGTCTTGGGTCTACCTCTAGATCTTCGACCGGGGATGGAAAGTTGTAGTGCCAAATTCCCTACGTAGTCAGGTAGCCTCCTCTTCACGTGACCGTACCATCGCAGTCAACTCTCCTGCATCTTGTCAGCGATGTCGCGTACTCCCAGGCTTCCTCGCACGTACTCGTTACTGATTTTATCGAGCCTGGTGACGCCGCACATCCACCTCAGCATCTTCATTTAAAGAGTTTTAAATATGATAATGGTTTAAAAACGAATGAACACTTTCTATCAATGTCGTCCGTCGGTCGTTACCTCAGTTCATAGCACCGATATATTTTCCCATAGTAAAAATAAAAGAAATAATGGGCGAAAGTTTTCATATATTATTATTACATGTATTTATTTCTTAACTCAGGTTATAGGTAGGTAGGACCTTTACAAAGGCATTAACGGGGCCGAAGCCAACGAGAAAGAGGCCTGATTGTTCTTATAAAACTTACTATGAAAAGATGGAGGTGAGATAGATGATAGTGCTATTGCAACACATGGATTAGAGTTCGGGCTATTATTAGAGTAATGCTTATGAAATACAGTACGGGTTATCATAGAAATAAGATACGGCACCTGCCAATCCTGTAATATCAAGAATGATTGAGGCAGGTGGCGACTAGCCGTCCACTTAACGGGCCCCCATAAGTGCCGCCAATAGAAGGCACCGTAAGGGGCAACGTTGGTGTGGGTGGTTAAAGAGTTTTGAGAGGTGTGCTGCAGTTTTACAAAGCGCTACTCCCGGCTTTATGACTTTTACACTTCAACCCTTGGAGCATAGGTTCCGCTTTTGCGCCTTCACTCTTGACCGGCCAACTCAACCATGGAGTAAAGGGGCTCCGCGGTGTCACCACGCACCGAACGCTCGCCACAAGCGTGCCCTGCGGGGTATATTATTATTATCAGCCCGTAGAGTCCCACTGCAGGGCACATGCCTCCCTTCCCTCTTTCCACAAATTTCGGTCATTATCTAATTGGGGCCACTCTTTATGGTATGCATCCAGTTCATCCATCCACCTTCGCCTGGGCCTACCACACGGCCGCCGCCCGTTTGGAACGCAACACTGTGCTCCAAAACACACTTAGTTGACGTGGCTCTGACATCCGCCAAATTGAAGTGGGACTGGGCTGGACACGTTTGCCATATGTCAGAGAAACTATGGGCGATAACCGCTATAAAAAGTTTTCATAATATTTGACAAATATATCGATCAAAAGACAAAATTGAATATACACAAAATTATATTTATTTAGAAAACTTTCGTGATTTATTTCAATCGGTAAGTGATAAATGTTGAATTTATTATTATTATTATTTGGAACCTGTCCCACTGCAGGGCAAAGGCCTACCTCCCTTCCTTCCACTCCACGCTATCATGCGCGTGTATGGTCCAGTCTTCCATATACGAGTCGAGTACGTCTTTCCATCGGCGTCGCGGCCTGCCACGAGGTCGTTTTCTGTCTTTTGTGATCTACTCGGTGGTGAATTTATGATACTGATTAAATTTATTGTTTAATAAATCTCATCAAAACACAATTGAGTATTTATCAATCAAAGTGTCCTCAAGATTGCACAAGTGTATCGGTCGAGCGGCCGGTAGATGTGGCATGTTGCAACTCCAATGCAAGTTATAACGAGCTTGTAGGTAACTAGCTTGTGTAACTGGCTTTGTGTTGCAGGCATAGCCGATTTATCGCTATTGATATTTTGAAGATGCGGTCGCGTCAAGAAAATTAATAAACCGAACAAGTGTGAGTCTGGCGCTAAACTTAATCGGTAAACTTGTAAAAGAAGAAGAGAAATACACCTGTGACAGGTTTTTGAGCATAGATACATTTTCCATAACCACCTAAAATAAATTTAGGCAACACAATACTCCAATATGCAACTTTTAAAGTTACAGTCGTCTATATTTCAATATCGTTTACCAAACTCAAAAACAGAATATTTCACAAAATTCAGCAAATTTTCATTAACCGTGAACTTACAATTGCACTTAATTACCGTTGCGAAACTATAAAAACTATAAAACGCTAGATTCAGGCTTTAATGCCACGATCTTGAGACAATACTTTTTGTATTTGACCTTCTGTAGTAAAAGTCTGACAAAAACTTAATTTCGTGGCGCTATTTTGGAGTCACGTGTTTTCATGTGTCCATTAATACTAGGAATCAATCTTATTTTCTCTCGTTCTTCTGACTACTGGTTGTCTACTTGGTTGACTGCCTTTAGTCGTCAACCAAACTATTAATATGCTGGGGCTGTCCCGCTACTGCAGTGCATCAGGGATGTTCGCGGCGGCGCGGGTCTACTGCTTCCATACCGTTATGCGCAAGCGAGCCGCGTCCCTGGTACGCAGGCAGCGGGCTAGCGCCAACACCGTCTTGGCAATGATAGCCGGCAGAGTAGACTGCCCGTACACCAGACATTGCTATCACAGGCATGCTCTCAAAAACCCTGTTTAGTATAAACCTTGGCATACCTTTTGTGTGGTGCCCTTCCTTAGATGAGCTACATAATTGCTTGAAATAAATGTATTTGATAAAAAAAATATGCAGAATAAATAAATAAATAAATATTTCTGGACATTTCGCACAGCGCTATCTAGCCCCAAACTAAGCAGAGCTTGTACTATGGGAACCAGATAACTGATAGAATACTTATATACTTTTTTTTGTAAATACATACTTATAATATATAGAGAAACAACCAGACCCAGAACAAATATATGGAGGAGATCATGCAAACATTTGTTCCGCAGCGGGAATCGAACCCGCTACCTCCTCCGTCTCAGCCGGCTATTCGTCCACTGTACCACGGAGATCGTCAAGAAGCTAAATATATTCTTTAATCTATACTAATATTATAAAGAGGAAAGATTTGTTTGTTTGTTTGTATTGAATAGGCTCCGAAACTACTAGACCGATTTAAAAAAATTCTTTCACTGTTGGGAAGCTACACTACCCCCGGGTGACATAGGCTACTTTTTACCCAACTGCGCAGAAGGAGGGTAATATTTTTATTGAAAACCTACGCGTGCGAAGCTGCGGATTGGTCAGCTAGTATATTATATATAAGTGAAATATGTTTTTCCTAACCAGTATAATCTCGGGAGTCTTCAAGTCCAGAGTGAATAGGTTCTTTCTAGGCAAGCGGTCAAGCGCTTGGCTATCATCAATAAAAAAAGCTCATGGGCATAGACTTCATCACCATGTGAACGTTATGGCTATCCAGCTCCTCGGCAAGACGGACATAGTGAGAACACTCGAGAGAACTAAGCCTTTTGAGTTAGTGTAGTGAAACGTTACCGTAAAGTAGTGAAAGTGTTAGTGCTACCTGTAAAGAAAACATAAACAAAGTGTCTTCCCGTTAACTAGAGACAGTAAAAAGGTGCTATTGTACAGATTTTTAGATTATAATTTATACTAAAGACTAGGTCAGACTCAAATTACTCATTAGCCTATATTATATGTCTAGATTGTAATTTATCGTACTGTAAGAATAAAAAAAAAATCACTAGAACTGTATCTTATGCCTTTATGATAGGAAAATGCTTTTGCAATTATCGACCAACATTAAAAGGCACGAGATTCGGTGAGAGGTGAAACGTAATGAGTACTAGATCTCACTACCCTGATGAAGATTCACGAGTTGAACCGAAACGCGCCAAAACATTGTAGGTCGTAACACCGATTAAACTGTACGTGATAACTCCCGTATTAATAATAACTAGTTGCCAATGCGCCGTGGTCGAATACGGCCGTAATTGATTTTATTTATTGGTCGAGCGAAGCGAGATCTCTAAATCAATTTGGGCAAATCGGCGTTGTATTCATGAGTGTATGTTTGTCCGAGGATAACTTTTGTAACGTTGATCCGATCATCGTGAAATTTAATACATAGGTAAGTAGTGATAGCACAAGTTTGGTGTGAATAAATGAGCTAAAAATGTTGGGGGGTTGTTCAGATAATAAGGTTCTAGTGGGGTAAAAAAAAATGAAAATGAGGCTATCAGGTCAAATGTGACGTCAAATGAAAGGTATTCATTAGTAATTTTAGACTCTGTTTTTGTTTTTTGTAAATTCTTTATAGTTTTTGAGTTATTAGCCATGATAAAAACTAAACTTTGACAAAATTCACAGGGTACACCAGTGACCCACAGTGCTGTAATTTGGTAAGCGTGTAGCTTAAGTAACACAAATATAGGCATAAAACTGAAATCCAGAATAACTGCAATTTGTACTCCAAAAAATTGAAACCACAATACATGAACTCCCGTTACCTGTAATTTGAATGAAACGGTAGGTCAATTTTGTGGTTATTTTTTCGTGACACTATTTTGATAGTCAAAGATGACAAATAATATTTTTCTGTTTTAATCAGAGACTCGCGTTCGAGGCGAACCACTAGTTTAGTTCAATTTTAGCGCTCTGGCCTCCTTCAGCTTAAAAAGAGTCACAAGGTTTGTCTTCACGTATTAATATATGTATAGATGACTGAACTGAAACTGGACGGAATTGGAAGAAGCATATGGCCCACCTGATGTTAAGTGAAAACCATCGCCCATAACAAAGTATTGCCTCGTAGGTCACGCACGACACGTGCCTTACGATGCACTGCCATGCGTCCATAACTTGAGGCACACAGATGCAAAGCCTCATGTGCCTGTAATTTCACCGGCAACCATACCCTGACTACTGAAACACAGAAATGCTGCTAGGTGGCAGAAATAGGTATGGTGGTAGTTTTTTTAGTAATATCTAAAATCTTGGACAATGTAGTCTGGAAGAATTCATCCAGCTGTTGCGTACTTGCTATCAGACATATCATCTTCAATAGTACTGACGTAAAAAAATATCAAGATTATGTATTTATTATATCTGTAACAGGCTTCGGAGCGTATCGCTTCGAAAGGGAGCATGTCCCCGTAACTGTTACTCAATAACGTTCCGTTAACTGATCACCTGTTATTTGCGATATACCTGTTATTTTACTTGTTACGCTTAGACGTACTTTTTGCTTTTGTCTTACGGGTTGAACATCGAAACTGGTTCCTTTTTGGTCTGTGCCTTACACAAGCCTATAAACAAATTTTTCCCACAGAGGTTTGCGCCAGGAAGGCGTTGACGTATCCTTAAGAAGGGTTATGTCAATAGGTGAGAGTAGAATCGTGAATGAATGAATGAAAACACTTTATTGTACACCACATAAGAAAACATAAAAAAACTAGTGTACTTACTAAATTACGAAAAATAATCAAACGAACTACTGACTGAGATATATAAATATTTCATGCACTGGCTATAAGAGGAAGAGAGAAAGAAAATTTGTGCTCGCACTTCTCTCTTGCCCTTACAGTAATATACGAAACGAAACTATCTCTCTTTCTATCTTCACTAACTTATATATTCCTCTCAACTTCCGTTCGCCTCGCCCGATCACACTTTTCGTAACGCTCTCATCATGTTTACTCCCCAAGTCAAGCATGCGTAAAGTTATACTTCAATAAAAACCGTGGTGTATGCCACAAATTTTAATGTTTCCTCTTAGCAGTTAGTGGGTAAAGTAGGGCTATGTGATGGAAGGTTATGTTTCGTGCATAATTATGTATCTAGAAGACATCATTATCCACCGCCTCACTTAACCTACGGCGAGATATAGGTCACTCTAAGTTTGTGCTATCAACCACAATCCTTCGTTAGTATCACCCATCGATGGCTCGCGCCTTTGAATATATCGTTCACCCATCTCGCTATCGGATGTTCGACACCTTAACCTACCTATTATCGCCACGCCTCGCCATATACTCGTACCTATAAATTTTACCCGATGGCTACAGTTATGATGACAGCTTAGGAAAAAAATGCCACTCCGGGAGTGCCGACAGAAGTGAAAACTTGAACAATTACGAGACATTTATATACAGAGGTGTCGGTAACGGTAACGGTGACAATGTCGCGAGTTTAATGGTTTTTTCACATCTCAAAAATGTTTAACGCACCTAAAGAAGTTTTCACTTCATATACAGAGGTGACGGTAACTGTAACGGTAACAGTGTCGCGAGTTGTTTTTTTCCCATCTCATAAAAGAAGTTTTCACTTCAAAAATTACTAGTGCAACAGATCATTCTG
The DNA here is from genome assembly GCA_918857605.2 of Philereme vetulata. Taxonomy (NCBI): domain Eukaryota; kingdom Metazoa; phylum Arthropoda; class Insecta; order Lepidoptera; family Geometridae; genus Philereme; species Philereme vetulata. Next base: position 8,037,608 of record OU975422.1, on the reverse strand, counting down.
ACACGTACTGTGAAATATTATTTAAGTAGTATTAAAAAAATTGTTCCATAGCAAAAAGAATAAATAGTCGAGGAAATGGCTTCGTATCACGCTACGAGTTAAGGATCTGACTGACACGAAGCGAACATACAATTTTAATTTACACAAATACATTACAGACAAAAAAGCTAAAAGAGGACAAGTACAATAGCAAAAACCCTATTAAGGTTCTTAGGTAAGAGTGCATCCAATATTTACATAAAATCGTGAGTTAAATGATTATCACGTTGACAATGGAATTCAAAAACATCCTTCGACCAAATTCTCACTTAAATAAAATGGAGGTAAGAGTTTTCAAGAATTCCATTCAGGTTGACTTTAATCCAGAACTCTTTAAGGTAATAATGAATGTGTCTTCTAGATCTTCGTGCTCCGTCGTAGACCACATCAGGTGATTTTAATCACGATAATTTTACAAGGGGTTTTTTGTTTGTGGAAGATGTAAGATTGTTTGTTACACCACCACACCAAAATGGATAAACTGAATTAAAAATTGTACATAGATTTATGTATTGAAAAGGACTTTTATCTAGATAACACGCAAGCAAAATCAGACAGAAGTCATTTATCCACAAATCACCTCAGCAGTTATAACATAAGTTCTCTCTCAGTCAAACATCACCCATTTACACGGTACACACGGCTTCACATCACTCTATACATTTCCAGTTTAAGCTGACCTCTCATTCTATGAAAAGCTTACACAATGCTAGGTCAGCTTATACTGGAAATGTATAGCTTGATTTGTAGCCGTGTGTACAATTTACAAATGTGTGAAGGAACAGCTGATTTATTAGAGGTTTATTATAAGGAAAATATATTATGGAAACTAATTCATAATTTTTATAATTTCATAATTCATTTATTCATTAACAATTTATAAATAAATATTGCTAATATACACAGCGCTATCTAGCCCCAAACTTTACTATGGGAACCAGATAACTGATAGAATACTTAGGTATATACTTTTTTTGTAAATACATACTTATAATGAAACAACCTGACCCGGAACAAATATCTGTAGATCATTCAAACATTTGTTCCGCGGCGGGAATCGAACCCGCTACCTCCTGCGTCTCAGCCGGCTGTTCGTCCACTGCGCCACGGAGGTCGTCAATTAACAATTTATAAAAATCATGTTTGAACTGATATGCTTATAATTAACAACAAAATACAATAATTAAACAAATAATAATTAAACTAATTTCCACAATACTAAATAGCAAATAATACAATAAATAAAAAAAATGTCTATATATTGGGGTAAAAGTATCTTCGCATTTTTTAAGAAAATTCAAAACGTTTTTTAATATAGTTTATTTACATTTAACTAAAGTATGTAGGTACCATTTTGTTCGATAACTTTTTGCCATTTTGTAGGTAGGGACATGATCCCATTTCTATAGAAATTTTGGGACTTCTGATCAAAATACCGCGACAAGTAGTTTTGGCAGTCCTCTCGTGATGATAACCTGACACTGCCTAAAGAACTCTGAAGAGACCGAAACAGGTGGAAATCTGAAGGTGCAAGGTCAGGACTATACGGTGGATGCATTAACACATCCCAGCCAAACTCTCTTAATTTTTGCTGAGTGGCTAAAGATGTGTGAGGTCTAGCGTTATCATGATGAAAAAACCACACCCCTTCTGTTGATTAATTCCGGCCGCTTTCTCACTGAATTAATTCGCAATAGATTAGTCACGCTGGCATCAATGCCTTCCCTATCCTATTTCATTTAAAAAAGGAACAAAATGAGATTAGCCGCCTTCGTATATGCATTCGGTTTATGTACCTACCTAACTAAAAACATTACTTTTTCTTCCTAAGTAAATAAGGATTTTCGTAACATTTTAAAGTTCAAATGTTTAGGTACATAGGTACATAGTTGATGATACAGGAATGTTATTAACTTATTGCTTCACAAGTTACACCTATATTTTTACTGTTTGACAGTACCTACCAGTGCCTTTCGCACCAAGCCATAATCATATTATTCAAAAACAGCCGATACTCCAAGTTAATAAGGTTCTCAATAGAATTTTCGGAGTATTGTTGCATGTTTCGGGTTTGGCGCTTCTTCGGCATGACCACTGCTTTTCGCATCTAGCCTCAGTTTTTAACATACACTTCAAACGTGATCTTTATTGCAAGTGTTTATGGTTCAAAATTGAGTTTCAAGAGAGTGATTGCATGTTTCGGGTGCTGGCACTTTGACATTTGTTGAAAAGGTTACATGGTAGTAATAAGTTAATTGCAAATAGCAGTTCATCTGTCCGACCTTTTTGGACCCCTAATGGATCTTAATATTAGTAGTATCATTAACTTTGCTCCGTGACTTTTCCCACGAGATTATTATGAAATCTCCATTTTACGTAAACTTCTAATTTTCTAGGATCATAGATTATTTAATGTTGATTTTACAATATTCCAAAAAATATATCTTTGTATTTGATGTATTCATCCCATGTTTTTTATCTCTTTCATGAAATCACTCGTTTATTTATAAAATTAGAATCATGAATACATTTTTCGGAGATCTAATCTACGGTTGCATTTACAAAATTCTTTAATTAGTAAAATTCAGCATTTACAACGTAAGGAACAAGATGGGTCTTAGATACAAGCTTTGAGAGACACCCGTGCTTATCTCGCATGATCTTTACTGTATGTGCCGATAATTTCGATTTTAAATAATAATTTGATAGCAAAAATATATAATTAAAACAGAGTCACGTCCCGTAATTAGCCTTATCTGTAGAGATGATTTTGTCGTGATACACGCAATCGAAGGCCTTAGTGATATTTAGTAAAATCAATTAAACATCAATATTGGTGCGAAAGGTAATGTTCGTATGTGTATTTTATTTGATAACGTCAATTACGTTATATTATGTACAAAATATGGTTTAAAATGTATATTGAATTATTGTTTTTATTTTTCAGGTAATTTAAAACGAGCCTTTTTTGCGGTAATTGGTAAGAGCTCTTTTGAGTAAAATTATATTAACATTTTATTATGTTTAAATAACGTTTATTTATTTTCATCATTTAGTTAACTGAAGTTAAACTAGCAAAATATTGAATAAAACATATTATTGTAGAAACGAATTTCAAAATCGTTCTCAGATACAAGATTTATGAGACTTATTGAGTTGATTCTCAACTTAACACTAAGAAGAACTTTTTTTTACAACATGGATAAGAGCAACCAAATAACTAACCTTATGTTTAGCGGTAACCATCGCTTATAATAACGCATTGACTCGTAGGTCACATTAGGAACGTACCCTACGAGGCTACGATGCACTGCCCTGCGTCCCTAAACTTGAGGAACTCTGTAACTTATCATTTCCATTTTTTTAAAATTGTTAATGTAGTCTTATTCAGTAGCGTTCGAAAGGTATCAACAAAACAATCATAGTAATAAAAGCGAACTCGGATAAAAATAATTGTTTTACGCCATAATAACAACAAAATGATTCTACAGTGGCCAGATACCTACAATTAACCTCAGTCAACGATCGAAAGTGAACGTCACGCACACTAGCACGGCACACGTACACAAACATCCGTACATATTACTTGTACGTGTGTGCCTGGCCGCTAGGAAGTGAGTATTAGCAGATTTATCACGGAGAATATGTCACTAGAAGTGGTAGGTTCGTTATGATGATGATGTTAAGGATATTTAAATTATAATAAGATACTGAGAAAACCTTATGAATGGGCAGGGCCGGCAGCCAAGTTACATTCGCTTCGAATCGATTCGATTTCTACTTAAGTTTGGTGTCGATATATCACGTGACATTTCCAAAGCATGTGTCAAATCCCATACATTTTCGGACTTATCGACTAGCGTCATCGCTAATCGAATGTAACTTGGCTAAGCCCTCAGTTAATGACTTGAGCGAAAACTAGCGAGAGAAGCGAGTCTTGGTAATGCATGGAAGGTGCTGGCGAGTTGAGTGAGTAACAAACATGTTACGTTTCTGATAGTAAATAGATAGCAATAGGCTAGGTGGCTCTATCATCGCAGCGGATTATCAGTGAAGATATGCTGTTTATTTATATAATAAGTGTTCCAATAGAGTTTTAATCAGGTAGGTAAGTTCCAGGGCCATCTTACAAACAATGGCCCACCTGCTCTCATGTCATCTCGGCCCAACCATCTGCACACGAGAAGACTTGTGCCAGGCATCAGGGAGGGGTGTGGAAATTTCTAATAAAATTTAAGAGTTAAACAGACATTAACACGAAAGAACAAGAAGTCATATTATAATTTATTATTAAGACGATGTACAAATTTAATTACGGTGAGGATTGGGCGGAGCATAAAGCCGACTATCCAGAAATGCAAAAGAGTGGCAGTGCTATTTACTTGATTAGGTGAAGAACGAGACAAACATGTATCATATCCGTGCCGCATTGTCGCAGTTGTAAATGACGTAAGCGACTAAAGATAAAATCTCGAACTGCATGAGAACCAACAAATAAAAAAAAATGATGCTTGTTCATTAATTTAGGTACTATAATTACCTACATAAGTATGTAAAAAAATACTTTAAATATTTTCTAGAGTCGGAGAATGAACGATATTAGTGTTTTAGAAGAGCCGATTTTGACAAATAATTGTATCGAGAAAAGTTTCACCAATTGCGTTTTTGACTTTCATTTATGTAGTTTAAATCCTCAAGTAAGTGTTGATTAAATATGAAATCAGTACCATTTTTTGTTATTGAATACGACAAATACTTAGCGACTCAATTTTTTGAGTCACGGTCCATTGTATTTGTACCAAAAATATCTGACGTTATAAGACGTAAAGATTTTTAAAGAAAAATGATTTTAATACAATTTCGCCATTGAATACACAAACATTGTTTAGAGTAAAAACAATGCTGTTTCCACGTATCTCTACCGCGGAAGCAAATCGTCAGATAGATCACGACAGTGAAATGCTCAGCCATGAACGAATTATATCGATTTAATATCGAATAGAAAACTCAAGGAAACCGCATTGCAACCATCATAGTACAGTAGCCTTCGGAAGTAGCTACAGTTCAAGATTTACTCGTAATTTATATAAAAAAAACTACACATTTTAAATTCTTTCCTACAATTTCCATTTAGCTAAGTAATCAATTTTGTAAAAAGTTTTTATTTATTTTATAAATGTGCCATCCGTTTGCGGGCGACGATGCTACGGACAGAAACATAGACATGTCTCCAAATTACTTTTTATAAATGTGCCATCCGTTTGCGGGCGACGATGCTACGGACAGAAACATAGACCTGTCTCCAAATTACTTTTTATAAATGTGCCATCCGTTTGCGGGCGACGATGCTACGGACAGAAACATAGACATGTCTCCAAATTACTTTTTATAAATGTGCCATCCATTTGCGGGCGACGATGCTACGGACAGAAACATAGAGATGTCTCCAAATTACTTTTTATAAATGTGCCATCCGTTTGCGGGCGACGATGCTACGGACAGAAACATAGAGATGTCTCCAAATTACTTTTTATAAATGTGCCATCCGTTTGCGGGCGACGATGCTACGGACAGAAACATAGACCTGTCTCCAAATTACTTTTTATAAATGTGCCATCCGTTTGCGGGCGACGATGCTACGGACAGAAACATAGACATGTCTCCAAATTACTTTTTATAAATGTGCCATCCATTTGCGGGCGACGATGCTACGGACAGAAACATAGAGATGTCTCCAAATTACTTTTTATAAATGTGCCATCCGTTTGCGGGCGACGATGCTACGGACAGAAACATAGAGATGTCTCCAAATTACTTTTTATAAATGTGCCATTCGTTTGCGGGCGACGATGCTACGGACAGAAACATAGACATGTCTCCAAATTACTTTTTATAAATGTGCCATCCGTTTGCGGGCGACGATGCTACGGACAGAAACATATACATGTCTCCAAATCACTTTTTATAATTTAGGTATTATTATCACTTTGCTCGATATCGGTTCGACGTTTAGGTGGAACGATGCCATCGACAGACACGAAAAGGTTAAACTAATAACACTTTACTTTTATGTGCAGGGGGTTAAAGAATTATCTTAGGCTTTACGAAATTATATATTATCATCATCATCATCTTTGTCAGGTTGAGGGCAGGCCAGTGAACCGGGAAATAAGTAGATACCAACTTGTAAGATGCCCTGCAGATTCCAAACCTTGGTATTTACGCGTTGAACAAGCACATGTAAAGTTTTTTATGGTTGTTAGTTTTTAACATTTTTTTTATGTTATAAAAATAATTATCTATTTACGCCTGCATAGTTTAAGTAAATAATACAATTACTATGTAAATAAATAAGAAATAAATATTACTGAACACTTCACACACCGCTATCTAGCCCCAAACTAAGCAGAGCTTGTACTATGGGAACCAGATAACTGATAGAATACTTATATAAATTTTTTTTGGTAAATACATACTTATAATGTATAGAGAAACAACCTGACCTGGAACAAATATCTGTAGATCGCACTAACATTTGTTCCGCGGCGGGAATCAAACTAGCTTCCTCCTGTGTCTCAGCCGGCTATCCGGCCACTGCGCCACGCAGGTTGTCAAATAACGCGTAGTTTAAATAATTCGCGTATTCATTATGGACGCATTCAGGACCTAAATGATAAAAAAGGCTGTGAGATGATTCAAATGAGTCCCAATTTCAACACAACCAGTCGATTTATTAATCGAAAAACTGTGTTGGCTTCCTTTTTTCTTCACTTAAGTGTCCTAAGGTAAATCATCATTAGGATTAGTAGATATTAGGACAAATGTTAGGAGTTTATCTATTATTTGTAAATAGAACATACATTTTAGATGAGCTTGAAGTAAAACAAATCAAATCAAAATGTTTTTATTCCTTTAAATTACAAGGATCACTTTGGAACGTCAATTTTACTGCCTGTTCCTTCGCGACCAAGCCATGAAAGAAAGGCAAGAAATAAGGCCGGTTGTTCTCTTTAATGCTCCTTTTAGAATACATAATTAATTATTATGATGATTATAATAAATGACGTTTAAATTGTAACATTTTTGAAAGAGTTGAAGCAATTTCAATCCCAAGCTTCTCTATCATCTAAATAATCCGATTTGATATAGAAGGCTTTTTTATAAAGATTTTGTTCAATTTCCTTTAAAACATTCCTTAAACAGTTTGAAAACTTAGAACCAAAATATAAAAAGGTCCTCTAACTAAACTGAATTGCAAAATGAAACATCTAAAGAAGTAAAGAAAAATCGAGGCAAGTTAAATTCACTATTGTATTCACACTTATGTTGCTAGTAGGTATGCTTACCTATTCTCATAGTCTATTGTTCTGATATAATAATACAGTGAAATATCCTAGCATTCCTGTTGACGCTATGTTCCATTGTTAGAAGACTGTTTACTAACAAACTTGAGGTAGAGACTGGATTTTAGTACATCTCTATTGGCTATGTCATCTGTACTTACATATCGGGGAGTGTGCGGCGGAACTTTTCAACCTTATCCCACCATCTCCATTCTATTAACGGACAACCAGACGCACTGCTACAAAGCGGTTCTCTTCGACCTTTATTATGCGCACCGCCAAAAAGTGGAACGCCTTGCCAGAGTCTGTGTTTCCTGATAGCTACAGCCTAGGTGTCTTTAAGTCGCGAGTGAATAGGTTTCTTCTAGGCAAGCGTGTACCATCGTAGTACTAGTACTAATATCCCCCGAAGTGTCATGAGTCCCCCTAGCGTCTACAATGTCATGAGCCCGATGAGTGTCATGTCTCCACAACACAATGTCATGAGCCCACAAAGCATGCAGAGTCTAATGAGTCCACAAATGCCTAATCAAATGATGAGTCGACGACACAACAACATTGGCAGCCCCATGTCACAAAACATGGCCAGTCCTATGGTCAACATGGCAAGGCCTATGACTCAGAACGTGCCCAGTCCTGTTACGCAGAACATTGCTAGCCCGATGAGCCATGGAATGACCAGCCCTGCGCACCCAGGTCTTCAAAGCCCCATGGCTCAAGGCATGACCAGTCCTATGCATCAAAAGCAAATGAACGTGTTAACCCAAAACCAGATGATGGCACATCATCGCTTACCATCAGGCGAGATCGTGGTCAAACGCAAGCCTATAAAGTATTAAAAATTAAATAAAAAACGTATCTCGCGAGATATATTATTATATTGTTAGTACGTATTGTACGTGGTTAATATTCTTTGTATAGTGCTATTCCAGTAAGTTTTCAGAAGGTTCAACTTGTTCAACTTTACTACTACTCTTAAGATTGTATTAACATACAATAAACGCATATAATATCTTCAATCCCCTGCTGGCAAATATTGCACTAACTATGTTGCGTTACATCCTCGAAAGACGAAGACATATGGCTTCCTAAGGAACAATACAATGAACATGTAGGTTGGGGACAAATTATAATGACGGTGATTATAGTTTCACATCTACGATAGCATATAGGTAGATTGGAATCTTTACGCGTGTCTTGTATTGTTTGATGTTGAAAAAACTTGATAGTTACTTATAGATTTTTTACGCTGTTAATCGAAAAACAACGTATTTTTAATTACGTTACGTGTTTGATATAATCTGCGCTATTTGGGAATTCTATCAGTGTCATAAGAGCCAACAATGTCATGAGAGGGACGGGTCTCAAAAGGTAGCTGAAGCCATTTCTGGATATTAATTTCGATTTTGAATGTATTTTTGTAGTTCTGTTTTTATCTGTTTTTTATTGAAGTTCAGTAGTGGAAAAATGAGGCTTATTCCACAAATTGCCAACAACCTTTTGCGCAGGGGGTTTTGAGAGTTTATGCCCACAAATCCCCTGCGCGCTCACTTCGAGTGCCAGCAGGGGATTTGTGGACAAAAAGTCCCGAAATTCTCTTAATTATTTTTATTATTCTTAATCGTTATTTGAAAAGTAATGATTACTATTTATGTAAATATTAAGTTATTCATTTATAACGACCACCGTTTCTGAGTTGCAAGATTTTTGCGGGCTAATGCTAGTTTCTCACCTACTAAAAACCTAAGTAAAGAGAATCTTCTACTTTCAAAATTATAAAACCATCTCACAAATTTTCAAGGATGGACGGGACCCGCAGTCTTAAAATCTTGGAATTTTCCGTAAGTGTTCGGATAACACTATAAAAATACTAATCTCAACCTAAATACCTATTTAAAACTTGTGCCCAAAATATATTTTTGCTTTCTGAAAATCTATGAAAAAAATCCACTATTCATTATAATGTTTGTTACATATCTCATATTTTATATAATAAATGATTAACTCTATTCAAGTATAGTATTAGAAAATATATTCGTATGTTTTGTCGAATATACGTATTTATTTTCATTGTTTAAAGTAGAAGAAAGGTATCTACCTATTGCATCTAACCACACGCCAGAATTTGAAGAGTTGAGAACTTATGAAGGCATTAGAGCCTATCCAAAATAAACCCGCTTGAAATATAATTAAGGCACTTGACAGTCACCATACAATTGACTACACAATAGCTGCCCACGCGCCACGATCCAACTAATATGCGTTAAAGGGTAAGTCCACTTAGAACCATGCTAATATTGCCTTTTTTTAAAATGCTGTAGCTCTATTTAAATTTTACGTTCGATGCCATTAATCTTTTATGAAATAAGAAAAAAAGATATAGTATATACAGATAACATAGATTATTGATCGGAAATAATATTTTACCGCCAGAAAGGGTAAAAAGTTACGATATAGGCATACATTTTTGATATATCGCCGTGAAATAAAACTGAGATCTACAGATATTTTTATACAGATATATGTTTTAAACCTACTTACAAAACAAATATAAGTATTGTATCAGTTATTAGGTTCCCATAGTAATGCTTGGTTTAGTTTGGGGCTAGATAACACTCTTTGTAATGTCCAGTATACGAGGCAATGCTTTATTACAGGTGATGGTTACCACTGAACATCAGGTGGGCCATTTTAATGTTACATGTACATTTGTTTATTTATTTTCAGCACTTTATGTCCCATTGCTAGGCAAAGGCCTTCTTTCAAGCGCTAAGATGAAAGATAATAAGATACATAATGTAAAAATAAAAGAAAAATACAGTTGGGTGCCAATAAGAACAGCCCAACTGCGAGAGTACACAATATCTGAGACCATACAAAGACGTTCCGACACTTTCTAAGTGCATCACAATGGTGACGAGTTATACGCTTATTCAAACTATATTTACAGATAAAAATATGTTTTTCTACTTCAATGAGGCATAACACATTGTATTTTAAGAATTTGGTTAGATTCTGGTTACGCAAACAGCTTAATTTTGAGGTAATCTCTTCCAATAAATATATATATATATATATCTTCCATATATATGATGCAAATAAAAGAAGTGTTATTTTCAAGGGTTTTTGAAGTAAAACTTCTTTACGCACGCTTGACTTGGGGACTAAGCTGGTGAATGCGTTACGAAAAGTGCAAACCTAAGTTGAGAGGGAGATAGTTACTGAAGATAGAGAGAGAAAGAAAGAGAGAGAGTTACGTTTCGTAGTACAGGCGTTACACCTAGTGCAGAGCTCATGTTAATTCTGATTTGGAATATAAAAATATTTGTATTTGTATATTACTCTAGTGGCAAGAGAGAGAAAGAGAGAGAGGAGATGCGAGCACATATTTTCTTTCTCTCTTTCTCTCATAGGCAGTTGATTTGTCGCATCTCTCCTATCCCAAATAAGGCTAAATTTTACAAACTTTAAAAACAAAACACTCCTTCATGCTGTATAATAGAGTTAATTTTGCTATAGATAAAAAAACTATTTACGACGTTTCGTATTTTGATTCTACCAGCTTCGATTTACGACAAAGTTCAGCTATTCCACAACAGATGGCAGGCAGCCGCAGAAGTTTTACTTCAGTCTTTTTTTGTAGTTTAAATTTATGAACAAAAAAAGCCATTTAGTTCTAATTTTATATTATTATAGAATAGTTGTACTATGTGTAAAAATTCAGTACAAAAAGTTCAACCAGTGGAAATAATGGAGTAGATCAACAAAACACGTCAAAACTATTCCATAGCTAAATCAGTTTATGAGTAACGTCTGTAGGTTCCAAAAGAATCGAAGAATCCTTACAAACTTATGGTATTTACACCATAAACATAATAACAACAATTCAACCACTTTTACCACCATTTAGGTTAACGGAAAAAGAACCGCTACCATGATATTCAATGTTTTGCGAATGTGAACATCTCTTTATAATTTTATTGCCGGTGACATAACCGTCAAATAAAAAAACTAACTTCAAGGGCCAAGTGTGTGTACTGTTACTCATTGCTTGGGTTCCGTACGAGAAACACACTTAAACATCAGTGCTAAAGTTAAGAGTGTCTTGCGCAACAATGCCTATTTAGTGGCTAAATATGATTTAGATTAGATAATTTCTTTATTGCACACCATTAAAAATAAATAGAATACACAATTAAATCAAAGGTACAATGGGCGGCCTTATCGCTAAAAACGATCTCTTCCAGGCATTTTTTGGATGGGCAGGTTCTGTGTGAACATGAGGACGGTGGCGGAAATCAAATAATAACTAACAGAACAAGTACTTATATTACTAAAATAATATATATAAAAAAATATAAATATTTTATTAATAATTAAATAGCCTACTTCTAAATACATACGAAAAAAATATATATACAAATTTAAAGGAGTTATCAAATCATACAAATACGTCAAATTTAAAGATGTTTAGGCGTTAAATACGTTTAGGGATCGTTTTGCAAGCCGGGTTTAATGTCAATCCATACTTAATATTATAAAGTCTCAAGTATTACAAAGTAACTCTGTCTGTTTACGTTTTCACGACTAAACAGCTGAACCGATTTCGATGAAATTTGGTATGCAAATAGATTATTACCACGACTAGGACATAGGAAATTTTTTACCCAACAGTGCAGAAGAAGGGTACTGTTTTTATTAAAAAACCGCGGGCGGGTAGCTAGTAATAAATATTATTGTTTTTTTTTCATCTAAAATGTTTTTACGAATAATAACTACAAAATATGATATACAGTAGACACAAGAATATAATATGATGAACACAAGTTTATGATGAAATCGGGTTCTTGATCAAAAACCTAAGCTTTTGATCAAGAACCGGTAGAAGACAAAATTATTACTGTATCATAAACCTGAGAAAATCCAGTATATTGATCAAAAACCTTAGCTTGTTTAGATTTATGATAAAACTAGCTGACAAATCCGCAGCTTCGCACGCGTAGATTTATAATAAAAACATCACCCTCCTTCTGCGCAGTTGGGTAAAAAGTAGCCTGTGTCACCCGGGGATAGTGTAGCTTCCCAACAGTGAAAGATTTTTTTTAAATAGGTCCAGTAGTTTCGGAGCCTATTCAATAAAAACAAACAAATCTTTCCTCTTTATAATATTGGTATAGATTTATGGAACGCGCGACGTATGACGACCCACACTAGATAGAAATAAATAAGATAAGATAAGGCGCCCTTATAAGATTTGTTGCTCTGGGAGTCTATGGGAAAGTTCAACTTCCAACAATGGACATCATAAGGCAGATATGACGAAGTTTTCGAGTGTGACTGTTTGTTGTCACTAAAATAATGAACATTAAGCATTATCATCATCATCATGGTCGTTTTATGCTTCAATCGTGGATATAGGCCTCTTACCTTCTTCTTCACTCCTGGCGATCTTGTACCTTTTTCTTCCAGTCATGTCCTGCGTTTATAATGTCATACACCCAGGGATATGGCGGTCGGCCTCTGGGTCTCCATTATAGGATTTTTATGGTCCATCGGATCGCTTTCATTCTAGCGATGTCTCCTGCTCCTGGCCTCTTTTTCTACGCGGAAAAGCGTAGAAAAAGCGGAGAATAGTAGGTCCGGTATATTTCGGTAAGGAACACTAAAAACACCAAAATAACGCTTACGCACTTTGAGCACGTGAAAATTGTGCAACCTGTCATTTGATACCTTTGGAGATATTTTGTGTAGCCACTTTTTATGTAATTTCTTTACGATCCTTTATTTGGGTCAATGCGTAGTATCAGTTTTCTCTGAGCTTTGTTACTCATGAAACTTGAGGCAGGTACTTAGGTAAGATTAAGAACCTCCATGAATCAAAAAATATAACTAATAATAACATCCTACTATTCGAAATGGGACAGTTTTTTTGAAGTGAAAACTTCTTTAGGCGCGTTGGGCATTTTTTTAAAATGGAAAAAAACATTAAACTCGCGACACTGTTACCGTTACCGACACCTCTGTATATAAGCTTCTCGTAATTGTTCAAGTTTTCACTTCTGTCAGCACTCCCGAAGTTACATTTTTTATACCATATTATAGACCATATTATCACCATTATCATATTATAGACCATATTATCACCATTATCATATTATAGACCATATTATCACAATTATTATATTATAGACCATATTATCACCATTATCATATTATAGACCATATTATCACAATTATTATATTATAGACCATATTATCACCATTATCATATTATAGACCATATTATCACAATTATTATATTATAGACCATATTATCACCATTATCATATTATAGACCATATTATCACAATTATTATATTGTGCAGCCGGCTATTCGCCCACTGCACCACGGATGCCCTGTGTTCATTATCTTGAGACAAACAAGTATAAAACCTCATGTGCCTGTAATTTCACAGGCAGCCATACCCTTCAAACCGATACACAGCAATGATGCTTAGCTGCAAAAATAGGTATGGTGGTAATTCTGCCTCGAGCCAATGAACTCTACTATTAAATTGAAAAATAATTTGTAGCTAAGCGTCATTTTATTGCCGCAGTAAGTTCTAAGATCGTGTGACCGACGCGTTTCAAAACTTATTGTTTGTCCTGCAATTATTGTTGAGTAATGCTGCTGTTTCTAAATGCTGAGGCTGGCCTGACAAAACTACTAAAATTATACACCATAGTAACTTCACGCTTGATTTTCAAAAGGGGCTGAAAAGTCTTGACCAAAGGATTGATAGTTTAGGGCAGTTGAGTAGGCAGACTTTTTCAAAATAGAAATAAAACAAATAAATAAATATTGCTGGACATTTCACGCAGCCCTATCTAGCCCCAAACTAAGCAGATCTTGTACTATGGGAACCAGATAACTGATAGAATACTTATATACTTTTTTTTTGTAAATACATACTTATAATATATAGAGAAACAACCAGACCCGAAACAAATATCTGTAGATCAACATTTGTTCCACGGCGGGAGTCGAACCCGCTACCTCCTGTGTCTCAGCCGGCTATTCGCCCACTGCGCCACAGAGGTCGTCTATAATATATTTGTGTATCGCTCTACCAAATGAAATCAAATCAATAGCATTTATTTGTGACAACACCAATAGTACAACAGAACAAATACACACAGGAGACATAAATACAAAAAGAACAAAGAAACAATAGCTAAAAGAATAAACATTAAATATAAATACAAAATATTGCAGTGCGTGTGTTGACTTTTGACTTTCATTCTTTTTCAGTTAAATCTTTTCTGTGCAGAGTTGGTGCAATCGAAACATTGAATGAATGAATGAATGAAAATTCATTATTATACCTTACAAGATAGACACAACAGATTTAAAGAAATAAACAAATAAATTTAAGCATAATGGGCGGTCTTATCGCTTAACAAAGTGATCTCTTCCAGACAACCTTTGGATGGAGAGGATCATGCCTTAATGGAAGATTGGCCGAGGTGTAAGAAGAGTAAACTTAATAATAGAAAAAGAAAAATGACTTAACCATAAATAGTTATAACCATAAATATTAGGTACACACGGCTACACATCAAGCTATACATTTACAGTATAAGCTAACCTCTCGTTATATGAAAAGCCTACACAATGAGAGGTCAGCTTATACTGGAAATTATAGCTTGATGTGTAGCCGTGTGTACATAAATAAATAAAATATATATAATATATATATATGTACTTACATACATGTAAATATATTATTAATTATAGAGATCAGATGAATGAATCACGACTCTTCATGGAGATAAAAGTTTTTGTGAGAGATATGTCATGTATGGATGGACTGGATGGTTTCCAATTGTCGGACGGACTACAGAACTCCATTTGCTCATTTGGCTAATAGAATAGAATCATTTATTTCAGACAACGTCCATAGGATACACAAAACATAAAAAATATACATCATAAATCATTTTGGTATTGGTCATCCTGCGAATTAGACGTTTTGCGTAATGTAATGATGATGAATTGAGAATTGGTCAGTATACGTCAGAATAGAACTCTACGGCCATTGTCAGACCATCATCGGGTCGGGTGGTCTGCCCTGCGATCGATGTCCACTTCTTGGCCATCACTCTGTGAGTGCCTTAGTCCACCTGTTGTCATGTACACTCATCATCATCATCCACAGCCTGACTTCACCCACTGCTGGCTAAAGGCATCCCCAAGTTTGTGCCATCCGCCACGATCCTGCGCTAGTCTCACAGATTGACGGTCCGCGACGATGACGTCCACCTATCTCACTTCCGGACGTCCTACCCTTCTTGGCCACCAGTCAGTCGCTAATCTGCTCCACATATCATCATCACGTCTTGCCAAGTGTCCCGCCCAAGACTATTTGAGCTCCATAACTCGATTCCCAACGTCATGAACTGTCGATCGTCTGCGGATCTCGACTTGGAACTCGATCTATGAGTTTGATGCCGAGCACAGTACTCTACTGTTGTAAAATAAGTATAAGTGCGTACATAATACAATTAGCTTCACTGCCAACCAGATAGTTTATTAGGGCATTTAGAAAGCAAAACCAATTACAATTCAATTTTCCTAGTTTATTGGTGTTGCGATTTCAGCTTCATTAACATTCAATTTTGTGTGAACATTCGATAGGTAAGATAAATAGTTACGATCTAATAAAACAGCTCACAGACATAATTTCTGATTGTATTTTGACACTAATTTAAACGACTAAGTTCTAAAGACTAAGTTAAAAACTAAATTTATTTCATTATATTTGTCTATACTAATATTATAAAGAGGAAATATTTATTTGTTTGTATTGAATAGGCTCCGAAACTACTGGACCGATTTAAAAAATTCTCTCACTGCTGGGAAGCTACACTATCTTCGGGTGACATAGGCTACTTTTTACTCAACTGCGTAGAAGGAGGGTAATGTTTTTATTAAAACTACGCGTGCAAAGCTGTGGATTGGTCAGCTAGTAATATTATAAAGCGGAAAGTTATGTATATTTGTATGTTTGTAACGAATAAACTCAAAAACTACTAGTCAGGTATCAAAAATTCTTTCACTATGCTACATTTTCCCTGAGTAACATAGGATATATTTATTACTAGAAAAAATTAGGGATCTCTAATAAAACTTCAATAATGCCAAAGCCATGGTGTAAAAAAATTAGCCAAATAATTTTTAAAAAAATAAATGTCTACCCGTACGAAGCCAGGACGAGCCGATAGTATATACAGATATACCATACATACACATTTTTTTTAAATTCTTTTGATTGACAAACGCTTGATTACTATCTCACCATGGTATGTGATGGTGAGATCGAAGATGGAGCACGCTTGCCTAAAAAGAACCTATTCACTATGGACATGAAGACTCCGAGATTATATTGGTCCGGAAAAACATACGCCGGAAGTGAGTTCCACTCCTTACCTGTACTAACAAGACATACTCGTATATATAGGTATATAATAGTCCCCGACATAGCACATAGGATTAGCAAGCTGAAGTGGCAGTTGGCGGGGCATAGCTCGAAGAACTGATGGCCGTTGGGGCAGATAGGTTCTCGAGTGGAGACCACGCACTGGAAAGCGCAGCGTAGGACGGCCCCCACTAGATGGAAAGCCGATCTAATAAAGGTTGCCCGGAGCCGTTGGGAACAGGCCGCACAATAACGATCGATCTGGAAATTTATGGAAAAGGCCTATGTACAGCAGTGGACGTCCTGTTCTGATATGATGATGATATTGACTCTTGAATATTAACAACAAACGCATTGTCTATGATGTCCACAGAAAAGTGTGTCGTATGATCATTGACACTGTTTTTTCCGATCGTGTCCAAAGTCCCATGACGAACAGCGAGGCCAAGAGCATTTTGGAAATATTCTGTTTAACGAAATTCTATGTTGTAATTTGTTTATTGTTTGATAGTTTTGTTTGAAAATTTATGATGTTCAGCTTCTCACAATGCATTGATATTATAGAGGATAAATAAATATTAATAATGCTGGACATTTTACACAGCGTTAACTAGCCCCAAACTAAGCCAAGCTTGTACTATGTATGGGCAGCAGATGACTGATAGAATACTTATATCCTTTTTTTTGTAAATACATTCTTATAATATATAGAAAAACATCCAGACCCGGAACAAATATCTATGGCGAAACTATAAGGCTGAGGCCACACTATAGGTGCCAAGCTGAGAGCTACGCTAGAAGCTTGTAACTAGCTAGGCACCCCACTTATATACATTTTTTTTTTCAATGTGAGGAATTGAATTTGATTTAACACTTATCAAGCGATATTGAAAAGATTAGCAAGCTAAAATGGCAGCTCTACAGTAGAACTTACGGCTGTGGCCAAAAGGTTGCTGGGAGCCGTTGGGTGCTGGCCGCAGAAGATCGGTTGCTCTGGAAATCTATGGGGGAGGCCGTATCTATACCATCCTTTCAGTTTAGTAAGCCTTGGTCACGGTAATGTTATCTGTACAGTATTCTGTCTTCATACAAACGGCCGGAACGTGAGTCATACCTACGCTCCTCGTGTTCGGTACCCACTCGGTGCACAACCAGTCGCGAATGCGCCGCAGCACGGTAATGTCATTGACGCAGTGACGAACGGTGTGATTTTTTTTGTAAGCAGTAAATTGCTGTACGTTTCGTAAATTAGGACTATATATAGTAAAATTTTATTAAATCTACTAATCTTCTTAATCACTTCCTAATTTATTCTAATTTCATTTTTTATATATAAAATGTACAATCACAAAACCAGAAAGAAATTCAAATAGGTAGAATAAATTAAAATACTGCAGGTGGACTGCCCTATCGTGTGTTTACGTATCACGCGGGTGTAGGTAATTATTTCAAGGACAGGGCCGAATCACAACACTGTATAGATAATATTACCGTGCCTTGGTCTACAGGAAACGTTGCTACTTATCAATTTATCTGTACTAATATTATAAAGAGGAAAGATTTGTATTTTTGTGTGTATGTTTGTAATGAATAAACTCAAAAACTACTAGACCGATTTCAAAATTTCTTTCACCATTGGTAAGCTACTTTCACCCTGAGTAATATAAGTTACATTTCACCTCACTGCGCAGAAGGAGGGTAATGTTTTGATTGAAAAACTACGCGCGCGAAACTGCGGTTTGGTCAGCTAGTTATATATATTTTTTCAGTGAATTTAATTAATTTTCGTGGGTTAAATCATTCTCATTAAAGTTATCATATCTTTTATATTGTAAGTCAAATTCAAGATCGCTGGTCATGTATAATAATATAGCTAATTAAGTAACAAACCCGGAAACCATGCAAAAGCTAAAATGAAGTCATAAGACCATCACACCGTCACAAGAATAGGCACCTAATCTTGTAGATGATGCAAATAGAAATAAATTATCTGTCACAAGTATTTACATTACCTAAACATTTGCACATAACATGTCATATTCCAGAATTCTCGGTAACCGGTTGACAAAGTATTTACTTACAAAGTCAAGTAAGATTATTTGAGCGGCCAACTCTACGGTGCCTGAAGATTTAGATAGATAGATAGATAATTCCTTTATTGCACAACATTATATATAAACATATAACAGAAAAACAATTCTAAATAATAGGTACAATGGGCGGCCTTATCGCTAAAAGCGATCTCTTCCAGGCAACCTTTGACTGGACAGGATCTATGTGAACAAATAAGGACGGCGGCGTAAACCAGATAATATAGAACACGTTTATATTACAATTAAAAAAAAAATATACCTACTTAGATAATATAAAATAAAATTCCATAAATATTAATATTAAGATGCATAAAATATATATTGTCATGCCTACTTATATAAATATATAAATGTATAAATTAATAAATGGCCTAGTGAGCGATGGATGACAGATAATGTGGTCTGACCATGTTTTTAAAGATAGGGAGAGATTTAGTCTTAGATTTAGCCTAGACTTAGCAGAATTAGCCAAGACCAACAGCTAAAATGAGCCCTCCAAATCATAGAAACATTCAGTTCTAATCTAACGCCACTAACTAACATATAACTAGCTTCCGCCAGCGGCTTCGCACGCGTTGTTTGTTAACATAAAGTAGCCTATGTGTTAAACCAGGTTATAATCTACGTACATACCGATTTTTTTTAAATTAAATGGATCATCGTTTGACCACAACCTCACCTGATGGTAAGCGATGATGTGGTCTAAGATGAAGCACGAAGATCTAGAAGAAACTTATTCACTCTTACCTTAAAGAGGCCCGGATTGTATTCTTTAGGAAAAACAGATAACGGCAAAGCGTTCCATACCTCAGCTGTACGCATCAAGAACGTAGAACCAACACGGTGTGTGCGAATGGGTGGTATATCAACTAGGTACGGATGGTACTGAGCCGTGCGCTTGCTTGTCCTTTGATGGAAAGGAGATGGCGGAATCAGATCGTAAAGTTCCTGGGCACATTGGAAACACATTTGAAAGTAACTCTGTCTCTCTGTATGTTTGTTACGTTTGCACGACTTAACGGCTCGACCGATTTCGATGGAATTTGGCACCTATATACCTAGATAGATTATGAATGGACTTGAGACATAGGATACACTTTAAGCGACTGCACAGAAGGATAGTAATGTTTTATTGATAAACCACGTTTTCGAAGCCGCGGGCGGGTCAACTAGTGTTACATAAATTAAAGATCTATGCGATTATACTTTGTATGTTTTGCGTCATAGAGTTCTCGTAAGTTCGTTGAAATATCACATTAGTACCTATTACATCTACTAGGAACTAGCTATTCTATCGTTGACACAGGAAAATTTATTGTTACCTTTACAAAGCATTTACAGAGACGAACGAGGCAATAACAAAATGTTTTGTATTAACTGAGTATTTCTGTACTTTTGAGAGCACGGTCGATATAAGGTCAATTGATGAACTCTATATTGTAGATATATAGATAGATATACTACATAGATATATAAACAAAATTAAAAAGACAAAGAAATACATAAAAACACCGGCCAAGTGCGAGTCGGACTCGCGCACAAAGATTTTCGTACCATTATCTATATAAACGGCAAAAAAATCACGTTTGTTGTATGGGAGCCCCCTTAAATATTATTTTAATTTAATTATTTATTTTTCAAGTGAATAATTAACTAAATTTCTGTAAATATTTCAAGCGTCTACCTGTTGCCGTTATCAATATCGAGCTACGAGTAATACGAGCAAAAAAATCACTTTTGTTGTGTGGAAGCCCCTTAAATATTTATTTTATTCTTTTTTTAGTATTTGTTGTTGTCATCAGAAATAATCTGAGAAAATTTCAACTGCCTAACTATTACGGTTCATGAGATACAGCCTGGTGACAGACGGACAGACAGACAGACAGCGGAGCCTTAGTAATAGGGTGCCGTTTTACCCTTTGGGTACGGAACCCTAAAAAAGGATGGGTGGGTTTATCGTTTAATTAAAGCGACCTTTTCTAGACAACCTTAATACTTAATACCAATTAAAGAAATCAATACAAGATAATTCGAAACTAAAACAATTAACCTGTCTCCTCTTCAACACTGCTTAGGACTGGCGCGTGGAATTTAAATAGTACGCATTTTGATTTGTTTCATAAACCTATACCCACTTGTGGGGCAGAGCGGTGGGGTATATCAAACTAACCGCCTTTCAAGAAATAAAATAGAAAAGTAGGTATCAGGAGTATTATTATTATTAGTATGATTTTCATCATCATATCAGCCGTAGGACGTCCACTGCTGGACAAAGGCCTCCCTCATTGATCTCCAGGAACTGCGGTTGGAAGCGGCCTGCATCCAACGTCGATCTGCGGTTCTTACCAAGTCGTCTGCCCATCTTGTGGGTGGACGTCCTACGCTGCGCTTGCCGGTCCGTGGCCTCCACTCGAGAACCTTTCGGCCCCATCGGCTATCTGTTCTGCGCGCTATATGGCCTGCCCATTGCCACTTCAACGTGCTAATTATATATATTTATATATATTAGTATGATTTTATGTGACATTAATTCAATTATACTTTATAGTAAAAGAATTGTTCTCTTAGATCGAGTTCCAAACGTCTAGATCCATAGAAGAACGAAGCTTCATGACGTTGGGAATCGAGTTATGGAGGTCTTGGGCGGTACACTTGGCAAGATGACAGGTGGAGCAGGGTAGCGACTGAATGTGGCCGAGCAATGGCTGTAGAAGTGTAGGACGTCCGGCAGCGAGATGGGTGGACGACATCGTTAGAGTCGCGGGCCGTCAATGAGTGAGACTCGCTCGCGCAGGATCGTGGTGGATGGCACAAACTTGGGGGAGGCGTATACCCAGCAGTGATTGAAGTCGGGCTGTGAATGATGACGATGAATTGTTCTGATATATAGTCGCACAAAAAACTAGATTATCTCAGCCATATATCATCCAATAATACTTAAACGCAACGACATCGATTTCCGCCGAATAAATGTCAACACTCATTATTTATTGAAGTATTTAGTGGGTAGGCAATTGAAAAAGTAATCCGGTTGAGAATACAGTACGCGGCATGTGATGTGCGTGCAAGAATCGAAGATCAAACTAAAGGCATTCACTAAAAACGTGTTACTAACTTGTCTGTTGACAGCGTTCCTAATGTCAATCGGATGAATTCAGATCCACATTAAAAAAAAGTTGTATGGCTAGATAGATGACATCTATACTAATATTATAAAGAGGAAAGATTGGTTTGTTTGTATTGAATTGGCTCCGAAACTACTGGACCGATTTAAAACCTTCTTTCACTGTTGGGAAGCTACACTATCCCCAGGTGATATAGGCTACTTTTTACCCAACTGCGCAGAAGGAGGGTAATGTTTTTATTGAAAAACTACGCCTGCAAAGCATTGGGTTAGTCGGCTAGTGTTAAATAATTCGATTCATGTTTTTGCCGATCGGAATATATTCTGCTTGAGCCTAAGTGATTTGGTCGCGTTCTCTATAATGCTTGCCATGACATTTTAAATAACTCCAAAGAGGAACGCCTCTATCAGCAACAAGGAGAGTTTCATTTAAGACTGCGATAAAAACACCGTCAGTTCAGTTTTATACCTGTCTCACTTATCTCTAACCCCTATTTCTATAGTTCAAACAAAAAGGTCAAATTAGTAATTTACATGCTCTGATATCTATTAGAGATTAGCGATTTTTGGGTGTAGATAAAAATGTAGGCGATTCAATGTCTTTACTTTTTAGAGTAAATACTTTTTTGATAGTTGATATAAAAGTGACAACCCAACCAGAAATATCAGCAATGTCATTAACATTGCTGATATTTCTGGTTGGGTTATATGAGTACAAAAGTTTTGGTTATTCAGATCAACATTGCCATATTCATTTACTTATCTACTTTTTATTATCATATTCGTAGATAGTTTTAAACCCCTACTAGGGTATCGTGGGTATCAGAAATTAGGAAAATGTCTGGATGAATAAGTTTCACTATTTCGCCATATAACTAGCAACTTCCAGTATTTTCTACGACCTGAAGCGACACAGAAGAGCTAAAAAAGTGATATAAGAATTGAAGACACTGTATCTAAGCAATGCGCAATCATGAATGCTGAGCTCAAGTGTATCGCGTTGTTCCATTGATCGCTGTACACGTGCATATTCAATTCACGCGTACTGTAATCTGTTTAGTTGTAGTAGGTTGCGTAATTTTTTACATAATCTGCCTGTTTTGTGCAATGTGTGTTTGCGGGTCACTGACACCTATAAACTTAAAGCCTACTTAAGTTATAACTCTGATTTTAATCAGTTTTCAGTGTGATAAAGTTTATTTAACAATTGCTTTTATGTCTTTATAGCTTCGAAAAACATATTCGAAGTTTTTAAAGTCTGGGAAAAAGTTTTATACGGCTTTTTCGAAACAAAATATATTTATGTTACTTTAACGTAATTTTTCTTTTATTTTATAGTTCGATTTATTGATCAAATGAACTTAAACAAGTGGAGTTCGATCACACGGTCCGTGAACAGAAACGTCATTGATTAGCTCTTGCTGTGTTTCGGTTTGAAGGGTATTGTTTCCGGTGTAATTACGGGCACATGAGGCTTTACATCTGGATACCATAAGTTAATGGACGCAGAACAGTGAATCGTAGGGCAATTTCTATGGTGCGTGACCTACGAGACAATACTTTGCTATAGGCGGTGACCACTTAACATCAGGTGGGACATATGCTTGTTCCATCTCCAAGAAGTATAAAAATAATATCTACGTAAAGTAATCAAGCGACTGTCTAGGGTCGAAAAGCTACTAAAATACTTTAAAAATTCCGTAAACAAGGGACGGGAGGAGTAGTGGGAGGGGGATGACTACAATATGTAAAAATAAATTGCTAAATATGAAGCCGTAAAGGCAACACTATAAAATCGCTGGTCGTATGTGGGTTAGAACAAAGCAGGACAGAGGCCACATCGTAGAGAGGCCTATGCCCAGCAGTGGGATGAGAAAGGCTGATGATGATGATGATGAAGCCGTAAAACATAATTGATGATTAACAAGGTGTTTTTTCTTTTCAGGTAAAATTAGGAGAACTAAAGACTCCAGTGTTCTGGATTCCATTTTGGTTACATTTCCCTAAGTGTATGTTTGCAGTGTACTTAGTAAGTGCGGATTAGAGACATACGTAGTCCACCTTATTAGGATTACCTGTATTCTAGTTATCAGAAAATAAGAGCATCGATCTATTCTACTATAATTTAGTGAACAAATCCATTGATATATTTGATTCCACATTTTATTCCACGATAATCCATCAATGGATTTGGTTTCACATATCTTAACACTTCAACACACATCACTTAATATTATAAAGACGAAAGATTTGTATTTTTGTGTGTTTGTAATGAATAAACTCAAAAACTACTGGTCCGTTTTCAAAAATTTTTTCACCATCGGAAAGCTACATTTACCCTGAGTAATATAGACTACTTTTTACCCAACTGCACAAAGGAGGGTAATGTTTTTATTGAAAAACTACGCGTGAGAAGCTGCGGATTGGTCGGCTAGTAATAATTAAATATTGCTGGACGTTTCACACAGCGCCATCTAGCCCCAAACTAAGCGAAGCTTGTGCTATGACCACTAGATAACTGATAGAATACTTAAATAATCTTTTTTTGTTAAATACATAGAGAAACAACCAGACCCGGAACAAATATCTGTAGATAACGCAAAATATTGTTCCACAGTATTCCATCAATGGATTTAATTCCACTGTAATCCCTTGGTAAATAATGTTTTTAATAGCTTAACTGCTAATAAATCTCTTTGTCTACCACTGCACTGCAAGCAACACAAAAATGATGATGCCAACATTTGTCGCGCTGCGGGAATGGAACCTGCAACCTTTTGCATATATGCTTGTCTATGTAAAACTTTACTATATACTTTGTAGCTTCTTAACCACATGTTTAGTACGAAAATAGATTCTATGCAAATCTTGCTCTTTTAACCTTGTGACTTCGTTAATTTATTGTCAAAAACCTATACACATAATGGTTTATTTCTGATACCTTATTCAAGCAAAGTTTGTCGTAAGATACGTGGGGTCTTCCGAATACTTATAAGCTCTGTCTATCCGTCTGTTGTGTCTGTCACGACTACACTAAAACATCACCGGTCAAGTAGGAGAAGGACGCGCGCACTAAGGGTTCCGTATCTATCTATATTTTTGCTAATTTAGAAGCGCCATTTAACTATGTGATACAGAAAGTAGTATTTAAGTAAAACTTTATAGCAGATTTATAAAAAATCTGTTCTATTTAGAGACTGCGTTTTTAAGTGCGTGGGCCAGTATTATTTATAATTATTCCAAATTTTAAGTCTATAATTTAGGGAGTTGCTGAGATAATCAGCTGTGATAGACAGACAGACAGACGGACGGACAAAGTCGCACCATAAGGGTTCCGTTTATATCGGTTCGGAAATCTAAACGGGATGTGCAACAATCAAGCAAAAAAAAAAACGTCAGTGAAACAAACTTCCATAATTTTAATTTCCTTCTTAAAAACAAAACAAAATACTAATTTAATTTTGTAAACCAACAGCGGGAAGTATTTTAATTCAGCAAACAAACATTTTAATGAGTATTCAGGAACTCTGCGGGAATTAAATAAGATTGGTTATGTAATATTTATGTTTAAAGTTGTGCTCGTGCTTAAAAGTAGAATTTATCTTCTCACATATATATATAAGAATCTCTAATATAGACATGGTCGCTGACCGAGTCACAGAAGTCACGGAAGATTTGCCAGAGAGCAATGGAACGCAGCGTTCTCGGATTCAAACGGATTGATCGAGTGAGAAACAGCACGCTGCGTTCGTTGACAGTCATTGCCGATGTTGGAGAAAAGAGAGCTAGGCTCAAATGAGATTGGGCGGGACACATTAGCAGAATGCACCCTGTTAGGTGGGTTTATCTAGCTACAATTTGGAGGTCTGATAGAAGACGTGGTCGGGGTCAGCCAAGAAAGCGTTGGCGAGACGATCTCATTGCCCTCGAGCAGGAGTGATGGAGTGTCGCACAGGATAGAGATAGATGGAAGGACTTGGGGATAAAATATATGTATGACGATCTCCGTGGCGCAGTGGGCGAATGCTGAGACTCAGGTGGTAGCCGGTTCAATTCCCACTACTGAACAAATGTTTGCATGATCTACTTACAGATATTTGTTCCGGGTCTGGATGTTTTTCTATGTATTTTAAGTATGTATTTACAAAAAAAAGTATATAAGTATTCTATCAGTAATCTGGTTCCCATAGTACAAGCTCTGCTTTGTTTGGGGCTAGATAGTGCTGTGTGAAAGGTCCAGCAATATATTTATTATTTATATTTATTATTATATTAATCTCGTGTCACGGTGTTTATGGTCGCGCTCCTCCGAAACTGGTAGACATGAGAACAGGTCGTAAAATATTTTCACACTCCTTCTCCCACCCCCCAAATTTTAACCACGACTTTAGTATTTTTGTATGATATGCTAAAATGAAATACATTGTCCAGGACAAACCCTTTTATCTATTTATAAATAAAAGAGGCCACAGACCTGTCGTGAAAAAAACAATAGGCATCGGGAACGCAAATTTACTTTTAGCTACAAACTGTTATTATTATTATTAAGAGTCTGTAGTGTCCCACTGCAGGGCAAAGGTCTCCCTTCCATCTCTCCAGTCTTCTCTATTTTGGGCTATTGAGGTCCAATCCTGTAAATGGGCATCAATTTCGTCTCTCCATCTTCGCCGCGGTCTGCCACGAGGTCGTTTCCCGTTTAGAGGCATCCACTCTGTGCTGGCTTTAGCCCATAGCGCATCCGACATGAGGCAGACGTGGCACGCCCAATCTCACTACAGTTTACCCGTTTACATACTGCTACTTATGAAAAATACTTTTTTAACTTCATCGCACCTTGCATTCATGATGAAACGTTATGTGTTATATTATTGTTTAAGAATGATTGAAAATTAGTTTTAAAATTGATTTTTATAACAAGGCCATGCCATAAAAACTGTGTAAGTACTTAAGTGTTTTTGACCCTTAATGCCATTGATCTAAGGGTTACCTAAGTTAGTTAGAAGTCATTCAAATTAGCTAAGTACCTACCGTAGCTAATTCCAACGTTTATCATGTGTTTAGCACTATTTTTTGCCATTTAAACACAACAATTTTTTGTAGAACTTTAGTTTATCCTTTGATTGATTAATTCATATTTTATCAATTTGTGGTTTAACTTTGTAAAAGATATCCTATTTAATATTTGACAGTTTAACGCAATTTAAATTTATTATCAAAATCTAACTTTAAAAATCATTGATAAAATGTTTTGAAGGTGATGTAGTGTGAGAATGCGACCTTATAGGTTTTTATAGTATTTTTTTTCGTTGATTGATGAGTTTATTCTGTTTGCTTTTGTTTGTTTTAACTTAAGTTCAGTCTATTAATATAAATATTTAAATGTTGGACAGTAGAGATTCACACAATTTAATTAAATGCGATATTTATTACTTATTTCTTATTCTCGTATTATTTATTAACTGTGATACTGTGAAGGATGCCAATATATTTTACTATATTTTATTATTGATAACTTTGCTTAAAACTCTTGCGTAAAAATATTTTAACTAACGAACAAAAAAAGATGGAAAGAGCGCCATTTACTTAAAAGTGAAGCATCTACCCTGCGCCGCTAATTAACGCATGGCAAAGTGACAGTCTGCATTTTCACTGACCCATAAACTACACATCGTTCCATATAATTCTCATAATAGCAATAAGACGACGCGCGACGACGCGACGTCCATCTTTTTTATGCGTCTATGCGTTTTGAAACTACATAATCTTAAAATTTAGGTAGAAGATGTCACCATTTCGCAAGTAGTTAATTTATACAAAAAAGTACTTTCACACGCAAAACGTCACGAAATAGACAACAAAAGTGGACGAAAGTGAAGTTATTCGCTTTATAAACGCCATTAGGATTCCCCGCACGATGCGTTTTCACAAATGTTGCCACTTCGAAATATTATAATTCCGACGACTCCCGAACTTTGTGCTTTGAATCCGAAGTTTATTACTTTCTTGTGAAAGCAGATTTAGATTTTTAGGGAAAACGCCACTAAATTTACTCATATGGCGTTAGATACTTGCTGCGGAAGCTGAGGAGAAGATTGGATCATCGATTTTTGACATCTTGTCTTTTTAAAAGTTAGACAGTAAGGGGCAGATGGGAAGATGAAAGACACAGCCTCTTTAGTGCTTGAAACAGTCTACTCCTTTAAAACTACATATCTTAATGTCCTCGTATTTAACTTTAACTACCTATACTCTTTAATTGTATACTTTTCTTTATATTATTACTTGATTACCTGAAGCTACGCTTTTACGATTTACGATATTAATAAATAAACTTACACTGGAACTCAAATTCACCTTGTTGAATGAGGGCGTTAATATCTATTAATTTATTTAATATCTATTGTATAGCGATTAACTTAACACAGGACGTCTAAGCTTTATAGATGTTATTACCAAACTACAATACCTGCAGCCCACTAAAACCGTATTGGTGTTTTGAATTATTTTGTAAGCTACAAACCTTCGTGGTAACGCAAAGCAATAAAAAGTTTCGGCGAAACACGCTTTTTTGCAAAACTCGCGCCATTCAGAAACGTCCCGTTTTACGCAAAAATGCCGTAACACTTGAAATTACATGACACTGTAACACTATTGAGTCGAACATAAATTGCAAAGAGTGCTATAAAATCTCAAATTTAAATTAAGCTGTATGACTGTCTCCTTTGCCAGGGTGCCGAAAATATTTGAAAAATAAATTTGTCGTATAAAATATGGGAGCTTGCCAAAAATCTTGTACTTTCGTACTACATAATGCATTTTGCGTCACTTTTTCATTATTGTGTAACGGGATGCGACCTTTTAGGAGTACAAACTCTTTGGCATGGGGGTCAAGGAACTTGTAATGATACTGAATGTAACCAGGGGGGGGGGGACGTTTAATCCGATTCACTTATAATAAGCGGTTTCTTAGATAACTATCTAAACAGAATTACGTCTAAAAACAGCAAATTCAATTATGTCAAAAGGATATGTTGCTATAGATGGAGAGCTTGAAATCATAAAAAATAGTGTCACTATTTCGTGAATCTTGAATCGAGGGACCCATATCTTATTTTTTTTTTCGGTGTATTGAATCGCCAGTTTTGTATCTACTATGCTTAGTTCGAATTTCTTCCTAGCTAGATAAGTTGGTGGAACTGTTCTTAAAAGTACGGGAGTACATTGACGGCTTGCTAAATCTGATCTCTATCTTCACTGCGCTAATGTTCATATTGACTTATATCTACTATACGGACCTAGGAATTAATTATGTTGGCAATACTGTATTTGTTTTTATTTATTTTTTTGCTTTTATGATAATTATAATAAGAACACCTGTGCCATGATAGTCAGGATTTTCGTCTTTGGTCGTATGTTTTTAGTGTATTTCTCGAATAGGCAATTAGTTTTATCGCTTTGGGAATATAGATAATTAGCGAAAATAATGATAAAATTTTTTGATCGTTCTATTTTTTGCTGTAATTATAGTAAATTAAGATTTTGCTTGATATAAATAAATATATTTTTTTTATATACAGCATGGAGCTGGAACATGTAACTGGCCCAAATGATGTTAAATGGTAATCATCATCATAACAACATAATAATATAACAAAGCATTGACTCTGCATTGAAAATTGACGGACGTGAAAAGCAAGTGCTTGTAATTCTACCGGCATCCTTTAAACCAAAACATATTAATGCTGCTTGGTGTCAGAAATAGGTATGATGGTAGTACAGGCGGTAAAATTGACATTTCAAAGAGATCCCTGTGAAAAATATAAAAAGTTGCGAACTTAAAACGTCTATTTTTACGTTACGCCCTACAACATAGTCAGCGCGCTGACCGGTAGCCACTAGGTACCTATCTAACTAAGGAGTAGGTAATACGCTACGGCTAGCGTACCCATGAACTTTATGTCACGGTTAGTTTTTGAACAAAGTTAGACATATTTGAGAAGGTCTAGATTTTCTTTTTATTCTCTTATTTGATGCTATACATTGTTATTAGACCATGACAACTATAGATATATGAGCAACGATTGTTCTAGGAAAACAGTGATTTAAAGGACACCGTGTATTTTTAGCAAGTTGACCACAAGTTTCGATACACAGAAATTATACTTATTAGGTTTATGAAACTGACCAAATGTTATTATTAACGCATTCCAACAAAATCACAGCTCTTTGTCATTGCAAACAAAAACGTGTTTTCCATCCAAACAAAATGACATAAGACATAGGAAGTTTTGCGAAATCACATTATTGTATGATTTTTTCTACACATAACGGTAATTTATTTCCGCAAAAATACGACTACAAGGTTTAAATTATACGTTATAATGAGTTATATTACTTATTTAAAAATATTAAGTTTAGATTATTTATTGGAACTTGTTTTGGCGGTTGCCGCTTGTCATCTGCATAATGCGAATGATTTAATAGGTTTTTATGATGCTCCGGTAATATAATCTACATAAATCTAATTTCAACTTATATGGAAATGGGCGGGGCACGTCCAAAGAATGCATAACGAGAGCTGGTCTAAAACGATATCAAATCAGAGAGCTGCGGCGCGTAGTGCGAGGCGAGAATTTCTTCAGAGCGGATCGCACTCACCCTGATGAAGGTTCACGAATTGAACCGAAACATTGTCGGTCGAAACACCGATAAAACGGTACGCGATAAATCCCGTAATTATAATAATGTTTGAAATCAATCACGAACGTTTTCTAAGTAAAATATATCAAATTGGTACCAAATATACAAAAACCGGCCAAGTGCGAGTTGGTTTCGCGCACGAAGGGATCCGTAATATCTATAAAAACGGCAAAAAAATCACTTTTGTTGTATGGGATCCCCCCTTAAATATTTGTTGTATTTTAATTTAATTATTTATTTTTAAAGTGAATATATAACTAAATATTCTGTGAATATTTCAAGCGTTTACCTGTTGCCGTTATCAATATCTAGCAAAAACGAGCAAAAAAAAATCACGTTTGTTGTATGGGAGCCCCCCTTAAATATTTATTTTATTCTGTTTTTAGTATTTGTTATTATAGTAGTAACAGAAATACATCATCTTTAAAAATTTCAACTGTCTAACTACCACGGTTCATGAGATACAGCCTGGTGATATACAGATAGCGGAGTCTTAGTAATTGGGTCCCGTTTGACCCTTTGGGTATGGAAACCTAAAAATGGAGTAGATAGATAGATAGATAATTTCTTTATTGCACACCACTAAAAATAAAACAAACAAAAGAGAATACAAAATTAAATCAAAGGTACAATGGGCGGCCTTATCGCTAAAAGCGATCTCTTCCAGGCAACCTTTGGATGGACAGGATCTGTGTGAACAAAAGAGAACGACGGCGTTAATCAAATAATAACTAACAGAATTAGTACATAAATGACTAAAATAAAATATACATATAAATAAATATAAATAATTTTATAATATTAAATAACCTACTTCAAAATACATAGGTAATTAGAAAAAACAATAAAAATTAGTGGTAGGAGTAGGTAACTAAGAGCAAGTATTTTGTAAAAAACAAGCAGATTTCTAGAAAATGTAGCAACAAACTCGAAATATGTACAAAGATACTATATCACAAGCATTGCTGCGCCACTTTTTACTTTATAATCGACATCGTTCGGTCTTGTCATTCGACCAGTGTCAGGTATTAAGCTATGTTTTTTCACGGGCCAAAACATCTTCCTGCTAAGTTCATCGGCCTTCTACCAAAGTTATCTCGTAATCGTCAAAAAGAAAACGCCTTTATACTTAGTGTAAAAACCCCGCCAAAGGTTTTTATCTGGGCGCCAATTAGCAAGAAATGTCTTTGCCATTTTACCGTTTATATTAAAGTTGTCGAGTAAAGTACAGTATTTTGAGTTAGCTACGTACTTTTTAGGTGACGGCAAAGGTGGCGGCGTTTCAACTTTGATGGTCGATGTAACTGTTTGGTCGTTAAATTAGTTTGGTTGACTGAATTACAAATTGCGATGGAGCGTACACTTGATAAAACCGGGCGGATTTTTCTTAGTTTATTTGGGATTTTTAAATATTGTCGACACAAAAATAAATTCGAAAGTAACTCTTTTTTCTTTATTGCACACAAGAAAATACATGTAAAAATATAGAAATAGAGTTCATGTACAAAGGCGAGCTTAACCCTAAGAAGAGTTTTCTTCCATCAAACCTTTGAGGCTAGAGAGAGAGAGATAATTTTAAAGGTAGGTGAGTGTACAAAAACTTAAATAAATATACATAAATAAAAATATTATACTACTGTATATAACATTACCCTCTATATACCTAATCAGGTCGTAAATTCTGTCACATGTTTAGTATAAAATAATTGAAACAAGTTTATTCATTATGTAACCATTTATATACCAAAATGAACTTAACAAAACATAGATTCTTATGACACTAAAGTTTATTCAAAATGACCTCCGTGATTTTGAATACAGGCCTTCAATCTGCACGGCCAGTCGTCTATCGCAGCACGAACGATGTCCATGTCAATATCGGCGGCTGCCTTAATCAAGGATGTCTTGAGTGACTCCAAATTGGGATGAGGCTTTTAGCACGCCTTTTCCTCCAAGTGTTGCCATATCTTGTAATCTAACGGATTCAAATCTGGACTGGAGGAGGGCCAGTCTTCGTGCCAGATGAAGTCGATTTCACGCGCCGCCAACCAGTCTTGTGTGCTCCTCGCTCTATGAGCTGGCGCCGAATCTTGTTGGAATACCCAGTGCCTGTTATTGAACATGGTATGAGAAACAGGTTCCACAAGGTTCGTCAGGACTGTATTTTGATACACAACTGCATTCGTTTTTACACCTTTCTCACAAAAATGTACCTCTGTTAAGCCCCAATAAGAAACTCCCAACCATACCATGAGCGAGGCTGGAAAATGACCTCGTTGGACACGCGGAATACGGTTGCTCGCTTCTTCACTACTGTGTGCGTACACCTTATCATTTTGTTTGTTGTAGCTCTCTTCTACGGTAAAAATTTTTTCATGCGAAAAAAGAATTTCCCGATATTTTATTCCCGCGTACCGATTCAACAAAGCGCGGCATCTCTTCAATCTCAGGTCCATTAGACGAGCATTCAAACGATGTCCTGTTTTTCTTTGATATGCCCGAAACCCTAAGTCTTCATCTAACACCCTTTTCACCGTGGTTCTGCTTAACCCCATCTGAAGGGCCAACAGTTTCTGCTTACGTTTGGGATTTCTTTGAATTCGCGCCTTCACAGCTTTTATCACTGCTGGAGTCCTAACAGACCGAAGGCGACCACTTCTTGACCTGTCATCTACACTAGAGTCTTCATTGTATCGTTTGATGGTGCGATAAATGAATCTTTTGGTTATATTCAAATTTTTCAGTATGTCAAAAATTTGAACTGGCGCGTAACCGCAACGATGCAACGCAATAACTGCAACACGGTCTTCTTTAAGCGTCCACTCCATATTTAAAAATGAGTAAAATTCTAAAAAGTATACAATTTTATTTTCATGAACAATTTGAAATTCTAATTCTATAAACTTTTTTGTGGCCAGCATTCTAAAAGAAAAGTTTTTACTGTGTGACAATACTTATGACCTGACTAGGTATAATACTAGCTAACCAATCCGCAGCTTTGTACGCGTAGTTTTTCATTAAAAACATTACCCTCCTTCTGCGCAGTTGGGTAAAAAGTAGCCTATGTCACCCGGGGATAGTGTAGCTTTCCAACAGTGAAATAATTTTTGAAATCGGTCCAGTAGTTTCGGAGCGTATTCAATACAAACAAACAAATCTTTCCTCTTTATAATATTAGTATATATTATAATTAAAATAAATAAATTATATGGAATAATAATACCTAGTATAAATATATACCTATAATAATATAAAATTACAGAGAAAGATATTGCTGTTTCACTCTGTCTGCTTGTTAGGTTATTACCACCAAGCAGCTAAACCAATTATGATGAAATTTGGCATATAGATAGAGTATGACCTTGAGACAAAGGTTATTTCTTATTGACAAACCACGCTCAGGAATTTGGGGGTGGAAGCCAGTTATAAAATAGGTATATTAGATTAAAAAAGATCAATTTTGTTTTAGGTTTCTGTTTCAAACACCGTGGAAAATAAGATTACTTTCTCTTGCAAGTGCAATCTTTTTTACTTTATAAAAGACATCTTCCTTCCTCCTCCTCATTTGTTCTCACAGATCTTGTCCATCCAAAGGTTGGTTGGTAGAGTTTACTTTTACCGATAAGGTCGTCCATTGACATATGGCACGTGTATTTTTTCTTTTGTCTATTTATTTTCAACTAGCTGACCCGGCGAACTTCATACCGCCTTGGCATGCATATAACGTGGGCTGCCAATGTACGTCACCGATTTGTCAAATAATACATCTACGTATGAGAAAATGAATTTT
Source organism: Philereme vetulata (assembly GCA_918857605.2). NCBI lineage: Eukaryota > Metazoa > Arthropoda > Insecta > Lepidoptera > Geometridae > Philereme > Philereme vetulata. The sequence goes on along the minus strand of OU975422.1, from coordinate 8,003,061 downwards.
CATCATAGTTATTTTTTGTGTGATTTTTTCCCCTATTTTAATAGTTATTCTGCTGTATAAGACAAAGACAAATCCAACAAATAAAAAATCATCAAAATCGGTCTAGCCGTTCTTGAGTTATAAGTGGTGTAACTAACCCAACTTTGTTTTGTATTAATAGATGGTGTCCAATATAGATTATCTATCTGCTTTATTAAAATATACTATATACATAGCTATATAGCTGACCCGCCCTTGGTTTCGCCTGCGTGGTTTTTCAAAATAAAAACATTACCACCTTCTGCGGCGTCAGGTAAAAAGTAGCCTGTGTCTCAATCTCCAAATATTTATATATTAAATTTCATGGAAATCGGTCCAGCCGTTTAGTCGTGAAAATGTAACAAATAGATAGACAAACAGAGAGATTTACTTTCGAATTTATAATACTAGTAAGGATATGTAGGTAACATATTTTGTAATAATTTATAGCTGTAAGTTTTTATAATTAATTTATTCCTAATAAAATATTAATGAGTACCGTGTTGGCATAAGTTTTGTAACAGATGACCAATAACTATAGCCAGGCTTTAGATACAGGGTGCCTCTTAATGTTACAGATATATATAAATAAGTTTTTGTTGAAAAATTACTTTTTCAAACCAAGCTTTTATAAAATTCATAATCGGAACCGCAAGCAGATCCAAATGAGCCCAAACACTAGTAGCCTACTATAATCCATTCAGAAGTTCCGTTGTCTAGCATCCGTCTCCATCATGATACCACTTCCATGGTACCATTTATTGCATTGTCACCGATGTTACATATGTATTCCAAATTTCAGCTCAATCGGTTTAACAGGTTTAAAATTCAGTTGCAAGATTCCACCCGGACAAACATACATACATTGCAAGATATAAAAAGCTTGTAATAGATAAATAATGCTGGACGTTTCATACAGCGCTATCTAGCCCCAAAGTAATCAAAGCTATGGGAAGCAGATAACTGATAGATTTTACTTTAACTTATATTTATGTAAATACATATTGATACCTAATATATATAGATACCATATCCTAGACACAGACCCAGAACAAATATCTATAGATCATGCAAACATTTGTTTCGTGGTGGGAATCAAACCCGTATGTCTTGCACCTCAGCCGGCTATCAGTCCATTGCAGTTCGGTAGTATATTTCTTACTGAGCAAATGATGGAACTTCTTGTGAATTATGGCTAAAATAAGAAATAGGTGTACAAAAGAACTTTAATTGAGGCATTTCTTCTTGTTCAATCTCCGATCTCCTTCTTACTGCCCTTTTCCCACATTACGCGGGGTTGGCACGACATGTATTCCTCCTCTACATCTCTCTTTCAGCCGTCATCTCCGTTGTCACTTCTATCCTACCCATATCATTCTTTACATAGTCCTTACATAGATATTCATCTCTTCTTCGGTCTTCCTCTACTTCTATATCCATCCACACTCATATCTAACTCTCTTTTAGTCACAGGATTTTCTTCGCTACGCACGACATGCCCGTACCACGCTAGCCTCTTACTCCTCAAATTTTACTATTATTGGGGCTACTTATAAACTTCCTCTACTATACTCATTCCTTGTCTTATCCATTCTTGACATTCGCATTTCCGCCGCGTGCACTCTTCTTTCAGCCGCCCCTTTCGTGGTCCAATACTCAGAACCATACATTACGACAGGTCGTATGTTCGTCAATCTCCAATCCTGTTTGAGCCAAATAAATGATTTGATTGATTGAGTCAGTTATCATTAGAATAGGCTAATAAAAAAACTTTTATCAAAAGGTTTTGCTTTAGGGTGGAGCGCGTTGATATCTTTTGTACCGTTATATCATGTACCGTTTTATCGGTGCTTCGACCGACAATGTTTCGGTTTAATTCGATAACCTTCTTCAGAGTGAGTGCGTTCCGCTCTGAACAACGTCTCGCCTCGCACTACATTGTCGGTCGAAACACCGATAAAACGGTACGTGATGAATCCCGTATTTATAATTATGATTGAAATAAATCACTAAAGTTTTCTAAGTGAAAGTCATAATAGTTCATCTTTTTAGGACTTATTGAAAAAAACGGGTTACAACAAAAACTTTAGTAAAAAAAGTAACTTTATTGTTCATCCTATTCGAGCTGTGTCAACACAATTGTGGTGTCTAACAAAACTGTGTTTCGCAAAAACGGACATTACGCTTGCGACATAGCGTCGAAGTTCGCACGCTGATGTTACGTTTTGTAATAGTTAACTTGTACAAGAAACAATAAAATGATGGGTTGCATTTGACCTTGATAATAAATAGTTTTGGTTGCAATTTCTGCATGAGTTCTAGAAACGAGAAAAGTGTGTGTAAATAATTTGTTATTTGCAATTTTTTTTAACCATTTGGTCATATATTCACAATGGAACACTTGGTTTAGTCATATTGGGTACTCATGTAGGTATGGAACCAGACCATGGTATAATTTCAATTACATAGGCAACTTTTGGGTACTTATAACGCGGTCACATTAACTAGACGCTTGAACATGTGACGTCATTTTGGCGCTCAAGTACGGTGTGGAAGAAAATCATCTATAAAAGATAAGTTTCTACCTGTTTATTAAGATCGAGTAAAAATTGCTTAAAAATTAAGTTTGTTAAATGAATAAAAAATATTTATTTATTTTATTTAATATACAACTAGATATTCTGTGAAAATTTAAGGTGTCTACCTGTTACCGTTACTAATATTGAGCATAAAAATAGGAAAAACACACATTTGTTGTACAGCTACCCAATTAATATTTATTTATTGTGCATTTTTCGACATGAATGTAGTCGATTATCTTTTAGTCATCATCGCTATAAACAATGGATTGAAAGTTGTCATTAAAACTGATCTAAAACTTAAGATGCTGACCGTACTGACACTTTCCAGGCAAAAAAAGGGAATGCGGGGGGAAGCGGGCGGGGACCCGCATTCCAGCGATGCGTCGAGTTAATGTGATCGTGTTGTAGTGGCTCATTGCACAATTTTTAGTGGTGCTAGAAACACAAGCATTTAATGCACACTATCTTATATACTATAGATAGATAATATCTTTATTGCACGCCATTAAAATATAAATAAACAAAATAATAATGTGTTGAATCACTAACTAGGTACTAAATATTTTAGCTGCTGTAAAATATGCGTTATCTTTTAAATTTGGAATGCTTGGATTTCAGACACAGTCAAATTCTATTGTGTTTTGAATAGATTTGTGCGCATACGAAGGGTTAAATTGAAGATGATTTGAACAGGCCTGGTGGCAAGTTTCAGCTGTCCCTATTTAGTTTGTGTCGTAAAATTCAGATAGAGTTCTTGTAGATTTATTCTAGATTCTAGGTTTGATTGTTGAATTGATGTGATAGATGAGGTTTCATTATTGTTCAATGTTTTTTTGTAGTTATAGTATTACTACTTTTACTATCAGCCCATGTTGTCCCATTGTTGGGGAAACGCCTTCCTCATATCCCATTTCCATTTTGTTTTGAAAGACTAAATGATTTTTTTTACATTGTAGCAGAATAAAAATAATCTGTACTTTGGCAAACTTAATGCTAGATAGTTAACCTTAACTCTTCCAGTTAACCTTTGTGTAATGCGGACACACAGTTATTATAGGTAGTATATATTTGGTAGCGGGAGAGGTTTAATTTAAATTCCAAGACACATAGATATATAACTATATATTATATGGATATACATATATAACTAGCTGACCAATCTGCAGCTTCGCACGCGTAGTTTTTCAATAAAAACATTACCCTCCTTCTGCGCAGTTGGGTAGTAACCTACGTCACCCGGGGATAGTGTAGCTTCCCAAGAGAAATATTTTTTTTAATCGGTCCAGTAGTTTCGGAGCCTATTCAATACAAACAAATCTTTCCTCTTTATAATATTAGTATAGACTAAACCTAGACAAACACTAGGTACTTCAATAAACCTACTTTCTAATACTTGAGTTATCTTTTCCCAATTATACCTACCCCTTATTATTTTTTAAATATGTTTTGACATATTTCTATTAGGTTGTCATCGCCTAATGATTTATTGAAATGTCAGAAAGACAGGTTACATCTATTATGTAAATTTTCCTTAATTTTCTATTATATTTACAACACCAATGGAACTAATGGATTTAAATTAGATAAATCGCGAATTAGTCACAATAAACAACTCAATTTGCTGTGTCCGAGGCTGTTGTAGTAATTAATTTTGTTAAGACATAAAAATTTGTCAATTTTAAATTAATTTACCGCCGGTTTTGGTATTATAAGTTGGCAGCAGCGGGATTTCGTGATAAAATATTTTTTTCGAAAAATAGATCCTTACGTAAAGTCACTTTTCGATTAAAAGCGATTGATAATATTATGTAAAAATAAAATAAAAGCAAAAAATACATATTTTTTGATGTTCATTTGGTTTGAAACACATTAACGCAAATGAAAATAAGACCCGTGAAGTACGAGTAGGACTTGCACATCGAAGGTTCCGATCCTAGATAGGTTTATTTATGTTAATTACGCAGCGCCATCTAGTTATGTGACCGGTAACCCAAAAAAAAATTAGACAGATATCTAAAAACCTGTCCTAGACAGAGACTTCGTTATAATTTTCCTGAAATCTTCGCACATAATTATGTATATCTACCAATCACTTATGAAGATATCATCCAAAGGTTGTCTGGAAGAGATCGCTTTTAGCGATAAGACCGCCAATTGTACTATCGCGCGTCTAGTTTTAAGTGTTTAATTTATAATTTTTACAAAAAAAAATGTATATACGTATTCTATCAGTTATCTGGTTCCTATAATGCAAGCTCTGCTTAGTTTGGGGCTAGATAGCGCTGTGTGAAATGTCCAATATTTATTTATTTATTTATTTATGATTTGTTAATTTAAGTGTGGTATACAATAAAGCGTTTTCTATCTTCTATATATCTATGAAGAAAAATATCTAAGAAAAGGAAAACTTTTCCAACACAAATATACACATATTACCAAACAACAAACAATATATCAAACAATTACAAATATTATCAAAATCCTGGCTGATGTGTCGCGAAAATTTACCACGGCTCATTAAATTTAGGTTTCTTCATTTATCTTTCCATCATGATATCAGGCATAGGACGTCCAATATAAGTAGATGATTAGACCTCCTGGATTTCCAGAGCGACCGATCTTGTGCGGCCTGCAACCAACGGCTCCCAGCAACGTTTATAATAAAATAAAACAAAGTCGGGATAGTTACATCATTTATAACTCAAAAATCGCTGGACCGCTTTTGATGATCTTTGATTTGTTGGATTTATCTTTGTCTCGAATAGCAGAATAAGTATTAAAATATTGGAAAAATTTACGCAAAAAAAAAACATATGAAGGAAAATCATTTTCTCATACATAGATGCGACTAATGATGGCCGCGTCAAGACGCGAAGTTCGCCGGGTCAACTAGTTTATAGTAAAAAAATAAAAATATTTCAAGCATTATTCAAGCAACAGCACGAAATAGAGACTGGGTGAAAAATAGAAGCTACTATTGTGTGCCAAGGATTCTGTTTTTCTTTATGATGTCGTCGTTACATCTAGCGTGGAGCCGTTCTGTGCCTTCCAGTGCATTCTATTTTGTATGTTGTGCATTCCATGCCTAAAATATCAGAAATTGAGGAACTAAAACAAATAAAACCACATTTTTGAAACCGTGCGAATCGGAACTCGGATCGGTAAACGAAATTTCGAAATTTTCGTAATAAGAAACAATGTAGCGCATCACTAAAGACAATTTCGTAATTTTCGTAACATATAACAATGTGGTTGTCGTAAAACTGTGATTTCTTGACATACATTGAGTGGTTTGAAATGCTATTGTTCGAGACTTAGAACATGCTTTGGCTCAAACAACTTCGGAGCTGTTGAGTTTGTGCTGTCCGTTCAATTCTAAGGTTATTAAAATTATCCTTAAAACTTTAAAGCTTGATCATCTCCATCTGAAGGTTGTCTGGAAGTGATCGCTTTGTTAAGCGATAAGACCGCCCATTATGCTTACTTTTATTTGTTTATTTCTTTAAATCTGTTGTGTCTAGCTTGTAAGGTATAATAAAGAATTTTCATTCATTCATTCATTCATCCATCTCACTGATTTTGATCCTGTCGTGACAAGATCCTGTAGCACAATTGGCAGCGCATCCTCGTATCAAGAGGAAGGTTGCGGGTTCAAGACCCGTCCAGCTTGAAAGTTTTTGAGATGTTTTCAAAAATTCTTAGTATTTTCTGTAAGTGTCGATAAAACTGTAAAAGTCCTAAGAATCACTATCCCGTCAATACTTATTTATGTATGTTAAGGGTTCCGAACCCATATTAAATAAGATTTTTGTTGAAAAATTACTTTTTCAAAAGAATTTTTTACACAATTTATACAAACCAGAAAATATCCTCCGCCATCTTGGAGGTCCCGCCATATTGGATTTAAGTATACATCTTGGATAGTCTCCCATATTTTGAATGTATTGTGACGTTGTATTAGTTTTCGTGTTCTCCTCAGCAAGCCATTTCATTTGATACCCATACTGTGGTAGTGCAGAAAAAAATAACTAGTCCGCCATCTTGGCTGATCCGCTATAATGGAATTAGAATGACGTCACATAACTAAGCATGTATTGTCATCCAAAATAAGCGTGTATACCAGCTCAATCGGTGAAAGATAACAAATTTAAAATTCAGTTGCAAGATTCCACCCGGACATTGCAAGTTAAATAAAAGCTTGTAAAAACGGATCTCTTATGTTGGTTGGTATAGATTGAAATATTTATATTTTTGTATTTGTCACAATAATCATGAACGTTCAAAATGGGCATGTATCAAATTTAATGTTTGACTTGCCTCTGACTACCCCCTTGTGGGATATCTTGTTGGGATTGACCCCGGATTTGCTGCCTTCGAAATTCCGTTTCGATATTTCGACGTATGTGACCGGCCTAAGTATCCATAAAATATTGTCAAAATATATCTTTTCCAGAGATAGTGGCACTCCTCAAAATGAACATTTCAGGATGATTATAAATAATGCAAAAAAGCATTATTGATATCAGTTCTCTTACGTTAAGCATAAAAAGCTCGAATTGACATGTCACTGTCGAACCATAAACGGAAAAACGCGTATTAATACATAAAAACCACATAAACGGGCGAGATAGCACAAACACTGATTGCCTGAAGCTTGATAAGCGACAAGCAACGTCGTAAATACGCGTAATGGGTTCCCGCTAATAATAAATCAGAACCAATTACTGGACCCTAAAAAGGTTTGACGTACGAGTATATAAGGGGAGACCACGTCATTTCACATATATTTTTGGTAAGAGAAAATTGCAGTTCATCATCTTTAATTTTGGTTATTGATTTTGATTACTTATTGATACAATTAAGTAAGATTTAATAATAAAAAATATTTTCAATTTGAAGAAATACTGCAATGAAATCTACGTACTGAATGTTGATGCAGCTTAGATGTTCTTTAGATTTCCAGAGCCTGCACCCATCCGCTCCCAGCATCTTTCAATTCTTTAGGGATCGTTCTACGCTACGTTTTCCAATGCGTGGTCTTCACCCGAGGACCTTGATCGTCCGCCAGTTCTCCAATATCGTCGCTAGAAGCGAAATTTATCATACAACCATTGATAATCAGAAGAATTTGTTAGAAAAAAAAAGAATCTACAATTTATTTGTAGACACAACAAAACAAAGATATTCACAGTACATAAAAAATAACACGTGGGCATAAGTGATAGTGTCACAAAAATATAATTTAAAGTACCTGATGTATCCCTCTTCTTGGCAAAAGCCTTCCCTACTTCCCATCCCATTTCATATTTAACGACTAAACATGTTTAAATTTGACATATTTGTATAATTTGACAACTCCTTATATCGTATATAGCTACTGAATACGTTTAGGCATAGTTGCGCCAGTCGCCCTAAGTTCCTTGTGAAAGGGTTCGCACGTGAAAGTTCTACCATAGAATACAATAGAATAATTCTTTATTGTACACTAGGAATACTTAAAAAAAAACTAATTTATGTTAAATAGAGTACAATGGGCGGCCTTATCGTTGAAAGCGATTTCTCCCAGGCAACCTTTGGATGGAAAGTAAAGAGCGAAGCAGTAATGGGCAGCGGTGCACAGAGTATATTTACAAATGAAAGAAATACTTATAAACCTAATACATAAATTAATACCTAAATATAGACTAATATATACCAAACTAATAACCTAACTAAATCAATATTCTTGCAAATCTAATAATACGAGGACAATAAAATTAAAATAAATAAGTAAATATGTAACTCAAATGACAAGAAAGCTAAGCATTTAGGTATCATACCTATGCTGCTTGGCGGCAGGAGCCAAGCAGCATTGCTGTGTTTTGGTTTGAAGGGTATTGTGGCCGGTGAAATTACAGGCACATGAGACTACACCTGTATGCCTCAAGTTATTAGACGAAAGGCAGTGCATCATAGGACACGTCTCTAAGGAGCGTGACCTACGAGGCAATACTTTGTTATAGGCGATGGTTACCACTTAACATCAGGTGGGCCATAAGCTAGTTCCATCTCAATCTAAATATATTAAACAAAGTCGGGTTTGTTCGAACACTCTGAGGTTTTCCCATTAGACTACGACATGGCGCACGCTTCAAGAGAAATGTAAAGAGATTTCCACAGTGTAGGGAACGCATTGACAATACCCCGGGTGTTGCCGTTGTCAATAGGCGACGGTGACCATTTACCATCAGGTGGGCCGTAAGCCTGTTTCCCCACAAATAACATAAAAAAAAACACTTATAACTCGAGAATGACGGGACCGATTTTGATGATTTGTTGTATTTGTCTCCGTCCCGAATAGCAGAATAACTATTAACATATCGAAAAAATCACGCAAAAAGATATTATAAAGAAAACTCATTATCTCGTACATTGATGCAGATAATGATGGCCGATTAACAATACTACCGGCGACGTACATTGGCAGCCCACGTCATATGCATGTCAAGGCGGTGCGAAGTTCACCGGGACAGCTAATATGATATAAAAAAATTAGACCTCTAAGATCTCGATTATTCACTTCAGTAGATAATGAGATGTCTTTTTAAACAGAACAAGTAAAGGGCGTAACTTCATGCTTCACAAATCGACACTTACAAGGTATTTATTCAAAGATGCAATAACAATGTTCGGAAGTAAATATTTCGACACTAACCTTAATGCAATCAGATATATTCTTCCATTGAAAGTCGGGGTTTGGACAACTTGTGAGGAAGTAGGAAAAATTTGGTTCACACATACAGACAATGAAATTACGTTTGACTCTAAGTAGTTCTATTGTGGTAATTGCTTTTTCGTAACTAGATTTTTTCCAAATTTATATTTTTCTCAAAAACTGTAAATGAAATGTAACTGTAACATATTTTTATATGCAACGCTTTAAATTTTGCAATATTTAATTAACTAAACGAGATCGCTTTCCAACATTGATTAGGTAACTAACGTTATAACCAGGGGCGTAAAGGACCGTTCAGCTATAAATTGATTAAAAATATATATACAAGTTGCTTCGAAATTATGTGCCGAAGTAAGAAAATGTAATTGTTTTTTTTATCTATTTTTTATACTACATGCTTATGGCCCAACTTATGTTAATTGCTAACCATCGCCCGTAACAGAGAACTGCCTCGTAGGTCACGTTAGATATGTGCCCTACGATGCACTGCAGCAATGCTGATTTGCGAGAACAAAGTTCTACAACTTTTCGAAGTTCGTTTTTTTTATAAAAGAAACGCTTGTTAAAAGGCTGTGAAGATATAGTCAATTGGCGGGTACGCAATGATTATTTTCCTGAAAAAAAATTACAATTTGTAATTTCAATTTTTTTATTGTGGGTACTTCATTTCAGTTAAATACACACAATGCAAAGTTTTTCTAGATAGCTGGTAAAATTTACTTATCCTGAATTTACATAATAACCCACAAGCGAATTATTGTTAGGAGGATTTGAAAAACCGGCCAAGTGCAAGTCGGACTCGCGCACGAAGGATTCCGTACATCTATAAAAACGGCAAAAAAATCATGTCCGTTTTATGGGAGCACCACTTAAAAATTTGTTTTATTTGAATTTAATTTTTTATTTTTACAGGGAATACATAACTAAATATTCTGTGAAAACGATCAAAAAAATCACGACTGTAGTATGGGAGCCCCCCTTAAATATTTATTTTATTCCGTATTTTAGTATTTGTTGTTATAACGGCAACAGAAATACATCATCTGTGTAAATTTCAACTGTCTATCATGGTTCATGAGATACAGTCTGGTGACAGACGGACAGACAGACAGCGGAGTCTCAGTAATAGGGTCCCGTCCCCCTTTGGGCACGGAATTCTAAAAATCGATCTTTTCAACCTGATCCCACCATCTCCATTCTATCAACGGACAACCAGGCGCTCTGCGATGCGCCACCGCTATATGGTAGAAATACCTCCCTTTTGCACAAAGCGGTTCTCTTCGACCTTTATTATGCGCACCGCCAGCGAGTGGAATGCCTTGCCAGAGTCTGTGTTTCCTGATAGCTACAACCTGGGTATCTTTAAGTCGCGAGTGAATAGGTTTCTTCTAGGCAAGCGTGTAACATCGTAGACTGCATCATCGCTTACCATCAGGCGAGATCGTGGTCAAACGCAAGCCTATAATGTATAAAAAAAATCGAAAAGCTGAAACAAACATTGTTTTCGCAAGGACAATAATTCATTTTCGGGCTTTAATACAAAATCCGAATCACCTTGTACCCGTGACTGATAATCTTTCTCTATCAATTGAAGGTCTAACCTAAGCGATTAGCAGAATTTATAGTTAAAACCTCGAGGCGTATTTCAATATAAACAAAAAGTAAGGTTGAACGACCGCCGCTCAGGACAATGTCTTTTCGCAGAATCAGGACCAACTGAATGCGAATAAGATCAGCCGGGCTATAATACGTGTTTGTTTCCGCATTCACATTTTATTTTTTCTTCTGTGTTTTCGAGGATATTATATCCTTGGGTATTTCCGTATGGTTCCTATACTATAGGAAATCTAAGATCATGTTAGAATAGAAAGAGTAAGAGTTCTATGTGAAAGAACTCCGGGAATGTACTTTCTGCCGCCAAAGAATTGGTGTGTTTCAGTTGGAAGGGTATGATTGCCGGTGAAATAACAGACAGATGAAGCTGCACACCTGTATGTCTAAGTTGGCGCATGCCATGCATCGTTTGGCACGTTTCTAAGGTGCGTGAACTACGAGACAATACTTTGGCGATGGTTACCACTTAACATGTGACATGACTCTCAAATAATTAAAGTGTCTGGACTCCCACAGAACTAGTCCTAAACAACTTAGGGCTTTGTATATTTCTATTAACATACAATATGTTTCACATCACACTAATATTATTAATGAGAAAGTTTGTTTTTTTTTATGTTATTTGTGGGGAAACAGGCTTACGGCCCACCTGATGGTAAGCGGTCACCGTCGCCTATTGACACCGGCAACACCCGGGGTATTGTCGATGCGTTCCTTACACTGTAGAAACCTCTACATTTCTCTTGAAGCGTGCCATGTCGTAGCTTAATAGGAAAACCTCAGATGGTAGCTCATTCCCCATCTTGCAAGTATGGGGTAGAAAAGATCGCGTGAAGCGTGTGGTGCGCGATACCCAATTGTCGATGGTATGTGGATGAGCTTTATTACGTTGTCGAGAAGTGCGGTGGTAAAATCTCGACGACGGGATGTGATCAAATAGCTCCTCAGAACATTCCCCATTATACAGGCGGATTTGTTTGTTTGTTTGTTACTCAATTAGGCCGTAACGGCTTAACTGATTTCGATTAAATTTGGTATATATGTACGTAGATTATAACCTGGATCACCACATAGACTACGAGTACCATTAATCCCTTAAATCAGTTCCAATGGGATAAAAATGGTGTGTCAAGTCAAGTTGCACAGCGAGTTTAGCTTTGTTTTTAGGTTAGGTAACTACACATTTAGTAGTGTAACGCGTACGAAGTCGCGGGCAACAGCTAGTGTATAATAAGTGTGTACTCGTATTTACAAAAATATTTTAAGTAAGTATTTTATCCGTTAACTGGTTCTCATAGTACAAGCTTTTGGGGCTAGATAGCGCTATGTGAAATGTCAAGCATAGCATTATTATTCTACATATTGTATATCAATACAAATTCTTTCTAATCAATATTCATTACACTAATAACTAACTTTATATGGTTATCAAAATCTTAAATTATTCTCTGTTGTAGGATCTTTTTTTGTGATAATTTACCTCTATCGAGAGAGACCTGTAATTTTTTTTTTATTATTCATTACAGAATCAACAGCAATTGTTAACAATGTAAACAATCCTTATAACTAATGCTTAATGCCAATAACAGATTCTCAATTTATAGACTTTAATTTTATGAAATTAGTCACCTAGAGAAAAAGATTAAAAAACATACTATATTAATTAAATTTTCAAGGATTTTAGTAATTTAGTAGGTACGCATTTGAAGAACAAAAGAAAGGTAGGGATGCTGTGTAAATGTGTGTACTTGAGGGGGTGAGGGAGAGAGTGTAGTGTGTGTTGAGTGAATTTCTGAATATTTTATAGAACGCGCTATATATGACTAAGAACAAATATAATTTGTTTCTTAAAAGATGTTTTGCTATTAGAGAAGATATCTATTGACAAAAAATCCTTGTTGTAGCTATCTAGCGTGCGACAGATGACAGAATTTTGGGCATAGTTGGTACGACTAAAAGGAATATGAAAGAGGGTTGTGTGTCTCGTACGTTTAAAAGGAGTATAATTGGCTGTATAATTTCGTTAACTAGCTATTTAAGACACTTTGTATTATTAAAGCTGTTGGTTCCTTCAATAAATAAAAATAAAATTAAATAAATAAATTCCACGTTCCACCAAAAGGTCGAATAAAAAAAACCATTCCTTGTTTGACCGCGGAACCCTAAAATCATTTAATGCTGTTCTTTCTGGAAAGATCTACGTACACGGAAGTGTCCGCGCTAAGTTCAAGATCAATTCATAAAGAGCCAGGTTCAATGCTCGATTTCAGGACAATGTCGTTTCTGAGAATCAGGACCACAGACGAAATACAGTACAAATGTACAGAAGAGTCACTCTGATTGAGTACCATTTACAAACATATCAGTCACAAGACCTCATAGATGAAGCGATCGAACTTCTGCGGGCGGTACCTAACAGATCCCAGCAACATTTGTTTGTGTAGTGGGGGCCGTCCTGCACCTTCCAGTGCGTGGTCTAAACACGAGAACCTTTCTGCCCCAATGGCCATCAGTTCTCTGAGCCTAAGGTCTTCCAGTGTGTGTTCTCCACTCGAGAACCATAAGTTCTAAGTTCAAAAGTTCCAAGTTTTTTAAGCTAGGTCAAGTACCATTTGATGATTACAACATCGGTGTCTTATTGTCGCGGGTGAACAGGTTCCTTTTAGGTTAGCATGGTCTATCGTAGACTGCATTATCGCTTACCATCAGGTAAGATCGGTTATAAGCGAGTGTATAATTAAAAAAATTGAGAGTGTTTTAGTCCACACGACGGAAGTAAAACTTCTTTTTCAAAATATTAATTTATAAAATTGTTCAATTACAGAATTGTCCACACGTCTGTAGTTCATTCAGACGCAACTCGCACTCGCACATTAACGTTTAAAAATATACGAAACGTAACTCTCTCTCTTTCTATATTCACTAACTTATATCTCTCTCTCTTTCAACTTCCGTGCGTACTTTTCGTAACGCATTAACTAGCTCACTCCCCAAGTCAAGCGTGTGTAAAGAAGTTTTACTTCAAAAATATTATGAACTAGTGGACCCACCGAACTTCGTACCGCCTTGACATGCCTATAACGCGGGCTGTCAATATACGTCACCCTGGTAGAATTGTCAATTGTTGTCCCCTGCCATCATTATGTATGAGAAAATGAATGACTTCCACAAATAATTCAATACCAAAATTAGCCAAATCGCTCCACCCGTTCTCGAGTTTTAGCGAAACTAACGAACAGCAATTCACAATATCTCGGGATAACTCCGACCGAAGCATCTGTTTCAAACGATATTCATTTTTTTTACATCCTCTTTGACGATATTTGTAGCACGCATTCTGTCAATTCTATGTCAAACGTCTTAGGGTTACATTATAAAAGCGCTAAGGTTAGATTATAAATAATTTTAAATGGTGGTTAAGTATTCTGAATTTTTTTAATTTTGCGCGCATTTTTCTTATATTTTTCTTTCATAAGTATCTTTTCCTAACAATAAGAAATACAACAAAAAAAGAACTAGTGAAATCGGTCCCGCCGTTCACTCGTGACCAAGGGAAATAGGGATTCATTTTTATATATAGAGAATAAGACCTTTTAGAGTCTTCGCACACTACAGACTGTTGATCGAACGACGACTGTTCAATCGGTTGGTTAATTACCGTGAAGACCTATATAATTGCTCATACTTAACGATTTAAAATCTGTCGAAATTTGTATCCAGAGATCGACAACAACTATCGGCCGATAGTTTAGTTAAGTCTTTAGTGTGATCTTAAGTGGGTGATAGACGTACGAATTTAAAGTACGCGGTTTTTAAGATCGCGAACTTACTCGACTCGACGTTAGTGACACACGTAAAACTTACTCACTCTGTATTGTGATGTTGATTTATATGTTCTTTACGGTACCCAGCCCATTTTTTTCTTGACGTTCTCAATCGTAGCATCGCTTTCCACCTTACGTATAATTTCTAATAAATTATTGTATGATTCATATTTTTCATAATTTTTCAGCTTCATATTTTTGTCTTTGTAATCGTTGCTTGTAATTTTCCATAGACAAAGGTTATTTCGGAAAGCTTCTATAAATTCGGTTAGCAGTTCATGCGAATAAGTTCAGTAATCACTCATTTTGAGAAATTTCTGAATCAAAATTAACAAAAATTGCAAAAATCTCTAAACACGACAAGCGTCCGCGTCCACGAACTGGCGAAACAAAATGGCGGCTCGCGGCTCGCAGTGCTGCCACACGTACGAGCCAAGACGAGCTACGAGCAAGATTTCAAACCGGTTGGATCGCCGACGATTTTGCGCGGCGGTTTTAAAGGACGCGTACTACGGTGACACACAAGCGAAAAAAGTCGTCGAGCCATAAATACGCGTACTTGCTCGTACGTCTATCACCCACTTTAGAGTTTGCACGGGAGTTCAATAAAGGCCGATGCGAGAGCGACTAACCTTGGTTTAGTCCGTCTTGCGTTCCGCATGTCCTTATGAACTCCGCAATTTATCTATCCATAGGCTGCTGTGATTGACGGTAGATGTATGTCGTCTACTTGAGGGATGTAACACGTGCGAAAACTACCACTTGACTACCACACGGCACTGTACACTAATTCATATTTGGTAGGTGCTTGCCCTGAGAGTCGCGCATGAGAACTGTTCGGCCCGTAGGGACGCGTTGACAGTCACCTTGATATGTCACTTCGCTCAGCCAATGCGGGTAGGCAGAAAAATGAGGATTGATGTACCCTCCAAATTGTGTGATCTATTACTAATCAATTCCGATACGGAACAGAGTTATGTAATATCATTTTTGATTCTTTTTTTCAGTATCTGATTTTTTGTATGTGTAAAAGTTTATTTCTTTATCTAACTGTGTTGTATTGTTACCCACTTGGTAAAATTATTTGACTTCGTACCTCGTAACTGAACAGATTTTAATGCAGTTTTCACTTGTTACAGATACATAATGGAGGCCCCGCCATATGTATCCTTCCACTGGCTCTCCGCTTGCTTCCTTCTCTGTTCGTTCTTCTTCACACACACGCTCAGCACTAAGGTAAGTTAATAAAATACTAATTATAATTCTAGGGTGTGGGGAATAAGATCTGCACTGACGTCCCGCATATGGATATATTGTGCATTACCCCCCTCCTAACCTGACCCCAGCCATCCCAACTCCTTAAAGTAGTAGTGGACTTTGGTTTGGTGGCAGCAGTTTTCCAGAGTCCTCGAGGTGTTTGCTGACGTCGAAGATGACTCGACGAGTTCAAGATTTTTTAAATCATTTCAAATATTTCAAGCCTAGACGTGAAATGGCCTGGTAGCACAGTTGGAGTTTGCATCCTCGTATCAAGAGGAAGGTTGCGGGTTCAAGTCCCGTCTAGGCTTGAAATTTTTGAGATGATTTTAAAAAATCTTGGAATTTTCCGTATGTGTTCGGATACCACTATAAATAAAAAAATACTATTCGATGAGTTCATACAGTTCCGTCTTCAGACTGGCTTCGTAGGTGGCCGTACAGTGCAGCAGCATGTGCTCCACTGTCTCTTCATCCTGTAGACATCCCCGACACAGCTCCTTTCGCTTAAACTCCTATTTTGTTTAATACGGACCGAAAGTGACAGTTGTCATCTTCGAACCTAAATTTAGTTCAGTGTGTGCTTTGGCTTGTACCAACAGAATTGCCCACTTGAGTAAAAAATAACAATTCTGTAAAAGAATTCAGTGGGACAGTGAAGTTACTAGCTTTTCAGCAGATTGACAGCTTACAAGTCTAACGAGTCTTCTAAGTCTTAGGAGCGCTTTTGAGACTTAGGGTTGGCACTGACAGACAGCATGGTATGGCGAAAGATTTCTATACGTAGAAATGAGTTTCAATCTTATTTTAACACCTTAGCACTCACATTTTGGGTTGCCACAGTATATGCCAGCCTGCCGCTACATCCCGTGATCTCCTATTACGATAAAATTCAAAACCATTTCAATTCATTCTTTATTTATAACGCCAAGTTACAAGTCAAAAACACAAAAATCATAAAGGTAAGCAATAAATTGAATATTGAGCATTATTAAAATATCTAATATTTTTTTTCCTAACCTATCTCGTCCCACTGCTGGGCAAAGGTCTCCCCCAAGTCCCTCCAAGCATTCCTATCTGTCGCTATTTCCCACCATCCTCTTTATAGTCTAACTTTTTATTAGCTGCAGTAAAATGACGTTTCTAAATGTCATTCCGTAAAATAATGTTGCCAGCCTAATCTCAATAGGGATGTGATTCAGTTCACAAAAATTAATTAAATAACATTATTATGACGTTTTTGTTTCATTTTGAATGTACCTCCCTATACTTCCACTAAAAAAG
The DNA here is from genome assembly GCA_918857605.2 of Philereme vetulata. Classification (NCBI taxonomy): domain Eukaryota; kingdom Metazoa; phylum Arthropoda; class Insecta; order Lepidoptera; family Geometridae; genus Philereme; species Philereme vetulata. Next base: position 7,985,767 of record OU975422.1, on the reverse strand, counting down.
ATCAATCCTCTAGTATAGTAATAATAATAGGTTAAAAAAATACATTACAACTTAATATTAAATCTCAAAAAAAAACAAACTGATTATTCATTTATGATTCACTCATTTAGCTACATCCCTATTTATTTTTCTTCAAAAACCGGCAACCCACAAAACGTCATTTTACTGCAGCTAATAAAAAGTTAGACTATAGAAGGTGTCGAAATAGTCCCGCCAATGCTTTCTCGGCCGACCCCGACGTCGCCTTCCGTCTTCAGGCCTCCATGGTGTTGCAGTATGGGCCCATTTCTCGGAGTGCAAAATATCTAATATAAATATAATTAATTAATTAATCATTTTCGTGTACACGAATCTTATGGCATGCCTTTTAGTGTTTAGTTTGTGTCCACTGAATTACCCCCAATATTGTCGTATAATGTTAGCTAAAATGTGTTGCAACAATATCAAGATTGACCTTCACCGGTATTCCCATAAACTCCCTTAAACATAAATCAATTAAAATTTATGCAAAAATAATACCGAGTCCCACGATCAATTCATTAATTTCGCACGATTGTAAAACTCTTTTGATCAATATAAAATAAAAAATATAATAAAATGATCTCTATAAAAATCAAGGTAATTAAAATATGTAATTTTACATGAGAATATTCATAAAACGTGTTAATTAAAGATTGTACATAACCGATATTCGGTTTTATTGAACATCTGTTTGTATACCTACCAACCTTTTTTTAAAGTACTAATTCCATCCAATCCAATATACAGCTACAACATAAATCAAATATACACAATCTAAGAAACAAAATTAGATTACATTTAACTATGACTCGAACTTATTACGGAAAGAAAACGATTTTGTTTGAGGAAACACAGCTGTACAACAAATTACCTAACATAAAAGAGTCTTTTAATATAAAAATATATAAAAACAAACTTAAGGAATATGTAAAAACAATATAAAATGTAGCACTAACCCTACATAATAAAGAGAGATAAGGCCCCAGAGGGAAAGATTATCATTATGAAATCTCTATGTATCTCATTTTGAGTGAACCATGTAGTTCTTATGAGAAATAAAGATCTTTAAATCTAAAGTTAGTTCGTAGTTTGCGTGGAACTCATGTTTAAAACCTCAAATCTCGTAATAAGCACATCGTTGACACGTACGCTATCGTCTTGCGCAGGAGTATGTAAATTTGTATGTATACATATCCAAAGCGACCGATCTTGTGCGGCCTACACCCAACGCCTCCCAGCAACCTTTATCAGGTCGTCTTTCTATCTAGTGGGAGAGGGGGCCCTTTCTGCCCCAACTACCTTTAATATAACAACTACTACTAATAACATCATCTACTATCAGTTACCTACGTCAAACGTTGCAATGCTATCTAGATAATTTTAGTTCCTACACAGATACTTCGAAGCATTGGTAAGCCTAAAAGGCCTTTCAAAACCTGCTGGTTTTGGTAGCAGATTAATAAATCAATTATACTTTTATTTTCGTATGTTTGTCTCTTAAAGTTATGTACCTACTTCAATTTCAAACTTTTCTTTGCATGCTGTGTCTATTTCCAGCTAGATGTTTCAACAAGTTTCTTAAAGTTCTCTAAATGTAAAGGTCTTTTGCCATTACTTTTAGGGATTTTTAAGAAACCAGTAGAACAACATTGAAAACTACCGATTACTTCAATGGACACAGGAAGCAAATTAGTTATTCAGTTCATATCATAGTCCGTCCACGCAAAGTCTGCATTTTACTAAGAGTGGTAGATAAAAAATGTAGTTAGAGTCGACTTCCGTAGGCTTATTACTTAAGCACGTTGCTGTCGATGATGCCGCCTGACGGTCCCTTACACACGTGACGTAGTCACTGTAGATGTGAAAAGGACGGCCTGAGCAGCGACGGCAACAGAAATTTACTTACGTAATAAGGCTATCGGTGATATCGACTACTTTAGGCTTCACAGAAAACCAGTGTATACAGAAGCATTAACTAATCGCTAACTTTTTGTTGTCATATTAATTTATGTGCTCTTTTTGTATTGTCATTTAACTGAGATTTTTGATAGAAGGAATTTTAGTTAAAAAATACTACCATAGCCATTATTTCTTTTTGAAAGTAATAAGATCGTCTCGCAAGCGTTTTCTCGGCCAGTAGTCGGGCTTAAATCTACCCTCCGCTAAGTACCTATCTGCCAAAGGCAGAGATAAGTAGAGACAATTGGAAGAGACCTAAGGTCAAGTTGTGAGACGCAAGTGGTCAGAAAAAGGATTGATAGACACCCCTTAATTGAATGACACAGAACAATATAAATACAAAATGATATAAGCTTAATTAGGCAGGCTTATCGCTGAAAGTGATCGCTTCCGGGCAACCTTTGGATGGACATACAGAAAATTCTTTATTGCCTAAAATAAGTTAATCTGTAAATAGGCGAACTTAATGTTAGAAAGCACAGTTCTATATATATATATATATGTATTCTATATCCTTTCAATAAACATTGAACAAATTTTAATCAATAATTATGTACAGTGATCGCGAAAGTTTGAAAAATACTTTGAATAAAATTGACGAAGGGCGAATATTTAACGGAGTGCGGTATACTTATAAACTAAAAATAAAATTAAAAATATTCACGATATTGATACTTCCTACTGTTATGGCGACTTAGCGTGAGTGGACTAGCCTTAAAACCACAAACTAATAACAAGTTGGACATAGCCGTGCTCTTATGAAACGAGGCGTGGTTGTCCTGATGAAATCGATTTTATACTCTGGTTCCGCGCTCTGCAATGCTTTCGACAGGCCTAAGTCACTGAATATGAGCGTGAACATGGAGAATTGACTGTAGCTCGTTTTTAGATTCATTGTATTGTAGCCTGGATGCTTACATTATGGATACCATGGCTCGAGTACTTTCTAACGAAACCTTCCCCTTATGGACAGTTTTAGAACTTGCCCAAAACCAACTAATTTAATCCAAAACCTGTGTTGTGGGAGATAGTCTCTTTTGTTCTGTTTGTGAGTGTGAGTGTGTGTGGGTATTGTGTGTGGGTGTGTAAGTGGGTGGGTGTGTATGTGAGTGTGCGTGTGAGCTTGATGTGTAGTGTGTATCTGTGGTAGTGAGAGAGAGATCTGTCTTGGGATCGATTTTATTAGTGCTACATAATTATATTGATAAAGGGGTTCTGAATAGCGTGTGTAGGAAAGGAGGGGTAGAGGGGAGGGAGGCTCGGTATTTGGAGTAATGTTTATCTGTTTTGGAGAAATATAATATCATATCTGTTTTTCTTGTTTCTTATAGATTATTTATATTACTCGTGCGCGATAACTTGGAACCTGCTAGGAATGCGACTCCCCGACCGCTTCCCCTGCACTTCCCCGATGGCGCCCGTATTGTACCGTTCGCATCACTATTTTTTACTAGGGTTTTTAGTCTCGTACTGGCCTACGTCACGTAACGACGCGCTCTGGAATTCTTTTAGTTTTCGTTTGAGTTATTGTTTTGCTGTTGTAGTTTTTGTTGTTATAGTTTGTGTCATTGTTTTGTTGTTGTAGTTTTTGTTGTTATAGTTCTTGTTAAGTGTTTTTGTTATCATTATGAAGGGTAAACCTTTGTAGTTAAAGGTTGGGTAGGTTAAAAAAAACAAAGACGAAGCCGCGGGCGGCTGCTTGTTATGTTCGCTTTTTTGCGGGCGGTACAAACACGCCAATATGACGTCACCGCGCTCAGGTCCCAACTTATCGCGCACGGGTAATAGTTATATATATTTTTTATATTTATTTATCTAAATTCGTTTTTGTTTAACCTACCCATATATATTCATGTATGACTATCACGTTGGTGTGATAAAAAAGGTTTAAATTGAATTTAAGACGGGCTTGCACAACGATTTCTAAACGTATTTAGCGACTGAACATGTTTAAATTTCACGTATTTGTATGATTTGACAACTCCTTAAATCATATTTAGCCACTGTATATGAAGTGTGGAAATTATTATTTAAAATCATTTAATGAACTAGTGTACAGTAGTCGATACTCGACCCAATACGATAATTTCCAAACTTATTTTAACTTTCGACCCTCCTTCTCCATACATGCTAAATCTCACATCCCTCCGTGCGCGATATAAGCTTGAAAAGGGGTAAAAAGATTATTTTCACGTATTCCAGTATTAGGTTGACTCTACCAAAGACACTCTCTGTTTTGACTGTTTGATATCCGACTGAAATGAGGTTGCGGGTTTGATTCCCGCCGCGGAATAAATGTTTACATAATCTACAGATATTTGTGTGGTGCGTGTTTATATATTTTAAGTATGTAATTATGTATTCTATTAGTTATATGGTTTCCTTAAGGAAGCATTGCTTTCATTATTATAAATACGGGATTTATCACGTACCGTCTTATCGGTGTTTCGACCGACAATGTTTCGGTTCAATTCGTGAACCTTCATCAGGGTGAGTGCGATCCGCTCCGAATAACGTCTCGCCTCAACATTGTCGGTCGAAACACCGATAAGACGGTACGTGATAAATCCCGTATTTATAATAATGATTGAAATCAACCACGTAAGTTTTCTAAGCATTTCTTTGTTTGGGGCTAGATAGCACTGTGGGCAATGTTCAGCATTATTGATTTATTTTTGTTTTGATCTGAGTTTTAGATTACTGAATGCGTGTGTCATTTGACTGCAACTTTCTGTACTTTAGCGTGCCTATTTAGTACTGAGATGTGGCAATGCGGTGATAAGGCTTATTTATGCCTCGAATTCGGATCTGGGTCGCGCTGTGGCAATGGTAGAAACAGAAATTCGAAATCATTTTAGTACTAGGTTTCTCGAAAATATTAGATGTAGCTATAAAAGGGTTTGTTGGAGGTGGGCGCTGGTACACACGGCTACACATCAAGCTGTACATTTCCAGTATAAGCTGACCTCTCATTCTACGAAAAGCCTACACAATGACAGGTCAGCTTATACTGGAATAGTATAGCTTGATGTGTATCCGTGTGTACCTATCACACAATATTATTTATTTTAGTTTAGATATTATTTGTAACACTCAAGCTTTAAACATTTTTACCTTATGCCTGTTGAACCATCACTGTTTAATATACTTTTTTAAAAGCTTTTTATTAACTTTCAACGTATGTATGTTTGTCCAGGTGGAATCTTGCAATTTAATTTTAAACCCGTTCCCCTCAACCGATTGAGCTGAAATTTCGAATACTTATGTAACTTCGGTGACAATGCCATAATACGGTACCATGGAGGTGGTCTCATGATGGAGACGGATGTTAGACAACGGAACTTCTGAATGGATTATTGTAGGCTACTAGTGTTTGGGCTCATTTGAATCTGCTTGCGGTACCGATTATGAATTTTATAAAGTTTTGAAAAAGTAATTTTTTAACAAAAAAACTTATAACTGATATGGTCTCAATTAATATATTAAAAAAAAAAGAAATAGTGGAACTCCAGGAGTGCCGACAGAAGTGAAAACTTGAACAGACTACACTACTGATACTTATATACAGAGGTGTCGGTAATGATAACAGTGTCGCGAGCTGAATGGTTTTATTCCCATTTCAAAAATTACCCAATGCGCTTAAAAAACTTATTATATCGGTGTCGGTAACGGTAACAGTGTCGCGAGTTCAATGGTTTTTTCCCATCTCAATAAATGCTCAACGCGCCTAAAGAAGTTTTCACACTGCGTCCCTCTAAAACTTGAGGGTTGTCCTCGATTTTTTTGGAATCCCATCATCAAATCCCGACTTGGTGCCAATGGGACCGCCTGGAAAGTATACCCTTTTAAACAAAAAAATAATTTCTCAGTTACATCCAGGCAGCTTCGAGAATTCGGGGAACACACATAAAAAGAAAGATTCCGACATATTGAGAACCTCTTTCTGTTTTTGAAGTTGTTTAAAGATAGCACTAAGTATGTACACACGGCTACACATCTAGCTATACATTTCCAGTATAAGCTGACCTCGCATTGTGTAGGTTTTTCGTAGAATGAGAGGTCGGCTTATACTAGAAATGTATAGCTTGATGTGTAGCCGTGTGTACCTGTGTCAGACAATTAACGAATTATCAAGTCAGTAACGAAACATGTGACGTCATTAAAAACAGGGGCTCATCTTACCGTAGTTTTTGTAGTAATTTCTTATTTCTTTTAACCTTTTGGTATTATGGTGTACTTTAAATAAACTGGTTATGGTTAATACATAAAATGAATATCAATCAGTCTGGTTTGCTGTCTCGTGAATGACGTCATGAGTCGAAAGATATTGTGTTCTCAATGAAATAACCATTTATAACTTTTTAATGTATGCAATATTTCATCTGCAAACTGATAGAAGGGACAGGCAATGATCCAAGAAAATACTGAGCAAATAAATAACTAAATAGTTTTAAAACTAAATATGTCTAAACACTAAACTAAATACCATGGACGCCATGGATAGCGTTGGCGGGACGATCTCGACACATTCCAAAGAGGTGGGAGATATCGACGGATAGGAATGTTTAGAGGGACTTGGGGGAGACCTTTGCCCAGCAGTAGGATGAGATAGTTTATAAAAAAAAGGTGGCACTCCGGCACACTTATATACAGAGGTGTCAGTAACGGTAATGGTAACAGCGTCGCGAGTTCAATGGTTTTTTCCCATCTCAAAAAATGCCCAACGCGCCTAAATAATGTTTCATTTCAAAAACGAAATAACCTGATTGAACTTATCTTACTTATCATTAGAATCTCAGTATGAAGAACTTTATTAGAATACTCAGGTTTTAGGTTTAAGACATTTATTCTCATAAGAATTTACAATTCACTTAAATGAGAACTTATTAAAACAAAACAACTTTGACAAATATAATAATCGCATACGCGAGCGTGCTACATATTAATAAAAATCAGTTTATGTGGGTAGACTTGAAAACTTTACCTATGACGAGACCAAAAAATCAGCACAGCCGAGCCAAAAACAAAGCAGTGAAACGTATTACGCAGATCGGCGAGAACTAGATGTGGCATACATTTGAGTATGAAATGATGCAAGGTTAATAATTTGACTGTTGGGCATTTTTGGTTAACTAAGTAAATAAAACTTAAGTAATTTTTTTTTGAATATGCATTTTTTTGGTTTCTCTTAAAATATTAGGCAGTTCATTGTAAATTTTTGCACTTTCAAATGTAATATTTTTTTTTATCATAATTTGTCCTCGGCGTACTTACTAAAGTTTATTTGCATTTCTTAGTCGCATTGTTTGGGTATCATCGTGTTTGGATTTAAAAGTTATATATGTATGTATGTCTTTAGTTATTATTCTGTTTATCAGCAAGCATGTATAGTGTTTATAAGTATATAAAATCTCAAATCTAATTATTTGAAAGGAAAATATGATTAAAGTGTACCTACCGGTCACCGTTTTAATTTTTTTACACTTCTTGATACCGTTTTAGAGGGAAAGTGTATTAACGAATTTATTACTTATATTATTAATATCTTCCGATTCCTGAGTAAATAGAGCTTCTCATATCCAAGCTTTGTCCGCGTCTTTGTAGTCGACCGCGCTGTCAGACTATCATCATCATCATCATGTCAGCCGTAGGATGTCCACTGCTGGACAAAGGCCTCCCTCATTGATCTCCAGGAACTGCGGTTGGAAGCGGCCTGCATCCAACGCCGACCTGCGGTTCTTACCAAGTCGTCTGCCCATCTTGTAGGTGGATGTCCTACGCTGCGCTTGCCGGTCCGTGGCTTCCATTCGAGAACTTTCCGGCCCCATCGGCCATCTGCTCTGCGCGCTATATGGCCTGCCCATTGCCACTTCAACTATCATATGACTATCAGACTATCATATGTCCCACTAATATTATAAACGCGAAAGTTTGTATGGATGTATGTGTGGATAAATACGTTTAGTGATCTTTGTGCAAGCTGGCCTTAATCGTTGACTAATAAACTAGTGCCATGAAATCAGTAATAAAAATCTTGACCTACTCTAATCTACTAATCTTACTTTTTTTTGGGGTAGAAATTGCAGTTATTCTGGATTTCAGACTTTTCCCCATATTTATGTCATTAAAGCTACATGCATGCCAAATTTCAGCACTGTGGGGTCACTGGTGTACCCTGTGAGTTTTGTCAAAGTTCAGTTTTTAATATGACTAATAACTTAAAAACTACAATATTAAAAAAAAATTAAATATTAATTACTCTTTCACGTCGTAACGGCTAACCCGTTTTCAATGAAATTTAGTATGTACGTAGATTATAACCTGAATTAACACATAGGCTACTTTTTGATGACAAACAACGCATGCGAAGCCGCTGGCGGAAGCTAGTAAATCGTAAATCCCTAAAATCGTAATACTTAGGGTCAAATTACAGATTACTAAATCATAGGCTAGCTAGACTAACTTCGGACTTATTTTGCAACTTCGGTTATTGATTTATGATACCTGAGTGTAAATTTCAAAACTTGACAAAGAGCGGGGTTCGCTCAACGACTGGGCTTAGAGGAAAGTTGTTATTTTATTTATGGAAATGTCTGACAAACTAGTGATTGGACCATTTATTTATTGATCCTAAATTAAACACAACCTTATACAACCTGTTTGGTTGTGTGCGACATTAATTTAAAACACACATCCGGAATCGTATTAACTGAATTTAGAGGTGGGTTTAAAACCGGTAGCTTGAATATTTATCCAGTAATCGATACATTTCCAATAAAGAATTTTTAACGTAAATCGGCGTCGCCTTTGCGCCGATGTCGCTTAGTCAGTGTAACAGTTACCTACTTACATGATGAATGAATATGATTTGTTTACCTATTTAATATAGACTGTTTGATTCATATTTTAGTACTTACATATTAAGAGTGTTTTTTTCAACGACCTCCTTGGTGCAGTGGGCGAATAGCTGGATGAGACGCAGGAGGTAGCGGGTTCAATTCCCGCCGCGGAACAAATGTTTGCATGATCTACAGATATTAGTTCCGGGTCTGGATGTTTTTCTATACATTATAAGTATGTATTTTAAAAAAATGTATATAAGTATTATATCAGTTATCTGGTTCCCATAGTACAAGCTATGCTTAGTTTGGGGCTAGATAGCGCTGTGTGAAATGTCCAGCAATATTTATTTAATATTATTTATTATAAATGCAAAAGTTTGTGTGTTTGTTATACAATCACGTCAAAACGGTTTCGTAGTTTCGTAACTGATTTCGATGAAATTTGGTATGAACGTAGGCGTAGATTATAACCTGGATTACCACGTAGGCTACTTTTTATCCCATAAATCAGTTCCCATAGGATACAAACGGGATGTCAAAGTTTCTATACATATTTTTGTACCCCAGAACAATGCGGACAGAGCAGCTGGAAACAGCTAGTAAAAGCAATAAAAGAGTGTTAAGTTTAAATGAAGTAGGGTTTAGATGCGGAAGATGGGATGTTTGTTTGTTACTCAATAACGTCAAAACGACCTAACCGATTTCGATGAAATTTGGCAAGAACGTAGATTATAACCTGGATTACCACATAAGCTACTTTTTATTCTATAAATCAGTTTCCATGGGATAAAACTGGGGTGTCAAAGTTTCTGTATATATTTTTGCACACCAAAACAATGCGGGCAAAGCCGCGGGCAAAGCCACTGGCAACAGCTAATAAAGTTAGTAAGTTTAAATGAAGTAGGGTTTAGAAGTAGGGGTAGGCCAAAGAAAAGATGGATGCATTGTGTGAAAGTTGATAAGGGTATGAAAAAAATGTGTAGGTATTCATCGAAATCGGTCCAGCCAGTCGTAAAAACGTAACAAACAGGCAGACCGGCAGAGAGACAGAGTTGCTTTCGAATTTATAATGCTAGTATGGATTATTGACGTGATAACGTCTTATAAATACGATAACGTCTTGTATGAACGCCGGCTGCACGCTCGAAAAAGTGTCACGTTCCGCCTGAGCCGAGCGTGCAAGCGAGAGCGCGGAACAAGCGATAGAGAGGCACGATCGGCCTAAGCGTTCGGCTTGTGACGCATCTATCTCTCTTGTTCACGTAAAATTATTGTCCGTAGACCGACTTTACAGACAAATATTTTTTTTTATACATGTTACGATAACTCTATCAATTTTCGGTATAGCATGGCCTGTAGTAGCTTCGTTAACTTTATTACTGGAACAATTAAGTTTACGTCATTTATTTATGACGATGACCAAGCCCTCAAGCTGTCACCTGTAATTTCGGTAGTTCACAAGTTCATCTTGACATTTTGCACGTAATTATAGGTAATTTCGGTTAATTTAAAAAAAAAATGTTGTTTTATGTTCGCATAAATCATCTTACAGCACAAATGATTATTTACTATTTCAGTTATAGTTGTTGTTACAAGGTTCTATCTATCTATACTAATATTATAAAGAGGATTACGATTTGTATTTTTGTGTGTATGTTTGTAATGAACAAACTCAAAAACTACTGGTCAGATTTCAAAAACTTTTTCACCATTGGAAAGCTACATTCACCCTGAGTAACACAGGCTACTTTTTAGTCAACTGCGCAAAGGAGGGTAATGTTTTTATTGAAAAACTACGCGTGCGAAGCTGCGGATTGGACAGCTAGTCTCTAATATATAAAAATCTCGTGTCACGGTGTTTGTGGTCGCACTCCTCCGAAACGGGTCGACCGATTTTAATACTTTTTTTTTGTTAATTTGTTAGGTATGAGAATAGGTCGTAAAGTATTTTTCACCCTCCTACTCCCACCCCCCATTTTTTAATCGTGATTTTAGTATTTCTGTATGAACAATATTTATATATATTTTAGTCGTCAGTCATTGACGTGTAGTAATTTACATGAAGTGTCAATACAATTTGACAAGAGTGTTTTATATAGTTTTATCCCGAAGTTCCCACGGGAACGGGAAATTTCAAGCGTGCGAAGCCGCGGGCAGGGCAGGTTTTAAAAAATATATAAAATACAAACATGGACAAAGTTTTCAATAATTTTGTTTGAAGAAGTACCACGATACCACAACATACAGATCGGTAACTATTTTGCAGAGTATTGGCGGGTTCCTATATCCGTCGGTAACCAGCTACGACTCGTTTCTCCTTGAAAACCTGTCAAAAATTTGACACTAGTTTGACACTTTTTCAAGGAGATACAAGGCGTGGTCGGTTACCGATGGATATAGGAACCCACCATATGTCAACACTCTCCCGCAGAATCTAACTTGCTATTGAATAGTCAGCTAGTACACAGGTCGTCAACATATCGAGACAGTGTCGCCATTACCACCCACGACGGCCCAACACCTGGTTACACTATGTTTTATGAATAAAACTCTTAAGAAAGCATTGTCCTTCAACTTTACGGTCTCGACGATTGCCCTTTTCTGCAACCTACAATCAACTTCCACTTTTATGACTTATATCCATTGTTTAAGGTCGATTTTTGAGTAATTTATCTGTGAAGCAAGACTACCTAACCCTTTTAAGACTTAAACCATGTTTATAAAGATGGTTTTTGAGTGTTGCTGTTAACTGCTTGCCGAACACGTCAATACAAAATGAGTTATATGTGTGAGATGATATATTTAGGTAATGTTAGGTAATTTTACGGAAATCCACCGAGGATAATCAAGATTAAGCTTATATTTGACTTTCCTTATCTTCCTGACCATATTCTGTTTCTTTAGTTAGTTCAAAGACACCTAATAAAAGAAAAATAATCTGAAACACAAAATAAAGTGTTAAATACACCTAATCGGAACATTCAATTCAACTTAAGATTATTTTTCTAAAGACTGAATAGAGAACTTATATAAATTTCTTAAAATAATAAAATAATCTTGTTTGTTAAAGGTACTTACGTCTTCTTTACGATCTTAAAAGGTGTCTCTAAAATGGAAGGGTTAAATCGGTACTTACGAAGAAGTCTATACAAAATTAGCCTATACAAAATAATCTCAGGACAAGTCCTAAATGTTAGGAAAACTTCTAAGAGATATTTGTATGTTGACCGATCTTATGCTGGATTCAACAGCTCCCATGATTTAAATAGGTCGTCTTTTTATCTAGTGAGGGCCGTACTATACTGCGCTTTCCAGGACGTATCTTTGGAATGGTATGTAGTTTCCAAATCCTTAACATAGTATTTCTGACGAAAACACATTGACCCAAATAACCAGTGGAGCCAGAACCTCATAAATAAAGAGTAGGTACATAAGTAGGTATCTAAGTAGGTGTGTAAGCATTACGCAGCTCATAATCATTTAAACAAGCTGACACCGATAGAAACAATAGATGAAGGCTCGTTTATGTTGACCACTTAAGTGATGTTTCTAAAAGTTTAACTAGTATGGTTAAGAACTTATAACTTACTATTTTTTTAATTCTTCTTTGATGTTTAATGCTGGCTGGTAAAATAAATAATCCGTGCACTGCGGTGTACACCAAAATGATAGAATAAACAAGTCATGCGCTGCGGTATAAGACAATAATAATGAAGATTGGTAGAATAAAGAAGCCATGCGCTGCGGTATATGACAAATATGATGATAATTGGTAGAATAAAGAAGCCATGCGCTGTGGTATAAGACAAAAATGATGAAGATTGGTAGAATAAAGAAGCCATGCGCTGCGATATAAGACAAAAATGATGAAGATGGTAGAATAAACAAGTCGTGCGCTGCGGTATATGACAAAAATGTTGAAAATTGGTAGAATAAAGAAGCCATGCGCTGTGGTATAAGACAAAAATGATGAAGATTGGTAGAATAAAGAAGCCATGCGCTGCGATATAAGACAAAAATGATGAAGATGGTAGAATAAACAAGTCGTGCACTGCGGTATAAGATTAAAATGATGAAGATTGGTAGAATAAAGAAGTCATGCGCTGTGGTATAAGACAAAAATGATGAAGATTGGTAGAATAAAGAAGCCATGCGCTGCGATATAAGACAAAAATGATGAAGATGGTAGAATAAACAAGTCGTGCGCTGCGGTATAAGATTAAAATGATGAAGATTAGTAGAATAAAGAAGTCATGCGCTGTGGTATAAGACAAAAATGATGAAGATTGGTAGAATAAAGAAGCCATGCGCTGCGATATAAGCCAAAAATGATGAAGATGGTAGAATAAACAAGTCGTGCGCTGCGGTATAAGATTGAAATGATGAATATTGGTAGAATAAAGAAGCCATGCGCTGTGGTATAAGACAAAAATGATGAAGATTGGTAGAATAAAGAAGCCATGCGCTGCGATATAAGACAAAAATGACGAAGATGGTAGAATAAACAAGTCGTGCGCTGCGGTATAAGATTAAAATGATGAAGATTGGTAGAATAAAGAAGCCATGCGCTGTGGTATTAGACAAAAATGATGAAGATTGGTAGAATAAAGAAGCCATGCGTTGCGATATAAGACAAAAATGATGAAGATGGTAGAATAAACAAGAAGTGCGCTGCGGTATAAGATTAAAATGATGAAAATTGGTAGAATAAACAAGCCGTGCGCTGCGGTATAAAACAAAAATGATGAAGATTGGTAGAATAAACAAGCCGTGCGCTGCGGTATAAGACAAAAATCATGAAGATTGGTAGAATAAACAAGCCGTGCGCTGCGGTATAAGACAAAAATGATGAAGATTGGTAGAATAAACAAGCCGTGCGCTGCGGTATAAGAAAAAAATGATGAAGATTGGTAGAATAAACAAGCCGTGCGCTGCGGTATAAGACAAAAATGATGAAGATGGTAGAATAAACAAGTCGTGCGCTGCGGTATATGACAAAAATGTTGAAAATTGGTAGAATAAAGAAGCCATGCGCTGTGGTATAAGACAAAAATGATGAAGATTGGTAGAATAAAGAAGCCATGCGCTGCGATATAAGACAAAAATGATGAAGATGGTAGAATAAACAAGTCGTGCGCTGCGGTATAAGATTAAAATGATGAAGATTGGTAGAATAAAGAAGTCATGCGCTGTGGTATAAGACAAAAATGATGAAGATTGGTAGAATAAAGAAGCCATGCGCTGCGATATAAGACAAAAATGATGAAGATGGTAGAATAAACAAGTCGTGCGCTGCGGTATAAGATTAAAATGATGAAGATTAGTAGAATAAAGAAGTCATGCGCTGTGGTATAAGACAAAAATGATGAAGATTGGTAGAATAAAGAAGCCATGCGCTGCGATATAAGCCAAAAATGATGAAGATGGTAGAATAAACAAGTCGTGCGCTGCGGTATAAGATTGAAATGATGAATATTGGTAGAATAAAGAAGCCATGCGCTGTGGTATAAGACAAAAATGATGAAGATTGGTAGAATAAAGAAGCCATGCGCTGCGATATAAGACAAAAATGACGAAGATGGTAGAATAAACAAGTCGTGCGCTGCGGTATAAGATTAAAATGATGAAGATTGGTAGAATAAAGAAGCCATGCGCTGTGGTATTAGACAAAAATGATGAAGATTGGTAGAATAAAGAAGCCATGCGCTGCGATATAAGACAAAAATGATGAAGATGGTAGAATAAACAAGAAGTGCGCTGCGGTATAAGATTAAAATGATGAAAATTGGTAGAATAAACAAGCCGTGCGCTGCGGTATAAAACAAAAATGATGAAGATTGGTAGAATAAACAAGCCGTGCGCTGCGGTATAAGACAAAAATCATGAAGATTGGTAGAATAAACAAGCCGTGCGCTGCGGTATAAGACAAAAATGATGAAGATTGGTAGAATAAACAAGCCGTGCGCTGCGGTATAAGAAAAAAATGATGAAGATTGGTAGAATAAACAAGCCGTGCGCTGCGGTATAAGACAAAAATGATGAAGATTGGTAGAATAAACAAGCCGTGCGCTGCGGTATAAGACAAAAATGATGAAAATGGTAGAATAAAGAAGCCGTGCGCTGCGGTATAAGATAAAAATGATGAAGATTGGTAGAATAAACAAGCCGTGCGCTGCGGTATAAGACAAAAATGATGAAGATGGTAGAATAAACACGTCATGCGTTGTCGTATAATACGAAAATTATGGAGATGGCAGAATAAATAAGCCGTGCACTGCGGTATAAGACAAAAATTATGAATATGGTAGATTATACAAGTTGTGAGCTGTAGTATAAGACAAAAATGATGAAGATGGTAGAATAGCCACTAAAGCCTCTTTACTATAGATTTTTGTCTATGAGAACAAAAAAGTAAGGTGAGCCAGTGACCAAGAGGCCAACCTTTTGTCTAGGGTTTGTAGTAAGTGCTTTATGACTTCCATACGTGCCTTCACAAGCTCTTACGTGCAAGTAGCACTAGGTATGAGCATATAAGATACTACATGGGGTAATGTAACTTTGTTACAATCGGTTTCAATCAGTCTGCAGAAAACCTGACTGATTTACACAATATTATAGAGCGTCTATAAACGTACTAATATACATTTTAATCTACCGTATTATCAATATTTACCGGGTTCAAATTGAAACTGTAACGAAGGTTACGTAATTTCCCCATTGAAGACCAACTCCCGTAACGTTGCATTAACTGTTGGATGGATCCAACAACATTGGACTTACGAATCCCAAACGTTTATAAATATATTTTATGCTGCGTCAGAAGATCTTAATGCAATCTTCTTCTTCTTCTTAGCGTGTCAAGAGTTCTACGTTTTCATTTATACTATGTTGGAGAGGTGGGTGTTTGGCCACAACAATAGCATTAGGTGAGGCGTTTATTAGGTCCTCCACCGTGCAGGTGTGCAATGAACGCAATCGAAGGCTTAATTAAATTTACATGAGTTGGGGTATAGATGCATCGAAAATGTACCATCTTACAAAATTAAAAGTTCTCAGACAAAATTGAAAGTGCCAGTAACTTTGTACGTAATTTATAACCTCGTTGCTTTCAAGGATTGCCCGATTGCGTTATTCTGTGCTCATCAACATCAAACATCGGAAACATTAATCGTTAGTGCTTGTTTACGGTCTTACGAATGTGGTCTGTGAACCCACATCATTAGACTGTACAGCCACCGACTAATCTACCAGTTGTTAAAGACTCCTGCCAATTTTTTTTTGATTCCTGTATTTTGCTCCCCTATTAGTAAAAGAACCGAATGGTGACTTATGAAATATCTCTACTGGAAAGGTCGACGCCAAAAAATAATACAAGAGACCCGCCTGCGGTTTCACACGCGTGGTTTGCCAATAACATTACCCTCCTTCTGTGCAGTAGGGTAAAAAATAGCCTAAGTCCCAAACCTAAGGCACTTTAACTGACGTCCGTGACGTCAATGCAGGTTTGATGGCTGAAAACCAGTGCTGAGCAATAAGTGTATTGTTCAGCATAATGCTGAGCCACTCTCCTTTTTCGGCACACGGTTCATAGTGACTATTTTTTTTTATTGTTTATGTTAACGTGTTTTTGATTGTCTGTCTTTAATTGTCTGTCTTTAATTATCCACTGTATGTAGTTTCTGTGTGTTTGTTATTTGTGTCGAAATAAATGTCTCTATCTATCTATCTATCAATTCTGGTCATAATCTATCTGTATACCAAATTTCATTGCAATCGGTCCACCCGTTTGGTCTTGAAAACGTAACAAACAGACAGACAGAGTTATTTTCGAATTTATTATATTAGTATGGATTCGGTAATTTTAAGATATATTTCCAAATCTTTGAATGCATCTGGATATAATATCTCCACAAGTTAGGCTTAGTCTCATAAGATTGCTTTCTCTAGTCTAGTCCTTGTTAAGGACGCCTAGTGAGGGGTCGGGCTGTTGCTATTTTTTTCTAGCCTACACTGTCCCACTGCTGGGCAAAAGCCTCCCTCTCATCCTTTCAACTTGCCTCGGTCCTATACCAAATCCTGCCAATCTCTCCCGAAGTCCTCCAAGTCACCACACTGGTGTTTCTTCAGCTTACCTCGGCGTCGTAATTTATTTAGAAAATGCCTTTTGTGCCTCCTTTTGCATAGTCCCGTACGGAAACCGCGACTCCTAATCACACAAGAGTTACTGTTGTCCATGACTCAAGCATTTCACGGTACTGCAAAAAGTACTTGACAGTATGCTAAATAAGCCAATATACATCGGCGTACGATATTTTAGCACGCAGCTGTGTATCATTTCATTTGCATAACTTGATTTATTACCAGAAAGGTTCACGTCGGTAAAATGAGAAATGGTACGGGGTTTGTCAATACTTCCGAATTCAATTCGTTTATTCAGACTGGCTTAAAATTAAATACAAAGCAGATACATAGTTCATATTTAGGTGTTATAGTATTAAATAAGTAAGTAAATAGGTACACAAAAATAATATAAAATCATAATATTATATAGGCATTTATAACTATGGAGACACTAAACGTGCTCTCACTTTGAAATGCTTTGTTCATTTGCCAGCCTTTTTTCTTGCCTTTCTTTCCTGGTCGCGGAGGAACAGGCAGTAAAATTGACGTTTCAAAGTGATCCTTCTCGTTTAATCGCATAAATTAGTTTTGACTTTTGATTTGTGAAAGGTATATCCACTGGATCTTGTACTGATTCCCGCCGCGGAACAAATGTGTGCATGATCTACAGATATACATATGTTCCGGGTCTGGATGTCTTTCTATATATGATAAGTATGTATTTACAAAAAAAAGTATATAAGTATTCTATCAGTTATCTGGTTCCCATAGTACAAGCTCTGCTTAGTTTGGGGCTAGATAGTGTTGTGTGATATGTCCAGCAATATTTATTAATTATTTATTTAAGAAACGTATGATGTACATTAGTCATACCTACTTGTGATTTAAAAAATATTTAGAGACTTCTATTTTATTCTCAAAATAAAGCAAAGGCTTCAAAGCTGGTGTCAAAGCGAATGAGTGCCACAGTCTTAGATAATCGCCAATCCTTTCTGAAAAGCGACAAGATCCGCCAACGCTTTGTTTCTTCTTCATTTCCTTATCTACAGCATCAAAAACACGCTCTTTTCAATTCATTCAGTAATCAGTTTGAACAACAAGCACATGTTTAAATATTTACTTCTCTCCTGTGCCTGATCGGAGCTGTAATGAATGAGTTAAGGTACCCACGCACCGGTTCATAAATCGTGTTTTTTTATTTTATTTAATATCGAATCTTCTTTTTAATTCACTTACTGTACCGATACACGTTGAGCCTCTTTTGAACAGGAAATTATTTAATTTGACAGTTTGATAATTAATGCTTTCGATGTTTGCAAATTATCCAATTATCATCATCATAACAGGAATAGGACGTCCACTGACGTACATAGGCCTCCCCTGAAGCATTCAGGACTCCCAGCCACCTTTATCAGGTTGGCTTACTATCCAGTTTATGGTCTCCACTCGAGGATACACACCTTTGTACCCCAACACCATAGAAAAAGAGTAGCAGAGTTCCGTGTGAAAGGGCTCGCCCGGGAAAGTACCGCCACCATAAATATTCTGCCGTCAAGCAGCATTGCTGTGTTTCGGTTTGAAGGGTATTATGGCCGGTGAAACTACAGGCACATGAGACTTTACACCTGTGAAGTAACAACGGAGATGACGGCAGATAGAGAGGTATGGAAGAAAAATACATGTTGTGCCGACCGCACGTAGGTACTGTGGGATAAGGGAAGGAAGAAGAAGAAGAGACTACACCTGTATGCCTCAAGTTGATGGACGCAGGGCAGTGCATCGTAGGGCACCTTTCTAAGGTGCGTGAGCTATGGAGTTACCACTTAACATCAGGTGCAAATGCTGGTTCCATGTGCCGGTCGTAAAAAAAACCAAGGAGTCCTAGGAAATCGGGATTATATATAATGTTTTTATTATATATTTAGACACACAAGTTGACCGTCCTCCTGATGTTGTGTGGTCACCGTCGCCTATAAACTCCTGCAGGACTCGAGGTACTGCAGTCTTGAAGGCGTTCATATTGAGGCCCACATGTGACTGTATTTATTAAGGTATATTGTGTAGACGTATGCCTTATAGATGTTTAAATAGTATTCAATAAACTTAACCTACGTACATAGAGAATACATAACAAGAACTGTTTTTTAAAACTAAACAGTGTTTTTTTTAACTGTAACAGTACGGCAGCACCCATAACCAGAGAAGATACAGGTGCAGTTTCTTTTAAAACATTAGCTCAATTTCGAAGAAAAACATTTTGGCATTAAATCTTTTTTGGTCAAGTGTGAGTAGCGCCTTAAAATGAATCAAATTGGTAAAAAAAATTTTTGATGTTGATCGATGCAGCCTTTTGTAAGGATCATTTTATTGTAATGGATAAAAAAAAACTGAACAGCGAAAGTTAGTCAAATTTGATAAAAAGTATTGTCATACAATAGGACAAACAAAATTCCTTCTACAAACATTTTATTAGATTCTAATTGCACATTAAAGAAGTATTAATATTAAATCTTGAGTAACACCTCGTATAAATATGAGAAGTTGAGCTGTGGAACTAATATCAGTGGATTCGTCGAGTGCTAATGAAAAAAATTCAATGATCTTAGTTTTTTCATTTAATTGTTCCGCAATATTACCTGACAAAGTTTGAAAATGAAAATTTTTAGATAATAAACAAATGTACTTACTCAGCATCACGACGCATGCGCCCGATCTTCATCGGCTCCAGCGGACTAGTCTCCAGGTCTTCAATTAGCAGCACGTAGAAATTGTTTCCGTCTTCGATAACCAGATGCCGAGCGCTCACACACATCAGCGCGGCTGCGGCCATAAGGAACTTGAAACTGAACATGATGATTGTTCTTTTAAAGTACTTAGACGTGGACTCCTTGTAGTGGAAATATGATTTGTAATCAAATGCCAGGGCTTATATAGGTCTGGGGTCGCGAAAACTTCCCCGAGGTCAAGTTCTGATTGGAGCACACATAGGCAATTTAGAAATGTGGTACTTTTCTTATCTGAAAACCACTAGGTACCTACAACAGATAAACGCGAGATCCATCAGGCGAGAGCGTGGTCAAAGGCAAGCATTATAAATGTGGAAGTTTGGATGTTTGTTTGTTCATTTATTTGTTTGTAACTCAATCACGTCGAATTGGCTGAATCGATTTCGATGAAATTTGGTGTGTTGATAGATTATGATCTGGATTCAAACATATGCTACTTTATATTGACAAACAACGCGTGCGAAGATGCTGCCAAAAGCTAGTAATGAAAAAAAAACAACAATTTCAGAACTCCCAGGAACCTTTATCAGGTCGGCTTACCATCCAGTTCGTGGTCTCCACTCGAGGATACACACCTTTGTACCCCAAGTTCCTGTTTGATTCTACCCACACCATAAAAAAGAGTACCTAGTAGAGTTCCTTGTGAAAGGGCTCACCCGGGAAAGTACCACCATCATAAATATTCCGCTGTCAAGCAGCATTGCTGTGTTTCGGTTTGAAGGGTATTATGAAACTACAGGCTCATGAGGCTTTACACCTGTGAAGTGACAACGGAGATGACGGCAGATAGAAAGGTATGGAAGAAAAATACATGTTGGCCGACCGCACGTAGGTACTGTGGGATAAGGGAAGGAAGTTGAAGAAGAGGCTTTACATCGTAGGGAACGTTTCTAAGGTGCGTGAGCTAAGAGGCAACAGGTACAGCAGCTACGTGTTGTACCTATTGTGTGGTATCAGGTGGGCCATAAGCATGATCCATGTCCAGGTCGTAAAAAAACGAAAAAAAAAAACAAGGAGTCCTACGAAATCGGGACTATTTGTGTGACTGTATTTATTAAAGTATATTGTGTAGACTTAGGTCGCTAGTTGTTAAATAAACTTAATCTTAGGTCAAAAGAGAATACAAAGAAAACAAAGAACTGTTTTTTAAAACAATTTATTCATTAAAAGACTAAAACACGTATCCAAACAAATACAAATAATTTTGTATTCTATAATAAAACGCTAACTACTAGTGACGATAAACAATAGCTTATCGAACTAATATTTTCTTACAGTTATGCATTATTAGGTACTTATTATCGATGAGTTATATGACGGTGAGTTCATAATGCAAGTAAACATATAAATTGATATATTTTACATACAAAATACCTATATTTTTGTGGTGTATATAAGTACCGGGTTTCAAACTTCTTCAAGACTTTCAACTCTTCAAACAAGAGTTCTTAATAACGCCAGACTAATTTAATTTTAATTGATTAAAGATTTCCAATGAGTAACACACAGATTTAAATTAAAATAAGAAAATACAATATACGCGCTCCCTGTGCTGCTCAGTCTGTGAAGGCAACTACAGCTAACAGCGTTATGCTTTGCAATTGTTATTTTATTAAAATGTTTTGTTTTCAAGTAGATGCATTGGAGAGGCGCGCAATTTTAGCTTGAAATACTTAAAGATTATATAACTTAAACATTGATTATATAATGCAAGCCATTATGAAAAAAATAAAAAAATTATTTAGCGTTCTTTTCTCGGCAATCTTTGAATGAATAGGATCTACATGGATTTACGAAGACGGCGGCGTACATTAAGAGCACGAAGGAAATGTCTGAAAGCGTATTTTACCACCACTTTACCAGCTCGTTCGGTAATTGAATCCAGCGAATGGTTCAGAGAAAGTGCCGTATGGTGATTGCGACCTAGTATATCCAGCTCTGAAGTCAAGGGAGCGATCCTTGGCCTCATCGTGGAACAGGCTCACCTTGCTCAAAGCGCTGTAGTCAGTCTTGTCAAATTGTGGCGTGTAAGCGGCTTTGACTTCAGCTCCTACCGTATTCCTGAAATGAGATTCGTAGTGAGGAGTTGTCACGGCAATGGTTTTAAAACTGCTAACAGATGGCGCTGCTCTGTAATAAGCTGATAAGAAAAGAAAGTAAAAGTGTCAGTGTCAATTGCCTTGTCAACATTATTCTCCGGGGAACGGGAAATAAAACAAATATTTGTGTTTGTTTACAAACTGACGAAATGAGTTTGTTTTTGACAAGTTGCTCTGATGAACAAATGTTGCTCTAGTGTCTATAATACTTTGCCGGTTTGGCATGTTAAACAACCTTTTTTGGACGTCTAATCTCCAGACAGCACCATGTGCTGGCTGGCTGCTAAGAAGCTTGGTATACTTGCAAAGGTGAGGCAATACTTCACACCGGTATAGTTGCTCAACTTATACCAAGCACAAGTCCAATCATGTCTGGAGTACTGTTCTCACCTCTGGGACGGATCAGCGAAGTACCAGCTAGAGGCTCTAGATTCAATTGAGAGAAGAGCCAAGAAGCTCATTTGCAATGACGCACGGCACGCAATAGCAGGTGCACGGCTCCACAGCCTCGAGCATCGTCGAAAGGTTGTAAGCCTCTCGGTTTTCTACCGGATACATTTCGGAGAGTGTGCTGCGGAGCTATTCAACCTGATCCCACCATCCCCATTCTATCATCGGACAACCAGACGCTCCGCGGTGCGTCACCGCTACATGGTAGACATATCTCTCATATGCACAAAGCAGTACTCTTCCACCTTTATTATGCGCACCGCCAAGGAGTAGAACGCCTTGCCTTAGTCTGTGTTTCCTGATAACTACAACCCCTAGGTTGTAGTTATCAGGAAACACAAGTCTTCAAGTCGCGAGTGGATAGTTTTCTTCTAAGCAAGCGTGTACCATAGCCGTAGACTGTATCATCGCTTACCATCAGGCGAGATCGTGGTCAAACGCTAGACTATAATTTATATTAACAAAAATGTTATACCTGTTTACAAAAATCATTAGCAATAATTGGTATGCCATTTTTTAAATAGGCGTTTAACGGGTGTTTATGTTCTTTGTGGTAAGGCCCAAAAATTAAAAAGGCCTCCATCCTTCAGTAATAGAGAGATACCATAACAAGATGAAACAGTAATATACGAAACGTAACTCTCTCTGTTTCTATCTTCACTAACTTATATCTCCCTCTCAATTTCCGTTCGCACTTTTCGTAACGCATTCACCAGCTTACTCCCCAAGTCAAGAGTGCCTAAAGAAGTTTTACTTCAAAAAGAGCTCATTGGTGCCAAAATAAACGTTTTCTATCTTATCTTACTTGTACATGTAATCTGCACCACCACCGAATGTATTGATATCAGGATGCTGGTCTGGTCTGATCTGCGCCGCGAATGCTGTGGCGTCCAGTTTGTGGTCGTTGGTGTTTAGCACATTGAATCTACCGTCGAGCGCGACTCTTTCCGCACCGAGTGGCACGGGTCTACCGACACGGGTGCTGGACAGCTCCAAGCTGTTAAGTTTACTGAAAAAGAATGAAAAAAGAGTAAAAAGTTTTCAATTTATACTGTTTGTCAATAAAAAGTAGCTTATGTGTTAATCCATGTCATAATCTATCAACATACCAAATTTCATCGAAATCGGTTAAGCCATTACGACGTGATTGAGTAACAAACAAAGAAACAAACATCCAAACATTCGTGTGATTAGTTTCTAGTCTGGATATTCCTCTTTATAAGTATTATTGGTATTTATTGACAAAAAAGATATCTTTGTATTCTATGAGTTATCGGGTTGCCATAGTATAAGCTTTGTTTAGTTTGGGGCTAGATAGCGTTGTATGAAATGTCCAGCATTATTTATTTATATTCAGAAGTGGACGTCCTGTGGTGATGGTGGTATGATGATGATATATTTATAAAGTTAGAAAACTGGAGAAAAAACTATTATTTAATAAATTAGTAACGACTGCAATACAGTGCTAACTAATTTATTAATAGCATTTTATATAATATGAGATAATATGCTTTAATATGCTAGGAGAATGAAAATGAAAATTTTGAGATAATAAATAAATATACTTACTCAGCATCACGGCGCATGCGCCCGATCTTCATCGGCTCCAGCAGACTAGTCTCCAGGTCTTCGATTGGCACCACGTAGAAATTGTTCCCGTCTTCGATAACCAGATGCCGAGCGCTCACACAGACCAGCGCGGCTGCGGCCATAAGGAACTTGAAACTGAACATGATGATTGTTCTTTTAAAGTACTTAGACGTGGACTCCTTGTGGTGGAACTGTGATTTGCAATCAGATGCCAGGATTTATATAGGTCTGGGGTCGCGAAAAATTCCCCGCGGTGAAGTCCTGAATTGAAAACATTGAGCAATTTAGAAATGTGCAACATTTCTTATCTCAAAACCACTAGGTATTTACAGCAGATAATATAAATATGCACGTTAGGTAGGTACACGGGATCCCCCTGTGACAAGCGCAATTGAACTCCTGACAATCTTCTGACCTCTTAATCATTGAAATGACTATCTACCTACTACGATATAATAGGTTTGTTTTTTGTTTTTAAAAGGTAATTGAAAATAAATGTTAACAGCGTATTACAACTAAACACAGTTTAGTATTAAATAGTATCTTAAATTAGAATAACTCAGGAGGCTATAGCACCTTTATGAGTTTTTTGATAAAATTAGTATTTATGAGAGTTACACTTTGTAAATCAGTTTTCTTAATTTTATGTAGCAAACATAATACAGAAGTACTTATTAAAAAGTTGCTGTGAGCACTTTGTATAGCGCGCATTTTTAAGGTCAAGAAATCAAGCTTAATCTGTTTATAAGTAATAGTCCTAAATATTTTTAGGTAAACAAACTTACTTGCTGATATTGCGATAATGTTCAAACTTGGCCATAATACAACCAAAACAACATTATTTTCTTAATCATAGGGTACATTTCAAGTCGTTGCGGACGGCATATGACTCACCTACCCGCCTAATCGTTCAATTCTAATCTACTTACATAAGTAGGTACACAATTCGTAATACAATGAGCTGACTTAGCAAAACATGAACACTGTAGAATAATATCTCCTAAAACATAATATTTACTTTAAAAATCAACAATTAAGTAGAAATTGAGTCACCGAACTGGTATTTAGAAATTTCATTGCGGGTAGTTCTTAAAATAGAGTGATATGGACAGCACAAAAACAAAGCGAACTCGTTCGACGCGCGGGGCCGCTTCCACCAACTTTTATGATCGAGCGTTATTTCTCGGATTATGTGTTTTTTTACGCGTTTTATTTACGTTTCGGTTTACTTGTTATTGGTGATATTATTGGTGATGTTATAAATTATTGAAAACGATATTATTGTTGTTACTAATGAGTGTTGTTAATATTATTATTAATTATTAGGTATTTGCTTATTTTATTAGTAACATTTCCCTGGGCGAGCCCTTGCACAAGGAACTGTTTCCATCAGAAGAGACGTAAGCTTCATCATCATCATCATCCACAGCCCGACTTCACCCACTGCTGGGTATAGGCCTCCCCAAGTTTGTGCCATCCGCCACGATCCTACGCTAGTCTCACAGCGAGATAGTTGGACGACATCGTTAGAGTCGCGGGCCGTCAATGGCCCGCGACTCTAACGATGTCGTCCAACCATCTCGCTGCCGGACGTCCAACCCTTCTACAGCCATTCCTCGGCCACCATTCAGTTGCTACCCTGCTCCACCTGTTATCACCACGTCTGGCCAAGTGTCCCGCACAAGACCATTTGAGCTCCATAACTCGATTCCCAACATCATGAACCTTCGTTCTTCTATGGTTCTCGACGTTTGGAACTCGATCTAAAAATGTAATGCCGAGCACGGTACGCTCCATAGCTCAGAGACGTAAGCTTAATTAAAAAAAACTATTTCCCACAATTAATTGAGCAAAGAATTAAAATCTTGACATCACTTTATTATATCATTCTAAGAAAACCATAAAATTATATTGGCCAATCTGTCTTGACAGGCCAAATGTCAGAGTAGTTCATAAAGGTGTAATGACCTTACTCTACCGTTAAAATTAATCAATCATAGTAATGTAATTCAAATTTGATGTAACTAGGCTGAATATGTGGTATTTGCAGTGGTGTAACGAACTTTGAACTTTTTTTTATATATTATAGGCTTGCGTTTGACCACGATCTCGCCTGATGGTAAGCGATGATGAAGTCTACGATGGTACACGCTTGCCTAAAAGAAACTTATTCACTCGCGACTTAAAAATACCCAGGTTGTAGCTATCAGGAAACACACTCTGGCAAGGAGTTCCGCTCTTTGGCGGTGCGCATAATAAAGGTCGAAGAGAACCGCTTTGTGCGAATGGGAGGTATTTCTACCATATAGCGGTGGCGCATCGCAGAGCGTCTGGTTGTCCGTTGATAGAAAGGAGATGGTGGGATCAGTTTGAAAAGTTCCGCCGCACACTCCCCGAAATGTACTCGATAAAAAACCGAGAGGCTTGCAACCTTTCGTCGATGCTCCAGGCTGAGGGCTTGCATCAACTAGCTCATCGTTGCCTATGAGCTTCTTGGCTCTTCGCTTTTCACTTTTGAACTTTTCACTAGCTCTTTTTTGTAGCCTACGGACGTTTGTAACTCGAAATGTATCATTAGTTTGTTAGCATATTCTAAAACCCCCATTTTTAAATAAATAAGTAATGCTGGACATTTCACACAGCTCGAAACTAAGCAAACCTTGTACACACGGCTACACATGTACCTATAAATTTCTAGTATAAGCTGACCTCTCATTCTACGAAAAGCCTACACAATGCGAGGTCAGCTTATTCTGGAAATGAGTAACTTGTTGTGTAGCCGTGTGTACTAAGGGAATCAGATAAATAATAATAAGTAAGTAAATAAATATTGCTGGACATTTCACACAGCGCTATCTAGTCCCAAACTAAGCAGAGCTTATACTATAGTAACTGATTACCAGATAACTGATAGAATACTATCATACTTTTTTTGGTTCGATTTCCACCGCGGAACAAATGTTTGCATGATCTACAAATTTTTAGACCCGGAACAAATATTTGTAGATCATGCAAACATTTGTTCCGCGGTGGAAATCGAACCTGCTACCTTCTGCGTCTCAGCCAGCTATTCGCCCACAGCGCCACGGAGGTCGATAACTGATAGAATCCATACTAATATTAAAAATGCGAAAGTAAATCTGTTTGTTTGGTTGTTTCCTTTTCACGACCAAACAGCTGCACGGATCGTAATGTAATTTGGCAAGGAGATAGATTATATCCTCGAAAGCTATCTTTTGTCATCAAAAACTATCTTGAAGGGGGTGAAATAGGCGTTGAAAGTTTGTATGAGCAATCTATAATTCCTTAAGTTAGGGATATGAAAATTCATATACAGGCTTTTGATAAGAAATAAAGAAATAAGTGTTTCAACTTTTTTTGCAAAATCATCCCTAAAGGGGGGGGAGGTAAAGTTAGGGGTTAAAATTATGAGGTATTCTTTAGATGCACTCCCTATGTACCGTTGGTATATAGATAGATTGTGACCGAGATTGGGACAAAGGCTAATTTTTACCCGAATGCGCAGAAGGAGGGTAATGTTTTTTATTGACAAACCACGCGTGCGAAGCCGCGGGCGGGTCAGCTAGTACTTTATAATGATAATGTGTTTTGACAACGTCACTTTTATATCCAGACAAATTATCATCGAACGAACGAATCGCCAAAACGTCGATGTTGATGTCAACACGGAAATGTCATCTTCGTAAGATAATTTTATTTTATGCACATTAATAAAGATTATCAAGATTTATACGATTTAAAATAATGTAGAAAATAGTGTTCACTATTTTGTGAACGCATAAATATGCAGTTTTGCTTAAATCATCTTTTACAGAGATATTATTGGATGTAAAAGACGGAATATTAGTGTTACGCCGAGGCTGTTACAGAATAAGTAATAGTCGGCATCTCGAAGCTATGCCTGTTGTGCCACAGAATAGGTAATACTAGGTTAGAATATATCTACTACTTTTCACCTACAGTTGCACAGATTAAGAAATAGTTATATTTGAAATACGTACACGTTTCTCGTTGCCAGTGGAACCATCGAGAACCTTCGAGAGATATGTACACACAGCTACACATCAAGCTTTACATTTCCAGTATACGCTGACCTTGCATTGTGTAGGCTTTTTGTAGAATGATAGGTCAGCTTATACTGGAAATGTATAGCTTGATGTGTAGCCGTGTGTACAGTTCGCGGTATAAATAGTGCGTGCGAAGGAGTCAGTCTGGTTTTGGCAATAAGTGCGAATATTTCGGTGACTTTTAGTGGTTTATTGTGCGATAGTGTTGTGAAGTGATTACTTGTGATTAAGATCGTGTATATAACATTTTAGTGTTGAATGATAGTGTTTTTGACGTCCGTGGTGCAGTGGGCGAATAGCCGGCTGTGACGCAGGAAGTAGCGGGTTCGATTCCCGCCGCGGAACAAATGTTTGCATGATCTACGGATATTTGTTCCGGGTCTGGTTGTTTCTCTATATATTATAAGTATGTATTAACAAAAAAAATGTATATAAGTATTCTATCAGTTATCTGGTTCGCATAGTAGGTACAAGCTTTGCTTAGTTTGGGGCTAGATACCGCTGTAAGAAATGTCCAGCATTTTTTTTTTATTTTTTATTTTGGTTAGATTGATTGACGAGCTGAGGGTTCGGCATAAAATAATGATATTTTATGCCGAACCCTCAGCTCGTTCGCTTCGTTCTTAGAAATAAATTTTATCGGCAGTTGATAAATCGGGCTGAGCTTGACTTTGAACCTTCAAAGTCACACCTGTTTTAAAACTTATTTGCCATCAATTCGTTTAATCATAAAAACATCGTAAATTTAATTTTTAAGATGCTAATGACATCTCGCGAGATACTATGAGTTTAAGGTTTTGCGTGCTTATTGGAAAAGTTTCATTTGAAATATATAGTTGTCACCACGAGTCGTGAGCATGACCACGGCCTGCGATGTTACCTATTTAGTAATACCCCGACTTACGCTACCCCGTTTCAGAGATACGCGAATGCGGAGATCGCGATTTTTCTATTTGAAGGCGCGCGCATCAGCTCCTCCACTCCGCTCTGGTAGTGTTCCGTTTACGACAAGTTCAACGTGCTCCGCGTGGAATTGTTTTACGTGCGCGGTGCGTTTTATTGATAATCTCTAACTATGTAAAAAATAACAAAAAGTGCATATATTTATATACAAAGTTGAACCCCGACTTACGCGAATTCGACTTGCACGGTTATCGCTCGGTCCCAGCTATCGCGTAAGTACTGTACTGGTAATTGATAAACACATGCGCAAACTGCCCCCAAACCGCTTCGAAAGGTTTTTCGGTAGCATAAACATAAATTTAACCTAACGCAGGAATTAAGAGCAATCGAAACTGAATAGGCTGATGTATGGGAGAGAGATAAAAATATGAAATTTGCTCTTTAAAATAGAATAGAATCGAATTATTTATTTGACACACACAAAGAAACATAGAACGGATCACAAACAAAATAGGTACATTGCTTGTCACTTGTGTATTATTTAATCATGTATGATTTGATTTTTTTAGTTATCTAAGCTTACTGAGAGATCAGAAGTCCGTTTTCGCGAATCAAAAGCGAAATGGTATTTCTCCATTTTTGCGCTTCTAATTTTTATTTTGTGTCTTGTCAAATAAATCCTTCTATTTAAATGCTACAGATTTTTGACACATGGCTAAGATGAGATACGAGTACAGAAATCAGTGGTAATCCACGCAAAATACCCGTAGGTATAAGAATTTATCAGATTAATTGACATTTTACGACTAATCTATTTTGGTCTATAATAAAGTTATACCGCATTCACTGACAAGATGATTAGTCAATCGACCGCAAAATATCCCTCCTATAACTCAAAGTTCACAGGAAATACCAAACACCTGCTAAATTCTCTCAATAGTTCTCTCAATAGCTAAGCGCGTGTCTGACCAGACACGGTGAAGGTTTCTGTGTATATTAGTCAACCAACCACAAAATATTCCTCCCTACAACTCGAAAGTTCTCAGGAAATACAAAAACACCTGCCAATAATAAATTAGCTAAGCGTATCTGGTTGTGGGTTCCAATCCTGTCGCGGAACAAATTTTTGTATGATCTAAATGATTTAGGGTATTTGTTTTGGTCTGGGCGTTGTGGGGAATGTCCCGCATTATTTGTTATTTATACACAAATAATACTTTGTATTAATATTATATTGTAAGAATTATATTATTAATTTGTAGCTAAGAAAGCCGCTAAATTTAAGTGGGACTGGGCTGGTCATTTATGCCGTATGTCGGGTGATCAGTGGGCTAAGCTCCCCACCGAGTGGAACCCCGACACCGCTCGAAGACGTCGTGGCAGACCAAAGAAGAGATGGAGGGATGAGCTCACTAATTTCCGAGCGGACTGGACCATCTAAGCGCTTGAAAGAAGTGTCTGAAAAGAATGGGGGGGGGGGGGGGGGGAGGCCTTTGCCCAGCAGTGTAACACAGTGGGCTGATAATAATAATTAATATTGTAACATCGAACTACCAAGATACCTAGTCTAGAGATATCTAGAATATAGACCGCACAAGATTGGTTGCTGTAGACCACTATGGGGGACTGATGACGTCCTATGTCTGATAGACATGGTGATAAAACATAACAATTGAATTGAAATATCGTAAATCAAAGTTAATTATCCAAGTAGCGGTCTTATCACCGCTTATCTCTACCAGACAATCTTAAAATGGAATGAAAAAGATAATATGTTTTCGAATCCAACCGCAGTCATAATGTCAACTAATGCTCGTAAATTCTATGAAAAATTTAATAAAACCTAAAACGAGGTAGGTATTAGGTACTTTAATGGACCATAAAATGTTTTTTTTTTCTATATTTTTTTACCTGTTTACCAATATATTGTATCACAATGCCATTTTTTTAACACTGATACAACGGCGGTTATAGCAAATTTATAAGGTTTCCTAGTCGGCTACGGAACCATGAAAATCAGTAGGTAGTAGGTACTTATGCAAATCAACAAACACAACATCCTCTTTCACAATAAATTTCGGTTGATATTAATTGACCTCTAAAAAAGTTCCAAGAATTGTTTTTTGATTCGGTAATGTTAAGACTTTAGTCGTAGGTATATTATATAAAACTTACGCTTAACTTTAGTAAAGTTATTTATTTAAAAAGAGCCATGGAGCGCGCCATGCTCGGTCGGCATCACACTTCTAGACCAAGTTAGACAATTAATACCGAAATTTGCAAGCGGACTTAAGTTCAAGACCTTAGCAAGCGTATATTGAGACTCAAATGGAGTTGGGCAGGACGTGTGGCCAGCCGCGGTGATGACAGAAGGAGCAGGGTGCTGACTGAGATGGACAATTTCAGGAACAATTTACAATTTAGATGTAATTTATTTCCTGTATTGTTATGTATTCTAAAAGGATCATTAAAAAAAAACAACCAGCCTTGTTTCTTGCCTTTCTTTCCTGGCTTGGTCGCGAAGGAATAGGCAGTAAAATTTACGTTTCAAAGTGATCCTTGTGATTTTAATGAATAAAAGATTTTGACTTTGACTTTGGAACACAGCTCGTCCGCCGGCAAGATGGGTCGACGACATAATAAAAATCGCAGGTCGTATGTGGGTTAGAACAGCGCAGGACAGAGGCGAATGGTGACAACGAAAAAAGGTCTATGCCCAGCTGTGGGATGAGAAGGGTTTACGATGATCATGATGAAAAAAATGCCATGTAACGGTCACCCATCTACGCCACGGGCACTTCTGGTAGAGAAAAGCCTTAGTTTCCCCTAAGCCCTTGCGGTGGCTCCGAGATTACAGCGATTAGCTGCACGACCTGTTACACTTGCGGTCGCTTACCAAACCCACAGAGTTGGGAAATACTTTCTATGTAACGTGGAAATAAACGCACGATCTTGGCAGAGTAATGGTTGAAAAGCAAATCAAAATTAGCTCAAACACGAGCTGTTTACTCGGCAGAGTCCTGCCTTATGCAATCTGTACGTTTTAATGACTAAACCGATGGACCGATTTCGATGAAATTTGGTATACAGATCGATTATAGCCAGGATTGGGATATAGCATATAATGTTTTGTTGAAAATACCACGCGTGCGAAGCCGCTTGCGGGTCAGCTAGTACACAATAGCACCAAGTTTCGCCTTACATTGAAAAATTACTCCTGGATCAATAATTCGACAGGACGATATTCCAATGTTGGGGTTCTGTTGTTCAAAACATGCAGAGCTAAGCTACAAAACAGCATGCAAAAGTTTCGCGATTTTGCCATGAAATCGTATAAAATTCTTGACCTACAGAATAGTTTAGGAAAAACTATAAGATTGTTGGGAAATTGCAAGCACGCAACTCGATTACCTGCGATTACTTCATCATCGAAAATAGACTTTCGTTTTCGATTTATTTCGGTTCGCAGTGCTATCTGCTATTGTGAGGTATAGGACGAACAGCACCAATACTTTGACTCGGTGCTATTCGTGGCATCACTTACTTCATCAAATCCATTGTATCATTAGAAATACTATTTTCATGCATATTTTTATGTTTAACTCCGTGGCGGAATGAGAGACGCGTGACGAGCACGTGGCAGGTTCTGGACGATCTCTGTAGCGTAGTGGGCGCATAGCCGGCTGAGACCCAGGAGGTAGCGGGTTCGATTCCCGCCGCGGATCAAATGCTTGCACTATCTACAGATATTTGTTCCGGGTCTGGATGTTTGTTTATATATTATAAATATGTATTTACAAAAAAAAGTATATAAGTATTCTACCAGTTATCTGGTTCCATAGTACAAGCTCTGCTTAGTTTGGGGCTAGATATCGCTGTGTGTAATGTCCAGGTATATTTATTTAGCTTCCGCCAGCGGCTTTGCAGGCGTTCTTTGTCAACAAAAAGTAGCCTATGTTTGAATCCAGGTCATAATCTAATAATACACCAAATTTCATGGAAATCAGTTCAGCCATTATGGCGTGATTGAGTAACAAACAAACATTCAAACTTTCACATTTTGTTCACAAAAGTTTTGATGTTTGTTTATTTATATGTTGGTTTGTTTGTTTGTTACTCAATCACGTCGGAACGGCTGAACTGATTTCGATGAAATTTGGTATATACGTAGATCATAAACTGGATTACCACATAAGCTTCCTTTTATCCCATAAATCAGTTCTCATGGGATAAAAATTGAGTGTCATGTCAAGTTGCAACAGCGAGTTTAGTTGTATTTCTAGGTTTCCTACACATTTAGTGGTGTAACGCGTACGAAGTCGCGGGCAACAGCTAGTGTGTTATAAAGACCACGCACTAGATCACATATCACTTATAGCACATATCAGTCACAGGATGGCAACTGCTAAAACCCCCATAGGTATTTAAGCCTCATAGGCCTCCCCGATAGATTTCCATTTTATAGTCTTAATATGTCAATTGCTGTCGTATCGATGTCGCTAGTCATGCCATCCCTTTCACACCTTCAGTGCGTGTCTCACGTACGTAAGGGACGAGCGGACGGCCTGACAGCGATGCGACAGCATTTGGCCTACGTGAATGATTGCAATTGACGCAATGAGCGATACCGTGTCAAAGTACCCAATTATTGCCGAAAATGGCGAATTACAATATTGCCAAAACCAGCACTAATTTAGGAAGGTTGGTGAACTGTGGGTGTAACGATCCGGGGCCTAATTGTACCTAGGTATTATTAACGATAAAGTTTGTATGTTTGGTTCATCAGAGTAATATTAGTGCGAAAGTTTGGATGTTTGGTTCATCAGAGTAATATTAGTGCGAAAGTTTGTATGTTTGGTTCATCAGAGTAATATTAGTGCGAAAGTTTGTATGTTTGGTTCATCAGAGTAATATTAGTGCGAAAGTTTGGATGTTTGGTTCATCAGAGTAATATTAGTGCGAAAGTTTGGATGTTTGGTTCATCAGAGTAATATTAGTGCGAAAGTTTGTATGTTTGGTTCATCAGAGTAATATTAGTGCGAAAGTTTGGATGTTTATTTGTTACTCAATCACGTTGTAACATCTGAACCGATTTCGGTGAAGGTTCGTTTATAGATGGATTATGACCTGGATTGAAATCATCATCATCATCTCAACCCGTCTGCGCCCACTGTTGGGTATAGGCCTCCTCTGGTATTACGCCATTCATTCCGGTCCCTTGCGAGTCTCATCCATTGACAGCCAGCTAAGCTTTCAATGTCATTCGACCATCGGGCGGGTGGTCTGCCTCTTGGCCTACGAGCATCCCTTGGCCCACCACTCTGTAATCGCCTTCGTTCAACCCCCGTCATCCCTCCTAGTGCCTAAGTGTCCAGTCCATCTCCACTTCAGCCCTGCGATCCTCATACCCACGTCCGCAACCTTTGCGCGACGTCGGATTTCTACATTGGATTTAAATATGCTATTTTTATTTATAAAACACGCGTGCGAAGCCACGAACGGAAGCAAGTTAAAAATAAGGAAATAATTACCTATTTTCATCATCAACATCATCATTGTCAGCTTAAGTGATAGCCCACTTCTGGTTATTAGTCTCCTCTCTCAAACGCCACTCCAATCTATACTGTGCTAAATAACACCTATTATTCGACACAATAGAAGTAAGATTATCATAACATCAATTTTCACATAAAAACCGCATTGAATCCTAGCGGTCGATAAAAATGAACCTGATTGTACAAAGAATTTGTCCATCTTACGGCACGATACTCTTATGTTACATTTGTTTATCTCAGCCTTATACAGCGTGTCGAAAAACCATTGAACTCACGACACTGTTACCGTTACCGACACCTCTGAATATAAGTAGTGAAAACTTCTTTAGGCGCGGTGGGCATTTTTAGAGATGGGAAAAAACCCATAGAGCAACACGGGCCACCGGCGGATTCCGGTCCGCCGGTGGATCGTGTTGCTCTATGGAAAAAACCATTCAACTCGCGACATTGTTACCGTTACCGAAACCTCTGTATATTAGTATCTCGTAATTGTTCAAGTTTTGACTTTTGTCGGCACTCCCGGAGTGCCGCTTTTTTGCCATTATTTTTGACAGAGAGTGACAGATGTCATTTTAGTGCTGTCAAACTTATATTTCGTTTTGTTTGTGGCACCAGAATTGCCTGTATATGCAATAACTCCTTACCTTACTTTTTATTTGATTGCTTTGGTTTGATCAGGGTAAAATACAATTTATGGCCCGACTTAATGTGCCCTTTTCTGGTCAAACTCAATATCACAGCTTAAATATAACAGCTTGACCACTTAAGACACAGTTGTACCCATAACTCTATCTGTATCTATACATAATATTTACACTAATATTATCACACCAATATTATAAATGCGAATGTTTGGATTTTGTTTGTAACTCAATCACGTCGTTATGGCTGAAAAGATTTCGATGAAACTTGGTATATAGTAAGAATATAGCTTGGATTAAAACATAGGCTATTTAATATTGACAAAACACGCGTGCGAAGATGCTGGCGGAAGGTAGTAATTGTGAAATTTTGGTTGTTTGTTTATTTGTTACTCAATCACGTCGTAATGGCTGAACTGATTTTGATGAAATTTGGTGTGTTGATAGATTATGACTTGGATTCAAACATAGACTACTTTTTGTAGATAAACAACGCTGGCGGAAGCTAGTCGATTATAAGTTTGACACCTATGTCTGTCTGTTTGTCTGTGGCATCCTAGTTTCCTAATTGGATTGACCTATTCGGACGCGGTTTTTTTCTAATAGAAAGCTAACAGGGGGGGTTCTCAGCTATGTCTGTTCTGGTTTTACGGATTTTTAGAGTTCCTTACCCAAAGGGTATAACGGGACCCTATTACTAAGACTCCGCTGTCTATCTGCCCGTCTGTCACCAGGCTGTATCTCATGAACCGTGATAGTTAGACAGTTGAAATTTTCACAGATGATGTATTTCTGTACCGCTATAACAACAAATACTAAAAAAATATATTTAAAGGGGGCTCTCATATAACAAACATGATTTTTTGCTCGTTTTTGCTCGATATTGATAACGGCAACGGGTAGACGCTTGAAATATTCACAAAATATTTAATTATATATTCACAAAACAAATATTTAAATTAAAATAAAACAAATATTTAAGGGGGGGCTTCCATACAACAAACATGATTTTTTATATGCTTGTTTATATAGACAATGGTACGGAACCCTTCGTGCGCGAGTCCGACTCGCACTTGGCCGGTTTTTTTTATGTATAGGAGTAATTTGCTTACTTGTGTGACTGTTGTTATTATTATTAAATAAAGTTTCAATGCGGAGCCGCGTGGCATTTATAAGTGAACCAGCTATTTATTTGGGCCATGGCTCTCCATCATAAAAATCAGCTTAAAAATTGGGGAATACTAAAATACTAAACTGTTTGATTTTAAGTATATTTAAATAAGTCCTCAAGTTTATGTCAAAACATTTTTGATGATCATTTGGACTGTGGTCCCCAATTTGCTGTGGCCTTAGGGTGGATTCGACCAAACGAGAATAAGTTTTATTCTTAGAATAAATTGTCAGTTATTCGAGAGTAACTCTATTTTACGTTTTACCAATTACAAATCTAAGAATAACGGCCCTAATCG
The DNA here is from genome assembly GCA_918857605.2 of Philereme vetulata. Taxonomy (NCBI): domain Eukaryota; kingdom Metazoa; phylum Arthropoda; class Insecta; order Lepidoptera; family Geometridae; genus Philereme; species Philereme vetulata. The sequence goes on along the minus strand of OU975422.1, from coordinate 7,949,243 downwards.
GGAATAGCTACTATACCACCGTTTCGCATGGAATAACCGAGCTATTCCAAGAATATTTTAATGGCGGCCGCATGCCATATGTTTCTGTGCTGTTTTGTCATTTGAACTCAAAGTACCAACTTACTTGGAAATAATTATTGTAACAAACCTAATGGAACGTTTAAGAAATTTGATTGAAGATACTGATAGTGACTGATAGTAAATGCAAGTTTGTAGAATCCACCCTTAGTATTCAATTGGTTAAGGCTCGTTAAGGAACCTCTTTATGTGTTATTTTGAAATATTATAAGAAAATAATATTTACTAAAGAAATGCCCTTTCGGTCGATCGACTAGCAGTTAGCAAAACGTGGGATCCCTAAACTTTAATTTGTAAATTGATTACCATTACAAAAACAATCCTACTAATATTAAGTTCGGATATACAGTATTCTTGTGTGATACAAATATATATACATTTTATACCAAAAAGTTTCACAATAAGTATAAGTGTAGACTTAAGCTGCTAATTGTATTCATTAATTTCATATAATAATATATTGTAATCAAAATAAATTAACATAAAACAAAATTACAATTATTATAATTAAATGAATATGAAAACTAACAAACAAATTAAGATACAAATGAAATAATAAATTAAATAAAATTACAAATTGGAAAAATAAATTTAGAATGGTCCCCGCACTAGGTCTAGCCTGTATCGCGGGAAACCGGATTACAAATTAAAGATACGCTTACCGCCTAAAGTCGATGAGTATAATATATCTATGAGTTTAACAATATGAATATAGTATTTTTCAAACTTTCGCGATCACTGTACATAATTATTGATTAAAACGGGTATTTATCGCGTATGTATCTTTTTTATTTGTTATCCCGACGTTTCGGCTGTGTTGCAACAGTCATGGTCTCGGGCTGACTGAATATGAATATAACAAAAAAAAACTAAGATACATTTGATCACAGCTCAGCTGGTAAGGGCTTGAAGGGCGCTAATACGGGTGCGTGATGTATCTTACGATATGGAAATCTGCGCGTCTGGAAAAAGACGCAAAGGCGTGAATGTATGTAGTGTCCGCTAAAATATTAATCGTCAAATGTTACTTCACACGATGTCAACGGCACTTTAGACAAGCGACACTAGAAAGATAAAAGAAACGAGAACGCATAAATTGCAAATTGATTTAGCTACGTTGTGTGTCTGAAGGGAATAACATAATCTTCGTATAAATTCATTAATGGCCACTAATATTCAATTTTAAACCCTATTGCCTCAGAATAAAGCTATAAATGAATAATGCATAAACTGTGACCAAATACCTATCATGTGACAAGACAATCACCAAACTTTTTTTTTTAGATCAAGAACAGATTTGAAGGCCCGACGATTGTATTAAAATTGGTTTTCGTAATGCGCTTAAAATAATATTCTAAGTACACACGGCTACACATCAAGCTATACGTTTCCAGTATAAGCTGACCTCGCATTGTGTAGGCTTTTCGTAGAATGAGAGGTCAGCTTATACTGGAATTTATAGCTTGATGTGTAGCCGTGTGTACATACGTGATTGTTTTTTAAATATGTAATTATTTTAGCAATTGTCAATTACATAATCGCAAAAAAAACTAAACGAGGTGAAGATTAACTCATTTTTATTTTTCAAACTTTCGCGATTACAGATAATTACTGATTAAAAAGGGTATTTATCGCGCTTCTTTATTTGTTATCCCGACGTTTCGGCTGTGTTACAACAGGCGTGGTCATGGACGAACTCAACGGAAACGTCGGGATAACAAATAAAAAGGTACATATGCGATAAATACCCATTTTAATCAGTAATTTTGAATTCATTTGTTTGTGTGCTTGTTAAAATCATTTAGATAATTTTTGTTTGAATTGTCAATTAACGCCCATTCCTCGCGCCTAATAACCGAGAATGACTAACATACATTATCATTATCAGGTTATTAAAAAAAATTTAAAAATAATTATTATTAATAAAAATAATTTAATTTAATTAATTACTAAATATTTATTAATTCATAATCCTGACTGCGATTGAAACTAGAAAGAGATATACAGGCTTGCAAATTTTAAAAATTTGCAAGACGCAAATCGCAGACGTCAAATGAGCATAAAATTAAAAAAAGCCTCTTTCTGCGTAGTTGGGAAAAATTGTTTCATCTTAACCATCGATAACTAACTCTTAAAACCCCGTCGAATGTAAATAAAATAAAATAAAATGTGTTGATTTAACAGATAACTTTATTGAGTTTTTTTTATTTTTTAAGTGGTCTTATTTCTTCATTTGACTGTACTTTGTCCTATTATTTTGGAATATTTATTTAGTAGCTTGCCTTTTATCTAACTCTCAGTTACAACTAATAATTTAATTATCATCATTAACCTGAACACGATTTTTTCAATCAAAATCTTTTTATTCAAGGATCACTTTGAAACGTCAATTTTACTGTCTGTTCCTTCGCGACCAAGTCAAGAAAGAAAGGCAAGAAACAAAGCTGGTTTACCTTTTTAATGATCCTTCCAGATTACTTACATTAAAGAAAATAAATTACGTCTAAATTGTAACATTTTTGAACGATTTGGAGCAATTTCAATCCCAAGCTTCTCTGTCATCTAAATAATCCGATATGTTATAATAGGCTTTTTATAAAGATTTTGTATAATTACATTTTTAAATTTGTTAATTGTCATTTTTGTACATCACTTGTGAGTTTGTTATAAAAGTGTTCATCGTGCCCTTTGAACGATTTACTAACTTTATGGAGTCTACAAGTGGCAAAAGCGAGTTTATTTTTATATCTAGTATTAAAATTATGATTATCGCTATTTTTCTTACAAAACAAATTAATGTTTTTGTGTACATACATCAGATTTTCATAGATGTGTTGACGAGGGAATTTCTTCAATAGTTTTAAAATGTGAAGACGTATAAAAAAAGACCAAAAATACATCTTTAATAATAATATGTTTGTTTATTTTCAGGTAAGAACAGAGCATTTTCAATACGGGACCATTCTAGAAATTACTGAGTTATGTAATTCGTAATATCGGTAAGTACTCAGGTCAAAAACCCAGTAGAAATTATGATGACAACGTCATTGTCTTATAACTGTCAAAATAACTGGGAAATCAATAAAGTGTCAGTCGAACACCCTGACGACCATTGCTTCAAGGAATCCAGGGAAGTAGTATTTTATTTGTAGTGTTATCCGAACACATACGGAAAATTCCAAAATTTTAAAATCATTTCAAAAATTAACGGCTAACGGCGCTTTAGTCGAAGTTCTGAATCATCTCACTAATTTCGACCTAGACGTGAAATGGCCTGGTAGCACAGTTGGATAGTGCATTCTCGTATCAAGAGGAAGGTTGCGGGTTCAAGTCCCGTCTAGGCTTGAAATTTTTGAGATTATTTTAAAAATCCAGGGAATTAGTTACTGTCAGTGTTGATGCCAGGGCAATGAGCTTAGAACTTGAGGCTTACCTGCCGATACACAAGGATATGCTGATAACTCAACTGTAATTGTGAGTTAGCACAGTAATACGGCGGGCGTATGAATAATTTCATAATGTTAATGGTCGCGGCCGTACTTATTAAATAAATATTGCTGGACATTTCACACAGCGCTATCTAGCCCCAAACTAAGCAGAGCTTGTACTATGGGAACCAGATAACTGATACAATACTTATATACTAAGTTTTCACTTACTGCTTTAATTAGCCTCCGTGGCGCAGTGGGCGAATAGCTGGCTACAAAGCTGGTGATTGCGGGGTTGATTCCCGCCGCGGAACAAATAATTGCATGATCTACAGATATTTGTTCCGGATTGGGAAGTTTTCTATATACGAGTATTATAGTATGTAAAAAAAGTATATAAGTATTGTATCAGTTATCTGGTTCCCGTAGTACAAGCTTTGCTTTGTTTGGGGCTAGATAGCGCTGTGTGAATTATCCAGCATTATTTATTTTACTTTTTTCTTTTGTAAATACAGACTCACAATATATAGAAAAACATCCAGACCCGGAACAAATATATATGTAGATTATGCAAACATTTGTTCTGCGGTGGGAAATCGAACCCGCTACTTCCTGCGCCACAGTGATCGCCTCGCAAATGACAAAGATTCGTGATAGTATCGCTCTGATTTACCCACGTCAGACGACTATTTGGTCAAGTACTTACTTGGGTACAATCAGGAGCTAATAATCTAATTAGACATTCCCCTTTAAAATTGCAAAAACGTTTACCAGGTGACTTCCGGACGATTTGATTCCCATCTTGTAATTTTGTGGCACAGGAACTGCCAACATGAAGTCAGGTAGACGTCAATCGTATTTTCTATGAACACACCATATAAATAAACATTACTTAAGCCGTGCTTAGCTAAGCCACTTGTCCCTGTCACGATCGAAGATCATACATTCATTCATTACGTTCCTAGAATCAATTGAGAGAAGAGCCAAGAAGCTCATAGGCAACGATGAGCTAGTTGATGCAAGGCTCCTCAGCCTGGAGCATCGACGAAAGGTTGCTAGCCTCTCGGTTTTTTATCGAGTACATTTCGGGGAGTGTGCGGCGGAACTTTTCAACCTGATCCCACCACCTCCTTTCCATCAACGGACAACCAGACGCTCTGCGGTGCGCCACCGCTATATGGTAGAAATACCTCCCATTCGCACAAAGCGGTTCTCTTCGACCTTCATTATACGCACCGCCAAAGAGTGGAACGACTTGCCAGAGTCTGTGTTTCCAGATAGCTACAACCTGGGTATCTTCAAGTCGCGAGTGAATAGGTTTCTTCTAGGCAAGCGTGTACCATCGTAGACTGCATCATCGCTTACCATCAGGCGAGATCGTGGTCAAACGCAAGCCTAAAATATATAAAAAAAAAGTATACATAAACGGCTCACATAACTTACAGTTTTGTAGTTTTGCGAAATGTTCTATATGCAAAAGTTTGAATATATTTTTGTTTGTTACTCACATCATGACGACTCAACTACACATTACATACACATACACCCACACACACTACCCATACACATTAACGCACACACACACAATCACATACTCTCATACAGGACGAAAGAGACACAACACAGGTTTGACCTAGGGTGGGAGCTAGTGAGCTTCTACAATGGATTTCATTTTTTTGCATTTATTTATTCAGAAACAATCACATAAATAAATTTCGTACATAAATAGATAGAGTATGGCCTGGAACACGGACTATTTTTAGGCTTCCGTACCCAAAGGGTAAAACGGCACCCTATTACTGAGGCTCCGCTGTCTGCCTGTCCGTCTGTCACCAGGCTGTATCTCATGAACCGTGATAGTTACAGTTGAAATTTTCACAGATGATGTACTTCTCTTGCCGCTATAACAAAAAATTCTAAAAACAGAATAAAATAAATATTTAAGGGGGGCTCCCATACAACAAACGTGTTTTTTTTTTGCTCGTTTTAGCTCGATATTGATAACGGCATCAGATAGACGCTTGAAATATACACAGATTATTAAGTTATATATTCAATTTAAAAATAAACAATTAAAATAAAATAAAACATATATTTAAGGCGACAATAAGGGGGACCCATACAACAAACGTGATTTTTTGCCGTTTTTACAGATAATGGTACAGAACCCTTCGTGCGCGAGTCCAACTCGCACTTGGCCGGTTTTATTTTTGATAAACCACGCGTGTGAAGCCTTCTTCGGATAGTTGCTAATTATTAATACACTGGTGGTACAATGGTTTTGGCATTAGTGTACACACACACACGTGGATAGTATCGTGTCATTGCGACTCAGCACCACGCTATAAACTACGATTTATCTCGGCCTAAGTGTAGATGATGGTATATTTCCTGACATTGACACTGTTCCTTCGATTGGCCATTTAGCTGCATATCTAAGCCCTTAAGATTCCACTTGGTCAATTTTCTCCAGTGCAAGTGGTCAATCTACACATCCCGTCGGACCTAACTGACCGCTTTCTCGTATAAAAACCATGGATTATACAGTACTAGATAAAAGTTCGACGAAGCGCAAAAAAAACAACGCTATGAAAATGTTAAACTATAAAAATCTATACTTCAAAATATTACATCATACTAATATTACAAACGCGAAAGTTTGTATGTATGGATGTTTGTTACTCTTTCACGCCGGAACCGCTGAACCGATTGCGATGAAATTTGGTATGCACGTAGATCATAACTTGGATTAACACATAGGCTACTTTTTATTGGCAAACCACACGTTCGAACCTGCTGGCAATAGCTAGTAATATATAAAGAGGAAAGATTTGTTTGTATTGAACAGGCTCCGAAACTACTGGACCGATTTAAAAAATTCTTTCACTGTTGGGAAGCTGCACTATCCCCGGGTGACATAGGCTACCTTTTACCTAACTGCGCAGAAGGAGGGTAATGTTTTTAATGAAAAACTACGCCTGCGAAGCTGCGGATTCATCAGCTAGTGATAAATAGATCAAAAAACCGAAAAGTATCTACACAATAGTTTTCTTATATTTTTCTGCTTAGTTCTGTTGCTCTTTTCTTTGTTCTCCGTATCTCATGCATTTTATATTTTTGTGTTGAATTTAAATACAAAATCACACTAATATTATAAACGTGAAAGTTTGGATGTTTGTTTATTTATTTGTTTGTTACTCGATGAAGTCGTAACGGCTGAACTGATTTCGATGAAATTTGGTATATACCTAAAAACATGGATCACCACATACCTTTTATCTCATAAATCAGTTCCCATGGGATAAAATTGTGGTGTCAAGTCAAGTTGCATCAGCGAGTTTAGCTTTATTTCTAGGTTACCAACACATTTAGTAGTGTAACGCGTACGAAGTCGCGGGCAACAGCTAGTAACATATAATAAAAAATCTTTTTAACTGACTTTAAAAAAGGTGGTTCTCAATTCGTCGGAATCTTTTTTATCTATGTTCCCGATTACATGAAGACGCCTGGACCGATTCGAGAAATATTTTTTTTGTTTAAACGGGTATAACTCCCAGGTGGTCCCATTGGCACCAAGTCAGGATCTGATGATGGGATCCCAAAAAAATCGAAGGCAACCCTCAATTTTATAGGGACGCATAATTGTTTTATGTTTTTACCTCAGAACTCCGTCATTTATAAACCGATTTGGAAAATTCTTTTTGTATTTGAAAGGATACACTTTCATATTAGTCTCATAGAAATTTCACCAAAATCAGTTCAGTTTGGTTCAGTCGGTTATATATTTGTTAAAAAGGTACTAGTTATGCCTAACACACGAGTACCTCCCATACCTGTCCGTGATACAAGCTGGACGCTGGCAAAATAGAAAGGAGATCTATACACAGAATGAGTGTTTCCGGGATATGATGATGACGTTTCTTTGACGGCCACTTGTCTACGGGCAGGATGCCGATAATCTGCAGACCTTTAAGGAAATACTTGTACGTGGTTATAAATGTGTTTTATAGATTACAATCTCATCTGATTCAATGAAGTGAAGAAAGTATTACTTTTTGATGTCAGCTAGAATTCAACTAAAATTTACCAATAAATAATTTTTACGCGCAAACTACTGTTATGTGGTAATTGATAGAGCGAAGCGAGATCTCTAATAGCGGGTTCCTATATCCGTCGGTAACCAGCTACGACTCGTTTCTCCTAGATAAAGTATCAAAAGTTTGACACTTTTTCAAGGAGATTAGAGTCGTAGTCGGTTACCGACGGATATAGGAACCCGCCATAACGTCAACTTGGGCAAATCGGCGTTGTATGTGTGTGGATGTTTGTCCGAGGGTAACTTTCGAAGGATTGATCCGATCATCGCAACATACGGTATATAGGTAGTTAGTGATGGCACAATTTAGGTGTGACGAAATGAGCTAAACATGTGGGGGGGTTGATGAGATGTTGGGGTTCAAGAGGGGTAAAAAAATAAAAATGAGGCTATTGGGTCAAATGTGATGTCAAATTAAAGGTTTTTATTTGTATATTTCAACCCTGTTTTTATTTTTTAATTTAATCCTTGTAGTTTTATTAGCCATACTAAAAACAAAACTTTGACAAAATTCACAGGGTACCCCCATAATGCTGAAATTTAGTATTCGTGTAGCTTTAATGACACAAATATAGGAGAAAGTCTGAAATCATTAATAAATGCATTTTGTTCCATAAAAAAGGATAACCAATTTCATGAACTCCCGTTAGCTGTTATTTGAACGGAACTGTAGGTCAAGTAATTTGGTTTTTATTTCTATTTTGATAGTGAAAGATAACGAATAATAATATTTTTGTTTTTATGGGAGACTCGTGAGATCTCAGTTCGGGACGAAACACTAGTATTACATTGTTGTACACACGGCTATACATCAAGCTATTGTTCCAGTATAAGCTGACCTCTCATTCTAGGAAAAGCCTACACAATGCGAGGTCAGCTTATACTGGATGTGTATAGCTTGATGTGTAGCCGTGTGTACAAAGGGCGTAAGCGATGAGGGTGCTATTGTTTACTAACACCCGAACATTCATAACATTTCACGACAAATGCGAGGAAATTAAAAAGTCTATACCTAACAGTTTGTTGCTTAAAAGAAAATTTGCGTTCCCGGTACCCAATGTTTTTTTTTCACTTCTAAACCATGGCCTCTTTTTAACAGACTCCAAAAAAACCGGCCAAATGCGAGTCGGACTCGCGCACGAATGGTTCCGTATTATAAAAATGGCAATAAATCACGTTTGTTGTATGGGAGCCCCCCTTAAATATTTGTTTTATTCAATAGCACAATTTTATTTATTTACCTTATTTGAGGTTGGTGTCGATTAACCTAGTCCTCGAAATTGTATGAGAGCCCATACAACTCAGAGGACTATCTTAATTTGCGTCAACTATGTATGTATGGGGGACACCCTATAATTTTCAACTTTTTTAAATTTTTTGGAATTTTTCCTTTATTTGTGCTGATAACCTTGCTTTTTCCCAAATTTCGAGATTCTAAGTCAACGGGAACTACCATATAGGTTTTCGACCTAAAACCTTTAGGGTAATTCCGGTTGACCTAGAATTGTCAATTTTGGTTAAAAGCAAGGTCTTACAGCACAAGTAAAGGGAAAATTCCGTAAAATAAAATAAGTTGAAAATTAAGGCAAATTTACAAGTTTTCGCGAAAATCTAAATTTGCCCATATCTTTTTGTCGTGTTGACTCAGGATCTTGATTTTTATACACCTAATAGGGACTATAGACTTCAGTATCTGGTATAAATTTCAACTTGCGAGTCTGACTCGCACTTGGCCGTTTTGTTACAGACCGATTAATTTTCGAATTTATATTTTTAAATATTTGTATCGATATGATTCTATACTAATATAGGGTACTAATGGATGGGGATGGATGTCATATAGGGGACTTTTCTAAAGAAAAGTTGAGGTGAGAAGTGCCATATTACAAGTATTTCTATCAACATAACTTCACACCCAACGTGAGAAAACAGTTCGGAAGTAATTTACAGACAGGTGACCGTCGAGCCAGTTAGACTAATCACCTGCTGAATGCGGTATGCAATCTCATGATTGGAATATTTCACCACTTCCGAATGTTGACGAAAGATCAAACTAATTTTGATCTTGTCGTGATGATAACAAATGAATTAATCTTACTTTGAACGTTTTATCTTAAGTAAACAGAGGGCAAAGATTAATAGTTAGTTCGTCCAGGAAAGTACCACCATCGTAAGTATTTTATTTATTTAACAAAATCCACAGCCCTTATTATATAAGATACAAACTTATACTAAGCGTAGCATACGGCCAAAACGGATATACTTTATATAAAAAATGAATTTATAAATAGACAGTCTAACTAAATTCAACTAAAAATACGAACAAAACAAATTACGTGTAACAACACAAAAAGGTTCATAAAATACATAAATATATAAGAAGTTATATCATAAATTCATACACATATATACCTTTATATATATATATATATATATATATACCATAATAATAAGTATTTTGTTGCGTTGTTATCATGCATGTGTGTCATCCTCCATAATTATTTTTAAAGTTTCACTTTATAAAAATAATATAATAAAATAAACTATTCTGCCGCCAAACTATAATACTCGAATCTCCGGTTTGATGGGGTACCGGTGAACAGGTACAGAGTTCGTCAAATATATCAGGGTGTTCTCATTTTTACAAGCTTTTTATTAACTTGCAATGTATGTTTGTCCGGGTGGAATCTTGCAACTGCATTTTAAACCCGTTCCCCTCAACCGATTGAGCTGAAATTTGGAATACATATGTAACTTTTGTGAAAATGCAATAATATGGTACCATGGAGGTGGTCTCATGATGGAGACGGATGCTAGACAACGGAACTTCTGAATAGATAATAGTAGGCTACTAGTGATTGGGCTCATTTGAATCTGCTTGCGGTTTCGAGTATGAACTTTATATAACAAAGCATAGCGTGAGTCACGCTCCTTAGAAACCTTCCCTACGATGCACTGCCCTGCGTCCCTCAAATTGGGGCATACAAGTGTAAAACCTTATGGATCTGTTATTGCACCGGGAACCATACCCTTTAAACCGAAACACAGCGACTCTGCTTGGCGGCAGAAATAAGTATGATGGTAGTATTTCCCCGATGTAATGCAATGCCGTGTAGTCTTAGTTATATAAATAAATATTGCTGGACATTTCACACAGCGCTATCTAGCCCCAAACTAAGCAGAGCTTGTATTATGGGAACCAGATAACTGATAGAATACTTATATACTTTTTTTTGTAATACCTATAATATATAGAAAAACATCCAGATATTTGTACACATGATTTACAAATATTTGTAAATCATGTTAACATTTGTTCCGCGGCGGGAAGTCAAACCCGCTACCTCCTGCATCTCAGCCGGCTATTCGCCCACTGCGCCACGTAGGTCGTCAAATTGTGAAGATAAATTATTTTTAATATGCACTTGACGCATTGCGTTTCACATAGCGATCAACATGATGTGCTGATGATGGTGCTGGAGGACAAATGCCCCAAGAATGTCTAATTTACATCGTGATTGCCTTGTAAGTTGACAGTCAAATGCTTACTTGGCACTCTGTTTTTAAAATGTTCACACCTTTTAAGTTCTAACAAAGGTCCTGTACTCTGGTTTATACTTTACCCGTCATAAGCAGATACTTGGACCAACATACCACTTAACAAGACCTGTGCAAACCTCCCTGTGTACACTATATGTTTACCGTCCAGGGCGAGCAGAGGTCTTCAACCCTGGTCACTGGAACGTTTGTTTGTGGAAAACATAAGGTCAAGTCGAAGACCTTTTTTTGTCCTCGTACGAGTTTTTAACTGTTCTACTCGCTAAGTGCGAAATCATGACCAAATTCAAATATTGTAAACATTGTATTATATCAATACCGTGTTATCTGAATGGTGATCGTACGGTGACCTACTTGAGCCTTGGGAATACCAATGTGTAGAAGTGATCGCCAGTGACTGGCTGTATGCGTATGCCGTGCATTGTCAATAAGTACAAAAAATTGCGGAAACCTGAATAAAAAATAACAAATTACAAGTTAATATTAGAAAAAACTTTGTGTTATAAGCACAGGGCTAAAGTACTAACAACAAGTGGTTTTGTCGCGTTTAAGAGATTTGTTTGGATAATAACAGTCAGTTTAATACAGAAATTCAATAACTTTTGACACTATCATGTTTATAAAGACAAAAAAATCACGGTACATATCGTCTACAATGATAATACTTAATGTTTTTTTTAAACTGGATAGATTTTCGTTTGACCTAGTAAAAAACAGACGACGGCAAAGTGCTCCATAGGCTCCATACCATAGCTGTACGCATCAAGAACGTGGAACCAGAACGGTGTGTGCGAATGGGTGGTATATCAACTAGGTACGGATGGTACTGAGCCGTGCGCCTGCTTGTCCTTAGACGGAAGGGAGATGGCGGGATCAGATCGTATAGTTCCTGGGCACATTCCCCGAAATGTATTCTGTAAAAAATCGATCGGCTTGCAACTTTACGGCGGTGTTCGAGACTTTGGGTCTTAGTCTCCGCCATATATTGCTTACCTATAAGCCTAAAAGACTTACCTTCTATCGATATTGAATGTATCACAAACTATAATAAGGTTGTCTATAATAGTATAAGGTTGTCTGGAAAAGACCGCTCTTAGCGATAAGACCGACCATTGTACTATATCTATGTTCTGTATTTTACTTTGGTGTACAATAAAGAGTTATCTTATCTTATAACGCCATGTAGATTATTGTAGATTTCTCATGCTATGCTAATACTTACTCAATGTAGTTGACTATCTGGCGTCTCAATCTATTTATTTCTAGTAAAATAATGGAGATATTTATCAGTCAAAGCTTACCGATACCCGCTGGCTATAATGTAATACATATCTAGGTAAAGCAAATATAACAGTTTTTGCAATGTCGCATTAAGTGGACCGGACGGCACCACGCCTCTATTGCAAACTGTAATTTAAGTCATGTTTTGTAAAACGGAACATAGTAATATGTAAATGATAGCATCGTAGCTTATACTCGTGGAAATGTAACCAGGTCAGATTTGGTGTCAAAATACCACCAATAACCAACAGAACCAAATGATACAACATTGGAATATCGTCGTCTCGAAATATTGGTCCCGGATAAACTGTGTTTCCGAGTGTATAAATAAATATTATGTAATAAATATGGCTGGACATTTCACACATCGCTATCTAGCCCCAAACTAAGCAGAGCTTGTACTATGGGAACCAGATAACTGATGGAATACATATATATATATTTTTTGTAAATACATACTTATAATATATAGAAAAACAACCAGACCCGGAACAAATATCTGTAGATCATGCAAACATTTGTTCCGCGGCGGGATTCGAATCCGCTACCTCCTGCGTCTCAACCGGCTATTCGCCCACTGCACCACGGAGGTCGTCAAATATTTAGTAGTATTTAGTAGTAGTATATAAGTATTTTTCATTATAAAGTGAAACTTGGTGCTTAATATTTATACTCATTGTTATAGTTTAAGGATACTATTCTCACGGGATTTCTCTGAAGGATAGAATCCGAAATGAGGTTAATGAGGTCTGACAGAGAACCAAGGTGATCGACATAGCTCAGAGTGTCAGCAAGCTGAAGTGGCAGTGGGACGGTCATATCTGCCGTAGAACCGATAACCGCTGGGGTGGAGACCACGTTGAGGCAAGCGAAGCCAAGACACTCTTCGACTAGACGGAGTGACGACTTGCGCGTTGTTGCTGGCAAGGATTGGATGAGCTGAGGATCGGGCTCAATGGCGCACCCTGGGAGTGACATACGTCCAGCAATGTACTGTTATAGGTTGATGATGATGAAGATGATAGATAATATAATACCTATCTCGGAATATGTGATTAATTTTATTATCTTTTGTGTGACGTCAAATCGTACATATTAGATTTGCTAGGGTAGTGATGAAACTGAGCCTAAAGGAGTGTGAAATAAACCGTCTAAATTAGAAATGTCCACACAATTTGTTGACATTTGCTTTGTCCTAATTTAAATTGAGCTTGCTCTTTATAGATATCGCAACGATCCAAATACCAGAGTAAAACTGGACTTTAGGTCAAGCCAGTCCTCCAAGAAACTAATCGCAAACAATTGTAATAGACAATTTAGAGACCTATACAGGTGAATATATAGTGTGACCATTAGTGCTGTACACTCCCTGAGGTATGCGCGCGGCGAGACGGGGGGGAGAATCGGCTGCTCCGCTCTGTCAGTTCGCCGTCAACGCTCGTGGCGGCAGGTAGTGTTATTTGTATCGGACTGTCTATGTCAGACGCACATGAGATAAATATTCAAAGATGGGTCGTGCGTTATCTCGTGATATGAAATGGAAGATGAAGTTGAAACAGAATCTATGTCAGAATAACTTTCGTTAGAATATATAATTGTTTGTAAATATAAAAAATGTTCAATAAAACAAGTCCTTTGAATTATAAGTTTAGTTCTTATTTATCACCTGCATATTTTTAATAAAATATGAGTATATTTAAGTTACATTTTAATCAACTAAGTAAGTATAATATATTACAGATAGATAGCCTCCGACCATCGTCCCGCCACAAGTCTTGCCTTAGAAATGCAAACTGATATCGTAAGATATGTCCGACATGTATTGATCTCATGTGAACTCATGCAGTTTTTTCTTTGCCTCCCACCTCGCCACGCATACCTCAGGGAGTGCACAGCACTAATGGTCACACTATAGTAGCATTGTCTATGGACGCTCAAGCGTAACTGTTCCTGATAAGGTGTTATGGTATCTCAATTTAAAATTCATAAATACAGACAAAGAACAACTTTATAAGTAGAGATATGATTGTATTCAAGTTTTGTCTTATATTATATATTATTTTTGATTACCTGTCAAACTAAATAAACATCGGAGATAATCATATTCATATTAATTAACATACTTTAACAGCCGGATATGCTTATAATACCGGATATGTACTTGCAGGATCTTAAGACAATGGACAGGATTGGACCATTAAGTACATTCTAAACATAGGTTATATGCAATATGAAATTGTAAAGGCAAATCTAGACAGACAAACTATAAACCAAGAATTTGATCAAATGCCTTACACAATTAAACAGTTCAAGAAACAAAAAGCTCGATGAACTCATAACACATTAATTATTTTTACATATTACCGTTAAACTTGATCAAATTCGTTAATTAAACATTTTAAATCTATTTGAAAACGTATTATGTATACGATTATGTATCATTATGTACAGGAAGGTGCAGGTAATTTAAAACCCATCTTTACATAGTATAAAATGAAGTCGCTTCCGCTGTTAGTTACCTTAGATCTTTTAAACTACTCAACGGATTTTAATGTAGTTGTCAGCAATAGATAGACTGATTCAAGAGGAAGGTTAATATGTATAATACATACATAACTCTGTTTGTTTGTTAGTTTGTTTGTTACCTTTGCACGATTAAACGGCTGAACGGATTGTAATGAAATTTTGCAAAGAGATAGATTATACCTTGGGAAAGGATATATGCTACTTTTTACCCAACTGCGCAAAATGAGGGTAATGTTTTATTGAAAAACCACCCGTGCGAAGCCGCGGGCGGGTCAGCTAGTATAGTTATAATCAGAAGAGAAGTTTACGCATTTAGATAAAGCCTTATCTTAGCTTTACAAGCACAGATCGGTATCCTAGAACAGATCCTATTGTGTTGCTGGTATTTAGTAGTTGACAAATAGTTGGGACTAGTCATTTTATCCGATATCATATATTTCACGAGTTGATTGCTTTGGACCATTTAAGGTTAAAAGGGAGTTTTTAAATAAATATGTTACAAATAAGTAGATAATTGATATCTATACACAGTTGCAGGTTTTATCATTGATTGTACGCACAATTAAAAAAAACAGCCAAGTGCGAGTCGGACTCGCGCACGAAGGGTTCCGTCTATAAAAACGGCAATAAAATAATTTCTGTTGATTTTAATTTAACTATTTATTTTTAAAGCGAATATATGTCTAAATATTTTGTGAATGTTTTAAGCGTCTACTTGTTGCCGTTATCAATATCGAGCAAAAACGAGCAAAAAAATCATGTTTGTTGTATGGGAGCCCCCTTAGATATTTATTTTATTCTGTTTTTAGTATTTGTTGTTATACTCGTAGCGGCAACAGAAATACATCATATGTGAAAATTTCAACTGTCTAACTGTCATGGTTCATGAGATACAGCCTGGTGACAGTCGGACAGACAGACTGACAGCGGAGTCTTAGTAATAGGGTCCCGTTTTATCCTTTGGGTAGTGAACTCTAAAAACTACGTCATTATCATCATCCACAGCCCCGACTTCACCGAGTGCTGGGCATAAGCCTCCCTAAGTTTGCGTCATACACCTCGAACCTGCGCATATTTTTTTATACTGCCTGGAGCTGGAACAAGCTTATGGCCCACCTGATGTAAAGTGGTAACCATCGCCTTTAGCAAAGTATTGCCTCGTACGTCACGCACTTTAGAAAAGTGCCCTACCTGTGCTCCATTAACTTGAGGGGAACATATACGGGTGTAAAACCTATGTGCCTGTAATTTCACCGGAAACCACACCCTTCATACCAAAATATATCAATGCTGCTTGGCGGCAGAAATAGGTATGGTGGAAGTACCTCCCTGGACGGACCCATAAACCATGTTTACTGAGGCGCGGGTCGATGGTTTCCATGCCATAATCCGTAAGAAAACGGCCTCATTGCTAAGCAGCGTACAGGCCAGCTCCAACAGCATTCTGCAGGTCATACCTGATAGATATGACCTGCCTGTGATTCAATCTTTCATTCGGATCGTGATCAAATAGCCTTATGGCTATTGGGTTGGGATGCGAATGAAAATTTGAACAAAATACATGCTACTATATATACTATATACTAATATTTCTAACTTAGATGGTATTTAAGTTTTATAACCTATCCTAACTAACCTTACACAAATGGACTTGTAAATTGTCTGATTTAATAAATGAATTGAATTGAATAAACCGATAGACGGACCGCAACTATGACGAGGTGGCGAAATGATAGCCGAGGGTAAGGGTCAATTCACACGTACCACAACCACACCACGTCGCAGCGACAAAATGTGGTCAAGCTGTGGTTACGTGAGAATAGTGTCGCAGCGGCTTTTTGCAGTTGCGTTGTGGTACCGACAAAATGTCGATGTGGTTGCGTTGTCGCTGTCGTTGCGATGTGGTAACCACGTGGTCATGTGCAGTTATACTCCGGCTTTCGTAGAGGAAACACGGCTTGACTGAACGTAGTCATGGAGGAAAGATTGTTGTTGCTATACTTGTTTTCGCACAATCACGCGGCATCTCAGTACAACGCAGAATGAAAGGGGGGAGCGCAGGCGCCAGCTAGGCGCGCGCTGTTGATGACATCATGTCGTGGCGATGTGGCCGCGGTGCCGCCGCCGGTGGTGGCGTTGCCGTCGCGATGTGGTTGCGATGTGGTCGTATTACACAGGTGGTCGATAGCAACGGCAAAATGTGGTACGTGTAAATTGTAATATTCATTTTCAATACAAAATATACGCCCGACCACATGGCGTCGTTGTGGTGTGGCTGTGGCTGTGGTGTGGTTGTGGCACGTGTGAATTGACCCTTACAGAAACGCAGGATACCCGATAACGACATGGATAGACGACAAAGTCACAAAAACTTATCATTTACTAATTTTTGGAGCTTCTTTTATTTTTAATTATAAACGCAAAATAGGAGCTTATATTTTTTTATTAATAGTGCTTTTACAGTGAGTTTATGTCTCAATTCGGCTGAGTAAATTTTGATGTAATTTTCGACCTGCACTTATTAGGTATGTCGCTAAAGACGGATCAAATTAGCTTTTGAAATTATCAAAACACGGTAGGTAAATTAAACACCTAATTATGTTTAATACATGACATGCAAGGACGCGAAGCAATCGAGATTTCGAACGTTCATCTGTCCTTCTGACCCCGTTATTACAGCAAAATATACAACATTTTTCCTCAAGTTTTCGATAAAAATAAACTTTATATGTTTATATTTCATTTTGGAAATCCAGCTGGTTGTACGATAACCTTTCTTGGGTAAGTTTCGAGGTTTACTGGGGTAAAAAGTTTATGGGGGTGGCGTACTAAAATAAAATTCGAATAGTATATAGTAATAGGTATGTTATATGTGATAAATTAACGCAGGAGGTTGCCGGTTTGATTCCCGTCGCGGAACAAATGTTTGCACGATCTGCAGATATTTGTTCCGGGTCTAGATGTTTCTCTATATATTTTAAGTATGTATTATTATCAGTTACCTGGTTCCCATAGTACATGTTTGCTTAGTTTGGGGCTAGATTGCGCTGTGTGAAATGTCCAGCATTATTGAAGTAAAACATCTTTACGCACGCTTGACTTAAGAGAGGGAGTAAGCTGTTAAACGCGTTACGAAAAGTGCGAACGGAAGTTGAGAGGGAGATATAGGTTAGTGAATATAGAAAGAGAGAGAGTTACGTTTCGTATATTTTTAAACGTTAATGTGCGAGTGCGAGTTGCGTCTCTCCAGAATAAACATAGACCGATCGACCTACAGACGTGTGGACAATTTTGTAAATTAATATTTTGAAAAAGAAGTTATACTTCAGTCGTGTGGTCGTTTTTTATATATTTTTTATTCCTCATAACTTTAGTACTCCCTAAAATTTATGAAGTGAAATACTTTGACCCAGCGTAGAGCAGTTGTCTAAAATCTGGAATTTAAACCAATGCAGTCACAAGCAGTGCTAATCGACAACCACATCGGCAATTTTGAAATGACCGTTTCCTTGTTGGAAACCGAAGCGGCCCACATGTGGCCGACTTGTCTTACCAATGACCGTAATATAAAATTGTTTTTAGATTAATTTCTATTGCGAATGACTTCAATATATGAGGAGCTATTCGCTCTGATCCCGTGTCGTCGAGATTTTTCCACCGCACTTCTCGACAACGTAATAAAGCTCATCCACATATCATCGACAATTGGGTATCGCGCACCACACGCTTCACGCGATCTTATCTTCCCCATACTTGCATTATTTTTTCCGTTAGACTACGACATGGCACGCTTCAAGAGAAATGCTAAAAGGTTTCTACAGGGTAGGAAACGCATCGACAATACCCCGGGTGTTGCCGGTGTCAATAGGCGACGGTGACCGCTTACCATCAGGTGGGCCGTAAGCCTGTTTCCCCACAAATAACATAAAAAAAATATATAATCAGGTAAAGTCGACAAGTCGATAGATTTACAAGACATACATTTCTCTACGACTTGAACTATTGTGGAAGTTGCCTTCAACTTTTTTGTTAAGAGACATGTAGAAGTGACTTTATTTTTATCAGGCCGGCTTGCTGAACGATACCTAAACATATTTAGCGACTAAACATGTTTCAATTTAACGTATTTGTATGATTATATTTAGTCACTAAATACTTTTAGTCATCGTTGCCCTATTTACTTCCTCCATAACCACCGTTGCCCAGTGGGCGAATAACCGGCTAAAACGCAGACGGTAGCGGGTTTGATTCCCGCCGCGGAACAAATGTTTGCATGATCTACAGATATTTGTTCTGGATCTGAATGGTTTTTCTATGTATTTTAAGTATGTATTCTCAAAAAAATGTATTTAAGTATATTAACAGTTATCTGATTCCCATAGTACACCAGTTTGGGGCTAGATAGCAATGAAATGTCCAGCAATATATATTTATTTTAATTTAACCCCTTTTTATAAGTAATTATTATTCTAGAAAGCAGTACTGTAATTTACGAGCAAACGATTTAAAATAAACACCCAGTTACCAGTACCTAAAATAATATATTCTTGCGTTCTTCAACCACGCATGCTCTTCGAGGATTATGGTAGACTGCTGGCATGAACCCTACATCCTTCTTCGGTACTTCAAGGAGTTAGGATTGTTGGGGTCAGACTAGAAAAGGGGCAAAGTCAAAGTCAAATATATATTTATTAGATCACTAGCTGTTGCCCGGGACTTGACGCGTTATACTACTAAATATTTAGGTGCCCTAGAAATAAAGCTAAACTCGCTGTTGCAACTTGACACCCGATTGTTATCCCATGGGAACTGATTTATGATATAAAAGGTAACCTATGTGGTGATCCAGATTATAATCTATGTATACACCAAATTTCATCGAAATCGGTTCAGCTGTTACGACGTGATTGAGTAATAAACAAACATCCAAACTTTCACATTTATAATATAAGTGTGATGATTGAGAATCTTAAATTCACGCCAGTTCCTCGCGTCCACACAGGGATGATAAGGTAATGCACAATACATCCGAATACGGTACGTCAGTGCAACTCTAACTTCCCCTAGAATGTCAATTTGCGTTATTCAAACCAAAATCTCTTCCGCTCTAGCTGCTGTGCCTAGTCCAGCGCTTAAATCCATGTCATCACCTACTTCCCAACAGGTTTGAAACCAATGTTACATTACAGAATTGACCTTGACCTCCATGTAAATCAGTTCTGCATAACCGGAAATTAGATAGCCAATCTACTTCCGTTTGTTACTGTCAATAACTTTCTTTTGTTTGTTTGACAAATATAGACAATGTATTGATGTCCTTTCAATATATAACATAATACAGCCTTCGTACGCGTGATTCGATTAGTGGGAACTAATTCTATATCCTGTTAGCGGATTTTCGGATTAGTTTTGTCAATTTTTTGTCAAGATAAATAGTAAGAAAGGTACATAAAAAATGTTGGGTTTATGATTTAATCCCGGCTTTTATAATGATCTCTAAACGTATTTAGCGACTAAACATGTTTATATTTAACGTATTTGTATAATTTGACAACTCCTTAAATCACTACTTAGCCCCTAAACACGTTTAGGCGCCGTTGCGCAAATCGCCCTTAGTTTTAGTTAAGAATGAAAAGAGGGAAATGACATAACATCCATCGACGTTGTGTTTTCCTACCATGATTCTCGGATTTCGTGGTGCAGTGGGAAAATTTCATGGTGCAGGAGACTACCTCCTAGCCCAAAACTAAGCAGAGCTTATACTATAGGAACCAGATAACTGATTTAGTACTTATATACATTTTTTTTTATAAATACATACTTATAATATAAAGAGAAACAACCAGACCCGGAACTAATATCTGTGGATCCAGCAAACATTTGTTCCGCGGCGGGAATCGAACCCGCTACCTCCTGCATCTCAGCCGGCTATTCGCCAACTGCACCGCGGAGGTCGTCCAATTGTTATTTATATTCACGTCTCAGCCGTCATCAATGTCATTATCCTAAACCTTTGACGTAACTACCATAGTATTCAATACATTGTGAACTTTATAACGGAGCGTTAAGATAGATTATTGTATAAAGGCAAGATGTACAAATAATTATGAAAGGTTTTTGCGCGCGCGCTTATTTGTGTTACTGGGTAAAGGGCAGCCGTGGAAAACGATAAACCGCTTTAGATGGTGTTTTCGCGGTTTTATATTAATTGGATAGACGTGGTAAAATGGAAGTGGTGTTACAGAATGCTTCTTAAACGGTTGTTTATTGAAACTTGAACTAACTGCAAGGTTTTGGTTGCTATCGTGACATTTGGTTGTATGAAAGTCAGGTTTTAATGGTTTCGTTTCTAAATCTCTAGAAAATGGTTTTATCTTTTGACGACCTCCGTGGCGCAGTGGACGTATAGCCGGCTGGGACGCAGGAGGTAGCGGGTTCGATTCACGACACGGAACAAATGTTTGCATGATCTACAAATATTTGATCCGGGTCTGGATGGTTTTCTATATATTATAAGTATGTATTTACAAAAAAAAGTATATAAGTATTCTATCAATTATCTGGTTCCCATAATCCCAAGCTCTGCTTAGTTTGGGTCTAGATAGCGCTGTGTGAAATGTCTACCAATATTTATTTATTTATAGCACTTTTTTATAGCAGTCGGCAATAATATAACACACGGCCGTTTTGGAAAAAGGTTCTTCAGTGGAGACCAAACACTGGAAAGCGCTGCTTAGCACAACCCTCAGTCATAAGAATTGCGTGGATACCTTTGCGCCATCTCATCTGTCTGGTACAGCAGTTGCGGCCGGTGCGGCGGCAAATTCAGCGAAGATCTCAAGCGGCGCAAATATGGATGTCTCGACAGAGTTTACGTATTTGAGCCATTTGTGGTCGAGACCCTGGGTTCATGGGGTACCGGGACCCATCGCGTTTTCTAAATTATTTCTGGGCGTCTGGTCGAAGCGACGTGTGATCCGAGAGCTAGCGCTTATCTGGTTCAACGCATAAGCATTGCAATTCAGTGGGGCAATGCAGCCAGTGGCTTGGGAACACTTCCGCCTGGTAGTGATCTGGAGCAAATGAGCTATCTATAGATTGTTTGCAGCGAATGGTCTTTAGATGGTTCAACTGTTTCTTCTGTATTTTATTCTAAATAATTGTATATTCATCTTTATATAAAAAAAGAAATTAATGAATGAATGAAATACACCAAGTAAAAATAAACAATAAATAACAGAACAATGGGCGGTCTTATCGCTAAAAGCAATCTCTTCCTGACTACCTTTACCAATACATGGAAAGACAATCTGTTAAAAGTGCTAGGAACCTTGCTAGCACGGAGGAGTGAGATTTGAGAAAAGGAAAAGGAAAGTTAAAATTAAGTTTAAAAAAATGATATAGTTTTGACTAATATGGGCAAGTAGTTATTATAAATATGGAATGTATTACGAACGAAAATGTGTGCTATGGGTTATGGGTAACTTGGGTAAGGCCTTTGTTCAGCAGTGTACATATGTATAACCAATTTTAGGAAAATTTATTTTGTAAATATTGATAGATATATATCGCACAATGTCCATTGTCAGCGTCCATGTCCATCTACGAGTATTTTATCTAAAAAAATCTCGTAATTTATTTAAATAATTAATATAAATACGGGATTTGCCTCGCACTGACATAGTTCGGAGCGCATCGCACTCATCCTGATGAAGGTTCACGAATTGAACCGTAACATTGTCGGTCGAAACACCGATATAATCCCGTATT
The DNA here is from genome assembly GCA_918857605.2 of Philereme vetulata. Taxonomy (NCBI): domain Eukaryota; kingdom Metazoa; phylum Arthropoda; class Insecta; order Lepidoptera; family Geometridae; genus Philereme; species Philereme vetulata. Next base: position 7,926,506 of record OU975422.1, on the reverse strand, counting down.
TATAATAATAAGTATTTTATCGTTTAGATTACGTATTTCGTTTTGGCAGTTCAGGCATTCTAAAGAAATTAGTGTGAAATTTTCAAATAAAAATAGGTTATGGTTAAGTTTTTGCATCGAGTATCTGAAATATTTAAATTAACCTCCGACGCAAAAAGAAGAGTTATAAGTTTGATGCCTATGGCTGTATCTGTGTCTGTCTGTTTATGGCATCGTAGTTCCCAAACAGGTGGACCGATTCAGGCTCGATTTTGTTTAATATAAAGCTAGTTGGGGTAGTTTTAGCTTTGTTAGTTTTGCCCCAAACGCAAAAAGAGGGCGTCGGGATTTTTATTAGAACAGTTAAATAGCGTCGCTGTCAGTTCAAAAGGACATATGTCAAAATTCCTTTTTTTTTCAAAAGACGTATAGTCCCGAAAATCATGTTTGAAGTGAAACTTGTTACCAGGCACCTTATAAATCCGTAGATTTGTTTAATTTAAAGCTTGTCCCTGAATATTGTTAGACTATGAATCCAATTTAAAAAATATACAGTTTTTTGTGTCTCCTGATAACCTACTGTTTTATCATACAACCTTTTAAACTGACAGCGACGATAGTGACAATCGCATCTCTTGCAGTGGCGTAACTTGATAATACCAACTTTCAAATTCCAATTATTTTAATGCTAATTTAATCGACGAAACTTAGATTCGATACTGTCTTTGTAAATAATCGATTAGTTTTGATCGAAAAATCGATCTCACAATTTTTTTATTATACCCTTCTTTTGATTTAGTGAACTATCAAATATCAGATAATTATGATTTTTTATTAGGGTAACTATATTAGGGTTCCGTACCCAAAGGGTAAAACGGCATCCTATTACTAAGGCTCCACTGTACCACTGTATGTCTGTCTGTCTTTCCGTCTGTCACCAGGCTGTATCTCATGAGCCGTGATAGTTAGACAGTTAAAGTTTTTAAAAATGGTGTATTTCTGTTGCCGCTATAACAACAAATACTAAAAACAGTATTAAATCAAAATTTAAGGGGAGATCGCATACCACAAACGTGATTTTTTTTTTGCTCGTTTTAGCTCGATATTAATAACGGCAACAGGTAGACGCTTGAGATACCCACAGAATATTTAGTTATATATTCATTTTAAAATAAACTCGTAATAAACTGACTCGCACTTGGCTGGTTTTATTTTATTGTACCCTTCTTTTGATTTAGTGAACTATCAAATATCAGATAGTTATGTTTTTTTTTTATTAAGGTACGTATTAAAGTTTCAATTGAGTATATAATAGAAACGCCAAACGTCTAAACCTACTATTGATATTAAAATTGCCACTAAATTTGTTATATGAGTGGTTGCTAATGAGCTGTGTAATATTATTGCATAATTTATTGTTTAATAAAGTCTTATTTTGCTATGTTTATTTCAAGGATTAGATTTCAACGCATGTCATTCTCTCAACTCACCAAGTGTAGAGTGATTTAAACACACAACTATCGCGGCGGGGGGGGGGGCGTTCTAAACCCCCCCCCCCCCCGCCCCGCCCCTCAAAATATTAAAAAATTTACATAATTATAATGAATTATAGGAGAGGACATAGTTATATTACATTATATTACTTATAGTTCCTGGAGAGCAATGAGGGAGGCCTTTGTCAGCAGTGGACGTCCTACGGATTATATGATGATGATGATAGGAGAAGCGAGGAGTAGAAATTATTACATTTATATTTTATGTAAACATTTTTATCACTTGCCGATTAGGTTTATGACCGACAACCAACCTTCTGTTGTTTTCATTGTTTTATCCTATGGATTTTTATGTAATTTCATGCACATTTTTGTGGTTTTATATTCATGAACAGCTTCATAACTTTTATTGAGTTAATACTTTTATTAATTACTAATAAACTGATTTTTACCTTTGAAGTAATTAAATAATGCACATAAAGGATAATGTTTACATAATAGACACTTAAGAAACTCTCATAAGTTCCGTGTTTGTTGGTTTTCGTTTAGATGCTCTTTCATTAACAATTACACTATACCTTTTTTTTATTGATGATAGTCAAGCGCTTGACCACTACCTCACCTGGTGGTAAGTGAAGGTGTGATCGAAGATGAAGCACGCTTGCCTGGAAAGAACCTATTCACTCTGGACTCCGAGATTATACATATAATAGTTCGGAAAAACATACGCCGGAAGTGAGTTCCTCTCCTTACTTGTGCTAACAAGAAAAGTTGAAGCAAATCGTTTGGTACGGCAAGGATATGCCGACCAGGTATGGGTGGTACTTCTCGGTATGTCTGAATTTATGGTCGTGTAAGGGGGAAGGAGGGATAAGATCATGAAGATCTTGGATACATTCACCAAAATGAATCTTATAAAAAACTGAAAGTCTGGCTACTCGGCGTCTGTGCTCTAGACATTGTAAATTGGCTTCCACTAGGAGTCATCACCATTGAGTCTAGCAGCACGTTGCTCAATGGAATCAAGGGCTTCAAGCTGATGCTTGGCCGAGCCATCCAAGATATCCCGATACCTACTTGCTGTTATATTTTTTTTATAAATAGGTATTTACATAACAAAATAAGTAATTTATAATTTACAAAGTACTTACATTACATAACATTAAAATTATACTGGACACACATGAATTCTTGTTATAACAAACAAATAAATTCAAACCATCTTTATAAATAAATCTATTAGCTCACTTATCTTTAACAGTATTGCCAACATGACGCAACACAATCGCATCGGAAGCGGGAAATATTATGTCACCTCTTGCGTCTACGTTACGTTGACGGTAGTATAGAGAGCACTTGCCTTTATGGCTAGGACGAAAAAATTCAGAACCTATAAGTTCCGGTGTTTTCTTGATACTATTTTCTTGAGAATATGGGATGGTTATAACATTACCTGTAAGTGGCAGTGCCACGACTAAAATACAGAAGAAACAGTTGAATCATCTAAAGACCGTTGCAAACGATCTATAGATTTATAGATATCACTACTAGGCGGAAGTGTCCCCAAGACACTGGCATTGCCCAGCTGACTTGCAATGCTTATGCTTTGACCCAGATAAGCGCCAGCTCTCGGATCACACGTCGCTTCGACCAGACACTATCTTATTTTACTAAGTACGGGAGTTATCACTTCTATAGGTGTTGTGGCTAACAATGATAGACACTAATAAAATATGTTCACGAATTGTATTACGCTCGTATTTTCTAGAATGATTAAAGTATATTGCGAAAGTTTTCAAAGTAGGTCAAATTATCTAATCTTAACTATGTTTATCAATGTAGTACGGTAGTTTTACTGTACAAGAGGTAGCTAATCGTGTAACGGGAATATATTTAGGTATATTTTTGTAGGTACCTACGTCAGACGCTTAGCTAATTTGTTTGCTAATGACAACAGCGTTTTAGCCGCAACGTTGACACTGACAAAAAGTTATCAGAAAGCTATTGTGATGAAGATGATTCACGGTAAAATAAAACAAACCATACAAAAAGTTACGTTCGTTTACCTCATAATTTTCTAAGAAATACTTACTATAGATATTAATATCAATTCGCCCCAAAACCCTAAGACTTATTGATCTGTCTTTATCCACTAAAGTATCTAAATAACTGCATAAGGCTAAAAATAAACTAATGCTACAAAGTTGCAAGAAAACGAAGCGAAGAGGCAAACGTGGGGGCTTATCATGTTCATAAAATTAAAGGGATCTAAAGGCTTTATCACACTAAACCTTTATCATGGATTGTCTCAGACAATTTAACGTGTGACGCAGGCCCTAAAACGTGGCTTACATTTTGTACTTTGGAACTTTTTAGATGGTACTTGGATATAGATAAAAACACCCAACCAGTTACACGTCATATTCTGACCGCACAAGGATTGAATGGGCCGTGGGTACCAACTATGAGACCATCACTGAGTCTCTGAGGTCATTACTCGGCATAAGGGTATCTGTTTGGGTCTTTTGATCTGCTGTCTTCTCCTTAAGTTCATATTACGTGAACCTTATTGTAAAAGTAACATTAATATTGGGTCTTAAGCTTCGTTTTAGAAAAATATGTATATTATTTTTAGAAATCTTTAGTTTTATGGTTATAAGTTGGTCCCAGGTGCTCTTTTAATCCATACCTATTAGTTAAAGGGCTGATTCCGCGGGTAGAAATCTAAAAGTGAGCAATTTATTGCATTTTGAGGATATATTCTGCTCATCACGCTGAAAATCCTCATCAGATCTACTCCATTTTTTTTATGAGACCAAGTTAAAGTAATAGATAGTTCAGGTATAAAAAGAACCATCGCAATCGAATCTTATAAAGCGGAGATATCAAATAGCCCTCTTTTTGCCCCTTTTTTGGGGAAGTACCTCTCCAATCAAGAATCCCCGATGACAAAAATATATATCAAGTCATATGTATACACTTGGTATACAGGTCCTCCAGATCGGTTGGAAAATACGACCTGTAGGTACCAATACACTGACACAAGAAAGCAAATTTTTCCAGACTTGAAGCAGATACGCTGTATAAAGTATCTTAGAAAAAACATCGCAAACAAAGTGTTTACACACACAAAATCAATTTTCTCAGACGTTTTATTGCCGCGAAAACGTACAAATACAGGTGAAAACAAATGAAGCATGGCGCCCACATCAAAAATGATTGTTATTTTATTGCAGAACGCTATAAAAATCTGTTTTTAATATTGTAAACATGTAAATTAACATGTCTTCATCCATATTCGTCTGGAGAAATAAAATGTGTTAGCGAGTTTAAATGTCATTTGAATAAATCAACTTATAATAAAAATAAACATATGGTTTATATGCCCATACAACAAACGTGATTTTTTGGCCGTTTTTATAGATAATGGTACGGAACTCTTCATGCGCGAGTCCGACCAGCACTTGACCAGTTTTTTTTACAAACTATGCCGAAAACCTTAGAATTTGGTACACTAGAGTTGGCTAGTAGGTAATTACTACTTTACGACGTCACATCAGCCCCACCTTAGTTTCGTCCAAGAACCGAGCACTGCCCCGCTCCAAAACTGCCATATCACGATCGAATCACAGCCGCATTGTTTTCATTACACAATGCAGTGTAAAGGCCTGCCTTAGGCGCATAATGCAAACTTGGTTCTGTTCCCAATTAGTTAGCACAATGATATCTTGGTTAAAGAAATGGTGACAAGTTTGGTGGTTCAATATTTGTCAGATACCAAATTCATATGAGGAACTCATGAATGAAAAGGAGGTTGATAATCTTTATTTAAGTCGTGCATTCTTTGTTTAGTTATTGCTGAACATAAGTCAAAGGCAAACAGAGTCTAAGATAATTTTGCTTTCAAATTTCGAACATCTAGATGGTAAATACTAAACGAGAATTCAAATAAAGAAAATTATATCATAGTAGAATGACGCTGCTAGTTAACTTTGACAGTTGCTCACATGTCAAAATAATTTACGTCAAATGTTAATAACAGCATTTACAGCTAAGGAATGTAATATACATAATCCCAAATAAAGTCCTTGGGGCACGCGAGTTCCTTTCATTGTGCTCATTTGAACCATTGTCTGATAGGTCATTGTCTGCATTCACATATTTACATACAAACGAATCATTTTCACATGTACTGCATTATGTAAAGTCAGATAGTTGGCCAGTTGTACGGCGAAGGATGTCCTCTTTAGAATAATTAGTTAATTCCTTTTCTGTCTTTTGGTCGAATGTGACGCCGAAATCAGTAAGTTAGAAATTAATGGTACATTAGACTTTTCATCTCATAAGTTGGAGATTACAAAGTAATGAGTAAAATTTAACAGGAATATCCCACGTCATCATTTTAAGTTCTAGGAGTCAAGTCAAAATGGCGTCCGCGATGTCAGCATGATATATAAAAATAAGTATCAACCTAAATAGTTATCATAAGGGAAATAAATAGGTTTAATTAGTTATTATTTATAACAAGATTAATGCAACATAGATTATATAATTCATTCATTCTATAACTGCACAACACCCGTTAACACATCGTCAAAACTTTAATAAACGTCACTTTGACAGCTCGCACGATCTCCACATTGTGATCCGCGGCTCTTATTTAATAACAATAGAAAGTTGTTATGTAAATTCTTACAAAGTTCACTTTCCGACGAGTAAATACCAACTGTCAAATTAAATAACCGTAATAACTGCATAACTATCTTCCGTCAAAGCGACGTAACCAATACAGAAAACTCTTTTTCTTGATTAGTTTTCCTTTACATACCAGAAATGCATCTGTCAAAAATCTTCGTACTCTAGTTTAGAAATCTAATAGATCCGATTTGAGGTCTATCATTTGGGTGTGATAACTTTGTACGTGCATCTACACCAGAAATAAAAAAAAACACATTATCATCCACAGCCCGACTTCACCCACTGCTGGGTTCCCCAAGTTTGAACCATCAGCCACGATCCTGCGCTAGTCTCACCCATTGACGGCCCGCGACTCTAACGATGTCGTCCCCTCATCTGGCTGCTGGACGTCCTACCCTTCTACAGCCATTCCTCGGCCACCATTCAGTCGCTGCCCTGCTCCACCTGTCATCACCATGTATTGCCAAGTGTCCCGCCTAAGACCATTTGAGCTCCATAACTCGATTCCCAACGTCATGGACCTTCGTTCTTCTACGGATCTCGACGTTTGGAACTCGATCTAAGAGTTTGATTCGGCATCAAACTCTTAGATCGAGTTCCAAACGTCGCTCCATGGCTCTCTGTGCAGCTCTTAACCTGTACACAGCCTCCTGCGTGAGCGTTCATGTCTCGGCACCATAACTAATGGTGGGCAGAACACATTGGCTAAAACCATATAAATCCTAATAATTATTATGTTTATCAATACATTATTCCCTTAGTTACATTATTCCCGACATCCACGGGAAGAAAGAGAGGGGCCCAAATTCTATGCCGGAGACGCCCATCTCCAGGGAATACACCAGGAGATGGAGCTGCAGCATCTACATGTGTCTCTAGACCCATACTGCGATCACCAATCCGCCTGCCAAGCGTGGTGATTATAGCAACCGTTGACCCGTCTCAAGGAATCTTTATTGACATTTTTGATTTTTATTCTCCCAGCATTAATAAAATAAGAAAGAGAGAAATGACAGAAATTAAAGTTCTTCAGATATCAACCGGAAGCAATCAATGTCAAATCACAGGTATTTAAAAATCTTATCATTCAATACATTCATTAATCACAGATCACAAAGCTAGTGACCGAAATCGATCGAAAGATACCGCTTCATTCACTTCCTGTATGCAATTGTTTTTTAATCAAAATCAAGGACTAGCATTCGCAAAGTTCAATTGAAAACAATTGAAGTGCTTGCATTGACTTTAGGCATGTCTTTAAGGAAGTATTAATTAATGTTATGTGGCCGTTTTGAATCGATTGCAATAAATTCCGTTATTGGATCACGTTTTAGACATAAGGTTTATGAAGTAGCTACCTTGCTCTACATTTGTTTGTACGGGGATAAATTATACAGACATAACATTATTTTGTTATAGAGAAAACTGCCAAATTATTCCTAATTAATTATAATAATAATAAGACGACCTCCGTGGTGCAGTGGGCGAATAGCCGGCATAGACGCAGGAGGTAGCGGGTTCGATTTCCGCCTCGGAACAAATGTTTGCATGATCTACAGATATTTGTTCCGGGTCTGGTTGTTTCTCTATATATATTATAAGTATGTATGTATTTACAAAAACAATGTATATAAGTATTCTATCAGTTATCCGGCTTCCATAGTACAAGCTCTGCTTAGTTTGGGGCTAGATAGCGCTGTGTGAAATGTCCATAAATATTTATTTGTTTATTTTATAACACCGTGATAAGTGGAAGGAAGAGGGAAAATGCCTTTGCCCATCAGTGGGACAGTAAGGGCTAGTAAAAAAATCCCTAAGAATAATTTATAAATATTATAATAAACGCTGTGTTTATCAAACTACGACGCTCCAACGATCTGTAAAATGATCCCTAAGATCTGTAATATTTATACTAATATTATAACGAGGAAAGATTGGTTTGTTTGTATTGAATAGGCGCTGAAATTACAGGACTGATTTAAAAAAAATTTCACTCTTGGGAAGCTACACTATCCCCAGGTGACATAGGCTACTTTTTATCCAACTGCGCAGAAGTAGGGTTATGTTTTTATTGAAAAACTACGCGTGAGAAGCTGCGGATTTGTCAGCTAGTTTCTTATAAAACGGAAAAAATACAGCGATTTGACTAAAAACCTACAATATTTTTCTAATAATCTCTGTTGAATACTTATTTATAGGATATGCCTAAAATCTGTCAAATTATCACTCAGATCTGTCAACTTCTCCCTGATCTGTCAAAAGATCCCTTAATTATATCAAAATGATCCCTAAAATCTAGCAAATGATCCGTGAAATCTCACAATTTTATCCTGTAATCTATAAAAATTATCCCTTAGCAATATAACTTCGTGGCAAGAGGGCGTGTGTCATGACATCACAGATGACGCGGCGCGCGTGAAAACGAAAGTGCTTCGAGAACGAAAGTGGATAGCCCCCGGCCTGATCTGCTTTGTACACGCGTAACCGGGTTAAGAATTATGTAGTTTCGTAAGACGTATCGCTGTTAAGTAGAATGCAGGATTGTTTTTGATTATGTAAGTATACCTTTAGATGTATTAATTAAAGATGATTTGTAAGGCGCCTGTTGTCAAGGTGCAGCATTAGCACTTCCTTTGCCGTAAGACCATTGGTCATTAATGGTACCACGGCAAAAAAAACTGCCACGAAATGGAAATGACTAATAGTATCACGGCAAAGAAGGGCATTAGCTAGTTAAAGAATAGGGCGATTGGCCTGGGATAAGAGATTTAATCCTTATTTCTTATATCCTTATTCCTATATTAAAGGTTGTCTGGAAGAAATCGCTTCAAAGCGATAAGACCGCCCATTGTACTATTTTGCTTTGTGTCTTCTATTTAGTCTGTAATTTTTATTTTTTAATGTGTACAATAAAGTGTTTTCATTCATTCATTATTTACACTATCGATTGGTGCATACGATTCTCGAATATCAAGTTTAAAAAAAGTGAAATGCAATTCCCTACTTTTTTAAATTAAAGGTTTCCTTTAAGTAAAATTTAATAACTAACTTCTATTAGGGTAATCTACCTCCAGGGCCCGTTCGTTCTTTCCATATGAAGTATGAATTTGGAACATGCCCTTTCAGTACCTCAGTTTTAAATGCCACGCGGTAACTCATTTAAACAGTCGCCATAAGTATGAATAAATAAATATTATGACATTCTTTTGTCAAAACAGCTATGAAAATCTGATTTATGTACACAAAAATATTAATTTTTTTAAGAAAAATAGCGATAATCATAATTTTAATACTAGAAATACAGATAAACTCGCTGTTGCCACTTGTAGACTCCATAAAGTTAGTAGATCGTTTAAAGGGCAAGGTGCTTTTATAACAAACTCCCAAGTGATGTACAAAAATTGACAATTAACAAATTTAAAAACGTAATTAAACAAAATCATTATAAGAAAGCTTGCTATAAAATATCGGATTATTTAGATGATAGAGAAGCTTGGGATTGAAATTGCTCCAACTCGTTCAAAAACGTTATAATTTAGACGTAATTTATTTTCTTTATTGTGTGTTCTACAAGGATCATTAAAAATTACAACCAGCCTTGTTTCTTGCCTTTCTTTTCTGGCTTGGTGGCGAAGGAATAGGCAGTAAAATTGACATTTCAAATCCTTGTGATTTTAATGAATAAAAAGATTTTGATTTTGAGAATGTTACTCATTTCAAACGACGCTTTCTTATGGAAGACGGATATCATTACAATATGACTCAGCCAATTATTACGGGCATGTCCAATAATTGAACACATTTTACGTTTTAGCACTATAGTGTTAGAATAGTATATTATGGTACAAGTGAGCTAAGTTGCTCATTATACTCGAGGTGCTAGACAAAATTTGTCTAAAACCATTGCACTTCCCACTTTTTTATTTTAAGTTTCTTGGAAAACAATACATATACGGCAATTGAGACGATTCACTATCCTATGCATACCTTTTATTTTTTTATGTAGTGTTACATACGTTTTGATTTAGAAGACGTCAAGTAACTTTTGAATAAAAATATAACCGACTTCAGATAACCGTAGAAACCAAACTACTCAACCAATTTTAATCAAATTTCCATGGGATCATCTAATAGTATATTCTTTTAAATAAACAACTAATTTTTCATATCAGTTGACATAAAACGGAGTTCTGAGCTAACAAACATAACATAACATATAAATTAAACAATTTTATGACTTAAATTGTTTTCTCATGAATGCCATTGAAAATGAAAATGAAACCACACGGGAAGCACCAGCTTTCAAATAAAAAAAATCATCAAAATCGGTTCACCCAGTCGAAAGTTCTGAGGTAACAAACATAAAAAAATAATACAGTCGAATTGAGAACTTACTTCTTTTTTGAAGTCAGTTTAAAATAAAGTTTTCCTTCAGTTTTCAGTTTAACAAGCATAAAGAAAAAATGGACCTGGAAATGGATACAAATGTTTATAAAATCCATACTGTTTTCACTACTCAAAGATATAATGGTCATTCATAAGGTTTTTGAAAAAGTTTGTTTAATACAAAACGTGATTGAATTCATAGATATACAATAAAATATCAATATAGTATACACGTTCAATATTCGCAAAAAGCAATAGAAACTATTATTACCAAAACAACTAGAGAGCAATAAAAGATCGATTCGAATTTTCCCAGCGGTCTTATTGCGAAACCAGCCGGTGCGTTAGTGGAGCAAGGTCGAGCCAAGATGGCCGCCAAGCGACATGGCACATCGAATGTCAGCTAGGCTTTCGCGCCAAAACCGTACCTCATTGATTTTCGCGCTTTTTCCCTTTGTAAAAGTGAGGTTATAAATAGCTTACATGTATTGTAGAAATATCCTCCGGCAAACCGTTTGTACCGGGTCTGGTTATTTTTTCTATATATTATAAGTATGTATTTACAAAAAAAGTATATAAGTATTCTATCAGTTATCATCTATCAGTTCTATATATTATAGTACAAGCTCTGCTTAGTTTGGGGCTAGATAGCGCTGTGTGAAACATCCAGCATTATTTATTTATTTAATATATATTTGCAAAAAGCATAGATAACTGACTCGCCGTGGGTTCATGCGCGTAGATTGTCTGTAAACACATTACTTGTCCTTCTTTTTTTTTAATCGCAGTTGGTTAAAAAGTAACCTAGGTCTCATTCCCGGTTATCAATCTAATATACCAAATTTAACAAATATCGGTCGAGCCGTTATGTCGTGAAAACGTAACAATCAGACCAATATACTTTAAAAATTTATAATATTAGTACTTATCTAAATCTATTTAAGGTAATAATATGGCTTGTACTTGTTCCTTTAATTCATTAGTTAATTCTTTATTTCATTAATGACGGGGTCTTATATCCGTCGCTAACCAGCTACGACTCGTTTCTCCTTGATAATCTGTCAAAAGTTTGACACTAGTTTGACACTTATTCAAGGAGATACGAGGCGTAGTCGGTTACCGACGGATATAGGAACCTGCCATTAGTTCTTGAAAGATCGTTTTTTAGCGATAAGACCGCCAATATACATTTTCTTTTGTCTCATTATGTTGTATCTAGCTTTAAAGGTATAATAAACAATTTTCATTCATTCATTCATTCTTTTAGTTCCATTTATTTATAAACACATTCTCTATTCGTTTGTCTGTCTGTGTGTGTTTTTCTAACGATTTAATCAATTCATCCTACTAAACTTTGTCCACGTTTAATAAGCCTTAAAAATAAGACATCGCCAGTCTCAACAAAAGTGAGAGTGAATCATTTTCACATATCTTCAATATTTCTCATACATTTTGTAACACACAAGGTCGATCGGACGTACAAATAGCACTCACCAGCCGTGTGAAAAACTGCGCTGTTGCGACGTCGGAACCAACGCATTATACGTTGGGAAATATCCGATAATTTCGATATTAAACTCATGATTTAAATTCAAGTGCTTCTAAGATCTTATGCGAAATGGAAGTACTTTAGGCCCACGTATGATGTTTGGGCATTCAAATGGCCAATTGTATTGTGCAGGCTTGTAACCTTTTGAGCTGTAAATGTTGGTCTTGTAAAGCTTGATCCTACAAAGAATATGGAAATTTAATGACTTTGACAGTTGTAAATATGCCAAACTGTAGAATACCGTCATTATACCTACCGTTTCTACCACCCTGAATTGATCCTTAATTTACGACTAAAGCTCATTTTGACCCGTTAAGGACCACGCCAATACATTTTTGTATGTTTGTGGTGTCTGACAGATTAAATTATTGTTTACTTATTGAAAAGAAATCATTACGGCGTATTCATTCATCGAAATTTAAGAAGTTGGTTTGTATATCTTTACGACAAATTTTGACAAAAAATTACCATATATCACCTTAATTGCTGTCCTATACAAAAGACTTCAACGCGCTCATCTTATCATTTTAAACTATTTTTATCAATGCATTTTAGGCTATCCGTCAAAATCTATTCTACCAATTGACATTACAAGTGCCTCTTTGTTTAAAGTGGAGTATCAACATTTTTTAAACGTTGATAAATATATTCGAAACATCATTCTCCCGGATTTTTGTATTATACATTCTACCATATTGAGAGCTGGTAACACGATTCTTACAATACACTTATGCAACTTAATTAATTGATCTATCTTTGATTCCAACAGCACCATCTATTTAGAAAGTTAACTAGAGACAATAGTATTTTCTCTCGCATAACAATGGATATTAAGTTGATGTTTTTATGTGTTGGAATATACACGTCAATCAAAGCTAAAACATTTGGTAATCAAATCTTATTACCAAGTTTTTACCGTATGTACTATGTAAGTTGTCTAAAATGTATATGAAGCTACAGAGAGTTTAAGAAGTTCCTGCTAAATACTCTAAGCTAGCCAACAATCTACCTTACCTTAGTGGCTGCCGTTTTTATCTTTTTGACACTTTTGGTGCCTTATACCACTTTCGAAGTCGAACTACTTTTATGTTATAATTTCTGACACCCCATTTATCTAAATCCACTCAGTATTTTAAATGCTATGAGTTTCATTATTATAGACATACTGCTTTACATACAATAATCCAATTCTGCTAAGCAAGAGTAAAATAATATTCATTCATGATGATAATTTTTTGTTCGATAAATAAAAACATTCTACCCAATCAATTTATCACTGGAAATTTAACATAATTTTACTACTAGTTAATATATACAAAATTTTAATAACTCTTTTTTTGTGTTTTAGGGGTTGATATAGCCCAAAATAACACTCCAGTTAAACTAGCTGTATATTTAAATAAAGTGGTCTGAATCGGCCCATCTGTTGGGGATTTACGATACCACAAACATACAGTCATACAGTCAGACAGACATGACATAGGCATAAAACTTATGACACCTCTTTATGAGTTGGGGGGTTAATAAATACTTGCTTACGTTCATTGCCGCAGGGACCCAAATTGAGTCTTGGCCTCCGATATAAGAGCTCTCCTCTTTCCTTTGTCCATTGCTATCTCTTGTCAGTCTATAAATAGCCAGTTGCTCAGTGTAATAAATACTTATGGCGGGTTCCTATATCCGTAGGTAACCGACTACGCCTCGTATCTTGAAAAAGTGTCAAACTAGTGTCAACTTTAGACAGGTTTTCAAGGAGAAACGAGTCGTAGCTGATTACCAATATAGGAACCCGCCATTTGTCGAACAAAAAATGAATATAGGCCACATAAAGAGGCCTTTTTCAGGCACACGTTACATATTGCAAGACATAGCATCGATATTGACTGGTACTAATCCCTACGTCCTTCACTATGTAAATAGCATTATATCTTTACAAATAGCATGTAACCTTGCTGACCGGACGGCAAGGCATATAACTAGAACAAATATTGTCTGTCTGACTGTAATTCTAAATGTTTAGATATATCCGTGATTAGAATTGGTATTTGGGTGGATATTTATCATAGGTCCTGTTTTAACAATCAGTTAGGTTTGTAGCGTAGCACGCTTCCCCCCCCCCCCCAATGTTTTTGATTTGATTTTTGATTTGATTATGTGTCTTTTGTGTCCGAACCTAATAACCGCCATTGCATTTATTAAAGGGACTGGATGTTTGTAAATAGGACGCTGATTTTGTTGACGTATTGTGGTTTTTAAAAGGGCCCGCTTTATGTGGAATACCAAGAAGCTCGCATATTTTTGTTCACATTTTAGTCAGGCATACCATTTAAGATTTTATCTTTTCCATTTTTTTTTACTCGATGTCAGTCAACTTTTGCTTTCTACCTCACGACCTTGCGTTTTGTTCCGTTTTGAGTCATTGTCAGTACTCGTGCAAGTTAAACAATCAAGCGTTTCATTCTTTACGAATTATATAGTCTTTTCTGCTTCCACACCGTCTCATGCATAAGCGAGCCGCGTCTTTGGTGCGCAGGCTGCGGGCCAGCTCCAACACCGTCTTGGCAATGATAGCCGGCAGAGTAGACTGTCCGTACACTAGACATTGCTGTCACATATATGTTCTTAAAAACCCTGTTTAAAATAGTAGGTACCTTTTGTGCTGTGTCCTTTTATAAGCTACATAATTTCTTGATATAATTTTCGAAGCAGGCGATTTTTATCCGTAATGTAGAGGTACATTACGGATAAAAATCGCCTGCTATAACTGCTATTATGAACCATAACGGTTCCCATCTCTAAATAAAATTGCTTATATCATTACCATTGCATAAAATGGTCTACTCATTTGTGAGAGTGATGAACGAAAACCTGTCACGACCACTTCATCACTAATCCAATTTGTAAGAACAAAAAGCAATCAAAATACTTGATTGCTTAAGTAGTTCAGTCGAGCGAGGTGATCTACACACAAGTAAATCTACATAAGTTCAGTAGCTGGTAGGTAAAAGTGTGGTATGTGACATTGTTACCTTCCCACTTCTTCCGTGTAGGGTAGGCTTATTGTCAGGGTTGTATTAAAATTTATTGAGGTTTTGAAGATGAGCTGTCTATAGATTGTTCGCAACTGTATTTAGATAGTTTTAATGTTTATTTTTATTTCAAAATGGGCAAAAAATTGCAAAATGGGGTTACTAGGCCAAGTGTCAAATAAAATAACTTAATTTACACATTCCAAAACCTTTTTTTATGTCGTATAGTTTTGGAGTTATGATGAAAAATAACGCAAAAAATAAAACGAAGTCTATATCTATAATAGTGTATGGCTAGAAATATATCTTCTTCTTTTTATATTAAACTTGTAGACATACAAGCTGACGGGCCTCCTGATGTTAAGTGGTCACCGCCGCCTATAAACACCTGCAGCACTCGTGGTATGAATGAATGAATGAAAACACTTTATTGTACACAGTATAAACAAAAAAAAATACAAACAAAATATAAAGCAAATAGAACAATGGGCGGTCTTATCGCTGAGAAGCGATCTCTTCCAGACAACCTTTCGTTCGTGGTACTGCACTTGCGTTGCCTACCACTTAGGTAATATCCTATTTATACCTCTCTTGAAGGCGTTCAGTATGAAGCCCACCGGATAAACCTCCGGAGGAAGGTCATTTTACATGTTGCAGGTGCGTGAAAGAAACGATCGGGTAAAACGCACCGTGTGAGACTTCCACGCGTCTACAATATGTGGGTGAGCTCGTTGCCGGTTGCGGGAGGTTCGATGGTAGAAGTGGGAAGCAGGGATTAAATTGAACAGCTCTTCAGAACATTCGCCGTTATATATTTTATAGTCTTATAAGTTTTCTTGGTTTACTGCTCAAATAACGATAGCGCTGCTAAATCAATATAAACCTAGGTAGATACGGAACCAAGGGCGGATCCAGCTTTGGTGCCAGGGGGGGTCACATAGTCGTGGTCAAGTCACAAGAAGTTATAATTTAATTTTTATAATCATGGATACAAGTAAAAAGTACGTATTTTATTAATGTACTGTACGTAAAATACCTATATTTAAATAACAAAATCAATATTTCAAATCAAAATATTATTTTAAATTAATTAAATATTGAAAGTACTTACATAAAATCTATATTGTGACATAAAATATAATAATATACAAACATTATGTTTCATAATTTTAATTAGTGGTCCCTCTCGGTCCTGGACCTAGACCAGGGGGGGGGTCATGCCCCCCATGACCCTCCCCCTGGATCCGCCCTTTTACGGAACCCTCAGCAAGCGAGTCCAATTCGCACTTGGCCGATATAAGAGTTAAATACGCCTGTCCAGCACTCAGCACTTAACTGTCCAGCATTTAGCTTTTGAGAGGGTATTTGGTTGCTCGAATACCCGCTCTATACTGATAAGTAATAAAAAGTAACTCTGTCTCTCTCTGTCTCTTTGCCTTTCTATTTCTATTTCACCAATAAGCGGCAGGATCGTTTTCGATAACATTTGGTATATAGAAAGATTTTAACCTGGATTTAAACATAAGCTACTTCTTATTGACAGACAATGCGTGCGAGGCCGCGGGCGGAGCTAGTAATTTGATAATACCTAGGCTACTAAACACCTGTTTCTGATTCAATAGCTTTATACCTACTAGTATTTACATTATTCAGAACACAGATTCAGAAGTATTCAGGACATAAATACACTCAAATTACCGATGCAATTTATCAACTCGATCCAACATTAATAATATTCTAAGAATCAAATGAATGTAACAGTTCCACTATGGTATTTATGCGCAGTCTAAATCTAGAGCAATATTATCATGAATATTCATATAGATATATAAAGAAACTCTTAATTGTACTTCACAAGGATTTTAATTAAAATAAAATACATTAAAAAAAAATCGTGATTTATTTTAAACATTATTATAAATATGTATTAACATAACATTATTATTATTATATATATATATATATTTGATGTTTCGTTCGTATTTTTCAATATATATCTTAGTATTATTTTCTATTGTAAAATTTTTCCTGCTACATTATGTCATGCATTACTTACAAAAATATTTTTTCAACACTACGCAAAGGTTAACTGGAAGAGAATGCTTGCTAGCATTAAGTTCGCTATGTAGAGATATATGTATTTTAAGCAATAAAGAATTTTCAATCAATCAATAAATCTGGGATTTATCACGTACCGTTTTATCGGTGTTTCGACCGACAATGTTTTAGTTCAATTCGTGAATCTTCACGACACGAGATCCAGAAAATTGAGGACGATATCGGCATACAGCTAGTAAATTGATATATTAGAAATCCTTAGAAGTGGGTGGATAAATGACGCAGATCGCACAAATTTAATTAAACTACTTAGTACTGCATATTCTGTACAATGTACAATCAATTCAATTAATGTTCCAACCAAATGGCCAAATACTGGGCATTATTGAAAGTCACGAAGTACTGACCTTACCCAAGGCCCTTAGGCCTTCTCGTGACATTCAGTTGTCAATACGGATGTACTTTGCAAACTGGATTTCTGTTACTGTTATTGTTGTGTACTTAGTTCGTTGCTGTCTAAAAGACAAACTATTATTATTATTTGGAGCCTGTACTGTCGCACTGCAGAGCAAAGACCTCCCTTCCTTCCTTCCACTCCATTCTGTCATGCGTGTGTAGTCCAGTCTTCCATATACGTAATAAATATAAATAATAACTATTAATATAATACAAATCTTTATTTCAGGCAAAAATATAAATGTACAAGATATTTAAGTTAATTAATATATAATAATTAAGACGACCTCCGTGGCGCAGTGGGCGAATAGCAGGCTGAGACGCAGGAGGTAGCGGGTTCGATTCCCGCCGCGGAACAAATGTTTGTATGATCTACAGATATTTGTTCCGGGTCTGGATGTTTTTCTATATATTATGAGTATGTATTTACAAAAAAAACAAAATACAAGTATTCTATTAGTTATCTGGTTCCCATAGTACAAGCTCTGCTTAGTTTGCGGCTAGATAGCGTTGTGCGAAATGTCCAGCCACATTTATTTATTTATTCTACAGCCTATATAAATAAATAAATAAATATTGCTGGACATTTCACACAGCGCTATCTAGCCCCAAACTAAGCAGAGCTTGTACTATGGGACCCAGATAACTGATATTATACTTATATACTTTTTTTTGTAAATACATACTTATAATATATAGAGAAACAACCAGACCCGGAATAAATATCTGTAGATTATGCAAACATTTGTTCCGCGGCGGGAGTCGAACCCGCTACTTCCTGCGTCTCAGCCGGCTATTCGCCCACTGCACCACGGAGGTCGTCGTAAATATATGCCTTCGTGACTAACGTACATGTATACACTTAAAACTATTTGCTGACACGTACAGACGGCGACATGTGACGCGCTTGCCCTGTGTCGTGTGTCGTGTGTGTACAAAGGTTACAGAGTAGACAGTGCAGCATTGGACATCCCAGTACAAGGTGCAAAGACGACCTAGTACTTTAACGGGAGCCATTGGGCACAGACCACCTAGAATCGTTCTCACATCTGGAACGGTGCACCGAAATACCAACTGCAGCCCCTAAACTCCTTGCAACGCAGAGCCGTTCGTATTGTCAACGACCCAGTAGTATCTAAGGATCTAGAGCCGCTTAGTCTGCGCCGTGACATCGGAGCGCTCAGCGTCTTCTATAAAATATATAACGGCGAATGTTCTGAAGAGCTGTTCAATTTAATTCCTGTTTCCCACTTCTACCATCGAAACTCCTGCAACCGGCAACTCCTGCACCCACATATTGTAGATGCATGGAAGTCTCATACGGTGTGTTTTACCCGGTTGTTTCTTCCACGCACCTGCAAGATGTGGAATGACCTTCCTCCGGAGGTTTTTCCGGTGGGCTTCAAAATGAGCGCCTTCAAGAGAGGTGTAACTAAGGTATTAAGTGCTAGGCAATGCGACTGCGGTACCGCGAGTGCTGCAGGAGTTTATAGGCGGCGGTGACCACTTAACATCAGGAGGCCCGTCAGCTTGTGTGTCTACAAGTATAATATAAAAAAAACTGGTCCCTCTGGAAATATTTGAGGCTATCATCAGCAGTGAACTTCTTCTGGCGTATGATTATGACGATGGACTTTTCTAACAGATACAGGTTGGCCTTCTATATCGATGGCGATATCTATATCGATATCGTGGCGCAGTGTGTGAATAACTGGATTAGACGCAGAAGGTAGCGGGTTCAATTCCCACAAGCAAATGTTTGCATGATCTTCAGATATTTGTTCAGGGTCTTATAAGTATTCTATTAGTTATCTGGTTCCC
This sequence comes from Philereme vetulata, assembly GCA_918857605.2. Taxonomy (NCBI): domain Eukaryota; kingdom Metazoa; phylum Arthropoda; class Insecta; order Lepidoptera; family Geometridae; genus Philereme; species Philereme vetulata. Next base: position 7,907,037 of record OU975422.1, on the reverse strand, counting down.
ATTATATAAGCTGTGCATAATTTGGGGCTAGATAGCTCCGTGAGAAATGTCCAGCAATATTTATTGATTTAAGAATAATAACTTTTTACTTGTTTGAATCAACTTTAAAGTTCCTAGTTTATTTTATAGGCAATATCATATTCTCTGACGCAGAAATGAGTGTTAATGGACTGATGAGTGGATGATCGCATAGTATCATGTATAAACACTTTAAACAACCATTTAGAAGGCATTAGCATTAAGGCTCGAATACACTAGGGGTTAAACGGAGCGACATGTTGCGGAACATGTTGCTCGACAACTACGTGAATGTACACACGGCTACACATCAAGCTATACATTTCCAGTATAAGCTGACCTCGCATTGTGTAGGCTTTTCGTAGAATGAGAGGTCAGCTGATACTGGAAATGTATAGCTTGGTGTGTAGCCGTGTGTACACAGAGACAATGCCGCGTGCGCTCGTCATGTAAAATTTTGCTGAACTTGTTGCAAGACACTTTACAACGTTGCAGCGACACGAAGATTGAGTCTTGCGCGTTATGTTGCGGAAAAAAATGTCTCATAGTGTATCCGAGGTTTTAGTGTCCCTTACGTCTGTTTTGCGTGTCAAGATCGATACCATAATAACATTTAATTAATTAATATCACTAGCCTGTCATTGTCATGCACATGGACAGGCACCCATGTGCATTTTAAAATAAAAACGTGCCAGAAACACTTGTATAATTTGAATTGGCTTAGTATTTCTTAGTAAATACAGAAAATCGATATCGTGGCGCATTTAAGTTGATGCTGACGAACGTCATCAAAACTTTAATGAAGAATAAAGTCTCATAATTGTAGTCCTTTTTTATTTCCATTTAGAATGGGACGCAGAATTAACATATACTCTTGAGGATGTAACTTTGTATCTTAGGAAGCCTTCCTTAGGAATCTTAGGATCTTTGTTCCTAAAGGTGCTGAAAAAGACTTAATGATTATTAATCTAAATACTTTTTTGTCTTATCTTGTTTGTCATGATTTAAAAGATAAGATAATCACTAATAACTAACCGAAATAATTCAGAACTAAATTGATTTACCTACAGAATTAACAAAGGCATTTCTCTCTTTCCAGATCCACGAGCACATGACCCCAGATGAGCTAAGGAACGTCTTCCACGTAGACCACCACACCATGGTGCCCCAATACCACCTCCTCCAAATAACCCACCATCTCGCCAGGCGGCACATCGCCTCCTCTCACTCTAACAACAAAATCCACAACGAGAAAACACCCCACGAGAAACGAGACAAAAAATGGAGAGAAAACCCGCCTTCTTTACTCAACGACGAAATGTTTCTAAAAGCAAAAGAATACATAAAAGACGTAGATTTAATAGGAGAGTTAAATAATACAGTGAGTGTGAATTTCAGTGCCAATTCTAGTGAAGTGATGAGTGATTTGAGTGATAAGGAGCATTTTAAGGAGGGTTTGGAGGATGATGAGCATAGGATGGAGTTGGAAGCGTTTGGGCGGCAGTTGAAGCTGACGCTGAAGAAACAAGAGGGGTTGCTGAAGAAGGATGGACTGAAGATGTGGAGGGTAGAGGGGAATGACACGCATCCGGACGGTGTTGACTATGTGGAGATGGAATCGGTAAGTGTTCTAAACTTAAAATTAATGATAAAAAATACCAAACTGACAACTGAAAGATTTGGAAGAAGATAACAATAAACAATCTAGTTGATAATCGACAAAAATACGAGTACCTACATGTCTAACAAATTACCTACGGTATTTGATACAAAGTTCAATAAAAATATACCCGCTTCGGAAAACAGAAAATTGAAAAATAAATTGGTTGTCTGTAAAGTCGGTTTATGGACGATAATTTTACGTGATAACGAGTGGAAGAGAGATATATGCGTCACAAGCCGAACGCTTAGGCCAATCGTGCCTCTCTATCGCCCGTCTCGCGCTCTCGCTTGCACGCTCGGCTCAGGCGGAACGTGACACTTTTTCGTGCGTGCAGCCGGCGTTCATCGATTTATAAGACGTCTAACACGTCAAAACTCTTTTAGAGGTGGTTAATGAAATGCCTACTTTATTTTTAAAGAGCTTCTAACAATATCACACAAACTAGGGTGCGAGGTTTTTTTTTTGTATTTCTCGTTTCCTCACTAGAGTATTTTCATTTGATACATACACATCTAATTTCACATTTCTTGCTTATATGCATATGGTTAGCATAATATCAACGCATTTTCGAACCGAGTCTTACTCAAACATAATCCCATTTCTCTATAATACCATATTCTTACTTGCGGCAAAACATTGAATAAAGGAGAGTGTAGGAACAATGCAATTGAAGTTATATTGATCGTTATACAAGAGGCGTGGATATGCGTTAGTGATGGGAACCTTGGGAAAGCGGTGACATTACGCAAATTGAGTTTTACGGTGGCAACTTTAGGCTAAGTTCATATGACCGCGCGGTACCCCGCGGTACAAGATCACACTAAATAATGTTTATCGTCTACATTACCGCGCGGTTAGTAGTTCTGCGCGATCATATGAACTTAGCCTTATGATGTATCAACTAGTTTTATAACAGTAACGTTACGTATCTATAGATTTTATTGTTTCCTTTAAAAATAATTAAAACAGATGTTAATCTAAGTCCCTAGGTAGTCTAAAATAGTCCTTATTTGCTGGCTCGATTCCTCTTACGGGACTAATGTTGGAACTGGATATGTTGTGACCGAGCACAGCCTGTTACATAGCTCGCTGCGCAACTTCAACAATTATAACTATTAATGAGTTAGCAAAGGCGAATATAGAGCTGGATATCTTTAACCCCAAGCTGTATAAATTTGACACACAACTCAAAGACATCCTCCATTTTAACTTGATAGTATATTTACGTATTTTGTATATATTACGTGTTTGTTTTTTTGTTTTAATTATTGTTAATAGTTATTTTCTTCTGATTCTCAGTTTTGTGTGTATTCATTTTAATTATTTAGTAGTAGTTATGTTCTTAAACATCTTTTCCTTTTTTTCCTCGATGAGTATATTTCTGTTTTTCTGTGCGCATATAAGTTACGTTTCAAGCCAGGTACAATTGTTATTTTAGTTAAGTTATATTTTTTTGCTTGTAATGTGTAATGTGTGCCTTATAAAATTATAAATAAATAAATTATTGAATATTTAGAGCCCATAATATCACACCGTAGAACACACGCCCCCATTTCTTCCATTCCGTTCTATCCTACGTGGTCGAGTTTTCTATGTTTTTTTATATGACCGTAACATGGAACAAGCATATGGCCCACCTGATGTTAAGTGGTAACCATCGCCTATACCAAAGTATTGCCTCGTAGGTCACACACCTCAGATACGTGCCTTACGATGCACTACCCTGCGTCCATCAACTTGAGGCATGCTGGTGTAGATCCTCATATGCCTGAAACTTCACCGGCAACCATACACTTCCAACCGAAACACAACTAAGCTGTTTGGCAACAGAAATAGGTATAGGCGAGCCCTTTCACAAGGAACTCTATCATTTTTTTTATTGATGATAGCCAAGCGCTTGACCTGGTGGTAAGTGATGGTGTGATTGTAGATGGAGCGAGCTTGCCTAGAAATAACCTATTCACTCTGGACTTGAAGAAACCGAGATTATACTAGTTCGGAAAAACATACGCCGGAAGTAAGTTCCACTCCTTACTTGTGCTAACAAGAAAAGTTGAAGCAAATCGTTTTGTACGACAACGTGGTATACTGACCAGATATGGGTGGTACGACTGCTTGTCTGGTGGTGGAAGGAGGAAGGAGGGATAAGGTCATGAAGTTCTTGTGCACATTCACCAAAATGAAACTTATAAAATTCTGGCTACTCAGCGTCATTGCTCTAGACTTTGTAAATTGGCTTCCACTAGGGAGTCATCACCAATGAGTCTAGCAGCACGTCGCTCAATTGAATCAAGGGCTTCAAGCTGATACTTGGCCGAGCCATCCCAGAGATGGCAGCAGTACTCCATACATAAGCGGACTTGTGCTTTATAGAGACTGAGCGGTTGTCCCGGTGAGAAGTAATAAATAAATAAATATTGCTGGACACTTCACACAGCGCTATCTAGCCCTAAGCTAAGCAGAGCTTGTACTATGGGAACCAGATAAATGATAGAATACTTATATACGTTTTTTTTTCTTAAATACACACTTATAATATATACAGAGAAACCCAGACCCGGAATAAATATCTGTAAATCATGCAAACATTTGTTCCGCGGCGGGAATCGGACCCGCTACCTCCTGTGTCTCAGGCGGTTATTCGCCTACTGCACCACGGAGGTCGTCAAAGTACCGCCGAGCCTTAGCTAGGATGCTTCATAGCAGCAATCTCAAACTTTTACAACTACGAGTCTGGTTCACTTTTCTAGCACTGCCGTTTTACTTCACTTATGTTCTGTTAAATAATCAGCTTGAGATTATCACGTAACCAGTACTGCCGTACTGCGTGTTTCCCATCTCTAGAACATATTCTCACTGTGTGTAAAAACGGCTGCGCTGTGGGTGAAAGCGATCCCACGATCCTCTTACCTAACCGAACATGCAATAACAATGATATTATTTATTTAATTAATATTTAGCACTTTATGAGGAACCTAGTTATAATATAAATCATTATTACCCGCCGGGCTTAGATACGAATTACTTTATCGCAGTAAAAGTATTATCCAAGTAAAATTGAAACATAGAAAGTGTGCTTCGGTAATTGGACACAATTTGGTGTGAAAAAGTATATAAAAAAGTGATTAGCGACAACGTCATGTATTTATGTATGCAACAAACTATAAAAGTTTTTTAATCATCATCATTATCATCATATCAGCCGTAGGACGTCCACTTCTGGACAAAGGCCTCCCTCATTGATCTCCAGGAACTGCGGTTGGAAGCGGCCTGCATCCAACGCCGACCTGCGGTTCTTACCAATTTGTCTGCCCATCTTGTAGGTGGACGTCCTACGCTGCGCTTGCCGGTCCGTGGCCTCCATTCGAGTTTTTGAATAAAATAAAGAAATTATTGAATTTAGGCAACAATAGAGTTGAAATTTTCACAGATAATGTATTTCTGTTGCCGCTATAACAACAAATACTAAAAACAGAATAAAACAAATATCTAAGGGGGCTCCCATACAACAAACGTGATTTTTTGCTCGTTTTAGCTCGATATTGATAACGGCAACAGTTAGATGCTTGAAATATTCACAGAATATATTATATATTAGTTATATATTTATTTTAAAAATAAGTAATTAAATAAAATAAAACATGATATTTAAGAGGGTCTCCCATACAACACACGTGATTTTTTGCCGTTTTTATAGATAATGGTACGAAAACCTTCGCGCGCGATTCAGACTCGCACTTGGCCGGTTTTTTATTAATCTTTTAAACACACAACCTTCGCAGGGTTACGCTTAAGTGAGAGTTGATAATAATTGTGAGGTGGGTAAAGTTAGGACAGCTTTACGTGTCCCGCGTGCATTACTCCGTGATGACTGAAGAGGTTGCGGAGTACTTGCACATGAAGACCTACTTTAATTTGAGGGTCAAGCGGAGTCCCACCACAGGGTTAATTTTAATTCACACGCGGTGTGAGTGCGACTAACATCTGTCAGCATCACTATCCATCATCATGGAGAAAGATTTTTGGCCGAAGGGATTTCGTCGTTTTCGAGGACGTATACCGAGCACCGAGAACTCACTTCTAAAATAACAGTGTTTATGTAAAAATAAACAGACGTTTTTGAAACGAAGTTCCTTATCTCACAGTTTGGACTTGGCGGATGAGGGGCTAGGCGAAAAAAGTGTAAGAGTTTTCCGTCACGTCTTGTTCTTTAGTGTAGACGGTTATCCATAACGTATGCTATAAAATAATACATAATATAATTGTTATTATAATATTAAATGAATATTAAAAATAAACAAAAAAAATAATAACTTCGTTCCAACCGAGTGCTCTACGACACTCACGCATTTTTTTATTATAGTATGTATTTAAGGCTAAGGTACATCTTTATGGGCCGTGGAATAATTTATTTACTGACCTGTAACTGTGACTGTCTCTAAATATCACGGTTCATGAAATACAGCCTGGTGACAGACGGACAGACAGACAGACAGCGGAGCCTCAGTAATAGGGTGCCGTTTTACCCTTCGGGTACGGAACCCTAAAAAATAGCGTTCGATACAGACCTGTGTTTTAAGATAAGTAACATAAGTTTATAAGTAAAACCAATATTGTTATAAATTACAATAATGTTCTAAAATAACGACCTCCGCGGTGCAGTGGGCGAATATCTGGCTGAGACGCAGGAGGTAGCGGGTTCAATTCCCGCCGCGGAACAAATGTTTGCATTATCTACAGATATTTGTTACGAGTCTGGATGTTTTTCTATATAATTTAAAATTATGTATTTACAAAACAAAAGTATATAAGTCTCAGATAAGTATCAGTTATCTGTTCCCATAGCACAAGCTATCCTTAGTTTGGGGCTAGATAGCGCTGAGTGACATGTCCAGCAATATTTAAAAAAAATGATTCTTTATTAGGAATGATAGATGCCGCATGAGAATGCAATTACAGTTTTGGATTAAAAAAAACAGATTATGTACTGGCCTGCCTCAATTGTCAGGCCTCCTAACAGATTACCGGAGCAACCTTAATTTTTTTATTTTGCATTTGTGGAATAGTCAAAGTTTAGCTATTTTTAATTCGGAAAAAGATGTCTAAATTGAACTTTAAGAAGTCTAAATGCTGAAGTAGATGTTAACTGCCAGTTTTATTTGAATACCTACATTAATCGAATCCAATTTAGTATTTATTTACGTCCTATCAAGTTCATCAACAACTCTAGTTTAGTATCACATCTGTAACATCTAGGCGACCTCGAAACTCTAGTCTAGGTTTGCCCTAAATTATATCACTACCTAAGTTGTTATCTAACTTAGAAGTTAGCTCTTAGGTCTAGATACAAAAATGCTCTAAGAGTAGTAAGGTGAGTATAGACTACAACATCTACTTGTAACAGAACAACGAGCCGCTCTGTGATATGTTCTAGTGTATCATCCTAAACGTCGAGCACGCTCGCCTCTTTGTTACAGCCTATTGTACAAACCAATGAGCATATTGGTGAGTATTTCGTCGAGCGTATTAGTGTAACATTTCGTCGAGCCTTTGCACGAGTGCGGGCGATGCGCGGATGCGGGGTGACGCGGAGGAAGAGGGACGAACGACGCACGGGGTCCGCGCGGTCGTTTGTTCACACGGTGATTTTACACGTGCATTGCATTAGCTCGTTAATTGACGACCTCCGTGGTGCAGTGGGCGAATAGCCGGCTGAGACGCAGGAGGTAGCGGGTTCGATTCCCGCTGCGGAACAAATGTTTGCATGATCTACAGATATTTGTTCCGGGTCTGGTTGTTTCTCTATGTATTATAAGTATGTACATATTTACAAAAAAAAAATATAAGTATTCTATCAGTTATCTGGTTCCCATAGTACAAGCTCTGGTTAGTTTGGGGCTAGATAGCGCTGTGTGAAATGTTCAGAAATATTTATTTATTTTATTATTAATTATACTTATTATCTATTTTCTATTTAACTATGTCGTGGGATAGGGAAAAAAAGCATTTACCCGTAACATACCAACGCCGAGCATTTGCAGGAACGTTACATTACATGGAAATGCTTTGGAAACTGAGCTTTTGCCTGTATTGTACCATTCGTAAGAACGTTACATTACACAGAAATGCTCGTGAAAATTTTGTAGTCTATACTCACCTGTAGAGTTTCTTGTGAAAGGGCTCGCCCAGGATAGTTCTACCACCATCCGTCCACCATCATTTCTGTGTTTTGGTCTGAAGGATGAAAATATAGGCAAATGAGGCTTTTCATTTGTACCTATGCCTCAAGTTGATGGAGTGCATCGTAAGGCACGAGTCTAAGATGTGTGATCTACAAGGCAATATTTTGTTACCATGGTTACCATTTAACATCAGGTGGGCCATATGATTGTTCCAACTCCAGGTCATACAAAAAAAACACGGAATATATTACCAAAATTATTATTATTTGGAGCCTGTACTGTCCCACTGCAGGGCAAAGGCCTCACTTCCTTCCAACATACTTATATTTTTTTTGTTAAAGCCTCTTTTAATAATTGCAGTTTCATTGTTATCTGTTTGTTCTTACTACATACTAGTTCTATACTATACTTCTATATCTATCTATACTAATATTAAAAAGAGAAAAGATTTGTATTTTTGTGTGTATGTTTGTAATGAATAAACTCAAAAACTACTGTGCCGATTTCAAAAATTCTTTCACCATTGGAAAGCTACATTTACCTTTAGTGACATAGGCTATATTTATTGCTAGAAAAGATTAAGGATCCTTACTAAAACTTAGGTAACGTAACCCAAGGTGTAAAAAAGTGCCCTTAAACGTCTTTCGTCGCATGCGCTGCGGAAACTATTAATGATAGAACAAAAGTGTGTTCTACAATATTAAAAAACATACCAATATCTACAAAAAACCTTCTTAATATTATAAAGAGGAAAGATTTGTTTGTTTTTTTGTTTTTTTGTATTGAATAGGCACCGAAACTACTGGACCGATTTAAAAAATTCTTTCACTGTTGGGAAGCTACACTATTCCCGGATGACATAGGCTACTTTTTACCCAACTGCACAGAAGGAGGGTAATGTTTTTATTGAAAAACTACGCGTGCGAAGCTGAGCATTGGTCAGCTAGTTCTAAATAAAGGAATTTGAAGCTGGATTCTCAGGGCGACTTGCGCAACGATGGATGCTTAAACGTATTTAGTAGCTAAATATTATTTAAGTTATTAGAGTTGTCAAATCATACAAATACGTCAAACTTAAACATGTGTAGTCGCTAAATACGTTTAGAGATCGTTATGCAAGCCGGCCTTGGTCATAAAAGAACGGAACGGGAACTACAAAAAGTTAAGTGCGTGTGAATTAACATTCTGTCACGCGTAATTTGACATTGTATGTGTCAGCCCCGCCCGGCCCGCTCCGTAGCAGGGACAGTGCTAAGCACATGCTCAAGCTTGTAAGGTTTATTTATCTCGAACTTAGAATTGGAATAATCGGAATGCCTAGGCCCTAGGTAATACAAACAGTATTGTTGACGCTTAGTTGCGACAGAATTCCATTCAAGTATAAATATTATAACTTTTTGAAGCGATTATAAACTCCATACTATATTTCTAATCAACATAAATTTATCATAGACGTAGGTACCTGCATTGAGCCATAATTGAAGTCATATGTAGAGTTAAATGGTCTGCAGTAGCTTATTGCAATAGTAAAATCACTGCAAACTGTTTTGCACTCGTGAAGTATGGTTGCAAATGGATGCAATTATGATTATAGGTATGTTAAGTTAATTAAAAAACTATATAAAATTATCATATTTAAGAACCACCGATTAAACTAGCTTTCTATAAAAGAAAACCTTGTCCAAATCGGTCCATATGTCTGTGGCGTCTACAGATAGACAGGTGTCAATCTTATAACATCCCTTTTTGACGTCGAGGTTTAAAAACAGGCACAATAGACGCATATGTGCCATACGTTCTGATTACTGGTATTTATTAGAGGATGGTACCTCTAACCATGACAAGTATCTCTTAATCTGACTGTACCTACCTACCTTATGACTTCATCTTATTTTTACCCTTCTCAAATTTTTGTAATAAATAAAAAACTAGAAATGATTCACAGCTATTTCAAATTACAAAATATTCACAATAACATTATTCCAATAAAACTAATCACTTTGATAAATAGGTAAATAATGAAAATAGATGCTTAACGATAAAAAAACGAGTGTTCTTTGGACTACACGACTGAAGTAAAACTTCTTTAGCTTCATTTATATGTATGTATGTGTATATATATGTATATATATATATATATATATATATTTGAATGTTTTAAGGAAACGTCAAACTTATTTCGAGGCGCATACAGTAACTACATAAGTTATTTTCTGCTGCTGCCTGCCATCTGTTGTGCTATAGCTTTACTTTTTCGGTAATCGAAGCTGGTAGAATTAAAAATACGAAACGTCCTAAATACTTTTATTTTGTCTGTAGCAAAATGAATTCTATTATACAGCATGAAGCAGTAGTTTGTTTTTGCAGTTTGTATAATTTAGGCTAATATGCGACAAATCAACTGGCTATGAGAGAAAGAGCGAAAGAAAATATGTGCTCGCACCTCTCTCTCTTGCCCCTACAGTAATATATGAAACGTATCTCTCTCTTTCTATCTTCACTAACTTATATCTCCCTCTCAACTTCTGTTCGCACTTTTCGTAACGCATTCACCAGCTTACTCCCCAAGTCAAGCGTGCGTAAAAAAGTTTTACTTCAAAAACGGTAGGTATGTGGTGATTTTCCTCAAATCAAGCTTTGAATCATATACAATTCATGGAATTTTTAATGAGATGTTTATCGCAAAACTTTATTCTGTGAGGCTTCTATACAGAACATACCAGAACCTCTGTGATGCGCCACCGCTAATATGGCAAACAGCCACGGGCTTTGTACGCGTGGTTTGTAAATAAAAACATTACCCTCCCTCTTTGCAGTCAGGTAAAGTAGCATATGTTCCAATCCCGGTTATCATTTATCTGTATACCCAATTTTATCGAAATCGGTTTAGCCGTTTAGGCGTGAATACGTAACTTATTGTTACGTTTTAATAGACTGATAGAGTTACTTACGAATTACATTATAACACCAATATTTATACTAGCTGTTGCGCGCGACTTCGTACGCGTTACACTACTAAATGTGTAGGTAACCTAGAAATAAAGCTAAACTCGCCGTTGCAACTTGACTTGACACCCCATTTTTAATCACATGGGAACTGATTTAGGGGATAAAAAGTAGCCTATATAGTAATCCAAGTTATAATCTACGTAAATACCAAATTTTATCGAAATTGGTTCAGCCGTTACGACGTGATTGAGTAACAAACAAACAAATAAATAAACAAACAACCAAACTTTCATAATTATAATATTAGTGTGATGTGAAAGTTTGGATATTTATTTGTTTGTTACTCAGTCACGTCGTAACGGTTGAACCGATTTCGATGAAATTTATATGTATGTACGTAGATTATAACCTGGATTAACACATAGACTTTTTGTTGACAAACAAAGCTAGTGCTAAAATATTAGTACAGATGCGCACTGCCAAAGAGTGTAACGCCTTATTGCCCGAGTCTGTGTTTCCTGATAAATACTTTACTGTATTCTTACTCAGTATACAGACCCGTAAAATTATGCGACAAAGGGGTTAGTCTAAGGCAAGTCCAAATATTACTTTTGGTACATGGAAATGACTGCACGAATTTCCATCCAGCTTAGCTAAGAATCATCTCACAAGCCCAGCTTTCAAATACCGCGCACAAATCTGTTCATCCTTCAGGATCTACAATGTCATGGACAGACAGAAGAAGACTTGAAACTAACAACGCTCCGCTTTTTGCATTGGATTCAAAATATGTAGCCTAGGTGTGTCTAAATGAATTACAGACAATTTAAACCCAGTGGCAGTAATTGGACGCCTACGTGTAACAATGTTGATTGTTTCAATAAAGCCTTCGGTAGCACGAAGGTCGTAAGTACAGTCGGCAAGGGAATAATAATTACTTAAAACGTCTACATAGTTGTGATCCCCAACTATGATTCCCTCACCCAAAACAAATGTTTAATTAAAATTTTGAATTTGAATTTTAATATGGCTGAAATGGCGTTAGCGCTGGCGGTATTTCGCACAACTAAATGAGCTTAGAGTATGTACCATAAAATTAAGAAGTTCAAGCAATCGCATTTGTTGTTCAACAAATTTCGTCATTGACTGTACGCGATTTGTCAACTAGAAATAGCAATTGTGCATTCGAGACATTCGCATCAAAATGACGTGTCAAATTGCGTGCGAAATGTTTACGCAAAAATGTAAATAGCAGCTATCTAAGGACGTGGATAATTGGGTAATCGGCATATTAAATACCCAGTTCTACCCTGTCCTAACAGCGTTTATATTCACTTTAAATATTAACAGTATAAAGAGGTAAAATTCGATCTTTCAACCGACTTCAGATAACAGGTAAAATAATCTAAAAGTATACAAATAAAAAATTGATTTTCCAAATCGGTTGATATATAACGGAGGTCTGAACTAACATAACATAAAAATTAAACAAATTTAACACTTACATGGATTACTCATGGATGCCATTGTCAAGACTGGACCAAATGCAAATGGGACCACACGGGAAGCACCAGCTTTGAAATAAAAATAGAATCATCAAAGTCGGTTCACCCAGTCGAAAGTTCTGAGGTAACAAACATAAAAAAATACAGTCGAATTGAAAACCTCCTCCTTTTTTGAAGTCGGTTAAAACATGGGATTTATCACGTACCTACTGTTTTATTAGTATTACCGACGCCAAAGTATCGATTCAATTCGTGATATTGATTGAAGTACTTGAGGTAAAGTTACTAGTGAGGTTACTGCTAAGATAAAGCTACTACTGAAGTTACTGCTGTGAAGCTTTATTAGCTTTCTGAGGTAAAGTTATTGTTGAGGTTACTACTGAGATAAAGCTTTCTGAGGTTAAGTTACTGTTGAGGTTACTACTGAGATAAAGCTTTCTGTAATAAAGTTATTAGTAAGTTTACTGCTTAGGTAAAGTTTCTACTGAGATTACTGATCAGATAAAGATTTCTAAGGTAAAGTTACTGTTGAGGTTACTACTGAGATAAAGCTTTCTGAGGTAAAGTTACTGTTGCGGTTACTGTTAAGATAAAGCTTTCTGAGGTAAAGTTACTGTTTCGGTTACTGTTGAGATAAAGCTTTCTGAAGTAAAATTATTAATGAGGTTACTGCTGAGGTAAAGTTTCTACTGAGATTACTGCTTAGATAAAGATTTCTAAGGTAAAGTTACTGTTGAGGTTACTACTGAGATAAAGCCTTCTAAGGTAAAGTTACTGTTGCGGTTACTGTTAAGATAAAGCTTTCTGGGGTAAAGTTACTGTTGAGGTTACTACTGAGATATAGCTTTCTGAGGTAAAGTTACTGTTGAGGTTACTGCTGAGATAAAACTTTCTGAGGCAAAGTTATTGTTGCTGTTACTTTTGAGATAAAGCTTTCTGAAGTAAAGTTATTAGTGAGGTTACTGCTGAAGTAAGTTTTTACTGAGATTACTGCTTAGATAAAGATTTCTAAGGTAAAGTTACTGTTGAGGTTACCACTGAGATAAAGCTTTCTGAGTTGATGTTACTGTTGAGGTTACTACTGAGATAAAGCTTTCTGAGGTAAAGTTACTGTTGAGGTTACTACTGAAATAAAACTTTCTGAGGTAAAGTTACTGTTGCGGTTTCTGTTGTGATAAAACTTTCTGAGGTAAAGTTACAGTTGAGGTTACTACTGAGGTAAAGTTACAACTTGTTGTTTGTAAGTTTGTAGGAGGTTTTCTCAGAAACTATTGAACCGTTTCTCAAAATTGTTTCACTGGTGGAAGGCTAGGATATCCCTGAGTGCTTTAGGCTATATTGTGTTAACATGTAAAAAATAATGTTACGTACATTATTATGCCAGAAAATTACAATTACGTATATAAAGAGGTCAAGTTTGTATGTTTGTAGGAGGTAATCTCAGAAACTATTTAACCGATTCCGATATTCGATATTTCATTTTAAATTGCACGAAACATAATTACATATTAAGTTGGAAAATTATAATTATCAACTTCAGCTTACGGAACACATGATTAATATATGCAAAACTCATAATGTTAATTCGTTTCTTATTTTGTTCTAAAACGTAATTAATACATTTAAGTTACAAAAGAATCGTGTTTTTATGAATGAACCAATGACATTTTGACATCGTGGCACAAATAGGATATTATGTTGACATCGCGACCTTTTAGTATTGCTAACAATAATTTTGATATATTGAGTTAGTATTTAAAATATTTATGACAAAAAAACTGTGATTTTAATTTGGTGAGTTATGAGCCCTATCGCGTTACCTTGGTAGGTACACACGGCTACACATCAAGCTATACAATTCCAGTATAAGCTGACCTCTCTCATTCTACGAAAAGCCTACACAATGCGAGGTCAGCTTATACAGGAAATTTTTAGCTTGATGTGTAGCCGTGTGTACAGTTAACATCAAACATAAATAGTTACTGAATTTATACTACTACTATAAGTAACAGTACTTACAATATTTTTATCATCATCACCCACAGACTTCACCCATTGTTGGGTATAGACCTCCTCAAGTTTGTGCCATCCATCACGATCCTGCGCTAGTCTCACCCACTGACGGCCCGCGACCTTTACGATGTCGTCCACCCGTCTCGCTGCTGGACGTCCTACCCTTCTATACCCGTTCCTCGGCCACCATTCAGTCGCTGCCCTGTTCCATCTGTCAACACCAAGTCTTGCCAAGTGTCCGTCCCGCCCAAGATCAAATTGGGATGGGCTGCATTCGGCAAACTAGACGACATCCTTAAATCGCCTAAAACTCCACATTGTCTGAAGATCTGCTTATTCGACCAATGAGTTCTGCCCACCATGACCTACGGGGCCGAGACATGGACGCTCACGCAGGAGGCTGTGTACAGGTTAAGAGTTAAATAGAGAGCCGTGGAGCGTACCATTCTCGGCATCTGTTATATCGAGTTCCAATCGTCGAGATCCGTAGACGAACGAAGGTTCAGGTTCATGACGTTGGGATTCGAGTAATGGAATTTTTTTTCACTTAAAAAACTTACAGTGCTCTGGTTTATAATAATTATGAGTGTAATAGTTTTCTTTTTAAAAATCATTGTGTAACTCAGAAAAAACACGTCATTATTGTACTCATTTTCTGAGTTTCTGACTAAAAGTACAAAACGACTTATTTCCAATAAGCCCACCAACCCAGCCCACCAGTAAGCACGGCACTCATTCACAAAATAATCATAGTACATTTTCCCCTGTAAAATATCATAGTGAAATATGCGCGGTGATCATTACTTTCAATGGTGACTGTACCAACTGAATCCACAAATCACATTTTTTACAAAAAAAAAACACTATTCTTATTCGATATGCTCATATACCCATCATAACTCATCCTCTGTTTATTTTAATAGTTTTCATAAATAAACAAAAATCATAATAATTTATAGTTCTTCAATTTGTTTACGGTATTGACTAAATTTCTATTCAATTAATTGTTAAATATTTAGCTAAAGTGTTATAAAAAATATTCTATAAATAGGTAGGTACATCTTTCTACCAAGTATTTACCTAACATTTCAAACACATCAACCAACAAACGTTGTCTGGAAGAGATTGCTTTTAGCGTTAAGACTGTCCATTGTACCTTTATTTATTATTTATTTCCATTATTACTGTATTTTTGTTTGGTGTGCAATAAGGAGTAATTCATTCATTCATTTCATTCATTCAATAACCATAGAAGAGTTTTGTTTTTATTCTACTTCGTAATGGAGATGGAACAAGCTTATGACCTACCTGATGTTAAATGGTTACCATCGCCTTAAACAGAGAATTGCTTCATAGGTCCCGCACCTTAAATGTGCCGTGCGTTCATCAACTTGAGGCATATGGGTGTAAATTCATCGGCTATCATGTGCCTGTAATTTCATCGGCAACCATACCCTTCATAACGAAACATAGCAATGCTGATTGACGGCAGAAATAGGTATGGTGGTAGCACTTCCCCAGGCGAGTCCTTTCACAAGGAACTCTACCACTCCATGCATAGCAGTGTGAAAGATGATAAGGGTAAGAAACAAGTGACTATTAAGATAATTCATAATCGTCATCATCATCGTCCTCATCATCATCATATCAGCCGTAGGACGTCCACTGCTGGACAAAGGCCTCCCTCATTGATCTCCAGGAACTGCGGTTGGAAGCGGCCTGCATCCAACGCCGACCTACGGTTCTTACTAAGTCGTCTGCCCATCTTGTAGGTGGACGTCCTACGCTGCGCTTGCCGGTCCGTGGCTTCCACTCGAGTACCTTCCGGCCCCATCGGCCATGTCGAATGTCCATGTCGTGCCTGCCCCAGTTATGGTTGAGAACTCGGCTCTTGAAGTTGTCGTCGCGTATGTATACCTAGGACAAACAGTCCAATTAGGAAGGTCCAACTTCGTGAAAGAGGTCAATCGTCGAATCCAACTCGGATGGGCAGCGTTTGGGAAACTTCGCAACGTCTTTTCGTCCAACATACCTCAGTGCCTTAAGACGAAAGTCTTCAATCAATGTGTGTTACCAGTGGATGACATATGGAACCGAGACGTGGTCCTTCACTATTGGCCTTATGAATAAGTTCAGAGTCGCTCAACGTGATATGGAGAGGGCTATGCTCGGGGTTCCTCTACGGGATCGAATTAGAAATGAGGAGATACTTAGGAGAACTCAAGTCACCGACATAGCCCTACGGATTAGCACGTTGAAGTGGCAATGGGCAGGCAAGGAACAGAATTCATAATACTAATTCATAATTCTTTATTGTTCGTGAACCTATGTACATAATTGGTGGTTGAACTTATAATAAAGAACTAGTCTAGGTTCTGCTATTTAAGCGTACAAACATCTACATAACAATTACACAATATTTATCATAATAATACGTTTTTTTTTCATATTAAGATTAATAAAGTTCAGAATCACATGAAATAAGTTGAGCAAACAGTTATTAAAAGTTGATGAATAAATGACAAGAGATTTGCATATTTAACAATAATAATAATTACAAAAATAAATAATAATAATAATAATGTTAAAATGGATATATCAATGTATTAAAAGTAATCGCAATAATAAAAAATTTATATAAATTAATGTTAAAAAATATTTTGGTCATTAAGAAATTCTTTTACAGTGTAATACGCTTTTCATAACTAGAATATCATTCAACCTGCTCTTAGATGACGGCTGACAGACGTCTTCTTAGTATTTTTCAAACTTTCGCGATCAAGACGTCTTCTTATACCCGCCATATTCCCACAATACGCGGGGTCGGCACAACATATATTCCTACAACATGTATTTCTCTATCAGGCGTCATCTCCGTTATCTTCCTTAACGGCTGATATACGTATGGACGATTTTACTAATAAGCGCGAATTAAATTAGACACCGAACAAAAACCATTAGTTTTATGTATCTAGTTAAGTATGTAAATGTATACATACCTAAAAAACGAACGCGCTATTCAGTTACACTGCCTGATGCCTGATGCGCCTCGCAAATTAGTAATCCATAAAATTTTATAATATGATACTTAGTAATTATAAACGGAAAAACCAACGACAGATCACGCGTGTTGAATATTGATATAATATAGTTGATCTTATCTATACCGTTGATCTTATCGACAAAGTTGAGTTTGTTCAAACACTTAGATAGATAGGTAGATAATTTCTTTATTGCACACCATTAATTACAAACATAGAAAAGAAAATACACTTTTAAATCAAAGGTACAATGGCCGGCCTTATCGCTAAAAGCGATCTCTTCCAGGCAACCTTTGGATGGACAGGATCTATATGAACGAATAAGAACGGCGGCGTAAGATAGGTATTATTAGAATCCTTAGAACAAGTATATTTTACAATTTATAAAAAAAATATAGATAATATAAAATAAAATGCTTAATTATATTATCTATTATATTCATAAAATTACATAAATATTAATATTAAGATACATAAAATATATATTGTCATACCTACATACATAAATTATAAAAATGTATAAATAAATAAATGACCTAGTGAGCGATGGATGACAGAAAGTGTTGTCTGACCATGTTTTTAAAGATAGGGAGGGATTTTGCATGACGAATTGAGACAGGTAGGGTATTCCAGAGTCTGGTGGCCTGCAGAGTAAAAGATTTTGATGATCTTTGATTTGTTGGATTTGTCTCCGCCCCGAATAGCAGAATAAATATTAAAATATAGGAAAAATCTACGCAAAAATTAATTATGAACAAAATTTATTTTCTGATACATAATACACGATGATGGCAGATTTTCAATTCCAACTGTCTGTCCGTCAGTCTGTATATCTGTTCGTCTGTCACCAGGCTGTATCTCATGAACCGTGGTAGTTAGACAGTTGAATTTTTCACAGATAATGTATTTCTGTTGCCGCTATAACAAAAAATAACAAAAAATAGAATAAAATAAATATTTAATGGGGGCCTCCAATACAACAAACGTGATTTTTTTGCTCGTTTTAGCTCGATATTGATAACGGCAACAGGTAGACGCTTAAAATATTCGCAGAATATTTTAAGTTAAGTTATATATTCACTTAAAAAATAAGTAATTAAATTAAAATAAAACAAATATTTAAGGGGGACTCCCATACAATAAACGTGATTTTTTGCCGTTTTTATAGATAAAGTACGGAAACCTTCCTGCGCGAGTCCGACTCGCACTTGGTCGGTTTTTGTTATCCGTTGTTCGGCTGTGTTGCAACACAAAAAATGATGTTTGATAAAAAATAATAAAAAAGGTAGATACATACGCGGTAAATACCCGTTTTAATCAATAATTATGTACAGTGATCGCGAAAATTTTAAAAATACTATTCATGATATTAATCAACACGTGAACATTAGTCAATATGCCATGTTTTATTAGACATTTTGTGTTGGCTTATCAACCTAACCAACTGACGAACTCCATGGTGCAGTGGCCGAATCGCCGGCTGAGTCGCAGGAGGTTGCTAATCCGATTCCCGCCGTGAAACAAATGTTTTCACGATCTACAGATATTTGTTCCGGGTCTGTATGTTTCCTATATACATTTTACAAAAAAAAAGTGTATAAGTATTATATCAGTTATGTGGTTCCCATAGTACAAGCTTTGCTTAGTTTGGGGCTAGATAGCGCTGTGTGAAATGTCCAGCATTATTATTATTACTACGTCACCCAGGATTCAATTGAATTTATTTATTCCAGATATTACATACATACGGGATTTATCACGTACCGTTTTATCGGTGTTTCGACCGACAATGTTTCGGTTCAATTCGTGAACCTTCATCAGGGTGGGTGCGATCCGCTCTGAATAACATCTCGCCTCGCACTGTATTGTCGGTCGAAACACCGATAAAACGATACGTGATAAATCCCGTATTTATAATAATGATTGAAATCAACCACGAAAGTTTTCTAAGTAAAATTACATACATAATTTGTTAGTAATAACATTTGATTGTAACAAACTTACTTATCAAATTAATTGGGACCGTCAAACTTATTTCCTAATCTCCTATTCCTAAAGGTTTTGCCTAATTTCCTAGAATTCAATCTTAAAACATGTATGCAAACATATTTTGCAAATAAACGATTCTTCCTAGTTGACTCACTCATCATCAAATATTTAAATTGGGTTCTGCTAAGTTCTTTGCGGTCTGATTATTTGATAATAGCATTTGAAAATGCGTAATATAATCTATTTATAAAGTGTTTAAAAATCATGAATGACTCAGTTTTTCATGATAAATAAATAAATATTTCACACGGCGCTACCTAGCCCCAAACTAAGCAAAACTATTCAATTTCTTTATTTCAGACTAGCACTAACGTACAAGGCCTAGTCCATATTAAGTACATACAATACAACAATAAACAATGAAAGAAACGAATAACATCAAAACATAAAAAGGTACACATAAAATAACAGACAGGATCATTCAACTCCTGAGACACTAGACGTGCACAGTGTGCGCTCTCGTCCAGTGTTCCATGAAGGGACAGTCGAAGTACAGCCTCCCTGCAATGAGTTGTAGGTAGCTGTTGGGGCTGCCGCGCACCCACAGCATCAGGGACGCCGTTCTCTTGCGCAGTATTGCTGAGAACCCGTCTAATCGTGCCTCCACGAACATTCCCGAAACTATGGAAACCGCATAACTGATTCTTCTTCTCAGTCGTTACACTCTTAGTAGAGTGGTCGTGGTCGTCACTTTGGCGCGCTTGACAATCCTTCGCCACTCCTCTCGAATTGCTGGTTTTCTGGTGCACTCGTGTAAGGGGCCATCAAGAGCTACTTTGATTTGGTCCGTCCATCTCATTGGCGATCTACCGCGTGGTCGCGTACCTTCAACTTTCCCCTGCACCAATGGACACCTCTCCACGCCGCGACACGTGCCCGAAGAACGTGAGAATGCGAGATTGCACATAACTGATAGAATACTTATATTTTTTTTTATTTTTTTTGTAATAACATAACTAAATACTTATATAGAAAAATACCCAAACCCGTAACAAATAACTGTAAATCTCTAAGTTTCCACCACATATGTTATTTTCCTCTTTAAACCAAGGGAAACTGAAACAGTTAAGATAATCCTTCCTACCATAGTATTATTTTAAGAAGCCATTGTAAATCGAGACACAACAACCTACAGACTTTTTTATTTAAATCTTATTAAAATTATAATAATCTGATGGATTTTATTCTATGCTCGTATCGGCACGTGGTGTTTTGCAAAATTTTTATTTACATAAGACTAAAGAGTAATATTCACTACAGCATTTACGTAATGTAACAGAGTAGAGATATTCTAGGCTAATATTGTGCCACTACTTCATTATGTCCAAATATGTATAATAAAAGCTATCGCCCTCCTGCGCAGTGGGGTAAAAAGTACCCTGTATCTTAATCCTGGTCATAATCTATCTATATTCCAAATTACATCGAAATTGGTCCAACCGTGAAAACGTAACAAACAAACATAGAGACATACTGAGAGACCGAATTACTTTCTATTTTATAATATTATATTAAGGACTAGCTGTTGCGCATGACTTCGTACGCGTTACACTACTAAATGTGCAGGTAACCTAGAAATAAAGCTAAACTCGCTGTTGCAACTTGACTTGACACCCTATTTTTATCCCATGGGACCTGATTTAGGGTATAAAAAGTAACCTATGTGTTAATCCAGGTTATAATCTACGTACATACTAAATTTCATCGAAATCGATTCAGCCGTTACGACGTGATTGAGTAAAAACAAACAAACAAATAAATAAACAAACATCCAGACTTTCGCATTTATAATATTAGTGTGATATGGATGCCAAGAAAGACAGACGCTAGCCTGACGATCTCGATGCCTTCGAGGCAGATTAGTTGGATTTGCTAGGCTAGCGAAAGTCCTGGAAGACAATGGGGGAAACCTTTGCCCAGCAACGGGATAACAGAGGTTGAATAAAAAAGGATACCCATTTCTATCTTAAAAATCATACATAATTGAAAGGATTTACGGGAAGGCTTAGCATGTCTACGTAGACAAAGGTTTTATCGATAGAGAAGACAAAATTAACACCTGGGTTCAGTCTGTTGAGTAAAGAAAGACTATCTGTTTCCGAAAGACAAAATCGCCCTGCTAAATATAAAGCGCCTGGTTGCTGCTTTTAAGGCGATATGTAAAAAAAATTGAGCCGCTAAGTAACTGTCGTATTCAATAACTAAAAACAGTACTGATTTCATATTTAAGCAATATTTACTTGAGGATTTAAACTACATAAATGAAAGTCAGAAACGCATTTTAAAGTATTCTTTTATATAGTTATGTAGGTAATTATGATACCTAAATATTTAGTAAATAATTTTTTTAATTTATTGGTTCTCTTGCAATTCGAGATTTTATCTATTGTCACTTACGTCATTTACTCCTGCGACAATGCGACGCGGCTATGGTATATGTTTGTCTCGTTCTTCACCTAAGCAAGTAAATAGCACTGTCACTTTCTTGCATATCCGGATGTTCCGCCCAATCGTCACCGAAATTAAATTTGTATATCGTCTTAAATATAATCGCTGATTGGGTCTACAGGAACAATGTCATGTCCGATTAGTTATTCAGCAAAGTGGAAGTGCTTTAGAAGACATACTGCCTAAGTCTAAATGTAAACCCATTTTGTTAGAAGGGATTTGAATTTTTATTTATGAACTGCGGTAAAAAAATCAATACGGATTATAGATTAGTTAAGTACTGTTTACGAGCACAAGATACACTGAAAAACCGAATAGGTTGAACTCTATAATATGGGAATGTTCATTCCATTTAAGTTGCGTTAACTTAATATTATTTATAAACAACTATTAAAGTACATTTATATGTACAAAAATACAATTGTTAAAAATGAATAGGTTATACCAACCACTGAAAGAGGTTATTACAACACAACATGTTTGGTATATTCCAATCTAAGTAAGTCTAACTGATAATTTAGTAAAGCCAACATGTTAACGAAATATATATAAATATATATAATCATGTCAAATTTACCTTTATAGTTCAACTATTTTTATTTTGTTAATTCAATAAACCATGTCGGTAGGTTTTATATTAACCTAAAATATGCGTTAAAACAACCTATTTGGGTTTTCAGTGTACATTATAATCATCGCTATACCGTACTTGAACTAGGTTCACCAGAAAAGTGACATGATTATCGAATTTTTGTGTGTATTTATATAGATTCACCAAAATTTCATGACTCGTTTGTCACGAGTTTCTGGTAGGCTTATACCAATCGATTGATTGAGGACCTCCGTGGCGCAGTGGGCGAATAGCCGGCTGAGACGCAGGAGGTAGCGGGTTCGATTCTCGCTGCGGAAAAAATGTTTGCACGATCTAAAGATATTTGTTCCGGGTCTGGTTGATTCTCTATATATTTTAAGAATGTATTTACAAAAAAAATGTATATAAGTATTCAATCAGTTATCTCGTTCCCATAGTACAAGCCCTGCTTAGTTTGGGGCTAGATAGCGCTGTGTGAAATGTCCAGAAATATTTTATTTTATTTATTTAATCGATGAATGCTATCGATGTACACAGTCGATGATGCAATGCCAGGCTTATACAGAGTGTCCCGAAACTAATGTTAAGCCTAAATTTGGTGATGTCTATCATGAAAATTAATAACTTTTCATAGAAAATTATTAGTACTTGTAACATTTTTTAAACGATAAATCTCTTTATCTTTTTAGTTTTTATATCAGCTGAGCTTAAGACTTTGCGCCTTCCCTAGAACTTATCATAAACAAACGAAATGTTTGACTTAAGAAGGTCTTAAAACTTGACCTAAAATAGAACTTTAACCGAAATCAGCTGATTTTTTTACCAAGTGATTCGTCAATAAAAATCATCGATTTCACAAAAGTCATTGAATGATTGTTGTTCTTATAAGTGTCGAGAGAATCATTATACAATTCATAATCAGAACCGCAAGCAGATTCAAATAAGTCCAAACGCTAGTAGCCTACTATAAACCAATCAGAAGTTCCGTTGTCTAGCATCCGTCTCCATCATGAGACCACCTCCATGGTACCATATTATTGCATTGTCACCGAAGTTACATATGTATTCCAAATTTCAGCTCAAAAGGTTGAGGGGAACGGGTTTAAAATTCAGTGGCAAGATTCCACCCGGACAAACATACATACATGCAACTTAAGAAAAAGCTTGTAAAAAATACATGTACCAATAAATTGTTTTAAAAGTTTTTAGTTACGTTTAATTTGCCCGCGTCTCAGTGATCAGACTAGGTAGAGCTATTTTGTATACTTGTCATATGTAAGAATAATATGGATATTCCCAAAATCACGGGATTTGCTTTTTAAGTATAAAAATAATAAAAAGCTATTTACGCCTGAAGGAGTAATGAAAGAATACACTTCCTCTCCAACGGGCAAGTATAAGGACGGGTTTAAGGATAGTATACTAAATAGATAGAAACTTGATGCATTAAACCACATATATTTTTTATGTAACAATTTCTTATATTCATACAAGACTCAACAATTATTTAACATTATTATTCTGAAGTTGTACAAGAACATATTACCATACAAATTATTTGTTCCTCAAAAAATTAAAATATACAAACAGAACAAGCTATATGTATGTATTTACAATAAAATCCTGATTAAATTGATCAACACGTTAAACAATAATTTACTTATTCAGATAAAAAATGTCATTCTTGGAGAATTTGAAGAAAAATTGTCAAAAAATGAAGTAAATGATGAAATTTTGTCTACAAATTTGTTCCACTAACATCCACAGATGTCGAACGCTCCTTTTCTTTTTACATCTAACACCCATTTATATGTAGAAAAGGAGCGTTCGACATCTGTGACTGAAGCTCAAGACGAACTAGACCAAGAAATTATCTATTTCTTGGTCTAGTTCGTCTTCAGCTTCAGTAGAAGACTGAGTACCTAAGTGACCTAAGTTAAAATATATTATTATTATTTTTCTAAATTTTCTATTTTTAGTCTATTTCTTTTTACATCTAACACCTATTTATATGTAGAAAAGGAGCGTTCGACATCTGTGGATGTTAGTGGAACAAATTTATATGACAAAATTTCATCTTTTACTTAATTTTTTGTCAATTTTTACCACTGGTAAACCATTGAATAGTAGTGGTGCAGAAAGAGACAAAACAGGTGCGTCGCTCTGACAGAAACACCCCGCTATTGTTTTCGTTATCGGCGTATGCGGCTATATCACGAGTTTCAACAAAGCGGCAACGTGTTGCTGATGTAAAATTTACAGCGTCGCTCGGGCGCTTATTGGCTTACATAAACCATTTTTTATACTTATTGATAAAAATAATTATCCCGGATAAATCCGGGAAAATTCCGGAGGATTAGTCGGAATCTAATGGAATATCCATATTAACATCAATGTTTGCGGTCAATGAACCTAAATAGCTCTACCTACTCCGACCAGTGGTGATCACAATAATTTTATATTATATTTTCTATACGAGCCGAAACAGGCCGCGGTTATTCTTTTGGATAATTCTCGCACATTCTCGAGAATTCCCGTAGCTACGATCACGCGGCTGTGTACTTTACACAATAGACATAAAGTTCATTATGCTATGCACAATTTCGATACAAAATTCGCTTCCATTCCGCGGCAATGTAAGTTGAACTTCAATGGTGTTTTCATCACCATCATCATCTCAGCCCGTTTGCACCCACTGTTGGGTATAGGCCTCCTCTTTATTACGCCATTCTTTCCGGTCCCTTGCGAGTCTCATCCATTGACACCTAGCTACGCTTTCAATATCATTCGACCATCGGACGGGTGGTCTACGAGCATCCCTTGGCCACCACTCTGTAATCGCCTTCGTCCAACGTCCGTCATCCCTCCTAGCCAAGTGTCCAGCCCATCTCCACTTCAGCCCTGCGATCCTCATACCCACGTCCGCAACCTTTTTGCGACGTCGGATTTCTACATTGGGTATGTGGTCCAAGAGTGATATACCGAGCATGGCACGCTCCATTGCCCGCTGAGCTTCTCTAATCTTATGCATGTATTCCTTTGTGAGCGGCCATGTCTCGGAACCGAGGTGTTTTATTTAATTTAAATAAATAACGACTTATTTTATATATTGCCGCAGGATAGCACGTGTCGAAGTCATTGAGAATTATGTAAAGCATCTAATTAGGAAAATTAGTAAAACATTATGAATCACTAGGTTCTAACCATGACTTCACTCGGAAGAATAAAAAAGTTACGCAGCGATACCACCCCAAACAATAATGCACAATAATATTAGTAGTATTAATAACTTGAAATAAAGCCTGATAAAGATTGCTGGGAGCCATTGGGTGCAGGCCGCACAAGATCGCTCGCTCTGGAACTCTATGGCTCCATAGATTTCCAGAGCGACGGATCTTGTAATGATAATGATGATAGTGGTGGAAAGCAACAAAATGGTGTAGATCCTACACCATCCACCATCTTTACATTTAGATAGGATAAAGAAACAAATATAAAACTTTTATTTCGTCACCTATGTACACAGCAATTAAATTAAACCTACTTTCAGTACCATTTTTACTTTCATTACCGATTTGAGGCAAAGATGCGGGTTCGAATACAGCTGGATCGATTTTTCGGCAGTATTGAAGTACATAGTTTTACAAGGGGCGTAAGCGAACACTTGCATACTAGATTTTCGGCTTTCCAGTGAGCGAAGCGAGTGAGGATGCTAATGTACATTTTAAACTATACTATATCGCCCGCGGCTTCGCTCGCTTGGTATGTCAACAAAAAGTAGCCTATGTTTTAATCCAAGTCATATTCTATCTATATACTTACCAAATTTTATCGAAATCAGTGAAGCCGTTACGACGTGATTGAGTAACAAACAAACATCCAAACTTTCGCATTTATATTATTAGTGTGATATTTGGTTTGGAATTTATTCTAGCATAGTTTTCAATAATTATAAGAACTTAATGTTTCTTATATTCTGCTGCAACATTGCACACCTGCTATATATTTATTGATATTACTTGTACATACGGCTACACATCAAGCTATATTTTCCAGTATAAGCTGACCTCGCATTGTGTAGGATTTTCGTAGAATGAGAGGTCAGCTTATACTGGAAATCTATAGCTTGATGTGTAGCCGTGTGTACAAGGAAAAACTTAAACCAAACAAAGTATTTATCAAGGATCACGCACGCTGTATCACGTATTCTTTCAGTTTATCGCAACTCGGTATCGTCCTCTCAGAGGAGGTACAGTAAGCAAAACAACTGGCTTAACACTCGAGTTTAAAAAAAAACTCTATTTAAAGTTATTAATGAGAAAATAAGTATTTTAATATTTTAAATATTGGCGGCTTCGCACGCGTGGTTTGAAAAAAATGTTAAAAATAGATAAATTGAGAACCTCCTCCTTTTTTGAAACGCTTGAACCATTCACAATAGAATCATACAATCTGATATCACCTTCCGTTGCTGACTGTACCTGGCTATCGTTTGGTATCTTGAGAAAATGGTGCAGAATACACAGCAGTTAGTATCCACTCGCAGATTATCAAAGAGTTTCTGGGAAGGCAATAAAAATAATATCACGTACGAATAAATATCACGCGTGAAAAACGACGTTATTTACTAAGACATACAATGGATCTGATTTTATTCTAGGTAAATATTATAGAACCGTGGCTTAGGGTGTTTACATAGTTTTAACCTTGTGCAAATAAAATTAATAACTTTTTTTTGACAACAATACAAGCTGTATTTTTTGGATTCAGTTCGATTCTTTGAAATAAGACTTTTCTAATATGTTTAAATTTTTCAATTCAATTCAATGTTGTTATTTTATACTAATACAACATTAAATACAAGGCAGGTATATAGTATATATTTAGTAGAATATAACAATATACAATACAATAAGTAAATAGGTTCGCAAAAATAACATAAAACCATAAAAAATTTACCGTGAGCGTTTCCAATGTCTTGTTCCTCGCAGTGTGCCATGCCGGTCCTCCAAATCTCTTCTCAAAACACCACAACCCACTTCTAGCCGCTATGGTGGCTCCTTCACCGTTAATGCGGTAAAAATTTGCTATGCCCTACCTCACGAAGTTCGCGCTAGCCCATCACTCAACATTTTCAAACGGAAAGTTAAAGAGCACTATCATTCTCTGTAATTTTATATTATTGCGCAACTTGGCACGCGTAGTTTTTCAATAAAAACATTACCCTCCTTCTGCGCAGTTGGGTAAAAAGTAGTCTATGTCACCCGGGGATAGTGTAGCTTCCCAATAGTGGAAGAACTTTTTAAATCGGTCCAGTAGTTTTTGAGTTTATTCATTACAAACATACACACAAAAATACAAATCTTTCCTCTTTATAATATGAGTATAGAAGTATAGATAGGTAGATATGTATTATTATGCCATATAATTTATTTATTAGGATGATAATATTATATCATACTTTAGGTATAGTTCATATTAGTTTTAAGTATATATATTTATTTATGTTTTTGTACACTCACCTACATTTAAAATCATTTCTCTCTACCCTCAAAGATTTGCTGGAAAAAAACTCTTCTTAGGATTAAGCTCGCCTTTGTACATTACCTCTATTTCTGTTTTTTTTTTAATTTATTTTCATGTGTGCAATAAAGAATATAGAAAGAAAAATTAGGTAGACTTTGGACTATCGAGACAGGAAATGATAATGAAGTTTTACTAACTTTAAATAAAGGAATGTTTTATTTTCCTATACAATTCGCTTATGAAAGTTAAAACTATATAAATCAATTTTATTAAAGTAAGCAAGCTTGACACAACCTGTACAAAAAAGCAGGGTAGGTACTGAATTTATTTATAAATAGACAAATTCACATGCACTTAGACAAGGCATGTCATGGACATTTCACCCAGCGCTATCTAGTCCCAAACAAAAAAAGCTTGTACTTGTACACACGGCTACACATCAAGCTATACATTTCCAATATAAGCTGACCTCTCATTCTACGAAAAGCCTACACAATGCGAGGTCAGCTTATACTGAAAATGTATAGCTTGATGTGTAGCCGTGTGTACCAGATAACTGATAACATTAGTTTTGTTTTGAAAATATATATTTTAATATTTAAAAAATACTCAAACCCGGAACCAATATCTGTGCACACAATTTTTCCGCAGTGGGAATCGAACCTCTCAACCTCCTGAGTCTCAGCCGGCTATTCGCCCACTGCGCCACGCGGATCTTCAATTAATACATAAATAATGTAATAACACGATGTCTATAAAAATTTACCTAACGGTTTTAAATTATAATACACTAGCTTCCGCCAGCGGCTTCGCACGCGTGGTATTTCAACAAAAAGTAGCCATTCTGTTAATCCAGGTTATAATCTACGTACATACCAAATTTTATCGAAATCGGTTCAGCCGTTACGACGTGAAAGTGTAACAAACAAACATCCACACATTCATATATTATAAACAAACATTCCTTATAATATAAGCGGGAAATAAAACAGTACCTAAAAATATTTGAGGATATTTTTTCAGAAATTTATGCTAGTTTCATTTGAGTATTTTGTCTCCAAAACCCATCCGTTAATTCCTATATACTTTATTTACATATCACATTTGCCTCTGAAATTAGTTCAAATATTAAGTACAAGCTTCCACCCGCGGCTTCGTACACGTGGTTTGCCAATAAAAAGTAACCTAAAAATACGAAATCGGTTTAGTCGTTCCGACGTGAAAGAGTAACAAACATACATACATACTTTCGCTTTTATAATATCAGTGGGGTCTGTACGTACGAATACTTACCAATAATAACATTATCAATAAATTTTAAGTCTATTATAGATGCAATCGACATGCATTTACAGCACTCATGCAACCAATAAACACATTTCCTTTGTGCGTTATTATGCAGTACATGCAACATGAATATGCACGTGTGAAATATATCATAAATCATAGATGCAAGAGCTATATATTGCTGTTTCAAACACGTCTACATTACCTTGTCAATGAGGGGTTTCAGAAGCACAAAAAAAAGTTCCGAAACTTTAAAAATGCGGGCATATAACGGCGCAATGGCATAACGAAGAAAAAAATGTGTAATCTAATATGAAAAACAAAGTCGGGCTTTTTTTATACTTCTTATATGGCAAACGAGCATGCAGTCCACCAGATGTTAATTGGCTACTGCAGCCCATGGATATCCACATAGAATTCAAAACAAGCTATTGTGTTGTCTTGATCTCTCTGTGGATACGTTGCAATACTATAGGACTTAGCGGGCTTGTTGGAATACTTATAACTCGAGAACGGCTGGACCCATTTCTATAAAATTTGGTATATAGATAGATTATGATCGGGATTAACACATATGCTACTTTTTCCTGACTGCACAGAAGGGGTAATGTTTTTATTGACAAGCCACGAAGCCGAGGGCGGGTCAGCTAGTGTAGTTTAATAATCTGATTGTTTGTTTTTTAATCTAAAAATCTAGTCTTGTCTGAATTTACGGTTTTAAGTTTTAGGGTAATTTAATTTGAATGCTTGTTTCTTTTTTTATCGTACTTATTCACATATTTAGGTACCGGGTTCGATTCCCGCCGCGGAACAAATTTTTGCATGATCTACAAATATTTGCTTCGGGTCTGGTTGTTTCTCTATATATTCTATGTAAGTATTAAGAAAATATATATATGTACGATTATTCTATCAGTTATTGGTTCTCGTATAACAAGCTCTGCTTGGTTTGGGGCTGCATAGCGCTCTGTGAAATGTCTAGCAATATTTATTGATTGATTTATTTAATTAATTGACGGCCGTTGGGGCAGAAAGGGTCTCGAGTGGGAACCGCTCGGAAAGCGCAGCGTAGGGCGGCCCCCGATTAGATGGAAACATATTGAAATATAATTTGTCGATGGATGGAAGACTGACTGGACATCGACTACACTAAAACCATATTCATTTATCTTGAGAACTACTGTTCACTCTATTGGTAATTAAATCTAACTCGCGACGAAGAGAGACGCTACGAAAAGGGAAACAATTAAAAAACTAGGCCCAGGTATTTTTCTTTATTTAAATTCCTGATTTTTGTTTTTCTTGTTTCTGGCACTACCACTTAATCTACACAAAAAATGCTAATTAGCTGTAAGTTCACCTATTAATATGTACGTATTATTTTATTATTGCAATAAAAAAATCTAATCTAATTTTGATGTCCTTAACTTTGAACGAATTATGAAAGAAGATAAATTTATTTGCCTAATTTTTCTCATGTCAAACTACTTGTACTTACCAAAAATCATCGATATGCATAATTATTCAGGAGTAAAAAAACGCCTTTGTGCATGCATACCCTTCTCTAAGGCTCGGACTAAGACTAAGACCGTTTTTTAACGTCCTCTGACCAATCCGTCGCACAACCAAACATTTGAATTTTTCCTGCATCGACTACACACGATCCGAGGCCATCCGACTCTGATTTTTACCTGGAAGCAACCGGGACATGCTTGGGATTCGCAGGATCGGAGAGACCCGGATGCCGTATAGTCCGAGGCTAAGTCTTTACCGTGACTTAGTGATTGACAACTAGCGTAGCCTACAAATATATAACACGTATCATCAATAAGCGCGCACTGTAACGGCTATCGTGTCGTGTCCCACAGTAGATCACCAGGTTAATCGGCCGACAATTAACTTGCTCAATGACTCACGTTAATTGTTTGTGTTTCCCGGTGGATATTAAATGGTAAAATGTCGTTTTGCGGTCGTTTGTAGTAACTTAGTAAGGTTTTACTTAGAAAACGTTCGTCATTTATTTCAATTATTATTATAAATACGGGATTTATCACGTACCGTCTTATCGGTGTTTCGACCGACAATGTTTCGGTTCAATTCGTGAGATTTCATCAGGGTGAGTGCGATCCGCTCCGAATATCGAATAACTCAGTGGGAGACGAGACGTTATTCGGAGCGAATCGCACTCACCCTGATGAAGGGTTGTACACGCACCTACCTTTAAAACATCTCTCTATCTAGCCTCAAAGGTTTGCTGGAAGAAAACTCTTCTTAGGGTTACGCTGGCCTTTGTACATGTCCTCTATTTCTGTACTTTTGAATGTATTTTCTTGTGTACAATAAAGAATAAAGAATTGTCGGTCAA
This sequence comes from Philereme vetulata, assembly GCA_918857605.2. NCBI lineage: Eukaryota > Metazoa > Arthropoda > Insecta > Lepidoptera > Geometridae > Philereme > Philereme vetulata. Next base: position 7,875,399 of record OU975422.1, on the reverse strand, counting down.
AACACCGATAAGACGGTACGTGATAAATCCCGTATTTATAATAATAACTTAGTAAGGCATTAAACACCCCACTACTAATGGAGCGTCGAAGTTGTTTAGATATGTTTTATTCATTGTTACATGAGCATTTTTAAATTGCCTTATTGTGGAAAAAGTACAGATAAAAATTGTGTCGTGTTGTATGAATGCGATTGTTTTTGCCATTTTTTTCTTCTTTGTATCTATATTTTTAAAGGGCTTGCAATGTGACACGAGAATGCTTACACTTTATCCAAAAAGTGGGGATGTATACAACGTAATGTTTGGACTTCCCTCTGGGTCTGGTGGAATAGCTTCACAGTTATTTTTAATGTGTGTTCCCTCAGAACTCCGTTTTCGTCAACCAGTTTGGAAAATTCCTTCAGATTGGTCCTATAAAAATTTCATCAAAATCGATCCAGTAGTTTGGTTTTTTCTGTTATCTGAAGTTGGTTATATTTTTTGTCACAAAGTTACTTGTTTCTAGAAAGCACTACCACCAATGTTACATTACAAAAAGCGTTAGTTCGCCTGCGTATCAGTTATGTAGCAGTTCACTTGTTGGACTTGTCAGTATTAAAATAATTCGATAATAAATAATGCTGAACATTTCACACGGCGCTATCTAGCTCCGAACTAAGCCAATCTTGTTCTATGAAAACCAGATAAATGATCCGAACCAAATATCTTTAGATCATGCAAACATTTGAACTTCAGATTAACATCGTATTTAAATATGCGTATGAGTAAATAAATAGTCATGCAATAAAAGCATATTTAAATGCTTTATGTACTCGTCGTGCTTAAGATATACATCAGAATTTTCTGCAAGGAATGATGGACCGCGGAAGTTAATACTTGCATATGTTCGCGATAAAATATGCTTTTATGGAAAATCTGTACAGCATTATATAATACCTATCTAGGCGCATTAGGCTGAGGCGCAGGAGGTTACAGCTTCAATTAAATTCCTGGCGCGAAACAAATTTTCTAATTTCAAATTTTTGGAGCTTGTTGAACACATGAAGACATGGAGAGTTAATGATACATTGATGTCGGACGATTAGACCAGCCCTCCGAAGACTGGCTTACTGTGTAGAAGTGACCACCCAAGATGGTCAAAGTTTCTACTTCAGTGGGTTTGAGAACTTCGCTAAACGGTCAAGTGCTAGATTTTTTTTTTTTCAAAACAATTGTTTCTTGGATATACTGATATTTGTTCCGAGTCTTGTTATTTTTCTATATAGATATTTTAAGAAAGTACTTACAAAAAAACATAAGTATTCTACTTATCAGTTAACTGACTCTCATGGTACACAAGCGTTGCTTTTAGTTTGGGGCTAGATAACGCTGTGTGAAATGTCCAGTATTGTTTTTTAATATCTTTACGCATATCTTTTTTCTGCGTGAACCTATATAGATGTTTTATTTAATTGATGGGTTTCAACTTTATGGTGGGTGGTTTCATTGAGGTAAAAACATATTGAAGGTACTTTCCAGTTAGGTGAAGAAGAGATAAAAATGTACCTTGTTTGTGGTGTTGTAAAACAGCTCTTTAAAGATGAAATATATGTTTCATTAACCACATTTAATTTTAGAGTTCGGTTTTAAAATTTTTACTAGTTTCTTTTTTCTGAAGTCCATGAATGAAAGAGTGGTTGGGAAAATATCTCCGTTGTACTAAAGATTAAACTAAACATTACTTTTAACTTCAGATAAGATAACCACAACGTATTTAAGGTAACCCTCACGTTCAGCCATCTTCCCACGGCAGGTCACGTATCATAATGACAGAACTGTACAGTACCCGACTGATGCAGTCGCACATTCGATTCCCAGTTGCTTATCTAGCACAAAAATATATCTGGTCAACGCGCTTTGAAAATTTCAAAATGGCCAGAGTGAAGGAAGTTAATATAGTTATGGAAAAATCGTACAAAATCAGACTTCCAAATGTGACACAATCAATGGAGCACACCACGCTTATTTTGCTCTCCATATATCTGCTTATAGCCAATTAAAGCTGATCGTAGGTATACATAAAAAAATACCGCTCTTTTCTTAGCGACGGCTATGCTGACGTAGCTTTCTGGTCCTTCTAAATAAACTGCATAAGTTTTACTTACAAATTTTCGTAAAACCGTATTGTCGGTTGTAACACTGATTAAACGGTACGTGATAAATCCCGTATTTATAATAATGAAGCTTGATAAACTGCTGAATACTTCATTTCCCAACACCATACTGAAGTTAGCAGAGAGCTACGACTCTCCTACATGTTAGTAGCTTAGATTACATTACTAACAATTCTATGGATTGTTATCTGAAAGTAAACACATTTTATGTATTATTTGGTTTGTTGCCTTCTTAAATTTGACCCTGATAACAGAACACTCTTCATAATGATAATAACCACTATAGTGTGACCATTAGTGCTGTGCACTCCCTGAGGTATGCGCGCGCGCAGGTAGTGTTATTTGTATCGGACTGTCTATGTCAGACGCACATGACATAGACAGTCCGATACAAATAACACTACCTGCCGCCACGAGCGTTGACGGCGAACTGACAGAGCGCAGCAGCCGATTCTCCCCCCCGTCTCGCCACGCGCATACCTCAGGGAGTGCACAACACTAATGGTCACACTATAGATAAAAAGATGACATAGTTAATGTTGCTATGTAACATTGCTCCGACAAGATCGGTCTCTCAGAAAATATATAGGGGGAGCCTGGATCTGCAGCGGACATCTTATGGCTGATACCTATACTCGTAATGGTATGTGCGATGTAAAAGAACAGAAACTGTATTATTAATGTTTGTTCACAAAAAGCTACGTTTTTGTGCTAATATTTTGTCAACGTCTGCAATCTGAAGGTGACATTGCTTAATTTTGGATAATTTTGTATTTACCTAGTTTCATATTTAGGAAAGACATATATTTTCCTTGTGCATTCAGTAAGCGAATTCAGAAACATCTAAATATTAACTCTCAAAAAACATAAGCTTGTTTACCCTTAGCGTTATCAGACTCACAAAATACTTAACTTACATAAAACAAAATTAGATGATATCGTAAGTTAAAGTTTTCAGTCTCGACAAGGTTTCTGTAAATCATATACCTATGTACATAACAGACTCTTGCAATCACCTACAAATTTTCGCACATAATACCTAGTGTTTTAAAGTACCTGGGTCTAGGAACTAGATATTTCTATTCCAAATATCGACCAAGCAGTTTTTAATAGATATATTTTTTAATTATTTATAATTATTTTGAATAGTTTTTATTAGATATAGATATGCTATATAATTTTTCATTACTATCATCGTAGTGTAACTAACCTATCTTAAGGTACATGTTAAAACAGGTGCGGTATTCTTGAACGAAACATTTTTTCTCAGATTCCGGAAGTGACGTATGAAACTGTTACAAAAATCAGCAGTTATCGAAATAATTAGCGAAAATGTGTTTAAAAACATTTTACATAACATTGAGGCAACACGTTGACGGTATCGAGGTCGTTATTACTGCCCGATATGGCAACATTCTCAGTGCAAACCTTCAGCGCTTCCGTTTATTGTATTGCCAGAAAAAATAAAAAATGTTGCTGCCGAATTGTTGGATAATATACACAAAAAAAATGTTACCAAATTATGGCCGTCGCCAAAATGATGGAAAATATTCTCAGAGATGCCAATGATTTTTGTTTACCTTCAAGTTGCAACACCATGTACTTACCTACAGAGTTCATAAAACGAAACTGAATAATTCTTTTCTGATTGCATACTAATTGGAATCAACTAATTAATTGCTCTACGGTCTTGTATTTAATTTTTGAACTTAGTTTTTGTAAGCTTCGTGAAATTACTTCACAGACATTGCTATGTATTCGGTACTTAACTTTTAAGACCGGCCTAAATAATAACTTTACTATTTCTTACTATCAAAGTATGCATATAGCCATTAATATAAATACAACATTTATCAGGTACGTGTGCCGTTTTACCGGTGTTACGACTGACAAAATTTGTATGTATTAAAGATATATGAACCCTTTATTTTATAACAACATTCGCAGAACAGAAATTAACACAATACAAAAGTAGGTAAGTAGTTAATAACTAAAAACAACATATATGTACAGTACAATGGGTGGTCTTATCGTTTAAAACGGTGAAGAAATGTATTCCATTCCAAATAATAATACCAGTATTTTCCACAGGAAGACGATGAGGAGCTCGGAGATCTGTATCAAGATGAGGAGAACGGTGCCGCTCTGCTCATCAGAAGGCATCCGAAACACGGAAAACTGGTAGTGGTAAGTCAAGTTACAATGTACTATAGTTTATGTCCTATTTCCTAGACGGTAAGGGTTATTTAACTTGCCTACCTTTATATGTTTGTTTGTAGGGGGATCTGCAGGATTTATCTCGTGGTTAGTTTTTTAAATGGATCGATAAGGTCTTATAAGAATTTGTTTTATCCCTGAGAGAGCCATCAGTCGCCTTAATAACAAATATGGCGGCAGCCAACATTTTGTCCTGCATGTAAACTTTTTTTAAGGTCTGGGTTTTTCCAATCAACTATTTTTGTCAATCCCGATAGAACGCTTCATAAATCCTCAGGATTTTCGACACGTTCTAAAGCCATCTTGTCAATCCATAAACTATGGCTACGAACGTGACCAGACAATGAAAATACTGGAATATCTAAGCATTGTCACAGAAGTATTGTTACTATGCCATACTCGTAAAATTTATGTCTAGATCTAAATTAAGGAAATGCACTTTGCCGAAAGCGTTCCTTGAGTTTCTTTCCACAATGTAGGCATTTGAGAAGACTGAGAGGCGACTCTTTTTAAAATCTCATATAGATGAGTTTTTAAAGGGTCTGGTGGCAAATTGCACACACATATATACAAAAACAACAGCAAACACACATTCCAAAACTGGGTAAAGTACACAGTCGCTGAAGTCTTTGGGACTTTATTGAGTATATATGCTTTTCCAGCGCTTATCCAACCCAACTTGGTCAGCTTAATTCAAAATATATGTTCCAAGTGCAGAGGTTTTGTTTTGTTCTATGACATTTACCTGAATAAACATCTTATGCTTAGGTACTTATGATGTACAAACCTGCAGTGTACGGCCGTAGGTTTACCCATAATCTCGGAAGTTGGATTCGATATCCTGGAGCCAACACAGCTCAGTAATAAGCCAATTATAATTCAACCCTGAAAAACTCAAGTAACAACCCTGAGTTCAGAGATACAGACCTTCTATAGGTCGTAATATCAGCTTTATATGATACTTTAATACACAAAAGAAGCACATCAAACTGTGAGACCCTGGATGAAACACAATGAGTGCTAACTAGACTAAGGTCGCTTACACAACTTACCAGCACTCTGTTGTAGGTGTGAACGGACCGTTTTAAACAAAGAGTGGCTCAAATGTCTTTTAATTAGAAAGGTTTAGACTAAGATGTGGCTAAATGAGCCATTTAGAACGATTGGATAGAAATATTTCGCAAACGATGTATAGATAATCAAACTCTGTATGCTATCTGTTCCATCATTGTACCTTTTGATCTTTTTTTAAGTATGATAAGTTAATATTGTCTTTTAACACGTTCCCAGCGACACAGATTTATCTGTACTTTCCATTACTGCGTTACGGGTCGTTTTAAACCTTGTCCTAAACCAGAGATTTTGGCGGCACGAGACATATTAAACCCCACCGCCCGTAGGAGACCAAAATCCTTTTTTTGGCGCCAAATAAGACAAAGTGTACGGGTTTTTTTTGTGTGTGGCACGAGGTCTAAGAAACCCGGCATTGAGGTTGGTAAACCATAGAAATAGGAATCAATAGCACATCTCAGATATATTAGTCTTTCTTTAACTTAGCTTCTCTTTTAGTCTAAATATTGATCTCTTTATTTGTTAAGGTTTATGGAGGAGGGCGTTGATGCCTGCGACACAGTAATTTTTACTCCTGCAGGTACCACCGTTTCATTTTGTTTATGTACCAAATAAAGACATTTTGATTTGTTTTTGATACATGTAGGTAACTCTTTCCTACACTGAACCAGATGGAAGTTATGCCTCCCGCACGACAGAGCAGTTTCAGTTTTTTCTTACCGCTATAAAGACGAGACACGGACAGAGTGTTTCAAGCCCTGTTTCGCACTTATCGTGTTAAATTAGTACTCCCGAGTGTGCTGTTGGGTGTAAAAATGTATTTCTTTCTTTCTTTAAATGCGGAACATTACTTAATCAGTTTAATCACTCACTGTTATTTTAGTCTGCCCTCTGTTTTGATACTGTGGTATGCCCTATAACACTAAAACGTTACATTGCGGCGCTATACGCTACTGATTCAAGAAGGTACTATTTTACCTACTACCACATAGCCCAGAGGATAAGCAAGTTTTAGAAAATAAGTTGTAGAAAGGTTTTCGAGCGGAGATCATGCATTGGAAAATGCAGCGTACGTTTCCCTTAGTACTACTATTGGTTGCTCTGATAATCTACGGAAGGGGCTGATGTTCGAAACGCATTGAATGAAGATGGTAGGTAAGATAAAGGTTTAATATTAATGATTGTGTGTTACAGGAAGGCTCGATCGGTCACGACCTGGTGATCAGACCGATACCGGACTCGATGACTGGCGCGCAGGACGACGAGATGTTTATGGACCCCGCGAACATGGCCGATATGGTCTCTATTGATACTGGCTTGCCAATTGGTAAGAACTACCTCCTCTTTAAAGCTTCTAGCATATGCAGAGAACATTATTTTATCTTTAGATCTTTGCACGGTACGCGGAGAAGTACTTAGAACAATCAACCCCGAAATTTAATAGATAGAGCTGCCGTGTTTAGGGTTCTGTACCCAAAGGGTAAAACGGGACCCTATTACTGAGACTCCGCTGTCTGTCTGTCTGTCTGTCCGTCTGTCACCAGGCTGTATCTCATGAACCGTGATAATTAGATAGTTGAAATTTTCACACGTGATGTATTTCTGTTGCCGCTATTACAACAAATACTAAAAACAGAATAAAATAAGTTTTTAAGGGGGCTCCCGTACAACAAACGTGATTTTTTTGCTCGATATTGATAACGGCAACAGGTAGACGCTTGAAATATTCACAGAGTATAAAGTTATATTATTCACTTTAAAAATAAATAATTAAATTAAAATAAAATTAATATTGAAGTGGAATCCCATACAACAGACATGATTTTTTTTATAGCCGTTTTTATAGATAATGGTACGGAACCCTTCGTGCGCGAGTCCGACTCACACTTGGCCGGTTTTTTTTCAATATGGCTTTAGCGACTAGCTAAGCTGGGATCGACAACTAAATGCACCTACACGTCTAAGGGTTAATGTTCAAAATTTAGCCTGGTAGATCATTCCATGAATACCTGTACAATACATAAACAATTTTCAGGGTGCTGTTTAGAACGATCAATCGAGCTATTGTTATTCAACTACTTATAACATTATTCAAGTCTAATTATCATCTTAATGTGTTTCAGTAAAACGAGGGAAAGAAGATCAGGACCGATTGAAGCGAGCTCTGAACGGTGCACAGCACATTGTCATCAGACGGGAACCCTTAGAGGGAGACCATCTAAGTGACTTTGGTAAGTGAACTTTATTTCGATCTCCATAGTTTAAATATACCTATGTGAAGTCAGTAGTTAAGACATGAAATTGGTTTATAAATTTGGTACGCGACATTGGTCTCAAAAAGTTCTTCTGGAGTGCAAATCACATTACAAGCACAGGTAGCATACTACCATTAGGTTGAAGGTGGGATAAAGCTACAATCTAGCCTTCACACAATTATACTTCAGGTACGTAAAGGCAAATTTCAGATGAAAAAATTATTGGTTTCCCAAACACGCTGAATAACGGCTCGCTTCTTTCTCCAACAAACCGACATGTAATCCTTACTTCATTAGTCATTCATTACGTCCTTAGACGAAGAAACAGTTTTAGTTTTAAGGCTAGTAGAAAATGGCCATTAGCTCTAAGTATATATGACTTATGCAGCTGGTAATAATGACTTTTCATTTTGTTTTATTTGTCAATAAATCAGCGGATTCATATTGCAAGACATTTACAAACGGCAGTCAATAGAAATAATCTATAGTTCACGTGTTTCACTGTAGCTGATGGGGGTAATAGCTGGGCTTGTTGATAATCTATACTACTTAAAATATTATATATGTAGAAGTAATTTTGTTTGTTTGTTTGTTCTCCTCACGACTAAAGGGCTGAACGGATCGGATGAAATTTGGCAAGAAGATTAATTATATCCCGGGGAAGGACATAGGCTATCTTTTGTTTTAAAAAATAATCTTGAAGGGGGTGAAATAGGGGTTGAAACTTTTATATAATTTAATCGTCGTTCATTGAAGTGAAATCATTTACATGAAGTGTCGCGTCACTTTGACGTTTCATTCTGCATTTGATTTCTTTGATAACTTATATGGCAGAACACCGGTGACCCGGCAAACTTTGTTCTTATATTTGTAAAGCTGACGCTAGTTACAAATATCTTTGGGAAATGCAACATCACAATATTATAATTTTTAATGTGAAATTGATAGATTTCTGGTACATAACTAAGTATTTTAACTACTTCAATTTCACATTTTTATAATCTGTACCTAGTTGATTTATGCCTAATGTATTTTGTAATGATGATTTCTTTCAATATCATGCCTTTTCGGAACTATTTAGCATATGTTTCATTTTTAGATCTCTTGTTTAAACGTTCGGACAAAGTTATCACGGCGAATCTGACCTATTATTGGAATTTCTTTAGTGTAAGCGTTGAATATAGACACATTTGTACGGTCTCGGTCTATTTCTTGTAGATATTCTAAGCCATTCGCTCATACTAACCTGGCAGAGGTAACACAAAGAAGTTTGGTCAAAGAATATTTAACCATAAGTCCGACTCTCCGTAGAGACACTTGTGTCCAAAACTTTTATATGTTTATGTAGTGTAGAACAGTTAGCTAAGCCAACAGGGAAAAGTAGTAATTGTCCAGCCGTCCCCTTCCTACGCTGATAGACACATAGAATGGCGCAATCTTTCACGTGCGCATCCGATTTTCGATTACACACGAGTCGAGTTAAATCGATTATGGTAATCGCTCGTCGCCATACCGGTTCCGTGCTAGCTACCGCATGACTAGTTTGTTACGTAAACTGTCTTGTTTGATTAACCTTTTCGGTGATGTTCAATGTGTTCAAGGTTGTTGGTAAAAGAGGTTACGCCCTTATTGCTCCTTATTTTGTGTCATGGTGGAGTACGAATGGGTCGTTGTGTCTTCTAAGCGTTTTTAAGTCGTTGCTAATTTTAGTTTTGTCGTAGCTAGACGTCTAGCTACGGCAATCATCCCATCATCCTAATGATCAAAGGTTTCTTTATGTTTTTTTGATGATAATTATACATTTTTTTTTATTCAACCTGTGTCATCCCACTGCTGGTCAAAGGTCTCCCCCACTGTCTTCCAGGACTTTCGCTCGCGTGCCAAATCCTACAGATTGGTAGTCTTGAAGGCATCGAAATCATCACGCCAGAATCTACTAGGCCTTCCTCGGTGCCGTCGCCCGTTTTCAGGCACCCACTGCGTGACGATCGTTGCCCATCTGTCCGGGTGCATTCGTCTTACATGGCCCGCCCAATCCCATTTCAGCCTGGCAGCCTTATTGCCTGCGTCAGCAATGGGTGTCTTTAAATGCAGCGTGGTGTTACGGATTCTGTCAGTTATACATAATTTAAATAATTTCTACATAGATCTGAGTTAACACTAGGGTTCCCTGTATCATGAGAATCAGGACATATTGGCACTGTACGTACCAAATACCAATAGTTCCATAACCACAACACAGACCCGGAACAAATATTGGCAGATGCAAACATTTACCTACTTGAATATATTATCATTAACTGTCAATGATATACGAGTACATTAAACCAAGATGCAATTTGAATATTGTATAGTCGAGATGTTTGCCTTTTCCTACATGTGACTCTCCAAATAGCATTATTTTTGGTTGACTTTAGCGTCCACATTTCATCATCATCAACCTATAGCAGTCCACTGCTGGACGTAGGTCTCTCCCAGGGTGCGCCATTGAACCCGATCCTCAGCTCTTCTCATCCAATCCTTGCCAGCCACAGCGCGCAAATCATCACTTCATCTATTAGCCGGCGGGCGTCCTACACTTCGCTTGCCTAGACATGGTCTCCACTCCAGAACACATTTACCCCAGCGGTTATCGGTTCTGCGGCAGAAGGCTGCGCAGTGGACATCCAATGGCTGATATGATGGTGATGAATCGCTAGTCCCTCAATTGGTCAGTCGGAGCTTATTTCGTAAAAAGAACTCTATCATTAGGTATAACCGCCTGCATATATCAAGAGAAGTGCCAAGAATTTCCAACTTAAAAGTTCACTTATTGATATGCAACGGACGAACAATTTTTTGGTTTGAAACATGATACGTGGACGTGATCCCTTGTTTATGAGACATGTTGAATCGCGTTCAGATTATCCGATTATGGACGTGGTTGAGGCCGCACGAACCTAAGCTCAAGGGTTTTGATGCCTTGATCCACTTTTAATAAAAAACTCCCCTTTAAATATTTTGAGCAGCTTTTTTACAGAAACACTTAACTGAGAAATAGTTTCACTGTGGCATCACGAACCTAAAATTTGGCTGAGGACAATTTTAATAGCGATCACAAGAAATCAGTTTGAATGAAGATGCATATAGTCATAGTATTCAACGGAGAGGCTGGACATCTTCCAAGTAATAATGATGAATTTAAGGACCTATTTGGTGTCGGCTTTGATAGTCGGAAAGCTTTCAAAAAAGTACTTACTAATTAAATAAAATTAATATTATTATTTATCATCTTACTCGTATCTACTGATCGTTTCGTATCGTTTGCAACGGTCCTTTTTGTAGTCTTGTAAATAATTCTTTATTATTTCTGCTAATAAATGTATTAGTTACTAGTTGTTGCCAGCGGCTTCGCCCGCATTGTACTGGGGTGCAAAATACATATATAAACTTTGACATCCCATTTTTATCCCATGGGAACTGATTTATCGGATAAATGGTAGCCTATGCGGTGATCCAGGTTATAATCTACGTATATACTAAATTTCATCGAAATCGGTGCAGCCGTTACGGCGTGATTGAGTAACAAACATACAAACAAACATCCAAACTTTCGCATTTATAATATTAGTGTGATAGTACATATTGCAATATCATTAATTATGACAGCTAAACTGAAAAAATATACAAACAGTCGGTATGTACCTAAAAAATTGCCTAGCACATTTTATGGTAACGGAAGTGAATATGAAGGTTAGTAGAAATCATTGAATCTTGTTGACTCTACTTAGTTTTATCTCTCTAAGTATAAAATGAGAAAATAATCAAGGACTTGAACTAGCAAACACGTGATACCACACACACTAACTAGGGGAAAAGCACCTGTTATTGTCTATGGATTTATTCAAAATGGTGGCGGTACCGGTTTATTTCAAAATGTCGTCATCTTGGCGGGAAATCATTAACATGTCTGTACTCTGTAGTCGCTAATTAAAGATAATTAAACGACGCCTGACTGTCTGTTTATTCATAGCTTGATATTATGTAATCTGTTTTGGAAGTAAATGTTCAAGATTAAGAAATCGCAAAAGCTTGCATCCTCAATGGCTTTGTTATTGGACTAGTTGTCGGTCTCTACTGAAGATTAGGTTATCGGCCCAGTAGTGCGCTTATGAAGAGTCAAACGATGTTATTTAACATTAAATAAATCAAAATAAAATAATTTTAACGCACACTTCTATACAAACTAGTAGGTAAGTCTATGGTAACGTGAATTTAATTATTTATATTTGGCAGCACAAACTTTTATTGCTTTGTCTCTTGTGTAAAGAAGCTCGGCAAAATTTGAAATACTTTCGGTAAGATATGTATTGGCCTTCTTGCTACATATTTACCTAAATGCTTCTGCTACATTTTCGAAACTTATTCTGCTATACGTTCTGACAGTTTATTGATTTTTATCGATCGTTAAGTTCTGGTCAAGGAAACAAATCAAGTTGGGCTCAAGGAAAACTCTTTTTTCTTCAATCATTATTATAAATACGGAATTTGTAACTTACCGTTTTGTCAGTTTTCTACCATATCTTTCTATCTATATAGTTATTCTATCTTTTTATATATAAAACAAAGTCGAGTTAGTTACACCATTTATAACTCAAGAACGTCTGGACCGAGTTTGATGATCTCTAATTTGTTGGATTTGTCTCCGGCCCGAATAGCACAATAACAATGAAAATATCAGAAGAATACACGCAAAAAGAAATTATGAAGAAAAATCATTTTCTCATACATAGATGTAGCTAATGATGGCCGATTGACGTATACTGGCAGCCCGCGTCGTATGCATGTCAAGGCGGTACGAAGTTCGGCGGTCAACTAGTATATCTTCTGTATATATAACAAAGTCGGGTTAGTTGCACCATATATAACTCAAGAACGGCTGGACCGATTTTGATGATCTTTGATTTGTTGGATTTGTCTCCGCCCCGAATAGCAGAATAACTATTAAAATTTCGGAAAAATTGACGCAAAAAGAAATTATGGAGAAAATTCATTTCCTCATACATAGATGCAGCTAATGATGGCCGGTCGACAATTCTACCGGCGACGTACATTGACAGCCCGCGTCATGTGCATGTCAAGGCGGTACTAAGTTCGGCGGGTCAGCTAGTTTATAATAATAATTGAAATAAATCACGAAAGTTAGATTCAAATCCTGTATTTATCTATTCTTCAGTTTCCATTCTGTCGTATCGATATTGCATTGAATCTTCAATCAACAAGACAATATGTTGCTGTTTTCATCAATATGTTATCTTTCACGGCTTGATGAATTAAAGGTTGCCTGTTGAGTATTACCTCCAATTAGTAAATCAACACCTTGTCAAAGATTTTTTTAAAAAACACCGGATCGAATCTGCATTAGTGTTATTTAATAAAAATCACCTGATGCTTTTCTGGCCATTAACATTTTTAGGTTTTAAAATCTTGTTTAATTGGGATTCCGTTGTCAAATTTTACAACGGAATTCTCACTCTACTGCAAACAAAATGTGCCTAAACTTTATGTTAGCAGCGAGTTTATCATTATTTTTATAAAACAAAATAATATATTTGTGAACATACATCAGATTTTCATAGATGTATTGATAAGGGAATGTCATAATATTTATTTCTTTAAACTTATTGCGTAATGATCTTATTGCCTATAACTTTGGTCTATTTCCTTGACTCTTTTCAAGAACCATTCGTGCGCCTTTGTTATTTAGATTACTAACTTTTATTGCTAGGTACATGGGGGTTTGCAATAGAAGACTACTACTACGGAACTCTACCAAGAACGTGGCTCTACGCGTGCTTGACTAGTTTATATTAGATTTTATTGCGTCTCGGAGCGGGGGTCATAAGGTCAGGTCGAATTTATGACGTCATGTATTATTTATTCATGATTATTATAAGAACTTGCTAATAATTCGGTACAATAATCGCGTTGGAAAAACCGTGATATTTTTTTAGAAACAGCAGTGTTTCGGTAAAGATGCGAGTCAGTTATTTTTATATTTTATTTTACAGATTTTTTTTTTTTATCATCATAAAGTAATTCGGCATGCGCGTTACTTCAGACGATCTGGATGACCAGATCACCTGGAGATGGAACAAGTTCATCAATCAATCAAAATATTTATTTCATCAAGACTTACAGAGCTGACAATGCTGTTTATGATACAGTGCTAGTTCGCAAATTTGGTTGGTATCAAACATACATTGCTTACAGATACCCTCAAGCTAAGCTTACAGAATAAGCTTGTGTTTTAAGGCTCAGAGTACGAATTTCATTACAAAACCACAAGCTACATAATTGCTCGAACAGCAATACTATCGAGAAAAAAATATATTTTAATAAAATTATCATGATCATCCATTACATTATAATTACATAATAAAATAAAATAAAATAGAATAAAAATTAGAACTTAAAATCTTACAATATGTTACTTAATTTATGTTTATGATATTAGCGGTAAGTGGGTGAGTGTGTGTGTGTGTGGGTGTTTGAGGTTGCGTGGGCGTGTGTATTGTGTCGTGTATGCGCGTATATGATTGAAAGTATAAGTGTGTGTGTGTGTGTGTAAGTAAATGGCCCATCTGATGTTAAGTGGTAACCATCTCCTATAATAAAGTATGTAAAGTATATATGGATGGACTGTATTACGTCCATCACCATGAGGTATACAGGCGTAAAGCCTCATGTGCCTGTAATTTCAACTGCAACCATACCCTTCAAACCGAAACACAGCAATGCTGCTTAGCGACAGAAATATGTATGGTAGTAGTTCTTCCCCGAGCGAGCCGTTCCACAAGGAACTGTACTACTTTTAAAGATACAGAAGGTATAAAGAAGACTGAGTAAATATTGTTTTGTAGATTTTATCACCCCACAGGAACAGTTACCACCCAGGCACGATCTGCCGTGGCCAGTCTGGAAGTCCTTAAACAGGCTCCGCACCCAGGTTGCAAATGGGGATTCAGGGACCCTAACTTGACGCAGTGCGAGTGCGGTGATCCCGCGCAGTCAAGTCAGCACTTGCTAATGTGCCCTCTGTGTCCGAACAGCTGCACGATGGAGGACCTAATAACCGCCTCACCTAATGCTATTGTTGTGGCCAAACACCTCTCCAACATAGTATAAATGAAAACGTAGAACTCTTGACACGCTAAGAAGAAGAAGTAAATATTTATTAAGTTTGTATCCAAAGATTACACGTGTGCGTTTGAAATAGCATAACCAATAGGTCAAGTTATGTAAAATGCAAACATGTTTATCTTAAAATCTGAAGTTTTATAGCCTGGGTGGTTGCTACGAGCTAAATAAAGCCAAATTATCAATCACATGTTTTCTAGATAATCATCATATATCAAGTCTCTCGTGTTGACTTTTATCGTAAATGTCCTAATATTACCTATTGAATATCCTTCAAACGTCAAATGATTTCTATTCAAATGGGTATATTTGCATTTTAAATTATAACTTATATTTAGAAACAAAAGTTAATACGATAGCCGTAGGGAAGTCGCTTTAATCTACACTAATAATATTATAAAGAGAAAAGATTTGTATTTATGTATGTTTGTAACGAATAAACTCAAAAACTACTGGTCCGAATTCAAAAATTCTTTCACCATTAGAATGCTACATTATCCCTTAGTAACATAGGCTATATTTATTACTAGAAACAATTAGATATCCCTACTAAAACCTCATTAATGTAACCCAAGGTGTAAAAAAATTAGCCACAAAAAATGTCTTTCATCGCATGCGTTGCGGAAACTATTGATGATAGAACAAAAAAATGTTTAAAATATTAAAGAACATATTTCCAACTATTATAGATAAGTAACTATAACTTCTTTTTTACATATTAAAAGTTGATAGAAATGCCGACCTAAATCATACCATGTTATCCATACCGTCGCCGCCGCCGTCGTGAATAGTAGGTAGGTACCTACTTATTAGGTAGATACCTTATGTAAGGCGTATCCTGTATGTATGTAACACACGTTATGCTAAATAATTTGGATAAGATTAAATGAATGATTATGAAAATATCGATAATATGATGGTAGCGAGTTGAGTTGTTGTGAAATGACTCGCCCGGGGAAGTACCTACTTCCACCTTACCCATTTCTGGCGCCAAGCAGCATTGCTGCGTTTCGGTTTGAAGGAATGGTTGCCGGTGAAATTACAGTTAATGGACGCAGGGCAGTGCATCGTAGGGCATGTTTCTAAGGTGTGTGACCATGGCCGTCTTAAACTATGCTGGGGCCCTTGGGCACACAAGAATTGGGGGCCCTTTTGAAAAGCAAAGAAAGCGAATTATACTAACATTTTATCATCATCCGGGGATTCCCCCAACCATATTTTAGGCCTCGTTTAGACTGTGCAGCTTGACTTTGGAATCGGAGTGGTTTGCATGAGTTATCGCTAGATGGTGTACGTACTTACTTAGAAATTTAGGATGCGTTCTGAAATATTATTAATAGATACAATCCGACAAAAAAAAATTAAACGGTGGCGCTGTTACTGAGCTCGACAAAAATGTTTTGAGAATATTCTTACGAGTATGTGTGAGAAATTGTCGGTACTTCGGGGCCCCCTGAGAATGGGGGGCCCTGGGCATGGGCCCCGTGTGCCCTTATGGTAAAGACGCCACTGTGTGTGACCTAAGAGGCAGTACTTTGTTATATGCGATGGTTATATCATTTAACATCAGCCATATGCTTGTTCCAACTCCAAGATCTCAAAGTCATATATTTTTTTAAACGCATTTATAATAAGCAACAGCAACACCAAACATTCCCTACCAATTATACAAATATTCGCGAACTTTTGTTTTCAAGATTATCGGAACTAACTGTCGACGGAACGGATGGCGTGAGCTCACTTTCGATGAGGGGTCACGCAAGGTACGACACGAGAACCTATGCTAATTACATGGCATTCACTAGTCGTTGTTAGACTAGTTTTTATACACATTTAGTTTTTATACTATTCACAGTCGTATTTTGATGCAAACCTGTAGATTTTCTATACTAATATTATAATGAGGAAAGATTTGTTTGTTTGTATTGAATAGGCTCCGAAACTACAGGACCGATTTAAAAAATTATTTCGCTGTTGGGAAGCTTCACTATCCCCGGGTGACATAGGCTACATTTTACCTAACTGTGCAGAAGGAGGGTAATGATTTTATTGAAAAACTACGCGTGTGAAGCTGCGGATTGGTTATCTAGTTATATTATATATACAGGGTGTCCCAGAACAGAACTAGTGTGTTAACCCGAGAGGGGGCTATTCTCGACACTTAGGTACGTGAACAAAAAAATGTTTCACTATTTTTGTGAATTCATAGTTTTCACTAAAGAATCACAAGATCAAAATCCGAGAGTTCGGTTTACATTCTGTTTTGTTTATCAACTGTTTTAGGTGAAAGACCTTCGGTAAATGAAACTATGTACTTGTCGTTTGTGTAACCTAAAAATAAAATGTATAAATTATAATTATTTTAAATGAAAAGTTGTTAATTTTTATAGTTTATATTTTCTGTCTTGAAAATACTAGTTTACCGGGGCACCTGTAGATAGGTACTTAGAGTACGTTAGTGATGGTCAGGTCAGAAGTAACCATATGCTCTAGGCCTTACGATCCAATGGATCTGGACCATGGAGATCTGTGTTCGAATCATAACATCTGTACCAGCTATGAGACACGTGTTCTACACTTGATAACGAAGACATCTAAGTAGGTATATCCCAAACCGCCATGAAGTACCTACCTACCAAGATATTACTGACTTACCTATCGTTGAAGACAAAGAGAATAGAAAGTCGTAGTAACATCCTTAACGTTAGTTATCACTTTTTATAACTGTTGCTATATATATTTTGGTCTGCTTCCTTTAAGTCTAACTAGTACCTAGTGCTTTTAAGTCTACTCTCCATCTTTAATATTATTAAGTGACCAAATATCAAAGTTAGGCGGTATATTTTCTAAGGCTATACCTATTGGTGATTATTTTATGAACATTCCACAATGTTCCAAGAAATGAGTTTTTCCGTACCTAATTATCTACAGTTATACACACCACACACCCTCGCACACGAATCACACACACCAACATACCCCTACACTCACAAATACATTCACTGAACATTCCAATATGAACCAAAGTCCGGAGGGAGTTATAGGTTATGCCATAATAGAGATCCATCCTAGTTTGGCTACCTATGTTTTCCATCCTGAATTGTATTATACCTTTGCCCATTGTACTAAATCTATTTGTAAGAATTATGTTCTGTATTTTACTTTGGTGTACAATAAAGAGTTATCTTATCTTTACTAGGTAGGCCATTGTAGTTTATGTTTGTGAAATATCGAAGTTTAAGCTGAATAAATACATTATTTATTTATTTACCTATACGCGAAGGCCGACGGGGCCAACCAATGTTTGTTTCCTTTTCAATACAATTACTGGTAATTAGTGTTATCGATAGGCATTCGGCGCATGACTAACGGCTTCCATAAGGGCTGCAAAAGCGAGCGAGATAGCAATATCATTGTCGCTTGTCTCACGTTTTGTGTCTAGTAAAGTCTTCTTCTACTGCCGAGTTCTTGCCTGTCCTACTCGTTTTAATAGATATATCTCTCTTTCCAGCATTCATGGAGCCAGATCACATCGGCAAGCGGTACAGGAGGAAACGTTCAGCCCCGGAAGCCAAGAGCAGGGGGAAGCGAGATGCGCCTTACGTTATCTACCCTGAGATACTTGTCATTGTGGACTATGATGGCTACAGGTAAGGTTTTCAACAAGGCCTAGATTGTTTTTTTTTTCTTTTTTATTGAGAACTAGTTGAAGTGGGATTGGGCGGGTCATGTCTCCCGCATGCAACCAAATAGGTTGCAAAGCGACACCGTGGAAGGCATAAGAAGCGGTGGCGCGATAATTGGGACGCTTTTTACAGGGACTGGCGGGATTTAGTACAAGATCGAGAAAAGTGGAGAAATGAAGCCTTTGCCCAGCAGTGGGACAGCAAAGGCTAGATAAAAAAAATTGAGAACTAGCTGCCGCCTGCGGCTTCGCGCGTGTATGGAAAAACATGACTTATATGTTAAATGCTCGAAAAAATAGCGTTGGTCGGGCAAGAAGTGACTTTATCTCAGTAGGTAGGTAAATGGCGACAGGGTTGCGGGTTCGATTCCCGTCGCGGAACTAAGTTTTGTATGATTTATCTACATATACATATTTGTTCTGGGCCTGGGTGAAAGGTCCAGCATTATTAATATATATTTATTTTCTGTTTCAGGTTACACGGAGGTGACAACGTACAAATCAAACGTTACTTTGTATCGTTTTGGAACGGAGTTGACCTCAGATACAAACTGCTGAAGGGACCTAGAATAAGGATTTCCATCGCCGGCATTATTATATCTAGGGTAAGTTCGACTTCGAGAAAATTCCGTGACGTCTTCTCGTCTAAAAAATCTCAGTGTCTTAAGACGTTAGTCTTTGATCAGTCATTGATGACATACCTATGCCACAGAAACGTGGTCTCTCACTATAGCCTCATAAGGTCGGCTTGATGTTGCTCTACGAGATACAACCACACGTGAGGAGATCCGTAGACGAACCAAAGCCATCGACATACCACAAAGGATTAGCAAGTGGCAGAGGGCAGGACACAGCTCGAAGAACTGACGGCCGTTGGGGCAGAAAGGTTCTCGAGTGGAGACCACGCCACGCACTGGAAAGCGCAGCGTAGGACGGCCCCCGGCTAGATAGAAAGTACCTGATAAGAGTTGCTGGGAGCGGTTGGGCAGATGCACCCAACGGCTCCCAGCAAGTCTTATCAGGTACTTTCTATCTAGCCGGGTATGTTGTTCACAAAAATATTAATTTGTTTAAGAAAAAAAGCAATATCTAATCATAATTTTAATACTAGATATAAAGATAAACTCGCTGTTGCCACTTGTAGACTCCATAAAGTTAGTAATTCGTTTATAGGGCAAGGTGTTCGCTTATAACAAACTCCCAAGCGATGTATCAAAATTGACAATTAATAAATTTAAAAACGCAATTAAACAAAATCTTTATAAAAAAAGCCTACTTTAACATAGGTATCGGATTATTTAGATGATAGAGAAGCTTGGGATTGAAATTGCTCCAACTCGTTCAAAATGTTACAATTTAGACGTAATTTATTACCTGTATTGTTATGTATTCTAAAAGGAGCATTAAAAAAACAACCAGCCTTGTTTTCTTTCCTGGCTTGGTCGCGAAGGAACAGGCAGTAAAATTGACGTTTCAAAGTGGTCCTTGTGGTTTTATTGAATAAAAGATTTTGACTTTGACTTTGCAGGCCGCACAAGATTGGTCCTCTGTAAAAAAGCCTATGTTCAGCAGTAGACGTGGTTTGGATGACATGTTGATGACGATTTACTTACCCCGGGTTCCGATCCAAGCGTGCACTAATGCATTTATCTATTCGAAAAAATTATGTGCGTTTTTCACGCGCGCTCTAAACTATGAAGGAAAAACATCGTAAGGAAATAACAATCACACTAAAGTTGTGATGGTTGTTTGTTTGTTACTCAATCACGTCGAAATTTCGATGAAATTTAGTAGGTATGTACCACACGGCTACACATCAAGCTATACTATTCCAGTATAAGCTGACCTCGCAATGTGTAGGCTTTTCGTAGAATGAGAGGTCAGCTTATACTGGAAAAATATAGCTTGATGTGTAGCCGTGTGTACGTAGCTTATAACCTGGATTAACATATAGGCTACTTTTTGTCCCATAAATCAGTTCCCATGGGATAAAAATTGATTATCAAGTTGCATCAGCGACTTTAGCTTTATTTCTAGGTTACCTACATATTTAGTAGTGTAACGCTTACGAAATGGCGGTCAAAAGCTATTAGTTACCAATAAATCTAAAAAAAAAACAAACATAGCAATTACTTATTTAATCAACTAAATCAAATTCAATAAATCATGTCCAGGTAAAATTTAATTCCATCAGTGGAAGTTTAGGAAGCCGAGCCTATCTTAAAGCTGACCATCTCATCGGTCTCTATGCAAAGTTCTTCAATAAGGTCTTTCTTAGATTTAGGACAGCCTTCCAAGATGGCTTCCAGCATATCCGTGCTCATCCTTTTTCTATTCCTGAAATATAAAAGTTAATTTGAGTTCGATGTCGGTTGAAAATTGAAACATATTTTTTTAAAGTCAAATGAGGCATTTTAAACTATAAATAAATATTGCTGAACATTTCACACAGCGCTTCTTACCCCAAACTAAGCAGAACTTCCAGATGACTGATTTAATACTAATATAGGTACCTACTTTTTTTTGTAGATATATACAATGTATAGAAAAACATCCAGACCCGGAGCAGTTCAACGACCCTATTTATGGTCTCAAAAATATACTCCGTCATTATTTTAGCTGAGACGTAGGAGGTAGCGAGTTCGATTCCCGCTGCGGAACAAATGTTTGCATGATCTACAATATTTGTTCCAGGTCTGAATGTTTTTCTATATATTATAAGTATGTATTTACAAAAAAAATTATGTATTCTAATAGATAACTGATTCCCATAGTACACATGGCTACACATCAAGCTATACATTTCCAGTATAAGCTGACCTCGCATTGTGTAGGCTTTTCTTAGAATAAGAGGTCAGCTTATACTGGAATTGTATAGCTTGATGTGTAGCCGTGTGTACAAGCTCTGCTTAGTTTGGGGTTAGATAGCACTGTGTGACATGTCCAGCAATATTCATTTATTATTTAAACTTTTGATTTAATTCATTATTATAAATATGGGATTTATCACGTATCATTTTATTGGTGTTTCGAACGACACTGCACCGGCACTCTGATTAAGGAAGGTTCACAAATTGAACCCAAACATCGGTCTGTCAAAACACTGACAAAACTGTATGTGATAAATCACGTATTTATATCGTCACGTTGAAGCTATTTCTAAAGTTGTGTAACTTATCGACCTATATTCTCTAAACATTTTATCATGTTCATTCAGAATTTTCTTCTTTTCATCAGCGCTGACAACCTCCGTTGAATTCTTTAATACTTGCAGTTTGTTTTCCATAGAGCCTATAGTGGCTTTAATCTCTTCTATTTGAGATGTAGCTGATTCTGTTGTAGGGGCTGATGTGAGGCTCTTAAGACTGGTCTCCGCTGCTTTGAGAGCTGTTGTCTTATCTGCGATGGTTTGCGTCAAGTCTTTGACTTGTTCCTCAAAATCTGAAACATTTAATTTACTTATAGTAATTATATAGTTTACTTTTCTAAAATATAGAGTTATATAAGACATTAAGGACATCTGTGGCGCAGTGGGAAAATGGCCGGCTGAGATGCAGGAGTTCGGGTTCAATTCCTGCTGCGGGACAAATGTTTGCATTTTCTACAGATATTTGTTTCTGGTTTGGATATATTTCTATATATTATTAGTATATATTAATAAAAAAAATATTCATATAATTATTATATCCATTATCTTGGGCCCATAGTACACACGTTTACACATCAGGCTATAGGTACATTTCCAGTATAGGCTGACCTCGCATTGTGTAGGCTTTTCGTAGGAGAGGTCAGCTTATACTGGAAATGTATAGCTTGGTGTGTAGCCGTGTGTACAAGCTGCCCTCTACCTACTCGTAGTTCCTGATACTGATACCTATCCATAACTCGGGGATTTTATATATGGGATCATAACTACTAGTCAGTAGGTACCTACTGTTGCCTAATTTATAGCAACAGTTTTACGAATTGTATGAATTACATAGATTGACACTCGTTGTAAGATTCCGGTCAATTGTGGACGAAAAGTTAGTATGTTATTAAAGAAATTAAAGGTTCTTATAGCAAAAATCTATTTAAAACTCAAATCTTTGATAACAAAACCGGCACTTACTTTCCACGTCCTCATCGCCCGCAGTGGTTTCAGTCTGTATCGCCGCAAAAACCTTTTGTTTTCCATACAATTTGCAACGAATTTTACCACATTCACTCAACGCGTCAAGAGTTTTCTGCACAACGCCTTTTGAATACACACCACGTAAATTCACCGTTACGTCTGCACATGAATATGGGCGATTCGTGTCCACCAAGTATTTCAACACAGCTTCTTGTGCCATTTTCCATGAAAATATGAAATAAACATCCAAAACAAACAGATTTTATGAAAATTTACTTTCAATTTGGCGCCATTACTGAATGTCAATTTTATTTGACAGCTAGATTCCATTCCACGCATTCGAAACAAGATTGCATCAAAAGGCATCGTCTCCATAATTTGTAACATGAAACCAATTAGTAAAAAGGATTTTTATTTTTTCAATTGTCATAACTCTAATCAGTATGATTGCGATAAATAAATATGGTAATCCAAAATAGTCCTTACTATTGTCCCACAGATTTTTCAATTTGATATTCATAATAGATTTTTTAATGTGCCTAACAGGTAGGTATCTTAGGTATCTATACCTAACGATAAAGGAGACGTGTATAATCGGGTCAAGTCTAAAATGTTAAAATCCTATCAAGCAGGATATTGTTCCAGCATAAAATACAACTGTATTAAAAATCTAACTGTTAAACATAAAATGCTTGAGCAATTCTATATTTTTCTTTAACATTTTTTTTATCATGTTTTTTATATCATTATTTATGTTAATGATCCAAATTAAGGCATGTTCTAAATGCACTAAACAGCCCCTCAATTTATTTTCCGCATTTCCAGGTGCCCTCGTTTTTAATTTACACAACCTTTTGTTTTCAGGGAAGAGATGCGACTCCATACCTGGAGAGGAACCGCGTCGGCAGAGACGCCATTGACTCTGCCGCCGCGCTCACTGACATGGGCAAGTATCTGTTCAGAGAGCGGCGGTTGCCGGTCTACGACATCGCTGTTGCTATAACCAAGTAAGTTTAAAAAAGTAAACTAAAAGTCACTTAAAAATTTTATCTTACATAACTAGTAAATTTTTGAAAACTAGTTTACGTAGGTATGTTATACAGATCCAGATTCGACATAAATGAATTAATATAAATTACACTTTTAATCATACACAACTTAGGTCAGAATTTTACTATTACACCGACAAAATTAATGTATGAAGAAATTAGATGTTTACAAATCTCGAGGAACCTAGAGTGGTTATTTAAATTTTATTACACTGATTTTCAATTTTAATAGCAGGCTTATGCAAAGTAGAAGTTACTTCATAAACTTTGTCGATTCTAAAGGTAAAATCTGATAAATGTGGAAAGCTGCATTTGAACACATATTAATTATGACCATCTCGACCGTGATCTTGATATCACCAGAACAACATTATTGCATACGCCTTTTTATTTAACCTGAACCCCAATAAATGATACGAATATTATGTTTCCTGACCCTGAGTGTAAAATAAAACATCATTATAGAATTATGAACTTTTAGGTCGCATCATGAATGATGACAACAGAACTTAGGTACCTACTCTAAATTTAATGTTTGCTTCCTATTGATTTCACGCTTCACAGGTGGTGCCGTAAGTAAATTAAAATTATTTCACTCAATTTAGCGCCATTATTCCAAGTAAAAAATTTAAGATAAGTGATGGTCAAAATGAACGAAACAAAAACTGATTTGACCAACAGGTATGACATGTGCCGACGACGCAAGGGTGGTCGCTGCACTAAAGGCACCGCTGGTAAATTCATTTTAAGACCATGGATTGCGAGTGGTATCAGCATTAACATAATGCTTCAATGAAACATTAATTTGGCTTAATAATTTTAATTCATGAGGTAAAGGATTTGGTAATGGCGCTGAATACGTTACAAAACACCATTTGGTACACGCACAGCAGATGGTGGGCAGAGCTCTGGGTTCCACTGTTAAGACAACGTTGAACGTAGAAGTTAGGAGACAGAACTCTGCCCGCTTGAAAGAGTTGTGTGGGCTCTACAGTGCTTGCACAACGATGATAATGTTCGTAGAAGAACTTATTTATTGCATTTCGACATGGAATGAAATAAATCTTAGGACATTTTGTTGGGGTGTTATTGAGTTTTCATGATTTCCGTAATATTTCAGACTAGACATGTGCAGAAGACAATTTGCGAACGATGCGTGCAATAGAGGGACAGCAGGTAGGCGTGTTACAAAATATATTTTACGAGAGCACGCCTTTACTATTTTCATCATGTCCCACACCTATAATAATTCACAATGGGACCAAATTCCATGTTACCCTCTATCCAACTCCAAAATATCATATTCGCACTTGTGAATAATTTTCTGTCTTTTCCGCAATTTATTGTTGTTATTTTCTTCTAGATTGATCATAATAATTTGTAATATATTATTACCTATAGATAAACCTTCCATTTTGTAGTTTAGTCACACACAAACGTGTTGTGTATCATAATAATTTTATTTATCTTCATGTTTCATTAAATGCCTGTCAAATGTTTTATTTGTTTCTAGACATTTGCAATCATCGTTTTGTATGGCTTGCAAATCACGTGAGCAATTATTAGCGTTAGTTTTATTTGAATATGCATGGATCGCTTAGGTATCTACATAGCTAAATAATTATTCTATAACGAATTAGCAAAACTTCTTACTTAATATCAACTTAATACTTAATTAATATCATTAGCAACACTGAGATTGTTAAGATTTTTGATACTTATCTGTTCATGGATTCTTTTTACCTCCGTGTTTTTTATCATTTACAGAAGAAAGAACTTTTTCGAATTATCTAGCCAAGGTACATAAGCTTCTTTCCAAATCTTTTAAAGATTAGAAAATGAACACACACGTCAATTGTGTTAAAAAAAAAACCATGATCCCAATGTGCCCAAAATAAAAGGGAGTAGAAAAAACCAACAAAGAAAAAATTTAATTATTTTTTACAATGAAAACAAATTTTGGAAGAATGCACTAAGCCTTTCTTTACCATGTAAATAAGAATAACCGGAAGTAAGGGAACGTATTTTCAGAGATGACATTGACGGGCTGTCCGCGTTGATGGCGCGAAAATTTATTTTTGTTTTTGGTGTAGAGATGACTAATGATTCCTTATTTTGACAAAATTTTAGTTTATTGTAAATTACGTTATAAAAAATACTAAAACGCATTGTGGTGAGAATTAGAATAATTGCATGTTAACAAAGCTAATTTATAATGCAATTAATACATGCTTGGATGAACTAACATTTTAAATTGCATGCGTGGTTCTGGTAAGTACCTACTTAACATTTTGTAAATAATAATCCTTCATATCGATTATGTAAGTACCTTATTTATAAATATCCTTAGAATAACTACACATATGAACAAAAGTACAGGCGCGAAAAATAGACCATTTCATCGGAGCTATAGATATAAGAGCTATAGTCTCCAAACGAGCGCTGTGTGTTTTATGATGAGCCACCACCTGGTTCAGTGAGCGCAGCTTTTGTAAAAACAATTTTTTTTGTACCGATAACCGATATGAGTAATGAAATTATGCATTCGTTTGCTGCATTACTTGTGCGCTCGTGTGCGCGTCGGCGAATGTAAACTAGTGTTGCCGATCGATCGATCGATGATTACTATCGACTATCGATGATTAATCGATAGTCTATCGATAGCCAAGCAATCGCAAGACTATCGATAGTTTTTTATTTATCCTTATTGTTATGACTATTGACTATTAAACCTGAATATTGTAAACAATAATATTGTAAATTGGTAAACTATCGGTAGTCTAAAACAATCGATACTATCGATATTTTTTATGTATCAGCAACAATACTATCGATAGTATCGAAACTATCGATGGTTTAATCTTCGCAAGAAACAATACTATCGATGCTATCGATACCATCGATAGTATTGCCTCGTTCTGAGCTATCAATATTATCGATAGGCTAATAGATAGCTTTTTCAGATGAAAACTATCGATAGTAAAACTATCGATATTTTGGCAACGCTAATGTAAACCATGACACTGACGCACACATTTGATGTTTTGTTGCCTACGTTTTGAACGGAAATTTGTTCGCAACGTCTGTTCTATGTTTAGTTATTGTAAATATCATTATTACAAGCAGCTACCTATGTAAGTACTTGTTTCTACTTGTTTCATCTCTTCACTTACCTACCTAAAAACCAAAGATCCTGCACCTAATTTTAAATTTTCTTCACCTCAGTAAGTTTTCTCTATTATTTTTTAGGTAGATAAAATATTGTATTGTCATCATAAAGTATGGCAAAAACGATGGCTATTTTAATAACCATCTTAAGAAGGGTATCCATTAGTTCGTATTCCTACTTAATAGGTAAATGTATGTAGATACTATGATTAGGGTACACCATGATGTACCCTAGTCATCATACAAACTAGCGCCACAAAATACAGGTGGCAAGAACTGTAAACTCAATTCGGCCGTCATTGCATGCAACCTTTTTGAAATAGAGTCTGTTCGATGGAAAAAGTCGATAGGCCATTTTCAGAACTACCGCTTATCAAATGAGAATAACGTTGAAAATTAATGTTTTCCATTAATGAGCATTGTCTACCCATAATCAAACAAATAGCCAAGACTTTGCTAAAGAGATTTGGATACTTCAGTACCTTTAACTGTCTAGGAATATACATTCTTTAATAAGCTTTTCACGATTTTTTTTGCAAAATTGTAATACAAGCTTCTGCATCAGGTTTCGCTTACGTGGGAGGAGCGTGCGTCGTGAACAAGCGGCTCGAGAAAGTCAACTCTGTGGCCATCATTGAAGATACTGGTGGCTTCTCTGGCATCATTGTAGCAGCACATGAAGTCGGCCATTTGTAAGTTATTGTTACGTATTTTTGCATATTAAGTATATAGGATCAAGTATCCTAATGAGAATCAAGTATCATAATAAGAATAAGTATCAAAATGAGAATAAGGTAGCATACCCACCTACTTAGTGCGCATGTAGTATCATAATGAGAATCAGGTATCAAAATATAGTAGAAATAAGTAGCAAAAGATTGAATATAAATAGAGTATCAGAACTAAAACTTAATATAACGAAGCTTCAAGTTTCTATCTTAATTTCAGATCAATAAAATAGATATTAAAACGATCAACAGCTACCCAGATACCCCTTCTTGCCTACCTACCTACATTAGGAGCATTTAGAATATATTATATTTTATTCATTCAAATGAAATAGATAGAATCTAAAACCATTTAACATAGGTATGAAAGATTAGGTAGGTACTTACTTACTAAAACTTTTGTATTACCCCGAAATTTAGGCTTGGCGCAGTCCACGACGGCAGCCCCCCTCCGTCCTACCTCGGCGGTCCCGGTGCTGAGAAGTGCCGCTGGGAAGACGGCTTCATCATGTCAGACCTCAGGCACACTGAGAAGGGATTCCGGTGGTCGCCTTGTTCTGTGCAGAGCTTCCATCATTTCTTAAAGTAAGTGCTAGCTGGATATACCTACTATTACTTAAGTCTATTTTTCAAAACGTCTATTTGGGGTTATCCACAAAATGGTAAAGTGCAAGAGAAAGAAGAACCGCTAAATGCCTTAATCAAGTAGAGCTCTGTTTGTGGATGAAGACAGGCTTCATGGTTCCTATTATCTTTAATTTTTAGTAATCAATGTTTTCTTATTATTAGCTCATTTTAAATGCCAATGGACTTAGTAGTAGTGTAGTTTGTATTTTTTTCTGTTATATTATTAAAAATTTACTTGTTTTATAGCAATTATGTAAAATTTACATACGTTGACATTTATTCAAACAAGTTAAAGTTAATTTTATGTATTTTCTTGCTGACACTAATTTTAGTATTTTTTTTAATTCCAGTGGTGACACAGCAACCTGCCTGTACAACTCGCCGCACGAAGACGACTCATTACCGCGGGTGTTACCAGGTCGTCTGCTGACATTAGACGCACAGTGCCGGAAGGACAGAGGCACTAGGTAGAGTATTTTACACGGCCCATCTGCATAGATTCCGATTCTGATTCAAATTAATTTAATTCACTTCGATACAACTATAGGTAGATCCAATTGAAAATCAAAACACAACATTTTCTGAATAACATAGATAATTAAAAGGTCTCTCTCAAGAAGTAAAAATAATACATAACAGTTTTAATTCATTTGGTCATTGAAAAAAGATTGTAATAATGGAATACCAAAAGGTATCATAACGGCCATTTTGCGACGATAATTGGACTGAATAGCGAATCATAGTGAAGCGATTGGTTTAATAACTTTAGTAGAATTGGTCTATTTATGGTCATAATAATTTTATATTTTTACTGACGTTACTAATATGCTAGATAATTTCAAAGTTGGCCTAGTTACAAAGAGTATGAACTAACCAGTGATTTGTATTTTAGCGCGTGTTTCAAAGACGAGCGCGTTTGCGCTCAGCTGTTCTGCTTCGACGCCGCGAGTGGGTACTGCGTGGCGTACCGGCCGGCGGCAGAGGGCTCACCTTGTGGAGATGGACAGGTAATCATCACAAAACCTACTGACCTTTTAAAGGCATTTCTAAGATTTTAAAAACTATCTCAAAAACTTTCAAGCCGGACGGGACTTGAACCCGCAACCTACCTATTGATACGAGGATGAACTGCCAATTGCGCTACAGGGTCTTGTCACGTCACGGTCGAAATCAGTGAGATGATTCAGTTTACGATTCGAAGCGCTGTTAGATCCATCTACAGGAAAACTTTTACAGTGTTTTGACGTATTTGTATGATTTGACAACTCTCTAAATCATATACTATAAGCAGCGCAACTCTGCGCATGTCGCAACTTAGAACTCTAGATAAAAGGAACTGGAAATTTCTTCATTCTTACCAAAAATAACTGTCAGCTCCTAATCCTATCCTAAAAATAACTGTAATCTTTTTCTAAACTTTTGGACCGAGTTATTATCCCACAGCTGAGCAAAGGCCTCTCCCTTACCCCTCCATCTTGATCTATAATTCTTAAATTATATTACAGTATTGTATAAACGGGCGGTGTATAACGGAGCACGAGAATATAATCCCTGATTACTCGCAACACACGCCGAGCTACGTGCGGCCCGATACGAGTCCGTTCTTCCAGAATATTACCAGGTAATTACACTTTTAATATGTTTATTTCAAACACAAAGACACGCGAGCATACAAAAAATAGCAAAAACAGAGTACCTCCCTACCACCATACCTTTTCTGCCGCCCAGCAGTTTAGGTTTGAAGGGTATGGTTGCCGGTGAAATTACACGCGCATGACACGCAGGGCAGTGCATCGTAGGGCATGTTCCTAAGGTGCGTGATCTACGAGGCAATACTTTGCTATCGGCGATGGTTACCACTTAACATTAGGTGGCCCATAAATATGTTCCATCAAAAAAAACTTCAATCTAGGACTCTTTAATGGAATTTACAATGATACTAAGGTTTCCCTGATATTTGAAGTAGAAATACTTCTTAATTGATACAATGAACACCAAAATACCTAAAAATATCAATTAAGTCATTATGAAAGAATACACAAGATAAAGCCAGGAACAAAATCTTGATTTTATTTTAAATGTTTTTGAAAATGAACATCACACAGATCAACTATCACAAACTTGACGACACCAATGAGACGAAATACATTATCTCATTCCAGTCAGTTTGTGTACACACATAAGAGAAACTCACAAATACTAATACTAAGTTTTTTGTTTACAATGACACACACAGTTACGAAGCGACAACACAGCCATACGTAGCTAGCACGCGAGCGCCCCAAATCTATTACTCCTATAAAAGCACAGAAAGTCCAAAGCCTTCCAGTCCGTCCACAACAGGAAGCGTATTCAAATTCTACCAATACACCACAAGGAAACCCTTCAATTTCTTCACCGAGAAGACCACAACTCAAAAACCTTCAACTACCACATACCCACCATCGATAAATAAATACTCGATCACATCAACGAAAAACCCATACGATTTCAAAGACTTTGCAACACCACCTAAACCTACAAACAGAAACGACCAACCAAAGAAGGGTTTCTACAACAAAGACGCTTTCGACACGTACTTTTCGCGATCGACGACGAAAAGTCCATACGATAAGGGAGTAAAGCCTGTTTTCAAAATAGGGACTTATTACTCCCAACCGAAGTCATACGACAACTCTATAAGACCTGATGCAAACTCGCAGCAAGTGCAGATAGAGCCAGCGAGATTAGTGTTCTCTTACCAAAGGAATTTGACAACAGGGGAGATTATACAGCATTGATGTGCCATTTACGATTTATTGGTAAGAATCTGAGACGAGAAGGACCGTGGATTCACTCTATCGCATCGCCATCTCGTATTCATGGACTTGTCATTTGTGGGACTTCATACATTTCGATTCTCAGATCACATTACCTACTCACCTCTATATCTGAACATCATGTGTGTACATAATTACCTACACAAGCATTGACCTACCCCACTTTAGATCTGTGCATCATCATAAATGCAATGTAAATAACATTCCTAAAACTTTTGTTAAAAAATTTTATGTGAATTCTTGTACATTACTTCTTTCAGCATGACGTCGACCATTTTCCATAACTGTTGGCCTGGCAGCACAAATAATAATACATTGTGTTATCAGACCAACTAAAGGATTTGAATTTCAAAAGCAGATTTAAACTACCTTTTCCCTTTCTTCTTCATTAAAATCTTGTTAATATGTTTACTAGTTGACGGCATTGCACGGATTTCAAAATAATATAAGACCACTTTCAGTTTTTCCTGAATTTTCTAATTTTCCGGACAACTTATCAAAATTTTCTTTCATACAAACCAGGTCCTGAAAATTGTAAACACAGCAAGAAAAAAATATTTAAATCAGTCAAGCCGTTTTTGAGTTTTAGCGACACTAACGAATAGCAATTGATTTTTATATATTTATAGATTAATATATTTTTTATGTTTGCAGCAGCCGCCATTAGTGTACGAGCGGATCAATACTTGAAGACTGCCTCGCTGGTTTGACCTCACAAGGCGACCCAAAGAACGAATATTTCGTTTGGGACGCTTGTAGGGTCCACTACCAGCTAAGAACTACAATAATGATTGTGTTGTACGCGCATACCCCGTCAAATATCGCAACGAGCATCTATGATACTCAAGTATCACAATGAGAATATAATTGATTCTATAGTAGCAGATACGAATATTCTTTAGTAGCAGAATGGGAATATTATTTAGTAGCAGGATGGGAATATACGTTTTCAATGATGGTCGAGTATCAAAATGGAATGTAACATCGCTTATTCCATTGTGATGTATAGAAATAAGATCAAGCAGAAAGTTGGTTTTGCTTGTTTTTATTGAATGATTTAACGGGTAAATGGGTATGCGCGGTTGTGTATAGTGAAAATGTGTCTGAAGACAGTGTCGGACACAAAGTGGGTGATAAAAATGTGATTGTGTTTCTTAAACTTTAAGTACAGTTAGTATAAAGATTGTAATATTTTGACTATCAATGCGGGATAGTAAGTATCCTTTTTGGGTATACAGAATACTCCTAAGTATAAAATTGTTGTAAAAATATCTTTGTAAGGTTACATTAAATAAACTGCCAAGATGTGCCTTTTATACACTTATTATGAATTGTAAGATAGGTTTGTAGTTTTTTTTTTCTTAAAATGACAGAGCGACTGGCTCGCTACATTCCGATCAAAGTAGACTTAATTTTCTAGTACTTATTATAAATTTATTTTTCGTTCTATTCAAAATTAATGATTTTGTTATTATTTAAGCCTGTTTTTATCTCTGAAATTATTTATGTGACATAGCACTAAAGTTACCAATAGACTTTAAATTGACAAAAAATGTTTTAATGTATGAAAAGACTTTATATAATGGAAATAGTGATATTGAGACATCACTTGCCTTCGATATAGTTTATTTATTTTTAATAAAGCTATTTATGTATGACACAAATCTTACTTCCTCAAAAATTACCTAAATTTAAGAGAGAGAAAATATAGAAAATTGAATTACAAAAAGAGTTTTATTTTACCTGCGTATGAGATGAAGATTTTTGATAGGATACTCTAAAATATCATAATGCGAATTAAGTATCAAAATGGATACTTGAAAATAAACATGAAATTATTACCAACACCACTTTATTCCTTAGTAAAAAAATACCAGTCCATAAAATAAAATAACAATTTAACAAAGGTACACTTACTTATTAAATGCTACTTAATTATGAACACAATAAATGATGTATAAGTAAGGTATATCTCAAAGAGGCCTATCTTGAAATATTATGTAATATTTATTTGAGCTCTACACAAAGTTTATCTTAGTTCAAGGTAAATCATAGGTAAGGTAATCCATGGTAAAAAGTTGTTTAAAAATCACTTGATAACCAAAATATTTTGATGAGTGAACAATGGTAGAATCTTCTAAGTCTTAAAAAATAGATTGTTTGATCAAACAATTACCATTTCAAAACAAATCCGATATTTCAATATCTATACCTATTTTGATATTAAACAAAAATGTATTTCAAGATAATAATGTAAGTATCTGCAGCCAACTCAGGTAAGTAAAATAAATATTATTTAAAGAGGTAACTTCTCAAACAAAGGTTTCAGACAATAGATACTACAGATACACTACAGTATACTTAGCTTTCCTTGACAGGCATCGGACTCGATATAACATTATTGGCTATAAGCCTGACGAACATACCAGCCGAGAGAACAAATACTAGACCGGCTGGCATGAATTTTCCACTGTTGTATGCCCTGAAAAAGAAACAATATAGCTCAGTATAAATATAAATAATACATTTTGCAAGACATATCACACAGCGCTATCTAGCCCCAAACTAAGCAGAGCTTGTACTATGGGAACCAGATAACTGATATAATACTTACATATATACCTACTTTTTTTACAACTTTTTAAATTTTCGCGAACTCATGTTTTGAAGACAAAACGGGTCTTTTCGTGCACTGATTTATATCAAAATTGTGATTTTGTAATTTCAAAATTGTACTTTTTTTTTGTAAATACATAAGTACTTATCATAATATATTGAAAAACATCCAGACCCAAAACAAATATCTGTAGATAATGCAAAAATTTCTTCCGCGGCGGGAATAGAACCCGCTACCTCCTGCGTCTCAGCCGGCTATTTGCCCACTGCACCAAGCAGATAAAGAGATGTATTAAGAGTAGTAAATTTTCA
This sequence comes from Philereme vetulata, assembly GCA_918857605.2. Classification (NCBI taxonomy): domain Eukaryota; kingdom Metazoa; phylum Arthropoda; class Insecta; order Lepidoptera; family Geometridae; genus Philereme; species Philereme vetulata. The sequence continues at coordinate 7,841,406 of OU975422.1, read as the reverse complement.
TATCAGTAAAGGCTTCTCTGGCTTGCACAACAAACTCTTAAGTTATTTAGTGACTAACTATGTTTTAATTTGACTTGTTTGTATGATTTTACAACTATCTAAATTATATTTAACCACTAAATATGTTTAGGCATCGTTGCGCAAGTCGCCCTAAATGTATACGAGTTCATGTCCTAAAACTAAAATGTTACTGCCACGCAACGAAAATGTGTTGTAGTATAAAACGAAGCAACCAGTAAATAAGTTTGCTTGCGTAGTCCAGTATAGTAAATTTTATGTAGTAGCAATTTTACCAATAAATAACTATAAAAATAGTACCTACTGGACATTTCACACACCACTAACTATCTAACCCCAAACTAAGCCAAGCTTGTACTATGGGTACCAGCTACCTAACTGATAGTATCTAATCTAAAGAGCCCGCTGGATCCCACTGCTGGGCAAAGTCCTCCCTTCCCTTTTTCCATTCATCCCGGTCTAGGGCTGCTGTCGACCAGTACGCAATGTGCGCGTTAAGTTCGTTCCGCCATCTCCGCCTGGGTAACTACTAACTGATAGTATACTTTTTTTTATAAATTTTTTATTTGTAAATAGAATCTTATTATTTACAGAAAATAACTAGACCCAGAACAAATATCTGCAGATTGTACAAACATCTCAGCCAGCTATTTGCTTAATGCGCCACTATGAACTATAATTTTCCCAATTTAAGCAAATTACAGTAAATGTTTTATTGACAGGATATTAAGATTAAATCACCAACAGGAGACAGGTCGCTGCTTGTAATGCAATGGGTAATCAAATCAGTTCGCTTGTATGGAGGATACAGGACTGTATAATGGAGACAAAATTTTAAGAAAGTAACCTGTAAACCTATGGAATGACCTATTTGGCAAGAGGAGAAAAGGGCCACAAGAAAGATGGCAGGACGAGATATCAGAGATAGCAGGCAAGACATGGGTGAAGGAAACAAAAATCAGGAAAAACTGGAAACTTTTAGGCCCACTGAGGGGTTTCTAAAATAAGAAAAAATAATTACAATTAAAACCTATGTAGAGAAATTTAGAAACAATAAAGCTTATTTTATTTACCTGTATCCCATAACACCTCCCAAAGTTGTGGTGGTTCCCAACATCAGGCCGTAGTTAGAGGGATTTTGACTGATCTGGTATGCTCCAACACCTGGAATCAGAGGCAAAATTAAATGAATCGTTATTATTTATCAGTCAGGAACCACAACTATACAAAAATTTATTGGTGAACCTGACATATGTAGTCAGACCATTTATTTTTTGTTTTTATAAAGTCATATTAAAGTCAAAGTAATGTGACTTACAATTTACCTACGTTTTTATGAATATGACACAATAAAAACAAATGGGTGCCAGCACGCCTGGTGGTCACACAATGGGTGCCTGCAGATGAGCGTCGAAGCCGGGGCAGGCTGAGGAAGTGTTGGCGTGACAACCTCGATGCATTCCAAGATGGCTGGTGGGACGTGGCGAGTGATCGTGAGATGTGGAGGAACATGGGGAGACCTTTGCCCAGCAGTACGAAAGTATAGGTAAAAAAAAAAAAAAATAGTTCTGACAACTTCAAAGATCTTAGATTCCTAGTTCTACTTAAGTATTATAGACTTAAATATTTTCTATACGTGATTAATAAAGTCCCTACTAAATAGTAATGGGAATGTATACAAGTTTTCTAAAAAGAACAGGAGTGGAAGAAACTGGGGAGTCGCTTGCCCAGTAGGGACCTGGATTCATTTATTTAGAACAAGCAGTACAAACAGATTAGTAATGTTATAAGATTTTGTTATCAGTATTTATTGATTTATAGTAGGCGAAGACCTCGGCGAACATATCTTAACCAAGTAGAAGACATCTTGGTGAAATACCAGGTTAAGAATATCCTAAACCAACGAGCATATATGAAAAAAGTGATGAGAGTGAATGAGGCAAAAGAAGTATGCCATGATTGTAACAAGTGGAGATCTGTGGTATCTGCCTAAGCCTCCGGGATAAAGGTGTGACAGTTATGTATGTATTGATATTACCTAGGATGGATCCGAATATTAAGCCAGCTCCCAATGAAGGTATGGATCCTGAAAACAGAACATTACTTTAATTGAGCTTTTAATACCTGGCATTGTACAGACATAATTAGTGATCAGGTGTGCAAGTTGTTATCTGCGATTGTGTTCTGTAATTAGAACAGAAATCAATCAATATTTCATGACAATCTAATAAATTTAGTAAATTATTGTAATACAACAAAATATTATCTAATCGGTTTCTCGTTGTCATGCAAGCAAACTTTGCGTAGATAATAAAATGATTATAGTCAAAAAAACACTAAAAAGATCACCAATTAAATCTACATGGTGTGCAAAAAAGAGCACAATCGCGGCAAACCGGTTTCTTTATCAATAGTAAAAACTTGCCTAGCTCAAGTAGCTCACCTGCTTTGGCATATCCCATGATACCACCAGCAGCAACAGTAGCGGCGTAAGCAAAGCCTAGAAAGTCGACACCCATTGCTAAGATATAATTTATTTCAGCAGCTGCTTATCAACACTACACTGGAGTAGAAAGTAGGTATTATATTCTCTTTGTAGAAAGCAAAGCAAGCACTGAAACTGAATGTTGGTGGTTTTGTATTTTTTTTTATAATGCACGCCAACAGCGTTTTTCTTGACAGATTTAGGGTTGCCTTATTCTAATTCTTAAATTGCCTGATTTTTAGGGAAAACTAAGAAAAATGCCGTATTGTACAAAATGATTATTTAGAGAGTTTAAATAAAAAATACAAGTGATGTATGTAGATGTGAGTACTACTTTTAAACTTAATTATTTTATTCTTCACCATATAGGTTTTGAATAGTGTCTAGCACTTCTGATTCTCTCTCATTTAGGTTTCATATCTTTCATTTTACAAATCATTTCGTTTGGTACCTGAAATTGTTTACAATTACCGTGATTACGGATTACGGCTAGAAGAGTTCCATCAATAGTTGGAGTTATTCATTTATTTCGAAGTCTCGTTTTCAAATAATTTACAGCACTGAAGATATCTACGCTCGCAGTCTGCGTTCGAGTGTGACAAACATTATACATTTAAAGCAAAATATGTGTTTTTAGTTTTGTTCTATCACGGATTTTAATCCAAAACTCATCGGTTTTCTGTCAGCTAATTTCATATAATAGTAGTTTATAGACCAGTGGTAGCATTCTCCATTCATCATCAATTTACTTTTTATCTTACTACTTACTTTTTATCTGTTTTGTTGGCGTAGGTGGTCCATCGTCATTGCCACACTCATTAACACTCATTTTCAATTAAAACCTAAAGAAATCTTCGTAAAATAGCTTTCACTGATACATCGTAACAAAGAAGCACTGAGAGAGAGAGAGAGAGAATCACAATAGGTACAACAATTAAACAAATGTAAGGTAATAACAATTTAGTATTCCGGGGATTCCCACACATCCTAGACATTAACATCTCGGAGTTAAGTTTGCATTTTGAGTTCTGTTGAAGTTTCTTTTCGTGGCGCTTCTACTTTATCTATGGTTTACAAGTTGGTGCGTTCCAATTTATTTTTGTTTACTTTAGATTACCGTATATTTTAATACGATATTCAAAGAGCTGCCGTATACCGTATTTATGATTCTTAGATGCCTGAATGCCGTATATTACGGCAATTGCCGCATCAAGAACAACGCTGCCGCCGAACCGCCCGCCAGCGTTGTCAGTGTTGCCATCTACACCTCCTTACTTTTAGAAGTTTTAGAAAAGAAGAGTACACATATATCAAACGGTACATTCGCATAATTTTAAGTGTATGTAAGCTAAAACAGGCTAGAATCAGTTTGCCTAAAACTGCCTAAATCAGGTCTAGAGCGGGCTACAATAATTCGCACATAAAAACAGTTATTAAAAATCAGTTGAGGTTTTTAAGGATGTGCTAAAAAGGGTTAGAATACTCCTTTCGGGAAAATACGGGTTCCCCCGCTGCTGTAAAAAAACCTAGATTTAGCCCGAAAAGGGCTAAGGTGGCAGCACTGCGAACTGCACTCAACAGTCAACTGATTGATTACAGATTGTGAATTTTGTGGACTATCAGTTGTCATTAATTCCCCATTATGGGTCTTCAACACTTCGACTATTTTTGTTTGGGAAGTCTGGGTAAGGGTCGGACTTTCGTGCTTAACCCTGGCCTCAACGTCAGAGACGACTATCTCTGAGTCACGGGGTGATGTTCGGAGTGCCATCCTGGTTTGCAGTTTGGCCTCTCAGATGTTACGTAGACGATGTCTTGGCTAACGTTGGTCCTCTTGTGGTATACGTTATGGAGAGGATGGTGAGCACAGGAGCTCCTGCGGTAATGGACGCCAGGGAATTCGAATGTCAGGTGGCCGTGCGTGCAGCGGAGCGATGGCGTTGAGGTGAGCGTGGCGGCAATTGTCGGCACGATCGTACATACGGCGCGCTAACATTACCACAAAGTCCTTCACGCTGGACATCTACACGTCGCGGGCGATGACGTCGTTCCTGACTTAGCGTCCTGCTCCTGTGCAGACACGTAGGGCTATGTTTTGCTGGGCTTCTTTCCACTTTTTGTTGGTAGAGGAACATAGCGCGTACCATGCTGGTGCTGCATAGGTGAGCCGCGAGCGGACGTAATTTTTACCCCCATCTTAGTCCTCAGCGGTAGTCTCAAGGTTAGGCCAGGTCGGAGCATAGCTCTGGCGGCGCGCGTTTATTGTAACGCGCGCTCCACCTGAGGATTGATCTTCAACGACCTATCGATGTCGATGCCAAGGTACCGGACGGAGGTTTTCCATTCTATGTCCTGGCCTCGCAGCTTTAGTGGCGGGAGCACGGTTCGTCGGTGTGTGACAAGGAGCGCAGCCGTCTTCCCCACGTTGACTGCCACGCGCCACTTGTCTAACCACGCCGGCAAAAGGTCAAGCAGGCGTTGCATGTGGGAGGCAGCGACATCTGGGCTGTAGGATGATGAGAAGAAGGCGCTGTCGAAGATCTGCGAAGAGTGCCAGGGTGACATCCTTCTCCCAAGGAAAGAGATGACCCTCCAGGGTTGGGATGACATCAGTGTAGTGTGCGTAGAGGGCGGGTGAAAGACAGCTGCCTTGAGGCACTCCAGCGGAAATAGATCGCGGACGTGTCATTATTTCTTTCGATGCCAGCCAGCCAGTTCAGTTCAGTTCTTGATTGTGGCATCTGTGACTAGGGAGTGTCACAATTCCGCCAATGTCGATGTCGCGATATTTTAATAAACTTAATAGGAGCTAATGTAGGTCAAGAATATGACCGGTATTCTAAATTTGGAAAAAACCTTTGATAATTCTAATAGAAAAGAGACAACACAACATATAAAACAGCACAATATTAGTTGTTAGTACTATTATAGATAATGTGGGTTAGTGAGCTAGTAAGTAATATATACATTTACAACCTAATGTTGTTATCATTTATAAATTTACATAAAATATAATTAATTAAAGGGGAGAAGGGTTAATAAACATTTAAAGGAGGTAGGACGAGGGATTTTAGGAGGAAGGATTTCATAGAGAGAACGCCGCAATCTGTGACAGTCGAAGAATATGTGGTCCACGTTTCCTTCGACCAGGCCACACTCACATAGGGAGTGGTTCCTAATCCTAAGTTTGGCAAAAAATACAGGGGTACACGAGTGGCCAAGTCGAAGAGGACAAATTGTGGAGGTGGTAATCTTACTAGCCTTCCGGAATTTAAAAACCAAAGAGTTCGAGGAATATCGGGTAAGATATCTGCATAATGTTTACCCTTATATTTTTTAGAACGATTCCAAACTTCAGTCCACGATTGTTCCAGTTGTGATTTGGGAAGAAGGCATAAGTCATATGAGAAGGATTTGAAATGATCAAGGGAACCTATCTGAGCAGCACCTTTTGCGAAAGAGTCAGCTGACTCATTACCAGGAATTCCAGCGTGCCCTGGAATCCAGGAAAGAACAACGTTTATCCCAAGATTGTGACATTCAAAAAGTGATTGCCTAATTTGAAGAATAATAGGGAAACGAGATACAGAACGGAAAGGGTTGGATATAATAGATTGCAGACAGCTTTTAGAATCAGAAAATATAATAGAGTTGTTTAATTGGTGGGATTTAATGAAACAGATGGCTTCTAGAAGCGCAACAGCTTCGCCAGAAAACACTAATGTCGAGGAGGGACATTTAAAACTAAGAGAGATTTTGTTGAATGGAATCCACACAGCTGCTCCCACGACACTGTCAGTAGATAGTTTTGAAGCATCAGTGAAGATGGAGTGCCACCCATTAAATTTAGCATCCAGGTGTTCACAAAATTTTTCTCGGGCATTGGAAGATTCCTTATCTATACCCAGGGACAGGAGGATATTAGGCTGAAATGTTAAAGCTTCATAAGAAGTGAGGTAAAGTAGATGAGTTGGGAACTGAATTACTGGGTTAGGAAGTTGGGAAAATTGTTTGAAACTACGGAGGAGACAGGGGATTTTATCAGGATTGTAATTATCAAATAAGTTAAGCAGGCGAGACAGTTTTGGAAGAAGTGGGTGATTACAGTTTTGTGCTAATTTGAAAAAGAACCTATCAGATAGAAACTGTCTACGCAAATACAATGGAGGCTCACCACACTCAACCTGCATAGCATTGATGGGGGATGACTTCATGGCTCCAAGAATTATACGCAAGCATTTTGAATGAATTTTGTCTAACTTGTCTAAACCAGATTTATTACAAAGATTCAGAAGTAATGTTTCATAATCAAAATGACTCCGAATTATGGCGTTGTATAGAAGCTTTTGAGAATACGGATGAGAACCCCACCAGACACCCGAAAGGGAGCGAAGGATGTTAATGTTCTTTTCGCATTTTTGAGAGGTCATAACAAAATGTGGGACGCCCGTCATTTTTGTGTCCAATGTAACACCTAAAAAATTTGCATTTATTATATTATATTTAATTATTATTTATATTTAAAATATTAGATTGAGGGATAATCTCTTGGTCAATGAATAATTGAATAGATGGGGAAATTCTTTTTCTGGAAAATATTACAACATTACTTTTGGGAGCAGAAATAGATAAGCCGTGATCAAGTAACCAGTCGCTAAGGTAGGACAATGCAGAATTCAGTTGGTTACTTGCCTCTTCTGTTGACACGGATGTGATATACAGTGACAGATCGTCAGCATATTGTAAAATCTCACAAAAAGAATTCACAGATTGCTCAAGGTCATAGGTGTAGAGGCTGTAAAGAAGTGTGCTCAGGACAGAACCCTGAGGTAGTCCTTTCCAAACCGTCTTAGGAGAGAGGAGGCCTTGGTGGGATTTAATAACAACAGACCTTTCCATCAATAGGTTGCATATAAAAGGAACCAGCTTCTCAGGTATTCTCAGCTGAACGAGCTTACTCCTGAGAACCGGAAGCAGGACGTTGTCATAAGCTGATGCGATGTCCAAAAATACAGCAACTAGAAATTTCTTTTCTTTGAACGCGATGTGGATGTCTGTTGTTAAGAGACTAACAACAGCAGCTGTCCATAGTACTCATGCCTTTTCTAAAGCCAAATTGGGATTTAGCAAGTAGTGAACGATTCTCAACCAACCACTCAAGACGGTGTTTAATCATGTGCTCCATAACCTTAGCCATGACGGAGGACAAAGCTATTGGTCTACGACCATTAGGGTCAGATGGATCCTTTCCAGTTTTCAGTACCGGGATGATAATTTGAGTTTTCCATTTATCAGGAATTAAGCCGGTTTCAAAGAAGGAGTTAATAAGAAGTAAGTAATATTTTTTTGTGTTTTCAGGAGATTTCGTGAGAAAGGAGTAAGGGATACCATCGGTACCGGGGGAAGAGTCAGTCAGTCCGTCAAGTGCAAGGGTCAATTCATTAAAACAGAAGGGGCAATCAAAACAATTTTCAGAAGGTATTGACGAAGGGATCGAGGGGAAGGAGGAAATAGATGGGACTGAAGGAGGGGCGAGTTTGTCCGAAAAGGCCTCGAGCCACGATGAAGGATCATTAGCTGAAATATTTTCGATATTACATGATCCTCTGAATCGTCTGATCTGGTTCCAGATGATATATGATGGTGTTCTAGGCGAGAGGTTTTCGCAAAACCCAATCCATCCCTGTTTTTTCTTTTTAGAGACCAACTTTCTGAGTTTCGCTGAGGATTTTTTATAGACATAGATTCCTTGTAACTTTTTTCAGCTTTTCTCCGTTCCGATACAGCTGTTGTGCACTCAGAATCCCACCACGGGGTAGAGATTCTAAAATCTTTGGAGGGCTTTTTAAGGGGAATGTGGAGATCAGCGCATGTAATAATATTATCAACAAAGGAGTTATATGCTGCAAGGGAGTCATTATGTTGAATGTGAGTGGAAGAATCTATTTTAAGATCAAGTGAAGATGAATAAGCTGACCAATCAGCTCCAGAAAGTTTGTGTTTAAGAGAAGGACTAGGGTTACGGAAAGGGTTCGAAAAATTAGCATGGATAGAAATTGAGGTAGGGAAATGGTCACTTCCATAAATCGAAGGAAGAATTTTCCATAAAGTCAAAGAGAAAAGAGATGGAGAGCAAAGTGAGAGATCGACAGCGCTTTTCGGATTTTGAGAAGGAAGTGCTCTCCGAGTAGGTGATCCATCATTGAGGCACAAGTAGACTTCATCAAAGATCTATAATAGGGAAAGACCAAACATATCGGAGTGGCTATGACCCCAGATAGTGTTATGGCCATTAAAATCACCCATGAGAACCATGGGGGAAGGAACAGATGATAAGAGGAGAAGGAGATCGGGAATCAAGGAGGAGTTGGGATGAGGAATATATACAGATATAAAGGAAATATTAAGGGATCTGATACCAACAATGTTGACATCAGAAGGATGGGAAGGGAGAGTGATTTGGGAAAAGGGAAGGCAGCGCCTTACTAACAAGGCGCTGCCGGCATGCCCGTCAGCCCTGTCGTCCCGCAGACAGGAGTAACCTGAAATCCGATAACGGGTTCCAGGCTTCAGCCATGTCTCCGAGACGGCAATGACCGACGGGCGGAATTTTGAAATTAAGTGGACCAGTTCATGCTTTTTTGCACGCATGCTCTGGCTGTTCCACTGCAGAGCAACTACTGGATCCATTATGACCAGATAGTGAGACTAATTGAGTAAGTTTAGAGGCAACGTTGGACGGTAGGAAATGAGGGTTCATTAGTAAAATGTTTATTATTAAATTTATTAATGTTTCTAACATATTTTCGTTGGGGGAAACTCCTAACGGTTGGTTATTACCAATGTCACAACCATTGGGCATAGCTGATGTTGAGTCTGTGACAATCTCTCGGTGGGCAGCCTTGTCATAAGACTTACCCAGTGGAGCCCCCGGGAGGGGATGGCGAAGACAGTTTTAACATATGACTTAGTGGGATGGGACTGAGAAGAACCTGCAGAATAATTATTCTGCGAGGCTTGGTATGGAGAAGGCTGGGAGTACATCTCTTGGGCAACCTGTGAATATGAGCAAAATACCTGAGGAAACTGTGCAGCTGATTCTTCGTATGAGATGTTGTTCTGGGCCATAACTGCTTTAATGGATTTTTGTCTACCTTGCTCCGGACAAGATTTGCTTGTTGCAAAATGTTGTCCTGAGCAATGCAGGCAAGAGGATTCAGCCTCAGAGATGTTACAGCTATCACCAGTGTGATCTTTGGAACAGCGGAAGCATCTGGGTTTTGATCTACATTGAGCCTTAGTATGGCAATACCGGCAGCATGTGTGGCATTGAATTGTGGGGTACTGGTATAGCTCAACTGGCAGGGAGGTGTAGTAGAGGAAGACCTTGGAAGGAAGGAGCTGACCTAGGAAGGTTACAACAACAGTTTGGGTTGCCACCCATGTTACTGTGCCTTCTGCAACAGTTTTTCTATTTAGACGGCGGGCTTTAATAACAATACCACAACCAGAGGGGAGAACAAGGGACCGAGCAAATTTGTCCATTGAAAGATCAGTTGACACCTGGCGAACTAATCCCATTCTTGTCACATTATAAGTGGGGATGGAATCTATGTACTTGCACATTGGTAGAATTGGGGAGGTGATAAATTTGTTAGCATCATCAGCTAAAAGAAATTCAACTGATATTTTATTGCGACCTACTCTCTTAACACCTTCAGCACAAATATTCGTAAATTTGTGAGTTGTCAAAAATTTACCAAACTTAATTGGTCTGATCGTGGTTCCAGCGGAGGGTTCTGGTTCTGATCGGGGAACGTGGACAACATATGGACCCTTATCCAAAGATGAGTAAGCTTGAATAGCACCAACTACGATCGATGGGTGAGTGTAGACAGTTTGTATAGATGGTACGTCTAACTCAGCAGACGTCACAGGTTTCTTAGGTGCTGATTGTTCGGCTGATTCTAATCGGCGTTTAGATCCTGTTGCTACAGAAGGAGTAACAGGGTCCGGGGGATCAGACGGGGCCGGCAGGGCCGGCGTGTCGCAATCCATGCTTGAAGCTTACCAAGCTCAAACACAGATCTTTCGACTCTTCTATGAAAATTAATACAATTAGAATAGTCTTACCACCACCTTAAAAGGACAACACAAGACTTAGATTTATCAAACAGTTATAAAGTTAAAGAAAAGAGGCCAAAATCGTTAAAATAAAGCACAATTTTCTCCGTTCGGCTTATTCGCTATCACTCCAAAATGGCGACCTGCCAGCCAGCCAATCTGACATAATACTTGACTAAAAGATAGACTGACCGTTGACATTGATTTATTCTGTGCACTGTCAGCTTCAGCTGACTTTTCTCTTTTCCCTGGACTTCTTTCTTTCTTGAAGTTTTCAAGTTTCGGAAAGAAATCTGACAGACTGTTATTTCTCTTCTTTCTTTCTCATAAATTTCGTTCATGGAATTTTCTTTTTAGTTCAATGAAAATGCAAAATTCTAGTTCAAGGAATACACCGGTTCCAATAAACTGCGGACAGGCCTGACAGCGTAGTACAACCGCCCGCTGCCAAACCAAGGATGATATCACTTCCAATTTCGTCATAAATTTGCAATACTACGTCAAGATCGCTACTGCCTCGGGTTGATTGAATATAAACGATGAGTTCCAGCGTGCACAGCCAATATTCAGTAGCTCGGCACCACCGATAGTGTTGAGTCGCTCTGTTTCGAATTCAAACTCCCAAGTTTTGTGTTACGGTCGGTAACCTTGGCTTCTTAAAGCAAGTTAGAGAAATTGAACAACAAAGATAGACTAGGTGGCCACGATGTTAAAAAGCGCATCTAAAGTGACCATAAATACTGGGAATGTGCTCAACTTAATTGATATCAAGAAGAAAGCTGGGCAGAATGTTACCGAGGAGGTTAGTATTTGTCATGTTTTTTTGGCGGACTTGTATCTTGACTACTGACCTTCGGTTTATTCTAACTATTAGAATATAATGATTAATAATTGTCTTGAATTTACTACAAAACTTTTAATTCTTGTTTTGTTATGTTTAAAACATACCCAGTCAATATTGGCTTAACTTTTAGTGGTGATATAAAGGCCACTAAGACTCAAATATTTAAGGACATGTTTGTCTAGGAACTGCAGTCTAGTGTAAGTTAAGGTGCTGGGCAAGCCTACATTATTTGTTCACATAGATCATGTCTATCCAAAGGTTGCCTGGAAGAAATCCACCCATTGTATCTATGATATAAAAGTGTATTTTCTGGTGACTATTTGGTGTGCAATAAAGATATTATTTTATCTTATCTTACGCTATCTAAAATCCTGTAACAGGCATAACAGCAGCTGTGTCTATCATCACCCAGCTAATAAATAATACAAATTAAATTAAATACATTTATTTCAGACCAGTTGCTACCAGGCACTGTTCTTATTAAATCATCTTCTAATTTATTGATGGAAGGACCTAGGTTTAATAAGTTTTTTTTCCCATTTTAGTATCTTAACCAAACCTAAATCCTATTATATTTTACTAAAATCCAGTAGGTATGTTAAAAATGATATTGGTTGGTATTTTGAAAACTAGTATGTATCGGCTCGCACAACTATCCCTAAATGTATTTAGCAACTAATCACAGTTGAATTTGAAGTGTTTATATGATTTAACAACTGTTCAAATCATATTTAGCCACTAAATACGTTAAGGCATCGTTAAATACGTTAATACGTTACGTTACGCAAGTTGCCTTTAACATTTATGTATTAGTAAATGTATTTTTTTGCTGGGCTTTCCCCCATAAAGATAAATTTAAATTTATTTTAGCCAATTAAATCTTTTAGATTATTTTGAGACTGTACCCAAGGACCAATCACCCCAAATCCTTCCACCTATCTGTCCTGCTTAATGTTCCACTATTGCTTCTCAAATGCGTGAGGATCGTCTTGCCAGGAAAAATTTAGTACCTAACATAGATTTAAATAAAACTATTCTGCCAAAGCCGTCTTAAAAAAACTAGATCTGAAGGTAACTAATAATTTAGTTTGTTTCATGGGAAACCTTGTTTTTTATTTTAAAATAGCCAAGTTACCTACTACTTAGGCTTATATTCAGTTTTCCCTGTTCAATTTTCCTTATTCCTTATTATGGAAATGCAAACAGCTAAAACCAAGACTAAACCCAGGAAATAAGGTTCACTTTCCTAGCACTTTTGAAGTGTTTAATGTTGACATAACACTATTCAAGTGTAGAAATTCGAGATTTTCCACAGAATTGTGTTGTTATGAGGTATAGTTGTACATACCTGTCATGTTCTGATAACAATGCAGTTGTACGATATAGTCAGAAATTGCATCATTTCAGCCATAGGATGTCCACCGCCTTCTCCATAGATCTCCAGAGTGACCAATCCTGTGCAATTGCACCCATTGGCTCCCGGTCATCTTTCTATCTAGTGGGGGCCATCCTATGCTGTCTACCAGTATCTCTTTCCAGTGAACCTTTCTACCCCAACGGCCTATAGTTCTTCGAACTATGTACCCCCCTACTGCCACTTATCTATGAATTTCAGAATTTCTGATTGGGGGCCGTTCAAGTATTACGTAAGCCGATTTATTATAATTATTTCCCCCCTCCCCCTCTTGTCAGCAAAAGTAAGCAAAGCTCCCCCCCCCCCCCCCTCCCCTCCCTCTCATGCTTACATAAACATTGGTATATGCATTTTCTTTTAATGTAAGTATTCTGTTTTTTTTTATTGATTCATGAGCAGCAGTTATAATTTTAGAAATAAGAAAAGAGGACTTCATCTTTATTGAAACGGTATTCAACATAGAGTAAGAAACAAATATTATAATCTTATCTTACCATCTAGACCCCCCCCCCCCCCCCCATGTCATCAAAAATAAGCAAAGCATTGACCCACCCGCCTGCTATAGTGCTTATGTACTACTTGAACGGTCCCTTGGGTCTCGTAGAGAAATACCAAGCATAGCCCTCAAAGACAACATATCTAAATAATTAAAATATATATATTGACTTGCATCTAATAACGTACACATAAAGGTTGCCTTACTTAAGTACAATATATAAAAACGCAAAGATAAAGTTTTTAGGAAAAGAAATATTATTTATGGTCTCAAAAATGAACTCCTTCGTTTTTTGTAGTTTAAATTGCAGGTAGGTAATAATATTGTAAATAAAGTATGACTTCCTTGTATCGCCATGACTTTACACTATCTCGTATTTATTGTTATGAACACAAAACAGCCTTTGAATAATGATATGGAATGATATACATGACTTAACAATTTAATGCATGTTCGTTTGGGTGTAGTTTCATTCATTTGGCGTAAGATTTAGGTTTACGGTTTAAGATTATTTATTTCTCATCATATAAATAAATAAAAGTAGGTAAGCTAATCTAATCAACGTCTTACTCAGAAAAAAAAAACAATTCTATGGTACTTAAATTAGTAGTACACAATTTATAGTGCAATAAATTTGGTTAGTCATTGTTAGTCACTTCCCATTTAACCGTTAACACATTTAAGTTGCGATGTACTTGACAGTGATAAAACATTAATATCATTGGTTTGTGATGTACCTTTGTGCATTGGTTGCATATCATTTTATAGTGGAAACGCTGGAAGATGTTCAAGTTTGAATACGCTGCTGTACCCACAGTTCGCTTCGTAATACCATACGGGTTTAAAAACGCATTTGTACCACCTGATGTTAAGTGGTAACCATCGCCTATAACAAGGTATTGCCTCTAGGTCATTCACCTTAGAAACGTGCCCTAAAATGTTATTCCCTTCTAGAATAAACGCTGTTACAATTTCGCTAAGTATACTTTTGAGTAGTATTCATTCATATTGATATATAATATTAAACCCAGAAGAGGACATCTATAGACTAAGGATAATAATGACGGTAACATTGATTTAAATTCTTCTCCAGCTTTCAGAAAGCATCAAGCTGACCCTCACCGAATGGGGTACCCAGAATGGTCTGCCCACCGCTCCCATTCAAAACGGCATCGCCCACTCTGAAGAGTTCCCCCAAACCTCAGCATTCTCTGAATACATGGTCCTCTCCACAACTCTTGGACCGGTCATGAACATCACACGGCCACATGATGATGTACAGAACAAAATGGCGGAGGAGGAACGGAAGAACCTGAAGATTGGAGTCAAGATATTTATTAATGAAGACAGCACTGCTGCTCTTACGGAGTGCTTAGATAATGGTAAGTTTTGATTAAACTAGTATGTACCCGATGTGTACATGTGTATTCGGCGTGTACCTGGTAAGAATCGACTGTGTACCTGACTTTATACATAGGGTATACCTAAAGTGTACATAGCGTGTACTTTGATTTCCGTATAATTTCAGATAAACTGCATAAGTGGTTCAATTGCATTATTAAATTTTACAACTAGGCAATTGAAATAGTTTCATCTAACCCATAAATTGTCATGAATTCATTTACATTCATAGTCAAGTGAATGGAGTAACTACCGTAATAGATCATGATTGCATGATTATGCACAAATTCGACATCATTCTCAGCCCTATATCAATGTAGGAAAATTCAAAATGAACATGGAAATTAACATTAAGGAAGGAGTCGGTAGAAATCATGGATGTTTAATTTTCGACTCCGTATCTAAGAGATTAATGTTTACAAATGACAATGCTAATTTTAATATGAGTCATAATATTCATTTAAATTGAGTCATGAATTGATAGTATGATCTTTTTTTACGCTCGCCCATCTAGTACAAGCAATATTAGCTATAACTAGCTAATAGGGCAGCTAACTTAGCTATATAGGGCAGTGTACCCTGTACGTGTATACTCAGTCCTAAACGAGTTATAAAGGGTGGAAAGTTGAGATAGGACACAAGGCAGCACGAAAAAACGTTTGAGGAAAGCTAGGCCTAACTTTTGAACATATTTGCTCCTAGATTTACAGATTTAAAAAAAATCAGTCGGCAAGTATAGTGGAAATATTTCCGTGTTTTTTTTCTAAAAAAAAAAAAATTAATTGAAAATTCTTTATTACTCAAAATAAACATATCTGTGCACAGCGAACTTAATGCATACATAAGCATTCTCTTCCAATTAACCTTTGTGTAATGTGAAAATAAGTTTTGTAGGTAGTGCACGATAAGGAGCAGGAAAATGGGAAAATTTGAGATACGAGTACACTGTTACGTATATACTCGTACATCAACTTACATCTTACATAAAGTATTTACAATAAACTTATAATCTAATATGACACATCAATAAACACTAGCTGAAACAATAGATAAACTAATAAATAACTATAATAAAATAACAATGATAACGTTTATTATGAAATATAAATTATGAATTTTAATAATAAAAGACGAGAATATCCACCTTTTCACTGACTGTAATTTTATATTTTTAACCGACTTCGAAACAGGAAAAGGTTCTCAATTTATCGGAATGTTTTTTTATAAATTATAGGCTAGCGTTTGACCACGATCTCGCCTGACGGTAAGCGATGATGCAGTCTACGCTGGTACACGCTTGCCTAGAAGAAACCTATTCACTCGCGACTTGAAGACCCCTAGGTTGAGTTATCAGGAAACACAGACTCTGGCAAGGCGAATGTTCACGCATTAATTCTTTGTTTATGAACTGATTTGAATGATTCTTTTTGCGTTGGGTTCAGAATAGCTCATAGTTGGTCCGATTTAAGTTTCATTGAAGTCAAATAATTTTAAAGGTACTTTCAATAGAGGTAAAGAGAGTATGAAAAAAATGTTTTGTTTCCATCCCACTGGGGTGGTATTGTTGGAAAGTTCTTTAAAAATGAAGTGACGTTTCATTAACCACATTCCTTTTAGAGTTCTGTTTCCGATTTTTCTCGATTTCCTATGTGTCTGAAGTCGGTTATAATTTTGTTAAAAAGTGATTTGTTTAAAATCTGTAAATGCCGAAGTGATTTTTTTTCAAAAATTAGACCCCCTCAAACGTTTTCTTGTAGCTAACCTCTGTGTCTTATCTCAACTTAACACCCTGTATAAAAATATGCACATACAAAATATTATAACAAGGCCCATATCTATAAATACCTTAAAAATTTGAATACATAAAACAATAAACTTAAAACTAACACTTTTATTTATTCGGTACTAGCTGTTGCCCGCGTCTTCGCACGCGTTACACTACTAAATGTGTAGATTACCTAAAAATAAAGCTAAACTCGCTGTTGCAACTTGACATCCCATTTTTATCCCACTGGAACTGATTTATGGGGTAAAAGGTAGCCTATGTGGTAATCCAGGTTATAATCTACGTGTATACCAAATTTCGTCGAAATCTGTTCAGCCGTTTTGTGACGTGATTGAGTAACAAACAAACAAATAAATAAACAAACATTCAAACTTTCACATTTACTTATAATATAAGTGTGATAGTGTAATCTATACTAATATTATAAAGAGGAAAGATTTGTTTGTTTGTATTGAATAGGCTCCGTAACTACTGGACCGATTTAAAAAAATCTTTCACTGTTGGGAAGCTACACTATCCCCGGGTGACACAGGCTACTTTTTACCCAACTGCGCAGAAGGAGGGTAATGTTTTTATTGAAAAACTACGCGTGCGATTCTGCGGATTGGTCAGCTAGTAAATAAAATAAAAGTGGAACCGAGTTGGTTTAATATGAATGTACAGTTTCCTATTTAGGTTCATAAAGGTATCAAAAAAGACAAATTAAATGAGTTATGAACATATGACATTTACGAGTTTTTTGTAGTTTTATCAGTAGGTTATTAAGTCACGCCAGCCATAATAACTGATGACCTTGACAATTGTAATTCCGTATGTAGTTTTAACTCTTACTATGATGATTTTATAATACTTTACAAATAATTTAAAGCTAGTAAACACATCTGTGACGCAGGAGATTGTGCATTTGAGTTCCGCACTGGGACAAATGTTTGCGTGATATGTAAATATTTGTTGTTGGCATGTATGTTGTGCTTCCTGACACCCGCACACTGCGCTCCGGTATTGGCCTTTTAACCCACTAGCTGACCCCCCCGTCTTGGCACGGATTTTATCAACATAAAACATAGTGATGGAGCGCTGCATTTTGGGTGTCAAGAGAATAGACAGGATTCGGAACACCTCGCTGCGCGCAAGGACCGGCATCGCTGACGTCGGTATCAAGGCTGCCAAGTTGAAGTGGGATTGGGCGGGTCATGTCTCCCGCATGCAACCAAATAGGTGGGCTAAGGTCGTAACTGGATGGATCCCTGTGGATGGAAAGCGACACCGTGGAAGGCTTAAGAACCGGTGGCGCGATGATTTGGACGTTTTTTTATAGGAACTGGTGGTATTTAGTACAAGATCGAGAAAAGTGGAAAGATGAGGGGGAGGCCTTTGCCCAACAGTGGGACAGCATAGGCTAGATAAAAAAAAATATAGTAAGGGTAGTGTAGCTTTGTATTAGTGAAATAATTTTTGGAATCGGTTCAGAAGTTTCTGTGATTACCTCCTACAAATAAACATAAAAAACTTACAAACTTTACATCTATTAGGAGAACAAATAAGTATCCGCCGTTTTTTTTATACAAATATAGGAATTTGTTGGGAAAGAACGGTAGATTACATTTTATTCAAAGTATTGTCTATCACTAGCCACTACTTTTGCCCATCTTTCTGACAGCATTCGGATACCACGTCGGAAGAACTCTTCACGAATCGCTTTTGAGGCTATCCACGAATCGACCCAATTTTTACTATCTTCAGATGATGTTGAGCGCTGCTCAGACAGAACATTGTGCCATCAACCGGAACAAGTGTTATTGATTAATAACTGACATTATTTAGATTGTATTCACTCGGCTGTATTCACCAGACATTGTCCCTTCTGATTAGAAGGGACAATGTCTGGTGAATACAGCGGATGGGGTGGGACTTCCCTATTAAGGCGAATATAGTAGCTGATTGGTCTTATTTAGAGGCTTTCTCCTCAGGGAGGAATCAGTTTTATGTGCTCAAAAAATATATGTCATTCATTTATCTTTTATCTGCAAAGTGAACATACAAAAAAGTTCTACCTGTTTAGTAACTATGAGAAAAAAATAACAAAATGTAGCTGTTTTCGACTTTCAATTTGATTCAACCTATAGACGACGTAAAATTTTGTAATTATTCTTTCACCTAAATGTGGGCAAATACTATACCTTCAAGTTGAACAAATGATGCTGTGCTGCGACGATCTTTCACGTGGCAATTAATTATTTTCAATTTTTCCGAATAATTAGCGGGCGTACCCTTAAAAGGTGGTTGCGCGGGCGACTGGCGGCAGTGTACCGCTGACTGTCGTAAAAGAGGGTTGTGCTCGTCTGCCTCGCGCTCACCTTTTTCCTGGTCGGTTAGATGCGTGTGGCGGAAGGTGCGTTGCCAAAACAATAGCTACGCCCATTCGCTCAAGGTCATCGGCTACGGTTAGCGCCTTAGAGTTTCCAAATAGGTTTTGACCGGCGCCGCAACATGCGGACGAACATTATCACGTAGGAGAATAATCTTGTCGTGTCTGGAGCAGTAATGAGCGCGTTTTTCCTCGAATGCGCGGCTCAACCTCATTAGTTGTGTTTTGTAAAGAGCTCCAGAAATGGTTTCTCTCGGTTTGAGCAGCTCATAACACAGGAGACCAAGCTGATCCCACCAAATACACTACGTTCATTTATAAACACTTGAACTCATTCACGATAACTTCTCTCACCTCACCATATGCTTCTACAAGCAATCGATGCGCCTCAGCTGAAGATTTCTTCAAATTACAGAAGTAGGTAAATCAAAAGTTCCCACAAATGACGCTTATTCGACACAAAACATGACATTTTCGCACGAAAAATGTGATATGATTATGATATCGACTTACCATTAGTTAAAGTCTATGTTGTTACCAGATGTCCAAACTTACGATATTATGTTTTACATCTGACAATTACAACATAATCTTCGGATGGGGGCCATCTTTTGTCAAACGGCGGAAACCAAATTGTACTCCTGTGTGATCGATCGAAGCGAGATCTCTAAATCAACTTGGGCAAATCGGCGTTGTATGTATGTTTGTCCGAGGATTACTTTCGAAGCGTTGATCCGATCATCGTGAAATGTAATACATCGGTAGGTAGTGATGGCATAATTTTGGTGTGACTAAATGAGCTAAAAATGTTGGGGGGTTGTTGAGATATTGGGGTTCAAGACGGTAAAAAAAAATTAAAATGAGGCTAACTGGTCAAGTGGTCAAATGAAAGGTATTTATTAGTACATTTAGTCTCCGTTTTTATTTTTCGTTAATTCTTTATAGTTTTTGAGTTATTAGCCATAATAAAAACTAAACTTTGACAAAATTCACAGGGTACGCAAGTGACCCCACAGTGCTGTAATTTAGTATGCGTGTAGCTTAAGTGATACACATATAGACAAAAATCTGAAATCCAGAATAACTGCAATTTGTACCCCAAAAAAAGTAACAACATAAAATGAACTCCCGTTACGTGTAATTTGAATGAAACTGTAGGTCAAGTAGGTTGGTTATTTATTTCGTGACACTATTTTGATAGTCAAAGATTACTAATAATATTTTTTTGTTTAAAAATCGGAGACTCGCGAGATCTCAGTTCGGGGCGAACCACTAGTATATTAATAGTATACTTAAAAGAAGTATAAGTAGATGATTGTTATTATTTTTAGTAAGGTGTAACTTAAAGTGAAGATCTTTCTGCCCGTGGCTTCGCACGCATGGTTTGTCAGTAAAGATATTACCCTCCTTCTATGCAGTCGGGGAAAAAAGTAGCCTATGTCTCAATCCCGGTCATCATCATGATATATCAGCTGTAAGACGTCCACTGCTGAACATAGGCCTCCACAGATTTCCAGAGCGACCGATCTTAGGAGCAGGTCGCGCTATCCCAGTCATAATCTATATGTACCTAAACCAAATTTCATCGAAAACGGAAAAGAGATATAGAAATAATTCAAATGAAATGTTTCCTGATAGATAGCAAAGAAATATATTAGGTTGTGGAAAAAGTTTCTTCGCATTTTTTAAGAAAACTCAAAACATTTTTAATATAGTTTATTTACATTTACCTAAAGTATGTAGGTACCATTATGTTCGATAACTTTTTGTGATCTTGTAGGACATGATACAATTGCTATAGACATTTTGGGACTTCTGATCAAAATACCGTGACAAGTAGTTTTGGCAGTCCTCTCGTGATGTTAACCTGACACTGCCTAAATAATTCTGAAGAGACCGTAACAGGTGGAAATCTGAAGGTGCAAGGTCAGGACTATACGGCGGATGCATTAACACCTCCCAGCCAAACTCTCTTAATTTTTTCTGAGTGCTTTATTGAGTGAATGGTTAATTAAATTGAGTGAGTAGTAGCTGAGTGGTTATTTTTTGCTGTGTGAGGTCTAGCGTTATCATGATGAAAAACCACACCCGTTGATTAATTCCGGCCGCTTTCTCTCAACTTCTTGCTTTAATCTCATCAGTTGTTCGCAGTAGAGTTCAGAATCGATGGTCCTGCCTGGTGGTGAGAGCTCATAATGAATAATGCCCTTCCAATCCCACCACACACACAGCATCACCTTGTTGCGAGTTAACCCGGGTTTCGCTACAGTCTGTGAAGCCTGACCGGTCTTTGACCACGACCTTTTTCGCACGTTCTTGTCGTACGTGATCCACTTTTCATCACCAGTTATCAGCTTCTTCAAAAATGGTTCGGTTTCATAACGTCGTAATAAAGAATCACAAATGAGTACACGGTTCATTAGATTTTCTTTCAGTGAGCTCGTGAGGTACCCAAATATCGAGCTTTTTTGTGTACCCAGTTTTTTTCAAATGCGCCAAAACTGTTTTGTGGTCAATTCCCAGTTCTTCAGCTACGTCGTAACTACTGATATGCTGATATTGCTCCACTTTTTGAAAAATGGCATCAATTTTATCCGTAATAGGGCGACCAGAGCGACGTGTGCATCTTTGACATCAAAATTTCCGGATTGAAAACGCTTAAACCAAATTTGTGCTACTCTCACAGACACTGCGATAAACATAAACATCGCAAATTTTTTTCGCGGCTTGCGTTGCATTTTTACCTTTTTTGTAGTAATTTTTAAAAATGTATCGAATTTTTTCATTAGATTCACTCATCTTTACAGTACGAAAAATAAATAAAAATCACACATTTTCCTAATTTGAATTTGGAATTATCTTCTTTAAAATTTAAACTTTGAATGATACCAAAACCAGCCAAATACAAATAGTATAGCCAAAGAGATTTTATTACAAGTTCATACATACTATAATGCGAACATACTTTTTCCCCAACCTATTATAATATGTATATTATTTAGTAAGGTATTGTTCTATTGTGTTTATTTAGAGATAAGTAGGTAATATTATTTATCTGATAAATACTATCCTTACCACTTGCAAAGCAGATTGACACTACACGCCTATCTGTTGGGTGATTAAGTAATTACGTGGGTGATTTTTATACCAAACATGTAGTAAACATTAGACATAGATGTTAGATAGCGTGTTTGATAATATACGCACACAAATGAAATGTTTTGATGAGCATAATAAATAAATTTGTGAAATGTTTAACATAGAAATGTGACACTTATTTTGGCATGTAAAAACAAATACTTTATTAAACTTATGTTGTGCTATTGCATAATGCTTGCCATCTAACCACAGATACCGTATTGGTGACGTCTTGAGATATCTCTTGTTGTCCCTTTCTAACCCAAAACCCTAATTATTCACTTCTTCAATTAATCTGTGGATGATGTCGTGGGTCATGCATTTATTCATGTAACTATTAGCACAATGTTCTACTTCATAATGTATGACTGTTTATCTTTCCAAATAAATAAAATAAAATAAAAACCCGCAGCCATTTCCGAAAGAGATATCGATATCGAGATATCAATGGATGTCGATTGCAAGAGCAGGCAGTAAGTTTTATATCAAGTTAATCACCTAAACTAGTCGATTTTCTTTAAAATTTGATAATATAGCTAGTAGTTTTTTTTCGATAGAAGTCTTTTTTTATGTTTTGAGAAAACGTCACTTGAATATTGCCAGTATATTACCAAACACTCTGTATATAGTATCTATTAAAAACCAATTGATTAACTATGATTTGACATTTGCCACATACAATATTGTTCCTCAAAGCAACATGCTTATTTAAGTACCTATATTGTATACTTGTGTTGTGTATCAATAATTAAAATAATAATGAATATTTATATCTTTCTATTCTATTGTGTACCAAAAATAAAATATTATTATCTCTTTCTAATGTGTTGACTGTATTCATTGGTTGGTTTAGATGGCAAACTTTCGATTTATTACTACATTATGTAAAACGTATTAAATTTAATCGTCTGATATACCTTAATAATTATTATTTATCTCCTATTCTATTGTGTATCTAAAATAAAATCTTATTAGCTTTTTCTAATATGTTGCTTGTATAAGGACATTGTTTAGCTGATTGAGATGGCAAACATTCGATTTATTACTACATTATGTAAAACGTATTAAATTTAATCGTCTGATATACCTTAATAATTATTATTTATCTCCTATTCTATTGTGTATCTAAAATAAAATCTTATTATCTTTTTCTAATATGTTGCTTGTATAAGTACATTGTTTAGCTGATTGAGATGGCAAACATTCGATTTATTACTACATTATGTAAAACGTATTAAATTTAATCGTCTGATATACCTTAATAATTATTATTTATCTCCTATTCTATTGTGTATCTAAAATAAAATCTTATTATCTTTTTCTAATATGTTGCTTGTATAAGTACATTGTTTAGCTGATTGAGATGGCAAACATTCGATTTATTACTACATTATGTAAAACGTATTAAATTTAATCGTCTGATATACCTTAATAATTATTATTTATCTCCTATTCTATTGTGTATCTAAAATAAAATCTTATTATCTTTTTCTAATATGTTGCTTGTATAAGTACATTGTTTAGCTGATTGAGATGGCAAACATTCGATTTATTACTACATTATGTAAAACGTATTAAATTTAATCGTCTGATATACCTTAATAATTATTATTTATCTCCTTCTATTCTATTGTGTATCAATAAATACAATTATTATTGTTATCTCTTTTTAATGTGTTGATTGTATGCATTGTTTAGTTGATTGAGATGGCAAAAATTCGATTTATTACTACATTATGTAATACGTATTAAATTTAACCGTCTGATATACATTAGTTTTGGTTAGATTACACTTTAGACGCTTATGTACTGAATGTATGAGGTTTGAGATCCAAAATACGAGACTTAACTGTTTTTGTACGAGGATAAAAGTTCTACGGTTGGCAACCCTGGGCCTGTTTGTCCCACACAGTACGGAAGACTATTAATGCTACTCGCCTACCTATGTAATTTGTCTATAGTTTCTTTGTTAACTGTGTTTTTTTGTTATCTATGTACTTTGTGGTGTGTGTTAAATAAACATATTTTCTTTCTAACCAAGCGTACGGTACGGCCCTTCTCATGGTACCGCAGTTTAGGGACTTTTGTAACGCTAAAGGTATCGATTGCGCGTTGCCTACCTAAGAAAATGTTATCTATTGCTCGCTTACACCCAAGTATAACACACTAGCTGACAAATCCGCAGCTTCGCACGCGTTGTTTTTCAATAAAAACATTACCCTCCTTCTGCGCAGTTGGGTAAAAAGTAGCTTATGTCACCCGGGGATAGTGTAGCTTCCCAACAGTGCAATATTTTTTAAATCGGTCCAGTAGTTTCGGAGCCTATTCAATACAAACAAACAAATCTTTCCTCTTTATAATATTACTATAGAAAAATAAGGATTTGTCAATGAGGTCGTATTTCGTTAAAGTATAATGAATTTGGCCTCTTTAATTTTTAAATAGAAATAAAGATTTGCCGTGGAAGTTGTATTTGATTTCAGCATTTATGTATGTACCTAATCTCTTTTATTTTAAACTAGCTTCCGCCAACGGCTTTGCACGCGTTGTTTGGCAGCAATAAGTAGCTTATGTGTTAATCCAGGTTATAATCTACGTACATACCAAATTTAATCGAAATCGGTTCAGCCGTTACGACGCGATTGAGTAACAAACAAAGAAACAAACATCCAAACTTTCTCATTTATAATATTAGTACTTATGATTTTAAATCGAAATAAGGATTTGTCATGGAGGTGGTATTTCATTTTAGTGTATTATAAATGCAATGAGCCTCATTCTATTTTCGAATTTACTTACCCTAGCAATGACCAACTTTCAGAGCCTGAGTGATGAAAAATAATGATGTATTTTGTCTATTCCAGTATTCACAGCTCTCCATACTGACTACATAGACAACGTGACTCTTGCATACAATCCGGACTTGCTGCACAGGAACGATACGACAGACGATACCAATCTCAAAAACAACCATTCCTCTAAGGCGTCGCCTATATCCTTAAGAAGCAACAATATAGGTAAGTTATCACAATCAACAGTCCACTGCTGGGCTGCACTGCTGCTTGTCCCAAACTTTTTTGACGTCTTATAAATCAATAAACGCCGGCTGCACGCACGAAGAAGTGTCACGTTCCGCCTGAGCCGAGCGTGCAAGCGAGAGCGCGGATAGAGAGGCACGATCGGCCTAAGCGTTCGGCTTGTGACGCATCTATCTCTCTTCCACTCGTTATCACGTAAAATTATCGTCATTTTTTTTAATTTGTTTTTTATACGACCTGAAAATAGAAGTTTATCTGATGTATATCCGTCATCAGGTATGAAGTATACCTGATGTAGTGGTATCCATCGCCTGTAACAAAGTATTGCTTCGTAGGTCACGTACCTTAGATACGTGCCCTACGATGCACTGTCCTGCGTCTATCAACATGAGTCATAGGTACAGTTGTAAAGCCTGTAATTTGACCCATACACTTTAAACAGAAACACCGCAATGCTGCTTAGTTGCTGGTTTGATTCCCGCCGCGGAACTAATGCTTGTATGATCTACAGATATTTTTCCGGGTCTAGTTGTTTCGCTGTGTATATTATAAGTATGTATTTACAAAAAAAAGTATTCTATCAATTAACTAGTTCACATAGTAGAAGCTTTGTTTAGTTGTGGGCTAGATGGCGCTGTGTGAAATGTCCAGCATTATTTGTTTCTAATTACAGTGCGTATGACAAGTACAGAAATAGAGGCAGACAGCGAAGCGGACGCGAGGAAATGTGAAGCTATTCTACCGGGCATTATGGTGCTATGGGCCGTGCTCGAGGGTTATGTCAAAGAAGGTATGTATTTACATAAAAATCTCTTATCACGCTTTATACGGGTCGACCGATTTTTATGATTTGATTTGTATATTTGTTAGGTATGAGAATAGAGTCGTAAAGTATTTTTCACCCTCCTACCCCTCCCCTCCCCATTTTAAATCGCGTTTTTAGTATTTTTGTATGACCAATATCCATATAATAGTATTACTGTCGTTCATTGACGTGAAGTCATTTACATGAAGTGTCGCGTCACTTTGACAATAGTGTTTTATACTTATAGTTTTTATCTCGAAGTTCCCACGGGAACGGGAAGTTTCAAGCGTGCGGAGCCGCGGGCGGGTTTGCTAGTTATGTATGTAAATCACCAAATAGGTGTTTATATTAGAATCTCTCGATTCATCGCCATGATTGAATCAGAAATGAGGAGATTCGTAGGCGAACCAAAGTCACCGACATTCCACAAAGGATTACCAAGATAAGGCATGGCACAACTTGATGAACTGCAGAAAGGTTCTAAAGAGAGGTACCACCTACTGAAAAGCCTATGGTATGCTTACGTGTAGTGTTCCTAGGGCACTAATAATACACGCGGGATCCGCAGGATGCAGGATTCGTTTATTCGCAAAGTGAGCAAAGCAGAAGGCGTACATAGTTTTGTAAGATAGGGCGAAGGCGATAGAACACCAAACTATGCAAGAAGAAAGGTGTGCGGTATGAGGCGCGAGGGCCTGGTCCCAGTCTCCGCCCAACACGGCAGTCCACCGTACCAAAACTCCCGCGCCGGTCCTATGTCGTTATCGCTGACACGCAAACGACCCGCGAAGCTTACCGTAATACTGTTATAATACTCTTTCCTCACTACTCGTAAGTAGTGGGGAAAAAATACTGTTACAATACTCTTTCCTCACTACTCGTAAGTAGTGAGGAAAGAGTAGTTGTAACAGTATTACGGTAAGCTTCGCGGGTCGTTTGCGTGTCAGCGATAACGACATAGGACCGGCGCGGGAGTTTTGGTACAGTGGACGGGCGTGTCGGGCGGAGACTGGGAGCAGAATTTGTGGCTGCGTCCCTCGCGCCTCATACCTCACACGCGCATTGCCTGGACGGGTTTTCTGACTAGTGTTAGGCGTAGTAGAAGACGGCCAGTTCTGTACCGCCACAAGCTTTTATCAGATCGTCTTTCCATTTAGTGGAGGGGGGGGGGGGGGGGGGGGGCTTCCTACTCTACGCTTTCCAGTGCGTGGTCTCCACTTGAGAAACTTTCTGCCCCAAGGGCATGTGCCCCGCCACTTCAGTTTGCTAATCCTTTGTGCTGTCGGTGACTGTAGTTTGTCTACGGATCTACTCATTTCTGTTTGTATCCCGTAGATAAACAGCAAGCATAGCCCTCTCCATAGCACGCTGAGTGACCGCGAGCTGACCTTATGAGGCGCACAGCGAAAGACAACGTTTCTGTACCATACGTCATCACTAACACACACTCCGTTCTATTGTTGATATTTCAAAACGTACCTTACCTTGATAGTAATAAAGGTATTTACTTCCAGGTCGCGTTCAGCAGCTAGGCGTAGCAGATGTCGGCGGCGGCTGCCTTCGCAAGCTGCACGCGTGGTCACTGGTGAAGCCGGCCATCGCGCAGATCAATCTCGCCTCATGCTGCGTGGTGCCGCCGTCGCTGCACGCCTTTTGCAGGGCCAATGACGTACAGCTACTGACGCACGCTGATCCGCCAGGTAATCACTACCCTCATTTCACTATAAAAATTCGAAATTTACTCTACCCTCATTTCATTGTAAAAATTCGAAAGTTAATCTAACTCATTTCAATGTAAAAACTAGAAAACTTATTCTACCCTCATTTCACGATCAAAACTAAAAAAGTAAAACTACCATCCTTTCCAAGAAATTTCGTTGATAATGGAAAACCTCCACTTTTCAACGTATTTTTAGGTAATGTGTTTAAGAGATAATATAGAAAACTGGCCCAACGAATATTTAGAGCGCATTTTCACATTACAAAATGTAATGCATGATAGCGATTGGCTCAACTAAAATCCTTCCAGTATTGAAAAAACTTTTTCCAAAGGTTGTCTGGGTCACATAGCAGTAAAATTCTTCGAGTTTTAGTCTCGTATGGTAAAAAAATGAAAATGAGACTATTAGGTCAAGTGGAACGTCAAATGAAAGGTCTTCATCAGTACCTTTCGATACCGTTTTTATTTTTAGGTAAGTCCTTGCAGTTTTTGAGTTAGTAGCCATAAAGTGAATAAGCCAGAAGTGAAAACTTGAACAATAACGAGATACTTTTATATAGAGGTGTCGGTAACGGTAACAGTGTTGCGAGTTCAATCGTTTTTTCCCAATCTCAAAAAAAGACCAACGCGCCTAAAGAAGTTTTCGCTACTTATATACACAGGTGTCGGTAACGGTAACAGTGTCGCGAGTTCAATCGTTTTTTCACATTTCAAAAAATTACCAACGCGCCTAAAGAAGTTTTCACTTCAATAAAAACTGAACTGACGAAATTCACAGGGTACATCAGTGACCCCACAGTGCTGTAATTTGGTATGCGTGTAGCTTTAGTGACACAAATACAGGGAAAAGTCTGAAATTCAGAATAACTGCAATTTGTAACCCAAAAGAGAAAACCAATTGACATGAACTCCCGTTACCTGTAATTTGAATGAAACTGTAGGTCAAGTTGTTTCATTGCACAACAGCATGGTTATCATTTCGTGGCACTATATTAGTAGTCAAAGATTACGAACATGTAATATTTTTTTTTGTTTTTATGGGAGGCTCGCGAGATCTCAGTTCGGGGCGAACCACTAGTAATGCTATTATTATAGAAAATTGTATATTAAATTAATTTTCTTTGAATACGTTTTTAAAACTTATAACTGAAATGAAGCGTTGAAAAAATACATCAAACTGTGGAAAGTTTTATTTTCTAGCCTACATTATCCCACTTCTGGTCAAAGGCCTCCCCCAATTGCTTCCACCTATCGCGATCCTTGGCAGATTCCCAACATTCCAGGTGGAAAATTTAAAAAAATTATAATTAAAATAGTATATCTTTGTCCTCAGATCTCCTCTCAATAGCGGCAGTAAAAACCCTTTCAGACGTGGGCGTGTTTTGCGATACACTGGAATGGTGCGCGCGGTACCAAGTGCACATCAAATGTAGGGGAGTGCTCGCACTAAAGGGATACGTATGTAAAGCCACCATAGGAAACAAACACACACTAAACAAATAAGCAATAAAAAAAATTACTACGCAAAATTTTGTAAGAAATTTACTGACCATTCACAAATACGTTATCGCAAAGGACTCTGCATACAATATAGAAAATAAAAACAGTAAATAGGTACTTTAAAATGACGTAAAAATAATTAAAATCTAAGCTTTTTTATGTTTATTAAATTCTCAGTTGATATTTTAACTACATATTTAATTACTGACACTAATTGACTACGTCTGATAAACCACTTCTTACTATAGGTATACAAAAACGAAAATGCTATAATGATTGAACTAAGCAATCAAAGGTCCTGATGACCTTCCAAACAATTCTAGCATAGTGCACGCACTACCACGTTTAAATCAAGTGCGCAGTTGCTATAACGAAAACGTATAGGGCGTATAGTGTACGTTTCTAAATAAAATACCCTGCAAAAAAACTAACACAAGCAAATTTCTCAGTAACAAAGTCTCAGTTGATTTTCAAACACTATTTCTAGCATAGTGCACGCACTACCACGTTTAAATCAAGTGCGCAGTTGCTATAACGAAAATTTATAGGGCGTATAGTGTATAAGTACGTTTCTAAATAAAATACCCAGCAAAAAAACTAGCAAAAGCAAATTTCTCAGTAACAATTTCTCAGTTGATCTTCAAACACTATTTCTAGCATAGTGCACGCACTACCACGTTTAAATCAAGTGCGCAGTTGCTATAACGAAAACGTATAGGGCGTATAGTGTACGTTTCTAAATAAAATACCCTGCAAAAAAACTAACACAAGCAAATTTCTCAGTAACAAAGTCTCAGTTGATTTTCAAACACTATTTCTAGCATAGTGCATGCACTACCACGTTTAAATCAAGTGCGCAGTTCCTATAACGAAAACGTATAGGGCGTATAGTGTAAGTACGTTTCTAAATAAAATACCCGGTAATAAAACTAGCAAAAGCAAATTTCTCAGTCATAATTTCTCAGTTGATCTTCAAACACTATTTCTAGCACAGTGCACGCACTACCACGTTTAAATCAAGTGCGCAGTTGATATAACGAAAACGTATAGAGAGTATAGTGTACGTTTCTAAATAAAATACCCTGTAAAAAACTAACACAAGCAAATTTCTCAGTAACAATGACTCTGTTGATTTTCAAACAGTATTTCTAGCATAGTGCACGCACTACCACGTTTAAATCAAGTGCGCAGTTGCTATAACGAAAATGTATAGGGCGTATAGTGTATAAGTACGTTTCTAAATAAAATACCCAGCAAAAAAACTAGCAAAAGCAAATTTCTCAGTAACAATTTCTCAGTTGATCTTCAAACACTATTTCTAGCATAGTGCACGCACTATCACGTTTAAATCAAGTGCGCAGTTGCTATAACGAAAACGTATAGGGCGTATAGTGTACGTTTCTAAATAAAATACCCTGCAAAAAAACTAACACAAGCAAATTTCTCAGTTGATCTTTGAACACTATTTCTAGTATAGTGTACGCACTACCACGTTCAGATCAAGTGCGTACTCGCTATAAGAAATTACGCCTTAAAACGTATAGGACGTGACTGAAATGTTTGAAATTCATCGCAAAATTTACTTTCCGGACGGGATTTGAACACGACGCACCCTCCTTCTTGATACGAGGGTGCGGTACCAATTTCACCACGGGCCCACTACACGTCAGAGTGCGAATTATTTATTTATGCAAAATCTGAAGTAAATTATAAATAATTCTTGAGTTTTTCGTGTAAAATCAAACAAGTTGCTCAAGAAAAGTTAAAATCAATTTAGTAATAAATTCCACTTTTATGACCACAATCCTAATTTATGTACCTAATTTTCTACGGAAACTAATCATTCGCTGTACTTAGTTGTAAACTATGTGATAAATGATTAACCAGTGATTTGTTATTTAGCATGTTGATTATATTCGGTCATTCTCTGAACTAAACTAGATTAAAAGGCGCTCAAAATATCAAACTTAAACATGCGATCCAAAAAATCTCTGATCTTACTACAAATAAAATTAAACACAGTTAAAATTGGTAAGGTAATTTTTAAACACGCGTCATTAGTTGTTTTACTCTTTTGTAACAACAAGGCTCATCTTTCCTGATTCAAATGCATATTTCTGTCTCTAATCAAATATAATCATTGACTTTAAATTTAAAATTAACCCACTAATTTTTATTCAGCGAGACTCGATACTCTTTTACTCTAATCGGCAAAAGCTTGGCCAATATAGCATAGATAAGATAAGATAAATTTATCTTATCTTGAAGATGAAAGGATGTAAACTTTAAAATTAAATACTTTCTATCAGATACTGTAGATCGTCCACGGACGCTTAATTAAACCGATAGTATGGTCATTAAAACCTACGTCATTAATAATTACTGTTTTAAAAGGGTATTTATCGCGTATGTAATTGTAATTTACCTTTTTAAATCAGAAATTATTGCGAATGTCTTTTTTAATAACTCAAAATTAAGAGTTCAAAATAAGTTTGAACATAATCAAGAGTAGAATCGAACTGCTTTTAATGTGATTTTTTTATCATAAACTAGTTTTTAATTAATTTTAATTCGGAGTCTTTTCTATTTAACCTTCCTGAAGGCTGGTAACATTTCAGTGTTGTAAAATTTAGTTTGGTTTATAGAATCGCAATGAATAATTTTAAGATACCCTTAACCACTGACGTGCATATACTTATATTAAAACTGACGTACTGACTGAGTTTTTTTTATATACTTATAACTAGCTAGTGTATCAATATTATCTATGTTTTAGTTAGTACCCAGTTTATTTAATGTTTTTGGTTCATTGATATGAAAATAAAAGTGTCGTAAGTATTTAAGGTATATATTTAAAAAAAATACAAAAAAGCAACTCAAACAAAGACCTACGACTGATAGACGTAGGTCAGTGGTTAAGGGTTAAAATCAGGGATGTTGCGAATATTTGCATCCGCATCGATTTGGACATATGCATAATCGATGCGGATCCGCAATAATCGATGCCGATGTTCAGTTAATAGTTTATATTTTCGTTTTATTCTGCACCAAAAGGAAGTTTCTAAAAAAATCTTTAGGTCCGCGGATGTCAAAAAACCGCATCCGCAACATCCCTGCTTAAAGCGTAGAAAATTAAATTGTATGGTTGAATGTAATACCTAGATAATAAGAAGCACAATTGCTCGTTTGAAAGGACCTGCATTTAAATTTTATATATTTGTTATTCTGGTTATGAATTAAGAGTTTTGAAAACTGTATTAAAACAGATATCATCTTCGGTGAATTTAATTGTATAACATTTGAAGAAAATACTGGGTTTTGCAGTGTTATTGGATTTGCAATCTCATTTAGAAAATCGAAAATTATAATATATATTTACAGAGTATAAAAAAGAAGACTATTGTATCAATGCATGTAAAATTGTGACTTAAACTGTAGAAATACAATGATTAAAAACATTCCGAGTAAATTTTAAAATATACGACTCTTTTTGAGGCAGGAAAAAATTTTAACAAAATGTAAAATTTAATCTTGAGAATAAATGCACTGTTAATATTAATGGTTGAATTAGTTATAGTTATTATTAAAAAAAACTAATTTCCTTACAAATAGGCATAACGTTTTCTAACATCTAAGGGCGAATTGCGCAACGATCCCTAAACGTATTTAGTGGCTAAATATGATGTAAGAAATTGTCAAATCGTAAAAATACGTCAAATTTAAATATGTTTAGTCGCTAAATACGTTTACGGATCGTTGTGCAAGCCGGGCTTTATATCAGACTTCGATGGTTATTAAATTATCATTTTATGACTTCGACGGAACATTGACCCCCATAGATTTCCAGAACCATCAATCTTGTGCGACCTGTACTCAACATCTCCCATTGATCTTGTCAAGTGGTCTGTCCATCTAGTATTTTATCCTATTTAGTAATGGGTCTGTATTAAAATATAAATAAAACAAAATAGTAAGATTAAAAAAAATCTAAAATGGGGGTAATTCTGTATAAAACTAAACTTAGGCCACTTAACTAACTTAGGCACTAAAATGACAACTGTCCAATGCCTAGGCCACATTTAGGGTAATGTCTAACGTCCAATATCGCAATAATTAACGCGTAAAAATACCGTCTAAAATATTCACGCAAATAGAGTGGCTACACTAGGTATAACCGTCGAGTTAACTCGGTACCTGGTAAGTACGGTCAGCAAAAAATAGTACTAATGCCGTTAAACGTTAAGTGTTGGACACGCATAAGAAACAAAAAGAATGGCAATAATTTTATTACAGAATTGCCCCCAATATTTAGGGATAAGTTATGTCTTCTTGTACGGATAGGCATTTGACAGTCCTCGTAAGAAGATATTCATTAATTTAAAATTTTATTATGCCATGATTGCCCATTTTAATTTTAAGTATCTTGGTGCTGTTCAAAATAATCATTTAGTAGGTAGGTATGTTCTTACCTAGAAAATAAGTAAGGGCAGTTAGCGTCATCTCGTATGATCGTATGAAACTAACATAGCTTAACTGCTGTATATAGTGATTTGGCATGTACTGTTCTACCTAAAATTCATGTTTATGGAACGAGGCGAAAAATAGAACTAAATCTTACTGATTAACTAAAATGGTCCTTATTTTAAGCGGTTAGAGTATGTTAAAGTCATTAAGGGAACAAATTTACGTTATCATTTGGAAATTGTATGTGATAGTTTTGTATGTAGAACCTCATACACTTTCTTCATAAAAATCTTTGGAAGGATCATAGAAACTACTGGCCACTAAAACTGATAATTTAAATTTTGTATTTTGTAATGGCTAGTAGCTTCTATGATCTGTCCAAAGATTTTTATGAAGAAAGAGTATGAGTTCCTATTTAAGTATCAGCCACAGGATATCCACTGCTGAACATAGGCCTCGATAGGATCTTGTGCGGCCTGCACCCAACGGCTCCCAGCAACCTCAGGTCGTCTTCTGGTTTTAAACAACAAGTGATGCAAATGAATAGAAAGTGTCGCCACAAAACCATTAATACAATTCCAACTTATGCTTGACAAGCTCTAGTACTTACTAAACTAGTACAGTAGAATGCCGGTTATCCGAATCAAACAAAACCAGGGGTATTCCGTATAATCGCAAATCCGGATAATTGACTTCAAAGTCAATTCAAACTACATATATTTAAATTTTAATCAATTTTTATTATGTAATGGGTTTTGCTTAATGAATTGAACGGTTATCAAAGAAAATGAAACAATAACACACATTATCCCGCTAACAAAATGAGAGCGGGAGTACACGGTCGGAGGCGGGAATAAACTTGTCGTATAAGTCGCGGCACGTAACTTAAGCGCTGATCGGCGGAACCCTCCGCCGATACGCGGAGGGGATAGCTGCGCATGGGTACTGTCGCGCAAGCAATACAATAGCCAATAGCCACTATTGGCTTGATTGGAGATGTTCCTTACCGTTGCAATTGACGTATTTGTAGACTGCTGTCCGTTTCTGGATTTTCTCTAAATCGCCTTTTAATTTAATGTTTCCCGCCTTAATAATTTCGGCAGTTTATTTTATCTGGCTCAAATTTACAGTGCTGCTGTCCGAATGACTGAATAAAGTACTTGTAGCTTCATCAATCTCACTTTTGATTTGTTTCAAAGAATCAATTAATTAATAGATTCCCTTTTAAAAAACCAATCACGTCATAAATCATTTTCCTTGCCTGTCTTTTCAAAACAGTGTTTCTTTTAGGCATATTCACTTTAAAGTCACAAACAAACTTAAAAAACTAAATTTAACAAACAAATTCAAATAATAACAATACAATTAAGAACGCGACTGTACTCTGGATGTGTGCGGGGTGTCGTATCAATGCGGGGAATGGAATGCGACTGGAGAGCCATTCGGCGCTACGCACGCCCGCCCTTCATCCCGCTAGCCCCCCTCAGGTACCTTATTTTATACTTCTGCGCAATAACGGTCAGCGCTAGAGTTACGTGCCGCAACTTATAACACGTCTCGTTGCGCCGTCAAATCATTTTTAAATTGACAATTAAGCACTTGTGTCACCGCCGGCGAGTAGGTACGCAATTAGCTATCAACTATTTTCTCGCTCAAGAAACGAACAAAAGATATAGATTCCGTGTCAGTAAAAGAGACACGTATATTAATAGTTGATCGCTGGCCGTTCACACTGCCGGCGAGAACTCGCTCTCCACTATTTTTTCGCAGCGACTACAACACTCGCTCAGCGATGCTCGCTTGGCGGTCAGAACACAGCAGTAATAGCGGCAGAGTGGCGCGAGTATCGCCCGCCGCACTCGCTCACTCGCTTTATAGCCCAGCGAGATATCTAGGAACTACACACTCGCTTCTCGCCAACTCGTTTCTAGCTCTACTCGCTTCTCGTTCATCGCCGGCGGTGAGACAAGTGCCTTAGAGCGGAGATGAGTAAGTCCGGATAATCGGGATTCTACTTTAGTACTTTTCTCTATTCAGGAGTCGAACCAGTATTTTGCAATCCAGCTTAATAATTTGAAAATACACCTTATAAATTGCAACGCGTTTTCTATGGAACGGTGTATTCTTACGTCAATACTGGATTTAAACACCGATTATTGTAATGTATTACGGCCAAATCAGTTCCTCAATATTTGTCGATGGTTTACAATTCCATCTGTATATACGGTGTCCTTTAAATCACTGTTTTCCCAGAACAAACGTTGCTTAGACCATGGTCTACTAACTGTTTATAGTATCAAATAAGAGAACAAATTTAAAAAATCTAGACCTTCACAAATAAGTCTAACATAGTTCAAAAACCAACCGTGACATAAAGTTCATGGGTACGCTAGCTGTAGCGTATTACCTACTCCTTAGGTACCTAGTAGCTACCGGTCTCAGATCGCTGACTATGTTGTAGGGCGTAACGTTAAAATAGACGTTTTAAGTTCGCAACTTTTTTATATTTTTCAAAGACCGATTTCGTTTTGTTTTTTAATTTGATGTTATAAACTGTTTGTAGACCATGGTCTGAACAACGTATGTTCTGGGAAAACAGTGATTTAAAGGACACCGTGTATAAATCAGATTGGCGATTCGCATTGAAAGGTAAGCTATGTAACACAAAGACGAAGAAAAATTTAAAGAATACATAAACAAATTATTATTAGAGTAAAATTGATTTTTATATAATATTCTATAATTAATATAGGTACGTCTACTCATAAATGTCGCTTTTAATTGCATGTAAAATACACTCTGCTTGCTAAATGATATTGGCGTGACTCCTACAGGCTTATAAAATATATTAAATTATTAAGATTATATAAAATGCACTATGAAATTAAACAATATTATGTTGAAATTAAAGTTATTATTTATTAAAATACTTCCTAGTTTTTCTTGACCTGCCTCCATCACTAAACGATAAGTGCTGTACAGAACAGTTAGCAACAGAATAAATATGAAATCCAGGATTTGAAGGTAGTAATACCAGGACATTTCGGTTTTTAACCAGGACGCAATATTGTGCATGGAATCCTCATGAGAGCTCGTTGGAATAAGTACAGAAAGCTTTCCACGTTGCTTCTTGGGCCCAGTGATAAAACTATTGGAGACAGTAGTAGCACGTGAATTTTAAAACACAGGAGCCTTTAAAAAACCCAGGACGCTACTTAAAAACTATTCAGGACGGCCCAGGACACCCCAAAAAGCAGGGCATGTCCTGGGAAAACAGGACGGTTGGCAACCCTACGCTGTACTAATGTACGGAAATATGTATATTTGACACATGCAGGACATACCACTTACGGAATATTATAGGTAGATACACTGTGGAAAATAAAAACAGACTAAGGATAAACTCTGAAAAGAAGCACCAGAGAGACTGGGAACGTAAAACCTATTTACTTTTAAACTAACACTAGATTCTGGAAGATCACAGAAGGGCCGATACAGGTATCGGCTCGAGCTCGAGGTGGTCAGGACCACCTCGAGCTTCTTGGTAGGTATCTCATTAACTCCGACTCTCAATTTCGGCTCTTACATTGGGTCGAAAGCCCAGCTGGCTGCTAAAAAGCTTAGTAGGTATACTCGCAAAGGTGAGGCACTACTTCACACCAGGACAGTTGCTCAACTTGAACCAAGCACAAGTCCGATCGTGTTTGGATTACTGTTCTCACCTCTGGGACGGATCAGCGAAGTACCAGCTTGAAGTTCGGGAATCAATTGAGAGAAGAGCCAAGAAGCTCATAATCAACGATGAGCTAGTTGATGCAAGGCTCCACGGCCATGGAGCATCGACGAAAGGTTGCAAGCCTCGGTTTTTTATCGAGTATATTTCTGGGAGTGTGCGGCGGAATTATCAACCTAATCCCACCATCTCCATTCTATCATCGAACAACCAGTTGCTCTGCGGTGCGCCACCGCTATATGGTAGAAATACCCCCCTTTCGCACAAAGCGGTTCTCATCGACCTTTATTATGCGCACCGCCAAAGAGTGGAATGCCTTGCTGGAGGTGTTTCCTGATAACTATAACCTTGGTGTCCTCAAGTCGAGAGTGAATAGGTTTCTTCTAGGCAAGCGTGATCTATTGTAGACTGCATCATCGCATACCATCAGGCGAGATCGTGCTCAAACGCAACCCTATAAAGTATATAAAAAATGGTAAAAAATCAATGAAACACACATTTCTTAGACGGGCTTAAAAACAAAACATTGACACGTTCGCAAGTGATGCTAAAGCCGCCGGTAGCCGGTCAGGAAGGACGTATCCGGTTTCCTGCTAACCCCTTCTTTTTTTACAATTTATTAAAGTTTATTTATGAAGTTATTCGCTTCATTTCGTCTGTGAATATTAATTGGTTGAGGGGTGGTCTGCGAGTTAAGGCCACTGTATATTAAAGCGTGGCCATGTTGATGTGATTGAACGTATTTGTTGTAGCTCACGAACGAATGAAAAGACTTTTAATTTTTATTCCTATACCTAAATCGCCGGTCAGGGAAATAGTTCTAGGTTAAATATTTTACTATTTTTTTTTCAACCCAAACTTAAACAAAACTTTCACTGATAGAGAAGCTTGGGATTAAAATTGCTCCAACTCGTTCAAAATGTTACAATTTAGACGTAATTTATTTCCTGTATTATTATGTACTTATTCTAAAAGGATCATTAAAAAAAATCAACCAACCTTGTTTCTTGCCTTTCTTTCCTGGCTTGGTCGCGAATGAACAGGCAGTAAAATTGACGTTTCAAAGTGATCTTTGTGATTTCAATGAATACAAGATTTTGACTTTCATCATCATCATCATCATCATATCAGCCGTAGGACGTCCACTGCTGGACAAAGGCCTCCCTCATTGATCTCCAGGAACTGCGGTTGGAAGCGGCCTGCATCCAACGCCGACCTGCGGTTCTTACCAAGTCGTCTGCCCATCTTGTGGGTGGACGTCCTACGCTGCGCTTGCCGGTCCGTGGCCTCCACTCGAGAACCTTTCGGCCCCATCGGCCATCTGTTCTGCGCGCTATATGGCCTGCCCATTGCCACTTCAACGTGCTAATCCGTCGGGCTATGTCGGTGACTTGAGTTCTCCTACGTACCTATCTCCTCATTTCTGATTCGATCCCGTAGAGAAACCCCGAGCATAGCCCTCTCCATAGCTCGTTGAGCGACTCTGAGCTTATTCATAAGGCCAATAGTGAAGGACCACGTCTCGGTTCCATATGTCATCACTGGTAACACACACTGATTGTAGACTTTCGTCTACAATCAGTAGAACAGTCTTTGATTGTAGATTTTGACTTTGACTTCCGCAAATAAGCAGGCAGGAAACATTCGTTTTAGTACTTAGGGAAAAGTAAATAAATACATGATAATATTTTTGCGTCATTCGATTCTCTTACTGTTAAGGACCAGTCTCCTAAAACTTCTTGCGTCTATGTTGGCTACTCGGCCACTACGCCACAGCTTACGTACACATACAGCGCATTAGTGAAATATGAATTATTATTAATTATCATTTATTATTTATCATTAATTATTTAAAATTATCAATTGCAATAACACAGTTTTAAGATTTCATGTTTTACTAACAAATTATGGATCTGAAATTAATAGATTTGAATTTAGTGGACAATGTGCTCTATGGGGTAGGTGTTATTATCGTGTGGATCATCGAGGTGGCCTGTAATATATTTGATAAATTGGTGATGCGAAGTGATTTCAAATGATTTGTTAAGAACTGCATCATGAAAAAATCTTTTATAGACTTAAAAAATACTTTCAAAGTAGGTTTTAGGTATGAATC
The DNA here is from genome assembly GCA_918857605.2 of Philereme vetulata. Taxonomy (NCBI): domain Eukaryota; kingdom Metazoa; phylum Arthropoda; class Insecta; order Lepidoptera; family Geometridae; genus Philereme; species Philereme vetulata. The sequence continues at coordinate 7,801,956 of OU975422.1, read as the reverse complement.
GTCAAAACACCAAAAAATAAATATTTATTTATTTGTTTTGTTTATTTTGAGCAGCAATTGCTGGTATGTCTACATCACACAGTGCTGAAAGGGTATACTGGTAGATAAATACTGGTAGGGTCATACCTAAATTGGTTTGACAGGTATGTTGTTTATAATCGAAGGGTAGGTAATTAACAACTATAAATTAAAAAAAATTAAGAACTCCCGACACATAAAAATTAATAAAAATAATAAATGGTAACATTTTACAGTGCGCTCCTGCACCAAAAAAGAAAAGTGCTAGCAATCAAGTCCAGAGTGAATAGGTTCTTTCTAGGCAGGCGTGCTCCATCTTCAATCACACCATCACTTACCATCAGGTGAGGTAAGTGGTCAAGCGTTTGGCTATTATAAATTTAAAATAAAAAACGAGTGTGCTTTTTCTCATTGTGTTGTTATTCTGTAACTAGACGATATAATCTATGTTCCCATGACTAGGATACGTAAGATGTTGTTTTTAATACGAAACAATTAGGTTGAAAACATGTCTTTTATGACGTAAAAACATGCAGAATGCGAAACGCTTCTATTTCATTTTAGGTAAGTATTTTGATCTAATATATGGTTGGGAACCTAGATAAATACTATTCAAATTAAAATAATACCTTATTAAGGTAGAAATATGCTCCAATTAGAAATGATCTTGGTAGTACGTGTTGTATGGGCGATTCCCCTCCGGTCTCCCCTTAAACTAGCTCTCTATTGAAAAAAAACGCGTTCGAATCGGTCCATCCGTATGGGAACTTCGATGCCACAGACAAACAGATTATAGGAGTAAAAGTTGTATTTTTGCATAGATGGTTAAACACAGCTTGCGGTGTATGTTGCTCAATATTGGTTGAAAGTTTACCAATTCACCCTCTATTTTACTTAGATTTGGACGAGCAATGAGTTAGGTAGACCTCGTAAACCTGTAGATAGGTACAGTTAGATAATCTTATTACAGAAGTTACACAATATGGAAAGCTGCGGCAAATTGTGCGCATACAATTTTGGTGAGATCCTGAGCATGCATCACCTCACAGCTTGTACCGTTCGCATAACAAGCCCAAATAACACCCAAACCATAACACCATAACTATCTCCATAATACCTATATCGTCGCTGTTCTGACTAAGTGACGTAACTGACATTTTAGAAGACATTAAACCGATATTACTAAAAGTCGTATGTGTACACTTCGAATGGGTTATAATTTTAAGATACGTAGATACGTCAAACATACCTCTAGACGTAGCGTAGGTAGAAGATACCGATATCTACGCCGATTAGACAGATCGGTTCGTCTTCAAATGTAGATAAAAGTAACATTACAAATGTTAGTTACTACGCCAAAATGTCGGTTACGTCAGAACAGCGACGATATCTGCCGCCAATCTGCACTGCTGCCTTTTTTTTTTATTTATCAGCGCTTGACCACTACGTCACTTGATGGTAAGTGAAGGTGTAATCGAAGATGGAGCATGCTTGCCTAAAAAAGAACCTATTCACTCCTGACTTGAAGACTCCAAGATTATACTGCGGTGGAAAAACATATGCCGGAAGTGAGTTCTCCACTCCTTAGGTATTTGTGCTAACAAGAAAAGTTGAAACAAATCGTTTGGTACGGCAAGGTGGTATGCCGACCAGGTATGGGTGGTACTTCTCGGTACGTCTGCTTGTCCGGTGGTGGAAGGGGAAAGGAGGGAAGGTCATGAAGATTTTGCGCACAATCACCAAAATGAATCTTGTAAAACACTGAAAGTCTGGCTACTCTGCGTCTGTGCTCTAGACTTTGCAAATTGGCTTCCACTAGGGAGTCAAAACCAATGTGCCAACCTCATGTGCCTGTAATTTCACCGACACCCATACCCTTTATGGGTGTCGGTGAAATTACAGGCACATGAGGCTTCACACATATATGCCTCAAGTTGATGGACGCAAGGCAGTGCATCCAAGGGCACGTTATTATAAAATTCTCAATAAGACTTTACTTGTCTATGAAAGAACGGAGACTGGGTAACGTAGTAGGCAGTTGCCAGAAAAGTCAGGTAAAAGGTATCCCTAAAATAACCTCAAAGACCCAAGTTTGTTTAAAAGCTTTATTGTCAAAAGCCCTCCCAAAGTAACCTGGCAAAAGAATAGCATAGAAAACGTTTTATTGTATAAGGCACTTAAATTAACAAATCATATTTAAAACACTTAAAACTAGACACGCGATAGTACAATTGGCTTATCGCTAAAAGCGATCTCTTCCAGACAACCTCTGGAGGGACTGGGTTTTAGGAGAACGTTAAAAGACAAGAAAAGGTAAGAAAAAAGGGTAAATGAAAAGATGGGTAAGCATTAACATTTGCCTTCATAAAACTGAAAATACTTACGATAAGTTCAGCACATGTGCCTTATCTGCACCTAGTACAGTAGATCTGTGCACAAGTTCACTGCGCGTGCGCACAGCGAGCGTGAAATTGTCGCACTCTTACTTTCTCGATGTCGCCAGATACACGTCCTTCCTTTCGCTTTAATTGCAACAAATTGTTAGAGTCTACGACCTCATGTTTACATTGTTTGTAATAGACGATAACATTAATTTAAAGATAAGTTCAAACATAACCTGCTTATGCTACTCATCATCATTAATCATGGACTTCCACTGAACATAGGCCTCCCCCTTAGATGTCTAGAGCGACCGACCTTCTGCTCCAACGCCCATCAGTTCTTCAATGGCTGATGAGATGAAAATGAGGTTTGCCCAGTACTATCCTCTCAGCCTAGCCTAGGTAGCCAACACGTTAATACCTTTTTAATGCACCTAACATATCTCAACGCTAAAGATCAATGAAATATTACCAAAGTTGGCGAAACAAAGTTCAGGATTTTTGATAACAAGTTCGGCTCCTACATTGAGTCGAAAGCCCAGCTGGTCTCTAAAAAGCTTGGTAGGTATACTTGCAAAGGTGATGCATTACAACACACCGGGGCAGTTGCTCAACTTATACCAAGCACAAGTCCGATCATGTCTAGAGAAGGTACTGTTCTCATCTATGGGACGGATCACCGAAGTACCAGCTACAGGCTCTAGATGCAATTGAGAGAAGAGCCAAGAAGCTCATTTGCAATGACAAATTGGCTCCACAGCCTCGAGCATCGTCGAAAGGTTGCAAGCCTCTCGGTTTTCTATCGGATACATTTCGGAGAGTGTGCTGCGGAGCTCTTCAACCTGATCCCACCATCCCCATTCTATCAGACAACCAGACGTCCGCGGTGCACCACCGCTACATGGTAGACATACTCATACCTCAGATACGCACAAAGCGGTACTCTTCCACATTTATTATGCGCGCCGCGAAGGAGTGGAACGCCTTGCTTGAGTCTGTGTTTCCTGATAACTACAACCTAGGGGTCTTCAAGTCGCGAGTGAATAGGTTTCTTCTAGGCAAGCGTGTACCATTATAGACTGCATCATCGCTTACCATCAGGCGAGATCGTGGTCAAACGCTAGCCTATAATTTGTAAAAAAAAGTAATGGAACTGGTAGAAATAGTAGTGGGTTGGCTAGACATGTTTATGAGAGTTAAAGCAAGGTTACGACTGAATGGTGGCCATGATGGGCGAGCATTGAAGAAGCTTTGAATCTCCAGTGGTGAGGTGAGTCGTCGACATAGGTAGTTCAAATGCCAGGCCGTAGTCCTCTGAGTTGTATGGGCGCTCATACACTTTAGAGGAGTAGCTTAATCGGCACCAACCTCAAATAAGGTAGGTAAATAAATAAAATTGTGGTATGGAATAAAATAAATATTTAAGTGGGGCTCCCATACAACGGACATGATTTTTTTGCCGTTGCAGTTTTTATAGATAATGGTACGGAACCCTTCTTGCGCGAGTCCTTGCACTTGGTCGGTTTTTTTTCGGGTTAACATACATATTTCAGCGCATAGAGCATCCAGTATACATGATATTTGGAGGCAGCGTGTAGTGACGGCGGTCTGTGCTCGCTCAATGATAACTTTGTATAGACGTTTGTCGGTTGCTCGCTTGCTCGGCTTGATTGTTGTGATTTTCCACTTTCTCGACCTTTGAAACTCATTGCGCTTACAAAATACTGAAGAAAGTGCGGACCATGTATAATATTTTTTTAGAAACCAATAATGACCCACAGCTGATCTAACGTTTATAGCCCCATAATGTTATTTTATGAACCGGCTGAGATGCAGGAGGTTGCGGGTTCGATGCCCGCTGCGGGACAAATTTTTGCATGGTCTGCAGATATTTTCCCCTTAGTCTGGATGTTTTTCTATCACACTAATAATAAAAATGCGAAAGTTTGGATGTTTATTTATTTGTTTGTTTGTTACTCAATCACGTCGTAACAGCTGAACGGATTTCGATGAAATGTAGTATGTACGTAGATTATATGGATTAACACATAAGCTACTTTTTGTCCCATTAATCAGGTCCCATGGGATAAAAAATGGGGTGTGAAGTCAACCCAACAGCGAGTTTAGCTTTATATCTAGATTACCTACACATTTAGGCGTGTAACGCGTATGAAGTCGCGGGTAAGAGTTAGTATATTATAAGTATGAATTTACAAACAAAAGTACACTACTAAGTTTATGTATTGTTTTTTTATGGACGTAATTATTTTAAACACACATCCGGAATTGTTTAACTGATTTTAGAGGTGGGTTTAATACCGGTAGCTTGAATATTTATCCAGTAGTCGATACATTTCCAATAAAAACATTGTAAACATGTATTGCCAATATTCGCATACCAATATTGCTTGAATTAGTGGAACGAAAGTTTTTTTCATAACAACCCCCTTTTCCTTTTTCAGTGAATAAATAATTCATTCATAAACAATTTTTAACGTAAATCGGCGGCGCCTTTACGACAATGCCGCTTAGTTGGTTTTAAAGGTATCTCCTACTTATATGATGAATAAATATATTAAAAAATTCTGGACATTTCACACAGTGCCATCTAGCCACAAACTAAGCAGAGCTTGTACTATGGGAACCAGATAACTGATAGAATACTTATATACGTTTTTTTTGTAAATCCATACCTTATTATATATAGAGGAACAACCAGACCCGAAACAAATATCTGTATTGTATGTGACTTGTTTACCTATTTTAAACAGGCTGTTTTATTGATAATTTAGGACTTGATATTAAGGTTGCATGAAAATTTAAAATTTTCTATGGTAATGAATTTGAATACAAACTATGTTACAACAATACTAGCCATCAGCCCTACCCATGTTTTCATTTAATGTCGTATATAACAAAACACCTAGTAAGTTTATAAGTATTATCAGTTATCCGGTTCCCTTAAAAGCTCTGCTTAGTTTGGGCCTAAATAGCGCTGTGTTGAATAAATAAATATTGCTGGACATTTCACACAGCGCTATCTAGCCCCAAACTAGGCAGAGCTTGTTCTATGGGAACCAGATAACAGTTAGAATACTTATATATGTTTTTTTTTTGTAAATCCATACCTTATAATATATAGAGGAACAACCAGACCCGAAACAAATATCTGTATTGTATGTGATTTGTTTACCTATTTTAAACAGGCTGTTTTATTGATAATTTAGGACTTGATATTAAGGTTGCTTAAAATTTTAAAATTTTTATGGTAATGAATTTGAATACAAACGATGTTACAAACAATACTAGCCATCAGCCCTATCTGTGTTTTCATATAATGTCGTAGGTACATAACAAAACACGTACTGTAAGTATTATCAGTTATCCGGTTCCCTTAAAAGCTCTGTTTAATTTGGGGCTAGATAGCGCTGTGTTAAATGTCCAACAATATTTATTTATTTTCTTATATTTCTTGAGTTCTTTTGCTATCTCGCTCTCGGGCGAATCGGTCCATCGTTTTGGAGCTACGATGCCACAGATAGACACACAGAGACAGACATGGGCGTCAAAGTAATAACACCACTCTTTTTGCGTTGGGGGTTAATGAGCGTGAATGTATGACAAATGGACTAACATATAAGCTACTTTCTCTCTGGATACCACGTGAACGAAGCCGTGTACAGAAGCTAAAACAACGGGTCATGTTATCGTAGAAGAGCTCTACGCCGCGTAGCATTTTCGTAGACCGTCTACGATCGGATACATGTCATTTTTGGACAAAATGTCTATGGTATATGAAGGCTTTAAGTCATAAGTCATAAAATCATAAGTACTTTATTGGTAAACTTATTTACATGTCATGTTTTTAGATCCTAATACAATGCCATTATCCTTATGATAACATAATTCAAACAAAAAAAGTATTTATTCAGGAAGAAATAATAATTAAAAAAAAAAAAAATTAATAAATACAATAAAATAATAAAATGACCAAATGCAACAAAGTAAGAAAATGAATAATTACAAAAAATTGGAAAATGAATTATTACAATAAAGTAAGAAAATGAATAATTATTAAAAAATAATAATTAATAAATGCAATAAAGTTAGTTTATTGCAATTATTCTTAATATAACTTTATTTAATGCAATAAAGTTAGTTTATTGCAATTATTCATTTATTTGTAATTTATCATCTTCTTACTTTATTGTAAATATTTATTTTCTTATTTTATTTCATAAATTAAAATATTATATTATATAAAAATAATTAAATTAATAAATGCAATAAAGTTAGAAAATGAATAATAGAATATAAATAATCACAAAAACTAAAAAAATAAATAATAACAGAAAAGTAAGAAAATTAATAAATACAATGAAGAAAATTCATAATTTAAAAATAAAAAAATAATAAAGTAAGAAAATGAATAATTAAAAAAAAATTAATAAATGCAAAAAGTAAGAATGGATTATTAAAAAAAAAATTAATGATTGCAATAAAGTTAGAAAATGAATAATTACAAAAAAAAGAAAATGAACAATTTTAAAAAAGTAAGAAAATGAATAAATGCAAAAAAGTAAGAAAATGAATAAATGCAATAAAGAAAGAAATTGAATAATTTCAAAAAAATAAGAATGAATGATTACAATAAAGTAAGAAAATGAATAATTTAAAAAAAGCAAATCAATAAAAGCAAAAAAGTAAGAAAATAATTATTAAAAAAAAGAAAATTTATAATTGCAATAAAGTCAGAAAATAAAAAATAGAAAATGAATAATTCAAAAAAATAAATTGTTAAATACAATAAAGTAAGAAAATGAATCAAAAGATAATAATAAGAAAATAAAAAGAAAAACAATAAATTTAATAAAATTAGTAAATGAATATAAACAAAAAATAAGGAAATTAATAAATGCTTTAAAGTTAGAATGTGCATTATAAAAAAGGAATAATTGCAATAACATAAGAAAATGAATAATACAAAAAAAAAGAAAATGAATAAATGCAATAAAGTTAGAAAATAAATAATTACAAAAATAAGAAAATAATAATTACAAAGAATAAGAAAATAATAAATGCAATAAAGTAAGAAAATGAATAATTAAAAAAAGAAAATGAATAAATGCAATAAAGTTAGAAAATGAATAAATGCAATAAAGTTAAAAAATTAATATTTATAAAATGTAAGAAAATTAATTAATGCAATAAAGTAAGAAAATTAATAAATGCAAAAAATAAAATGAATAAATGCAATAAAGTTAGAAATTGAATCATTTCAAAAAAATAAGAAAATGAATAATTACAGTAAAGTAAGAAAATGAATAATTTAAAAAAAGAAAATCAATAAATGCAATAAAGTAAGAAAATGGATTAATACAAAAAAAGAAAATAAATAAATGCAATGAAGTTAGAAAACTAATAAAAAATAAACAATTGCAAAAAAGTAAGAAAATGAATAAATGCTAAAAAGTAAGAAAATTAATAAATGCAATAAAGTTAGAAATTGAATAATTTCAAAAAAGATAAGAAAATGAATAAATACAATAAAGTAAGAAAATTATTAATTTTTAAAAAAGCAAATTAATAAATGCAAAAAAGTACGAAAATTAATAATTAAAAAAGAAAATAATAATTGCAATAAAGTTAGAAAATAAATAATAGGAAATGAATAATTCAAAAAATAAGAAATTGAATAAATACAATTATGTAAGAAAATTAATAATTAAAGAAAAGAAAATCAATAAATTTAATAAAGTTAGAAAATGATTAATTATAAAAAATAGATAATAATTACAAAAGTATGAAAATGAATAAATCCAATATAGTTAGAAAATTAACAATTAAAAAATAAGAAAATGAACAATTGCAATTAAAAATAGAAAATGAATTATTACAAAAAAAGAAAATGAATGAATGCAAGAAAGTAAGAAAATTAATAAATGCAATAAGGTTAAAAATGCATAATTACAAAAAAAGAAAATGAAAAATTGCAATAAAGTTAGAAAATGAATAATTACAAAAAATAAGAAAATTAATAATAACAAAAAGTCAGAAAATTAATAAATCCAATAAAGTTAGAAAATGCATATTAAAAAATGAATAATTGCAATAAAGTTAGAATAACAAAAAATAAGAAAATATTTCAATATCTATCTTCTGAGCCATCTAAATGTGTAGGTAACCTAGAAATAAAGCTAAACTCCCTGTTGCAACTTGACTTGACACCCCATTTTTATCCCAGGGAAAATGATTAATGGTATAAAAGGTAGCCTATGTGGTCATTCAGAGAAGAGATCGCTTTTAGCGATAAGACCGCCGCTTGTATTTCTGCGTGTATTGTTATTTGTTTTTCATATTGTTTTTTTTTTAAATTTAAGTGTGATTTACAATAAAGCGTTTTCTATCTATCTATCTATCTAATTATTAAGACCTTTACACATTATGTTCAAGCGAAAAAATTTATCTTTATCTTTAACAGTTCAGCCGTTACGACGTGATTGAGTAACAAACAAATAAATAAACAAACATCCAAACTTTCACATTTATAATATTAGTGTGGTTAGTATGTAAATATGAATAGAAGGCGACAATATACCTATAGGTACGAGTAAATATATTTTTCAACATTCTGTAGTTTCATCGCGTGTGCTATGACTATGAGAAAGGTTGACAATCAAGATGTTATCTGGGGCGTACACCTCATAACTCGTCAAGTTTTCACATTCGCCATCACTCATATGAAAGTAGGTAGTGATTCCGTAAAGAAAATGAAGATAGAAACGGCATTTAGTTAAAAGTAAATACCTAATTTTAATATTTCAAATCCAAAAGTTCAAATTCGATAAACACTTTCGCCCGGTAGTGATCTGGAGCAGTTAGCTATCTATAGATAGTATTTTTCAAACTTTCGCGATCATTGTACATAATTACTGATTAAAACGGGTATTATGTACTTTTTTTTATTTGTTGTCCCGACGTTTCGACTGTGTTGCTACAGCCGTGGTCACGGGCGCACTAGATAACATATAAAAATGGTACATACGGGATAAATAACGATATTTATTACTTTATGAATGGTATTACAAGAGTTTATTGATATTTAAGTATGAGAAAGCAGGTTTATTGAAATACCACGTATTTGTCTAGGATTAGTTATATTTGTTTGTTTATATCTGTGTCATGTAATTTATATTAAGCCTCTCCCTCTACCAAACCTCCCTCTACTATTCACTACCTATAATATCAGTTTGTCCGCCTTACACAAAGGTTAACTGGAAGAGAACGCTATCTTGCATTAAGTTCGCATATGAGCGGATTATTTTTATTTTGTGCAATAAAAAAAAATCATTACTTTATTTATTCACAAATACCCATTTTAATCAGTAAAATTAATCTATAGATAGTTTGCAATGTTCTTTAGATGATTCAACAATTTTTTTTATTTTTTATTGAGTTATCTATATAAAAATACGCGAAGAAAACTTTTTACCCCTTATTCTGCGGAGGAGTGTGTGGTTTGGCATACTTAGTTAAAGTTTACATGACTGAATGTTATCGCAATGCCTTCAATAGAGCTGAATAGAGACGCATCGCTAGAGCCGCTACTCAAGCCAATACCTGACATAACCACGACCACTCTGTAAAAAGTGCCCGACTAAGAAGAAGAGAAGAATATGGAGGAGGGAAAACTAAAATTAAGTTAAAAAATATATGCGTAACGGTCGAATTTCAACTGACTGTTGCAAATAATTGTAGATTAGTTCTGATAATAACATAGAGTGGTCCGCCTCGAACTGAGATCTCGCGAGTCTCCGATTAAAAGAACAAAATATTACTTGTTATCCTTTACTATCAAAATAGTGCCACGAAATATCTTACCTACAAACTTGACCTACAGTTTCATTCAAATTACAGGTAACGGGAGTTCATGTATGTGGTTAAATTTTTTCGTGGTACAAATTGCAGTTATTCCAGATTTCAGACTTTTGCCTATACGAGTATTTGTGTCCCTTAAGCTACACGCATACCAAATTACAGCACTGTGGGGTCACTTTATCGGCATCCGGTAGGTAGTCATAATAAGGTAACTCTTGTTTTTAGGTTTTTGGAGTAGGTACAATCATTAATAGGTAGGTACATAATTTACTATTCACACCACCTGCTCGATATTTTCAAATTATATGTCATGTAAACCTCACCGAAAGCAGGGGATTAAAACCTTACGGCTGAGCCGGGAGTAAAGATGTACTGAATTTCAGCCCTCGCAGGTATAATGTGATATGAATTTAGAACCTCATCTGTATAATGAACACACAATAATAACTTATTCGTAAATCGAACTAACCTCTGCACAGAATACACCAACCTAGATTTGGTTTTTATTGTCTCGCAGAAACTGTGAAAAGTAGAGTATTCTCCTCGTGGATAATGCTATCTGCATCATGGGCGTGCTTATATCCCTCTCTGCACTCAGGATTCTTGTAAGTCCCTCGCTCCGTCGGATTCAATATAGCGGCCGTGACGCAAGACACTGCTTTATTCCCTCGTTTAATAATCCACTATTAATGTTGTAGTAAATTTATGTTTTAAAACAATATTATTATTAGTAATATTAATATTATTTTTATTAATTATATTATTATTAGTAATATTAATATTATTATTATTAATTATATTATTATTTTTAGGTATGTAGCTCGTAGGAGTCGTAGACCTTTTTGAAGTAGGAAACCAGCTTGTTGAAGTAAAACTTCTTTACGCACGCTTGACTTAGGGAATAAGCTGGTTAATGCGTTACGAAAAATGCGAACGGAAGTTAAGAGGGAGATATAAGTTAGTGAAGATAGAAAGAGAGTTACGTTTCGTAGATTACTGTAGGAGCAAGAGTGAAAGGTGCGCGCGCACATTTTCTTACTGTCTTCCTCTCATAGCCCGTGCATGAAATATATATATATATATATATATATATATATATATATATATGTATATCTCAGCCAGTAGTTCGTTTGATTATTTTTTGTAATTTCATTTCGTTGTTGAACAATTTTATGAGTTAATATTTTGAAAAACAAGTTTTATTTCAGTTCGGTCTAAATCATATTATTAAGTCATATTTAATATATTTTAATGATAGATTAATTATCTACACGTTATAAAAGATATACCCTATTTTAAAAGGTAATAAAAAATATATGAAGTTGCCAAGTAAAAAACAATTTACACGCACCGGGCGTGTAAATTGTTTTAAATAACATAAAAAACAGAACACTATGTAAAACTGTAGCTGACAACTTCCTCCTACTACGAAAATTAGCCGATCTGGGGAAGTGCCCATTAAAGCCACGTCTCCAATTTGGTCCATAAGGATGTAAACATAATATTGTCTCACTCTACCTCTATACACGCGACGAGGCTAGAAAGAGACAGAGGATACAGATTCAGCCTCGCAACTAATCAAACGTGTCCACTGTCCGGCTCTTACGCATCCCATTCCGAAATCTTTAAAAGCTCGGTCAAAAGTAAATATTTTAAATATAGTTTTCCTTAATATTGGACACAGCTTAAATCATGGTATTGTTGGTAGTATGGGAATAATATTGCGGAAATTTACATATTTCTCAAATTATCCGCTAACTAAAAACTCTCGTATTTGAGATAAGTGTTTTCTAAACGGAATCTTAATTGTTTTGAATCAAAGTTCAAAATCATTCCTCGAATAGTGTATATACTTATGACTTTTTGATGTTAAATCAATTAATCAAGGTCTATGTGAGATCAAGTATAGCAATACAGCTGTCTTTTTCTCTCGTAGGAGGATTTATACTGCGACAGACAGGGAGGAACATAGTTTTCAGTGGTCCACTAAGGCTTTTGACTCTACAATCATTGACTTAACAGGTTTCGGTCTCATGTCGGGGTAACGCACTTTTGGCTCAAAAGTTTGCAAGGTTCAAAGATTGGGTTTAATTGCTGTAAACTTTCCACTGTAAAATGTATTAGAGTTTTTCCAGAGTTCGATATTTTCCCGTTCCTATATAAAAAAAAATCTACATAAAAAATTGTCTGTCTGTTAAGTCGGTTTACGGACGATAGTTTTACGTGATAACGAGTGGAAGAGAGATAGATGCGTCACAAGCCGAACTCTCTGGCCGATCGTGCCTCTCTATCGCTTGTCCCGCACTCTCGCTTGCACGCTCGGTTCAGGCGGAACGTGACAATGAGTCATGTTTTTTCGTGCGTGCAGCCGGCGTTCATCAATTTATAAGACGTTATCACGTTAAAATCGAGTTAATGATACAATGCCAAATGTCTGCTTAATTTTATTAATATTTTGTCTTATTCAAAATAATATTCATAGTTTACTGATTTTTTTAAGCATACTAATAATCTTATTCGAAAATAACATATTTCAAGTTATTTAAACTGTGTTAGGAAGCATTTACTTACTGGCTAAGGAAATAAACTCTTAAAACATGCGTAAGCCAACAGGCAAAAGGTTGGCGACGCCTTCGTTCAGCGCAGTCGGACGCAGAAGTGCGCGTGCGCCGCCAGTCGATCGTGCCCGTCCAGCGGTGCTCAATCGTACCGTTCCCTATTCAAATTCAAATTACGAACTTTCAACGTGAACCTAACCGAATTGTGTGACTTTTAAAAAAAGACAGTCAATTAACGTGATAGTGTCAAAGTGCAAAGTTGGTATAACCCGTGAATTTCATTTTTCTAAAATGTGCAATTAAAGTTTGTGACAAGCTGCGGTTAAAGTTCGCTTACTTGCTCGTCCGTGGATATTTTCATGAATATAATTATAGAAAGTGATTTTTATATTTTGATTTAGATTTAAAAATAAACTGTGTTTTAAAACAATTAATATTGTTTGTGAAAGACTACAACTAACAACTCGTTTTGTGAAACAGGTGTGTATTTATTTAAGCTGTTGTCTTAAGTAATAAATATTTAACTATATATTTACCTAGTTATCATACATTTTATCTAAAATGAAATTATTTATGATCAGACTAATACGTAACTGGAAGTAAGTTTAAATAAAGAACAAATTCGCGCAACGCGTTCTCAGGTAGGTGTACCTACCTTGAAATTAAAAAAAAAAACTTATTTAGGTAAGCATCAAATGTAAAACCTACATATTTAAAAAGGTCCCCGTCACTTCATATTTTTTTTGTTTTTAATTTGGCCTACGTTTGAAGTTGCCCAGCGAGGAAGGAAAAAATCTTATTTAAATAAATAAAAATAATGAACAAAACAGTAAATAAGAGTAGGTAACAGTAATATAAATAAGGTAATCGGCATATAACCGATATTACAGGGTAATCGATAAACTACGCGCAACGAATTTGATGCGAATATTCTTACCTTGATTAACTAACTAGAACAATTATTCTGCCGTCATATGAAGAAAAGCCGTATATTCAAGATTGATTCTAGTCACAGCTTTATGAGTGAGGCCATAAGATAGCATTTTGTTTGCTGATTCTGAATCTGTAACTATCTCATTTTTGACAAAGTTGTAAGTTACGGCTTTTCTTCATATGACGGCAGTATTGCAAAGTTATATTGATGACTAGCTGATGTTGTTTGTTCTGGGGTGCAAAAACATAAATTTGACATCCCATTTTTATCCCATGAGAACTGATTTATGGGATAAAAAGTAGCCTATGTGGTAATCCAGGTTGTAATCTACATTCATACAAAATTTCATCGAAATCGAACCGTTTTGACGTTATTGAGTACCTAACAACCAAACTTTCGCATTTATAATATTTGTGTGATTAATGGATAGAAAATCATTTGAAGTACTTCACTTCACAAAAATAGATTAAGTAGTACTAGTGCTAGGAATACTTATTGTTGATAGGATTATCCACCAGTCATCAAATGCGTTCAAAAAATTTCCAAGCATGAGTCAATTATAGTTTTCAATATACCTATTCCAAAACATGATACTTAACCAAAACATGCCACTTAATGTGGATTCCTTTTGTAATATTTGGATTATATTTTGTTGTAACTTAAAATTCTAGTCAAAGATAAGGATACCTTAAGTTATTCGACCTCCTCACCTCCATTTGAATATGCAATGCCAGTGATGGCAAGACATTGACTACGGTTGAATAAACTTGAAAGAAAACAAGTGACAAGTTGTCATTTGACATTTATGTTCAAATAGTTTTATTTTGGGTTTAGAGGTTATAAAGCGTCGGGAAGTTTTACAAATTTTTTTTTTGAAGTAAAACTTCTTTACGCTCGCTTGACTTGGGGAGTAAGCTGGTGAATACGTTACAAAAGTGCGAACGGCAGTGGAGAGGGAGATATAAGTTAGTGAAGATAGAAAGAGAGAGAGTTACGTTTCGTATATTTTTAAACGTTAATGTGCGAGTGCGTGTTGCATCTGTCCAGAATGAACATAGACTGATCGACCTACAGACGTGTGGACAATTTTGTAATTGAACAATCTTATAAATTAATATTTTGAAAAAGAAGTTTTACTTCAGCCGTGTGGTTTAAAAATGTGCTTATATAACAAATATTTGCAGTTGGCTTATATAGTTGAAAATATGTGGTTATGCTGGGACTTATAGATAGATAGATAGAAAACGCTTTATTGTAAATCACACTTAAAATAAAAAACATAATAAAACAAATAACAATACAATACACGCAGAAATACAAGTCAAAATACATATATCGAAATACAATACGGTCTTATCGCTAAAAGCGATCTCTTCCAGACAACCTTTGGATGGACTGTATTTCTCGAGAACGGTATAGGACAGTAGCTACTAATAAATATAATTGAATATTGAATAAACAGTAAATAAATAAAATACATATTGCTGGACATTTAACACAGCGCTATCTAGCCCCAAACTAAGCAGAGCTTGTATTATGGGAACCAGATAACTGATAGAATACTTATATACATTTTTTTTTGTAAATACATACTTATAATATATAGAGAAACATCCAGACCCGGAACAAATATCTGTAAGTCATGCAAACATTTGTTCCGCGGCGGGAATCGAACCGGCTACCTTCTGCGTCTCAGCCGACTATTCGCCCACTGCACCACGGAGGTCGTCAACATACATAAGCAAAATAAATAAATACCTATATACATATATATAAATACCTACTCATCAATGGATTAGGTACACGATAATATAGACATAACAATTTCATATTAATAATAAAAAGATATCTATACTAATATTATAAACAGGAAATATTTGTTTGTTTGTTTGTATTGAATAGGCTCCGAAACTACGGGACCGATTTAAAAAATTCTTTTACTGTTGGTAAGCTACACTATCCCCGGGTGACATAGGCTACTTTTTACCCAACTGCGCAGAAGGAGGGTAATGTTTTTGTTGAAAAACTACGCATGCTAAGCTGCGGATTTGTCAGCTAGTATTAAATAAAATACTATAAGTACCCCTCCCTTTCTTCCCGTGGATGTCGTAAAAGACGACTCAGGAAATACACCAGGAGATGGGCATCAGCATCTACCTGTGCCTCTAGACCCATACTGCGATCCCCCATCCGCCTGCCAAGCGTGCTGATTATGGGCAAATCCCCCCCCCCCATTGTCTACCTACTTTGGGGAAGGCCCATCTCCTGCAGTGGACTTTTTTCGGGCTGTTATGATGAAGATGATGATGAGGTACATATAGGTGCATAATAGAAGGATGAAATAAAGCCAAGAGTAGCGTAACGATGATGAGAAAATGAGAAAACAGCTTTGTAGTGCAGACAAATGTCTAAATAGAACTGTTTTAAAGATGGGAAGGGACCTATAGCAGACTCTCGTAAATACTACCGAATTAATCTCAGAGAAACAACCCCATACTTATTTTGGTCTTATAACATATATTGTTATACTGCAAATCCTAATTAGATTTTTCAAAACTCATACAAACAAGCAGCGTGTACACACGGCTACACATCAAGCTATATTCCAGTATAAGCTGACCTCGCACTGTGTAGGCTTTTCGTAGAATGAGAGGTCAGCTTATACTGGAAGTGTATAGCTTGATGTGTAGCCGTGTGTACCTACTGCACCTATATATTACTAGCTAGTATAGTAATGTATTTTAATACAAATATCAGCCAAAGGTGTAGCATATGGTGCTAACAATTAAAACAAAATATTCAAGTACCACTAATACGCTGAAGAAAACATTATATCCCGCTGATTCAGAATCTGGTATTAACACATTTTTGATAAAAACCTGACTTACGGTTGTCTGAGTTAGTAGGGCAGACTTAATGTTATGTTTTAAATAATATATAAATATTGGTAGACATTTCACACAGCGCTATCTAGCCTCAAACTAAGTAGAGCTTGTACTATGGGAACCAGATAACTGATAGGATAAGTACCTACTTATATACTTAGAATTTATACATTAGCTTTAGAACGGTGAAAAAAGCCTGTATTTCAATCCAAGTCATTACCTAGGTAAGTATATATCAAATTTCATCAAAATCGGTTCACCCGTTATAACGTGATTGAGTAACAAACAAACATCCAAACGTTAGTATAAGTTATAATATTAGTATATGATATTAGTGTGACTAACTAGACTTCCAAATTATGTCGGGAAGAAATCGCTTCAAAGCGATAAGACCGCTTACTCCACTATTTGCTTTGTCTTCTATTTTGTTTACGGTTTTTTTATGTTTATCGTGTACAATATAGTGTTGTCATTCATTCATTCATTCATTCATTGATTGCCGAAGCCTTTGTTAGTTAGGTACAAAGGTAGGCTTCGGTAATTATACCTAAGTACTATTCGTAATCCTTTATTTGCGATATCGAAAAGTAATGTTTGTACTACTCTATAACTCAGCGAGAAAACGCTTAACAAACAATATTATAGCTAGATACGCGGTAATACAAGTGGCGGTCTTATCGCTCAAAGCGATCTTTTCCAGACCAACTTCTTTTCACCTTTGGATGGACTGAATTTCACGAGAACATTAGGGGACGGTAGCTTTCTTATAATAACTAGCTGACCCTGCGAACTTCGTACTGTCTTAGAATCAATAAATTTTGTGTAAAATGTAAGCGGAGTAAAATTGTCCTTTTCTATGCACGTACCCACTATAATCAACTACCTATACGTACGCGTACCTATATTTAAAGTAGAAAATTATTAAAGTACTAATTATGGAAATTATTTGTAGAAAGACGACCTCCATGGCGCAGTGGGCGAATAGCCGGCTGAGACGCAGGATGTAGCGGGTTCGACTCCTGCCGCGGAACAAATGGTTTGCATGATCTACGGATATTTGTTCCGGGTACGGATATTTTTCTATGGATACTAAAAGTACTTATGTATTTACAAAAATATGTAAATAAATAAATAAATATTGATGGACATTTAACACAGCGCTATCTAGCCCCAAACTAAGCAAAGCTTGTACTATGCGAACCAGATAACTGATGGAATACTTATATACCTTTTTTATTGTAAATACATACTTATAATTATATAGAAAAACATCCAGACACGGAACATATATTTGTAGATCATGCAAACATTTATTCCGCGGCGGGAATCGAACCCGCTACCTCCTGCGTATCAGCCGGCTATTCACCCACTGCGCCACGGAGGTCGTCATGTTAGCATTATATCAGTTAACTGGTCCCCCACTAAGCTCTGCTTAGTTTGGGACTTTATAACGCTGTGTGAAATGTCCAGCAATATACGTTTATTTATACTAAGTTTCGATTACTTATAAGTTAAATACAAACCAAAGTAGCTTAGTTAACCAATGATAGGACTTTAAACTTCAGAATCAGAACGGAGAAACCTTCTGGTCAGGGTTATGTACAACTGTTATTATTTATCATTATTACATACATAAAAATAAGATATTTAATGCCGTGACGTCACTCCATAAGATAAATAACATTGGTACTTGTAGGTGGTTTTCCTTAGGACGTGTTGATGATATGAAACATGTTTTATAGTACAGTTTACCTCAAAAAAAATCCAAAAATAAAATATGTAATAATATCTTTATGATTTGCCTAATAAAGTTAAATTTTTAATCTGACATAACTCCGATGATGATATATCCTTGCCGATTTCGGCCACGGCGAATGTATTCATCCTGGACAGGCATATTTAACTCTGTTATAGGTGACGACAATACAATTTTCAATGAGGACCTCGCTGGTCCGCCTTTCGGTGCGCCCTATCGTGGCTTATATAACGCAACTCTATATGTATCTTCAGTTAAAAATAAATGTTATGAAAAAAGGAAAACTTAACCCTTATAGATTTACTTCGTTGCCCGTCTGTTTATCTGTCTGCCAAGTCAAGACCCTTTTTCTCAGGAACGCGTGGTATCAAGTTGAAATTAAGGGTCCTGTCTTCTGTTACCCGTTTTATGCGAATATTTCGAACAAGTCTGTGGCTCGGTTGATAAAGAGAGATACCCAAAGTTTGGTTCATCAAAACTTAAAAGCTCGAATAAAAAAATTTAAACAAATCACATTCGTCAAATAAATTAATTTGTAACTCGCGTTTTCGTAAAATGAGCAATTGAGTTGAATTATCTAACTATGTTTTTACCCAAAAAACGAGTCGTAAAGTTTATAACAAAAATAACATTACAACAAAAATATTGTCTTCTTTTAAATGCGTTTAAACACTTTTACTATATTAATACAATATTAAAAAAAAAATAACGAATAAAACTGCGCAAATTTGCGCTTCAAAAGATCTCGTTTATTCGAAAATAGAAAGTTTAGAAGTTAAAATTCACATACTATAACTAAGTTATAGTATTAAACACTTATGTCTACGGTCCCTTGGAGCTGTAGAAAAAAACAAGCTTCTAAGTCAACGCAATAAAAAAAATTCGGCCATTAATGCCGCATATATTGATACTAGCAAATAAATCGAATACCGGTACTTCCCGTTGAACCAGAACCATAAAACTTTTAAGAAGCAGTAATCCGAAAATAGTTAATTTGTAGTTATATCATATAAAAACATACGGAACCTTTGGTGAGCGAGTCAAACTCACACTTGTCTGATTTTATTATCCTAGAGGAAAGACTTAGGAACAATAAACAAATAACAGTCAACAGTCAAATATGTACGAGTCTTTGAATGTTGACGCGACTATTAAAAAGGTCCCTTTAAACATTTAAATTCATTTTTAAATCACTTACGTACTTATTAAATAAATACACTTGAAGCTAGAAGCTACCTTAGAAGCTTTGTCTTAACACAAAATATTCCTCTTTAGTAAACTATTTGCTTTGTCAGAAATTATCGTGAACAATCCGCTATTTCTTTTGCATTTTTAAAATGTACTTTTAACTACTGTCTGACTTCCGTCATTAATAACACTAATTATGTAAAAAAGTAGAAATCAATATGTACTAATTAAATACAATTACTATTTGACAAACAACCTGCATATAATTTTTGCTACAGTAAACCAGTCGTAGCCAGCTTTTTATAACAAACTGATCTCAAAAAAGCAGAACTTGTGTGTTTTTTACATAAAGTTAATTTTGTAACCACATCACGCATAAACTTTCACGTACAAAGCACTAATATTTTGAAAGGAATTAGCGACATTGCGCAGGCGCGGCGACGGACGCGTCGCATTGCCGCCAACATTGACAGCTGTCAATCAGATTCAATATGGCGGCCGAGCCGGTTCCGTCGCCCGCTATCGCCTTCAAATCTGATTCTGGGGTCCACTGCCACTGGCTGATGTTTTAGATTATGACCCATTTGACCCAAAGAATTGATAACTATTGGAATCTAGAATTTTGATGCATGGTTAGTATCGTAATTTGTAGTTCCATTCTTTTGCACTACATTATCTACATGGATTATTACCGGAAATCCTACGAATAAATCCTCGTAAAAGGTAGTTTTATATAATTTACGAGTTTTATTTGAAAGCATTTAAAAGACTTGTAAATGAACGAATACCCGTAGTTTTACTGTCAAACTTGACTGTGACATTTAAAATTTTTAACAATAAAATAAAATGATGTTACTAAATAAAATTATGCCAATGGCAAATGCACAAACCGTGCGACGTCACAAAAAAAGAAAAAAAAATTATGCCAAAAAAGACTTCGTAATCAAAAACTTGGAGGTTGTTTTAATTATATTTATTTAAAACATTAGCAAACAAAAACTATGCCTATTTTACTTATGCCCCTTCAAATTCAAACGTTGAAATTCATTATTATGAATACGGGATTTATCACGTACCATTTAATCGGTGTTAAGACCGACAATGTTTCGGTTCAATTCGTGAGCCTTCATCATTATGATTTAAATAATGTATCTATGATTAAAATAAATCACAGAAGTTTTCTAAGTAAAGTTGTTCACATTGTTTCAGATAAAACTCAAACTCCTCCGCTAGTGATGCGCAATCACTCCCACGTCGCGTCATACCGACGCACTAGTGTTGTGAACTATCGATAGATTTAACGTGCTTGTATCGAGTTGAAATCCATGAACACCCTCATGCTCACGACGGGAGGCGCGGCGGAAGACCAGCCCTGTGACACAAATATGGCGTTCTCTTCTTACAAGTGAGTACTTATCCATAATCCGAAACTGCAATGTGTACCCCAAAATAGGGTAATTTATTAACATGAATTCCCATTAGGTACTTGTAATTTGAATGAAACTGTAGGCCAAGTCAGATGATTGATTTCGTGGCACTATTTTGGTTGACTATAGATTACAAATAAAACAGCACAACACTTGAAAATGAAAAACTGAAAAGTTATCTATATTGTTACATTCTTCTACCCGCGGCTTCGTCCGCGTGGTTTGACGACAAAAAGGTACCCTATGTCTCAATTCAGGTCATATAAAATAAAGTCGGGTTAGTTACACCATTTATAACTCAACAACGACTTGAAAGATTTCTATGAAATTTGGTATATAGTTAGATTACGATCGGGATTTAAACATAGGCTACTTTGGCTTACACAGGCACCCGCCTATGCAGAATGAGGGTAATGTTTTTATGAACAACCACACGTGAAAAGTCGCGGGCGGGTCAGCTAGTGTATAATACTCGTAAATACCGAAGTCAATCTGCTTAGTCGTGAAAACGTAGGTAACAATTAGTCAGATAGACAGAGAGACAGAGTCACATTCAATTATTATATTAAGTATAGATATAACAGAAAATGCACAAAACTTCTTTCTTTAAAAGTTTCGCTTTTCAAGTTTGAGAAAATGCGTGGGCGCAATTATATAGGAAATGTAAAATGCAAGCATGCATGGCAAAGATCAGTGTAGTGACATTTTGACTTGATAAAATCTACTTTCATTCTCAGTCACGGTCATCAAACCATGCTATAAATGAAACATTTCATAATGGCTTTCTCTATGTGCTCCTAAACTGATTTTTAAGACCAGCCAGTGTAGTACACATAGCTTGGAGAACTGACGGCCGTTTTGCAACGCCGTCTTAGACTATGCCGGGGCCCTTGGGCACACAAGAATGTGGGGCCTTGTTGGAAAGTAAAGTGAATGAAGAAAATATTTTTTTCTGCTATGATCTTATATTTGAAGTGTTTTGTGTCGGTGACCGCTAATAGATGTAGTTAATTAGTTTTACTTCATATATACCTTTTTAGGTATTATTTATAATTATTAAAACGTTCACTATTTAAAATGATTAAACAACTGTTTTGGTGTCCGATTAAAATCCGCTAAGCTACATATAAAAACAAAGTTGATAGAGGCTTGTTGCTCTTAGGGTTGCCAGAAAGTCGCTAACAACGCCTACATAAATACTCTATGAACTTTTGTCATAGTTTGTCTTTTACATTTGTCCGGTTATATCTACCTAAAATAGAAAAGAGCGGCCAAGTGCGAGTGGGACTCGTTCATGAAGGGTTTGGTAGCAGCAAGTAACAAAATATAAAAGTTCTTATAGTTCGTTGTAACTTTTTTATATTCGAGTTGATTGAATGAAAGGTAAATTGCGGTTTACGATTTATGACGTATTAAAAAAAAATATTTACTAGATCTCGTTCAAACCAATTTTCGGTGGAAGTTTGCATGCATTACCATGCAAACTTCCACCGAAAATTGGTTTGAACGTTACACGTTTACATCATATATTTTTTTTTAGTTTTATCATTCTCTTATTTTAGAAGTTACAGGGGGACACATTTTACTACTTTGGAAGTGTCTCTCGCGCAAACTATCCGGTTTAGAAAAAAATGGTATTAGAAACCTCAATATCATTTTTGAAGACCATATATATCCATAAATACCCGACACGTATAGATTAGATAAAAAAAAAATTTGAGTTTCAGTTCTAAGTATGGACCCCTAAAATTTAATGTTTTTTTCTATTTTTGTGTGAAAATCTTAATGTGATCCACAGATGCCATTAATGCCATTTGGCTACAGAACCCTAAAAAGTATAATGTAAGAGAATATATCGGCCTTAAGGGCCCACGTGACGGTAGGGGCCCTGGGCACGGGCCCCGTGTGCCCTTATGGTAAAGACGGTACTGCCGTAGGGACAGAATGGTTCTAGAGTGTAGACCGGAAAGCGCAGCGTAGGACGGCCATCCTTTAGATGGAAATTTGACCTGATAAATGTTGCTGACAGCTATTGGGTGTAAGTTTATTTTCAGTCGCTCTGGAAATGTATGGGGTGGCCAATGACGTCCTATGACAGATATGGTGATGACTGTACTTAAGTTACCTAACTGAAATATAGCTCTAACAACTAATTTATTCATGTAATGTATTTCTAGAAACCTTGCATAAATCAAAGAAGAATAACCTAGGGGTTTTTCCATAATACTTCCATTGGTTCGAGAAAACAGTTAGTTTTGAGTTGTTCGTCAACTCGTCCTACAAAAACCAGCCCGTGGACGGGTTTACGAATTACAAAAATTTTATTAATTTAGTTAGTTTACTCGTCCTAACAATAATTTTCGCTGATTTTTAGGGTTCCGTACCCAAAGGGTAAAACGGCACCCTATTACTAAGGCTCCGCTGTCTGTCTGTCCGTCTATCACCAGGCTGTATCTCATGAACTGTGATAGTTAGACAGTTGAAATTGTCAAGATGATATATTTCATTTGCCGCTATAACAACAAATACTAAAAACAGAATAAATGTTTAAGGGGAGCTCTCATACAACAAACATGATTTTTTTGCTCGTTTTAGTTCGATATTGATAAAGCCAACAGGTTGCTTGCAATATTCACAGAATATTTAGTTATATTATTCACTTTAAAATAAATAATTAAATTAAAATAAAACAAATATTTAAGGGGGGCTCCCATACAATAAACGTGATTTTTGCCGTTTTTATAGATAATGGTACGGAACCCTTCGTGCCCGAGTCAGACTCGCACTTGGCCGATTTTTAAATTTATTCGTAGCTCAATATTAAAAGTAGGAGGTTCTCAATTTGCCTGAAGGCTTTCATGTTTTTACTTGTTCAATTTAAATGATATAATACTCGTTTTTATAATTCTGTCAGAAATAAGGTAAACTCATAAAAGTACAGAGTCGATAACAATTTCTTTCAGTGGTCTCATGCTGAAGCCAAAAAAGAAGTCAACGATATAAATCGTAAAAACATACATTTTCGAACCCCAATAAATCTGTTAGGAGGAGAAACTAACATGGCCGAGTTGCCTATTAGCAATTTTTAAAGGGTGAATGTGGATCTTGGGACGAGTTCCAGACGCGGACCAGTTGTCCAGACTAGCAGACACCAAACCCTGAAGATACTCATTGTAGGGTGGGGGGAATAACATCTGCACTGACGTCACGTATAGGTTTATTTTGCAGTACCCCCCTTCTAACCTGACCCCAGCCATCCCAACAAAGTAGCGGATTGTTCCACTGTCTCTTCATCTTGTAGGCATCACCGACATAGCCTACCATCCGTGGCCTCTCTCTTCAGAAGAATCTGCCTTGAAGACACGTTTTAGCTTTACTCCACATTATTTTATTGTCCACGGGGAAAATTCAATTTTAAAATCAACAATAAACTTCCCTCTATATCATTGTCACTGTTTTAAGCTCGCAAGTACACCCTTACCCACCATACAAACATAACCCTTACAAAAACCCACCCTTACACATACACACACTACCACACACTCACGCACTATCGAACCCTCACGCAGACCCCCGCATACACACAACTACACACCACACCCGCGCTCACACCCACTCCCCTAAAACACACAACACACACAAAGTCATACTAACAAAAAGCGGAGTTACCATGGCATAGCATGTAATTTTATTTATGTTTTCTTATATAAATATTTTTTTTTGTAAATTGGTAAATTGTATAGGTACCTATAATCCTACCTATAATCAGGAATGTCAAACTCATTAAATAGTAGGTATGTACGGGCACTGGAAACTGCGACACAGTATTTTACTAATGCATTTTCTAGTGTTCACATTGTTTTAATCACATGTAAAACAGTTCAGTGAAAATAAATAAATTACAAAAACTATAAAAACATATTCTTATTCTTACTTCAGTCGGTGACCAGCAGGCTGAGTCTACACTCTAGAAAATGGAAGCCCATGGTCTCTACCTATAACTGGCATAAGTTTATGTACGGAATTCCATGCTTAAAATTCATAAGAATTACCTCTGTGCCAGTTATCACTATCATGGTCCACCACGACTTTCTTGACGTTTCACTTACAAACTCGTATTGTGTGTAATTATGACTATTTCGGATAGCTGGCATTCTTTAGCCCAATCAGCACGTCAGTTTGAGGACGAAATACCCAATGAACAGGAGGCAGTGGCAAGTTTTTTACGTTATGTAGTGCAAGCTTGACTGCTTTGATGGTTGGCCCACGTGAGCGCTAACTGAATCTATTATTCAATAAAATACTCACTACTTCTTAAGTAGGCATCTATTATTCTTAATTCAACCTAACATTTTTCGCAAGTGTCATAATTAATAATATCAGTGGTGCCAAGTTTGACGTATAATTTTCCCCACTGGCTCCCAGCCCACTCGTACAGTGTTTTTTCGGCTTGACATAATGAAATTATCGTCATGAAACACGTAAAAAGTCGTCATAACCATAACTCGGTGCGTCTTGACAGCGTCCCGTTGGGACAAGATGAAGCCATTTATCCAAAAACTTGCTCTCTACCAATCGCTTACGGAATTCTGATGGCAAGATTACTTATACTTGGAAATCGAAGCTACCTTCCGATGCATCATTAACGACATTACTTGAATTAATTATGTTTTTTTTTGTGAACAATCTCTAGATGCGCAAGACAACGCCGTTTGAGCAAATCGATGTTATAACACTCGTAATCGATATTTCGCTTTTTACGTTCAAGGCGAAACTTTATTTGCGGTTTGACAATAAATTTTATTTATTGCCCGCTGCATAAAGTTGCGGGGACATCGACAATCTCGCATCGGAGGTCACGACCATAGACTGCACTGCGCATCGAAATCATAACCTATAAAACAAATACAGCAATTACGGTAAGCAAAAAGCCGTTGACCAATGAATTCGTCAGGCGGTTACAGTCCTCAATCGGGCACCTTTCATTTAAAAAAAGAACCATACGCCATTTCATGTCAATTTTTGAATTATTCATTGTGCGAATGCGCGAGCGCATCGATTGATGCAAACAAAAAGCGCGCGCTGGCTAATCTTCGCCCTTTTTCGCGTCGCTTCGGGCTTCCTCGGACTCCAGTGTTGCCAACCGACGCATTATTATTCAACTAGTTTTTGCAGTCACGCTGCGCAAAGACATTACAGAGAATGCATTCATTTGATAAATGATATTTTTTCTGTAGAATCTGGACGGCAATGATTTTTTAGAGTAATTTTTCGGTGTCAATATTAGAAGATTCTTTTGTTAAACTGGCAGCTTCATTCACTCGCTCATTCAATCAAAAAGAAAACATAATGCTGCGTCATATAATCCGAGTTCCCATAACGATGTTCCGAGAACTTGATCCTAGTATTAATTTTATACTTCTCATATTGATTTGACAAGATTAACTACTGAGTTTTTTGTATCGTTACATTCTAACTGGCTTCTAGTTGGCTTATGGTATACGCGGTCGTGATAACATCTGGCGCGTGTAGTTATCTCCTAATGATTGATGGATATTGGAGCGTATTTCAACTAAAGTGCTAATTTCTAGTTGGACCAGTAATGCCCTATAAATAATTAATCGCATTTTAAATTCGTTATTATTTACCGTCAAGCCAATTACAAGTAGCATTGCGATGTTTTAAGTGCAGAAAAAATATAGTATTCGAATTTCCGAGCGTTCATCCCCCGCGCCCGCACGTCCGCCGCGCTTCGACGCCGCGTCGCGACTGTACGTGATTGGTTTATTAATTAGGCGAATCATCGTCGGGTTCCATTTTTAAAAATAGGCGGGATTCTTTATGAGAGACTTTTCTTTTTAATTTCGGCCGGCGTTGATCGCAATTAGAGGTTGCCAGTATAGCTTTTTGTCATAATCTCTTTGCGGCGACAAAGTTCGTCTTAAATGCTGAATCGATGCTTAATTAATGAGGCAATTCAATAGACTGCTTAAATTCTAAGGAGCGACCTATATAATTTATTGTTGTCATTTTTCTCATACCTATCTGAATAAATGCGAGGTAATGTAGGCAGTATCTTGGAAACGACCTGTTAGTGATCAGGATCAGTTGTGGTATCTACAGATTTTTTTCTTTGATAGCTCAATTGTTTTATTTGTTTTAAATATTGAATACTTAACTAATTTAATTTGTTTCGAAAATAACTGTTGTAAATAGGTATCTAACCACTAGTTTTGTTCAGACAGAGTCAATAAAAAAATCGTGCAGGTACTAACATAAATATAGGTATTTGTAAGTTGGTACATAAGTAATTATTAGGGTTACATTAATATGAATACCTATTTGTTTACGCAATATATGCAAAAGATATGTTGAAGATATTGACGTCATAGCGATAAAATACTCAAAGTTTTTCAAGTAATTATTCTATACTGAGAAATTTACATACTAAAACATGTCTTAATAATAATTTAATTAGTAAAACCAAAAAAACATATGACATAGGTACAGTCAATGACATAAGTCGAATATAAGAAATTAAGTTTTTTTTAAAATTAATAATATCAACATCATTAAACCCATCAGGTGAGGTAGTGGTCAAGCGCTTGACTATCATCTATAAAAAAAACCTTAGGTGCGCGTCGAAATCTTTTGTATGAGCAATAAAAAATTTATATAATTTTGAAGGGGTATTGATAATAAATACTATTACTTATTTTCAAATTAGTGAGCACAAACAACTACCCTAATTTTATATCTTATTAAAATCATCATGTCCCAGAATTTAATGCAATACCAAAAAATAAAAACATGATCAGATACCATAAAGCAAATTCATAGGCAATTTAAATATCGATTCCAAATTCAAAAACCGATCTCAACGGGTCAGCGAAAAACAAAAAAAGTTGTTCGCAGTCCTAAAGTTATGTCTCTGGCCGCTTGGTGGAATACCGTTAGGATGCCATGGCTTTAAAAAGTAAGAAAAAACATTAAAACTATTCCAATTGCCAGTATTTGGAATTCGTTTTGGTCTGGAGTGTTTTGACGTTTTGTTTTTGATATGTTTGTCCTTCAAGGCTTAGCAAAGCAGCGTTGCCTTTTCTAAGATTACTGTTTTGCGGTCATTTTATTTAATTTTTAGCGAGAATTTTTATTTGTGGAACACCTTCAATTTGAAGGTGAAACAATATTAACTGACGATGTCATCCTCCTTGCGTTAATTATTTACAATGTAAGTATTTTATCTGTTAGTATAGTTAACTATATGTACACTGACGAACACATAAACTGCATCAAAGTTGAAATAAATATTTTAACAAAGTATGCAAACTTTCATACAGATTTAAATTGAAAACTATAGATTGGCTCGAAATTTTGAAACAGTGTAGTAGGTATCATATCCGTTTGTACGAGGGGCGTACGCGAACGAGTATATGCACGATTAACATTTCATCGAAATCGGATGAGTAGTTTAGGCGCTACGGTGAAACGTACAATCATACATACACACATACATCATCATCATAATTTCAGCTAATGGACGGCCATTGGTGAACCTGTTTTTTTATTTTGTTTGTGGGGAAACAGGCTTACGGCCCACCTGATGGTTAGCGGTCACCGTCGCCTATTGACACCGGCAACACCCGGGGTATTGTCGATCGATTGCGTTCCATACCCTGTAGAAACTTCTTTACATTTCTCTTGAAGCGTGCCATGTCGTAGCCTAAAGGGAAAATCTCAGATAGTAGCTCATTCCACATCTTGCAAGTATGGGGTAGAAAAGATCGCGTGAAGGGTGTGGTGCGCGATACCCAATTGTCGATGATATGCGGATGAGCTTTATTATGTTGTCGAGAAGTGGGGTGGTAGAATTTCGACGATGGGATGAGATCAAATAGCTCCTCAGAACATTCCCTATTATACAGGCGGTAGAATACACTGAGCGAACTGATGTTACGGCGTTGAGTCAGCGGTTCAGCTTGTCGGCGAGTTTGGGATCACCGATGATTTTAATGGCTCTGATTCTAATTGTATGGTATTCATTTATTTCAGATAATCATAATCCATAACCATAACCACAATAAATTATATCAAATTAAAGTAAACAGTAAACCAAAATGAACATTGGCCTCCCCATAGATATCGAGGGCGACCGATGTTGTGCGGCCTGCACCCAACGGCTCCCAGCAACCTTTATCAGTTCGTCTTTCCATCTAAGGGGGTGGAGGGGCTTCGCGGTTTCCACTGCGTAGTCTCCACCCAAGAACCGTTACAAATATACACAACTGTATTATAAATTTATAATGCGTCGTACTGACTACTATAAGAGAGACTGCTAAAAACATAACCCTTCGTTTTGGCTTTGCCGCAGTCGGGTAAAAACCGCCATTGCAAACTGCAGCGTGTTAGAAATCTTTATTTGCAAAAATTTTACTCACTTTAGAGCCCGAGGTCCTTTTAAAAGCCTTCAAATTAATTTAACCTGACACAGCCGTATTTAATATGACATTTTGTGATTTATGAAAACTGGTTTCGGTATCGGTAGAAAAATAAAACTGAATGCTTCATCCTTGATAATAAACTGGGCTTAGCATCGGTACACCTAGCTCGTTCGTTTTTGTGATTAAAAACAAACATTATAAATGTGAAAGTTTGGATCTTTGTTTGTTATTCCGCATCGTAACGGCTGAACTGATTTCGATGAAATTTAGTATGTACGTAGATTATAACCTGGATTAACACATAGTTTACTTTTTGTTGAGAAACAACGCGTGCGAAGCCGCTGGCGGATGCTAGTGTCTTATAATTATTTACTGAATTAATATTTTAATTACGATACTTTATATTTGTTAAGTTATGTTTTTTTTATATATGAAATAATGGAAATTGTTTCTGTATGTTATCAAACTTAATGATCTTCCAGTTAACCAAAAAATGTGTACCTAATCTATACCTAATATTATAATGAGGAAAGATTTGTTTTTTTGTATTTTTATGTGTGTATGTTTGTAATGAATAAACTCAAAAACTACTGTGTCGATTTAAATAATTCTTTCACCATTGGAAAGCTACATTCATTCTGAGTGACATAAGCTATATTTATTGCTAGAAAAGATTAGGGATCCTTACTAAAACTTAAGTAACGTAACCCAAGGTGTAAAAAAAGTGCCCTAAAACGTCTTTCGTCGCATGCGCTGCGGAAACTATTGATGATAAAACAAAAGTATGTTCTACAATATTAAAGAACATATCAATATCTACAAAAAACTTCGGGATACCATATTACTTAATATTAGATAGAGGAAAGATTTGTTTGTTTGTAACGAATAGGCTCCGAAACTATTGGACCGATTTAAAAAATATTTCACTGTTGAGAAGCTACATTACCCCTGGAAGACATATGGTTTTTTTACCCATTTGTGCAGAAGGAGGGTAAAGTTTTTATTGAAAAACTATGCGTGCGAAGCTGCGGATTGATCAGCTATAGTATATAGTATATTGTTAAACATTTGCATGCTTGACAATGGTAGAACGTAAGACGTAATGACCGAAACTTAATGTTATGGCAAATTCATTTTATCTTTAGTACAAATAAGTAGTTTCCTATGCGAATTTTTTATTTGTATTTGCATCTTTTACAAGTGGTTAAGTTAAAGACGTAACGTCTGGCAAAAGTGCAAAATGGTATTATATTTCCAAACACAAAATACAATCAAAATCAATTTAACCTAGAAACGGCAGAGAATGCAATGATGCTAAACCATGTTTATAAATAATAAAGTTCTTTACTGTCCGGACCAAAGCAAACAGAATTACAAACGATTAAAGAAATCGAAAGGTAATATCGGTCACAAAAGTTCAGTGTAATGTGCGGACATTATTTTAAAATAAATATAACAAGTTATTTTTTACAAAATTAAAAAAAACCCGATCCCCTCTTTTTGCCTGGGGGGGATAAAAAGTGGTATACCTAAGAACCACTTAAGTTAAACTAGCTTTTTATTTAAAAAAAAAACCGAGTGTGAATCGTTTCATCCGTTTGGGAACTAAGATCCCACAGACATACATATATAAACTTATACACTACTGATTTTACATCGGTTGTTGAAAAAGTTATCAATACACCTACATCATTTAATATTTCTATGATCTTTGAGGAAAAACTTACATTAAATATTTACAACCATTCTTCCACAAAGTCTCCACCATAAGGTTGTCTGGAAGTAATCGGTGCTATGTATTTAAAAATATAGAGTTAGGTCGGTTAATATAAACGTCGGTAACTTCAACGACAAGTTTCTGAAAAAGTTTCGCACTTTTTCGTAAGGTAGTGGTCAAGCGATTAAATATTCCTAACTAGCGCCCGCGAATTCGTACGCGTTACACTACTAAATGTGTAGGTAACTTAGAAATAAAGCTAAACTCGCTGTTGCAATTTGACTTGACACCCCATTTTTATCCGTTGGGGTCTGATTTATGCGATAAAAAGTAATCTATGTGTTAATCCAGTTTTACATACTAAGTTTCATCAAAATCGATTAAGCCGTTACGACGTGATTCAGTAACAAACAAACAAATAAATAAACATCCGCAGTACAATAAAACTTTTGCGTATATAATATTGGTGTGAAAATAATAAAAGTATATTTTAAATGTTTTTTATTTTATAATTAGCTGAACAATCAGCAGCACGCGTAGTTTTTTAATAAAAACATTACCCTCCTTTGTGCAGTTGGGTAAAAAGTAGCCTATGTTACTCAGGGTGAATGTAGCTTTCCAATGATGAAAGAATTTTTGAAATCGGCACAGTAGTTTTTGAGTTTATTCATTACAAACATATACACAAAAATACAAAACTTTCCTCTTTATAATATTAGTATAGATATTATGCTTAACTACTACATCTCAGTGTGAATTTAATCCTAGAATGAATAAATATGTGGTTTATAACGTCTAGCTAAAACGCTTCATAAAATTTAACCTCAAGTATAGCCCTGCAGTAGGACGCTGCACTGGAGTGACGGTTTGCGCGCTGTGGCTGTTATGGATTGGATAAGAGCTGAGGATCGGGCTCGATGGCGCACCCTGGGAGAGACCTACGTCCAGCAGTGGACTGTTATAGGTTGATTCGTTGACTCGGTGATTTCTATTCATTAAAATCACAAGGATAACTTTCAATTTTACTGCCTGTTCCTTCGCGACCAAGCCAGGAAAGAAAGGCACAAGGCTGGTTGTTTTTTTAATGATCCTTTTAGAATACATAACAATACAGGAAATAAATTAGGTTACATTATTCTTGATTGTAACATTTTGAACGAGTTGGAGCAATTTCAATCCCAAACTTCTCTATCATCTAAATAATCCGATATTTTATAGTAGGCTTTTTATAAAGATTTTGATTAATTACGTTTTTAAATTTGTTAATCTACAATTTTTGTACATCACTTAAGAGTTTGTTATAAAAGCGAACACCTTGCCCTTTAAACGATTTACTAACTTTATGGAGTCTACAAGTGGCAACAGTGAGTTTATCTTTATTTCTAGTATTAAAATTATGATGATAGCCCTGCAGTGGGAATTCGAACTTGCAAGCTTTTGCATCTCAGTCGGCTACTCACTCACTAGCCTCAGAGTTCGTACAATCCCTATTTTATTTAACTACGTGTAGGCAAGTTCGTCTTTGACTGTCCCGTCCGCGATGTTATCGCAAAATTATTTCCAATTTCACCGTTTTGCGTCTCGAGCGGCGAGTTTTATTTTTAGAGTTCCTTTGGGGCGATGGATAAACGGATTTATGGTGATATTCAGTTGTCTACTTAATTCATGCGGCGAAATATGTGCCGCCAATGCTGAATGATTTTATGGTTGAAAGAGATATTGGGTTAATACGTGTTTGCGAATAGCACAGTAGGACAATGGTAGATTTTTATCAAGATATATTATGCTAATTATTACTATCATCTTTGATTTTACTTTAAAGGTAGATCACATTAAGTAGACCAGAACATATTATATATATGATATTTAAAATAAAGTTTATTAATTTAATTCATATCATTTTGTGTTATTAATTTTCATTTATCATAATTTGGGTGTGCAGTGGGCGAATAGTCGGCTGAGACGCAGGAGGTCGCGGGTTCGATTCCCGCTGCGGAACAAATGTTTGCATGATCTACAGATATTTGTTCCGGGTCTGGTTGTTTCTCTATATATTATAAGTATTTATTTACAAAAAAAAGTATTTAAGTATTCTATCAGTCATCTGGTTCCCATAGTTCTAGCTTTGCTTAGTTTGGGGCTAGATAGCGCTGTGTGAAATGTTCAGCATTATTTATTTATTTTATTATAAGCACAACCGCACGCTTCTGAATTACTTACAATATTTCATTTATACTAGGTTCTAAATGAAAGATTATGACTAGATTATGTGCTAGTGTCTGGAACATAATCAATGATAAAAAATAAATTCGAGCCTTACAATAGTCGCATATATGTTGTGTAACATCTGACCACCGCGCGCGCTCATTGGTCAAATCAAATAGCGCGCGCTTCCCCGGTTTCCTGTTACACATTTCCGTCCCTTTTGCCAAAATTGCAGCCATGAAGTAAATGAAACGTTGTAGTGTGCGGTTGTGCTTGTAGAATATTATTATTATTTCACACCGTGGATATGAATTAAATTACAAAACTTTTTTTCTAAATTTCATATACAATATCCTGGTTCACTTAATTTGATATATCTGTTAAGGAAATACAAAGTATTAATTGAATCATAAGAAGGTTATAATTTTACCCAGAACAGATATTTTCACTGTGTTCTGAAATTAAATTATTTATTTTGCTGGAAGTATGGTTGTACATATGTAGGTGTTACATACTTAAGATATAAGATTGGTTGGACATAATTACTGAGTTATTTAATTACCTTATACCCTGTTATAAAGGGATAAATACCCGTTTAAATCAGTAATTAAGATTAGTTGGTTTCACAAACTTCATCATTTAACTGGACATGCTTACAAGAAATGAAATAGATAAAGGATATATAATTGAACTACAATTTCAGTTAGATTTCCAGACACCGATCATATGCGGCCTGCACCCAATGACTCCCAACAACAGTATCTTTCGTTACACGGTAACCTTGTTTGTATAATCGGTTAAATCCTTCATTGACGACCTCCGTGGCGCAGTGGGCGAATAGCCGGCTGAGACGCGGGAGGTAGCGGGTTCGATTCCCGCCGCGGAATAAATATTTGAATGATCTACATATATTTGTTCTGGGTGTGGTTGTTTCTCTATATATTATAAGTATGTATTTACAAAAAAGTATGGAAGTATTCTGTCAGTTATCTTGTTCTCATAGTACAAGCTCTGAGTAGATGGGGCTAGATAGCGCTGTGTGAAATGTTCAGCAATATTTATTATTGTTATATATTATTATTATTGCATGAATAACTCTGAAACGGTAAATACACGGTAAATATTTAACAGTATTTTACATGTTTTTTTAATAGTTAATAAAACATTTAACCTGATAGTGATAGTCTTTTTTATAGGACAGGACATTTCACACATCTAGCCCTAAATTAAGCAGAGCTTGTACTATAGGAACCAAATAACTGATAGAATATTTATATAGGTTTATTTGGTAAATACATACCTATTATATAACGAGAAACAACCAGACCCGGAACAAATATCGTCCGTACAAATATAATTTCTTCCGCGGCGGGAATGGAACCCGCAACCTCCTGCGTTTAATGATTCTGCCACAGCATTCGATAAGCCCATAATTATGATGGCTTAGATGCCGTGTTGTAGGTTGTAGTTTTGCAACATAATGCATTTGAGTGTTAATATTGCCTCACAGAACCCTATCTACACTCGGCGCATCACTCCTAACCTGTTTAAAGTTTTGTTTCGACCGATGGTAGTCGCAGTCTTTGCCATAAATTATAGTTCGGTAGCTCTAAAGGGATCGCTATTTTTTATTTTGTTTAGTCCATTGAAGAATTTATGTCCCCGTCTTACTTAGTAGTGGCCAGCCGACCTGTCCGCGTGTCTGTCCGCCGTACAGATTCACTGAAAATGTTTTCGTTTTGAGTCTTTGGGAGAGACTAAGCCTGAGATTTGAGAATACTTTTATATGCTTAATTTAATAACTAAAAAAATAGTACTGGATATTTCACACAGTGCTATCTAGCCCCAAACTAAGTTAAGCATGTATTATGGGAACCGGATAACTGATACAATACTTATACAGGTCCTTTAACCCGTATCTGCCAAATATCTGTAGATCAGACAAACCTTCTTAGTCGGCTTCGCTGACGGCTCCACGGTAGTAATAATAACCTTCTTCCAATACATGATAGATACGATATAGACCCTAAAAGTAGACAATTACCCCGAATCGTGCCATTGGAAAATGTTTAAAAAAGCATTTTAACAGTGACTTGCGCATTCTAAACGTATTTAGTGGCTAAGTATGATATAACGAGTTGTCACTGAATACGTTTAGGGATCGTTGTGCAAGCTGAGCTAAGCGTTTGACTGCTGCTACCTCGCTTGATGTTAAGAAATGGTGCGATCCAAAATGGAGCACGCTTGTCTAGAAAGAACCTGTTCACACTGGACTTGATGAGTCCAAGGTTGTCCGAAAAATAGACGCCGGAGTTCCACTCTTTACAATGCTACAATACCTACTTACAATTAAAGTTGAACCGAATAGTTTGAATTTTAAGGTCGAGTTTTCCGTTTCAATTAATTATAAATAATAATAATAACATTCCACACAGCGCTATCTAGCCCCAAACTAAGCATAACATGCACTATGAGAACCAGATAACTGAATACTTTTTTTATGAATACATATCTATTTATAATATATAGAATAATATCCTAACCCGGAACAAATAATAATAATATTACATTCTGCTACAAAAAGCGGCTATTTTGAATACGTGTAGGATCGTGAGATAGCTCCTACAGACTGAGCTTCCTAGCGAAGTTCGGACCACTGAGGTGCACTTGGCTTAGGCCCGTGGCCCCCAGTTATTACCGATTCTTTGAACATCGAGTAGAGAAAATCTCTGAACACCATAATAATAATAAATCTTTATTCATTTTTCATATTGCTAAGATTAACATAAGGGGTTAATATCTACTTATAGGTAAAATTTTATACATTGCGTGAACTAGGAAAACCTGTATCTCAGGCGAAAAACGTTAGATTGTGGTAACTTATAAATACTCAAATTGACAAAACTTCTTAAAATTTGAAAAATTTAAAAAAAATCTATTTCCATTGTGAAAAAAATAAAAATAACTAAATAAACTAAGTGCAAACATGGAAGGCATGAGTTTACGTACTATACAATCTTTAAAATCTAAATGTCTGTAGACCATGCAAAAATTTGTCTCACAGCGGGAATCGAACCCGCAACCTCCGGCGTCTCAGCCAGCCCCTGCGCCACAGAGGCTGTTTTGTGTGTAATTCTAAATAACATAAGTGTTTACACAACAGCAATTGAGCTGACTCTTTATTATCGAACTTTAAACAGGAATACGAGATGTCGTTGATCGATTTTCTACTCAGCTCCAAACTTATATTGTGTTTGAATTTCACTGCAACTGAGGAAAAAATATATACCTAATCGATTTTGACATCTCGGCCAATAACCTCGCTGGTCTGCGTTTAATAAGTAAGTAGGTAGGTATAGTAACAATATAGTGCCGTAGGTACTATAGATATACACTAGTAAATTATCTGAGTATGGACAGTCACGAATCGCGGCGCGTGCGATCTTGCCTTCCGTACATCGCAGGCTATGTTGCAGTTGAACTAGACGAATGAATAATTGGCTATCAAACAGAGACGAATAATTTATAAAGTACTAGCTGTTGTCCGCGACTTCGTACGCGTTACACTACTAAATTTATGGGTAACCTAGAAATAAAGCTAAACTCGCTGTTGCAACTTGACTTGACACCGCATTTTTATCTCATGGGACCTGATATATGAGATAAAAAGTAGCCTTTATGGTAATCTAGGTTATAATAAACGTATATTCTAAATTTCATCTAAATCGGTTCAGCCGTTACGACGTGATTGAGTAACAAAAAAACTTTCGCATTTATATTATTGGTGTGATTATTTGTAATAATATTATAAAGAGAAAAGATTTGTATTTTGGTGTGTATGTTTGTAATGAATAAACTCAAAAACTACTGGACCGATTTCAAAAATTCTTTCACCATTGGAAAGCTACATTCACCCTGAATGACATAGGATACTTTTTACCTAACTGCGCAAAGGAGGGTAATGTTTTTATTGAAAAACTACGCGTGCGAAGCTGCGGATTGGTCAGCTAGCTATTTATAAAGTATTAGAAAGTATGTTTATTGAAATACCTTGTGTTTGTCTAAGTTTAGTTATATCTATGTGTCCTGGAATTTAAATAAAACTTCTCCCTCTAACAAATGTGCACTACCTACAATAAATGTTTTTCCGCTTTACACAAAGGTTAACTAGAAGATAATGCTATCTAGCATTAAGTTCGCCTGTGTGCAGATTATTTATATTTTGTGCGACAAATAATTTTCATTAATTCATTCTAATTATAAAAACTGGTGGTTATAAATCACGTTGAATCTATGACTTTTTATAAGACAGGTCCCTTTCGGTAGCCCTAGCAACTGTGTTGCGATAGCGGAAAACGTATTTAAGTAACAGAGTTACTTAACAAGAACACTCTCCCCTCGCAACTAGTTGCCGACAAAGAGTAAAAAATCCTCAGTCGCAACTAATGAACCTCGGTTTTTTTTATAAATTATAGGCTAGCGTTTGACCACGATCTCGCCTGATGGTAAGCGATGATGCAGTCTACGATGGTACACGCTTGCCTAGAAGAAACCTATTCACTCGCGACTTGAAGACCCCTAGGTTGTAGTTATCAGGAAACAAAGACTCAGGAAAGGCTTTCCACTCCTTGGCGGTGCGCATAATAAAGGTGGAAGAGTACCGCTTTGTGCTCACGGGAGGTATGTCTACCATTTAGCGGTGGCGCACCGCGTAGCGTCTGGTTGTCCGATGATAGAATGGGGATGGTGGGATCAGGTTGAAGAGCTCCGCAGCACACTCTCTGAAATGTATCCGATAGAAAACCGAGAGGCTTGCAACCTTTCGACGATGCTCGAGGCTGTGGAGCCTTGCATCTGCTAATTTGTCATTGCAAATAAGCTTCTTGGGTCTTCTCTCAATTGAGTCTAGAGCCTCTAGCTGGTATGCCACTATGTCTACACTCGCACTCCTAAATGCCATCTGTAGGTATGCATCTGAATGATGTATGACAGACATGACTGATCGGTAAGTGGCTAAGTAAATGCCGGGCAATTCATATATTTTAATGCATACTGAACATACTGCTCAGTTCGCTTAACGTGAAAAAAATTACATAAGTTGACTTTTTTTTTATTGGTGATAGTCAAGCGCTTGACCACTACTTCACCTGATGGTAAGTGATGGTGTGATCGAAGATGGAGCACGCTTGCCTAAAAATAACCTATTTACAGATTATAGTTGATATTAGAACGCTATGTCAAGGCAACTAGTAAAATCACTAGTAAATAAATAAATAAATATTGCTGGATTTACACAGCGCTATCTAGCCCCAAACTAAGCAGAGCTTGTATTTTGGGAACCAGATAACTAATAGAATACTAATATACTTTTTTTGTAAATACATACTTATAATATATAGAAAAACAACCAGACCCGGAACAAATATCTGTAGATCATGCAAACATTTGTTCCGCGGCGGGAATCGAACCCGCTACCTCCTGCGTCTCAGCCGGCTATTCGCCCACTGCGCCACGGAGGTCGTCGAGGTCACGAGGTAAAGTTCATCATCGTTATTATCATCAGCCCACATTAGTCCACTGCTGGAGATAAGCCTCTTCCAGTACGCGCCACTGAGCCCAGTCTTCGGCTCTTCTCATCCAATTTCTGTCCGCCACTTCTTATGTCATCGCTCCACCTAGCCGGGGGGCGCCCCGCACTACGTTTGCCAAGACGCGGTCTCCACTCAAGAACTCTAAAGATAACTTAGCGTTAATATTTTGAAACCTGCAAGTGTAGAAATGCGTCTAAACTGCATAGGAAAGGCGATGTGCATTGACAATGTTTACACGATGATAATAATGATAAGAAGTTGCAACACTGAAGTGCCGTTTCTGACGTGGACTCATATTTGCCAGATAAATTACGCTGTACCTTTAAATGTTACAATAAAATACATATAATGAGTACTGTAGGGAAACTCCTAGAAAACTACAGGTTTTCCAGGAGTTTCCCTACAGGGTAGGAAGGTTGAT
The DNA here is from genome assembly GCA_918857605.2 of Philereme vetulata. Taxonomy (NCBI): domain Eukaryota; kingdom Metazoa; phylum Arthropoda; class Insecta; order Lepidoptera; family Geometridae; genus Philereme; species Philereme vetulata. Next base: position 7,762,556 of record OU975422.1, on the reverse strand, counting down.
CGCGGAGGAACGAGCGGTAAAATCGGGTTCTTGCACCTGTCGGACTTTTATATCAGTCATTGCATCATCTTATTTGTCCTATCATGGCATTGTCAAATACGCAAAAAGTAGACTTAATTGAAGCATACTTACTTAATCGACGAAGCCCAACTAATGCGCTTAAGTGGTATCAGGAACGCTACCCAGACCGTGATTGAGGAAGTATGTAAATTACAATTCAATCTAATTTTTGCGTATTTGACAATGCCATGATAGGACAAATAAGATGATGCAATGACTGATATAAAAGTCCGACAGGTGCAAGAACCATGTTCGTACTTCAAAATTGTTCTGAAATGCGAAATGTTTTTGAATTGCTCATGAGAGCATGTTCCTAAACTTCTTAATCGCTACAGTATTAATACTTCTTTAATGTGCAATTAGAGTCTAATAAAATGTTTGTAGAAAGAATCTTGTTTGTCCTGTTGTATGAGACTACTTTTTATCAAATTTGACTAACTTCCGCTGTTCAGATTTTTTTCATCCGATACAATAAAATGATCCTTACATAGGACTGCATCGATCGGCATAAAAAAAATTACCAACTTGATTCATTTTAAGGCGCTACTCACTCTTCACCAAAAAAAATTTAATGCCAAAATGTTTTTCTTCGAAAACGAGCTGATGTTTTAAAAGAAACTGCACCTGTATCTCCTCTGGTTATGGGTGCTGCCGTACTGTTACAGTTAAAAAAAAACACTGTATATCATACAGAGTGCGTATGATATACAGTGTTTTTTTTTTAACTAACATAGTAAATAGTTTGGCCATAAATGTACACCCCCGACCATTATCTTTGTTATAACAAAATCCTCTCCATCCAAATGTGGTCTGGAAGAGATCGCTTCTAAGCGATAAGACCGCCCATTGTACTATTTGCTTTATATTTTGTATTTTATTTGTATTTTTTTTGTTTATACTGTGTACAATAAAGTGTTTTCATTCATTTCATTCATTCATCTACATATAGACGGAGCTAAAGAAGTTTTACTTCAGTCGTATGGTCTAAAGAACACTCGTTTTTTTGAACTGGATAGATTTTCGTTTGACCACAATCTCACCTGATGGTAAACGATGATGTGGCGCAAGATCAAGCACGAAGATCTAGAAGAAACCTATTCACTCATAAAGAGGGCCGGAATGTATTCTTTAAGAAAAACTGACGGTAAAGTGTTCCATGCCTTAGCTGTGCGGATCAAGAACGTAGAACGGTGTGCGCGAATGGGTATATTAACTAGGTGCGGATGGTACTGAGCCGTACGCCTGCTTGTCCTTTCATGGAAAAGACGTTTTAAAATGATCTATGTGATTTAAATTTAATAATTACTCAATTCTCGTAACTTTAACTTCAGTTAACTTGCAATCGTAGAGCGAGACAGCATCGCCTTTTAGTTTAGTCAAACGTATTGAGGCATTAATATTACTTTGTTACATTAATTAGTCAATAATAGATTATATTACTAGACTTGGCTTTTTTATAAGCCGGAATCAAACAAAAACAATATATAATCTTATCTTATATATAAGGACTTCATAGCACAACTGAATAACTCTTATGAATTCGGAATTTTTAATAGAACGCAATGTGGCTAAACAATAACTGAAGGACGACCTTAGAACCGATATTTATCAAACTTCGCACTAATATTATATATGTGATGTTTGTTTGTTTGTTACTCAATAACGCCGTAACGGCTGAACCGATTTCGATGAAATTTGGTATATACGTAGATTATAACTTGGATCACCACATAGGCTACCATTTATCCCATAAATCAGTTCTCATGGAATAAAAAAGGGTGCCAAGTGCAACCGCGAGTTTAGCTTTATTTCTAGGTTACCTACACATAGGATTGTAACGCGTACGAAGTCGCGGACAACAGCTGGTCCTTTATAAAGGTTCTTATAGTAAAATGGAATAAAAATTAATGTACATATGTATTTACAAAAAAGTATCTTCTATCAGTTATCTGGTACCCATAGTACAAGCTTTGCATAGTTTGTGGCTAGTTATTTTATTTATGTTAAAATTACGCGAATAGAGGTCACCACAGATCTGAAGTGAATTAATATATGGGGGGGGGGGGGGGGGGGGGGGGGTTCTTTATTGTTACACCAAATTACAATTACGTAACCTAAAAAACTTAAAGACTAGTTCGTCTCTTCCAGGCAACCTTTGGATGGACTGGAATCTCTATTTTAGTACGATAAAAACATAAATAAATACCTATACCAAAAATATACCTACATGTACTTACATAAATCAATTTAAAAATCACATAACTTAAAATATATTAATTAATGTGTACTCTTTCTTAAACATCGGTTTCCTCATAGAGACCATAGTAATTATATCTTTGGATAGTATAATATAATTTTCATCTCTACATGTCATGGCAACTGGTTCCAATCTCGATGCTCGAAGATAATCGTCAGATTATACAGTAGCGGGGACTGTGTCACGATTGATGTGTTTTGAGATTGGACTTACGAGTTTGCACGAAATATAAGGCGGCTTTTTTAGGCCTATTATGAGGACTAACAAACGCTTATCTAAAAATCCTTTTTTTCACCCTTAAATATTATCGATCATTTTTGATTTGATTTAAAGGGCTTTTTTTAATATTCGCAATTTGAAGATCTCTAAAACGTTGGGCGAACATAAAACAGACTTTAGTGTGACATTGACGGTCTCGTTTTTTTTTACTAAAACTTTCCACATTTTGTTAACATCCTCCTTTTTTGAAGTCGGTTTTTAATGAGAGTGTCTGCAGTGGTTTTACTATTGCATACGCGAGTTGCTGACGATTCGGACACAATTTATTAGGACACAGTGTCCCAACTGACACTTTTGATTTTAATATTTTTTTTACTGTCGATTCGGACACCATTAAATTATTGAAGCTGTTGAGTACAGTCAGGTAAAAATATTACAATCAAAAGTATCAATTGGGACATTGGGTCCTAATATATTTTGTCCGAATCGGCAGTAACCCCCATACGAAATGAATGCGGTTATGAAATTAGCTAAACGGCAAAGCGGTAAACCTGTCCTAGACACTGTTTACCACTAGGCGCTGGACATTTCACATAGAGCTATCTAGCCCCAAACTAAGCAGAGCTTTTAGGTATCAGATAACTGATAGAAGACTTAAATATATTTATTTTAAATACATATAATAAATAGAAAAACATCCAGACACATAAAGACTATCTGTAGATCATGCAAATATTTGTTCCGCGGAATCGAACCCGCTACCACCTACGTTTCAGCCTACATCACATCTGCAAAGACTGCAAAGAACTGAAAGTGTTTCTCAGCTCAATGGTACGCCATTACTTATGATAGTAACCACAGCAGTTTCCTCGAACGATGTGTTATACTCAGTACACCTTGTTGTCTTGTCCACACAATGCATGTTGCAGTCTTAGAGTGTAAACTACCAGATATTTTCACTTTATTGTGAGAATAGCAGGTTCATTAGAAAATCATCGAAACATAAGGAGAAGTATGAATAGTTTCTTATTAAATAGTTACATATTTTGGCTTTCAAGTATACTCGTAATTGTTTCTTTATACAAAAATAGTGAATTAACTTCCGTTTTCCAAATGTTATGGATTATTAATCTTAATTAATTAGTCTTACTAATTATGCTTAAAATTATCCAAATAACACAATTACCTTCGTCTTTATGACGTCTTACTTACTTGATACAGAAAAAACTCTATGTATAAAAATTGCATTAAAAAAACTGGCTTCGTCAGAAATACGTTGATTCCAAAAATACAATAGAAAATGTAGAGTAATCCATAGAACATAAAACTCTATATTGTAGGTAAAAACTAACATCTTATCGATAAAAGAAATATTTAGTCGCGAAGAAACAATCGGCGGCCTTATCGCTTGATCATTTACAGACAACCTTTGGATAGACTAGATTTAGTATATTACTGGAACGTGTTTATCCTTAGGTATTTTATTTCTGCATGGTGGAAAACATACTAACTATTGTTTTAACAATATTCTTAAGGTTAAAATTATCATCACATAATGGATGAATAGAAATTAGCCACTTCTTTTTATATAGCATAGCTCGAAGAACTGACGGCCGTTGGGGCAGGAAGGTTCTAATGACCACGCATTGGAAAGCGCACCGTAGGATGGCAACCACCCCACTAGATGGACGATCAGTGAACGTCCTATGGCTGATTGCGTGCAGTTGGTCTTCCTTTATGAAGGTGGCAGGGTTGAAAGGATAGTTGAGAGTGTGAGGCTTTTGGATTCCCTATAGGCTGCCTCTATAGATCGTATCGCGAAAGTTGACTGAACTTGAAAATACCTAAAATTAAAAGATAAATCAATTGTTTTTACATATATTCAAAACTAGCTTCATCTCACGTGGTTTTTCAATAAAAAGTAACCTTGTCTCAATTCAGGTCATTTTTTATACAACTTATATGGTAGTCCACCAGATGCTAAGTGGCTGCTGCAGCCCATGGATATCCACATAGAATTGAAAACAGGGTATTATGTTGTCTTGATCTCCATGTGGATACGTTGCTATATTATAGGACTTAGCTGTTATGCCTATGTGCCAGTAATTACAGGAACATACCATTACCATCTAACCGGAACACAGCAGCACAAGTACTGCTATTTGGCGGCAGATAAAGGTATGGCGGTGGTGCCCACTTCCTCGAGCCCGTTCACAAAAACTTATAATCTATCTATAACCGTCGCAACAGACAGAGAGACAAGAACTACTTTCGAACTTAAAATATTAGTGTAAAAAGTTGAACGCTAGGTAAAGGCCACAGGTACTGAGTGGCTGGGATAATATCAACACGTGCAGGAAAAATATTTCACTGGTTTCCTTACGACGATTTAGCTTTAGCCTTAGCCCCTTTTTGAGCATATGTAAATGCACATGTGTCAGTTGCAGAAAGGTAATGTATAAAATAAGTACCTGTTAGGATAAGACATACAAATGTTTAGACATAAACTGCAGCGGGTGCAATGTGCAGCTGATACCTTATCAGTTGATAACAGATCTCTTATCGGATGCAACGGACCGAGAACCACTCAGAATCAAATAGTTAAAGATATGAGCGTGCATTGTAATATTACGATTCTAAATGTTTATCTAATGTGCTATGGAGAGGGCTATGCTCGGGGTTTCTCTACGGGATCGAATCAGAAATGAGGAGATACGTAGGAGAACTCAAGTCACCGACATAGCCCGACGGATTTGCACGTTGAAGTGGCAATGGGCAGGCCATATCGCGCGCAGAACAGATGGCCGATGGGGCCGAAAGGTTCTCGAGTGGAGGCCACGGACCGGCAAGCGCAGCGTAGGACGTCCACCCACAAGATGGGCAGACGACTTGGTAAGAACCGCAGGTCGGTGTTGGATGCAGGCCGCTTCCAACCGCAGTTCCTGGAGATCAATGAGGGAGGCCTTTGTCCAGCAGTGGACGTCCTACGGCTGATATGATGATGATGATGAAATGTTTATCAAAATACTTACTCCGATGGCTCAGCGACCCAAAGTGTGAACTGGAATCCGATAAGAGAAGGTCTGTAGATCGTGACTCCACCCGCACTGAATGAAACTTCGGATCCTTTTCAATCCCTCGCGCTCTCTTGCTCTGTTGTGTCCTACCACCTGCATAAGTGATGCTCGTAGCAGGCCACACCAAATGCCCTAGATTTGGTAAATTACCATGCGAAAATAGTCAAGGTTTGCCAATTGACACGTCAGCACTCAGAAGGAATCAGATTGGAATCTACAATATCATTCCGCGGGTTCCCAGCAGGTTTTCAGCCTGACTCCCAAGGATATAGCCTCTAGGATGCTTTCTGCACCTTGCAATCCTCTCCCATCATCTCTTGGTGTCCAATTAAGCAAGCAACGGAAGTTGGCTTTATTACCACGATATTTTTTAAGAGGTATATCTGGGTTCACCTAGTTAGATGTACCCTGACTTCCGATGTGGTCTAGTGGCCAATTTAGGTGAATCATCGTGTTTAATAAGCAGATTTTTAAGCAGGTTACAGGTATATATAGGTTATGTTTCTCTTTCATTCGTTAATGGGACTTATTTACCTTCTGTAAAAAAAAATATCTACAATGGTATCTAATCTACTCATGCTACAATCTAAATATTTACAATACAGATGTTAAGGCTTCAGTTTGTTCATTAAATTCGGCTTGCACAACGATCCCGATATTTAGTGATTAAACATATTTTTATAGATGATAGCCAAGCGCTTGACCACTACCTCACCTGATGGTAAGTGAAGGCGTGATCGATGATGGAGCACGCTTGCCTAGAAAGAACCTATTCACTCTGGACTTGAAGGCTCCGAGATTACACTGGTTCGGAAAAACATACGCCGGAAGCGAATTCCACTCTTTACTTGTGCTAACAAGAAAAGTTGAAGCAAATCGTTTGGTACGGCAAGATGGTATGCCGACCAGGTATGGGTGATACTACTCGGTGGAATATCTTGCGCAAATTTACCAAAATAATTCCTGTAAAAAACTGAAAGTCTGGCTACTCGGCGTCTGTGCTCTAGACTGTTGTAAATTGGCTTCCACTAGGGAGTCATCCCCAATGTGTCTAGCAGCACATCGCTCAATCGAACATGTTTAAATTTGACGTATTTGTATGATTTGACAACTCCTTAAATCATATTTAGCCACTAAATATGTTTAGGCATCGTTGCGCAATTGGTATTTAAGAGCTTCTCTCTAATCGAGGTACAGTCATCAACTGCTGCAACTTGCTACCAGGCGCTGTCTAACTCGTCTTAACTAGACGTAAGATAAAATAAGATAAGATAAAAGAAAGATAAGATAATAAGATCAAATCAAATTAAATCAAATGACTTTATTTTGGAACAAAAATACTGGAGCACGATAGTATTCGCAGAAGTTATAAACTGTGTCGCGAACACTAACGCCCCCTCCGAGTTTAAACTTCCAATTATTTTTAAAAAATTATACAAGTTAAGCATGCGTGATTATGTGTGCGTATGTGTGTATGAGTTTGTGTGGTAGGATGAGTTTGTGTGTATGTATGAGTCTGTGTGTGCGTGTGATGTTTGGGTTAGTGTGTGTGTGTGCGTGAACTTGCGTGTGTATGACCTACATTATATACAGCAACTTTTAAAAAGTCTTCAGTTTCTTCATACGACAGTGTTATGAGCCACTGAAGACATTTTTGTTGACATTTATAGCGGGGTAAAGGAAATATATTAATTTGTTTGTTGACTCTGTTAAATATAGTGTGGAGCTAAGGAAATAAAAATGACGACTGGCAAATGCCGTTCGCCGTTTTTCAATTTTGCAAACTAGATCCGATCTGCGTTTAGAGTCATTTATGTTAGGGTCATAGACAATAAGATGGTTTTAGTACCTAGTTTTGTAGTAATTATAAATATAATTATCGTGGTTTAACCACATTTATAAATAGAGTCTGGGTATATACGAGGATATAAAGGTTGTTCTAAAAGTATTCTGCTTGTATTTACACATTATTTTTTCCTCTGTTTTGACTTTGATAAACAATAACTCGCAACAAACATACAGTGGTCCCTCAAATTAGATTTACTGTGTTGTTAGTATCAACTAGCCCCAAGTAGTCATTTTGTTTAATATAGTTTTAATATATTTTATAAGTGTTGCAAATAAAAACCATGATTTTATTTTGATTTCATCATCATCATATCAGCCGTAGGACGTCCACTGCTGGACAAAGGCCTCCCTCATTGATCTCCAGGAACTGTGGTTGGAAGCGGCCTGCATCCAACGCCGACCTGCGGCTCTTACCAAGTCGTCTGCCCAACTTGTAGGTGGACGTCCTACGCTGCGCTTGCCGGTCCGTGGCCTCCATTCGAGAACTTTCCGGCCCCATCGGCCATCTGTTCTGCGCGCTATATGTCCTGCCCATTGCCACTTCAACGTGCTAGTAGTCTCGTTCGATCTCGTAGAGAAACCCCGAGCATAGCCCTCTCCATAGCTCGTTGAGCGACTCTGAGCTTATTGATAAGCCATAAGCTAATTTTGATATGTTTCATTTAAATTTTATAAAGATTTTTTTTATTTATGTAATACTTTCACAAAAAACAGAATAGTGCTAGGAGGATTTAATGCTAACCTACCACAGCTTATATATTAGAGTTATGTATGTTTGCCTCCTTTCTAAGGTTCCGTACCCGAAGGGTAAAACGGCACCCTATAACTAAGGCTTCGCTGTCTGTCCGTCTGTCACCAGGCTGTATCTCATGAACCGTGATAGTTAGACAGTTGAAATTTTCACAGATGAGGTATGTATGTTGCCACTATAATAACAAATAGTAAAAAGAGAATAAAATAAATATTTGAGGGGGGCTCCCATACAACAAACGTGATTTTTTTTGCTCGTTTCAGCTCGATATTGATAACGGCAACAGGTAGACGCTTGAAATATTCACAGAATATTTAGTTATATATTCAGTTTAAAAATAAATAATTCAATTTAAATAAAACAAATATTTAAGGGGTCTCCCATACAAGAAACGTGATTTTTTAGCCGTTTTTATAGATAATGGTACGGAATCCTTCGTGCGCGAGTCCTTCCTTCGTGCGACACGCACTTGGCTGGTTTTTTGTTCTACAATAATGTCAGCTACAAAAGTGTCCTAAAAATTAAAACAATGCTTAAATACCTTCTTACTAATATGTAATACGGCGTCTCGAGTCGTAAACTGAATCATCTCACTAATTTCGACCCTGAGATCCTGACGTGACAAGAGCCGGTAGCACAATTAGCAGTGCATCCTCGTATCAAGAGGAAGGTTGCGGGTTCAAGTCCCGTCCGGCTTGAATGTTATTGAGATGGTTTTAAAATCTTAAATACCTACTTCATAAGTATTAAAAGTTTCTCACTTTTCTTTATAAAGTGAGAGGCTTTTAATACTTAAGCAACTGCTGTACTTATACAGGATGAATGTTTAAAACTCCAATGAATAAAAAATCTGCTGCAAACAACATATTTTTGACCAATAAACGATTTACTATCGAGTAAGTCAATTATCACACTAATATTTTAAAAGTGAAAATTTGGATATTTTAATAATAATAATAAATATTGCTGGACATTTCACACAACGCTATCTAGCCCCAAACTAAGCAGAGCTTGTACTATGGGAACCAGATAACTGATAGAATACTTATATACTTTTGTTTTTTGTAAATACATACTTATAATATATAGAGAAACAACCAGACCCGGAACAAATATCTGTAGATCATGCAAACATTTGTTCCGCGGCGGGAATCGAACCCGCTACCTCCTGCGTCTCAGCCGGCTATTCGCCCACTGCACCACGGAGGTCACACCAAATTTGGTGTGTTGATAAATTATGACCTGTTTTCAAACAAAAGCTAGTTTATATTGACGAACAACGCGTGCGAAGCCGCTGGCGGAAGCTAGTAAATTATAATAAATTATATTTGTGAGACACACATTTGTTGGGTATTGCTGTTTTTGTGTGTATTATTGTGTTCTACTGTGTGTATCTTACTTGTGTGCTGTGTATGTTAAGTACCGTCACAAATAAATGTTTTTTCTTTCTTTTATAATAGTCTTTTGTTTATTTTATAAAATAGCCTGCACGAGTATGTTAGGTTAACTGTAAGTTCCTCATACGACCGCAGGGCTTCTTGAATTGCGTAGTATGACGGAATTGAATTAGTAGCGGGTTCCTATATCCGTCGGTAACCGACTACGACTCGTATCTCCTTGAAAAAGTGTCAAACTAGTGTCAAACTTTTGACACGTTTTCAAGGAGAAACGAGTCGTAGCTAGTTACCGACGGATATAGGAACCCGCCATAAGTACACTTCAATTTGCGGTTGCATACGCGTCAACTATGTGACATTGAAGGGTGTGTGTTGATAGAGAAAAACATGCGTTTGTGCTGCTATACCTATTTATTACGTACTAGCTGACCAATCCGCAGCTTCGCACGCGTAGTTTTTCAATAAAAACATTACCCTTCTTCGCAGTTGGGTAAAAAGTAGCCTATGTCACCCGGGGATGGTGTAGCTTCCCAACAGTGAAAGATTTTTTTAATTGGTCCAGTAGTTTCGGAGCGTATTCAATACAAACAACAAATCTTTCCTCTTTATAATATTAGTATAGATAGTATATACATATACATAGCTCGAAGAACTGACGGCCGTTGTCGCAGAAAGATTCTAAGGTGCAGGCCACGCACAGCGCAACGTAGGATGGGCCCTCACTAGAAGGAAACATGACCTGATAAAGGATGCTGGGAGCCGTTGGGAGCAGGCCACACCAGAGCGATCACACTGGAAATCTATAACGCCTATGTTAGTTCTACTGGTCAGTGATTCTTGTTCAACTTTTGGCTTTTGATGGTTGCTTTGGTTGTCAGACGTTGGATCGAGACGTTCCGAGATGAGATTCTGTGTCACCATCAGATGGGAATAATAATTGTTTAGGAGGGAAAGAGAGGAATGGTCTATATTGATATATCTATTATTTTGCAGTGAGTTATAAACCTTTGTAAGTACTTAAGTTAACACGCCAACCATCTTTATCCACCACCACTGGCTGCTAGAAAACGTGTAAGAATTAAGCCTACCTATTATTTCGTTAAGGAGCTCAAATGGTCTTGGGCGGGATACTTGGCAAGACGTGGTGATGACACGTGGAGCAGGGTAGCAACAGAATGGTGACCGAGGAATGGCTGTAGAAGGGTAGGACGTCAGGCAGCGAGATGGGTAGATGACATCGTTATTCGCGGGATCGTGGCGGATGGCACTAACTTGGGAAGGCCTATACCCAGCAGTGGGTGAAGTCGGGCTGTGGGTGATGATTATGATGATTATTACATTTTATATCTCCGTGGTGCAGTGGGCGAATAGCTGGCAGAGACCCAGGAGGTAGCGGGTTCGATTCCCGCCGCGGAACAAATTTTTGCATGATCTACAGATATTTGTTCCGGGTCTGGATGTTTTTTTTGTATATTATAAGTATGTATTAACAAAAAATATATAAGTATTCTATGAGTTATCTGGTTCTCATAATACAAGATTTGTGTGTGGCTAAATAGCGCTGTGTGAAATGTCCAGCAATATTTATTTACTATTTATTTATTTATTTTATATGCAATAAAGTTGTTTTTATTTAGTTTACATCATTATACGTTTAAAGTTTATTTCATGTTCCATTTTTAATTCATAAGTACCTCAACACCCTGACGTGACCGTAACAAAATGTCCCCTACAGGTGATGTCTACAATATTTTCAAACATCCCAAGACAATGCCTATTGTTGACAAAAGAGCCGTCAGCTTGACGAGATATAAAACTGCTAACTCAAATTCAATTCTTCTCTTAATTCAATTGATTGTCGCACACGCGAATTTTTGAACGAATTTTCAGTGAAACTTGTATGATTAGGCAGAAATTTTAACTCGCATGACTCATCTTGGTAGACGATTCCAGTAGGTGCATTGCTGTGACTCACTTCATCGTTGTCATGTTATCAACCCAACCGTATCACGTCCATTGTTGAATATAGGCACCTTAAATAGATTATTCGAAAAAAAATATCGATATCTTTGTATTCATTAAAACTACAAAGATCACTTTAAAACGTCAATTTTACTGTCTGTTTCTTCGCAACCAAGCCACGAAAGAAAGGCAAGAAACAAGGCTGGTTGTTATCTATACTAATATTATAAAGAGGAAGATTTGTATTTATGTGTGTATGTTTGTAATGAATAAACTCAAAAACAACTAAACCGATTTAAAAAATTCTTTCACTGTTGGGAAGCTACACTATCCCCGGGTGACATAGGCTACATTTTACCTAACTGAGCAGAAGGAGGGTAATGTTTTTATGGAAAACTACGCGTGCGTAACTGCGGATTGGTCAGCTATTTTTTAATAAAGAAAATAAATTACGTCTAAATTGTAACATTTTTGACCGAGTTCTCGATTTAGACCGAGAAGCAATTTCACTCCCAAGCTTCTCTATCATCTAATAATCCGATATATTATAGTAGGCTTTTTTACAAGGATTTTGTTTAAGTACGTTTTTAAATTTGTTGATTGCCCTTTAAACGAGCGACCGATCTCGTGCGGTACCAAATGGGAAGCCTTAAAGGTCTTTCCATCCTTCCACCACCGGACAAGCAGACCTATCAAAAAGTACCAGCCATACCTGGTCAGCATACCACCTTGCTTCAACTTTCCCTGTTAGCACAAGTAAGGAGTGGAACTCACTTCCGGCGTATGTTTTTCCAAACCAGTATAATCTCGTAGTCTTCGTCTAGAGTGAACACATCTTTTAGGCAAGCTTGCTCCATCTTCGATTACACCAATCATCATCACTTACCATCGGTGATGTAGTGGTCAATCGCTTGACTATCACCATACAAAAAAATAAAAAAATATCTTTCCATATAGTAGTGGGCCGACTTTTGCTGCAATTTTCCAGTGCGTGGTAAGTACTCCTTAAGCATGTCAGCATTTGATTAGATTTAACTATCGGCCATTCCTTGAGGAAAGGTTGTCTTAATTCAGATTTATATCTCAAAAGTTCTATCTCTAGAGTTAGTCACGACATGCCATTGGAGTGATTCATTTAGGATCATACATTAATTAATAATTAAATCTAAATATACTAGTATTTCGCCCCGAACTGAGATCTCGCGAGTCTATCGTAAAAACAAAAAAAACCACTTTACAAAATAGTGCCACGAAATACATACATAACCAAAGAACTTGACCAACAGTTTCATTCAAGTTACAGGTAGCCGGAGTTTATGTTAATTGGTTATATTTTTTGGGGTACAAAATGCAGTTATTCTAGATTTTAGACTTTAGCATATATTTGTGATACTTAAGCTACACGCATACTAAGGTACAGCACTGTGGGGTCACTGGTGTACCCTGTGAACTTTGTCAAAGTTTAGTTTTTATTATGGCTAATAACTCAAAACTACAAAAACTTTACTAAAAATAAAAATGTAGTCGAAATGTACTAACGAAGACCTTTCATTTGACGTCTCACTTGACTTAATAGTCTCATTTTCATTTTCTTTACCCCTCTTGAACCCCAATATCTAAACAACCCCCTAATATTATTAGCTCATTTAGACACACCAAAATTGTGCAATTACTACCTACCTATGTATCAAATTTCACGATGATCGGGTCAACGCTTCGAAAGTTATTCTCGGAGATCTCGCTTCGCTTGATCAGTAAAACAAAGTCGGGGGGGGTACACCATTTATAACTCAAGAACGGCTGTACCGATTTCAATGAAATTTTCGATATAGATAGAGTATGATCGTGATTGAGACACAGGTTACTATTTACCCGACTGAGCAGAAGGAGGGTAATGTGTTTATCGACAAACCACGCGTGCGAAGTCGCGGCCGGGTCAGCTAGTTAACTTTAATGTTACCACGCGACGTAATCAGTTGGATATGGAAAATATTAATTATTAGGCACTTAGTTATATAGGTATTATCCTGTTACTAACCAGGATTTATAGAGAACTTTCAATATTTATAATTAGGTTTAGATCGCAAAAAAATATAGGCACTACCTAAAAAAATTCATTACATAAGTAAAAAAAACTTCGTTTATCGTCACGTTTTTATTTCATGAAAGGAAATGATACTTATTGCATGAAATAGGTTTGGTCATATCGTCGTAAAGTTTGAACCACGCCTAACCATTCATTTAGACCGTTGTTGATAGTTTTATCAACAGATAAAATCTAGTTCAATTCTCATTTAAATCATGTTGTCTTCCTATATAATTTTATTTTGTAACTAGCTTCCGACCGCGGCTTCGCACGCGTGGTTTGTCAATAAAAATACCGGCCAAGTGCGAGTCGGACTCGGTGATCAGACTCGGTTCCGTACCGTTATCTATAAAAACGGCAAAATCTGTTTACTCATTTATTTTTGTGCGTTCGTGAGGCTACCCATGATTTCCATCTGAAAACCAGCGCCGCTTACCTTCCTCTGATGGTTGGCAGCATTGTTATCTTGGGTTTTTCCTGTATTTCTGTAAATAATTTTTCTTTTTTATCATTATAATCTTTTTGTGTGTAGGTATGTTTGTTCTGTATATGTCAAAGTAAAAGTGAAAATATTTTATTCATTAAAATCACAAGGATCACTTTGAAACGTCAATTTTACTGCCTGTTCATTCGCGACCAAGCCAGGAAAGAAAGGCAAGAAACAAGGCTGGTTGTTTTTTTAATGATCCTTTTAGAATACAATACAGGAAATAAATTACGTCTAAATTATAACATTTTTGAACGAGTTGGAGCAATTTCAATCCCAAGCTTCTCTATCATCTAAATAATCTGATATTTTATAGTAGGCTTTTTTATAAAGATTTTGTTTAATTGCGTTTTCAAATTTGTTAATTGTCATGATTTACTAACTTATGGAGTCTACAAGTGGCAAAAGTGTTCTGTTCTGAATGGTCTGTCCTGTGTGTGTGTCAGACAAATGTATTTTCTTTCATTCTTTTCTATCATCTCAGTTCAGGATATATTATTTTTTTTGAAAATAACTCTTTCCTACGTAGGTATTTAGTTTTTAAAGACCGTGATAGAAACAGATAAGCATAATGCATATTATAAACATGAGTGATACTCTCATTCTTTGACATTTGTTTAGTAATTGTGGAATGTGATTTCTAATGATTATCAACAGCAGTTATTATATTTGCGCGATCTGTAAAACAATAGAATGTTGAATGTTTACGTCCACGAATGATTGTGATTGAATCTGCACATTTCCTCGTAAAAATGTGTTACTATCAGCACCACTCGGCATTTTGAAAATCCGGTGACGTTTCACGTTTGGGCTTATCAACTGCCTGAGGTTTTGGTTTTTAGGTTATTACTAAGACTGCGCCGCCTGTCTGTCTGTCTGTCACCAGGCTGTATCTCATGAACCGTGATAGTTAGACAGTTGAAATTTTCACAGATGATGTATTTCTGTTGCCGCTATAACAACAAATACTAAAAAAAGAATGAAATAAATATTTAAGGGGGGCTCCCATACAACAAACGTGATTTTTTTGTATGTTTTAGCTCGTTAATGATAACGGCAACAGTTAGACACTTGAAAGATTCACAGAATATTTAGTTATATATTCACTTTAAAAATAAATAATTAAATTAAAATTAAAAAATTTTTTAAGGGAGGCTCCCATACAACAAAAGTGTTATTTTTGCCATTTTCATAGTTAATGGTACAGAACCCTTCGTGCGCGAGTCCTACTCGCACTTGACCAGTTTTTTAAGATTTTTAAAACCGTCTCAAATACTTTTAAGCGGGACGGGACTTGGTGACTAAAATGGGCACTTTGCAATATTTAGAGTCTGTTTCATTCAGTCTGTCTGAAATGGTCTCAATATTGCTATGTGTAAAAAAGCCTTGTTAACTCTCTCTATTTCTCCCTGAGTTAAGTTGATTGACAGAATCTGTCTGTTTACCTTGCATCGAAATCGGTAAGCCGGTTAGTCGTGAAACGTAAGGTTAAAGATTCATTTATTTGCTATACATGGGTCAAATTATTTGTTAATAAAATAATCTAGGTACAACTATGATTAGCATTTAAGCATGCAAAATTAATTAAATTAATTTCATAATGAATATACAATTATTAACAATAAAATACTGAAGAAACAGTTGAATAATCTACAGACCGTTGCACACGATCTATAGATAGCTCAACTGCTCCAGATCACTACCAGGCGGAAGTGTCCACAGCATTACCCCGATGAATCGCAATGCTTATGCGTTGACCCAGATAAGCGCCAGCTCTCGGATCACACGTCGCTTCGACCAGACGCCCAGAAAGAAGTTTGAAAACGCTATGCGCCCCGGTACCCCGTGCACCCAGGGTCTCGATTCCAAATGGTTTAAATACGTAAGCTCTGTTGAGACTTCCATATTTGTGCCGCTTGAGATCTTCGGCTGAATTTGCCGCCGCACCGACCCCAAATGTTGTACCCTTCTCCCAAGGGGTATAACTATAATAGTGTACAAGTGTCATACCGAGTAATTTATTATTATTATTATTTGTAATAGACAGGCAGCTCTTAGAGCTGATGCGTGTATATCTTATTTATTTTCAGTGCGCTTTAAATATTTGTCCAGTCTGTTTTTGAAAGCGTTCACTGAGGGGGCACTGATCACTGACTCTGGTAACCGATTCCAAGTGTCCACTACGCGATTGGGCAATATGTGCTCCCTTGTTTTGCTGGTACTTGGCCCGTTTGCAGCTTCAGTGAGTGTCCTCTCAACCTTGCATTATTGTTCATGGTATATAGTGTTTGTGACAAGTCAGGTATGCTGTAGTGGTTGTTTAGAATCTTGTAAGTCTCTATAAGATCTCCGCGCTCTCTACGTTGCTGAAGGATAGTTAGTCCAAGTTCCTGAAGTCGTTCCTCATATGTAAGTGCTTTGAGACTAGGTACCATTTTCGTTGCTCTTCGTTTCTTCACATTAATTATCAGTTTTATTTTAAATATATTATAGGCTTGCGTTTGACCACGATCTCGCCTGATGGTAAGCAATGATGCAGTCTACGATGGTACACGCTTGCCTAGAAGAAACCTATTTACTCGCGACTTAAAGATACCCAGGTTGTAGCTATCAGGAAACACAGACTGGCAAGTCGTTCCACTCTTTGGCGGTGCGCATAATAAAGGTCGAAGAGAACCGCTTTGTGCGAATGGGAGGTATTTCTACCATATAGCGGTGGCGCACCGCAGAGCGTTCATTACCATCTGTTTGTAATCGACTTCCAGGGCATGTTATTGAGGCGCCAAGCTTTACAGCATTTAAATACAAATTAAAATGATGGCTCATCGAGAGGGGATTCTACAATCTTGAAGATTTTGTCTGCAAAGTCCGCTAATTTTTATTTTTATTATTTTATGTTACGATATTATTATTATTCTACTAATTAGTCAATGTGTTGTTTATTATTTTATTTTAATTCAACTAATTATTATTTTAATTAATTGTGAACTTAAAGTAAATTGTATTATTATTTTTAATAATTTGTTGAAACAGAATTTGACTTATTACGGATTAACGGATTAGCAAACTGAAGTGGCAATGGACTGGCCATATATGCCGGAGAACCGACAACCATTGGGGTAAACGAGTTCTTGAGTGGAGACCGCGTCTTGGAAAACGCAGTGTGGGGTGTCCTCGGCTAGGTGGAGCGATGACATAAGAAAGGTGGCGGACAGAAATTGGACGAGAAGAGCCGAAGACCGGGCTCAGTGGCGCGTATTGGGAGAGGCCTACGTCCAGCAGTGGACTAATGTGGGCTGATGATGATGATGAATTTGACTTGTTAATTATTTGAAATTGATTATTCTGATTATTATTAATAACTTAAAAATATGTCAAGACATTGGAATTTGTCTATTAAATTTTATTTTTAAACAAAAAGACTGATAGAGAGACAGAGTTTATACTTCCTAATTTATACTATTAGTATAGATTTTATCAGCGCACCGTTGTTGTTTGCCATGAGCTAATTTAGAAATGTGCTGGAAATAATCTGTGGTATTACTAAGTTTTGGGTATTTCCAGTAGCGTAGCACGGGTGTCTATCGCCCGGGGCGGAAGAAAATTTAGACACCCTCTTATTTAGGTATTTCAATTAAATAGACTATAATGATTTCTGACGTTAACTAAAACTTTAATCGTCTAATTTTTTAAGAGCAAATTATTTTATTGCACTATCAATTTCTATAGCCTTAAAGTATGGTTAGCCTTAAAGTAACCATTGTTGATCTTAAATAGTTTTTGATCAATTTCAATTTTGATAAACTTCTCTCACAGGTGGCATTGTTTATATGACAAAAATATCTAATGGTTCAAATATTTATAAGATATTATTATTATTTATTGTTAAATTTTGCCTCCCCCTAAAGGTGCCGCCCGGGGCGGGCCGCCCCTGCCGCTCCTACTACGCTACGCCACTGGGTATTTCATTATCCTAGAACCTAAGTTCTTACTAATAAATAATCAAATAATACTTAGGTACCTAAATTGCACCCATTTAATTTTTTATGCTACCTACTAAGTTAGCAAACAAGCATACGGCCCACTTGATGGTAAGGACCTACCTACCTAACCATATATCCACCTAATATCCCACCTAATATCCATGTTACTTACATTGCAAAACACTGAAACTTAAATGCTTTAATTTTACGAGAAACCTTTCTTTTCTAAAATACGGTGACCGTAATATGGCTTTAACATTGCGATTAGCAACTTTACCTCAGTTGCTACACTTTGCAAAGTTAGAGGATGAATTAGATTATAAACCTATAAAGGCAGCTTTAAAATAATAAGTTAGGATACATTAATATTTTAGATTATACAATTAAAAAAAACTCAAAAGAAAAGAGAAGAAATACAAAAGAATCTCAAAATGTATGTGCATTTGGATGACTTGGATTAACATCACACTAATTTTATCAATGCGAGAGTTTGGATGTTTGTTTGTTACTTAATCACGCCGTAACGGCTGAACCGATTTCGATGAAATTTGGTATATACGTGGATTATAACCTGGATCACTACATAGACAACCATTTATCCCATAAATAAGTTCCCATGGGATAAAATTGGGGTGTCAACTCAAGTTGCAACAGCGAGTTTAGCTTTATTTCTAGGTGACATATGTAGTAGTGTAACGCGTACAAAGTCGCGGGCAACAGCTAGTACAAAATAATTAGATAATTTGGTTAATCTAATTATTCTTTATGTTTATCACTAAAATAAACCAAATAATAACTTAGTTAGATAAACCAAGTGATCACTAATATAAACCAAATGATTACTTAGATAAACCAAGTGATCACTAATATAAACCAAATGATTACTTAGATAGATAAATCAAATGATCACTTAGTTAGATAAACCAAGTGATCACTAAAATAAACCAAATGATCACTTAGTTAGATAAACCAAGTGATCCAAATATTTTGAAAAACAGATAAATGCCATCTACCATGCTTCCCGCCTTTTTACGGTCGTGATTTCTCACCATTTATAAACACCCAAGGCAAAACGTTCGTCACGTGTACAGTAAACATAGTTTTATTATTTGTCATATGCATTAACAAAGTTCAAGATGGTCTATTAAAAGCAGTTTTATTGCCTACATATATATATATGTATATACCTAATGGTAAACAGCTAAAATTATAACTAACTATAACTATATAGCTATAACTGTAGTTGTAATGTTAAATGACATTTACATTGTATGACGACCTCCGTGGCGCCGTGGGCGAATACCCGGCTGAGACTCAGGAGGATCGATTCCCGCCGCGGCACATATCGTTGCATGATCTGCATATATTTGTTCCGGGTCTGGATGTTTTTCTATTTATTATAAGTATGCATTTACAAACAAAAATTGTATATAAGTATTTTATCAGTTATCTGGTTAAACAAGATAGGTTAGTACAAGCAATTTTCTACTTAGTTTGGGGCTAGATAGCGCTGTGTGAAATGTCCAGTAGTATTTATTTATTTATTAGTTCTACCTTCTTTTACTCATAGCTTTACCACCTCGGCTGGGTAGCGTTCGTGCCCTCAGTATCTTAAGACGATAGTCTTTGGTCAGTGTGTGTTACCAGTGATAACGTATGGTACAGAAAGTAGTCTAATTATGGGTATCATAAGAAGGCTCGCGGTCGCTCCGTGTGCAATGGAGAGGGCTATGCTTGGTGTTTCTCTACGAGATTTAATCAGAAATGAGGAGATGCATAGACGAACCAAACACAAAGGATTAGCAAACTGAAGTGGCGGCTGTTGGGGCAGAATAGTTCTCGAGTGGATTGGAGAGTTTTGTTAATAATTGACAAGACATACAAGAAATAAAACACGAAAGAAGATGGTGATGTAGCAATAACGGACCTTGACTTCTGACTCAAACAAGTAGGTAGGTACACAACAGAAGTCGAAGAATACAAATAAGGGGAACGCCTGGCTTAAGTCTGTGTTTCCTGATAACTAAAACCTAGGGGTCTTCAAGTCGCGAGTGAATAGGTTTCTTCTAGGCAAGCGTGTACCATCGTAAACTACGAGTACATCATCGCTTACCATCAGGTGAGATCCTATCATTCAAAACATGCATCGTAGGGCACGTTCCCAAGGTGCGTGACCTACGAGGTAATTACCCTAATATTATAAATAAATAAATAAATCTTTATTCATTTTTCATATTGCTAAGATTAACATTAGGGATTAATATCTACTTATAGGTAAGGTGTTATACATTGCCTGAACTAGGAAAACCTGTATCTCAGGCGAATAAGGCTGGACTAGGGTAACTTATGAATACTCAAATTAACAAAACTTAGAAACTATTTACATAATAAAAAAAAAAAAAATAACTAAATAAAATTAGTGCAAACATGGAAGGTATGAGTTTACGTACTATACAATATTTTAAATCTTACTTTATTACGGTTAGTAATTCCTCAGTTTCCTCGTAAGATAGATTGGATAGAGCAGACTGTAAAACTCTTTTACAGTTTGAGAAGTTGATTGAGTGGATGCTCAATTTACGATTTAGCCTGTTGTACATCAATGGTCCTAGGAACGTTAGAAATCTTGATGCAAAAGCATGCTTTACTGGGGTGTTGTTAGTGCGGACGATATCTTTTCGTCTTTTGTTGGTACTTTCAGTGCTATAGCGAAGTGCTCTGTGTTGTCTTAAAACTATGTTTAATATAATAATAATAATTTAGTAAAATGTGAATGTTTGTATGTTTGATTATTTATATGTTTGTTTGTTACTCAATTACATAAGAACATCCAAGTCTATTAGTAATTTTAAAACAAAAGTGCACACCCATTATCTGTCCTTGTGTTGAAGTTGTAGCTGCTTGTTAATTCATCATAACCACTTTTAGAGTTGCTTATTTAAATTAAATTTGTGTTATTACTGGTAATTTAGGTTTATAGTATGTAGATATGTTTTTAAATTTATATAGATGCACCGCCGTCATGTGTTACATTTTGATCCTGTCCATACAAAGGTTGTCTGGAAGAGATCGCTTTTAGCGATAAGACCGCCTATTGTACTAAATCTATTTGTAAGAATTATGTTCTGTATTTTACTTTGGTGTACAATAAAGAGTTATCTTATCTTATCTTAATTACGTCGTAACGGCTCAACCGATTTCGATGAAGTTTGGTATATACGCAGATTATAACCTGAAATACCACACATGCTACCTTTTACCCCATAAATCAGTCCTCAAGGGATAAAAATGGAGTGTTAAATCAAGTTACAAACGAAGATAGCTTTATTTCTAGGTTACCTACACATTTAGTAGCGTAACGCGTACGAAGTCACAGGCAACAGCTAGTACTTTGTTATAAGCGATGGTTACCACTTAGCATCAGATGGGGCATATGCTAGTTCCATCTCCAGGTCAAATAAAAAAAAATGCAACATGGCTGATATACTCAAATAAAACTGTATGCCTTGTAATGTAAATCACCTTTTCCATGTATTACTTACCATAACTGTACGTAGACTAGTTGCGAGTAAAAGATGAAAGAATCAAGTGAAATCACATTAACAATGGCGTTCCCACATGGTGGCGCCGTTCTGAGAAGTGACGGTGTCGACTCGCAGACTTTCATTTAAATTCGGAGACTTCGGAGTTACTCATTATAAGGTCAGGTTGCGGTAGGAAGTACTTGACACCGGTTATTGGTATTGATATACCTTACATGAACGTCATAATCTTACCTGCAACCTAGGGGTCTTCAAGTCGCTAGTGAACAGGCTTCTTCTACGCAAGCGTGTTCCATAGTCTGCATCGTCACAAAAATGATTAAAATGTAACTATTTAGGCGCAAGTTACGTCTAAAGTGTAATAAAGATAATTTAAAAAACCGCTCAAATGCTAGCCGGACTTGCGCACGAAGGGTTTCGTACCATTATCTATAAAAATGCCAAAAAAATCACGTTTGTTGTATGGGAGCCCCCCTTAAATATTTATTTTATTCTGTTTAACTGTCTAACTGTCACGGTTCATGAGAGACAGCCTGGTGACAGACGGACAGACTGACAGACAGCGGAGCCTCAGTAATAGTGCCGTTTTACCCTTAGGGTACGGAACTCTCAAAATGATAAAATATGGCGAATCAAATGGTATTCAATGAAATATTTCAACTTTGACTTTAACAACTAACTCGTCGATTATCAACGGAATGTGATACCAGCCGGTCGCAGTATCGCACTTCACTATATTGGACACCTCTTCCAATCGGCAATAACCCATCGGACGGTTTACACGGAATTCGAAAAATCTAAGGTATCATTTCGCATCATTCGATCGCAGGAAAGAGAAAGACGAGACGGTATCATACGCTGACGGCGACGGTGTACGCAGATGTCTAGGCTTACGTTACTATGCCTGGAAAACTACTATTACCGCAACATTGATGAAATGCGAGAATAGGAAATGCGTGTTTTACTGCAACACAAATTTGTGATAGGATTAGATAGATATATTCTATTGTACACCGAACAAAATTAAATAGTCAGAGAAATACACGAAAAATAAAGGTAAGAGGTACAATGGACGGTCTTATTGCTAAAAGCGATCTCTTCCAGACAACCAATTTATTTTATTTTATTGAAAAGACTAACAGCTACATATATAGAACAGGTATATAATTATGTTTTTAAAATTATACAGTCAATTAAATATTTCTCTATAGGTAAATAATGATAGTTCCTACAATTTGTCTATGTACATAAATGATAATTGGTAACATAATGAGTAAATGAGATATTCCGTTAAGTTAAATGTTTTTTTAAACTGTAATATATCAATTTTAATTTTAACCTGCCCAAAAAATAAAAATAATTAAATTTTCAAATTGATTCTTTTGTTTTTTAGGGTTCCGTACCTCAAAAGGTAAAAAAGGAACCCTTTGAAGACCACTCTCTTGTCCGTGTGTGTTTCCGTGTGTCACCACCTATTTTCTCAGGAACCGGTGGACCTAGCAAGTTGAATATTATACCAGATACTGAGGTCTATATTCCCTATTAGGTGTATAAAAATCAAGTTCCTGATTCAACACGATAAAAAGATATGGGCAAATTTACATATTCGCGAAAACTTGTAAGTACCAAAATTTACCTTAGTTTTCAACTTTTTTTATTTCTCGAAATTTTCCCTTTGTGCTGTAAGACCTTGCTTTTAACCTAAATGGACAATTCTAGAATCTTTTTTGAAGATTTTTTGAAGATGAAAATAACCTAGAATCACGCAATTTGGCAGAAAGCAAGGTTTTACAGCACAAATAAAGGGAAAATACCAAAAAATAAAAAAATATAGGAAGTCCCCATACATATGTACATAGTTGATGCCAATTAAGATAGCCCTCTGAGTTGTATGGGCGCTGATACAATTTAGAGGCATAGCTTAATCGGCACCAAATAAATAAAATTGTGCTCCCGTACAACAGCCATGTTTTTATGCCGTTTTTATAGATAATGGTACGGAACCCTTCGTGCGCGAGTCCGACTCGTAGTTGACCGGTTTTTAATTGAGAGCTTAATAAATTAAATTGTATTTATCTAGACCAATTTGCTGGATATGGTGAAATAGGTACTTATATAGTTATGTAGTTTTATCTATATTATACGACCATATAAAACTATCTATGCTTACTAGGAAACAGAGTCTGTAGGTACCTATAATTTTACAATACCTATAGGTAAAGATAAGGACAAATTTATTCGCTTGAACATAATGTGTAAAGGTCTTAATTAAGTAGGTATGTTTCAATTATATTCTGCCTTATATTCTAGAATGCAATCATATCAATAGATATCAAAAATCAATTTATATTTTATTGAAAATAAATACATATTCATTCATTCATTCATATATCAAAAGATACAACAATACAATATTAATAATTTAAAATAAAATCATCATAAAAAGGTTTGTAATAAAATAATGAATTAAAATTTAAATTAGGTATATAAAAATTAAATGTCAAAGATAGCCCTAAAATTATATTATGTCGTCTAGAAATTCCTGAATATTATAGTAACATTTTATTACTAATAATTGCTCAAATTTAGATTTAAATAAATTATCACTGAGCATTTTATATGCATTTGGTATTATGTTGTAGGTAACTTGCTCATTATTCTATAAAGCATCCTTAATCGACATAACCCATCCACAAGGTCGTAAAAGCAAATTCACCGTAAAGCAAAAAGAGCTATTATCAAAACGCCCCATTTGGTAACAGAGTATAACATGCCCTAGCAAAACGAACTATGTGTATATTTTTATTGTATACTCTTCCTAACTTCTATTTTTTCCACAGCATGATGGACTCTGGAGGAGCCAGCATCGAATCACCCCCCACCTACCACCGCTCCTACGAGCAATACGTTCAAGGCGGAGGAGTGGAAAACAGCGACTCCCCCCAGGACCAGACCTCCCCAGAGCTGGTCGTCTGGTCCACACTTCCGTACCCGGGCCTAGACTACAGGGCGCAGTATGATTACCACCGTGCCTATGAACCTAGGGATTACTCCCCCCAGCAGTACGGCAGGGCTCCGTTTACAACGAAGATGGGCCAGGCTAAAGCGCTGAAGGAGGCTAGAATACGAAGACCCATGAATGCCTTTATGGTGTGGGCGAAGGTGGAGCGGAAGAAACTGGCTGATGAGAATCCGGATCTACATAATGCTGATCTGAGTAAAATGCTAGGTAAGTCTTTTAAACTTATTTTAGTGTGTATTTGTGTGTAAATCTCCAATTAGCGATGGGCACTGCTAAAAGGCAGCATCAGACATAAAGTTTTATCTTGCCTCTAACGACTCTGTAGATTAGTACAATATTTATTACCCTGCGCGAGTTATAGCAGAGCTCTGAAAGAAGGCCCCCTAAAAGGTCCCTAGAAGGCTTAAAAAGGTTTTTTTTTAATTGTATTCTATTCTACAAACTGCAGTTCTTCGATTCTCTGTCTAAAATTAGTATGTAAATCTTTATGGCTTTTCTATGTATGCAAATGATATTTCTTATATTTTCTATCGGTAATGAATATTGGTTACTTCGACCATGCTCTGTGGTTCTTCGACTATATTCATAATTCTACCATTAAAACATAAAAAAACACAAGTTCACCAAAACAAAATACCTCCAAAAAGGTATAGCCGTGAGTCAGCAAACTCGCGCCTATTTGAAAGTCAAATGACCAATTTTTATTGTGCGTCTGAAGTTGGTTACAGTTCAACTCGTCTTAACTCGTGGATTTAATATTTACCCTCATAAACACCCAACGGCCATCTAGTGGGGGCCGTTCTACCAAAAAATGCTATTACCGAACATCTACGTCCTACTCTTCACTTTCTAGAACCTTTCTGCCCCAACGGCCGTCAGTTCTCCAAGCTGTTCAGTTTTGATGATAGCAAAGGTGATTATAAAGATAATAATAATATTATGTAATGTTTAATCACCATCATCATCATCATATCAGCCGTAGGACGTCCACTGCTGGACAAAGGACTCCCTCATTGATCTCCAGGAACTGCGGTTGGAAGCGGCCTGCATCCAACGCCGACCTGCGGTTCTTACCAAGTCGTCTGCCCATCTTGTGGGTGGACGTCCTACGCTGCGCTTGCCGGTCCGTGGCCTCCACTCGAGAACCTTTCGGCCCCATCGGCCATCTGTTCTGCGCGCTATATGGCCTGCCCATTGCCACTTCAACGTGCTAATCCGTCGGGCTATGTCGGTGACTTGAGTTCTCCTACGTATCCCCTCATTTCTGATTCGATCCCGTAGAGGAACCCCGAGCATAGCCCTCTCCATAGCTCGTTGAGCGACTCTGAGCTTATTCATAAGGCCAATAGTGAAGGACCACGTCTTGGTTCCATATGTCGTCACTGGTAACACATGGTAATGTGTAATGTTTAATAAGTTAGGTAAATATTAAACACTAGATTTTCCGTGCATTTCAAAGACTAAATACTTTATTAATATATCGTGAGTTAGTATATATCTTTAGCCATGGCATATTGTTTGCAACGATTTATCATACTAGGTACTTTAGTTAGACACGTGCTATACACACGCTTCGGAATATGTATTTAAATCCAAAAGAGGTCATTGTCCTCACTTACACAAACGTGTAAGTTGTTTTACGACTTTTAGTAATTCCGTTTTTTTTAACACTTGATAAAAATCCGCTGTTTTTAAGGAAAGTCAATATAAAAGCTGCGTAAGCTGCATTCTTTGTTACCACAAAGAAAGATAAGCACTGTTTAACGCGAGTTTAAAAAATTCCTTACCAATTTTTGTTAAGGATTTTTTTAGACAGTGTTTAGCGGCGGTTTAACTTTTTTGTGGTAAAACCCCCGAATATTTTGTACGTCATGTTTATGTTTTGTCCTAAAGTCACACACAAGTTTATGTTTCCTTTTGTGAAAAGATGTTCATTTTCATAGACAGACAGACATACAACCAACGTAGACTTCATAATTATTATAATCATAGTATTTATATTGTTTAATATTGTATGCTTATTCGCTGATTATGAAGGATCTTAATTATAAATGTTAATTTTATCATCTGGTGCTATGTATTTGTACCCATTTTCGTATTAAATAAATTATATGAGATGTATATAACATTCGCGCGTGAACGCTTAAAATGCTCACTTTGGCTTTTCGTCAAATATACGCAGCTGGCACTAAAATAGCCTGTCCATATTTTAAATAACATTTAAAGTAATATCTCCTATTATGACCGATGTGTTTGTAATTATGGCGACTCTACTTTCTCCAAGATAAGACGGTTGACGTGAACTTAGTAGGTAGGTACAGTTGCTATGCAATGTAATGAAGTCTTGTACAGTCCAGAACAAAAGGGGTTAGGAACTAGTAAGTTAGTTAACTGTCAGTATTATCTGAAATCGTTGCATCTAAAGGTTGCGTGGAATACAGGATGTTTGGTAATATACTGACGATATTCAAGTGACGGTTTCTCAAAACATAAAAAAATACTTCTCTAAAAAAACTACTAGTTGCATTATCAAATTTTAAAGAAAATCAACTAAGTTTAGGTTAATAGTTCGATATAAAACTTACTGCCTACTCTCGCAATCGACATCCAAAAATAAATGCCGATTTGATATGTTTTTCGGAAATGACTGCGGGTTTTGGGTTAGAAAGGGACAACAAGAGATATCTCGAGACGTCACCAGCACAGTATCTGTCGTTAGATGGCAAGCATTATGCAATAGTGCAACATATGTTTAATAAAGTGTTTGTTTTTACATGCCTTATGTTGGCATGTAAAACAAACACTTTATTAATTTTACATTTCTATGGTAAACATTTCACAATTTTTTTTATTATGCTCATCAAAATAACCTATTTTATTTTTGTGCGTATATTATCAAACACTATATATCGCTCGTAAACGGTAAGATCGCAAAAACAGGTTTTTCTGATTTTGATCGCTAGTGTTACAAACAATCAATTAATATATAAAACATGTAGATTCCTAGAGGAATTTAAGTGATGACTAGTGATCGGCGTAGGTAGTGCTATTCACGGGAATTTGTGACCGTTAACTTAACATGGATATACCTTCTAAATCCCGGGAAATATATTTTTATTTTATAAAGTAATTGTAGTTCTACACATGACGACACATCAATCCACCCGTTTCGCGTATAATCAGATCCCGCCTATTGACCAGTAAGTAATATGGCAAACAGCACTGTGCGGGACTAGTCTTAACCAGTTAGTAGTCTAATATTTGTCGTCGTGCATACTCACCATGAGTATCATCTTAAACAGTTTAATTTCATTTATATCGACATTCAGAAATATATTCCAGGGAATCAGGGAATAAATTCCGGGGCATATCCATATTAACATATCATCCAGATTCATTGACCCAAAATAGCACTACCTATGCCGATCCCTAGTGATGACACAGAAAACCCAATAACATGGAAATAAATTTATATAAATAACCATTATTTATCGAAGTTTCCAGTTACGTATTTATTAATAAAACAATATAATTTAATGAACAAATAGTGCAGTGTATTTTCTTATTTTTTGCGTCATTTTGTACTTATGATATAAATGGGATTTAAGTGCTAGTTTTGAGTCATTAATTACGATGATTTTGATGTCAAATAGATGACGTTTGAGTCTTTATGACGTACAGAGAATCATCAAAAATACCTTTATAACCTACGTTGAGTGTCATCAATTTTGGATTCAAATTCCGGCCTTACACCAATGGATTTTTCTAAAGTAATGTAATTATTAGATATCTGTTGTTTTTAATTATAATGTATTTTGTATTGTGTTCTGTAAATCACGAGTTTAATCATTTTTTCATGAACTCAAACTCTGTGGTTAATTACCTGTCCTGCAAATAAAGCATCTGAACGAGCACATGCTACATTACTGCACAGCCACAAACGATACCAGACTGAGAGCGGTTCTGCAAAGGGTCTTCAAACCCTCATCCTCCATCAATAATGCTGCCATTAATCCAAAGTCCTGCTTCGTTACTTCAAGGAGTTAACCCCAGCCGGCTAGGTTAAAAGGGGAGTATAATGCACAATACACGCCAGTCCGGGACTTCAGCGCAGGCAGATCTTATTCCCCCTAGAATTAGAAAGCATCTTGAAATAAATAAAGTTCCGCTTGGGAGGATCTTCGCGGCGGAGGGTCGCTTTCTTTCTTTATTTCGTCTTCGTCTTCCTCGCGACATTCGTCGCCTTTCAGGGAATCAGAAGGGTGCCGCAGAAATTGGCTTGAAAAGGTTATTATAGTGCTGAAAGAAGCTATCAGCCTCCGGTGTATCGTTGCCTCCGCCCTGGATTATACCTTTGAGGGTGGCGAGTGATGTAATAATAATAATAAATATTGCTGTACATTTCACACAGCGCTATCTAGCCCCAAACTAAGCAGAGCGTGTACTATGGTAACCAGATAACTGATAAAATACTTTTATATATATATTTTTTTTTTTGTAAATACATACATATAATATGTAGAAAAACAACTAGACCCGGAACATATATCTGTAGATCATGCAAATATT
The DNA here is from genome assembly GCA_918857605.2 of Philereme vetulata. Lineage (NCBI taxonomy): Eukaryota > Metazoa > Arthropoda > Insecta > Lepidoptera > Geometridae > Philereme > Philereme vetulata. The sequence goes on along the minus strand of OU975422.1, from coordinate 7,733,296 downwards.
TGTTCGGAATCGTGGCGAGAATCGAACCCATTATCTCCTGCGTCACAGCCGGTTATTCGCCCACTGCGTCGCAGAGGCCGTCGGTACGCGGTAATGGTTTTGTAGTTTATAGCGTTTACTAATTTTCGCTATCGGTGGAGGTTGGCGAGCCGCTGCCGCCGACTTCGTCTTCCGCCAGCTTGCTCGTCTGATGGCTCATCCGCTTTCGCATATTTTGTTATAAGATGATTTTAACGGCGTTATCACACTGGCGATTGGCGCGTTTCCTTCGAGCGAGGTTATCAACGTGCTCGCGGCGAGCACGTTCACAAATCACCTCGTGGTAAATACAAGTTAAAAATTCATGGGCACTAAAAATCATCATACCAGCCATAGTACGTTCACTGCTGATCACAGGCGTCACCCAACGGCTCCCAGAAACTTGTCGGAGTCATCCTAGATAACTGTTCGTGGTCTCCGCGTCAATTCTTTGAGCTATATTCCCCGGCAACTGCCACTTCAGCTTGCTTATCCTCTGGGCTGTCAGTGATTTTGGTTTATCCCTGCATTTGTGATTCGATCAAAAAGAAACTCCAAGTTCTCTCAGCACGCTTAGTTACCTTAAGCCTTCTTATAAGGCCTATACCGAAAAATGACCTAGTGATTTACAAAAGTAACGGTTTGAAAGCGTTGTGTGCGTCATATTACTAGGATAGAGATTATGGCGAGTCATTATGGCCGGCGTGGGTGGTGCGATCCTATCGCTGTAATGAAATAAACGAAAAAAAATGCCTTTGAACTTTTTGACAACGTTACATTTATGTTTCACCTCGGTGGCGACGTGGGTAACTTACTGAGACGCAAAAGATTCGATTTCCGCTGCGGGACGAGGTTCGATTTCCGCTGTCATAAGTCATTTATTCTTTGCTGTTAATGTGTTACAAACAGGGTTAGAAAAAAACTGTTTTTTTACATTTTATAAAACAAACAGATCAAAATGTTTTAAACAGGTGTTTTTTTTCCTAAGTTAGTTATCATCCATTTTTAATTGATTAAGCCTGATATAATTCACTTTTATACTATTTTAAAAACTGCATTACAAAAATTGATCTATTGATAATTGATAATTGAGCGTACATTTTATTTCTCTCTTCCTCTCATAGCCAGTGCATGTTATATGTATATATCTCAGTCAGTAGTTCGTTTGCGAGTTTGCTAGCGGTTATTTCTTGATTATTTTTCGTAATTTCATTTCGTTCTTGAACAATTTTATAAATTAATATTTTGAAAAAGAAGTTTTACTGCAGTCGTGAAGTCTAAAGCACTCGTTTTTTACACTACTAAACGGCCTGACCGATTTCGATAACATTTGGCATATATTCGCCCGCTGCGCCACGGAGGTCGTCGAAAAAACACTAGAGATGGGATTATCAATCGAAAATTTGGCCATCAATTCATTGATAATTATTGGAGTCACCGGGTGGTTGTTTCAGTCGTCGTTATCATCATCATCATAATTTATTTTTTAATAAAACAATATTTGAGTGAATAACAATAATATGTGATGGAAGTTATCGATGGTAATAATCCGCCCAATCGGGCATAGGTATCCCCAATGTTTAAGAGCTATTGAAACGATTCTGAATTCAATGCGCTAAGCAATAAAACCACTTATTGCAAGTCGGTATTTTCATAATCATTTTATAAATTAATTTACCTACTATGCATGTACCATTAAGGAAAATATTTTAATGACATTTTTAACAAGACCGGTCAAGGACGAGTTCGACTCGCACACTGTTTCTCTGTGTCTGTTCTGTTCCGTGTCTACCTATAATGTAAATTTAGTAGCGCCATCTAGTTACGTGACTCGGAATCCAAGTAAAATTTGAAGTCAGATTTTTTATAGTATATTATGATACAAGTGAGCTAAGTTGTTCATTGTACACGAGGCTGTGGGTTGCAGCCCGAGCCGTAGGCGAGGGCGTAAATCAGCGGAGTGTCTAGTGAGTAAGTTGCTCACGAGTTTCATACGCACTTTTTCAACACACTTGCGAGGAAAAACAAACATGCATTGCATAAAATTGAATCGTTTAATTATTAAAACAATTGGTGAATAATATTCAAAACGATGTTGGATTGTATTTGATGGCGATTTCACAGTTTGTGTTACATTGGTACTTGCCACTTCTTTAGTACCTTCATTTACTTCTTGTGTAAATGTCGGCGACAAAGGTAAATCATACAAATTACTGGACGAGATGTACATTGTTGTGGGTTACAGTACGTTTTGATATCAACACAATGTTTGAGCTGCTTCTTAACATGGAATATATGCACCACAGGGAGCTGGGTTTGTATGTATTGGCGAGTTCAGAGAAATACGTCAAAACACATTTTCAGAAAATGACTGGGTTTTTTTGTTGCTTTTCCATAGTATGAATCTATCGTAAGCAGCTAAGTACTTTGCTCTAGATTTTGCAGGTTTATGCTTTCATTTGCATTTTGTGCTGCATTTAGTATTTCTGGCGGGGTTAAATCTATCAATTGTTAATCTTTTGTATTAATACTTGACATTTTTACAGTTATTTACCACACAGCAACAAATACAATACAGACAAAAAATGGGAAATGGGGAATGGCGCGTGAATTTTTTTTTTGCACGCGCCAAATGTAAGTTGATTGATTACATATAGCCATACAACCTACTTCAAAATTATAATTTTAGTGATAAAATGCAAATATTTTATAACAAATTATTGTGAATTATAAATAATTTGATAATAATACCTAAATGTTTTTTTGTCGTATTTAGGGATACATTTATTTATTCCAAAAATGAAAATAGATTTTCAACGGCATAAAACTTTTTTCTTGTTACAAAAAAACTGTATTACCCTGTTAAATTGAAAATGCTCTGTTTACTCGCATATAATTTGCAGTTAGGTACTTACTTAACTTTGTAGGGATAATTATATTATGCACTAGTGTGTAATATTATTACGCACGCGTGTGTTCTAGTTCGGTTTATGGTTATGGCCCTAATAACAATGTAATAAGGCTCTCTTTACGAGCAAGTGTGTTGAAAAAACTGTTCTATATTCATAGTCGAAATGTAGTTTTTGAAGTTGAGATAATCGGATGGACAGACGGACAAAGTCGCACCTTATAGGACCCGTTTTACCATTTTAGTCCAGAACCTTTAAATTATTACTAATTTACTGAAGCTTACCTAACTTACTAAATTTACTAGGTATAATTAAATTTCACTAATGAATCGTTACCTTCTCAAACTTAAAAATAAAAATATCACCAATAAAGCCCAATAATAAATAAAATAAAATACTTTTGTACATCATTTATTTGACTACCTACGTGGCGCAGTGGGCGAATAGCCGGCTGAGACGCAGGAGGTAGCGGGTTCGGTTCCCGGCTTTGTTTTGTATTATTATGAATAATTTTCAAATCCCTTTGTTAAATTTTCACGACTAAACGGCTAACTGATTATGATTGAGACTTGAAACCTAGGCTACTTTTTATTGTCATACCACGCATGGGGAGGCCTCGGCGCAAGCTTGTATTTGACCGAGCGAAGCGAGCGGTTTCGAGATTGACCAAAATGCTTTTGTCCGTCTGTTAGTCTGTCTGTTCTCGTCTACAGCTCGCATTTTTAACCAATTTGACGTAACTTGGCACACAAGTTCCTCGCTTTATTTAAATATTTTAGTCCATCGCGACTTTGATTCGGGGGAAAATATGGGGAAAAGGGAGGAAGTTTACTGTAGCGTTATTTATCGACAGAATTCAATCAAATTTGAGAGCCACACTAAGGACTTTATTCTACACAAGATGTTGCGAAAAAAAACCCAAAAAAGAGAGAGTGGAGGGGAAAAGGGTGGGGAAGTTGGCTGTAGCGTTATATAGGGACGGATATAATTTTTTGAAATTTTTATGAAAATTTATACCTACCTACGTCAGGCTACGCCTTCGCGAGACGAACTCAACACCAGATTCGACCTCCTAGGACCAAGGGAACGCGAGTAATCGCTAAGCCTTTGGGAAAGGGGAAGGTGTCTGTGTAGAACTACTAGTTTTAAAAGCTTGAACTTTCTGCTTGAATATGCTAAATACCCCATTACCTAAGACCTTCATTACACGTCTTATCAATAACAGTGGCCTTGAAACCCCACCATAATATCAGCTAAATTGCACACCATTTAAGGGGGACAGCACTCAGTTAATGACATCCTTGTATTACCGACCGCGGTGTACATACGTATGGCTCTTAATTAAATGGTTACCCCATAACTAGACACCTGAATCATTCTAGGACCATAGTATAAAATCCAGTATCTCAAATCTCATTACTAGAAAAGAATAATCTTTTATTTGTAACAATAAAACACACAATAAACAAAAAATGAGTGTGCTTTAGACCACACGACTGAAGTAAAACTTCTTTTTCAAAATATTAATTTATAAAAATTTCAATTACAAAATTGTCCACGCGTCTGTATGTCGATAAGTCTAATGTTAATTCTGGACAGACGCAACTCGCACTCGCACATTAACGTTTATAAATATACGAAACGTAACTCTCTCTCTTTCTATCTTCACTAACTTATATCTATCTCCCTCGCAACTTCCGTTCGCACTTTTCGTAACGCATTCACCAGCTTACTCCCCAAGTCAAGCGTGCGTAAAGAAGTTTTACTTCAAAAACACATTTTGCTGAGAAACTTTTGTTCATTTCAATATTTATTTAATATACGACGTTTATCACGATCGAGTGAGTGTGTCTCAGATATTGTGAGGGTATTTAATTAGTTATGTATACCGATGTTATGTTAGTTATGTTTAGTCCCCTATTGTATTTGTTTTTGTTGAACTTAAACTTTAAAATGAATGTACCTAGTATTTTTTAAACTTTCGCGATCACTGTACATAATTATTGATTAAAACGGGTATTTATCGCGTATGTACCTTTTTTATTTGTTATCCCGACGTTTCGGCTGTGTTACAACAGTCATGGTTTCGGGCTGACTGATAACGTCGTCGAACGTCGGGATAACAAATAAAAAAGGTACATACGCGATATATACCCGTTTTAATCAATAATTATGAATGTACCTATTTTATAATTTGTATTTTTTCTTGTGGTAGTTTTAGATATAGCGTTTTAGATTCATTTTGTAAAGTTATATTTAAGTGTAAATAATCACGTACATCGGGGTGAGAGCGATCCGCTCCGCACTGCGTCTCTCCTCGGCTATCTACGCGCAAGTTGGCAGGCTAATGACAAGTCGAATATTGTTGGCCTAAGCAGTGTTGCACTGGAAAGTGCAGCGTAGGACGCCCCCCCCCCCCTAACCCCCCACTAGATGGATAGATGAATCGATAAAGGCTGCTGGGAGCCGTTGGGTACAGGCCGCATAAGATCGGTCGCTCTGGAAATATATAGGGGAGGGCTATGTTCACGAGTGGTCGTCCTTTGGCTGATATTTTTTTTTATTAAATTCAATAAAAATTATTTGTGACGTAATTATGTCCGTATTATGGTCATTGATGATAGCCAAGCGCTTGACCACTACCTCACCTGGTGGTAAGTGATGATGATGATGATGAAACAGCTTTATTCTGGTTAATCACGAGAGCATATTATTTTAAATAAGAGTGCCGCACTGGACCTTTCGATTTAGTAAAGTTCGCTGTGCTTGAGTGACTTTTCTGTGACAAAAATCTCGCGAAGTTGCTTCACTGTAACTATATACTGTGGTAGGCTGGTTGGACCAATTTGAATAAAAATTTATATTCTAATTAAAAGATCTAAGAATCTGGTTTTTATTTTGTAAAAGGAATGATGATGGCATGAGGTGTCAAATTAATGGGGTCTTTTTACAAACAAGACCTGTTTTATTTACATTACCTAATTGATGGTTTATGGTGTTGTTGGATCGGTATTTACATGTTTGTACTCGTAGGCTCTATTTTAGTTTTTTGAAAATAGTACTTTTTAACAGTGCTGTACGTCATTTCATCAAAATCGATTCAGTAGTTTGGTTAAGTAGGTTATATTTTTGTTAAAAAGTTACTAGTTAGTATCTATGTACACCATTACACCCCAGGTATTATACACTCAGTCCATTCCATCCAAAGGTTGTCTGCTAGAGATCGCTATTTAGCGAGACTGCCAATTGTGTATCGCATAGTTTTACGTTCTTTTTAATTGTATTGTTATCTGGGGTGCAATAAAGTATTATATAGTTGTTATATTTTTTATTAAAATTTGAGGGGCCACCAACTAAAATCGTGAACTACGAATGATTGTATTTTGTTCACGCCATAGTAACGTCCAAATATGCATGACATTTAAAGATTCATGCAAATTTTTCCAATACTAAATGATTTTAATTAAATTGATGTATTTTCGGGATAGTACCAAGTCCCGCAACACGCCAAATTGTCTAAATAACTCAACTTTAGAAATGATAATTTCGTCTTTAGCGTGAATGTAATAAGAAAGTTGGTAATTAACGAAATATTAATAGAAGATTTTTTTTTTTAAAAGTAAGTTCTAATTTACACTGGTCTTAATGTATACAATATAATGCTTTAATCATTATATCAGTTATTAAATTAAACCAGATCATGTCCTTTTGTCCAAAATTACATACATAAAATAATTTAAACATAAATAATAATAATAAAAAACCGACAATAAAAGGAAATAAATCACAATATATCTAGGTACACAGTAAGCTGACCTCGCATTGTGTAGGCTTTTCGTGGAATGAGAGGTCAGATTATACTGGAATTGTATAGCTTGATGTGTAGCCGTGTGTACTACTTACAATTTAAAATTAAAATATTCAATAATGGTATGAGAACATTCAATAATAGTATTTTTCAAACTTTCGCGATCACTATACATAATTATTAATTAATTACTGATGTAGGATATTACCACATACGCGATAAAGACCCGTTTAAATCAATAAGTAAGTAAAACAGTAAAAAAAAGTTTATTTTGCACCACGAGCGTACATTTAACATTTAAATTAATTTTTTTTTTTTTTAAATTAATTAATTTTTTAATTAAATTAATTTACATTTAACAAGGGAATATATTGGTAATATGAAAGCAAAAAGGGTCGCCACGCAGCATTATGCTGTACTCGTAGTAGCATAAAATTTACACCACTACAGCGCTGGTCTTCCGTGGTGCCATTGCAATTATTATTAGTAATTATTTAGATAATAACCATTTATTAATTCGGCGTGTAAATAAAGTCCTCTGTAAATCTTTTAATGAGTCTGGTAATTCGTTTAGTTAACAACAGAATCGCCACCAATGTTCAGGAAACAAGAACCCTTTATCTTAAATAGATATTAATCAGTGTAAAACTTTGACATTCGAACTATGCTCGGCGTTCGCATTATTCTCCTAACGATGTGTGAAAATAGTAGTCCACATTTTTATACTTAAAGGAGCTTGTAAGCGAGCAACATTTACACGGCAACGTATTGCCGGCAACTATTGTCGGCAATCGTTCGTAAAGCTCGTCAATCAAACTAATATTATAAATTCAAAAGTAATTATGATTATCTATCTGTCTGTTTGTTTCGTTTTCACAGCTAAACGGCTTAACCGATTTCGATGAAATATGATAGATTATGGCATTGAGACAAAGGTTACTTTTTATTGACAAACCACGCGAACGAAACCGCAGGTGTAAACTAGTATTGTCATAATTTGCAGTTATATTTAACACAATAATGCCGATACATAAATCTATTTTCAATGTTTCTTTTTACGTCTCAACTGCTCTTTTTAGTAACAGTGTTTTTTTAATGTTACCAAAATCTATAATAAGTTACCGACTGATATTAAAATATGCATTGATTTTATACCATTCAAAACAAAGCCATTTACATATCTAGTAGACAATATATTTTATGCAATACAAGAATTTTTTGGCGCTAACGATTATTATTTGTCAATTTTAACACTCGAATACTTAGTTTGACATTATTTTCTTTTCATTTGTATTATTATATTACTATTAACAAATTAAAACCTAACATACCTATAACATTTTGTTCAAATTTGTACTCCTATAGCAGATAACATTGCATCTTTGTAACATCCGTAACAACATGTGTGTCACAAATATTGAAATAGAGATTCAAATTCAAATCATGGGTTATTTATTAGTAGCAATTAATTATTAATATTATTTGAGGAGGACGTTGCACGGGAACTGGTGGGCAATAGATTAAGTATGCAATGCCGGTCAGTAATTATAATGGTGTTTGAAATCGCCGGCAACACGTTGCCATAGAAATATTTCCCGTTTAAGAGCACTATAACAGCACATAAGAATGTTGCTATGTGTAATTCGCGACAGCTAATAAATAAAATAATGATTACAAAGTGTATGACTATTACGTCCATAAAAGAGTTCTATTAAGATGGAGCTTTAAGTTATACAAATAATTTGAGATGGTTCGTCTATTTATAAGTTTTATAAATATCACATTCTGAACAATAATTAACTCAGTTTTTCGGAAGTAAAACTTCGCTTGACTTGGGGAATAATCTGGTGAATGTGTTACGAAAAGTGCGAACGGAAGTTGAGAGGGAGATATAAGTTAGTGAAGATAGAAATAGAGTGAGTTACGTTTCGTATATGTTTAAACGTTAATGTGCGAGTGCGAGTTGCGTCTGTCCAGAATGAATATAGACTGATCCGACCTACAGACGTGTGGACAATTTTGTAATTGAACAATTTTATAAATTAATATTTTGAAAGAGGAGTTTTACTTCAGTCGTGTGTTCTAAAGCACACTCGTTTTTTTACTTTTCCTTATGTTTTAGTAAACTGATAATTAATCAATATGTTTTATTAAAATAACTTTATTTACAATAAAATACAGAAGAAACAGTTGAATCATCTAAAGACCGTTGCACACGATCTATAGATAGCTCAACTACTCCAGATCAGCGAAAAGTGTCCTCACGACACTGGCTGCATTGCCTCAAAAGCGACATGATGAAGTTAGCTGATCAATGTCTCTCAAGTTTCCGTGAAAACTCATAACTATATTTATTAATTTATCGTTCATTTTACAAACAAAGAGTTGTGGCGTACGAAATGAAATCTTTAGCTATTTGTGTTCTGTTACGCCAAAGAAGTATAACTTCATACTTGCGTACATAAGTACACACATACATTTTTTTTCCAACCTATATTATCCCACTGCTGGGCAAAGGTATCCCCTAAGTCTTTCCAACTGTCTCTATCTTGTCTTGTAAAATAAAGGTATATTATTTCAGTTCTATATTCTTCTTATAGCAGAATTGGGCCCCATTTTGAATGCTAAACCTAGGAGCTAAAGTTCATTTTACGTTGAAAGTCAATGTAGAGTGAGGCAGACGTCGAGGGCCATACCGAGAGTAAGGTAAAAAGTAGCCGTTAGCCCAAAATGGTGGTCACCAGTCGAGCCAAAAACGGAGTTTAGTGGCAAATATCTGAGATATGCTGCTTTGGTAATCTTTACTATAATAGCTAACTAGTGAAAGGAAGGTTTTATGACAATACTAGCTTATGCCACATAATCTATATATTAATACGCGAAGAGAAATGTTTTAAATCAAATCAATATATTTATTGGGAATATGGGTTAGTAACAGATGGTTAGTGATACAGTTTAAGTTCGTTCATAATCAGTGTTTATCGCATGCTATTTTAGTCAGCGTTCTATCATAAGTAAACTAAATTTAATATTATTTACAATATTCAACATGTCAGCTCTTACGTTAAAATTGAAAAACAATAATAAAATGTTACATTTTATAAAACTATTCAAGGGATTTATCGCTAAGAAACTCATTTATATTGTAAAACCAGCTCATGTCCGCGACTTCGTACGCGTTACACTACTAAATGTGTAGGTAACCTAAAGCTGAACTCGCTGTTGCAATTTGACTCGGAGCCCATTTTTTCCCCCATGGGACCTGATTTAGGGGATAAAAAGTAGCCTGTGTTAATCCAGGCTATATTCAACATCCAAACTTTCGCATTTATAATATTAGTGGGAAGCCTTTTTTATGAGTATTATTTTCAAGTTTCCCTTGAACAGATTGAGACTGGGAGCATCCAGTACATACTCAGGTAGGTAGAGGTGGTTATATATATATATATATACGTGAAGCCATACAAATCACACTCTGATTAAACAAGGCTGTGTTTTTACCCATTTTTAAACTTATTGCGCGCATGGAGGAATGTGAGATTTGGCATAGAGTAGTTCACGTGGAAGAAGGAGGGGTGAATGCTAAACGAAAGGTTTTTTTTAAATTAGTTATAGGGGAATTTCGATCACTGCGCACTGGCAACTTGACTATGAATACCCTGAAAATCAACCCTGACTCCGTTACAAAAGAAAAATATTAACCCCTGACAAACAATGAGGTGTGTTATAACTTTGATGCCTATGTATATCTGTGGCATCGCAAACGGGTAAACACTAATACAAAATATAATACAATTAGGTACCTCGATACTACAATCTAGGTATACTAATATTATAAAAAGGAAAGATTTGTATTTTTGTATGTTTGTAACGAGTAAACTTAAAAAACTACGGGTCCGATTTCAAAAATTCTTTCACCATTAGAATGCTACTTTATCCTTGAGTTATATATGTTATACTTATTACTAGAAAAATTAGGGATCCCTTCTAAAATTTGAATAATGTAATCCAAAGTGTAAAAAAAATGTCCATCCATTAATAAATAAAAGTAACATGACACAGTAGATTTAAAAGATACATCACAATTATTATTACAATATTATATTCTAACTGTTCACAAGATAGCAAGCAAAGAAGGATCAGGTCAAAGCTTCCTAATGATACTAAAATAAAACAATTTAATACACGTTTTACGAAACTAGTTCGGTAAAATCTCATGTTTTACCCAATAGTACAAAATGCATAGATTCTCTAGAACTAGACAATCCGTCACGCGCCAAATTCCACGAACATTACCGCCGATGCATACTCGAAAACATTCTACGAACCAACAAAAGGCCCGACATACTGCCACGAAAAAAAAACAACTCACTTAGAATAACTGCATACAGAAACAAATTACACGAAAAGTAGCCCGTTAATTTGGAGCCATATATGGCTCAGACCGCGCGCTTGAGTCGCACGCCTCTCATAACTGAGTTTTATGAGTCCTTCATAATTGAATGGTAGTGAATGCGATCAGAAAAACAAAACAAACGAGTGTGCTTTAGACCACACGACTGAAGTGAAACTTCTTTTTCAAAATAGTAATTTATAAAATTATTCAAGAACGAAATGAAATCACGAAAAATGATCAAACGAACTACTGATATATATATATATATATATATATACATATTTCATACACTGGCTTGAGAGGAAAAGAGAAAGAAAATGTGCGCGCGCACCTCTCTCTCTTTTGCTCCTACAGTAATATACGAAACGTAACTCTCTCTCTTTCTATCTTCACTAGCTTATATCTCCCTGTCAATTTCCGTTTGCACTTTTCGTAACGCATTCACCAGCTTACTCCCCAAGTCAAGCGTGTGTATAGAAGTTTTACTTAAAAAATATAACTTGTGTCTTGTGTGCTTGTATGCGTGTCAGCGAAAATTAAACGTGGCGTGTGTGCCACCAAACAATGTTGCATAATTGCCTTGTTTTGTGTCCCACGTTTCAACCGAATCGAACAAAAATCTGTTCGTAACTTCTGCTCTTCGTTTAGTTGTCTAAGACAGCACAGAATTTTTATTCTGACGACACCATCAACTGCACTCTCGATAAACAAACTTAAAACAGGCAAATTACAGTTTAGTTTTCTTTGACAGAACTAGACTAGGGCCTAGGACATAAGTAGTGCATATTGAATCTAAACTCGCTATGATAAAGCTTATTTTACGTCAAATTATATCGATAGTGACATATCCACTTACTATTCCAATCACACTCCAATAATAATACAATTAATTCTGTTTGTCACATCTATACATACCGCATATTCAACACACAACGGCCTTATTAGCAATATCATAAGGTCGGGAATCGTTTACATAATTGAAGATGGCAAATTGATGTGGTCGTAAAATCGATCTAATAAGGGGGGACGATATGGGAGGTTGTCTCTGAGGAAAAATCTAGATCTTATTTCCTGGAGACCAAGGCTATCAGGTGTAACTTACACTGTGAGTATTATTTTATGCGACCTGGAGTAGAAACAAGCATAGGGCCTTATATTCTCAGTGTAGTCTCAGTTTAATTTATTCGCAATTAATACATATTGTGTCGGAACATTTGGTACAGTAAATATATATATATATCGGAACATTTGGTACAGTAAATATATATATATATATATATTTACTGTACCAAATGTTCCGACACAATATGTATTAATTGCGAATAAATTAAACTGAGACTACACTGAGAATATAAGGCCCTATGCTTGTTTCTACTCCAGGTCGCATAAAATAATACTCACAGTGTAAGTTACACCTGATAGCCTTGGTCTCCAGGAAATAAGATCTAGATTTTTCCTCAGAGACAACCTCCCATATCGTCCCCCCTTATTAGATCGACTATATATATATATATCTTTTAGAATGAATAAAAGATAATAAAAATAACTATGGTAACAAAATAACGTTATTATTTCCATGATAATTAACTAAAATGTTAGATCATATGATAATTGATAATAAAAGAAGATAAAAATAATTTATAGATAAAAAAAAATATATAAAATACAATAATCATAACATATCAAAATTCCAAAATAATACCTACATTAGGTACAAATAATAATCTTACTAATATTATAAACGTGAATGTTTGTATATATGGATGTTTGTTACTCTTTCACGCCGGAACGGCTGAACCGATTGCGATCAAATTTGGTATATACGTAGATCATAATCTGGATTAACACATAGGCTACTTTTTATTGGCAAACCACGCGTGCGAAGCCGCGGATTTGTCAGCTAGTATTTAATAAATAAAAGTTTTGCGTCAGGTAATTAGAGACTTGTCCTTACAAAATTTAAGGTTTTAAAGTCGATAGGCAAGTTATTATAAAGCTTTGCATAACACACTGGTGCTGAACACTATATTCTGCAATTCTCAGTCTAGGAAAAAAGTAATTTTTTAAATTTTATCTTCTAGTGCTCTCTCTAACTGCCCTTTCTTCGTTAGTTTCAAGCCTATTTTGGTGTTTTACTAGATCTGTAAGAAGAACCAAGATGTGTAAACAAGAGACAGTGAGTAGGCCAAGTCTAATGAAGTGATCTTTGCATGAGTCTGTTTGCGGTATTAAGTGGTGACCATGAACAAAGTACTGCCTGTGAAACAGACTCAGTGTTACGTCCATATCATTTTGCAAACTGGGTTGCTGTAGGCGATTTCAGTAAATTGCCGTGACGATTCACTTGCACTTAATATCATTCTATTTATGAGTTACGTACTGAACGTTACACAATCTTTATTTATTTATTTAATAATACTTAGATTCACAGTTACATTGCCGTATATCATACATTTATTAACATAATACTGAACTTAAACCAAATTTAATCTACATTATGTAATACTAAACTTTTATAAATTTGACGCGGCAAAGTAGCCCGCCAGTTAACTTTAATATACCTATTATAACAAAAAATTTAGAAAAATAAAAAATTACAAGAAATGATTTACAACAAATAAAAAATGTGTATTAAACATTTTTGAACAACATTTTATTAGAAAAAGCCGAGATGCCTACTATAGGTAAGAGTAGTAGAGTGCCTTGTGAAAGGGCTCGCCCGGGAACTAGAATAGAGTTATATTTTATTAGCAATATATAGAGTTAACACATAAACAATTTAAATAAATAACTAAAGTAAAAAAACACATAACACAAAACATATCTAAACAAAAGTGACTAAATTAAAGTACAACCGCCGTACCCATTTCTGCCTCCAAGCAGCATTGCTGTGTTTCGGTTTGAAGGGTATGGGTTGCCGGTGAAAGAACAAACAGATGAGGCTGTACACCTGTATGCCTCAAGTCGATGGACGCAGGGCAGTGCAGCGTAGGATATGAGGCACAAGACAATTCTCTGTTTAAGGCGTTGGTTACCATTTAACATCAGGTGGGCCATAAGCTTGTTCCATCTCCATGCAGGTTAAAAAAGGTACATCATAAATCACTCATGCGCAATGCCAAAATAACTGATATTAAGATTTAAATAAACCGGCCAAGTGCGAGTCGGACTCGCGCACGAAGGGTTCCGTACCATTATCTATAAAAACGGCAAAAAAATACGTTTGTTGTATGGGAGCCCCCCTTAAATATTTATTTTTTTCTGTTTTTAGTATTTGTTGTTATAGCGGCAATAGAAATACATCATCTGTGAAAATTTCAACTGTCTAACTATCATGGTTCATGAGATACAACCAGACAGACAGACAGACATCGGAGTCTTAGTAATGGGGTTCGTTTTACCCTTTGGGTACGGAACCCTAAAAAATATAGATACCTAGTTAAAAAGTAACTAACTATGTATGCTTTTAAAACAAATGTCGCTTCTTTAGACTTGAGTTTCTGGTCGGCCTAAATATTGTATTGTATTGTATTCATTTATTTCGGACAATTCACCATCCATAATCACAATCACAAATCACAATAAAATTATTTAAATTAAATTAAATTATATCAAATTAAATTAAACCAAAACAAATTAAATTAAATTTTGTACAATTAATCAAATTAAATCAATATTTAACCATTATTAGAAATTTATAAATTAAAATTTAAAATTAAGTAAAATTTTTGTATAAATTATGTATAAATAATGTAAATTATGTATCGGTGTACGCACATGCTGGAGCAACACACCGGATGAAGTGTATCCATATAGGGGACACACAACGCCCTGCCACAGTTTGTAGGATGGTGTTGAGGCTGGCTCGCGTCCTGCTCATCAGAGATGTTGTTTTCTTCCTAATGATGGCATGAAAGCCATCAGTTTGAGCCATCATATACTATGTTTATTTTTACTTTCCACTGATTGCCCCGTTTTATACAATGATAGCATTATTCAAATAATAGTGTTAACACAAACTGGTACAACAAGCACTCAATTATAACATGCAATTACTAAAACTAGGCAACTCTACTAACAACTTAGAGCCTACGCGTAGAATAATACCATCGTTAATTATACACACACTATACATAAGCCTAAGTATAATTCGTTAGTATCTTGTTCAAGACAATTAATGACGTCACCTAAGATGAAAATCCTGGATCAAATTTCTTACAGGACATGTTTCTGACGTAGGTTCTACGCGCTATTCCACCAATAAATTAATACAAAATAAGGCGGAGCAAAAGTTCAATAACAGACTAAAAAAGTAGATTTTTCCAATTAAATTTACAGAAAAATACTCATATTTTTAGGAATTTAAAGCATTAAGATGAATAAGTTTGAGTCAAGACCCTATGATGCCCCTATATTGATAAAAAATTGTGATTTTTGAAAATGTTTGAGTTCCACAGGTAAAGCAATATTTGATATGCATATCGAAGGGTAGCAACACCGATGTCTGTAGTCAAATCATGCATTCGAATGCTTGTATTTTTGACATTGACAATTGATAGCTGGCGAATTTTAATTAACATTGTTTAAACAACTGACAATGGTGGCGATTCTGTTGTTTACGCTGACTAACTAAAATTGTGTAAAATACGAACGGTCTTATTTTGTTTACGCTAAAGATCAAATTAGAATGACATTTAAAGTGATATTTCTAAAATTAAGTAATTTTTACTAATATGGCGTGTTTGCGGGCTAGTTTTAATCAACACCAATTTGCCTGTTGACTATAACTAGCCCAAAAACACGCCGTCGTCTTAGTAAAAAATACTTAATTTTAGAAATGTCACTTTAAATGTCATTCTAATTTGATCTTTAGCGTAAACAAAATAAGACCGTTTGTATTTTACACAATTTTACTTAGTCAGTGTAAGCAACAGAATCGCCACCATTGTCATTGATTTTTATTTAAATTGTAATGATATATTAAGATTAATTAATCTTTTTGAGTTTTGTATAGTTTAGTTTTGTCATAAGTTGTGATGACGAATCACATTGTCCAACTGATGCCAAATGGTTACCACTACTCATAACATTTGCATTACCTCGCAGTAAGGTTCTCAAGGTTCGATGGTTAGATTTAAAGAAGCCCTTTTAAAGGAAGCTGGGAGCCGTTGGGTGCAGGCCGCACAGGATCGGTCTCTCTGGAAATTTATGGGGAGGCCTATGTTCAGCAGTGGACATCCTTTGGCTGATATGATGATGATGATGAAGACTTGGCCTACATGGCATTGCATTGAGTCTGTCATTCATAGATGAAATGTCTCATGTGCTTGTTGTTTCACCAGCACCCATACCCATTTATAATCTGTAGCACCCCGTTATAACTTCACTAATTTCTTTCCATCCAAAGGTTGCTTGGAAGAGGTCGCTCTCAGCGATAAGGTTGCCTATTGTATTGCCTGTTTAGTTTTATTTTAGTGTTATACTGTTTCTATGTGGTAATTCCAATTAAAAAAAAACAAAACAAGAGTTATCTTATCTTATTTGTTATCATCATACCCTTCAAAAAGGAACATAGTAATGTGAGTATTAGTATTATTCAAACTTTCGCGATCACTGTACATAATTATTGGTTATTGAGTCAACCCGAGACCCATGACTGTTGCAACACAGCCGAAACGTCGGGATAACAAATAAACAAGGTAGATAAGCGATAACTACCCGTTTTAACCAATAATAATGTGAGTATTATTACTGCTTGGTGAAAGAAATAGGAATGGTGAATGGTAGAACTTCCACGGAAGAGATACTATCACACTAGTCACTACTTTAGTTAGCTATGCTTTATAGATTAAGAAACAGTTGCACAATACCCACGAAGCCAACTTAAACTAATCGAATTTCGAACCTTCCATGTTATGTTGCTCAAACATTTTGATAGACGTTTGACAGACCCGCGTTCCAAATTCAAATTACGCATAAATCAACTGCCAGGAAAACTCGATTATCTGACAAATCGATTCTACGGCATCGATTAATTCGTAATAACAATTTGTCGTCGAGTCATATCTATCGAGTACTCGCCTACTTTAAAATAAAATAATGTATTCGTAGCTCGAGCCTACATAGCGGTGGCGATGTAGGCGCGTGCGCAGGGATTTAATCGTTTTGATATTTTGTGTCATAGTTGTTAAACTTGGCCTACACCATCATCATTCACATACTGACTTCACTTGCTGCTGTGTATACACATATTGTCGGTGTTACTCTGCACTGTTACTGTGTACCAGCCTCGTCCAGGTTCGATCCGCAATTCTTTGGCCATCATCATCATCAGCATTATCTTTTATTTAGTAGGTATGTTATAGTACACAGGCGGGCTACTTTCCCGCGTCAGATTATAAACGTTTTAGCATTACATAATGTAGATTCAATTAGGTTTAAGTTCAGTGCTGTATTCATTAGTTAATTAAGGTAATGTAACTGTGAACATAAGCATTAATAAACAAAATTAAATAAAAAATAAGAGCCTTACAGTAGTCGCATATGATGTGTAACATCATTTTTATTGTACGCCATATAAACAAAAAACTACAAACAAAATAGAAAACACAAAGCAAATCTTAATCTTTTATACCAAATTCATTACTCTAAAAGTTGGTCATTGAAAACTCGAATACGGCTCCGTAAATGCGATTAACCGTAAGTATATTTAAAAATAGAGTGAGGCTCCTTGTATTCATAATATGCTATGACGAAATACAACCTCCATGACAAATCCTTATTTCTATTAAATGAAAGAGGCCATAATATATCCTCGTAGTGAAAAACATCTGACCACCGCGCGCACTCATTGGTCGAAGCGCTTCCCCGGTTTACTGTTACACATTTCCGTTCCTTTTGCCAAAATCACTCCCAAAAACCAAGAGGAAAGATGTTATACATCAACAATCATTATCACATCAGCTTTATTAAGACGTTTACTGATTTCAAGGCGCACGATTTTGTGCAACGGACATCTTTCCATCTTGTGGGGTGCCATCCTAGGCTGCGCTGTCTAGTCGTGGTCTCCACTCAAGAACCTTTTTGCTGTAACAGCCGATCAAATAGTTAACACCGATCAATCGTCCTTGTTTTTACAGAAAAGCTCTCCAAAATAATGGATAAGGACCAAAACTTTATTTCCATCAACCACAGAAATGCAATCAAAGCTTGGCAGGGCACAGCTCACCCAACAGTTTCTCGATATACCATAGCTATGAACATATAGTTTGGTTCGAACTGTTGGTAGGTCTGTATGGTGTCGTGACCCTATTGGTGTATGAGTCATGTGAGCAGCGTGTGCGCGGCGACGTTTCAAATTTCGAATTTATTCGACGATAAGGCATGCTTGTAATATGAGGAGGTTGGCAACACTGGTATATACAAACTCTTAGTAAAAAAATAACTTTTCCACGAATATCTGCAAAAAAGATCAGGTTTTTTTGTATGTTTTTGGATGTATTTCTTTTCCGGATAAGAAATATTTCTGAAATGGGCCTTGGAAAATGTAAGCAAATTACAATAAAAATTAAATTTTAGTAAATTAAAAAATAAATCCGTTCATGCCTAAACTTAAAAATAGTAGAAGGATAATAATAGGTACGTCTATTAAACCCCAGGTATTTTTCACTCAGTCCATTCCATCTAAAGGTTGTCTGGTAGAGATCGCTATTTAGCTATAAGACCGCCAATTGTATCGCATACAGTTACGTTGTTCCTATATAATTGTCTTGTTTTATGGTTTTCAATAAAGTATTTCCTACTCTATTACACTCTGCGTCTATTTATCATTTTAGGAAGGTTAGAAAAACAAATATTTTATGAGTGACTTTCGCAACGATGCCTCATCGTATTTAGTGCCTAAACATGTAAAGAGATTTGCAAAATCATATAAATACGTCAAATTTAAACATGTTTAGTCCCTAAATACGTTTAGGGATCGTTGTGCAAGCCGGGCTACGTTGCATAAGACCCGTCAGCAAGTTGATACGTACCTAGGCTAGAGACTTAAGTATAGGTACCCAGTCAACTACATAAGTTCTTGAATATATTTCTTCCATTCGAGATTAGTTTTTAAGACATTAATATAATAGTATTTCTGTTACTAGCCGTTTTGATAAATTCACTGTTTCAGGTAATCAGTTCATGATACCATTTTTAACCGACTTAAAAAACGAAGGTACTCAAAATGTCAGTTTTTAGGGTTCCGTAGGCAATGGCAAAAAACGGAACCCTTATGGATTCGTCATGTCTGTCTGTCTGTCCGTCCGTATGTCACAACCACTTTTTTCCGAAACTATAAGAACTATACTGTTGAAACTTGGTAAGTAGATGTACTCTGTAAACCGCATTAAGATTTTCACACAAAAATAGAAAAAAAAAATCAATAAATTTTGGGGGTTCCACATACTTAGAACTGGAACTCAAAAACGTTTTTTTCATCAAACCCATACGTGTGGGGTGTCTATGGATAGGTCTTCAAAAATGATATTGAGGTTTCTAATATATTTTTTTTCTAAACCAAATAGTTTGCGTGAGAGACACTTCCAAAGTGGTAAAATGTGTCCCCCCCCTGTAACTTCTAAAATAAAAGAATGATAAAACTACTAAAAATATATGATGTACATTACCATGCAAACTTCCACCGAAAATTGGTTTGAATGAGATCTAGTAAGTAGTTTTTTTTTAACACGTCATAAATCATAAACCGCAATTTACCTTTCATTCAATCAACTCAAATATAAAAAAGTTACAACGAACTACAAGAACTTTTATATTATGTTACTTGCTGCTACGGACCCCTTTATGGGCGAGTGCGATTCGCACTTGGCCGCTTTTTTGTTATATTTGTTGTGTTTGTTATGAGTAGTTCCTTGTGAAATGGCTCGCCGGGGAAGTACTACCACCATATCTATTTCTGCCGCCAAGCATCATTGCTGTGTTTCTGTTTAAATGATATGGTTGCGGGTGAAATTACAGGCACATGAGGCTTTACACCTGTATGCCTCTAGTTGATAGACAGGGCAGGGCATCGTAGGGCACGTTTCTTAGGTGCGTGATCTATGTGGCATTAGTTTGTTGTAGGCGATGGTTACCACTTAACATCAGGTGATCCATATGCTTGCTCCATTAACAGGTAACATTTATTTAATACAAAATTAGCCGAGCACGGCACGCTCCGTGACCCTTTGTGGGACCTTCATTTGGTACACAGCTTCCTTGGTAAGCGACCATACTTCAGCGCCATACGTCATTGTGGGTAGAAACATTGATTGTAAGGCCATTTGTACACCGCCACCGTCACCGGGACGTCACCGAGAACGAGATGACGGTGCCGATTTAGCGATATATACATTTACTATAGGCCGTGTGTCCACCTCACGCCCGTCACCCGAGTGCCGGCAGCGGCGGCAATCAAATTTAGCCTGTCTCGTATTTGTAATTTCAGCACATAAAATGGAACGCGATAGGTGATTAATCTAAGAAGTAGGTACAGAGCTACAAAGTGACATTGACAATGACATCTGTCACAACTGACACTGACTGACACTTGACATGAAAACCTGCCAGAGAAATAGACTGCACTAAAACTTTAGAGGTACTTCTGTACACAAGAAGGTTTATTTCGAAAAGTGGTGTACACACGGCTACACATCAAGCTATACATTTCCAGTATACGCTGACCTCGCATTGTGTAGGCTTTGCGTAGAATGAGAGGTCAGCTTATATTGGAAAAATATAGCTTGATTTGTAGCCGTGTGTACCTAACGATGAATATTTGAAATTGTTTAATAAATATATGTACAAACATCACCATTACATAACATTATAAACGCATTTATAACCATTAAAAATTAGCTTCTACTTGATTGGTAGAACTACCTATTTTTCATTTCAAATTATACCAATTTCTACTAATTTTTGCATCCTGTTCTACCATTTTGCCAAAATTGTATGTGACAACACTGATGTAAATAATACTAATACTAACTAAGATGATATTAATTGTTTATTATAAATACGGGATTTATTACGTACCGTTTTAACGGCGTTTCGACCGACAATATTACGGTACGTGATAAATCCCGTATTTATAATAATGATTGAAATCAATCATGTAAGTTTTCTTCGTAAAAAGATGATAATTATATTTGTAGCTGACTGTACCAACTCGTAGGAGGACTACTGTGTCATGTTTGAGGACAATTACTCTTCGATGTACTAATTATGCCTAAGACTTGAGATTTATTACTGTCATTGTATTACTTCAAGTTATTGGGATGAAATTATTGAGAAACACATTTTAGTTTGTTTATTGATCGAGCGAAGCGAGATCTCTAAATCAACTTGGGCAAATCGGCGTTGAATGTATGTATGTATGTTTGTCCGAGGATAACTTTCGAAGTGTTTATCCTATCATCGTGAAATTTGGTATATATGTCGGTAGTTAAGGCACAATTTTGGTGTTACTAAATAAGCTAAAAATGTGAGGGAGTTCTTGAGATATTGGGGTTCAAGAGGGGTAAAAAAAAACCTAATGAGACTATCCGGTCAAGTGGCACGTTTTTATTTAAAGTTGAAATTTTGTAGTTTTTAAGTTATTAGCCACATAAAAAACTGAACTTTGACAAAACTCACAGGTTACACCAGTGACCCCACAGTGCTGAAATTTGATATGCGTGTAGCTTTATTGACAAAAAAATGGGAAAAGTCTGAAATCTAGATTAACTGCCATTTTTACCCCAAAAAAGAGTACTATTTAACATGAACTCCCATTACCTGTAATTTGAATGAAACTGTAGGTCAAGTACGCTGGTTAGTTATTTCGTGGCACTATTTTGATAGTCAAAGATTACAAATAATATTTTTTTGTTTAAATCGGAGACTCGCGTGATCTCAATTCGGGGCGAACCACTAGTAAGTATGTTTTCTAAAAGCATCTTTCTATATATAGTAATCAAATTCATTAGATTAGTTAAGACACAAACGATGCCAGACTGAGGACGTGTCATCCTCATCCTCATCCTCCACCAACAAATACATCAACATCCATGGGGACCCTGGAATGCTGCTGCCACCAACTCAAAGTCCTACTCCGTTATTTCAAAGAGTTAGGATGGCTGGTGTCAGGTTAGAAGGGGGGTAATGCACAATACACCCCAATGCGGAACGTCAGTGCAGATCTTATTCCCCCCACCCTAGAATTAGAATTAGATTAGATTAGATAATTCTTTATTGCACACCATAAAACAATACAAAAAACAGGCCAAGTGCGAGTCGGACTCGCACACGAAGGGTTCCGTACCATTATCTATAAAAACGAGCAAAAAAAATCACGTTTCTTGTATGGGAGCCCACCTTCAATATTTGTTTTATTTTAATTTAATTGTTTATTTTTAAAGTGAATATATAACTAAATATTCTATGAATATTTCAAGCGTCTACCTGTTATTGTATCAATATCGAGCAAAAACGAGCAATAAAATCACGTTTGGTGTATGGGAACTCCCCTTCAATATTTCTTTTATTCTGTTTTTAGTATTTGTTGTTATAGCAGCAACAGAAATACATCATCTGTGAAAAGTTGCAACTGTCTAACTATCACGGTTCATGAGATACAGCCTGGTGACAGACGGACAGACAGACGGACATACAGACAGACAGACGAACAGACAGCGGAGTCTTAGGAATAGGGTCCCGTTTTACCCTTTGGTTACGGAACCCTAATACTTAAATAACACCCTAAATCTATGGATACACTTGGCGGTCTTATCGCTAAATAGCAAAAGTTAATAAATAATTACCTATTAATATACGATACAGTGTATCAGAATAGGTAATTCACACTAATACTATAAATTCCAAAGTAACTGTCTCTCTGTCTGTTACGTTTTCTCGAATGCGGCTGGACCGATTTCGATGAAACTTAGTATATAGATAGATTATACCTGGATATGGCTCGCTAGTCTAAATGTTGTCCTAAAAGTCCTATTGTAGGACGCACAGAATAACCAAACACAGAACTGAAAAGTTTTTAGTACAGCTTGGAAATGTTGTACAACTTTATTTTTGTACTACTTGGAATTAAAACTTCAAATTGAGCAATTGATAAGCGTTTACCTGTGAAATATATGTCACCGAAAAACTTTATGAAGTATTATTGGGTAATTTTTAATGAATATGAGACTTGGAGCCAATGAACACAGTGGGTGATCTAACAGTAAAATTATAATTCGATAAACGTATCTTTCAGACCATCTAGGCGATTCTAGTAAGTTTCTGTGACTCACTTCTCATGGACTTATGTTATTAAATTGTCCAGTTGCGCACTGGACTCTTGTATTTGCTAAACTCGGTGGCACAAGCAATCAAGAATCTTGTAATCAAAACCTCTGTGGAGGTTTTATTAAATTGTTTGGATCCTGATCTGGTAATTTCATTTAAACAACTTTCTATTGCGGTACGATCGATAGAGGAAGATTTGCCTTTTAGCTTTATCAAACCTTGCGTTGCAATTTTTCTAAACTACTCTCTACAAAATAGGGTAAAATAAAAATGACTGAAACGTTAAATGAACACTTCTACGTACAATTTATTAAAGATAAAGAGCCATTGGGTGCAGGACGCACAAGATAGGTCTCGGGAAATGTAAGGGGAAGACCTAAAGTAATAACTAGCTGACCAATCCGCAGCTCCGCACGCGTAGTTTTTCAATAAAAACATTACCCTCCTTCTGCGCAGTTGGGTAAAAAGTAGCCTATGTTACTCAGGGTGAATGTAGCTTTCCAATGGTGAAAGAGTTTTTGAAATCGGACCAGTAGTTTTTGAGTTTATTCATTACAAACATACACACAAAAATACAAATCTTTCCTCTTTATAATATTAGTATAGATAAATAAATATTAATAAATAATGCTCTCTTTTCGTGTTATTTTCATGGTTCATACAACATTAAACACAATAATTTCACATAATATTCCTTTTATTATAGGTGTAGTGTACAACCTACTAATACTATTTTAATTGTAACTCTAAAATATGCTAACTAGGCTGTTTTTGTTTTGTTTTTGTTCCCGACATCTTTCTTTACAATGTTTAAACGTAGAAACCTGTTATTAGCCTTACGCTTAGTTCTAAGCTATTTAACCAAACAATTTGTATCGCCGTTGGTTTCTCTAAATAAAAAAAAATGCTGGACATTTCAAACATCGCTATCTAGCCCAAAACTAAGCAAATCTTGTACCTACTATGAAAACCAGATAACTAATAGAATACTTATATTTTTTTTTGTAAATACAAACTTATCTATACTCTATACTAATATTATACAGAGGAAATATTTGTATTTTTGTGTGCATGTTTGTAATGAATAAACTCAAAAACTATTGATCCGATTTCAAAAATTCTTTCACCATTGGAAAGCTACATTCACCTTGAGTAACATAGGCTACTTTTTACCCAACTTCGCAAAGGAGGGTAATGTTTTTATTAAAAAACTACGCGTGCGAAGCTGCTGATTGGTCAGCTAGTAATATATAGAAAAATACCCAAACCGTAAATACAAATATCTGTAGTCCATGGAAACATTTGTCCCGGAGCAGGAATCGAACCCGCAATCTCCTGCGTCTCAGCCAGCTATTCGTCTACTGCGCCACGGAGGTAGACCTCGAATATAGATAATAAATATCGAAAACATAGGAATCGTGCGCAACTTATAAATACAACGACATAAGTTCACGTGGGGGCAAGTCACGGTTATTAAAATCGCCAAGTTAGTTGATAGATAGTTTGTGCCTACCATAAAACAATTGTACCTACAATACCTGCTCGTCTTTATTTGTTAACATATTGTTTGCAGAAACAACAAGTTAATACCCTGCCTCACGTATCCAGTACATGAGTCAAGCTAATAACTACTATGATGGACAGTCAGCTGCAAAAGAGCTTTAGATATCGATTCTCAGAGTCTGATATCTAATTTATGATATTTAGGGTTATTTGTGGAACGATGCCTATACGTATTCAATGGCTAACTGGTTTAATCCGGTTTCCACAACGATCAGTAAACGCACTTAGCGACTAAAAATGTTTAAATTTATTTTTTAAACTTTCGCAATCACTGTACTTAATTACTGATTAAATCGTGTATTTATCGTGTGTACTTTTTTCTTTGTCATCCCGACGTTGCGGCTATGTTGCAATAGACGTGGTCACTGGCGGAGCAACTGTAGAGAAGTGATGGCGGATAGTTAGCTCGTGACCACGGCTGTTGGAAAATATTCGTAACTTCGGGGGTTTCCCCAGGGTATGGGGTTCTTCAAGAAGGGCGTTTTTGAAAATTTTAAAGGGTCGACAACGCGCGAGTAATACCTTTGGTATTACAAACGTCCATACGCTACGGTAACCGCTTACCGTCAGGTGGGCCGTATGCTTGTTTGCTACCTAAGTGGTATGAAAACAAAACAAATAAAAAAGGTACACACGCGATAAATACCCGTTTTTATCAGTAATAATGTTTATATTTGATGTAGGTGTTTGTATGATTTGACAACATAGGGACGTGTTCGGCACATAGTGACTGGGTACGTATTTTTTTATTTTTCTGATTAAGTTAACGTGTCTGTGTTTTCATTATCCACTGTATGTAGTTTCCGTGTGTTTGTTACTTGTGTCGAAATAAATGTTTCTAGCTGTTGCCCGCGACTTCGTACGCGTTATACCACTAAATGTGTAGGTAACCTGTTGCAACTTGACTTGACACCCCAATTTTATCTCATGGAAACTGATTTATGGGATGAATGGTAGCATATGTGATGATCCGGGTTATAATCTACGTATATACTAAATTTCATCGAAATCGGTTCAGCCGTTACGACGTGATTGAGTAACAAACATCCAAACTTTCGCATTTATAATATTAGTGTGATGTCCAAGATCCATATCAATGTTAATAACTAAAGGTTCTTATAATATAAACTATGTTAGTAGAATAAAGTTAAAAATTAATTTAAATTGTGTCATGCATGTCACAAAGCTTAGGTATACTTATGGGCGGGTAGGTTACCTACACATAACCCCTAAGCAGTGTTTATAGAGAGGGCCGTCATATTTGTCCGCTATTGTCTTCAGAATGATGTTGGTACTCCCGCGTACTCTTGTAAGCAACGAGGCTGCCTTTTTCCTCATACAGGCCACAAATGTCCAGGATTATTTATTAATTTATCTGTCAAGATCAGCTCACAATGAGACGCGACGCCACGTGTCGAGGCACGTGGATACTTGAAGAAACTAGTTGTTTTCACGAGAACCTTTGCTGCATGAAGTGGTGTGAGGTTATTTTTTTTATAAGCTTTTGGGGCTTTAGTTTCACAGCGGCTACGAAGCCTATTGTGGTCTCCACTTGTGTTTGTCGCCTCTAGGTTATGGGGGCGTTTAAAGTTCAACATTAAGCCGTACAGCTGCTAAAAACTGTAGATAAGGTGTAGGCTGTAGCGTAGCGTAGTAGGGGCGGCACCTTTAGGGGGTGGCAAAATTTCACAATAAGTAATAATAATATCGTGGAAATATTTGAACCATTTCATATTTTTGTTGCGTGATCAATACCAGCTGTGTGATAAGTTTTTCAAAATTGATATTTTTAAAAAATATTTGAGATCAACAATGTAAAACATATTTATGTACATATGGCTTTTTTTATTTGTAACCTGTACAATACACAAAAATGATGGCTGTTCTTGCCAATAAGTTCTTTAGAATTACTGTATATTACAGTCTATTAAATTGAAATACCTAAATAAGAGGGCGGCAAAATTTTCTTCCGCCCCGGGCGGCTGACACCCACTACGCCACTGGTGTAAGTGAGAGCTTACCTTTTGGATATGAAATATGTTCAGCCACTTGCATCGCGGACTGTACCATCGTTGGCGATTCAACAGCAGTGCGATGTCGCGTGCCAAACCTATGCTATACACGACATAATTTAATTTATTTATTGAAATCAATACTAATATCGGCAAGACAATGAGAATGCGTACGCATATGGCCCGACGGAATGCCAAACGACCCGTCATTCGCCATTTTGCATAAAAATTTGAGGTTATTAGATGCAATCGAGTGACCGGCCATATTGGTTTCGATCGGCTTCAATCGTATGTATTCGGCTACTGTCGGCGCTTTGATTTCGATGACGTGCATTTCCGAGAAGATAATTTTGATTCATAGGGAAATTCGTTTAAAACCGGCCGAAATGATCGATTGTTATAAGTAGACCCTAGAACGCATAAGGTAACCCTACCATAATGTGTACAAGTATAAATTATATTTCGACAAGTACCTACCTACTATGACGCAGTGTGTTGGCGACTGAAGTTGCGGCTTCTGTTACTTTATGATAAACTAGCTGACCAATCCGCAGCTTCGCACGTGAAGTTTTTCAATAAAAACATTACCCTCCTTCTGCGCAGTTGGGTAAAAACTAGCCTATGTCACCCGGGGATAGTGTAGCTTCCCAACAGTGAAATATTTTTTTA
Source organism: Philereme vetulata (assembly GCA_918857605.2). NCBI lineage: Eukaryota > Metazoa > Arthropoda > Insecta > Lepidoptera > Geometridae > Philereme > Philereme vetulata. The sequence goes on along the minus strand of OU975422.1, from coordinate 7,705,597 downwards.
AATCGGTCCAGTAGTTTCGCAGCCTATTTAGTACAAACAAAAAAATCTTTCCTCTTTATAATATTAGTATAGATAAGAAGTAATGTAAAGAGGTTTCTACAGGGTGGGAATGCATCGACAATACCCTGGGTGTTGCCGGTGTCAATAGGCGACGGTGACCGCTTACCATCAAGTGGGCCGTAAGCCTGTTTCCCCACAAATAACGTAAACAAGTTATAAATAAATGACTTTCTTTTTTTAAACTATATAGTTCTTCGTTTGACCATAATCTCACCTGATAGTAAGCGATGATGTGGTCTAAGATGAAGCACGAAGATCTAGAAGAAACCTATTCATTCTTACCTTAAAGAGGCCCGGATTGTATTCTTTAGGAAAAAACAGGCGACGGCAAAATGTTCCATACCTTAGCTGTGCGCATCAAAAACTTAGAACCAAAACGGTGTGTGTATCAACTAGGAATAGGAACTACAATGGGTGGTATGTCAACTAGGTACCGCTGGTACTGAGCCGTGCGCCTGCTTGTCCTTTGATGGAAATGAGATGGCGGAAACAGATCATAAAGCTCGTGGGCACATTCCCCGTAATGTAGGAGACTTTGTTCCGGTCTTAGTCTCCACCATATGTTGCTGACCTATAAGCCTAAAAGCCCTACGTTCTATCGAATCTAAGGTAGCGAGCTGGTATTTGGCCTAACCATCCCAAAGGTGGCAGCAGTACTCCATACCAGACCGGACTTATAAACTTATAAAGAATAAAAAGAAGTCCTGATGTGAAGTATCTCCTGACCTTATTGAGGATGCCCAGTTTCATCGCAGTTGTTGCTATGACTACGATAAATGTTCAGAATAGACTCTCCCAATATTTGTTCCGGGTTCGGGTTTTTTAGTTTTTAGCTAACAATAAAATAGTTAAAGGACAGCAAATAACGTACTCTACTGCTTATACAGATGTATACGTTAGCCTAAAATATATATTATATACATAACTTTTATTTCTTTACTACATAAACATTGCAATTTTGGACGTTTTTAACCATGCTACTCGGAAGTTTCTGATGCCCACAACACGGTCCTGCTTAGTGTGGGGTGCGATGAGAAAGATGGATGTTATATTGATCATTTATTAAAACGATTAACACTATAGGGTAAAGTAACTTGAAAGAAGCCTTCACGTTACTTTAAAACAGCTTGGCCGGTAATGTATTGAGAAATCAATCTATTTTACTTAGAAAACTTTCGTGATTGATTTCAATCATTATTATAAATACGGGATTTATCACGTACCGTCTTATCGGTGTTTTTATTCGGTGTTGTCAGTCTATTTTAGCCGATCAAAGCGGTACTTCACGGCGGGGCAGCGTCTTGTGCTTGTCTTGCAAATCCGGCCCCATATACGAGTAGGTACTGTTCTCACATCTAGAACGGTGCACCGGAATACCAACTACAGCCCCTAGACTCCTTGCAACGCAGAGCCGTTCGTATCGTGGACAACCGTAGTATCTAAGGATCTGGAGCCGCTGAGTCTGCGCTGTGACCTCAGAGCGCTCAGCGTTTTCTAAAAAATATATAACGGCGAATGTTCTGAAGAGCTGTTCAATTTAATCCCTGCTTCCCACTTTTACCATCGAACCTCCCGCAACCGGCAACGAGCTCATCTACATATTGTAGATGCGTGGAAGTCTCACACGATGCGTTTCATCCGTTCGTTTCTTCCACGCACCTGCAAGATCAAAGTCAAAATCATTTATTCATTAAAATCAAAAGGATCACTTTGAAACTTCAATTTTACTGCCTGTTTCTTCGCGACCAAGCCAGGAAAGAAAGGCAAGAAACAAGACTGGTTGTTTTTTTAATGATCCTTTTAGAATACATTACAATACAGAAAATAAATTACGTCTAAATTGTAACATTTTGAACGAGTTGGAGCAATTTCAATCCCAAGCTTCTCTATCATCTAAATAATCCGAATAATAGATGTGCAATAACCTTCTTCTGGAGGTTTTTCCGGTGGACTTCAAAATGAACGCCTTCAAGAGAGATGTAAATAGGATATTACCTAAGTGCTAGGCAACGCGACTGCGGTACCACGAGTGCTGCAGGAGTTTATAGGCGGCGGTGACCACTTAACATCAGGAGGCCCGTCAGCTTGTGAGTGTACAAGTTTAATATATAAAAAAATATTTCACTATACAGTGTTTTTTTTAACTGTAACAGTACGGCAGCACCCATAACCAGAGGAGATACAGGTGCAGTTTCTTTTAAAACATCAGCTCGTTTTCGAAGAAAAACATTTTGGCATTAAAAATTTTTTGGTCAAGTGTGAGTAGCGCCTTAAAATGAATCAAGTTGGTAAATTTTTTTTTGATGCCGATCGATGCAATCAGATTTTTTTCATCCGATACAATAAAATGATCCTTACAAAGGACTGCATCGATCAGCGTCAAAAAAAATTTTACCAACTAGATTCATTTTAAGGCGCTACTCACACTTGACCAAAAAAATTTTAATGCCAAAATGTTTTTCTTCGAAAACGAGCTGATGTTTTAAAAGAAACTGCACCTGTATCTCTTATGGTTATGGGTGCTGCCGTACTGTTCCAGTTAAAAAAATCACTGTATATTACAAACTTTTGACTCATTTCAAAGAAAACGTGTTTTTATAATGTACCAGCGTTTTGCAGCATAAAAAAGGTTCTGACACGAATGAAATCTAATAAGTAATATTTTTAAAGGCACCGTCAATATATTCAAATTATGCTGTCAAATAGACACTGACATTTTTGGCCTGACTGCTTAAATCTAAATAATACATAAATTAATCGGATAATATAACTCTGTTCTATCGTTTATCAAATGAGGCGCTATTTAAATATCAAGTGCTGATTTGATTCTCGTCTCGTTGATTTATATTATCTGGAGGTAGTTATCAAAATGTCGTAGATTTTATAATTTATGTTCTAGTACAATCGGCCTGATAACATCATAACAATTTTATTATTTAACCCCAACGCAAAATTCAGTATTATTAGTCTCTTAGGTAATTTTGTTTTCGTATCAGACTGTCAGACCAGTGATGTTGTCACCGGTGACGTCCTACCTGTACATATGCAGCCGAAACGTCTGCAGCGGTGGGACTAGTCCACAAATTGAAAGTCGCTCACCGAGCTATGGAAACCATACAAACATTTGTCCCGCGACGGGAATCGAACCCGAAACCTCCTGCGTTTCAGCTGGCTCTTCGCCCACTGCGTCACGGAGGTCGCCAAATAATATTAAATGTATTATTATATTATGTAGCTGACTGTACCTACTAGTAAGGACATCAAGAGGATAAGATTTATGACTCGATTAGATTAACATGAGATATTAGAATTTATGGCAAATATTTGATATTCAATAACGCGATTAGCGACATAAAAGCGGTGATTGTTGAATAAAAATCTTAAATCAGGTCAATCTTTCTATATACTAAATATTAACAAAATCGGTTCAGTTTGTCAAATAAAAAAGGCGGTTCTTGGCAACTCATTGGCCGGAATGGTACTTATAAATTAGTTTCTTTGGGCATGCGCAGGTGGTTTGTTGGTACACTGCCAACTGACCACAGATAGGTGGTACCACCACATAGTACAGTGTTTTGGAATATATCGAGTGTACAACCTGTTTTGTTATGTACGATTTGAATTTAAAACACATCCGGAACCGTATTAGCTGATTTTTAAGAGTTGGCTTAAATACCGTTAGCTTGAATATTTATCCAGTAATCGATACATTTCCAATAAACAATTTTTAACGTAAATCGGCGGCGCCTTTGTGACGATGCCGCTTAGTCAGTTTAACAGGTACCTACACCTACTTACGTGGTTGAATGAATATGATTTATTTACCTACACAGGCTGTTCCATTGATATTTTAGAAGGTATTAAGGTTATTTGAAAAAAACATGGTAATGAATTAAAAACAACTATTTTTCACACCTCGACAATGTCAATTTATATGTCATGTCAACCTCACCGGAAGCAGGTGGTTAAATCCCTACGGCTGAGCCGGGAGTAAAGTTGTACTGAATAATGATTTGAATTTGGAACCTCATTTGTATTAAAATTTGAACCAAAGAGACCCACACAATAAGAACTTAATCGTAAATCGAACTAACCTCTGCACAAAATGCACCAACCTAGATTTGGGTTGTATTGTCTCGCAGAAAGTGTGAAATATTCTCCTCGTGGATAAAGCTGTCTGCAACAAAAAATGTTAACAATTTTTTTTTATCAGATACACAGTTTAAGAGATATATCGTAAAAACCATTTCACCCCTATTTTCATGATGGCGACCGTGGGACAAGGGTGACCCCACAAACTTGGTTTTAGCTTTACACTGACCCCCCTACACACCAAAAAAATAAAATTGCGTCCTCTACAAAACGCAAGGTAAGGCCTAAAAAATGTAACATTTTAATGGACTACTAGGCTTACGGGGCCGTTTTTTAGATTTCGGATGGTTTAACATCGCTAACATTGCATTTATTGATAACTAGCTGACTAATCCGCAGCTTCGCACGCGTAGTTTTTCAATCAAAATATTACCCTCCTTTGCGCAGTTGGGTAAAAAGTAGCCTTTGTTACTCAGGGTGAATGTAGCTTTCCAATTGTGAAAGAATTTATAAAATCGTGCCAGTAGTTTTTGAGTTTATTCATTACAAACACACACACACACACAAATATAAATCTTTCCTCTTTATAATATCAGTATAGAAGATCAGTATAGATGTTTGATCAAGTAGAAAGATTTGTTATTTTGTATGTATGTAACGAATAAACTCAAAAACTACGGGTCCGATTGCCAAATATTTTTCACCAATAGAATGGTACATTATTCCTGAGTAATATAGGCTAGTTTTTACCCGACTGCGCATAAGGAGAGTAATATTTTCAATACAATTGAAAAACTACGCGTGCGAAGCTGTATATTAGCTGACCAACAATTAGCTGTGGATTGGTCAGCTAATGTTCATTAATATTGTGAACTCACCTTAAGTACGATTCCAGTACAAACAATTATTTGAAAATACCTAGATAGTTGAACAGCAGAAATGTCATATGTGTATTCAATTTATCATCATCACCATCATAATTTCAGCCAAAAAACGTCCACTACTGAACATGACCCACATACATTTCCAGAGCGACCGATCTTGTGCTCACGCTAACCTTTATCAGGTCTTCTTTCCATCTATTGGGGGGTTGTCCTACTCTGCGCTTTCCAGTGTGTGGTCTCCACCCGAGAACCCTTCTGCCCCAACGGCCGTCAGTTCTTCAAGCTATGTGCTCTGCCCACTACCACTTCTCCTTGTTAATCTTTTGTGTGTATCTGATTAGTTAAGTCTTATTATTCCCGCAAAATCAATAAAATTGCACACTTTCATTCTTAGATATCGAAATATTCATCATTTTAACTCAATTTGAATGTCATTAAAAAGTAATTTTTCAAATTATTATGCAATAAAGTGTGCAATTTTATATATTTTGCGGGAATAATAAGACGTAATTAAACTAATTAGACAGAATAGAATAATCACTTATTTGGTTCACACAAAATGACACATGAATAAAATTATAAGGAACAGTAGATACAATTGAATCCAAAAAGACAGTTCGACTCATGTGTCTGCGTACCAAAATGGCGTTCAGCTCAGCATAATGTTGGATGTTAAGCGCCCAACGCTGATTTTCGCTGAAACCAGAAGCAAAGGTAGTGCAGCAGCGACGCAATACTATAAAAAATAAATCAAGTCAAGTCAATTCAAAATCTTTTATTCATTAAAATCACAAGGATCACTTAGAAACGTCAATTTTACTGCCTGTTCCCTCGCGACCAAGCCTGGAAAGAAATGCAAGAAACAAGGCTGGTTGTTATTTTTAATGATCCTTTTAGAATACATTATTACATAGAATACAGAAAATAAATTACGTCTAAATTGTAACATTTTGAACGCGTTGAAGCAATTTCAATCCCAAGCTTCTCTATCAACTAAATAATCTGATATTTTATAGTAGGCTTTTTTATAATGCTTTTGTTTAATTGTATTTGTTAATTGTCAATTTTTGTACATCACTTGGGAGTTTGTTATAAAAGCGAACACCTTGCCCTTTAAACGATTTACCTACTAACTTTATGGAGTCTACAAGTGGCAACAGCGAGTTTATCTTTATTTCTAGTATTAAAATTATGATTATCGCTATTTTTCTGAAACAAATTAGTATTTTTGTGAACATACATCAGATTTTCATAGATGTATTGACAAGGGAATGTCATAATATTTATTTCTTTAAACTTATGGCATAATGATTCTCTGGGGCCCATATTATAAATAGCACGAGCAGCCCTCTTCTGCAGCACAAAAACGGTGGAAAAAATAAACAAAATTACAAAATAATATAAATACAATATAAAATTAAAAATGCGCATATGTTTAGACATTTCTACTGTTCAGTTATCTAGTGAATCGCCACTGAACGTTTGTATAGGAATCGAACCAACGGGTAATCATTGATTAGGTAGAATATGATTAATCTGATGAAACCTATATTGAATCACCTCCGTTGACGTGCGTAGGCGCATAGTCCTGCAGGATTTTCCTTTTGGCTCATGATCATAGGCACATGTAGTTCGTATGCGCTAAGTCTGCATATATGAGTACTAATCTCATCATTTCAGCCCGGTATCACCTACTAAAAAACTGATAATAGTTTTATCAGAAATATCAATAAAAAAATGACAAAATTTAAATTCAATAAAATCACTTTGAAACGTCAATTTTACTGCCATATATATATATGCATACTTAGCATGGCCCAACTATACAATACCTAATTTCCGGCAGTGCCTGGCTTAGGTTGTTTAGATTATATTATTTTTGTCATTATCCTTACTAAATCCATAAAAACTTGCTTAATTGCATTTTTCTGTGTTTCGTTTCGAAGGGTATGGTTGCCAGTTGTCAAGGGTTTACAATTACAAATGCAACCTGTATTTTCATGCTCTAATTATTATCCGATCTCGGTGATTTTTAACCTCCAACCCAAAAAGGTGTGTAATTCGTTTGACGCGTAGTTTCCAAACGGATGAACCGATTCAGACGCTGTTTTTTACAATAGAAAGCTAGTTTAAAGTGGTTACAAATAAGGAGTTGAGAGCTTTTACTTGTTACCCCCCCCGATTAGTTTTAAACCACCTAACAAAAGACTGCAAGAAACCAGCTGAAGAGAAACCCAGATGTGTGCATCGCGGTGAAGCACATCCAGCAAATTATAGATGCTGCATGATAGCTAGAGAGATGCAAAAACTGAGAAATAAGACCACATAAAAACCACTAGTTACACGGCATCAACAAGTTACCGGTGATAAACCACCTTCAACTCAGCAGCACAATCCTAGTCCAAAGGTCCTAGTCCAACAGCAAATACCAATATTTGCTACGCTCAAGCAGCTGCCGGAAACATAACAACTGTACGATATAGTAATCAGCCCGTCATAAATAATAGCAAGATTGACAAAGATTGAAAATAGCACCAAAAAGCAATAGCCAAACCTAAAAATATATTAACAAACTTAAAATAATTGCTTGGAACTGCAATGGGCTGCTTAATCACCAAAACGAACTTCAAGTACTCCTAGATATAGAAAATATAGATGTATGACAGTGCAGTGTACATCTAGTATATATATATATATATATAAAAAGAAGAATAGAAAGTCGTGTTAGTTACACTATTTATAACTCAAGAACGGCTGAACTGATTTGACTGAAAATTGGTGGGGAGGTAGCTTAGAACCAGGAGACGGACATAGAATACTTTAGGTATATCCCGTTCGACCGCGTTCCCGTGTGACGTGACATAAAACGTCAAAGAGAGTACAAGTCACTATAAAACGTGGTATTACGAAAACGCATCTGACATGGAATAATAAAACGCAAATGACAGCTAAACGTAATTTTGTCTATGGTTAAGTATGGTTGTAAATAAATATATAACTCAGGTTAGTAATGATGGCCGGGGCAACAATTGACGATTCTACCAGGGTGACGTATATTGACAGCCCGCGTTATATGCATATCAAGGCGGTACCAAGTTCGGCGGGTCAACTAGTTAATAATAGTGTAAAGTAGTGAAAGTGTTAGTGCTACCTATAAAGAACACATGAACAAAAATTATTTCCCTTAACTAGAGACAGTAAGAAAAGTGCTATTGGACACATTCTTAGTTTAAGTTATACAAAAAAACTAGGTCAAAATGAAATTACTCATTAACCTATAAGATAGCTTGTAATAATATTACTACCGTATAATAAGAATTGTAAGTACACTAGGAATAAAAAAAATCAACATGGATAAGTAGATTTAAAGTTAGGAAACTTCAAATCAAGTCGGCAGCTCTTTGTAGATCCCACCTAATCTACCCACATTCCTCAGTCTGTGATCTCAAGATCCTAAGTGCATAGTGTTGTTGCAATTACCCACAGATTAGCGATTATAGTACCGATTATCGATTAAATACGACGCGATTAGTCGCCGACCAATAAATCGTTTGATTAACGATAGTTAGCTAGGTAATGGCGGGGAGTTCTAACTGAACACCTGTGATTTCGTCGGAATGCAATATTTTTTACGTAGAACTCTTGACACGCTAAGATGAAGAATATTTTTGTTTAAGTATTTAACCATAGAATAGATGGGTAAAGATTGTGAGTATCTTATAAGACTTCGCAGCTTTATGAGATCTATCAACGAAAGAATAATGGAGAACCAGCATGGTACACTGCTTTTTGAAATTGATTGATTGATTGAAAATTCTTTATTGCACAAAATACATGAAACTGTACATAGGTGAACTTAATTCTAACAAGCATTCTCTTCCAGTTAACGCTTGCGTAGTGTGGAAAAAAATACTTTTGTAGGTAGTTGCAAGACATATGTAGCAAGATTTTTTTTTAATATATTAGAATAAGAGATACAGATAATAATACCCATACCAAACTTTGCTACCCATACCATGCTTTCCAGTGTACTGTGCTGGTTCTCTAAGTCCCTTCTCTCGAAACAGCTCCAATAACTTCAAGGGAAACACACACACTAAAAGTGAAAAGTACTGATAATCTTCAGATCGGCTGGCCTGATATTCATCAGTCACACATAGGTTAGAACCACCCCAGTTATACTAGCTAGTTAAAAGAGTCGCAAGTATAACTAACTAGCAGACCCGCCCGCGGCACGCCTAGTTTTTCAAACAAAACATTACCCTCCTTCTGTGCAGTTGGGTAAAAAGTAACCTAAGACACCTAGTCATAATCTATCTGTATACCAAATTACAACGAAATCGGTCCAGCCGCTTAGGCTTGAAAACGTAACAATTACTTAGACAGAGAGACATGAGTTACCTACTTTCAAATTTATAATATTAGTTACGCTGCGATCGAGTGAGAAAGGTGATCGAAATAGACGAGTCCTTGCAAAGTTTTTAGAGTTTTTAGTTTTTTTTTTGTATTGCCTTTGCTATTGTTGGTTTCAATGAATGCAGCAAAGATGGTTTCGCAAAGGATGACCCAATTAGAAATCAAACTTCGTTGGTTAAAATACTGTTGGATTTTATAGCGAGACAACTCTATTTTGAATTGTGTTTTTTTTAATATCTTAATAATAAAAGAAAAAAAAAGAAAGGTTCTCGAGTGGTGACCACGGACTGGAAGACGCAGCGTAGGCCGGCCCCCCACAAGGTGGACCGACGATCTAGCAAGAATCGCGTGGAGCCGTTGGACGCAAACGGCTACCAACCGCTCGTTGTGGCGATCTAAGGGGGAGGCCTATGTTCAGCAGTGGACGTTCGCCGGCTGATGATGATGATGATGAATATCTTACAAGCCATTTTGATCCAGTTTTGTCTTCAATTAAACATTAGATAGAGAATATGTTAGAGCTAATTTGCATACCTACACAGAGAAAGTAGTATTGATTGGTATTTATAATTAGAACTAAATCAAAGGTTCTAAAAACCAAAATTGGGGCATTATTTTTTGGTTAAAAACGAAAGAATATTAGACTCGTCATATCATTTCAATAAAACCTTCTTGTCCTATAAAAAAGAGACTCTATATCTCCATAATAAGCAATAACTATATCGAAAACCAAAACCGCGTACCAGGCGCGCAGAAGCACAGCGGAGGTTATGCCCATCTGCGCAATCATCATACATTTTCTCGAGAGCATACATTACATCCATATTCATAGACTGACCAGAGTAGACACCTGTCAGTGCCCGCGGTCGCCGCCTCTTGCTTTGAGCTTGCCGACCGCGCCGGTGGACCAATCGCGACCGCCCGTGCCGACCAATGGGTAACGTGCGCAAACGCAAGAATTAAACGCATATTGATAGGGTTGGTAGATCTTTATTGAGAAAATGCAATGATGTTTAGAAAATACGTTAATTTTTAACTTAACTCGAGAAGTGGTTACTTTCAAAGCCTTAAAATGAGGTCAGAGATGAAGGAATTCTAAAAGCAAAATGACATAAGTATATTTACCAAGATTTTTATTAAAAATTATAGGCAAAAACTTAGATTAATATAACTTTGTATGTAGGTATATGGTCCACTTAATAATGATGAATGGTTCTACCAATCTATAAATATGTATATTCTTCCTAATAATGCAGACACATTATGTTATTAGTCTATGTCTTTTCCTTGCACTTTGTGTGCATAACGGCATTAGCATTTTTCGTTTGAAGAAGTGACTTCATAATACATGAATATTTTCCAGAAATATTTATCACACCTTGACAATGAGTTCTGCGAAATATTTGACTGTAGGAAAACCATTACATTTGTTCAGATGTCAGATTACCGTTCAGATTTATAAACAATTTACTTTCTAGGCGTTATCTTATGTTGTTTTATGTTATCTTAATCCTAATAGTAAAAAAGCAATTCAGTAATAACATCAGAACAATCTTTAAATCTTGTATTTAAAGTAGAAACTCCTGTCATTGGTAAAAAACTTGCCTCTTATTTTTCAAATACATATTATTGAACTGTTTGTAAATATTTATTTTTCTGGGATACATCCATAATACCTTTAAAAGTTTGCGTCCCGCCAGTACTGGGCTAAATTCAAATTCGGAACAAATCTTCTACCATGCATATTCGAATCATGAACTCATTCTGTTATATTTTTAAAATCACAGGCCAGTACCGCCTTCACATTGTCAGCACGAGTGAAAAGTCGTTCAAAAAAGAACCTTTATCTCGCTCGAGCCGATACCATCGCGTTTTGTCTTCGAATGTCGACATTATTTATCGATAAGAACTTTGACTGGCCCGACACTAATTGTGTGCTATCGATATAAGGCGGCGAAAAACTGCCAGCTCTAAATGCAAATACGGTTTATCTGAGGACTTTGTTTCGGGATCGGATACGCGTGTTCGGCGGAGACTTATCTCTAATAGGAGAGACATTCGCTTAGGTTTAGTTTAAAATTATTTTAGAAAGTAGAATCAAATTTCCAGAACAGTAAGAACAATTTTATGTTCAGTGTGTGTTTTTATTTGTGTAGGAAAATGAGATCAAATCAAATCAATTCTAATATTATTTATTACATAAAATAAAGTATAGAGATTTCCGTTTTAATAGAGTTTAGTTTAGATATGTTCGCTTTGTAGTTGTACTGATGTTTTACGTGGAAATCTGATATTGGCATACGTTCGTGTGTAAATACTTGTATTGTAATAACGCTGTTGATTTCCCAAATAAATTAAATGGAAATGAAATTACCTAATAAATGTGAAAAATTCCAAATAAAAACTTCAACGATACACCAGAAAATAACAATAACATTATACAGCAATAAAACTAAACGGAAATCTCGAAATACCAATTTTAAATCATGCGCAGAGATCTTGTGACATTTCGGATGCCTACTTTATTTCCTGCGACGTCATCCAACCCCATCTGATTTGAATTGCAAATACGAAGTTTAAATTTCGAACGCCTCTTGCTTGCGTGGGCGTGCGTGTGTGAGTGAACCAGAGAGAAACCTTTTTATTTTTTATTAAAATTAAGCAAGCAGCAGCAAGGTTTATAATTATTTAATTTCTAAACATGAATTTACATTATGTTGCCTCTAACTAAACTTTAGTAGAATGATTTTTAATAAATTGGTTGTATCTAAAATTTTAAAGTACCTATGTGTATAAGAAGACGATTCTAAATACTTATATTTACAGAATTACCTACGCCTGTCTCATTTTGTTGATTTTTGAGTTGATCAATAAATAAACACACCTAGCTCTGTAGGTATTTAATAAAGTAATTAGGTCTACTTTGTTGCATGATTATGAGCTGGGCAAGGCAATCGTTAAGTTGCGTCATGGCAACCCACATTTAGTAGGCATGTAACATTCCACACTACACGGTAAGTATCTGCAGTTATGCTAGTTGTCTTAATAATTCATACTACCTGCATATTTCTGCCTTAAATAGCACCAATCAGTCAGTACTTGAATTGTATCGCCTATTATAGGTAACGCCCAGTGTCCACTAAAGCAGCAGCAGCAAGTTTTCTTAAAATTATTTTCTCTCTGTGAATCAAGCCTAGCCTAGCCTAGCATCCTAGTCTTAAGTCGCAGAATCAACTACCTATGGGTATTTTGGTGATAGCTATGGTATTAATATGGCGTTTGTCTTGATGGGGTCCAAGCGTTGCAAGACTTGTGAGAGCGACTGTTAATGTCACATGACAACTGGTGACTTGACGCGTGTCAGATGACATTTCTCATTGTTGGAGTCGCCAAGGGACCGCAAAAAGTGGAGGGAAATGGACAATATTTTCGGGGACTTTTTGAATGTTTGGCTCAATGACATGCAATATTTTTTGAATTATTTTCTTTACTGTTTTGAGTCTATATCATTCCATGTCAAAACAGTAAATAAGGTTAAATATATTTTATCGTCGTTTAATACCCATTACGGCTTGTTCATTTTCCAGATTTAACGACGAAATGAGATGGTATATTAAGCATTTATCACAACAATACAAATGTATGAAATCTCTCTCGCCGCCTTTGTGATTGGTGGGTAATTAAACCCACCTTTTGCACATTATAATATTTTGTGCAAAAAAAAGTACTAATTCAAAAATGAAGCTTTTGTAGACTGTATGCTTGAGCGATGCCATTTTCGGTAAGGACAACATATTTCATAATGCCAAATAGACACGTCAGTTGACGTATTCATTTGCGCGCATTAAATTAATTAAAATGTTATTTTCTGCGTGTTTTTGAGAGCTAAAGGCCTTTGCAGAATAAATTATCGCGTCACCCGTCGACTAAATAGTTATAATTACGTGCTTAAATTTTAAGATTTGAGTTAAAGCTTGCCTTCTTTGGATGTGACAAAAAATAATTATAAGATGGTATTAAAAAACCTGTTAAGTTCTGATGATAAGCTGACCTAAGGATTGAGATGTAAAGTAGAAAATAGAAGTATGGATATAGCATAGAATTTAAATTTATGGATGCTACCGTTATTATAATCATGAAATTAGAATTGGCATAAGATTACAATCCAAAAACTAGTTTAAATTGGAATACAGCGAACGATCTTTGCCAAGTTGAGAGAAAAAAATAACAAATTATCTATTAATTTCATCACACATATCCGGCTGTATGGCACGCGTGTTACCAACAACAAAAAACTTAACCGTTATCCGCGCGCGTGGGAGGATGAATGGCTTATTATTTCGAGATCATGACTCTGATCGACACTTTGAATTATACGGTACTTGGGAGGTTAAAAGTTGAATTAGAGAGATCAAAGACGAGGGTTAAAATGTTTCATTGTCATCACAGCTATAGGTATACTGTTGAACATATGACTCCTTCGTAGATTTCTATGACCGATATATCCTGTCACCGATTATTGGGTAGGATTTCCATGAGGTGACCGTCTTTTCCCCCGTTTTCCAGTGCATGATGTCCACTTGATATCCTTTCTACCACAACGGCTGTCAGATCTCCAAGCTCATAAAAAATGCTTTGTTTATTTTCAGGTAAGTTGAAAGCTGTTTTGAGCTGTCTTTAAATTTATTTGGTAAGTACCTACCTACTTAAGTTAGTTTACATAACTTCTGCAATTTGAACACATTTTTAATTGAATAAAATATGTTAGAGACGCTAATAAGAATCTGCTAGTTCTTTTTTTAATATTTAAATTTGTTTGGTTGAATAAAAATGACGGAGCTTATTTCGGTAGCATAATAAAAAAATAAATTACGTGCCTAATTTGTTTTTATCTCAAAATATGGCGTAGTAAGGTGTTTAATTTAAAAATACCTACTATTAATCATCAAATTCAGTTCCTCATTATCTTCTTTTTAAGTTTAATTACTACATTTCCGTTATAATTTTGCCTATTAGTTCTATGATTTATAGTCGGTTTTTATAATTTTTCTGTTTACTTACCATAAGATAAATCTTAAGATAAGTCGTAACATCTTAAGAGTTGACTATACCTCAGCCCAAACTCGAATTTCACCCCCGCTTCTCCGCGCGCCGCTGTACTTCCTATCTCGCCGTGGTTCATATGTTTGCCGGTTTTTTTATCATTCAGTCTCTTCATTTTCTTGTTGTGCTTATTTATCATTACAAAAACCAACTAATTATAAATTCTACCTAAGAATTACGTGTTCGTTTGGAGCGACACGCGTCCCCGTTTACACGGGTACCCCGTCTGAAAGCCGAGGCCAGACTGAATCGCGGAACGGGCCTCCGGAGCGAATGGTTTCATTAGTGCAAAACTTAGATATTTTCATTTTATGGTAAAATCAACAGGTATTTAGAAAATTTAAAACACAGGTGCCCTTATTTATGTTGTGTAGAATTACTGTATAAAGTTTCAAGATCTAAATTGTAGTATTCATCGCATAAGAACGGTTTTTAGATAAATTTGGAGTCATTTTTGAATTTGTTTTCTGTCGAGAAAATTTTACGGAATAGTGTTTTTACAACACAGGCGCTCTAGCACGTATCACTTAACTATAACATATATGAATTACAGATTGAAAGCACACAATTTGTTGAATAAAACATTGTTTCTCAATAAGTGATTTAACGTCTCCCCAGGTATAGTACGCCCTTAATAGGTATATATAATAACCACGTTTTTTTATATCTTAACTAAATCCATCTTGAAGTTAGTTCACAGTAAAATAATTTCAAAATGGTCCTCATGACTGTAATTAATAGACATAGGGGTAAATTCTGAGGACGCAAACTAAACTTAATTTAGGTTTGATAGTACTAAAACTCTTGCCTTCTTTTTGTTTGGATAGAGAGTGACAGTTGTCAGTTTAGTGGTGTCAAACCATAAATCAGGGTCAGTTTGTGCCAATATTGTATTTGAATTGCCCTCATTGTAGAACTTTGACGTAACGAAGAAGTGGGGAGTGCAACCTCAGACTGAAATATCTCTACTTAAAAAAAAAACAAGCACTATTATTTTTAACAGGACTACGCAAAAGAAATAAAAAGTGGTTTTCAGTTATCTGTTTTCCTGTTTAGAAAACCGCTCAGCATGTGATTCAGTCGTACAAAAACGCGACAAGTTAAGGACACGCCTCGCGTGTCGGGGTCGGCTGAAGGTTGCACCGTTTTGCCTATAAAACCATTATAAACTGGTTAAAAGTAACTAGCATCGGATTAATTGGTTTATTAGCTGGAACCTTCTAGATGGCGAAATAACATTTAATTTTTTATTCGTTCGTCAACTCCTAAAGAGCGTAGACAAGTCAATTAGGTTTCAATTAGATAGTATTCACTGAAACATCACCTAAGGGGCAATTTTACTTAGTTTTTTTACTTTCTTTACATTATTTACTTTAAAGTTTCGATCTAACCTAAACGCTTATTTGTAAGTAGTATTCTAAACTCTGTACTACTGTATAAATCAGCCTATTGGCCTCCACGATACAGGCCTTGCCTAGTATGGAGGCCTCTAGTAAATTGAACGTACATGCCGTTTTTACAAATATGTAAGTATTTTTGTTCCTTTTTTGAAGTAAAACTTCTTTACGCACGCTTGACTTGGGGAGTAAGCTGGTGAATGCGTGACTTTACGAAAAGTGTCATCGGGCGAGGCGAACGGCAGTTGAGAAAGAGATATAAGTTAGAGAATAGAATAGAATTATTTATTTGACACACACAAAGAAACAGAACGGATCACAAACAAAATAGGTAGATAGACAGGAAAATTACAAAACAATGAGATTATATTAGACCTACAGCTAGAACACATACGTACCTACCCCACCAGTAGGTAGTAGGTAGGTGCAACCAACATTTTCTTTCTCTATTCCTCTCATAGCCAGTGCATGAAATATATATATGTATATATATCTCAGTCAGTAATTAGTTTGCGAGTTTGCTAGCGTTACAGGAACAGTGATTTCTTGATTATTTTTCGTAATTTAATTTCGTTTTTGAACATTTTATAAATAATTATTTTGAAAAAGAAGTTTTATTTCAGTCGTTTGGTCTAAAGCACACTCGTTTTTTTTTTACCTCCATGGCTCTCAATGAAACATTTCACGTCAAAGTGCTAAAAGATAATTATGGTTTATCCTCGTGCCTCTTTAACAACCTATAAAAAAATAATAACTAATAAGGTAGTCTAAAAAGCCTTGAACAGAAAATAGAACGTCATTACCTTAATGGTAACGCCTCTTCAAACCCAAGCTCATACAGACATGCACTAAAATTAAATTTTCATTGACTACCTCAATGCCTCTAGGCTCTATGGTTTTACCAAAGACCTTCAACCTCGGCCGCCCATTCATGATCCGTCACGTTATGACGCGTGTCGTGTCGGCTCGTGAATCGCGGGCCTTTTTAAGGTGACAGCTGCTTTGTAAGGCGGAGGTGCTGGCTGGATATTAATTTGTTTTACAATTGAATTTTGAAGCTTACGGATTTAAAAAATACTCTTTGTTCTAGGCCAAATAGGTAGGTATTAAATGAATATATGTACACATATGTATGTGGGAGTTTTCTGTTTTCAGTCAATTACAATTTGAGATTTTTGAATGAGGCAATTTATAATTTTACTATTACTAATACTATAATAACATTTTACTAATAGAAATGTATTATGATGTAAAGTATAATAGCTCAGAACTCCCTGATTCCATTGTTTTAAAGATCCGTGCTAAAATTATGAAAGTAAAGGATGACTCACGCTAGACCGTGTCGGGTCCGAGCCGAGTGTCGGCCGTAGCACGGTCAACTAATATTACATATATTTTGTATGAACACACTCACGTTATACCGAGCGGCAACCGAGTGACGCCCGAGCAACGGACAACGCTCGGAAACAACTTGGTCCCGCTTCGGCTCGGTCACGGCCCGTTGCATGAATACAGCGCCGCCGAGCTGCGCCCGAGCAGTCGGTAGTGATGCTATACAGTGCTCTGTCGTTTTGTTCGTCGTCGGAAAATGAACAACGAACGTTTGATTGAGGCTGTGAGGAAGTATCCAGCATTATATGATAAGAGCTAATCGATGTTTGGATGAAATAGGAATCTGAAACTTTGTATTGCCTTTGGTCAAATCATCTTTAATTTTCATGTGTAAGATGTCAAAAGATTCCTTAGTCATTTTAAAGTAGTCCCAATATTTGTCTTCATAACTACGTAGATCTTTACAAAGATTCACATATTCTCCTTTCTCTTGTCGCTCTCTCCAAAGTGGATGCACACTCCATTTCCTTGTAGTTGAAGATTCTTCAGATTCTTCGTCATCCAGAGCGATCGCAATAGCCGCTAATTCCAGATCGTTAAAATTGAACATGATTGTAGTTTAGTTACAACACTGATTTTTCTCGGACGAGTATACTGTATCACAGCGCAACGATGATTGCCCGGTCGAGGCCCGTCTTAGTAATTTCAGACACGGAACCGGCTCGGTGACCGTGCTACGGCCGACACTCGGCTCGGACCCGACACGGTATAGCGTGAGTCATCCTTTAGCAGGAGTCGTTTTTAATAGATTACAAAAATACAGGCCAAAAAAAACTTATTTTTACATACCTTGACAAGCTCTCATATTATGATCAATATTCGATACACACTCGTTTTTTTTTCTTTATTTTTAATGAGGGGTTTTGTCACACAGTGCCTATGCCCCGTACAAAAATGATACATTTATAGCAAAAAATTAAATCTGACACCAGAATGAACATGTTTCGCTATTTAGATGTTAGTCAAACTATATCTGCAGGCAGTGTAGATACAGTTTGACCAGCATTTCCGCTTCCTCGGAAAGCAGGACCGCTAAAATGCTATTGCACATACCTACTCCATAACCAAACCTAAGCCTAACATCTTGTCTTTGTGACTCATTCCGAACACACTCCGTCAACACATGATCAACGTATTTTTCAATATCGCACTCTGAGCAATTAGGGGAATCTGAAATACCCATCAAAAATTTAAACTTGTTTGACGGAATGATACACACTCGTTGCAATTCAAACCTAATACCTATTGCTTTAAGTGCTAATTGTTCTTTTAATAGCGCTTAGTGTGTTTAGTCGCGTCTATGTTTATGACTATGCACTGTGCATATAAATGCATAGAATCAGTGCCTTGTTTAGACGCTTACTTGAATGCCATTATAATGATTTTGTTTAGGTCTGTGCGGCGTCTACTTTCTTATGTCTTGAGCGTTTGTCCTGCTGACAAATCATCATTATCATATAAGCCAAAGGACGTCCACTGCTGTACATAGGCCACCCCATTGATATCCAGAGTGACCAATCTTATGCGGCCTGCACCCAACGGCTCCCAGTAACCTTTATTCTTCTATCCATCTCCTACAAATCATTCAATACAATTTTTGACGTTTATGAAAGGTCAAATTGCGTACTAATGCTGCCACACCCCAATAGCTAGTGTTGTTACAGCACAACAGCTAGTGTATTACAGCACAACAGCTAGTGTTGTTACATCACAGATTTTAATGAAACAGTGGTTCATTTCACCTCAATTACAGTCATATACACGTCATTTACAGATGAAATCTATAACACTCAATCAAATATCAAGTGTAAGTATTTTATTTTAAAACAACTATCACATTTGAATATATATATTTTCTATTGCTGGACATTTCACACAGCGCTATCTATCCCCAAACTAAGCAGAGGTTGTACTATACAACCAGATAACCGATAGAATACTTATATACTTTTGTTTGCAAATACATACATAAAATATATAGAAAAACATCCAGACCCGGAACAAATATCTGTCAAAATTCGACTGTAATTAATTTTTTTTTAATCTTCAATTTGGTGTTCGACCTTGTTCTCCGTATAAACTTTAACCATGGCAAACCTCATTCTCCTCTGTGCTAAGTAATAAGCTAAAAAAAGGGGTAAGTACAAAAATTAGTTAATATTTCGGTACATAAACACATTGCATTATTTGTGGCAACGTATGTCACATATACAAGGAATGCCAATATCAGTTTAAAATGCTACGAAAATGCGGTTTCTAATGTCAAAACTCAATTAAATAAGCCATGTTATCAGCCACAAGACATTGAATGCTGAACATAATCCTCCCCATAGATTTCCAGCGCGAACGATCTTGTGTGGCCTGCACCCAATGGCTCTCAATAACCTTTATCAGGTCGTCTTTCCATAAACAAGAAATAAGACAAAAATATTAGGTATATAATCTCATGCAACCTTTTTAGTATGAAAATCTTGGTCCAATTAAACGGCAATACTGAATGACGAATTTCGCATTCATACATGGAACGTTCAAATTACATTCATTCACCAAGATCAGTCTAAACACGGCTCAAGTTCGAACATGTTTTACCTTATAGTTTTATAAACACAGCGTCGATATTAAATATATTATTATTAAAATATGGCCGTGAGACCCCGCGTTGATTGTATAACGATATAATAATATTGAAGTTATTGCTGCGGAAGCTGAAATTAAAATACTGGGCCTATAGCCTGATATTGAGCGGTGACGTAAACGGTAGAATGGACTTGTCATACTTTGCCCCTAGTATCATGACCGCCATAGACAAGTTATCTATGGAAGAATTGAGTAAAATTACAGTTTAGCGTAGAGTAGAATCACGACCGTACTCATGTTTGCACTGTCTACACTAAAATGTAAGGTGGCTCCTTCGCCGTTTATGCGGTGAAAATTTAGAATGCCCTGCCCCATGAAGTTCGCGCTAGTCCATCGTTTAACATTTTCAAACGGAAAGTTAAAGAGC
Source organism: Philereme vetulata (assembly GCA_918857605.2). Taxonomy (NCBI): domain Eukaryota; kingdom Metazoa; phylum Arthropoda; class Insecta; order Lepidoptera; family Geometridae; genus Philereme; species Philereme vetulata. The sequence goes on along the minus strand of OU975422.1, from coordinate 7,685,249 downwards.
ACTATCTTTCTCTGTAATTTTATTTTATTGTAAGTATATATTTATTTTTGTATATATTAGTTTATTTATTTTATTTATTATATTAATTAATTTTATTACTTACTTTAGGTATATTTCGTTTTATTTGTTTAAGGTATACCTATGTACATATTTATGATTCTTGTTCACGCACCTACCTTTAAAATCATCTCTCTCTCTCTAGCCTCAAAGGTTTGCTGGAAGAAAACTCTTCTTAGGGTTAAGCTCGCCTTTGTACATGTCCTCTATTTCTGTGCCTTTTAATGTATTTTCTTGTGTACAATAAAGAATAAAGAATGTCATTTTACTCTATTTTCTCCTTTGAAATACATTTTTAAAGGTCACGCTCGCCTGCCAGGTTTCTTTTTAATGTATAGTTGTATACTCGTATTTTATCGTTTTCTACTCATAAAAGTTTTAGTAAGTAACACTAAAGTAAATTTAGTTTTAAACAAACAAAAGATCTCTGGAAGGGCTGTAGATTTTTATATTACTTTTTCATCTAAATGAAACGACAATAATAAATAACAAACTGATAGTACAATAATTATTTCCTTCTTTATTTTCAATGACTAGTGATCAGTACGTCAGCTACTAGTGACGTCATAGTTACGCACCCGAGAACTGTAAAGATATAAGCTTATTACGCACATTGATCGATTATTTGAAGTAAAACTTCTTTACGCACGCTTGTCTTGGGGAGTAAGCTGGTGAATGCGTTACGAAAAGTACGAACGAAAGTTGATAAGGAGATATAAGTTAGTGAAGATATAAAGAGAGAGAGTTACGATTCGTATATTTTTAAACGATAACGTGCGTGTGTGAGTTGCGTCTGTTCAGAATGAACATAGACTGATCGACCTACAGGCGTGTAGACAATTTTGTGATTGAACAATATTATAAATTAATATCTTGAAAGAAGCTTTACTTCAGTCGTGTGGTCTAAAGCACACTCATTTTTTCGAATCGAATAGCTATCCGTTTTTTCGGGTCGAATAACTATCCGTTTTATCGAATCGAATAGCTATCCGTTTTTGTGTATTGCGTAAAATAATCTCATACTTAGTCATGGGTATTAGATCATCATCATCATTATCCGAAGCCCAACCTCACCACCTGTTACACTTATCCAGTTCCAACCCGTGATGCTAAGTCGGGCAGAGAAAAACTTGTCACTGTAAAATGCGTGTTTTGACATTGGTGTGACTTTGACAGTAGCGTAGCGACTGGCTGAAAAGCAATAGATGACGCAGTGGTCAAACAGTGGACTATTTATAGATTGATCGCAACAGTAACGACTTTTTTTTTCAAGCGCTTGACCCTAGTCAAGCGCTTGATGGTTCATTAATAAATTCTAGACGTATTCTAGATATTTTTAATATATCAACACCCTTACTATACCTACAGGGTATAGGTATAATATGAACTGCATGGACTCTTGACTATATGACCTGTACTAGTGATAAACATTTTATTCCACTTTGTATGAACTCAATAAAATACTGAATACTGATGATAATAATGCATCCAAAGTAAATGACTGCTTTTAATTGTTCGCAAAAATCTAATGATAAACGTTTAAGTTTTTATTAGGTTATAATATCTATTTAAGTAAATTCTTCCCATAAATAGTTAGTTTTTTTTTCTAAGAAACACAAATATAATTGTACCTTCACAGGTAGAAAGTATTGCAGATACTGCCTCAAATTATCTTTCGAACAACAGACGTCCTCAAAACTTCCAAACATTCAAATAGCTCCCATCAAAAACAGCGCATACGTCAAAATGCAAAAGAATGTCGATACGACGAACGTGCCTCTCGTAAGAGGCTTAATGCGCAAAAAGGAGTCCAAAAAGAGGCCAAATAGGCCCGAGGGCCGCAAATGACCCGCCCGTGTTAAATTAACGTGCAGTATTTTGAAAACGGCGGCAGGCGTCAGGTTCCATACTGTTTGCTGTGAGTACATACGGGATGGTTATATTTTGAGATTGTAAGCTACAAGCTAAAATATGTGTTAATTTAAAAGTATATATTGTAATTTTAAAGTATTGAAAATGAAATTAAATAAATAGAAATTAATATGAAAATATTTATTTGACTCGACTTGCAAAATTAAATACAAAGATTTTAGGTACTAATAGCGGATTACACTTGGAATAGTGACAACATGGGCGATAAGGCTGCCCATCATTGTATTGCCTTATTTCTGTTTGTGTGGTAATTCAATAAAGAGTTAGATATTGTCTAAAATGTTCTTTTTATTGGGCTTAAACTGCCTGTTGATGCAAAAAACAAAACACACTGTGTTAATTTGTCGATTTTTTTGCGAGAATACAGCAAGGTTATTCTACCATTTTAAATTAAAAACATATATATTTATTTTGCTTATTTTCTATTCAACATTAACTATTATTTTATATATTTAAATAAAAACATTACCCTCTTTTTGCGCACTCAGCTAAAAAGTAGCCTATGTCCTTTCTCAGGATATAATCTATCTCCTTGCCAAATTCCATTACGATCCGTTCAGCCGTTTAGTTATGAAAAAGTAACAAACAAACTAACAAACAAACAGTTATTTTCGCAGTTAGTATGTATGTATTATACATATGAACCTTTCTTTTGAATCACTCTATCTATTACTGAAAACTGTATTAAAATCCGTTGAGTAGTTCAAAAGATCTAAGCGAACAGACAGCGGAGCGACTTCATTTTATACTATGTAAAGATAAAGATTTAATGGTCACCGCTCATTGAATGAAACTTGGGAACCAAGACTATAAATAACCAAAACAGTGACATAGAATATATCAATAATGTATATCTAGTGTTACAGCACCATTAACCCGTTTCAGGTCTAAATAAAAAATCTCTTGAGTACGTTAAAATGATATAACTTTTGAAACTATCATGGCTAAGAACAATATTTTCACTAAAAACGTGATATTTATCATGATATGTGAGTGTTGATATCCGATAACCGTTGGGGAAGAAAGGTTCTCGAGTGGAGACCACGGACTGGAAGACGCAGCGTAGGCCGGTCCCCCACAAGGTGGACCGACGATCTAGTAAGAATCGCGGGAAGCCGTTGGGCGCAAACGGCTACCAACCGCTCGTTGTGGCGATCTAAGGGGGAGGCCTATGTTCAGCAGTGGACGTCTTCCGACTGATGATGATGATGATGATGTGAGTGTTTGAGTATCCCGGTATTTTGATGCAGTTGCATGCGCCATACTTACAAATCATGGTGAATATATGTTAGTGAAAAGAGGGTAAAATGGTAGAATAATCTTCTATATTTTGCTTCAAGGTGAACATAATACAAAAACTGCAAAATGTGTTCACTTTGCTTCACTTTCCTCTTCACTCAATGATTCGGTACGGATTGGAATTACCCCAAACATTTGGTACACGGCTACATTTTGCAGGTACGCACTTCATTAGTAAGAAACTGGTGCTTTACTGTTAGGTTGCCAACTCAAATCTTCTTTCTTACTTTCCCACTGAAATTTCACTTTCGATTAAAAAAACTAATAGATGGCGCTGTCTGGAGATACACCGGCAAAAAATATGGTTTAAATGCTTAAAAATTTAAAAACCGCTGTATCAAAATTTATCTAAATATATCTCACTTCATCAGTTAAACAAACATTTTTTTTTATTACACTGCAGTTTAAATTAACTATTCACTTTCCTTTGTTAAATAAGCGTATGACAAAGCAACGCCACCTGTTAGCACTAAAAAAACATGGCCGCGAAAATACCTCATTACGAATTAGTTATACTTACATTATGAAATTAGTATCTATTATCTACTAGTTGACCCGGCGAACTTCGTACCGCCTTGATGTATATATGACGCGGGCTGTCTGCCATCATTATTTGCATTTTGCGTGAATTTTTGCGATATTTTAATAGTTATTCTGCTCTTGGGGCGGAGAAAAATCCAACAAATCAAAGATCATCAAAATCGGTACAGCCGTTCTCGAGTTATAAGTGTTCGAACAAACCCGACTTTGTTTTATATATAAACATTATAAGTAGTGACTAAAACTGAAAACATAATGATGAAAAACAAAAGAAGTAATTTAAAACAGCTATATGAGATATCATTTGTTGCAATTCCGTCTAAATAACAAAGTTACACACCCGGTATAAATGTTGCTGTCCAAAAATTGCGTAGTGCAATGAAAATTTCAATAAATCACTTCTTACACGTTGGCAACACTGTAGCGGTCGTAAAGCCCACCGCATAACACCATCCACTTAAATTGTTCCCAGAACTTTGAAAGTTGAAGTTTTTTGGGAATGCGTTTGAATGATTGAGTGGCGTGCTTTTGCGTAATGCCATCTCCAGTCACAAGCATTTTGTATTTATTTCTTATTGAGCCAGTTAGAATTCTACTTGCGCCTTTTTGAGGAATGAAAATTGTAACAGATTAAGGGGAAACCGGAAGGGAATCGCCCATACAACACGTACTACCAAGATCATTTCTAATTGGAGCATATTTCTACCTTAATAAGGTATTAATTTAATTTGAATAGTATTTATCTAGGTTCCCAACCATATATTAGATCAAAATACTTACCTAAAATGAAATAGAAGCGTATCGCATTCTGCAGGTTTTTACGTCATAAAAGACTTGTTTTCAACCTAATTGTTTCGTATTGAAAACAACATCATGTTACGTGTCCTAGTCATGGGAATATAGATTATATCGTCTAGTTACAAAATAACAACACAATGAGAAAAATACAACAAGTTTTCAGTCATCATTTTTAGTATTACGGAACACGGTCAAAATCTAATCAAATTTAGAATCGTTATATTGCTATCACTTTCGCTTTGCGTGGCATAAACAGGGATAGCGATATTCAGGCCGAAGTTTTTGACGCGGCCGAATTGAAGTTGCGCTCGGGGTTCGCCGGCTTCTTAATGTTTCGTGCGAAGTTGAGCACTACACATGAATCATTGCTGACTTGCTTAAAACTCGTGTGGCCTCCACTCAAGAACTCTCTGCCCCGACGGCCGTCAATTTTTTGAGCACTTCAGCTAGCCAATCCTCTGTACGAGTATGTCAGTGACAATTATCTACGAATCTCCTTACAGATTCGATCTCGTAGCCAAACATATCCCTCCCTTAACCCTGAGCCTTCTTATGAGGCCCATAGTGAGAGACCACGTTTCTATGCCATAAGTCGTCACTGATCAGTCGCCACTGATCCGTGTTAGTCGTGTTTAGTCTTTAAACCCCCTATTATAATACCTATTCACTATGCATGTTCCACCACGGCAAATCTTCTATCTAATAATATTCCGTTCCATACAAAGGTTGTCTGGAAGAACTCGTTTTTAGCTATAAGATCGCCCATTAAACATATTTTAAGGGACTTTGCCTGGGTCACTGATATTCCCTCGTTTCCGCGTACGTGTATGTTTGTATGTATATGTATGTCTCTTTATGGGTTGTTGTTTTAATTATAATTTAATTGTATAATTTTAATTTTATTTCATTTAGTTTAATTTGATTTGAATCAATGACTTGAAATAAACAATTTTATTTTATTTCCTTAATTCTCATTTTGTTATAAATATCTCGACGACCGATCCGATCCGCGACCTCCGTGGCGCAGTGGAGGAATAGCTGGCTGAGACGCAGGAGGTAGCGGGTTCGATTCCCGCCGCGGAACAAATGTTTGCATGATCTCCAGATATTTGTTCCGGGTCTGGATGTTTTTCTATTTATTATAAGTATGTATTTACAAAAAAAAAGTATATAAGTATTCTATCAGTTATCTGGTTCCTATAGTACAAGCTCTGCTTTGTTTGGGGCTAGATAGCGCTGTGTGAAATGTCTAGCAATATTATTTTTATTTATATATCTAGCTTGAAAGGTATAATAAAGAATTCACATTTAGATATACCGGGCCTAATCACTTATGGCGAAATGCCTAAACGTATAAATTTGAATTTTTAAATGTAAAATGTCCATACATTTCAGAATGACTTCTTGGTACTACAGATTCGTTTCCCCTCAATAAGCATTTCGGCCGTAACTCGTGTCAAAGATATACTTCTGACACCTCCGTCGTAAAACTGATGAACTTCAAGTGTTGTGCCAACCATTTGTTTATGATAACCTGGGTGAAGCCGTTGGAAAACCCATAAAACGTATACAATATTACATGGAATAAATGTGATTTATTTTTATTTTGTAAGTACCTGCAGTAACCTATAGTTGTCATTTATAAGCAGAAAGGAAAACGAGTATTTACAAAGTATTCGTATATAACATACTAGCTGACCAATCCGCAGCTTCGCACGCGTAGTTTTGCAATAAAAACATTACCCTCCTTCTGCGCAGTTGGGTAAAAAGTAGCCTATGTCACCCGGGGATAGTGTAGCTTCCCAACAGTGAAATAATTTTCTAAATCGGTCCTGTAGTTTCGGAACCAATTCAATACAAACAAACAAACAAATCTTTCCTCATTATAATATTAGTATAGATTGCAAAAGAAACATTTGAGCTAAAAACATTTACAAACGATATGATAGTTATTATACTGGACTATCTAGCCCCAAACTAAGCAGAGCTTGTACTACGGGAACCAGATAACTGATAGAATATTTGTATACCTACTTTTTTGTAAATACATACTTAAAATATGTAGAGAAACAACCTGACCTGAAACAAATATCTGTAGATCATGCATTTGTTCCGCGGTGGGAATTGAACCCGCTACCTCGTAAATATAGATATAAATTATTAAATCTATAAAACGCGGTGTTACAATGGGCGGCCTTGTTGCCTTATGATATAGATCATAAGATATGATCATCTCAATTTTTAGATTTTTTTATAATTGCCCCCATTCATTTTATATCTAGGGTATACACATACACCCTTCTATGAGTAGTTCCCTGTGTTTTGGTATAAAGGGTATGATTCCCGGTGAAATTACAGACTCATGAGGCTTTACACCTGTATGCCTAAATTTGATTGACGCAGGACAGTGCATCATAAGGTACGTTCACTTTTTTTATATATTTTTTTATATATATTATAGGCTTGCGTTTGACCACGATCTCGCCTCATGGTCAGCGATGATGCAGTCTACGATGGTACACGCTTCCCTAGAAGAAACCTATTCACTCGCGACTTAAAGATGTCCAGGTTGTAGCTATCTGGAAACACAGACTCTGGCAAGTCGTTCCACTCTTTGGCGGTGCGCATAATAAAGGTCGAAGAGAACCGCTTTTTGCGAATGGGAGGTATTTCTACCATATAGCCGTGGCGCACCACAGAGCGTCTGGTTGTCCGTTGATAGAAAGGAGATGGTGGGATCAGGTTGAAAAGTTCCGCCGCACATTCCCCGAAATGTGCTCGATAAAAACCGAGAGGCTAGCAACCTTTCGTCGATGCTCCAGACTGAGGAGACTTTCATCAACTAGCTCATCGTTGCCTATGAGCTTCTTGGCTCTTCTCTCAATTGATTCCAGAGCTTCAAGTTGGTACTTCGCTGTGTATATATAAATTATAGGCTAGCGTTTGACCACGATCTCGCCTGATGGTCAGCTATGATGCATTCTACGATGGTACACGCTTGCCTTTACTCGTAAGAAACCTATTCACTCGCGACTTGAAGACCTCTAGGTTGACTTAACATCAGAAGGGCCATATGCTTGTTCCATCTCCAGGTTGTTTAATAAAATTAATGTAACTGAAAGGATGCTGCCGCTATAGATCGAAATGCGTAATGCGAGCAAATGTTTCTCAGTTAAAATTGAGAGGGGTACAATCTATGTGTGTAAAAACTTTGTATATAACGAGAAATACATAAGGGTGACTTGCGCAACGACTCCTGAGGGCCAACCTTATAGTAATATTAAAATGATAATACACTGACATTTAGTACCATGACTCTCAATTAGTAAGCTTACTTTATTATTGTGAAGTCGAATGAGTTTTGGTGACGTCACCATAAATCGTTCACTCAAAACGTTTGACATTAGAGCTCAAATAAACCGTAAAATTATCCTAAAAAGTAAATCGTGTTTATTTTCGCAATGTCATTTTACTGAAGTGGTGTAATCACTAGAAAACACTAAATATACAACATTATTAGGACTATAACATTATTGGTTAAAAGCTTGTAACAAAACGCTCCTGAAACATGATTTTCTAAAATATTGTGGTCGGCGTTTACTGAAGTGGCTAAATATGATTTCGGAATTTGTAAAATCATAAATATACGTTTAATTTAAGCATGTTTAGTCGCTAAAAACGTTTAGGGATCGTTGTGCAAGCCAGACTAAGTGTAAGTACAAGTTGTAGTACAATCCTTGTAGTAACAGACTAACTACAAATTTGAAACGTCATGACGAGGTCATAAGTTGCACTCTTGACGACATGTTGTGTCGGTTGGTTACGGTATTTCCAATTTGTTATTACTACCTACTTGCCTGTAGCTGGTTTGTGTATTGAAAATATTTAGCTGTTAACTTTAGAATATTTATTAGTAAGTACTTACCTACCTACTTACTTAGAGGTAGTGAAAATTACACAAACCTATGTATTCATACTTAAGCTGTTAGCGTCCCTATCACACTAATATTATAAATGTGAAAGTTTGTATGTTTGTTTATTTGTTTGTTACTCAATCACGTCGTAATGCACCGATTCCGATGAAATTTGGTGTGTTGATAGATTATGACCTGGATTGAAACATAGGCTACTTTTTGTTGACAAACAAATAGTTTTTTTTTAACTGGATAGATCTTGTTTGACCACAATCTCCCCTCATGGTAAGCGATGATGTTGTCTAAGATGAAGCACGCAGATCTAGAAGAAACCTATTTACTCTTACATTAAAGATGCCCGGATTGTATTCTTTAGGAAATACAGACGACGATAAAGTGTTCCATACCTTAGCTGTACGCAGAACGTAGAACCAGAACGGTGTGTGCGAACGGGTGGTATATCAACTAGGTACGGATGGCACTGAGCCGTACGCCTGCTTGTCCATTAGTGGAAGGAAGATAGCGGGATCAGATCGTATAGTCCTACTAATATTATAAACGCGAAAGTTTGTATGTATGGATGTTTGTTACGCTTTCACGCCGGAACGGCTGAACCGATTGCGATGAAATTTGGTTTGTACGTAGATTTATTGTTATGGAAGGACAGGTGTTAAATTAACAATTCAAGATGTTTGTTTTAACGTTCATTTGACTATAATTTCACTTGAAGCAATGATGGGGTCTAAGATGGAGCATGCAGATCTAGTGATAACTATGTTCTTGTGATTTAAAAGATTAAATGATAACAAATAACTTTTTAAAAAAAATATAACCGAATTCAGATAACAGTAAATATCAAACTACTTGACCAATTTTGATTAAATTGCCATGGGATCAATCTAAAAGTTCCTTTTAAATAAAAAACAAATTTTCCAAATTGGTTGATACATAACGGAGTTCTGAGCTAACAAACATAATATAACCTAAAAATTAAACAAATTTAAGACTTATATGGTATTCTCATGGATTGTCAGAACTGGACCAAATGGAAATAGGAACACACGGGACCAGCTTTCAAATAAAAACAGATCATCAAAATCGGTTCACCCAGTCGAAAGTTCTGAGGTAACAAGCATAAAAAAAATATAGTCGAATTGAGAACCTTCTCCTTTTTTGAAGCTGGTTAAAAAACAAATGAAATAAAAATTATTTGTAGCAAAACATTTATCCCTCAAATTACTTGAGACAATGCGGGTATAATTTTTTCATATTACTTGAAACAACCTAGTATTTTAGCAACGAATATGATTTGATTACAGTTTAAGGCAATACCTACGATCATAGTATATGCAGCTTAAACTTATATGACCTAAATTTTGGTCTACGTACATATATTCATTTATTGTAAAACGTATAAAAAAGTATTCCTTCAAACGTCTGAAAAGGGAGTATGCCCTAAAAGCTATAGCCTGGAAAAAAAATATTGTCTATATTTAGACTACCGGCTGTCACTGTCACTGTCATCGTCCACTCGATCAATACACGCATTAGACAGGTTACCCTCGCCGGCGAACAATGGCGCATTGTGCGACCACGTGCGCTTGTTTACCAATTGTTATCTAGGATCGTCCTTGCACGATTGTCGAGAGGACCTCGGTTGACCTTTGCGAATTTCGCTTCTATATCTTATGAGGTTGTAAACACAATTTCGGTTACGTTTCTATATCTTCGTTATGCTGTAAAAGCTGTAGAAATTTAAAAAAAATCAGAGGTTATGAATATTTTCGACTATTTAATTATTTAATAGAAAGGTAGTTAAAAGCTTGTTTGATGGAATTACGTAATCTAATAGTACCTATCCAATCGGGTAGTTATATTTACCCAAAATCTTGATTGAAATTACCAGTTTGAAATAGGGATTAGGCCCCTAGTAGTGCCTGCGACATTATTAGAGTGACTTTGTTTAAAACAGACCTATTTATTAGATAAAGTCTAACTGATCTGTACAACATTTTGAAAAGCTATAAGCAGCTTCTCATATTATTATTTCGGAGTTATTTTAACATTGAAAAGATAAACAGGCTATTATTTTTTTTCGAATATTAGTCAAGCGAAATGAGTACCGAGCTTATAAGTGGCACTAAAACTAGCACCTAACTGAAAAATCCTAAAATCGGTGCATCCGGCTTTATCTATTTAAAAATCAAATTCCCAGCATTGAGTCGCAAGTAGCCACACGAATATAACTCGACCAAAAAAGGTGAGTTGTTATCAATTAGGATCGTGTACAGTTAAAGCATGGGAGCTAGCCGTGATTTCCCTACAAAAACCCGATCCCACGACCAGCTGATCACATTTCGGCCACCACTGACCCATATTCTGTATGACGTCGACAACAATAGGGCATTGTTCTTTTATATTTGCGTGAACATCAGGAGTTCCTCAGTCCGTTCATTCACATACCACAGAAGAATAGCAGTTCTGTTGTACTGAAACTTCACTCTCAACGACATTGAATTTGTGACATCATAAGCAAGATTAAAACTTAAAACCAGTATAGCTAAGTTCATTATCATATTTGATTAGAAAACAATCATAACCGTTAGGAATATAAAAGACGATGTTGAAACTTAAATCAGGCGCTTAAAGCTTGCTCTGCGTTGAAGCTGTTTGGGAGTGAGACAGAGTAGCATACATCTTAAATAGGTTCATTTGTTTTTCGTCATTGTTTTCGATCAGCTGTTTTCACGAGATTCCTATCTCCCATTGATCAGTGAAAGAGAAGGTGAACTTAGCATTGTTTGTGACGAGTATTAAATTGTATTGTGACGTAAGGCATCTAGCTCTCAATTGACGTTTTGTCTGACAGATTAACTTGTTTGTTTTGTTTCGTGGTTAGTTTCATATCTTGAATAGACGAGACGTTATTAATCAATACTATCTTTTGCAAAGAGTATAGATATTTGTATCTAAAGGTATGATTAGATCATGTTGTAGTTCGATTTTCAAATATTTGAAAATGAATACTAACCTCATATAACCCATTCATCTTCTGTGTTCAATAATTCGCGCGCAATCCATAGTGACCATACTTTACATTTTGTTTTTTTCTGTCAACGGCCTAACACTCATACAGCCATACCAAGGAGGTCGTAGCCCATCCATCGCACGGTAGTGAACAAAAAACAACAAGTTGATGATAAATAGTTCCAGTTAATCCGCGCTTATCGCTCGCCGTCCCGTGCGGTCCGAAAATGAGAGATGGACCAAGTCAGGGAGATAACACGTAATACGTAGCAAAGAGTGGAGTGGTCTACGATCAAAATAATACTCAACAAGCAGACTACAATACATTTAGTCTATATACTATATGTAACAAGTAACTTTTTAACAAAAATATAACCGATTTTAGAAAATCGAAACCATTTATTTTGATTTAAAACACATTATGCGTCCCTACAAAATTTGAGGCATGCCCTTCGAATTTTTTAGGATCCTATCATCGGTTCCTTACGTGGTGCCAATGTGACCTGGAAAGTATACCCTTTTAAACAAATAAAGAATTTTTCAAAACGGTCCTGGCGTCTTCAAGTAATAGGGGAACATACATAAAAACGAACGAGTTAAGAAACTCCTTTTTTTTTGAAGGTGGTTAAAAATGAATCCCTGATATCCTTGGCCATTCCATAACTTGAGAACGACTTTACCGATTTTGTTGATATTTTGTGTGTGTGTTTAAGTGATATAGATTCACAATTGGACCCGGTAGGCTCTGTTGTTGAGATCCAGAAAGTTGCGAGCATACAACTAGTCAACAATGAAACTCCTGACAAATAAGCAGGTGTAGGAGGAAGCGTTGACATTTCAAAACTATTGATCCTGAACTGTCCAACGTCTTGGTTATGGGCCTAGTCATTGTTTCTTTAGATAGTTTTACATGACAATGGTCAATCCTTTTTTGGAAGGCAACTCTAAATAATAATTTAAATAACCCGTACAAAGAGGTTATGGGCCCAGTTTTTAATGTTTTTTTTTTTGATAACTTGACCGGACTCTGACTGTCAATAATATGTACTATGTTAGTATGTCTAATGATAAATGACAATAATAAATGATAATATGTAATGATAAAGTAAATAATCATATTGTTTAAATAAATATTCTTCAACGTTAACTAGCACTATCTTTCTTCTAACTTCTAACTTGCGAATGCTTTGAGGAAACATAAAGGGTGATGAACTTCAGATAATCGCTTCTGTTCCGTTACAGCGTGCGACCAGATGACCACCAAACAATGCCCAAGTGGATATTATGTTCAATTATTAGAATTTTTCATATTAGCACTTGACGGGTCAGTTTTATATAGTAACTATTTATTTCTTTTTTTTACTAGCCTATACTGTCCCAATGCTGGGCAAAGGCCTCCTCTTTCTCCTTTCACTCGCCTCGGTAAGCGTGAAGCGTTTTTTTTAATTCTTGCTTGAAACCTTATTATGTGAGGGTTGAATGTGACTACTTCGGTGTTTTATTTGCATTTGAAGTATATTTTTGTTGAGCTAGCAAGGTCTCGAAATGATTCAGATTATAAAATACTAGCTGACCAATCCGCAGCTTCGCACGCGTAGTTTTTCAATAAAACATTACCCTCTTTCTGCGCAGTTGGGTAGAAAGTAGCCTATGTCAGCTGGGGATAGTGTAGCTTCCCAACAGTGAAAGAATTTTTTAAATCGGTCCAGTAGTTTCGGAACCTATTTAATACAAATAAACAAATCTTTCCTCTTTATAATATTAGTATAGATGGCATAGATATTCAATTCACACACATGAAACACGTTGATCCATTTAAGAGACATCCAGCTCATAAAATGTATTTACTAGTGGTTCGCCCCGAACTGAGATCTCGTGAAAATATTATTTGTAATCTTTGACTATCAAAATAGTGCTATGAAATATAACCATGAACTTGACCTACAGTTTCATTCAAATTACAAGTAACGGGAGTTCATGTACTGTGGTTTTTTGTTTTTTGGGATACAAGTTGCAGTTATCTAGATTTCAGACTTATGCCTATACATATTTGTATCACATACCAAATTACAGCACTGTGGGGTCACTGGTGCACCCTGTGAATTTTGTCATAATTCAGGTTTTATTATGGCTAATAGCTCAAAAACTATAAAGGCTTTACTAAAACTAAAAACAAAGTCTAAATTTACTAATAAAGACCTTTCATTTGACGTCCCACGTGACCTAATAGTCTCATTTTCATTTTTTTTACCCCTCTTGAACCCCAATATCTCAACAAACCCCCCACATTTTTAGCTTTAGTCAAACCAAAATTTTGCCTTCACTATGTATCAAATGTCACGATGATCGGATCAACGCTTTGAATGTTATTGTCGGACAAACAAATATACATACATACAACACCTACATATGTGCCCAAGCTGATTTAGAGATCTCGCTTTGCTCAATCAATTAATCACTTGCATACCTCACTTTAACACTATTCGTTTTATTTGATTTTTGTTTCGATTGAACTGACTTGCGTTTTTTTAAATTACATACTGTTTTTTTAATGATAGTCTACTCCGTGGATTCCAGTTCTGACCCCGCGATGGGTATGACAAATGTTAGTAAATGTTGAGTTAACGCTGCCATGCCACCGATGTATCGATACTACTAATTGTGTCGGTATGCCTAGCAGTAGTGTTGTCTATCATGTCACTTCTATCGATACAATACATCATCATCATTATATCAGCTATAGCACTTCCACTGCTGAACATAGGCCTCCCCCATCAGTTTCCAGAGCGACCGATCTTGTGCGGCCTACACCCAACAAGAAAATGATTAAATAGTTCTCATAACTATCGTAACATTTGCTTGTGTTTTTTGGTGTCGATTCTGTGCAGCATCTTTACATAGTATAAAATTAAATCGCTTACGCTGTCTGTTACCTTAGATCTTTTAAACTACTAAACGGATTTTAATGTAGTTTTCAGCAATAGATAGAGTGATTCAAAAGGAAGGTTTAAATGTATAATACGTACATAGTAACTGCGAAAGTAACTGTTTGTTTGTTACCTTTTCGTAACTAAACGGCATAACGGATCGTAATGAAATTTGGCAAGGAGATAGATTATATCCTGGGAAACGATATAGGCTTTTTAACCCGAATGCACAAAAGGAGGGTAATGTTGTTATTGAAATACCACGCATGCGACGCCGCAGGTGGATCAGCTAGTTTATTACAAAAGCTAAAACATCGTGCTAAATACTTGTTGACAACAATCAAGTTTGTTTATATCAATAAGCATTGATTTGATTGACATTATAATTAAAAAAATCATTTTAAAATCATTGAGCGCGTTAAAATATTTTGTACTTAGGAGTACTTTAAAGCTCTTTATGCTTTTTATTTGTTCAAATAATCTTAAGAAAACTGATAAGCTTCACAATTCAGTTACATCACTGATTACTCTTTCTACTTCTCTTTGATTTGCTGTGCTGTCTGTTGCCATGTAAGTCACAGCGTTAAGCTTAATAACTGAAAATCGACTACGTAATACCACCAATACCATTTCGATGGTAGGCTATGTCACCCGGACCATAACTAATCGATTAACACCTCATTCATTAAAATCGGATTAGTAGATAAGGCGTTACGGTGGAACATAATAGACTGAAAACATCACCCTTCATGTTAGCTTTGCCATGTAGTAGAATAAAATATCTATTCGTTTTATGACTACGTAACAGCATTTCATTCTACTCTTGTTTATGACATTATTTTTTTATTTTATCGATAAAATCCCCTCACTGTTTGTTATTTGTCGACGATATCGCACTAATATTTATTCTGTGGGCCGCCCGCAGCATCCATCATGGGTATCGTGACGTACCTTTAATAAGATAAAAGTGCTACCTTATTTGAATAGGTATGTATTCATACGTAATGTGATATTGCTTTCTTCTAGTAACTCAGTCAAATGAGGCGTAGGAGATATGGAAATAACCGACCAAGAGCGTGTCTGACTCGCGCACGAACGGTTCCTTACCATTATCTATAAAAACGGAATTAAAATAATGTCTGTTGTATGGGAGCCCCCCTTAAATATATTTTTTATCCTGTTTTTAGTATTTGTTGTTATAACGGCAACAGAAATACAGCATCTGTAAAAATGTCAACTGTCTAACTATCACGGTTCATGAGATACAGCCTGGTGACAGATAGACAGACAGACAGCGGAGTCTTAGTAATAGGGTCCCGTTTTACCCTTTGGGTACGGAACCTTAAAAACATAAGGAATGTCGTGGTTATTTTGTCTGGCTGACGAAATTATATGTGAAAAAATACGACTTAAAAAATCGGGACGTCGCGAAAGTTTTCGAAAATACGTAAAAAGTTTTCGGAAAAATAGGGGTGTTATATGTTAGACTCCTATGTCTGTATGTCTTTCTGTCTGTGGCGTCTTAGTTCCCAAATTAATGGACTGATTTGGACACGATTTTTTTTAACAGACGGCTAGTCTAATAGTTCTAATAGGATGGTTTTTAGCTATGTCAGTTCTTAACCCCGATGCAAAATGAGAGTTATTAAATTTTGACAAAATCAACTTGTGTCTGATGGTTATGACAAAACAGCAAACAACGTCAATCCGTGTTAAGCAATTGGTACTCTTATCGCTAAATCACGATCTCTACCAGACAGCCATTGAATAAAACGGACTGTGTGAATATTATTTGTGTAACATACAAAGTTTGCCACCAATTAAATCGTACAAGATACTCCAAATAATTCGACCTACTTTCATCACAAAAGAGTATGAATGTAACTGAAATAGGCATGCAATCGAATGACTCAGTCTAACTCTAGATTATTACATAATGCATCAAGTGTTGTTTCACAAGAATACTAAATTGTAGGGAAGTGTTGAAGTAAAATAAACTTTCGTTAAATTATTTTAATATTTGAATTATAGTGTGACCATTAGAGCTGTGCACTCCCTGAGGTATGCGCGCGGCGAGACGGGGGGGGAGAATCGGCTGCTGCGCTCTGTCAGTTCGCCGTCAACGCTCGTGGCGGCAGGTAGTGTTATTCGTATCGGACTGTCTATCTCATGTGCGTCTGACATAGACAGTCCAATACAAATAACACTACCTGCCGCCACGAGCGTTGACGGCGAACTGACAGAGCGCAGCAGCCGATTCTCCCCCCCGTCTCGCCGCGCGCATACCTCAGGGAGTGCACAGCACTAATGGACACACTATAACTATATACCGAGCGGATTGGACCATCTTAGCTCTTGAAAGAAGTGTCTGGAAAGAATGGGGTAGGTCTTTGCCCAGCAGTGGGACACAGTGGGCGATAATAATAATAATATAAAGAGAATATTAACCATTGCTGTTAAATTTGATTGTTCAAAACTGTATCGTTTACAAAGATTATGTTTTGGTTTAAGCGAGTTTGTTGTTAGATGGTCAATAATTTTAAAGAATACTAGCTGACCAATCCGCAGCTTCGCACGGATAGTTTTTCAATAAAAACATTACCCTCCTTCTGTGCAGTTGGGTAAAAAGTAGCCTATGTCACCCGGGGATAGTGGTAGCTTCCCAACAGTGAAATAATTTTTAAATCGGTCCAGTAGTTTCGGAGCCTATTCAATACAAACAAACAAATCTTTCCTCTTTTTAATATTAGTATAGCTGACCCGGTGACTTTGTACCGCCTTAGAATTAAGAAACTTTGTGTTAACCTATTATCTGAGTTAAATTCAGTTTTTGACCGCCTTCAAAAAAGGAGGAGGTGGAAGGAGGATGTATATTCACTGATTTCTCCGTCAATTGTGGACTGGTTTTCAAAATTCTTTTTTTATTCGAAAGAGTGAACGTCCGGGGTAGTCCCATAGAAATTTCAAATCTAAATCAGATCAAATATTTTATTTTGCAACAACACATAATACAAAAATGACAACAAAAAATAAAACAATATATCAATAAAAAACAACATTAAAACTTAAAGCTAGGTAGGTACACAAATTGGTTGCAAAAAAGGACTCAACTCAGCGTGTGCAGGTCGTTAGAAACCTGCACTGGTTCTCCGTTGAGACCTTTTTTGAATTTCATCGAAATCGGTTCAGTAGTTTGGTTTTTTCTGTTATCAGAAGTCGGTTATATGTTTGTTATAAAGTTACTTGTTGTCCAATGTTACTCCAATGTCTTTTTCTGTGCACGTATCCACTTTAATTAACTACCTCCATCTTCAAAGGTTTGTTGGAAGTAATTTTGTAAGCTGTTTTTGCCTGTAATCAATTTGTGTACAATAAAGAATACAGTCATTGCATCTTGAGCATATTCGTGCATATGACGCGGGCTGCCAAATCTGCCAATGTAAAACTGTACGTCGCCGGTAGAATTGTCAATTAGCCATCATAATGTAGTAGTATGAGAAAGTGAATTTACTTAGTAACTTTTTTCGTGATTTTTTCCGATGTTGTAGGTATTCTGCTGTTTAGGACGAAGATATATCCAACAAATCAAAGATCATAAAAATCGGTCCAGCCGTTCTGGAGTTATAAATGGTGTAACTAACCCGACTTATATAATCATAAAACTCTTTATTTGGAACTTATACAAACAATGTGAAAAACGATGACATCTGCAGTATTAAACTGTGTCGCCGAGATCAACGCCCTTCTCCGGAAAATATTAAAATAGGTCCCAATCAAGGTACATAAGTTACAGATTTAGTGTGTACGTTTATGTATATATTAATGAGTCTGTGCCTGTAAGTGTGTGTGTGTGTGTGTGTGTGTGTGTGTGTGTGTGTGTGCGTGCACGTGTATGCGCGAGGGTGTATTTGGGGATGCGTGCATGTGTGTAGATAGTTAATTTTATCTATAATTCGATAATTTAATTCATACTTTATTTATTCCTTGTAAATTTAGGTACAATATTGGTGATAGGAGTTTTATATAAGCGCTAGATTTTGCCCGGCGGCGAACAAATATTTTATAACTAATAACAAACATAACAAAAATACAAAAAAAAAACACAATTACTTATATTCAGAAAAACAAAATGTCAAAAAATGATAATTCGGATAATAAAATATCAAAATAGTAATTATGATTTAAATTAAGATTCATGGCAATTTAATGTGAAAATTATATTATATTTTGGTCACCTAAAAACTCATTTACATTTTAATATGCTTTCTTAACTAATAATTATGTTATTAAGTTTATTCTTGAATATGTGTGACAATCTGCGAACTGCTATAGATATCTTAAATGATAGGAGCAGAATACGCATACACATACAGAATACGCTTAAATACTTTTACAAAAGAAATTCTTTATATTTCCCTTATCTGTATTAACATTTATCTTTATCGTATTACAGATAAAAATAACTAAGTAAACTAAATTGATAAAAACATTGAATTCTAATAAAGTATCGCGTATCTAAAAACAAACACGCTTAAATCAAAACATAATCTTTATAAACGACACAGTTTTGAACAATCATGTACCGTATAATCTCTGAATAAAAGGCCAATATATACAGGCGTTACTCAGTCCATCCTCATGCTAAAATCTTTATCTAAACATTCAAACGGTCTAATAATTAATTATTTATGACAAGTTTCATCAAGTGTTAGTACTAACTCAGTATAGTCTATTGATCTCGGCTTTAGTTTGAGAATGACTGTACATTTCTGGCGACCCCCTTGATGCGCCATGAATATTATAGCTAAGTTTGAAGGTAGCTGGGTCACTTCAACCATGCTGAGGCACTAGGCTAGGCTGTTATGAATTATTGTTGGAAAGGTATTTTTGAAATCTTTGTCACTAAAAAGGTACTTTGATATAGATTAAAATTAAATTATTAATGAAATACAAAGCCTTTTTATAAACCCTTGACTTGAAAAGACTTGACTAACATTAAGTTAAAATGAGCATTTATCGCGCATATACCTTTTTTATTTGTTATCTCGACGTTTCGGCTGTGTTACAACAGCCGTGGTCACGGGGGGACTGGAGTACTTGGAGCTAGTGTCGAGAAGTGATGACAGCTTCAACAACTACCCTCACTTGGTCTTCAGAATTAGAAATGGTCTCGTTCATATTACGACACACTACACTAACCGTATCTACGCACTGAGACGACGCGAAAAGTTTGAAAAATACTGCCATTAGGTTACCCTCAAGTTGAAATTTGTAAACAAAAATAATAGTAAATACACTTGGCCGATTTTGAAACTATACTGTGCTGTTAAGTTAGATATTAAAGAATATTTTTTATCAAAGAGGTATTTTAAAATCTAAATAATTTGAGGCGCGCCACTGTCTTTGAAATTAACATATATTAACAGTTTTCTGTATTGAAAATACTGTCACCGTGTTCCTCACTTTTCAGTCAAGGCGCATATATTACTCTATCATTATTGACGAAAGAAAAATACAGGCAATCCTTAAAACTCTAAAACGCTTGTGTTTTTTCTTCTTACGTGTTTTCTCCTTTTATTGGCATCTTACCTTGTATCTTGGTTACCTCCGTGGCGCAGTAGGCGAATAGCTGGCTGAGACGCAGGAGGTAGTGTTCGATTCCCGCCGCGGAACAAATGTTTGCATGATCTACAGATATGTGTTCCGGATGTTCGGGATGTTTTTCTATATATGATAAGTATGTATTTTCAAAAAGATGTATATAAGTATTCTATCAGTACAAGCTCTGCTTAGTTTGGGATTAGATAGCGCTGTGTGACATGTCTAGCATAATTATTTATATATTATCTTTTATTACCGACATAGCACAAAGGATTAGCAAGCTGAAGTGGCAGTGGGCAGGGCACATAGCTCGAAGAACTGACGGCCGTTGGGGCCGAAAGATTCTTGAGTGGAGACCACGCACTGGAAACCGCGAAAGCCCCCACTAGATGGAAAGACGACCTGATAAAGGATGCTGGGAGCCGTTGAATGCAGGCCGCAAAAGATATGTCGTTCTGGAAATCTATGAGGGAGGGCTATATTCAGCACTGGACGTTCTTTGGTTGAAATAATGATGATGATGATTCACATATACACACTGAACCAGGCGCTCCTTTTCTAAGCTAGTATTAACTTTTGATGAGATGACTTATCTATCTTTTCAATAATTTATTTTTATCAGTCATTGTTATGGATAATAATTAGGTAAAAAAAGGTTTCCCGGTCTAGAATAATACATATAAATATCTAGAATAAATTATATTGGTTTTTAACCCCTGACGCAAAATCGGGGGTTATATACCGATATACATTTTATTGCACACCAAACAAAACTAAACATACAAAGAAAAACATACAAAAATAAAGGTCTTATCGCAATCTCTTCCAGGAAACCTTTGAATGGGCAGTTATAAGTTGTGCCTCTCTATTGAATCGTTCCCAAAGGGATGAACTGATTCGGATGTTGTTTTTTTAATAGAAAGCTAGCTATATCCATTTTTAACCCCGTCGCAAAAAGATGAGGTCGGAAATTTTATAATTTTTTTTAATAATAACATCTATAAATGGTAAAGCAGGTCTCAAAAATGTTTTATCATAAAGAGTTGAATCTTATTTTTTTAAATACATCTACCAATTGACATTGTGTATTATGACATCGATTTTTTATCGCACTTTGGTCCAGTTTCGCCAAACTTCTCTTCATTACATACCTACATCGAAATGAGTAGAAGTCATGCATACATACAATATGTTAAAGGCTTTCCAGGTGAAACAAGTTTGGGCCGCTCCGATTTCATTTCTGTTACTTACTGAGTACAGACGCGAATACAAGTCACTGCCAATATTTGCGTAAATAATAATATAACATTTATTTCAGGCAACAACATGCAATTACAAAATATGATTACAAGGCCCTTATCTATAAACATCCATTATACATAAATTATTAAACTTAGAACTAATACTTTTATTTAATTGTAAAGTGAACGTCATAAGGATAACATCTATAAAACCTGTGCTACTAACAAAATAATATTGTACTGAATTACCGATTTAACACGTTCCCAGCGGCACAGATTTATCTGTACTTTCCATTACTGCGTTACGGGTCGTTTTAAACCTTGTTCTAAACCAGAGATTGTGGCGGCACGAGGCATATTAAACCCCATCGCCCGTAGGAGACCAAAATCCTTTTTTTGGCGCCAAATAAGACAAAGTGTACAGTTTTTTTAATGTGCGACACGAGGTCTAAGAAACCCGGTATTGAGGTTGGTATACCATAGAACTAGGAATCAATAGCACATCTCAGATATAAAGTTATCTCTTTCCTACACTGAACCAGATGGAAGTTATGCGTCCTGCACGACAGAGACGTTTAAGTTTTTCTTGCCGCTATAAAGACGAGACACGGACAGGGTGTTTCAAGCCCTGTTTCGCACTTATCGTGTTTAATTAGGCATCTATCTCGCGACGCTCATGATTGAGAGTTCCATTTCGAGAGTAGTAGTTCGTTATGAAAGGGCTCGCCCAGGAAAGAACTACCACCATACCTATTGATGCAGCCAGACAGCATTGCTGTGTTTCAATCATTATTATAAATACGGGATTTATCACGTACCGTTTTATCAGTGTTTTATCAGGGTGAGGGCGATCCGCTCCGAACCACGTCTCGCTTCGCACTGTTGTTTCAGTTTGAAGGGTTGCGGTGAATTCACAAGCATGCGAGGCTTTAAATTCAAATTTAATTTACACGTGTATGTCTCAAGTTGATGGTCGCAGGGCAGTAGGTAAGGCACTTTCCTAAGGACCTACGAGGCCATATGATAGTTCCATATCCAGGTAGTATAATAATAAAGAAAAAAGTACACCAAACGCATACACAGTCCCCGACAATGGGTAATAATAACTGAAGATGATGTCCTGGCTTGATCCAACTTTAAGTCGTATAAAAAATGGGGTTTGGTTTTGTCATGGTCACGACCGTTTGTTTTACGTGAATACGTGTACGTAACAGGTAATATTTTCTATACAAAATATAAAATTATTATGTGTATTAATCATGTTTGAACACCAAGGACTCCTTCGGGTCATACTGAATGGAAATCTCGAATCGCAGTAAAATGACCTCAAAATGGCGGCGCTTCCTCCAACACTCGCGATGCGTCACAGTCCTCACTCAGCGTACGGAATTCTTTGATGCGTCAGCTATCCAGTAGTGTAATTATTTTGGATGGAAATAATAGATATGTAGCTCCAACACCAAACCGTATCCCCCGATTTTGTTATTGAATTGCCTCCCAATATGGAAGCAATTTTAAAAACGAATCCACGTCAAAATAAAAACTCCACAGTCCTAGATAGTGGGTAAAAATAATTGAAGATGATGTGCTCGTCTGTACCTCTTATGAGGTGGAGGCTGGTGGTGGAAAAATCGTTAAGGTGCAAGCGTAACCGCAGGCAAATGCGAGCGGTACAGACAGCACCGCAAGTGGCATCTTACACTCAACCAAATCTAATAGGTCAGTGATGACGTCTATCATTTTGCATGCCGCATGCCGTAATAACTTTGTAGGTACAGTCAGCGACATCAATTGGTAACCTAATTACAATGTTGTATAATTTTATTAGGGTTCCGTACCCAAAGGGTAAAACGGCACCCTATTACTGAGGCTCCGCTGTCTGTCTGTCTGTCTGGCCGTCTGTCACCAGGCTGTATCTCATGAACCGTGATAGTTAGACAGTTGAAATTTGCACAGATTATGTATTTATGTTGCCGCTATAACAACAAGAACTAAAAACAGAATAAAATATATATTTAAGGGGGGCTCCCATACAACAAACGTGATTTTTTTGCTCGTTTTAGCACGATATTGATAACAGCAACAGGTTAGACACTTAAAATATTCATAGAATATTAATTTATATATTGACTTTAAAAATAAATAATTAAATTAAAATAAAACAAATATTTAAGAGGGCTTCCGTACAACAAACGTGATTTGTTTGCCGTTTTTATAGATAATGGTACGGAACCCTTCGTGCGCGTGTCCGAATCGCACTTGGCCGGTTTGATTCAGTTATTCGTCGGTGCTATTTTGACAAATGTCAAATGCAAGCCAACGAGATTGTTATTTTAAAATACCTCGCTATTGACAATCGCGTGTCTAGTTATACTTTTAAATATTATTTGTTAATTTGAGTGTTGTGTACAATAAAGTGTTTTCGATTGCATTATATTTTAACAGTAAAAATAAATAAATATTGCTGGACATTACACACAGCGGTATCTAGCCCCAAACTAAGCAAATCCTGTTCTATAGGAACCAGATAACTAATAGACTTATATACTTTTTGGAAGTACATACTTATAATATCTTGCAAACTTTTGTTCCGTGGCGGGAATCGAACCCGCTACCTCCTGCGTCTCAGCCGGCTGTTCGACCGCTGCACCAGGGGTCGTCAAATGTAGTAATGTGGTGTAACAATAAAAAATTATTTATCTATCTATATTTTACAAGAAATCCGCGAACTGTTCTGCAGACCTTCCAAGCCGCCACTGCAATAACATTGAGTGAAGTCACATAAAAGCTATGTGATTTACTATGTACTTAATACGGTATGTGGAAGCGTGAGGTACGAGTACGCATTGCGAAATGCCGCTTTTACATCTTAATATTACTTTGATTGTGTTTTATTTAACTGTTGCAAATATTTTAAGTGGTATATGATGTTAATAGAACGAAAGAAAGAAAACATTTTATTCAAAAAACCACACACTAATAAATAAAAATAAAAAACACAACAACAATAAAATCTAACTTAAAAGCTCTGTGTGGAGATGAATATTATACACATCTGGGCAAACACATTTTGTTCTTACTCGTTTCTGTAACTATATGTTATCACTGTTAACACACGCTGATCAAAGACTTTCGTCATAAGACTTTATTCATTATTGCTTACAAGTAAACACATTTAAAAATACAGAAATAGAGATCACGTACAAAGGTGAGGCTTAACCCTAAGAAGAGTTTTCTTCCAGCAAACCTTTGAGGACAGAGAGAGAGAGAGAAATGATTTTAAGGGTAGATGAGTGTACAAAAAATAAATAATACATATATACCCAAAACTAATATGAACTATATCTAAAGTATATAAAGAATATATGTGCACCTGCATGTATCCTCCAAAGTACACCGCATTCCGTATCTTTGTAAACTTCGCTCCATCCAAAGGTTGCCTGGAAGAGATCGCTTTCAGCGATAAGTCCGCCCATTGTATTACCTTATATATTCTAGCCTGGTACTTATTTTTGTATTATTTCTGTTTGTGCGGTAATTCAATAAAGAGTTATTATCTTATCTTATCTAATGTATGATATAATATTATAATTAATAAATAAGTTATATAGAAAAATAATACATATATCATCATCATCATCATCATATCAGCCGTAGGACGTCCACTGCTGGACAAAGGCCTCCCTCATTGATCTCCAGGAACTGCGGTTGGAAGCGGCCTGCATCCAACGCCGACCTGCGGTTCTTACCAAGTCGTACCGAGTCGCTCAACGAGCTATGGAGAGGGCTATGCTCGGGGTTTCTCTACGGGATCAAATCAGAAATGAGGAGATACGTAGGAGAACTCAAGTCACCGACATAGCCCGACGGATTAGCACGTTGAAGTGGCAATGGGCAGGCCATATATCGCGCAGAACAGATGGCCGATGGGGCCGAAAGGTTCTCGAGTGGAGGCCACGGACCGGCAAGCGCAGCGTAGGACGTCCACCCACAAGATGGGCAGACGACTTGGTAATACATATATACCTAATATAAATATATATCTACCTATCTATACTAATATTATAAAGAGGAAAGATTTGTATTTTTGTGTATGTTTGTAATGAATAAACTCAAAAACTACTGTGCCGATTTCAAAAATTCTTTCACCATTAGAAAGCTACATTCACCTTGAGTAACATAGGCGTAACACTTTACTCAACTGCGCAAAGGCGGGTAATGTTTTTATTAAAAAACTACGCGTGCAAAGTTGCGGATTGGTCAGCTAGTAATAATATAAAATAATAGAGAAAGATAGTGCTCTTTAACTTTCTGACTGACACTGAGGTATTTTGGACGAGAAAACGCCACGTAGTTTCCCGAACGCTGTCCAGCCGAGTTGGATTCGTCGACTGAATGAATGAATGAAAACAGTTTATTGTACACATTAAAAATATAAATAACAGACTAAATAGAAGACACAAAGCAAAATAGTACAATGGGCGGTCTTATCGCTTTGAAGCGATTTCTTCCAGACAACCTTTGGATGGAGAGGATATAGTAATGTCAAAGATGGCCGGGGGTGCACTTAAGTTATGAATGAAGGGAGTGCAACTTATAACTAAGTCAAATATAAATAGTCATAAAAAATTATAAAATTACATACCTAAATATAATATATAAAATTATGATATATATAATATTTATAATACATACATTAGATAAATACGATAAATATACATTAATTTATGTGCGATACTATGACGTTTCTGATAAATATAAACTTATTACCCTAGATTTAAATATGGCTAAGGATGAGGCTTGCCGTATTGTTATTAGTAAAGCATTCCATAGACGTGACTGATCTCTTTCTCCAAGTTGGACCTACTTAACTGGACTGTTTGTTCTAGGTAGACGTACTCGTCAACAATGGTGGAGATTCTGATGTTTACGCTGACTAACTAAAATTGTGTAAAATACGAACGGTCTTATTTTGTTTACGATAAACATCAAATTAGAATGACATTTAAAGTGATATTTCTAAAATTAAGTCATTTTTAATAAGATGGCGTGTTTACGGGCTGGTTTTAATCGGTACCAATTTGACTGCTGACTGAAACTAGCTCAAAACACGCCAACTTAATAAAAAATACTTAATTTTAAAAATGTCACTTTAAATGTCATTCTAATATGATGTTTAGCGTAAACAAAATAAGATCGTTCGTATTTTACACAGTTTTAAGTCAGCGTAAACAATAGAATCGCCACTAATATCGAGATTAGAGTTCCTAACTGATACCGGTAACGGTTACCGGAGCCGTTGGCTGCAGGTAGCACAAGACCGGTCGCTCTGGAAGTCTATGGGGTAGGATATGTGCAGCAGTAGACGTTCTGTGTTTAAGATGATAATGATGAAGATGGTATTGTAGACCTAGTCTTTTGTTTTAAGCGTAAACGGTCTCTAATTCGGTCAAAATGTGACGAATCTAAAAACTACTCTCCGCAAATTTCGAAAAATATGCTTTATCCTCGATAATAATTCATAAATTCGCATGTGAATGAACTGTACAATCGCAAAAAAAAGCCTACGCCTCCCACACCGTACTCATAAGGCGTAGTATCCAAACTTTTTTACCAGCTGTATTTGACTTTTAAAAACTAGTTTCTTTGGTCACTGACACAATCCGTTCTGTTTTGACATGCCATCATTTATCATTATAATATCGATAGGTGATCGACTAGCTCCATACAATTATATCGCGCAAACTTACCATACACCCATACAAACTCTTACGAAAAATTCTAACTCCTATCCTATTACAATAAGGACTAATTTTGAAGCACAGTTTGGTATCCAATCGGTTAAATACAGTTGGTGTAAAATGTACCGTTTGATTTCATTCACACTAGCAATAAGTCTGTGTATGATATATAATTAGATTCGTGTTTCGCCTTTATTGTGATGCATTAAAGGCTATTTTTGGCTAATTAATAAATAAGTACAGATCGCAGTGGTAGGTCTGTGATCTAGTTATATTTGTAAGTAGGTTTAATAAGAGGTATTCATTTTTTATTTTATTTATGCTACTTGGATATGAAACAAGCTTAAGCCCTACCTATAACAGAGAGTTGCCTCGTAGCAGGGTACGAAGTAGTAGAATTCCTTGTGAAAGGGCTCGTTCTGGAAAGTATTACCTCCATAATTATTTCTGCCGCCAAGCAGCATTCCTGTGTTTCGGTTTGCAGGGTATGGTTGCCATGAGGCTTTACACCTGTATGTCTCAAGTTGATGGACGCAGGGCAGTACATCGTAGGGCATGTTTCTAAGGTGCGTGACCTATGAGGCTAGTCTTTGTTATAGGCGAAAGCTACCACTTGCTCCATCAACTGGTAGTATAAAAAAGGCTGTGTCTCAATCCTGGTCGTACATAATCTATTTATATACCAAATTTCATCGAAATCGGTCACGCTGTTTAGTCGTGAAAAAGTAACAAACAGACAGACAGCGTTACTTTCGAATTTATAATACTAGTATAAATTCCCCATGGAGCGATGGAAATGAAGGGGCCTTATATATCACATACATTACTAATAATATTGTCCTTGGAGTTCGCGGTTCATTTCACACATTATGGTAGGACGCATCAGTTTTATACTTATACAGGATGCTCGCTAGATGCAATAATTAATAATTTTTTTGACAGCAAGAATACACAATTAATAAGACTATAAAATATAGAAGAAACAGAGACAAAGACCGTTGCAAACGATCTATAGATCTCAACTGCATCAGATCACTACCAGGCGGCAGTGTCCCCAAGACACTTGCATTGCCCCGCTGAATAATATATAATACTTCTTCTTCTTCTTCCTGCCCTTTACCCACATTACGCGGGGTCGGCACAGCATGTATTCCTCCTCCACATCTCTCTATTAGCCGTCATCTTAAATAAAATAGTTTTAATAATTTATAATTAATAAAAAAAAATAAAAATAGTTATTTATTAAAAATATAATGATTGTTATTAAACGGGTAAGCGCGCTTTTAGCATATTTTAATGTGGGATTTCTGTGGCGGAACCAATTTGCAAATTATTTATTTTGTCGTGTTTTAGCATCAGGCGGGTTTATGTTAGTTTGATATACATAAGGTTAATTTTCAGTGTGGAGTAATTTTAGATTTGTGTTTATAATTTTTATTGTAACTAACTCTGAGCATAAGCTTAGGTTTCTAATCGTGATTCAATTTAAGTTAATTAAAACATATATAAGAAAAGAAAAATAAACTAACATCGTTTAATCCAACACAATGGCTCTATATCTTATTTATATCTGAAGTTACAACCACTTTTATACTCGCATATTAGATTTACGAGGACTTTGTTATCTAATATGTAATTATGTGAAAAACTATGAGAAAAAATTAAAACAGGTAAATATTTATTGATAGAGCGAAGCGAGATCTTTAGATCAACTTGGGCAAATCGGCGTTGTGTGTATGTATGTATGTTTGTTTGACCGAGGATAACTTTCGAAGCGTTGATCCGATCATCGTGAATATTGACAGGTAGGTAGTGATGGCACAATTCTGGTGTTACTAAATGAGCCAAAAATGTTACGGGGGGGGGGGGGGGGGGGGGTTGTTGAGATATTGGGGTTCAAGAGGGGTAATAAAAATGAAAATGAGTCTATTAAGTCAAATAGGACTTCAAATAAAAGGCCTTTATTAGTACATTTCGACACCGTTTTTATTTTCAATAAAGTTCTTATAGTTTTTGAGTTATTAGTCATAATAAAACTGAACTTAATTTACACAGTACTGTAATTTGGTACGAGTGTAGCTTTAGTGATAACAAATATAGGGAAAGGTCTGAATAACTGCAATTTGTACCCGAAAAAAGTGTAACCATTTTATGAACTTCCGTTACCTGCAATTTGAATGAAACTGTAGGTCAAGTTAGATGGTTTTGGTGGCATTGTTTTGATAGTCAAAGATTACAAATAATTGTTTTTACGGGAGACTCGCGAAATCTCAGTTCGGGGTGAACCACTAGTATTATTTATTTAAATCTGTCTTTTCCCAGATATAAAATTTACTAAAAGAAATCAACCTGTATATTGGTCATAGTATGACAGAGGAGTGGCTCTGGCCAGCCGTGGCGAAGGCGGCCTTCCAACCATGTATGACCAACCATTACACTACACACTAAATTTACTATAAATATAAAAAAATACTAATTTAAACATTCCAAATTTATAAAAAACAGTACTTTAGGTACCTAGGTAGATTTATTAATGTGAAAAAAGGCTTTTTGTTATATTTTGTTACGGTTTTTATTGTTTTTAGTTATCTATTACTAGAAACTATATAATTTACGTTTAGACTTTTTTTAGAATAAGAGTTTGAGTCGTCGCGTCGTTAAATAAGTAATTAATTAATCCACCATAAAAATGGCGACGTCATTTGACATTCAAAAGACTTTGTTATTATTAAAAATTAAAATTATTATTCTGTGATAACTGATTTTTTTCTAAAGTCTTAGGTGACTCTTGAATTATTTTTGCGCAGAACATCAGTCGAGTGCAGCGAAGCATTACAACGTACAAAAGCTACACAAATAATTTAATTTAAAATCCATGTTCAGTTCAACAAACTGAAAAAATACTGAGCCTTCATTTGCATGAAAAATACCCATTGAGTTTTGATATATGAATCGAACATGCATTCTACACAAAATGCTTCGATTCAAAATTAGAATGCTTTCAAATAATGGAACCAAAGAGTCAGGAAACATTATTTTTATTAATTGAAATCTTGGACAAGAAAGGAGGCTTAGCAAGGTAAAACCTCTTTGTTTGACCTTCATATTATAAGAATACAATAATTATTTTTCTCCTGGTTTCAAATTAATATAGGTACCGTAATATTTAAATTTTCGTTATTTATGTATTAAATGATGTTTGTAGCGATGGTACCTAACTATTTGCGTAACAATAAAAACTATATAAAATAAAGAATTATTTTGGCATACAAAACAGAACACAATAAAAACAAATACTTACATAATATAATTATCAACTTTTAGACCTAAATTGTAAAAAATATAGTTGAGCTATCAAAGGACGATCGTTTAACTCCTCCAAACATAGAGACGGAAGTGTCCAAAGACACTGGCTACCATTCTGAATTGCAAAGCCCTTGTTACAATGACAGGCAAATTCAAATCAGCAGTGTCCACGGGTATTTGTGTCTTCCCAATAGACAATCGTGTCCAAGCTGTTTCTCAGATAGAATCGCGCTTGGATGTAAGACACCGCCTCTAACTGTCGTCACGGGTCGCGGCGCGCAATTAGCCCGCGCAGCCACCCGTGTCGTGGGCGCCCTCCGCTCGACATACGATCGAGAGTTTAAGGATTGTGGAATCGGTTTTATTTCCATTTTTGAAGTAATACTTGTTTCGGCGCTTCTTTCTAAAAGTGATATATATGAATGTGGATGGATATAGAAGTAAAGCAAGGCCGAAGAAGAGATGGATGAACTGTGTGAAAAAAGAAGTGACAACGGAGATGACGGCTGATAGAAAGTTGTAGAAGAAAAACACATTTTGTAAGACCCCCCGTAATGCAGAAAAAGGGCAGGAAGAAGAAGAACTCCTTTGGCGCACAGATCAGAGTCAGAGTGTATTTTCAGTATGTGACGGAAGTTACTCGCCGCTGTAACACACCATGAAGTTAGTTTTTCCGGTCTGAAGTTATCGAAGTGGCAAATGACATATATGTACTCGTATATTTATGCCAAATATGTATAACTTATAACGAACCGGCAGGCGCAGCGTAGGACATCCACCTACAAGATGGGCAGACGACTTGGTAAGAACCGCTGGTTGGCGTTGGATGCAGGCCGCTTCCAACCGCAGTTCCTGAAGATCAATGAGGGAGGTCTTTGTCCAGCAGTGGACGTCCTACGACTGATATGAAGATGATGATGATGTATAACTTACGTGCGAACATAAATACCTACTTACCTTAGTATTATTTTTTGGTACTTATATAATATATTGTTTTTGTAAGTTGAATGAAAACTTACCCTGCGGTCACATTATCGGGATTTGGCAAAGTTTCGCGTTGTCTATCTCCATCATTCGTCACATGAAACACAGGGATACTTGAGCAGTAGCACAGACATTCGCCTTTTCGCATTTTATGAAAATTAGAAATAAGATATTTAAAAGAAATTGTAGATGGCCTAAACTGTAAAGAAATTAACAAGATCTTTATAAAATTAAAAAATTGCAATTTAAGCCGTACCAAAATTTTCGTTCATATAGGTTCGATTTGCATAGGGCAAGCACACAGCCGTGTGGCGCCAAAAAATTTGGTTTGACTTTCATTCAAATTTCAAAAACAAGATCTTGAAACGAATTGATTCAATTTCTTATCTTGTTGCTTTACCAAAGAAAATGTAATTATACATTTTATCATTTAGTAATTCTAAGCCCAGCCTAGGTCTTGCACAGGTCACTCAACCTGTCCGGAAGCTTGCGAACTAAAAATTAAGCTGTGAAATTAGCAATACCGACATTTCGTTCGAAAATTAGCCAATAGAACAAAGGAGGTAACACTGTAAGGAGGCCGGATGGAATCAGTTAACCGGCAAAATTCGAAATCTATCAAACAAGCGAGAGGAACGAGAGATATCCGTTCCATTTTCGCAACTTTACACCAAATGGGAGGCGTTGGTGCGTTTCCGAACGTTACTAATTTGAATTTCGAACGGGGTTACCGTGAATAGGGCATTATTTGCGATTTATTTCGAGATAACAAGGAAAAATATAGCGGGCAGTAAACAAATAAATGATTGGTGAAACTTGGATCATTCAAAAGCTGTTCGCTCTGTTTAACTACGTACCTATATGTAATACGTAAAGAAAAACCTTACACCCTATTTTAAGCGTAATGTGCGCCTAGAGGAGTGTGAGATTTGACATAAGTAGTTAAAGAATACATACACAAGGGGGGGCAAATGCTAAAAAAAAAGAAAAATTAATTACAGTAAAATTTCGATCACTGTCCTGCAAATAGTTAATATAATCTTTCATTAGTACATTCTTTCATGTTTTTCTTACTTAATTTTATTGTCACCTTCTAATATGTTCTAACTGGCTTCCGCCCGCGGCTTCGCACTCCTGGTTTGTTGATAAAAAGTAGCCGATGTGTTAATCCAGGTTATAGTCTACGTACATACCAAATTTCACCGAAATCGGTTCAGCCGTTACGACGTGATTGAGTAATAAAAAAACATCCAAACTTTCGCATATATGATATTAGTGTGATTGTTAACGTGCGCAACGATGATTAAACGTATTTAGTGGCTAAAAATGATTGAAGGAGTTATCAAAGCATACAAGTACGTTAAATTTAAAAATGTTTAGTCGCTAAATACTTTTAGGTTTAGGGATCGTTGTGTAAGTCGGGCTAAGTATTCTAAATATCATGTGCACTAACCGTAAGTTTATTGGTTTTAGCGTAAACACTTGAATGTTTTACAAATACCAACCAAACTAAGGGCATCTTGCAGGCAATAAAATGTAAAACTAAATGTCTACTGCGAAAATCACCCCGATAAGGCCCCTTCTACACGGTGTGTTTTATTGTTAGCGTTTGTTGCTATAGGCATCAAACACGATTGCATGTGTTGCATCACACTTATAAAAACTCGACTGTTATTGAGCTAAGGCATTTTCAGTAGTAATGAATTTGAATGTATGTTTTAATTTACCTAAAAGTTGGTTATATTTATTTACTAGTTGACCCGGCGAACTTCGTACCGCCTTGACATGCATATAACGCGGGCTGTCAATATACGTCGGCCATCATTATCTGCATCAATGTTTGACAAAATGAATTTTCTTCATAATATATTTTTGCGTAGTTTTTTTCGATATTTTAATAGTTATTCTGTTATTCGGGACGGAGACAAATACAACAAATCAAAAATCATCAAAATCGGTTCAGCCGTTCTCGAGTTGTAAGTGTTTGAACAAGCCCGACTTTATTTATATAATAAGTTTTGATTTTCAGTCACAGAGCCCCACTGCAGGCGAAAGATCTCACTAGCCACCGTCTTTCTACATGTCTTTGTCATTTTCTAAAATTAGCTAAAACTTCACTGCTTCTACAGCAAACTTTAGTTTCCTTACATTAGGGCTTTTTTTTAATACGACCTGGAGATGGAACAGGCGTATGAAAATATATATAGGTATATGTTTGACGTATGTTCGTATTATTTTGACCAATCCTCGCGGTATATACATACATATATAGCGGTAGAAGATGATTTTTTTAGAGTTTCGTACCCAAAGGGTCTCGGGACCATACTACTAAGACTCCGCTGTCTGTCTGTCTGTCCGTCTGCCACCAGGCTGTATCTCATGAACCGTGATAGTTAGACAGTTGAAATTTTCACAGATGATGTATTTCTGTTGTCGCTATAACAACAAATACTAAAACCATAACAAAATAAATATTTATGGGGGGCCCCCATACAACAAACGTGATTTTTTGCCGTTTTTATAGATAATGGTACGGAACCCGTCGTGCGCGAGTCCGACTCGCTCTCGTTTTTATTTTCATCATCATCATCATCAGCCATTCTCATCCCACTGCTGGGCATAGGTCTCTCTTCGTTTTCGCCATTTTACCTGCGCTGTTCTAACCCACATACTATGTTTAATATGTCGTGATGTTTTAACATCTTGCGTTTTCCCCGGCCCGTCTGCGCCCACCCTCACTCCGCTCACCGAGATGACGCGATAGTGGCTCCAATGGCGTACACAATTAATACCGCACTTATCTCTCTAATTAGCGATTGCAGTACGACCTAGAATCTTTAATGAGGTTGCGGCAAGATCCGCCCGAGATCGACCAATAGTTACGCGTGGTTTGGTACAATACAATGAGATTTTTGGCACTGACACGTGGAAATATCCGCCAATATACGCGTACGTTAAAATAGAACACAATGACATTTTTGGAGTGATACGTGGATATAGTACCTAATATCAATGGTAAAGGATAAAGATCTACCAAGTTAAGCAGTGGGCGATTAGCCGGCTTCGACGTAAGAGGTAGCGGGTTCGATTCCGGTCGCGGAACAAATATTTGTACGATCTACATTTATTTGTTCTATGTCTAGGTATTTTGCAATATATTATAAGTATGTATTTGTAATAAAAATATGTATATAAATATTCTATCAGTTATCTGGTTCCCATAGTACAAGCTTTGTTTAGTTTGGGGCTAGATAGCGCTGTGTGAAATGTCCATAATTAATTTTTTATCTATGAATTGAAGGGCATCACTAGTGTCTACTGAACAGTTTGTATCTAGGTTTATTCTTGTCGGGATTAGTTCCAATTTTGTCCACCTGAACCGATAAGTTGGTGGAACTGTACATGAAATGCCGCCCAGCCGAATTGGATTCGTCGACTGACCTCTTTCTTGAAGTTGGACCTGCCTAACTGGACTGTTTGGTATAGGTAGACGTACCTACTCGTTAAACACCCACCACTTTGTTTCTACGTTTTTAATGCGTACAGCTAAGGTGTGGTACACTTTACAGTCGTCTGTTTTTCCTGAAGAGTGAAATCCGGATTTCTTTGAGCTAAGAATGAATAGGTGTCTTCTTGATCTGCGTGCATCATCACAGATCACATCATCGCTTACCATCAGGCGAGATTGTGGTCAACCGAAGATCTATTCGTGATAAAAAATTTAGTCTTCCAGCGATTCTGCCATGACTATGGCAAATCGAAGGTGATTAATGTACACCCCATTGGCATTGAAGCCCAGTCCTTGCCGTTCCAGAGCGGCGGTAAACAGTTTCGGAGATATCACATCTCCCTATCTAATACCTCTCCTCAAATGGATCGCTTTCGTACACTGTTCCTGTACTCGGACCGACATAGATAGATAGATTTGTAAAGCTTAATTGTATATCACACTTAAATTAAAATTAAAACCGGCCAAGTGCGAGTCGGACTCGCGCACGAAGGGTTCCGTACCATTATCTATAAAAACGGCAAAAAATCACGTTTGTTGTATAGCCTTAAATATTTAGGGAGCCCGCCTTAAATATTTGTTTTATTGTAATTTAATTATTTATTTTTAAGGTGAATATATAACTAAAAATTCTGTGACTATGTCGTTATCAATATCAAGCTAAAACGAGCAAAAAAATCACGTTTGTTATAACGGCGACAGAAATACATCATTTGTGAAAATTTCAACTATCTAGCTATCACGGTTCATGAGATACAGCCTGGTGACAGACGGACGGACAGACAGACAAACAGACAGCGGAGCCTTAGTAATATGGTGCCGTTTTACCCTTTGGGTACGGAACCCTAAAAATCAAATAACAAGACACGTGAAAATACCTACAAGTGGTGGTCTTATAGCTAAAAGCAATCTCTTCTAAAACCTTATCCAGACATAGTTCTAGACTTAGGCTGTTTGTCCATCGCCACCGTCACCGGGACCGTGCAGTGGACAAACGGCCTGTAGTAAATATATGTATCGATAAATCGGCACCGTCATCTCGTTCTCGGTGACGTTCCGGTGACGGTGGCGGTGGACAAACGGCCTTAGTGGCGTTGTTGTACAAGCACTTCAACACTTCGATGTACTGATAGTCAATACGGCACTGCTGGCAGAGTGCTGCCAGTTTTGTCATCCAAATTTGGGCCCACTATTCTAATATATATACCTAATTGTTTATTGTTGAAGATCTTATAAGCTGTTTGTGGGTATTGAAGATAATAATGCCTCTTGCAAGAGAAATAGTGTTTCTTAATGAATACCCCAGTAATTCTAGTTTCTGATACGATCCAAGGCTCATGGGTAATGGTCCGCAGATCAAATTAAGTTATTTGATTGAATTTATTACGAATACGATTGTGTTGGGCTTCGTCTATTGTCTAACTTAATTATTATTAGAATGAAGAAGATATTTTATTGCAACCGCTTCCGATATCTTTTTGAGTGGAGTTAAAGCACAAAATGGAAGTTGGTTAAAGCCTTGTTTCTTGCTTGATCGTGGTGGAACAGGCGATAAAATTAACATTAAAAAATGATCCTTGGATCTTAATAAAAAAAATCTGCTTTTACTTTACGTATCAATGGATAAAAGCTAGACACGTGGCTATCACACAAAATGTGAAAGTTTGGATGTTTTGTTCATTTGCTTGTTTGTTACTCAATCATGTCGTAACGGCGTAACCGAGTTCAATGAAATTTGGTATATACGTAGATTATAACCTAGATTACCACATAGGCTACCTTTTATCCCATAAATCAGTTCCCTTTGGGATAAAAATAGGGTGTCAAGTCAAGTTGCAACAGCGAGTTTAGCTTTATTTCTAGGTTAACTACACATTTAGTGTAACGCGTACGAAGTCGCGGATTACAGCTAGTAACAAAGGCCACTTGTTCGTAATAAAATTTTTGTATCAAACAAAATATCAGCTTTACAGAACTAATAGTATATGAGTAAAACGAATGTAGCCAAGGCTGTACTCACAAAAATAATCAATAAAAAAAATACTTTATTGTGCCCCAAACAATTTTCCTAGCCTCGTTCAGGGCAGCTTTGGTGGAAAAGGGCTAGCGGAGCGAGGTATTTGTACAATTGTATGTGCGAGGGAGGTGAGCGATAGATGTGTATGGCGTAGCTAAAGCTCCTGCACTACCAGACAATAGACGGTGACAGCTGAAAAGAATGCACTACGCATCTTCGCACCGCTCAGACTCATGAAACAGTCACAAAGTTTCACAGCTTTGCTATGCATCCTCCCACCGCTCAGACTCTTCGCACATCTCTGGTGGAAACAGTCATGCCGTTTACAGCTTCACTGCGCATCCTCGCACAGCTCAGCTTCCTCGCACATCTCTGATGGAAACAGTCACGCAGTTTCACAACTTTGGTATGCATCCTCGCACATAAGCTTTCTCGCACATCTCTGATGGAAACAGTCACACAGTTTCACAGCTTCACTACGCATCCTCGCACCGCTCAGCTTCCTCGTACATCTCTGATGGAAACAGTCACACAGTTTCACAGCTTTGGTATGCATCCTCCCACCTAAACTTTCTCGCACATCTCTGGTGGAAACAGTCATACCGTTTCACAGCTTCACTACGCATCCTCGCCCTGCTCAACTTCCTCGCACAGCTCTTGTGGAAACAGCCTAAAGCAAAGCTAAATGGATATCTATGGGAAAACAGAGTAACGCTCAGCTCATGTTTTGACATGTCCTACAAGCTGCTTATTATGTGTTTAGTCCTTTATTCCGCCACAATACGGCACATGTCGCAATGTTGCGACACGCCGGTTAATTTCCCTTTTTTCGTGGGAAATTCCACTACAATACCACTTTACCTTGGAAGTAAAAGGATAAGTTGACTGTCCGTTGAACTGTACAGCTCCCTGCTTTATTAAGCAGTGCTGTAAACCACTAGTAGACCTAGCTCTGCTTCGCACGAATATTTTATTAAAATAAAATACTTATAGCCTAAAGCACTCAGGCGCTTTTTTTAAAAAAATGTTGTTCTACCATTTCCAACATTCGAATCATTTTAAGGAATTGAAAAACATCTTTTTTTGGAACCTAAGTACATAAAAGGCATTGGTCCTCATAACACATTTATTATCACAACATACATCTTTCTCGTTCTTCTCAACATCTTTTGCTCTAAACGCCTGAGCATAAATCTTTTTTCTTCACTTGCTCTTTCACCGCTACTGCTATCTGCTTGTAGAACTCTCTTCTTGTGGGCTGCCTCTATGGGAATCTTCAAATTCGAGCTCTATAAACACTTTATATCGGTATAGTTGTGTATTTCGTTGATGTGTGATTTATTATTATGATTTTAGGTTGGTTTATTTTATGGTAAGGTTAAAGTAACCTAAGTTAAAGTTTGTTTATCTATTTTTGGTACTTAATCTACACTATACAAAGGTTAGCTGTAAGTAAGTTTGCCTATGTATTATTTAATTAGTGCAATAAAGAATTTTCTAAGCAAATCAAAGCGACATAATATTTTGCCTTGAGCACTTATCACTGGTAAGGCAAACTCAGAATTAGATAGAATTATTCGGTTCGGCTGATTAAAAAAATAATAAAAAATGTGTGCTAAAAAATATTTTAAATAAGCATAGTGCATAAAAAGCATTATTGTATTTACAACGTGAAACAGTTATAAATAACAATTTTGTCAAAATACTTTTAAAGGCGCTTCAGCCATCAAGTCAGTGGATTATTAGTTGTTTAAAATACCTACACTATGTTTAGCGATATTTTGTTACTTATGTTTTTCTATTAATAAAGACATTTGAAAACAAAACAAACAAGGTTAACCGATTATAATACGGGGTTGAAAATTTAAATCAATACATTCCTCTTGTATTGATACCATCTGCAGACGCAACATTGAAACCAAAAAGTTGAATTTGACTATCATTTTCAGTTAGGTATATGTTGGGTACATATAACTGAAAATGATAGTCAAATTATGCTGGTAGAATATTTGATGGTGGCAGTCTAATTCTAGTCAACTTTGACGAATGAATAAATGAAAACACTTTATTGTAAACCTTAAAAAATAAAAATTACGGACAAAATAGAAGAAACGAAGCAAATAGTACAATGGGTGGTCTTATCGCTTTGAGGCGAATTTCTTCCAGACAAGCTTTGTATGGAGAGGATTTAGTAATGTCAAATATATGATCGGGGGCGCAGTTTTAACACTAAGGTGGCAATCTTCGGCAAATTCAGCCGACGATCTCAAGCGGCGCAAATATGAA
Organism: Philereme vetulata; assembly: GCA_918857605.2. Classification (NCBI taxonomy): domain Eukaryota; kingdom Metazoa; phylum Arthropoda; class Insecta; order Lepidoptera; family Geometridae; genus Philereme; species Philereme vetulata. The sequence goes on along the minus strand of OU975422.1, from coordinate 7,646,071 downwards.
AGTCTCGACAGAGCTTACGTATTTGAGCCATTTGGGGTAGAGACCCTGGGTCCATGGGGTACCGGGGCCCATCGCGTTTTCTAATTTTTTTCTGGGCGTCTGGGCGAAGCGACGTGTGATCCGAGAGCTGGCGCTTATCCGGGTCACACACAAAAGCAATGCAATTCAGCGGGAAAATGCATATATAAATGCAAAGCATCTAAACCATTGTTGTATGGTAAACCCTCCGTCGTCCGAGACACGTTCTCAGAGACCCGGATGACGAAATCACTTCCGCTAATGCGGTTGAGTCATCCACATTAGACAGAGCAAACACTCCACAGATACACCGACCTCGCCGGCGAGGTCGACGAGTCCCTTTAGTCGCCGCCTACACGAGGTACAAGCACGTACCCGGGCGTTTCTCTCCTATCCCCGTCCCGGCAACAGCCCAAGCCGAGGTTCGTACCTAAGTGGTGCCCTTGCGCTAGTTGCCTCATCAAAAAAAATAATTATAGGACTGAGCGCCTTCTGCGCTCGCCAAAAGCTCGGTTAAGCTGCAACGGCCTCAGAGGCCAACAGCGAGATAAGTCCATTCGAAAAAAAAAATTGTTGTATGGTAGATGCGCAGTACTTGCACTAGATGCTCACATACTTACCGCATACACTGTACTTATTATTCTTATATATATATTTTTTGTTTATTATAGATTAGTAAAATTGCACTTATACTAACTATTTGACGTGGCAGTGATCTGGAGGAGTTGAGCTATCTATAGATCGTTTGCAACGGTCTTTAGATGATTCAACTGTTTCTTCTGTATTTTATTGTAATTAATTGTATAAAGTATTAAAAAAAAAGATGAATGTAAAATCATTACAAAAACAATTATCCAAAGGTTGCCGGGAAGAGATCGCTTTTAGCGATAAGGCCGCCCATTGTACCTTTGATTTAATTGTGTATTCTCTTTTGTTTGTTTTATTTTTAATGGTGTGCAATAAAGAAATTATCATCTATCTATTTTAAAAATATATACTTTTAGATACGGATGAAGGGAGTGAAACTAAATTTATACTTTGATGTACTAACAAGATAATTTGCTGACGTCACTATTAGCATAATAAGAAAACGAATAAATTACGAAGTAATTACAGACAATGAGGAAAACGGAAAATTACCGCTACGCTGTAGACGCGTAGCGATTAGGGTTCCGCAAGATTTATCTCATTGTCATCATATATCATAGTCGATGCGCTGCAGTAGAATAGAATCTGTCATAATCTACCGAATGTGCAATGGAGAATCATAGCCACAGCGGTCAATGAAAAAAGTGGCACCCCGGAACTGCCAACAGCAGTGATAACTTGAACAATTTCGAGATACTTATATACAGAGGTGTCGGTAACGGTATCAGTGTCGCAAGTACAATGGTTTTTTTCCCATCTCAAAAAATGCCCAACGCGCCTAAAGAAGTTTTCACTTCATACACAGAGGTGTCGGTAACGGTATCGGTAACAGTGTCGCGAGTTCAATGGTTTTTTTCCCATCTTAAAAAATGCCCAACGCGCCTAAAGAAGTTTTCACTTAATATACAGAGGTGTCGGTAACGGTATCGGTAACAGTGTCGCGAGTTCAATGGTTTTTTTCCCATCTTAAAAAATGCCCAACGCGCCTAAAGAAGTTTTCGCTTCATATACAGAGGTGTCGGTAACGGTATCGGTAACAGTGTCCCGAGTTCAATGGTTATTTCCCATCTCAAACGCGCCTAAAGAAGTTTTCACTTCAATAAGATTGTGATAGTAGAATACTGCATTTTTGCAATACTGCGTTTTTGCGAATTATTCTGCAATGATACCATTGTCATAGAGAAGCGAATCGTTTAGTAGATTTTTTATTAGATAGGTACCTGGCTCTTTTTGTAGATGCTCTCCATCTTTCGCTTTTTTCTTATTGTAAACTTTCTTTTTTTGTCTATACTTTATTGTTGTATGCTAAATAAACGATTTATTAACAAATAATATATCTAGAAATGTATGACAGATCCATGTATAAGAGGACAATTAATTACATACTTACAAACAAATAAATCTGAAATAATGATAAATTCTCATTTATTTCATTTGCATATAAACTAGTGGTTCACCCCGAACTGAGAACTCGCGGGTCTTCAATAAAAACAAAAAAATTTATTTTTAAGCTTTGACTATCAAAATAGTACCACAAAATGATAACCAACTAACTTGGCCCACAGTTTGATTCAAATTACATGTAACGGGAGTTCATGTTAATCAGCTTTATTTTTTGGGGTAGAAATTGAAGTTATTCTGGATTTCAGACTTTTCCCAATATTTGTGTCACTAAAGCTTACACGCATACCAAATTTCAGCACTGTTATCCTCGGACAAACAAACATACATACAACGCCGATTTGCCCAAGTTGATTTGGAGATCTCGCTTCGCTCGATCAATAAAAATTTTACTACTTAATATCAATTGCCCTTGTAAATAAATTTATTAATTTAAATATTTAAAATTAAATTCCGTCCCCTTGACACAAACAAAACAAATACATTATTGAAATTGGAATTTATAATTTTGTAAATTGACATTGAACCCTTTGCACTCATTATAAATGGAAATATATTTTTGATTATTTTCATTTTGTGCTGTTTGGTATGCGAAAATATTTAAACCCGTAAAATATCACACTAATATTATAAATATACGAAATGGGGGCCAAAATGCCTTTAATAACAATAAATATTTACATGACTAAAATACAGAAGAAACAGTTGAATCATCTAAAGACTGTTGCATATATAGATTTATAGATATCACTACTAGGCGGAAGTGTCCCCAAGACATTGGCATTGCCCAGCTGACTTGCAATGCTTATGCGTTGACCCAGATTAGCGCCAGCTCTCGGATCACACGTCGCTTCGACCAGACGCTCAGAAAGAATTTTGAAAACGCGATGGGCCCCGGTACCCCGACCCAGGGTCTCGATCCAAAATGGCTCAAACACATAAGCTCCGTCGAGACTTCCATATTTATATCTATACCATCTATACTAATATTATAAAGAGGAAAGATTTGTTTGTTTGTTTGTATTGAATAGGTTCCAAAACTACTGGGCTTTTTTAAAAAACTACGATTTAAAAAATTCTTTCACTGCTGGGAAGCTACACTATCCCCGGGTGACATAGGCTACTTTTTACCCAACTGCGCAGTAAGAGGGGAATGTTTTATTGAAAAATTACGCGAACGAAGCTGCGGATTTATCAGTTAGTATACCATATACATGCACAACGGTGTCTAAACGTATTTAGTGGCTAAATATGATTGAAGGAGTTGACAAATCATACAAATACGTCAAGTTAAGCATGTTTAGTCGCTTACACGTTTAGGGATTTGCAAGCAGTTCCTTGTGAAAGGACTCGCCTCGGGGAAGTATCTACCACCAAGCATTGCTGTGTTTCGGTTTGAAGGGTATGGTTGCCGGTAAAATTACAAGCACATAAGACTTTACTGTATGCCTCAAGTTGATGGACGCAGTGCATAGCATCATAGGGCACGTTTTGTGCGTGGTGCGTGACTTACGAGGCAATACTTTGTTGTAGGTGATGGTTACCACTTAACATCGGGAGGGGCTTATTCCATCTCCAGGTGGTATAAAAACCAAATAATATTTAAAGCGTAATTTCTGATTTAAAGGGGTATTTATCGCGTATATACCTTTTTATTCAATATTCCGAAGTTTCGACTGTATTGCAACAAATAAAAAAGGTGCACGTGCAATAAATACAAGTTCAAATTATGTACAGTGATCGTGAAAGTTTTAAAAATAGATTTAAAGCGGTCTTAGTTGTACCAACTTTTCAAACAAAACCTTGGAATGTAATTTCATATTTCACTCAAGTATCCGCAACGGCTAGGTTCTAATAAATAAAGAGAATCACATAAAACTAAAATTCACCATACATCGACACAGCCCATCCTGAATACTTAAGTAACTATCGTGACGTCACTTCCGCTGCCGGCCGTTGTACCAACTAACTGTTAGTTATTCTGCTTCCATCAGCTGATATACATTCCTAAGCATTTTAAGTACTTTGTTTTTTTTTAAGTTGAATTGATGCGCGCATTAACACGTGCTTAGAACACCGTTTTGGGTACCGGCATGCCATAGAAACAAAAAATCGAAGGTGTGTGCTATATGTTATTCCAATGTTCCAAGATGGGCATTATTTTTGGACTCACTTCCGACACGCATGTGCTATTTTCAAGCTCTATTGAAGTAAATTAAATTAATAAATAGACTTTACATCTGTATGCCTCAAGTTGATGGACGCAAGGCAGCGTATCAGGTGGGCCACTCCGTGCCCAGGTAGAATAAAAAAAAACTTACAAAATATTAGTTGCTAATGTTATTATGAAAATATCATCAATTCGGGAGCGACTGACTCAAGGATGGTTAGGCAACTCAGCGAGCGCGGTGTGTTGCAACCCTATTAATTGCTTCACTTCACTAACTGTACAGGGTGCTTCTTATTTCTGTTTGCATCAACATCATTAGTATATTTTATAAAGGAACTAACCAGAACCAGCATTAAGGTTGAAAAACATTAATATTTTAATACTTAACATACTAAACGCTGGTTTTGTTAACACTTACTTCAGTGCCTCTAGCCTAAAAAAATCATTAGACTAATATTGTAAATGCGAAAGTTTGGATATTTATTTGTTACTCAATCACGTCATAACAGCTGAACCAATTTGACAACCGCCGTGGTACAGTGGGTGAATAGCCGGCCGAGACGCAGGAGGTAGCGGGTTCGATTCCCGCCGCGGAACAAATGTTTGCATGATCTACAGATATTTGTTCCGGGTCTGGATGTTTTTCTATATATTATAAGTATGTATTTACAAAAAAAATGTATATAAGTATTCTATCAGTTTTTTGTTTCCCATAGTACAAGCTCTGCTTAGTTTGGGGCTAGATAGCGCTGTGTGAAATGGCTAGCCATATTATTATTATTATTAATTTCGATGAAATTTGGTGTGTCGATAGGTTAAGACCTGGATTGGCATATATGCTACATTTTTGACAAATCACGCGTGCAAAGCCGCGGGAGGAAGCTAGTATTTTTATAAATATCGTATTTTGAAATATCAGTAACCATGATTTAATAAAACAATCACACAAAAATGGGTCAAAAACACCTGCACATACGATAAAGACATTTGGATATTTTGACGCATGGACAAATCTCACCCGGAATTATAGTGTGCATACATTAAATAAATAAATAAATATTGCTGACATTTCACGCAGCGCTATCTAGCCCCAAACTAAGCAGAGCTTGTGCTATGGGAACCAGATAAGAGATAGAATACTTACATCTTTTTTTTGTAAATACATACTTATAATATATATAGAAAAACAACCCGACCCGGAACAAAAATCTCATTACTAGCATTAACAACATAGATTACAGTTAAATCGTCATATATACCTCTACGCTTTACCACGTCAAATTCGTAACCACCTGTACACAAGAACAGTTAACAACGTGCGAAAATCAGATAAATACTTTATGTATGTTTTAAAGTATATTTTTTCCAAGACAATAGCCGTACCATATGTACTGAGTTTTTTCTTAATTATCTGTAATCTACCTTTCTAAACTAGAGGTTAATCGAATTAATTTGTGGGGTATTTTGAAACTTTATTATTTTGGCCTGGATATTTAGAATTGTATATGTCAGTTCCCAGACGAAAATATTATATAAATTAGCGTTGAACAATTTGAAAAAAATCTAGCTGTTGTTGCAAAGTGCGTAAATCATTTTTAATCGCTTTTTTGCGCTGTATTATAGAAATATATCCTATTGTTACAAAAAAGTTACTGAGTAAGTTCGTATTTCTAAGTTTTTTCAACTGATGCTTCTGTATTTTATGGTAAATAGTTGTATATTCTTATTTATTAAATAAAATTAGTTACTGAGTTCGTTTTAGCTTTTAAAAAAGGCATAAATAAATACATATGGCTGGAAATTTCACACAGCGCCATCTAGCTCCAAACTAAGCAGAGCTTGTACTATGGGAACCAGATAACTGATAGAATACTTATATATACTTTTTTTGGGTTACTGAGTTCGTTTTGGCTTTTAAAAAGGCATAAATAAATACATATGGCTGGAAATTTCACACAGCGCCATCTAGCTCCAAACTAAGCAGAGCTTGTACTATGGGAACCAGATAACTGATAGAATACTTATATATACTTTTTTTGGGTTACTGAGTTCGTTTTGGCTTTTAAAAAGGCATAAATAAATACATATGGCTGGAAATTTCACACAACGCTATCTAGCTCCAAACTAAGCAGAGCATGTACTATGGGAACCAGATAACTGATAGAATACTTATATATACTTTTTTTGGGTTACTGAGTTCGTTTTGGCTTTTAAAAAGGCATAAATAAATACATATGGCTGGAAATTTCACACAGCGCTATCTAGCTCCAAACTAAGCAGAGCTTGTACTATGGGAACCAGATAACTGATAGAATACTTATATATACTTTTTTTTGGGTTACTGAGTTCGTTTTGGCTTTTAAAAAGGCATAAATAAATACATATGGCTGGAAATTTCACACAGCGCTATCTAGCTCCAAACTAAGCAGAGCTTGTACTATGGGAACCAGATAACTGATGGAATACTTATATATACCTTTTTTTTATAAATACATACTTATAATATAGAGAAAAACATCCAGACGCAAAACAAATATCTGTAGATCATACAAACATTTGTTACGCGGCGGGAATCGAAGTCGCTACCTCCTGCGTCTCAGCCGGCTATTCGCCCACTGTACCTCGAAGGTCGTCAAAAAATCTAAAGGCACCTTCTTTACTTAGTAGGTATAGAGAATTTAGCGGGCTTTGTAACACTGTTGTGTATAGGTACTAATGCCTATTTATTATGTACTTATTAGTTGTTGTTTAGTCTTGTATATATTTTATTAAAATTTTGGTTTCAATATGTGTTACATGAGTCTAGATTTTTAGTTTAAATTTAGTTTAAATTTTTCATGTTAGTCTGTTCACACGTTTCTTGTGATATATGTTATAGTGGAAACTTCACTGGTTTTAGTAATAACTTTATATATACCTGTTTGTATTCTCTATTGTACTGTTTGTTTCCCAAATAAAATAAAATAAATAAAAATGCCATTCCGATTAGGTATTAGACTTGAGTTGCTCAGCTACATCTGATGTCCTATTTCCTATAACCAACCGTAACTTCCACTTAACCAAAGAAACTTGACAGTCGAGGTCGACAATACAAACTATACAATAGCGATCTTTTTACCATAGTTTAGTCATAATTAAGTGGGACACAGGTTGCACACATAATATCGGACGGCAAAAACAGTTTCTAAAACATTACTCAATTCACTCATGACATTATATTCTACAAGGGATTGTATTCAAGTGACTAGATTCAAATAGCGTTCCGTTTTTATAAACGTTGTACGAAATACTAAAACATATTCTAATCTATAATATCTATATATTTTATAATAAACTCAACTGTTAATTGTCTTTCGAAAACTTTACTAACTTACTAACCTCCAACGCAGAAAAGGATATTGATGAATAATAATAAATATTACTGATCATTTCACACAACGCTATCCAGCCCCAAACTAAGCAGAGCTTAAGGGAACCCGATAACGGATAGAATACAGGATTTCTGTAAATACATACTTATAATATATAGGAAAACATCCAGACCGGGAAATAAATAAATATTGCTAGACATTTCACACAGTGCTATCTAGCCCCAAACTAAGCAAAGTTTGTATTATGGGAACTAGATAACTGATAGAATACCTATATACTTTTTTTTTGTAAATACATACTTACAATATATAGAAATACATCCAGACCCAGAACAAATATCTGTAGATCATGATCATGCAAACATTTGTTCTTCTCGGGAATCGAACCCGCTACCCTCTGCGTCTCAGCCGGCTATTCGCCCACTGCACCGCAGACGTCATCTAAATGTTATTAGTTATAACATTTAGTGTTATAAGACGTAAAAAGTGGGGTCCGGGGGTTAAAAGCCCGTGACTTAGTTAAACGCAATGGGCGAATAGCCGGCTGAGACGCAGGAGGTAGCGGGTTCGATTCCCGCCGCGTAAGAAATGTTTGCAAGATCTACAGATATTTCGTCCGGGTCTGATTGTTTCTCTATATATTATAAGTATGTATTTAAAAAAATATGAGTATTCTATCAGTTATCTGGTTCCCATAGTACAAGCTCTGCTTAGTTTGGGGCTAGATAGCGCTGTGTGAAATGTCCAGCAATATTTATTTATTTATTAAAACATACTTAAAGCTGAAAAGCCTGCACATAACAATGCGCCCTTCGCAATGCGCTTTTTGCGCAACCACTTGTCTAACGCAAGCAGCATTCGTGCGAAAACACTTCTTATTAGCGCAGTTTCATTGTCATTCGGTGGCGATTTATGAATGTGTGAGCGAGCCTTAATTGAGATTGGGCTTGATAATTTGTTGCGAAATGTTGTGCTTTATGTTATGGTAGTCTGGGGGTGATCCGTAGACAAACCAAAGTCAACGGTATACCACAAAGGATTAGCAAGCTGAAGTGGCAGTGGGCAGGACACAGCTCGAAAAACTGACGGCCGTTGGAGCAGAAAGGTTCTCGAGTGGATACCACGCACTGGAGAGCGCAGCGTAGGACGGCTCCCACTACATGGAAAGAAGAAAGAAGGTTACTGGGAGACGTTGGGTGCAGGCCGCACAAGTTCGGTCGCTCTGGAAATCTATGGGAAGGCCTACGTTCAGCAGTGGACGATCTTTAGCTGATATAGATAGATAGATAATTCTTTATTGTTACACCAAATTACAATACCTTAACCTAGAAAACTTAGACTTTATACATGGTGATACAATGGGCGGCCTTAATGCTCAAAGCGATCTCTTCCAGGCAAGCTTTGGATGGACTGGATTGAAAAATGGAGTCAACCTGTGGAATTCTCTACCACAGTTTATCCGCGCAAGTCCATCACTAAGCACTTTTAAGCTTAGAGTCAAAGAGCATTACCTGTCCTTTAAAGCTTTTAGGTTATTATGTATAAGTAGGTATATTATTTATATTTTGTACTAGTGGACCCCTCGAACTTCGTATCGGCTTGACATGCATAGGTATAACGCGGGCTGTCAATATAAGTCACCCTGGTAGAATTGTCAATTATTGTCCCCGGCCATCATTATGTATGAGAAAATGAATGACTTCCACAAATAATTCAATACCAAAGTTAGCCAAATCGCTCCACCCGTTCTCGAGTTTTAGCGAGACTAACGAACAGTAATTAATTTTTATATATACATATAGACAATATATCTCGGGATAACTTCTACCGAAGCATCTGTTTCAAAAGATATTCATTGTGCTGCAAATATCGTCAAAAAGGATGTAAAAAAACATCCTTTTTGACGATATTTGCAGCACGCATTCTGTCAATTCTATTTCAAACGTCATAAGGTTACATTATAAAAGCGCTAAGGTTAGATTATAAATAATTTTATATGGTGGTTAAGTATACTTAAATTTACTAATTTTGCGCGCAATTTTCTGAATTTTTTCTTTCATAAGAACCTTCTCCTGACAATAAGAAATACAACAAAAAAAGAATTGACCAAATTGGTCCAGGCGTTGTTGAGTTATGCGCTTACCGACACATTTTGCGATTCATTTTTATATTATATAGATAATGTATTATGTTTATATATAATGTAAGTATAGTATAAAAGTATTATTATTTTTAATATGGTATAGTGTTGTATTTATTATAGTATATATTAGTATTTTACCTCAATGTCCTTCTCTGTGCACGTACCCACCACTATAATCAAATATCTCTATCTTCAAAGGTTTGCTGGAAGAAAATTCTTATTAGGGTTAAGCTCGCCTTTGTACATGTCCATTTTGTAAGTTATTTTTTGTCTGTAAATCTATTTGTGTACAATAAAGAATTAAATTAAATTAAAAACGTGTGAGGAGGAGGTGTTACAATAAATACCTATTTATGTAGGATACAAATAAATGGTAAATGATACGATGAGTCTAAGGGCTAGTATTTTAACCCCCCATTTTTATTTCTAACGTCGCGTAACAAATGTTTGCATAATCTACAGATATTTGTTTCGGGTCTGGTTATTTCTCTATATTAGTTATCAGTTATCTGGTTCTAATTGCTTTGCTTAGTTCGAAGCTAGATGGAGCTGTGTGAAAACAAAATCTTTTTATTCATTAAAATCACAAAGATCACTTTGAAACGTCAATTTTACTGCCTGTTCCTTCGCGACCAAGCCAAAAAAGAAAGGCAAGAAACAAGGCTGGGTTGTTCTTTTTAATGATTTTGAGGGTGATCCGCAGGGGGTAGCGGGTTCGATTCCCGCCGCAGAACAAATGTTTGCATGATCATGATCTACATATATTTGTTCTGGGTCTGGATGTATTTCTATACCTATATTGTAAGTATTTACAAAAAAAAAGTATATAAGTATTCTATCAGTTATCTGGCTGTGTGAAATGTCCAGCAATATATATATAGATATATAATGATTCTTTAAGAATATAGATAACAACAAATTACTCTATGTTGTAATATTTTTGAACTAGTTGGAGCAATTTCAATACCAAGCCTCTCTATCATCTAAATAATCCAATATTTTATAGTAGGCTTCTGATAAAGCTTTTGTATAATTACGTTTTTAAATTAGTTAATTGTCAATTTTTGTACATCACTTGGGAGTTTGTTATAAAAGCGTACACTTAACCTATTAAACGATTTACTAATTTTTGTTTTATTAATAAATGTCCAGCATTATTTATTATATGTGTTGGTTCTTAGATATGTCCCATTAGCAGCCTAAACAAAAACAAGGCTGTTATTATAACGCCTATGTCTATCTGTAGCATCGTTCCCAAACGGATGACTGATTTTTAACTGAGGTGGTTCTTAACTATGTCAGTTTTTAACCCCGATAGGTCTCCCCATGTTCCTCCCTACCTCATAATCACTAGCCACGTCTTACTCGTTCACTCTTTTACCTAGTGAAAATAGTTTCCAAGGTATTCATAAAAGTGAAAACATTTTCAGTTACCTTGTCGACTGTAGGGTCACTTCAATGAATAACAAATAGGTAGGTGAAGTAAATTCAGGGCATGCCGGCTCCGATTGGGCAAGTGCTTAGCATAGGTCATCACCCGACACGGTTAGCCAATAGAATCTAATTAAAACAAGTGCTGATTCATCAATGTGGAGTTTAATTATATACCTACATACCTTTTTTTACAAATTTCTAGTATGGATCATCATCATCCACAGCCCGACTTCACCCACTGCTGGGTATAGCCCAAGTTTGTGCCATCCGCCACGATCCTGCGCTAGTCTCACCCATTGACGGCCCGCGACTCTAACGATGTCGTCCACCCATCTCGCTGCCGGACGTCCTACCCTTCTACAGCCATTCCTCGGCCACCATTCAGTTGCTACGCTGCTCCATCTGTGATCACCACGTCTTGCCAAGTGTCCCGCCCAAGACAATACAATACATTGTGTACAATACTATAAAATATCCTAGTCAGTCTATCGCCTTCGATTCGATATTCCAAAACCAGTGATGAATGACATGCGCTGTTCAGTAACGTGGTCTTTCACTATGGGTCTCATAACATGACACCCCATTTTTAACCCCTGGGAAATGATTTGTGCGGTAAAAGGTAGCTTATGTGGTAATCCAGGTTATAATCTGCGTATATATCAAATTTCATCGAAATCGGTTCAGCCGTTACGACGTGATTGAGTAACAAACAAACAAATAAATAAACAAAAACCCAAACTTTCACATATATAATATGTATTAGTGTGAAGTAATATAATTATTTCAATAATAAATATAATATAATCAATCTTAAACATGCCCTAATAATTTAATTTCATACCCCGTTCAAGATATACATTAGAGACCGTACGTTCTAGACTTGATTTATTTCACGTTGTGTAGTTTTTATTAGACATGCGCATAACCCGTAACTAGATACAGACAGTAGGTACAAATTAATAGAGTTTCTCTAGCGCATAACGGACTAATATCTGCAATAACTCATCGCGGCACGCCCACTCGTAGCCACCTACCGTTGGTGATTGCCGCTAAGATGTGCTGGGGAAAACTGCATCATATATTTTCTACGTAAAAGTCTTAGGTACGTCTCAACTCAAAAATTGTTTGGAAGAGATCGAAAAGAGCGGATTGCCGCAGATTTTGTTAGATTGTATGTTATTTTGCCTGATTTTAATATTAACACAAATTAGATAGGAACAGATGTATAGCTTGATACAATAATTTAGTATATATTTGTTTAATCAGAACTGATTAGGTACACTATTACACTAGTTAATTTAAAAGAATTCTAAACATTAATTACATAGATTGTCAAATTAAAATCTAAGTCACATTATAAATCTACATATTATAAATTATTATTAACAATAAAATTCAACTAAAACAATAGACAATAATGTTGTGTAGCTTAGATTACGCTGTCATTAATATAATATTTATATCTAAATCGAAATTGACTCATAACTAAATAAGCGAATTGTTTAGAATTTATGGAGTTCGATTTTTGAACACGGATATAAAATATTTTTTGTTGAATGAAGGTTTTAAAAAAGGAACGCAGTTTCACAATAAATTCGGTAATAAATTTCTGTCCCAAATAATTAAGAGTACAGCACGACAAACTTATCTGACCCGTTGTCGTTCGTTAGTGACTTGTAGGTACAGTCACGTAAAGTTCAGTTTTGTTCCGCGATTCGTTCTAATTTTACCACATAGGTAACTTGGCCACTATCGCTTGTAGTTTTCAATATTTCTACAGTGCATGTCTACAAGAGCAACCAGCAAAAACCTCAAGTCATTGCCACACAGCACCAAGGCCTGATGCGTGTTCTTTCACCTTTGCTCCAATTGCACGCCCAGCCACCCGTGACGGTACGCACCATCGCTCAGATCCACACATCACAAATACCATCCTTATTCTTCACGGGTTAAAGTTCAAAATAAAAAACGAATAAAGGGTTGTAAAAGTTTACCTTTGACATTTTCTTGCGCCAAATAGAACCCTAAAGTCTTGAGCTAAGGTTGAAAGTTATTGATGGGGGAAAGGGTGGTAAGTTGATTATAAATTACAGTTTCCGCTTTGAATTTTGTGTTACAAATTGGATTGAGATTTGTATGTAAAGTAGGTAATTATAAAGTCGCTGGATTGATTGTCTGCTCTCCATTTTTTTGTATAATATAAGTACCCAGATTTCACCAACGTCTACCTCTAAACGAATTTTAGTGTAAGATTTTGAATGTTTCGAGTGTCCACAACATTTTTTTAGTTGTATGGTACTCGTTGACATTTTTTTGTAGTTGTTGACATTTTATTGTATTCGTATACATTTTTAATTTCCTTATCTATTAACATTTTCTATTTTTTTATTTATTAATAGTTTTTTTTTATAATTGACACTGTTTAATATTGTACGCTCATAAGCCGTTTGTTGCTATGCAACTGCACCCATGAATTATCAATTTACTGTTCCTCAGTGCCAATCACGAAGAATTTTTTTGTGAACTAGTGGTGTTATTTATAAAACTGCTTATTCTTACCATTTTAACGATGATACAATTATATACCTACTGTACTCTCTCGTAATTTTTACTTCCGTCATCTTTCAGCGATTTATAAAGGCAGCATCATCTTTCAGTTACGTAAAACATCACATTGACAGATTTTTAGATTTCTATCTAAAAAATAAGTTAGATTACGGAAATTAGCCTTTTGTCTTCTGCTCATGATTTGTAACTTATTTTCAATGATCTAGTTATTTCTTGGATTTTATTATGAGCTGTTAATTTTTATTGCATTTTCTTTTAATTAATGAGTGAAAACGTTTCACGGCAACTTTTTACCACAATAATACCAATAAATGAACGCGCAAGGCATTTCAAACAATTTATTTATAGCAACTCGTAAATCTAAAACAAAATTAACCCAAAAACCCGAACCCCGCTAATGAGTTACATTGGCAATAACCCCAACAGTTAAAAGAATAACTAATTTGGTGACACAATAAATTAAAATATTCGTGAAAGTCAAGAGTGCCTCACAATTGTGTGAGACTCCCACGGCGTGTCACCTACTTACGATGTGGTCCATGATCTTAATTTCAGAGCTAGAAAATAATGATCATAATAAACATACATGCTTATTAACACTCATTAGAGAGAGCTTAGAGAGTTCGGGAGTGGATAGAGAAAGTTTATATACTTAGAGAACTTTATTTTGAGAGCGATAGACTACACCGTCCTCCTAATCCTTATTGTGAGTAAAATACTTATCAACTGCTCCAAGATCTAGGTATCTTGAAAGTCACCTAGCTAGAGTTGGTCACTGAGTGATTTGACAATTTTTGAAAGCATTTGTCATTTCTGGAAAGTAACTCGGAGCAGTTGATAAATGTTTTACTTTCCTGAAATGACGAATGCTTTCAAAAATTGTCAAATCACTCAGTGACCAACTCTAGCTGGGTGACGTTCAAGATACCATTTTTAATTCCTGGAAAGTAACTTGGAGCAGTTGATAAGTGTTTTACTGATCTGAGTCATTAGGTGATATACAAAATACAGAATAGGGAGCAGAATTAGTAATAGGTACCTATTTGATTGGAATTTAGAATATGGAACGCATTCAAATTTTGTCGGTAATTTACTTACTCCATAAGAGAGTCCGTATTCATAAATCGAACTAGATTCTGCTAGCGGTATGGAATTTTTAAAAAAAGAACATTCTTTTGAAGATTGAAGACTTCTTTTTAAATATTTAGGCATTCTTGACAACCGTTAATTGGTGGATGTTTTATTCTACCATGCTATTCATGTTTCTGAAAATTGTTTGACAATTGCTATTGTTATGTTTATGTTAAAGTAACAATGTTAGCGAAGTTTCAGTTTGGTTGCATCTAGTCTACCTTTTTTGATTTCTTAAGGACCAAAAAAACTAATAAAATGATTGTGTGTTAGGCACGTAAAAAGCTATAACTACTTCTTTGGCGTGAATAAGTAGTCTTATGTCATTTGCGCATCACTTGGATAACTTCAGACCGTATTAACTAACTTCATGGTGTGTTACTGAAAATAAAAATGAAAAATGAAAACATTTATTTGACACGACACACGTACAAAATAAATACACAAAAGAAGATGGTGACAAAATAATAATCAAATACACTTTGATTTGTTTCTCCTAACACCAAAAAAATAATAACTTTATCAAATAACACAAATGGAATAAATCGTCACCAATAATTATAAATCTAAATCCATAAGTGTTTACATAGAACAAAAAAATATTATGATAATCATAGATTTATACAAGTATATTATGAAAACACTATATTTACAAAACATACGTAATTAGACAAACTATTACATGCCTTTTAGTCATACCTCAACTGACCATGCCCATCGGATTAATAGCAAATGAAAAAGAACTTTACTTATTACCAATTAAGAATGAAATTGCCGTGAGCTATTAGTGGTCATTGAATTAATTGAGAACCATATTGTACCTTTCATGGTTCAGAAATATAGACTTTAAAGACAGTTGTATAAGGATCAAAATAACTAGGTTTTATTTTTTTATAGTGGGGTCTTACAAATTAGTCGCTAGAGTGGTGTTAAATAGATGATATGTGGTTATTATGTCGGAATGTATGATAATGTGGTTATCGTTGCATCTACAGTGTTTTTTATGTGTTTTCTATTAATCAGATTAAATATTAAACTGTTTAATTAGATACGGTTTGGTCGTTGTGTGATTTATAGTCGAAAATCTGGATAAAATGGTGGATTATAATATTTTTCACTGTCTGTTTCCTTTTAGGGGTAGTTAAAGTTACTTAGGTAGGTACTTAAGTGATCTAACCTCTGAATATAATTATAATCTAAACATAATTAATATCAATAACAAAACAAATTCTTTAATAAAAAAAACGAGTGTGTTTTAGACCACACGACTGGAGAATAACTTCTTTTTCAAAATATTAATTTATAAAATTGTTCAATTACAAAATAGTCCACACGTCTGTAGATTGATCTGGACAGACGCAACTCACACTCGCACATTAACGTTTAAAAATATACGAAATGAAACTCTCTCTCTCTCTCTCTTTCTATCTTCACTAACTTATATTTCCCTCTCAACTTCCGTTCGCACTTTTTGTAACGCATTCACCAGCTTATATTACCAGCCTCAAGTCAAGCGTGCGTAAAGAAGTTTTAATTTAAAAAAAAACGATATTCGTTGTTAACAAGACTCATCATGATTCGATCTTTTATTTAATTGTATATATATTTTGAGCGTGGGTTTCAGTCCATTCTTTTTTTTTATAGCATTTTTTTATAAAATCAACATTAGGCATTCGAGAACGGTAGATTAAAAAATCTTATCTTAGAGTTGGGAATAATCCAAGATTTTCTGTATAGCCAGTTTCATATCCCTGTTTAATTTGAAGGTCGTTAATCATGTGTTTAAGAATCTTTAAAAATTATAAATTGCTTGTCAATATGTCCTTTTTTGGAATAAGTGTGTGTTAGTAGTTGTAAATAAATGTTTTATCTATCTATCAATAAATAAATAGATCGATAACTCTCTGAATACTCACACACACACACCGATACTAAGCTAGAACTTACATTAGACTTACAAAAGACAATAAAATGGGTGGTTTATTGCTGAATGCGATATCATCCAAATAATCTTTGGATTGAGTGAAATTTTATCAATCGTCATTATATATTATTGTATTAAGTACTAGCTGACCAATCCGCAGCTTCGCACGCGTAGTTTTTTAATAAAAACATTACCCTCCTTCTGCGCAGTTGGGTAAAAAGTAGCCTATGTGACCCGGGAATAGTGTAGCTTCCCAACAGTGAAAGAATTTTTTTAAATCGATCCTGATCTTTCCTCTTTATAATATTAGTATAGATAACTGTTGTAATATTAGAATGTAAAAATTGACGCAAAATTTATATTTTCATATTTGTATTCTCTATAAAAGCAGTAAGTACCTCGGTAACAGTAATGATTCAAGGTGTTCTACGGATAGTGTTTTTTTTGTTACTGCTTTTTCATGCTGGGCCACATCTCCATTTTTGTTTTTATGTGGAGCCTTTTGATTTAATTTAATTTATTTATTAAGGATTTCCAATGAGTAATACACAGACTTACATTTATATAAAATGTACAATAGAAGCGCTCCCTGTGCTCACTCTGTGAAGGCAACCACACCTAACGCAGGTAAACATAATTAATTTCATTAAAATACTGCAAAAAAAATAACATAGACATTTATAAGTTCAAGACAGTCACAGAAATTACTAAGAGATAGAACATAATTTTAAAACTTTTTAAAATAATAATATCAAAAAAACAAAATCTTTAATTTTTTATATAACAAGAGTACATTAAAAAACTAGGGTTGGGAACTCTTAGTTGCATTAACCTGTGTTAAAAGAGTCCCCTCTTGACTGTGGTCGCTTAGGATCACATCTTGCAATGTCTTGCATAACAATAAGTGTAAACTATTAAAATTAATAAATAGATAATATTGAGTGAAGACATGCTAACTAATCGAGTATAAATAGTATATAAAGATCATTTTGTACGTTCTATATACATATAAGTGTAGCTATCGTTTTACATAAATAAATTTGTATAACAAGTTTTGATTGAAAATAATTTATAAGTTGTAGGTTTAAATGTTAAGTTAATTAAGTTGTTTAAATGGGTTGGAATTTTAAGACAATAACTATAAGACAAAATAAACGTAATAAGTATTTAAATTAATTAGGACAAGTATAGATCGTCTGCAGCTATATTTGAATATTTCATAATCTGTTTCATATTAATATTAGGTAGGTATTCTATATTGTAGATATGTGTTTTATTGTATAACTGTAAATTAATATAAAATTATATTAATAAAACTTTTAAATGTGAAGGATTAGGGATAGGTTATGGATAGGCATACTTACTATACTGAATTAAGGAAATCTTCAGTTTGTTGGTAAGTCTGCGATTTTAACGTTACTATATTTTTACATTTAGCGTGGGTCATAGTATAATATCAACAGCATAAGTACATAATTTTGAAATATAAGACCACTTAGTATATTTTAATCAGTTTTTAAAGAAAATGACGACTACGAGTATGATAACAGTACAAACATGCAGGTACGAAAATAAAAAGTGGATAATAAGTGATATTTTCCAGGTACGATCATGTATGCGGCCAGTCTACCAAAAACGTATAACACCTCATAAATATATAACTACCTTACCCTATAACCCTATCCGAGGTCAGAGATCACTGACCCGTATAATAACCGCGAAAAAACCCTACACAAATATGAATCTCAATCAGTACAGTTAGGTTCGTCCGTCATGGGAAGCCGACCTCATGCATATTGCACTACTTCGCCATATAAATGGTTCTTATACATGTAATTGTACAATAATGGTTTTTAACAGTATAATTATACGGAGTATTATACATTGATGGTGGTAATTGATCCGGCCGTGTAGTGTGTTGGGGTTTGTGGAAAGCGTTAATAGGGTAGGTTGGTAATTAATAATGTATGATTGGATAAAGTTGGTTTGATTTATTATTAATTTTCTTATAATCATTTCTAATAGACTGCAAGCTCAGTTTTCAAGATAAGTTTTTGCAAAAATTCACAAACTATTTTTGCTTAGGTATTAGCAAAGCTAATAGAAATATTATGACATTCCCTTGTCAAGACATCTAAGAGAATATGATGTATGTTCACTAAAATATTAATTTGTTTAAGAGAAATAGCGATAATCATAATTTTAATACTAGAAATAAAGATAAACTCGCTGTTGCCACTTGTAGACTCCATAAAGTAAGTAGGTAAATCGTTTAGAGGGCAAGGTGTTCGCTTTTATAACAAACTCCCAAGTGATGTATCAAAATTGACAATTAACAAATTTAAAAACGCAATTTAATAAAATCTTTATAGCAAAGCCTACTTTAAAATATCGGATTATTTAGATTTTAGATGATAGAGAAGCTTGGGATTGAAATTGCTCCAACTCGTTCAAAATTTCACAATTTAGACGTAATTTATTTTCTGTATTGTAATGTATTCTAAAATGATCATTAAAAAACAACCAGCCTTGTTTCTTGCCTTTCTTTCCTGGCTTGGTCGCGAAGGAACAGGTAGTAAAATTGACGTTTCTAAGTGATCCTTGTGATTTTAATGAATAAAATATTTTGACCTTGACTTTATACCATCCTTCCCATCTACGATGCTGTCTACTCTAAAATAGTGGGGGGAACGACTTGGGCGAGTAAAGCAAGTGATAGATCTTTGTGGAGAACACTCGGGGAGGTCTATGCTGAAAAGCAAGACAATAAAAAAACCGGAGTATAATTTGAAAACTATTGTAATTTCTTATGTAGTTACCTATACTCGTACATAAACATATTTTGTAGTACTAAGTAGAAAGATGTAATGTGTGTTTTTAATATTGTTAATAAAAGCTTTATGTATTATTATTAGCAAAGGTAACTCCGTCAAGGAGCACGCCGATACGGTTTTATACGGTTGTGACTTGTGAGGATTTTAGATTTTTTACTAAAGCAAATTTGACTCTGTCTCAGATTAAATATGAAATTTAAATTTGTGGCAAAATAGAGACAAAATGCACGCGCAAAAAACGCATCGTGATCGGGAATTGGCGCGACGTATTTAAACCCTATAATAAAACTATAAATTTATTAGAATTGAACTGTAGTAGAGTCTCTATAAGAAGGTAAATCAGAGCGCTGTTGATGTAACATAAAAACGACCAGGATGGCTGGTAGATAATGCTATTAGCATTAAGTCCTAGCGCTATTCTGTTTTGTGTAAAATAAATAAATGTTGGTGGACATTTCACACACCGCTATCTAGCCCCAAACTAAGCAGAGCTTGTACTATAGGAACCAGATAACTGATAGAATACTTTATCTACATTTTTTTGTAAATACATTCTTATAATATATAGAAAAACAACCAGATCTGGAACAAATATCTGTAGATCATGCAAACATTGGTTCCTGGGCGGGAATCGAACCCGCTATAAAGTATTACCTAAATAAATAAGTGATATGTAAGATTTTCAAAGCAAATCTTTAAAACTTGCGACCAAACACGTACTATGAAACGAATGTACAAATTAATTAAAAATAGTTAACATTGCTTAAAAAATATAGTGTGTTTCACACTTCAATTTCTCGTATTTCTTTCTTACCTATGCTTATATGAAAACCTAATAGATTAAATATATCTAATTAATTGTCTCTACCAGAACCACTTATCAGGTACTCACAAAGGCTGATTACAAAAGAATTCCATTCAAACCCATTATTTGCTCAACCTAACCTACGTCTTAGAAACCTCATTATGTCATTAATGTCGATTCCTTTTGACTTGTCACAGGGTCCCGTGGGCAATTAGAAATGCATAACGAGGAACTCTAGAAAATCCATGGTGCATAGGGATGAGACAGCTACTAATGATCGAAAACTCTGATTCTCGATTTTCTTCGATTATTCGATTATAGATTAGTTTAATTGTTTTAATTCCTAAATTAAGAGTGGTATTTTATTCAGTAATTTGAATTATATTTATTTTTGACGTGATAAGCGTATATCTCTATAAATCGATGAACGCCGGCTGCACGCATGAAAAAGTGTCACGTTCCGTCTGAGCCGAGCGTGCAAGCGAGAGCGCGGAACAAGCGATAGAGAGGCACGATCGGCCTAAGCGTTCGGCTTGTGACGCATCTATCTCTCTTCCACTCGTTATCACGTAAAATTATCGTCTGTAAACCGACTTTACAGACAACCAATTTTTATTTGAGTTCTCTGTCGCGAACGTATTTTAAATCGAGTTTCCCCCGGTTCTCCCATCCTGGAATCATTTCTAAATTCTCAACGTAGCACAATCTGTTAAATTATACCTAGGCGTTATAGAATTTAATCGAAACCACAGAACATCCTAAGTCACATAGAATAGAACAGAATATACCTTATTCTTTTTCAGTGGGTGACACTGAAAAAGAGATCGTCTAGTAAAGGTTTAGCTGGTGCCATCGGTTAAACCGTTGATGTAATTGGCATTTGAGACGTGAATGTTGATATGTTGTCTACTAGTGGTATAGCTTTTGTGAACAGGCTCAAAGAAGTGGGCACCACCGCCTTATCTGTATCTGCCGCCAAATAGTAGTACTTGTGCTGCTGTGTTCCGGTTAGATGGTAATGGTATGTTCCTGTAATTACTGGCACATAGGCATAACAGCTTAGTCCTATAGTATGGCAACGTATCCACATAGAGATCAAGACAACATAATAGCTTGTGTTGAATTCTATGTGGATATCCATGGGCTGCAGTAGTCACTTAACATCTGGTGGGCTGCATGCTCGTTTGCCATATAAGTAGTATAATAAAAAAAAATGTTGGTTCAGATTTTATCGCTAGCGTCTAACTTAAATAATCCTACTTGCCCCTAATAATCGACGTAGCCGTATTCAGCTACGATGTTTTGTCTTTACGTGGCTAATATATCCAATTTCTGCGCTAAATGTTGTAGCGCAAGAAATGCCATTATTAAAGTTGTAAGTTTTTTGCGTAGACAATTAATCGCGAAATCGAAGTAACTAGCCGGTAGTCGTGTGTACAGCCCTAGCGTACGGTCTCGGCATCAGCAGTGCATAACCTTCCGGGTTACTCGGCCGGAGGTTCACACGATGTTATTATGGAGAAATGTCAAATTGTAGGACGACCTTTACATAAGATTTACCGCTTCATGACCGCTTCATTCGCATGCTCCGTTCTATGTTTCAAAATTGGAACACTGTAAGGGTTTTTAGGCCAGATGCCCTTAATGTTTTAATTTTTATCCTCAACGCAAAAAGTTTTCAAAGTTATATAGGTTTGACTCATTCTATGTTTCAAAATTGGAACACTGGAGAAGGGGTTTCAGGCAACATGTTCTTAATGTTTTAATTTTTACCCCCAACGCAAAAAGTTTTCAAAGTTATATAAGTTTGACGCATTCCATGTTTCAAAATTGGAACACTGAATAATGAGTTTCAGGCTAGATGTTATTAATGTTTTAATTTTTACCCCCAACGCAAAAAGTTTTCAAAGTTATATAACTTTGACGCCTATGTCTGCGTGTCTGTTTGAATGTGGCATCGTAGTTCCCAAACGGATAGACCGATTCGTACTCAGTTTTTTAATAGAAAGATAGTTCTTAGCTGTGTGATGATGATCAGGTCAACTGTTCCGAAGATTATCAGCACACTTCCTGTAGAAGTAATAAAACTTCTTTACGCACGCTTGACTTGGGGCGTAAGCGGGTGAATGCGTTACGAAAAGTGCGAACGAAAGTTGATAGGGAGATATAAGTTAGTGAAGATAGAAAGAGAGAGAGTTACGTTTCGTATATTTTTAAACGTTAATGTGCGAGTGCAAGTTGCGTCTGTCCAGAATATATATAGACCGATCGACCAACAGACGTGTGGACAATTTTGTAATTGAACAATTTTATAAATTAATATTTTTAAAAAGAAGTTTTACTTCAGTCATGTGAGCACACTCGTTTTTTTGGAGGGATCTCAGCTGTTAAATGTTATAGAAACTGTTCTTTATTGCGGGATTTTCATGTGTCGGGGATATTCAATTTTTAATCAAACTTATGATTGTCTAAGGTTGAACCGCATCGTCAGATGTTGACGGTTTTAATACCTACCTTACCTTGAGATATTTTTTTTTACAGAACTGGGTTAGAACAGTTAAAGGGCAATAGATAGCTGGATCGCGCAGTGTAGTACAGCCCTCCACTAGATGAAAAGAAGATCTGATAAAGGTTGCTGGGAGCCGTTGGGTGCAGGCCGCACAAAGTCGGTCGCTCTGGAAATCTATAGGGGAGGCCTATGTTCAGCAGTGGACGTGCTTTGGCTGCTATGATGATAATGAGAAAGGTCTAGATGATTATGTTTAGAGGCTATTTCCTCTCTAATGAGTGAATTACAAAAAAAATATGTTATATATTTATACTTTATATTCACTTTTACCGTAAAAAAAATCTGCTAGATAAGTTAGTAAGTGAAAAAAAATAAATATGATTTTTTGCACTAAAATGATCTTCTGAACGACATTTTTCCATGTTTTTGGTCAAAAAGATGGGTTTATTACGCGAGGTCAAAGTTCAGCTTGACAACTTGTTATAAATACTCATAGTTACCAAGTTTCTCAAAGTAATTTTGTGTCCTTATATTTATTTCCTCCTAATACAATAGAACTATCTGGGCGGTAAAATTTCAGTTTCAAAATGATACTTGTAATTTTAATGAATATTGCATTTTTAATCGACCATCATCATCATATCAAGCGTAGGACGTCCACTGCTGGACAAAGGCCTCCCTCATTGATCTCCAGGAACTGCGGTTGGAAGCGGCCTGTATCCTACGCCGACCTGCGGTTCTTACCAAGTCGTCTGCCCATCTTGTAGGTGGACGTCCTATGCTGCGCTTACCGGTCCATATTATTGTTATTATTATTTATATTAATAATCGACCATATTATTGATATTTCATGTTACTTATTTTCCAGGGCTCCCTAACTATAGATCTAATATATGTGAAATCAAACGAAGGATGTTGTTTGAATTCTGTGGAATGAAACGTTATAAGTGATCTGAAGGAATGAGAGCGATGAATGGAACAATGTAACGACGAATGAAAGATTAGGGCATTAAGGCTACCGATATAAAAGAGAAAAGACTTACGATTACGTGCAAAATTAAGAATAAATAACATTTAAACTGTGAAACGTGTGTTACTATCTGCCCCCGTCCTACATATATATGTACTGATATACACTTTTCTGGGTTTATTAATTCATATTCTGACAGCGCATAAAATAGCTTTAACAGTACGCTTATACGATTGACTGGTTATGTGTTATACCTTATACCTAGAAAGAATTATTTTTCGTAAGAGGCGAGCGAGCGCGCGCGACGACCCGCGACGTTGCTTCCTGTTAGGTGCTATGACCCCGAAGAAATGGGCTCTACAAGCGAACTTTGCCTTTTATACGAGTTTTTTTATACTTAATACTACAGGAAATTGATCGGTGTTTTCGACCGGTGCTCATTTAACGCTTGGTTTAGTTCTATTTTTGAATTTTTGATATGCATGGAGTTCGAAATTTGAATCATTATTTTTACCTCACTTCAGGTAACGTGAAGGAATTGCATTCTACTCTACCATGAACTAAATCATCATTAAAAATACCAGTAAAATCTTAAAACACAATTCACATCGGCTTGTTTACATTCCATTAATCTTTAACTACACTCACTGCGATATCTATAGTTTTTACCCGTGTTTTCTTCATGCACATACTTTTCTTTTCCAACTTCCATTCCATACTCTCCAAGAAAGTTGACCCGCAATGTTTTCCCATACTCCCTCGTCAAAGAATCGATTAACTGATCCATCATAATCGTAACGAATAGATGTTTTTGTCTCGATAATTACAGGCAGCTTCCGTGTATGTTTTTTATCGATTATGTTTTAATTGATTGTAATGGCGGTTCGTTGAATCGATTATGCTCGGGTCAGCACTGATTCAATAAATCTTAATTGTTTTATCTTTTATGGTTATTGACTTTACATTCCGTTTAATATTTTATACCTAGTTTCAATTATAATTCTTAACCCACGTATGGAGATCCATTAAGATCATTGTGGAAAAATCGAATAGTATTCAAATAATCGTTTCGATAACGAAGATTTACTGCAACACTAACTCTAAAAAAAGTTATAAAATTACTTATTTTGAAAAACGAACCGTTCATATTTCTTCGCAAAACGCGTCCGGCCAGTCACATATTTCTCGTTTTGACACTGTGTGTAAACAGGCTCATTATAAAGCGATAAATAAAATTATCACGCCTTCATGATGTGCCGTTGAATGTGTGACATCGGATTAACGTTCCGCTTATTTTATAGCACATAAATATTCCCCGGTTATCCTTTATTCGAAGCGAATATCGCTAAAAACTCAATTATTTCCCGTTCTATAAATATTTGCAAAAATGTTTCTTCGATTGCAATAGTTTCGTAATAAATTAGGAATAATAACAGACAATCAAAGGCAGAATATCATTGTCGCACGTTCGCGCCGTCATAATTTCATATTTCGAACACCCACATCGTCCCTGCCCTCTCACATACGTATAATTAGAGAAACGATCACGGACTTTATGCACGACAAGCGTCGAAAAGGCTGAACCGTGTCCCGTGAAATATGACCGATTTTTCAAATACCACTAATAAATGCGCCCATAGAATCAAAACCCTTTGCGATAACTCCTTTAATATAATAGTATTTATTGCTGTAAATATTTTGCGAGGACATGAATGACTGAATGAGTCAAGTTCCATTCACTCCAGCAATCATTTTAATAGCACAGTCTTAATATTGATATTCAATTATTCTTAGAAATTCGACCACACGCAATCACAGACAAAATTGATCGATTTATCGATGTAAAATCAAACGGTTCCAAATTTGAAACCGGCATGTTCTCCTCTCTAATTCTGATTCCCCGCCTATAATTGACACTGACGCGCCATCTTCTGTCACTGTCCAGCGACCAGTGAATTCATAAAGCTATCTCCTTCTTGTGTCGGTGTCACGTGCGCCTGTCATCGCAGTGACTATTTTGACAATTATGTCATTTATTTTGGTCGTCACGGGCGTGTCATTTGGGCGACGAACGATTGCGGGTCTGTAATTTTGTTTTGAAACGTGGTATTTTCGGGGTCGTTGACATTTCGTTGATGACGTATGGGAACAGCTGCGTGCTGGGAAATGCAGGCGGCTATTAGATGACATCTTGGAAATAATCGATCATCTTGGCAACCTACAACCGTTTCATAAACAGGTTGTATAGATCTCTGAATTTCGAAAGAGTTTAAATTTCGAACTTTTACCTTTTTTTGGCGAATGAGTGAATTTGTCATTTTTCCATTCTAAAGATCGGCTGCCTCGAAGGTCAAATATTATTTTGCGCAAAAAGACAAATGAGGTTTATCCACAATCAATGCATTTTATGTAATCACAGGCTTTGAAACTCTATAACGCATCTTGAATTCTTCCTCAGTGAACTCCTCAGATGGTTCCGCTCTTGTTCTCATCACTCTTGTTTGTCGTGGTCATTCTCATCATTGTTACTGGTTAAATTCAATAAAGACATCCTAAAAATAAATAATTTAAAGGTTAGGTTATGTAGGCAGTTTACAATATTTTTTAAGAGATAACACTTCCACAAATATATATAATCATTATATTGTCACTTTTGGAGTATATACCTTTTTTATACTATTTTATATATGGCAAACGAGCATGCAGTCCACCAGATGTTAAATGGCTACTGCAGCCCAGCCCCATTTATCCACATAGAATTCAAAACAAGCTATTATGTTGTCTTGATCTCTATGTGGATACGTTGCCATACTATAGGACATAGCTATTATGCCTATGTGCCAGTAATTATAAGAACATACCATTACCATCTAACCGGAACACAGCAGCACAAGTGCTGCTATTTGGCGGCAGATAAAGGTAAGGCGGTGGTGCCCACTTCCTCGAGCCCATTCACAAAAGCTCTACCACCAGTAAAACCAGTATACTTGATTTATTTGTAGAATAAAACCACTAAATTCACTCGAATTAGCCAAATTATTTCTGTTAGTAGAGCTCAAGCACTGATTAAACAAATATCGATTTGACAACCGATTAATGGACGAAAAACGGCTAATCAGCGTTCCTGCAACCCATTTTCACATTTGACAAGAGATTTTGTTGACTGATTTGACAACCTGATAAACTAATCTCTGATTAAAATCCAATGAGGTAAAATATGTTCCAGCAACCCAATTTGCACTTAACAATAGGTTTGACCAATGGTCAATTGATTTGCGAGTTTATCATCCTTCTAACAACCGGCCGACAGTGTAGTATTTTTTTATCAATTTAACTGGAAATGTATTTGTTGTTTTAGGTAAAACAAGCTTGCTGTGAATAATGTTGACGGATTCCTCGAGTTCACTTCAAGCTATTTCTAAAGAAAATTTATTCTAATTGTTTACAAAACAACGCGGAAAGGCGTCAATAGTTTTCTCAAGGCGTACACATAACTCATAAGAGAAAAATGTGCATTTTATACATAAATGAATGATTTTATAATATAAATGTAATCATCATTATTATATCAGCCACAGCACGTCAATGATGGACATAAGCTTCCCTCATTGATTTCCAGAGGGACTGATCTTTTGTAGCCTGCACCCAACGGTCCCCAGCTATGCAAATGTATCATAAAGCGAAAATATTTATTAATCTATAACAAAACAAGTTTCCAAAAATAAAGGAAGGAAACCTATATTATAAACTAGCTGTCGCCCGCGACTTCGTACGCGTTACACTACTAAATGTGTAGGTAACCTAGAAATAACGCTAAACTGGCTGTTGCAACTTGACATCCCATTGTTATCCTATGGAACTTGATTTATGGGCTAAAAAGTAGCTTATGTGGTGGTATAAATAAATCACGAAAGTTTTCTAAGTGAAATTGGCACATTTAGTGCCTATTTATAAGTAACGCTATCTCTGAATAACGCTATCAAACAGATAAAAAAATATACGTTTTGTAAAAGATATTTGACTTCAGATTACATAATATGCTATCCAAAGATTAACTAGAAGAAATCGCTTCTTAGCGATTAGACCCGATGTACTTGTGACTATGAATTCTTTTATTTATGTTTGTTTTTTGTGGTGTGCAATATTACATTAAATGCTGCATTCATTTATTCATCACACTAATATTATACATGAAAAGTTTGTATGTTTGTTTGTTACTCAATCACGTCACAACGGCTGAATCGATTTTGATAAAATTTAATATGAACGTAGATTATAACTTGGCTCACCACATAAGTTACCATTTATTCCATAAATCAGTTCCCATAGGATAAAAATGGGGTGTCAAGTCAAGTTGCAACAGCAAGTTTAGCTCTATTTCTAGGTTACCTACACATTTAGTAGTGTAACGCGTACAAAGTTGCGGGCAACAGCAAGTTTAATACATAGTATAGATAGATTATAAAGTTCCTGGCTGTTTGTTGGTAGATCTATAAGTATTAGAACTTATAAATCGTAAGGTGGCTACCGTTAGCGGTCGCTTTGTGAATGCTAAGCGCAGACGTGTCGCATCGCCTTTGTAGAGCCGACCGCCGACCACCATACTTTAGAGAATTCTATACGTTGCTAGTCCGTATAACATGACACTGAAATACCAACTGCAAGTAGTCAATAGTTAGCCACTAAAATAAATAAGAGCCAGCTGTTAAATCCATCATCATCATTAACATCACAGACGACCTCCGTGGCGCAGAGGCCGTCCCACAAATATTTGCGTAATCTGCATATATTTGTTTAGAGACGTAAGTCTACTTTTTGCGTATTTGACAATGCCATGATAGGACAAATAAGATGATGCAATGACTGATATAAATGTCAGACAAATGCAAGAACCATGTTCGAAATTCAAAATGGTTCTGAAATACGAAATGTTTTTGAATTGCTGATGAGAGCATGGAGTTCCTAAACTTCTTTATCGCTACAGTATTAATACTTCTTTAATGTGCAATTAGAATCTAATCAAATATTTGTTGGAGGAATTTTGCTTTGTCCTGTTGTATGAGAATACATTTTATCAAATTTGACTAACTTTCGCTGCTCGGATTTTTTTCATCCGATACAATAAAATGATCTTACAAAGGACTGCATCGATCTGCATCAAAAAAATTACCAACTTGATTCATTTTAAGGCGCTACTCACGCTTGACCAGAAAATGTTAATGCCTAAATGTTTTTCTTCGAAAACGAGCTGATGTTTAAAAAGAAACTGCTCCTGTGTCTCCTCTGGTTCTGCCAAACTGTCCCAGTTAAAAAAAACACACTGTATATACACTTTAAAAATAAATAATTAAATAAAATAAAACAAATATTTAAGGAGGGCTCCCATACAACAAACGAGATTTTTTTGCCGTTAGTTAATTTTTTTGACATTTTAGATAATGGTACGGAACCCTTCGTGCGCGAGTCCGATTCGCACTTGGCCGGTTTTTATTGACAAGCCACATGTGCGAAGCCGCGGGTGGAAGTATGTTTATAATATTGGAGATTATGAATGAACGTGTAATTGTACTGCTAAACCCCCATACCAAAGACTTCAACGCGCCTGCGTGGCTTGTACGAAACTCATTTTTAGGATTTTATCGAATGAAGTCTAACTATCACGAGATACAGCCTGATGACAGACGGACAGACAGACAGCGGAGCTTCAGTAATAGGGTGCCGTTTGACCCTTTGGGTACGAAACCCTAAAAAAAGTTATTTTATCGAGTTATTATGTCTTATTAATGAAAGTGTTCAATTTTATTTTACCGACCATAATAAGACATATCTAATTCGGTACGCGAAACATATGTTTAGACATTACAACTGTACAATTATATAATTAACTAGTGGTCCCGCCGAACTTCGTATCGGCTTGACATGCATAGGTATAACGCGGGCTGTCAATATAAGTCACCCTGGTAGAATTGTCAAATGTTGTCCCCGGCCAACATTATGTTTGAGAAAATGAATGACTTCCACAAATAATTCAATACCAAAATTAGCCAAATCGCTCCACCCGTTCTCGAGTTTTAGCGAGACTAACGAACAGCAATTCATTTTTATATATATAGACAATATATCTCGGGATAACTCCTACCGAAGCATCTGTTTCAAAAGATATTCATTTTTTTTACATCCTCTTTGACGATATTTGTAGCACGCATTCTGTCAATTCTATGTCAAACGTCATAAGGTTACATTATAAAAGCGCTAAGGTTAGATTATAAATAATTTTATATGGTGGTTAAGTATTCTTAAATTTTCTAATTTTGCGCGCAATTTTCTTAGTTTTTTCTTTCATAAGAACCTTCTCCTGATAATAAGAAATACAACAAAAAAAGAATTGGCCAAATTGGTCCAGGCGTTGTTGAGTTATGCGCTTACCAACACATTGTGCGATTCATTTTTATATTATAGATGTGCATTGATTGATTGTATAGGAATCGAAGCACTTTACTAGCAAGAATTACCAAGAATAATCATTATAATCAAATGCACCATTCCCAAGAAAGATAATAGTCTGTAATGTAAGGATAATGAAACAAGACAATTTTTTTTTTTATTTTAGAAACCTTATTGAAAACGAAATATTGACCATAATTTATCAGCTTGAAGCCCTTGATTCGATTGAGTGACGTGCTGCTAGACTCATTGGTGATGACTCTTTAGTGGAAGCCAATTTACAAAGTCTAGAGCACAGGCGCCGAGTAGCCAGACTTTCAGTTTTTTACAAGATTCATTTTGGTGAACGTGCGCAAAATTTTTATGACCTTATCCCTCCTTCCCCCTTCCACCACCGAGAAGTACAACCCATACCTGGTCGGCATACCACCTTACCGTACCAAACGATTTGCTTCAACTTTTCTTGTTAGCACAAGTAAGGAGTGAAACTCCTTCCGGCGTATGTTTTTCCAAACCAGTATAATCTCGGAGTCTTCAAGTCCAGAGTGAATAGGTTATTTCTAGGCAAGCGTGCTCCATCTTCGATCACACCATCACTTAGCACCAGGTAAGGTAGTGTTCAAGTGCTTGGCTATCATCTATAAAAAAAATTAAAAATATTACGGTCCTGATTTCGATATTTAAGGCGATCAAAACCTCACAAAACATAGTAAATGCTTTTACGGTTTAAATGAGTACAAGCCAACTTAGTGATTTTAAAAAGAACAAAATTATCATAGGGCCATAAACCGACCACCACATCAAAAACTCACATCTAAAATTGCAGTGCTCATGCATTAAATAAATAGATTTTTATGATAATACTAGCTTTCGCCAGCGGCTTCGCACGCGTTGTTTGTCATCATAAAGCAGAATATGCGTTAATCCAGGTTATAATCTACGTACATACCAAATTTCATCGAAATCGGTTCAGGCGTTACGACGTGATTGAGTAACAAACAAACAAATATCCAAACTTTCGCATTTATAATATTGCATAAGTTATTTAATATCCTGTAACTATTTGATTGTTGCCTGAATTAATTGACTTATTGAACTTCTTTACGCACGCTTGACGTGGAGAGTAAGTTGGTGAATGCATTACGAAAAGTGCGAACGGAAATATAAGTTAGTGAAGATAAAAAGAGACACGTTTCGTATATTACTGTAGGGACAAGAGAGAGAGGTGCTAGTACACATTTTCTTCCTCTCTTTCTCTCATAGCCAGTTGATTTGTCGCATATCTCCTATTCCAAATTAGCCTAAATTATACAAACTTCAAATATATATACATACGTATAGACGGAGCTAAATAAGTTTTACTTCAGTCGTGTGGTCTAAAGCACACTCGTTTTTTTTTATTATAAATAGCATTTACCTATTCCTCTCAAGGATTTTCACGTTAAATATAACAAATCCAGTTCACGTTAGCGGCATCCTGGCAGATTCGCTGAAACAGCCGCAGCCACGTGACTCGACATGTTCTAATACTTACTACCGCGCGCTGATCAAATGCTACGCTTGTTTCCATTCACTAAAATGCCGAGAAATACTTTTCCGTAAATAATTTAAAAATAGAAATTTATTGCACATCATAAAAAATCCTATAATGTAAATGAATTTACCTTGTGATCCGAGAGCTGGTGCTTATCTGGGTCGACGCATAAGCATTGCAATTCAGCGGGACAACACGTCCAGTGTCAGTAAGGTGTACGCTTTTATCAGAAACTCCCAAGTGAGGTACACACGGCTACACATCAAGCTATACATTTTCAGTATAAGCTGACCTCTGATTCTACGAAAAGCCTACACAATGCGAGGTCAGCTTATACTGGAAAATTATAGCTTGATGTGTAGCCGTGTGTACAATAATAATTAAGAAATTTAAAAACGTAGTTAAACAAAATCTTTATCAAAAGCCTACTATAAAATATTGGATTATTTAGATGATAGAGAAGCTCGGGATTGAAATTGCTCCAACTCATTCAAAAATTTTACAACTTAGACGTAATTTATTTTCTTTATTGTAATGTATTCTAAAAGGATCATTAAAAAACAATCAGGCTTGTTTTGTTGCCTTTCTTTCCTGGCTTGGTTGCGAAGGAACAGACGAGACGGTAAGATTTGCGTTACAAAGTGATACTTGTAATTTTAATGACTTTGACGTTTGTTGTGTCTACCTAATTTTTTTTCCTTTTTTCATACGACCTGGTGATGGAACAAGCTTATGACCCACCTGATGTGAGTGGTAACCATCGCCTATAATAAAGTAATGGCGCGTAGGTCACGCACCTTAGAAACATACCCTACGGTGCACTGCCCTCTGCCAGGTATAAAGCCTCTTGTGCCCTTAATTAATAGCTTGTAAGGTATAATAAAAAATTGGCACACCGGGAGTGCCGACAGTAGTGAAAACTCGAACAATTACGAGATACTTATACACAGAGGTGTTGGTAACGGTAACGGTAACAGTAGAACTTATTAAATGTTTTTAAGACAAAAGGGGTCTTTTCGCGCACAGATTTTGACTAACCTCGACGTTTCGGCTAAGTTACATCGGCCGTGGTCACGAGAGACTGAAAGCGGGCATGTGTCATTGCCGGGAAGCGCGAATGTTGTCACCAACTACCCGCACTTGGTTTTCTGAACGTCGAGGTTAGTCAAAATTATGATTTTTATTTAAATCTGTGAGCGAAAAGACCCGTTTTGTCTTAAAAACGGTAACAGTGTCGCGAGTTCAATGGTTTTTTTCCATCTCAAAAAATGCCCAACGCGCCTAAAGAAGTTGTCACTTCAAAAATAATTAATTTAAAGAGGCACGATATCGGACGTCCTTCAGCAATGGAGACAGACCCTGGCGGCGCGTGCTGGCGACGTGACCGCCCGCGTCACGCGTCGCGAATAAACGCGTTCGTAATGAGCACGTGTGTGCCCACCTTTACTTAACCTTCGGTACTTCGGTGGTGACATTCTATTTAAAAACTAGTGTGTTTTAAATGAAATTACCGCGATCTTTTCAGAGGTAGAAGTCTCGAGATTGTTAGCGATCAACTTAACGACCGACGCCGGAGGTAAAATCATAGCGCACTGTCAAAGCTATCGGTTTATAAAGTCAATTGCGATTTTTTATTTTGAAATTGCCTTAGTTATGAACTTTATTTTTATTAGGGTTCCGTACCCAAGGGGTCAAACGAGACCCTATTACTAAGACTCTGCTATCTCTATGTGAACCGTAATAGTTAGACAGTTGAAATTTTCACAGATGATGCATTTCTGTTGCCGCTATAAAAACACGTACTAAAAACAGAATAAAATAAATATTTAAGGGGGCTCCCATACAACAAACGTGATTTATTGCTCGTTTTTGCTCGATATTGATAACGGCAACAGGTCGACGCTTGAAATATTCACAGAATATTTAGTTACATATTCTTTTTGACAATAAATAATTAAATTGAAATAAAATAAAGTATTTTATACTTTAAGTAGTTAAAATTTAAGGGGGGCTACCTTACAACAGACATGATTTTTTTGCCGTTTTTATAGATATCTTCATATAATCTTCATATAACCACATCGTATTCATCTGTGCTGAAATATTGGGACACTCAAAAACTCACAAATAATATTAACCATCTTGTTTTTAGTGAAAATAAAAGTCAAAAAGGTATAAATGAGAAAGGTTTAAATAAAAAAACAATAATGCAGGTACTTTTAAATAGATTCCTTTGTCAATGCTCTATTTTATTTGAACGGAAGTCAAATAGACTCCCAAAAAACATAACTGATTTTATAGTTTTTCTCGTGATCGAAAAAATAAGGCTGTCTCGGCACGCGCGGACCGTCTGCGTACGCGCAAAGAATGCTAACATGCGAGAGAGAGATAGTTATACAATCCCTTATTGTGTTGGAACGAGATAGATCTATGATTAATAGTCACTGCTCACGACGTAGAAATGCAATCAAATTAGAAGGAAATAAAATATATTTAGTTGTCTCCAGCCCTGGCGGGTTTGGTTTTGAATCGTGATTATTAAAAATGTATTATTTAATAGTTTTATCTTAAAACTAATGATTACCGTAATTTTTACTACAGTAATTTTTTGCATCTGTCTAGGCATCATCGCCAAACGCCAGTCTATAAGTACACACGGCTACACATCGCGCTAAATTTTTCCAGTATAAGCTGACCTCGCATTGTGTAGGCTTTTCGTAGAATGAGAGGTCAGCTAATACTGGAAATGTATAGCTTGATGTGGAGCCATGTGTACTAGCTTCTATGACAGTTCTTATACCGTCCGAGCAGTACGTCTATGGAATGCGTTACCAATAACAATACGGCAAGCCACATATCTTTATTTAGTATATCTATATCCCATAGTTATACTTAAATCTAGGGTAAAAAGCTTATATCTTTCAGAAACGTTATCGTATCGCACATAATTATATTCATGTATATATATATACATATATACCTAATGTATGTATTATAAATATTATAACTTTATGGCGAATAGCCGGCTGAGACGCAGGAGGTAGCGGGTTCGATTACCGCCGCGGAACAAATGTTTGTATGGTCTACAGATATTTGTTCGGGTCTGGATGTTTTTCTATATACTTATTATAAGTATGTATTTACAAAAAAGGTATATAAATATTCTATCAGTTATCTGGTACCCATAGTACAAGCTCTGCTTAGTTTGGGGCTAGATAGCGCTGTGTGAAATGTCCAGCCATATTTATATTATATTTAGGTTTATATTATAATAGTTTATTTATGTGTATTTGTATTATAAAGTATATATTCAGTTATTAGTTGCACTCCCTTCATCCATATTTTTGTCCCCCGACCATCCCTTAGACATTACTAAATACTCTCCATCTAGAGGTTGTCTGAAAGAAATCGCTTCAAAGCGATACGACCGCCCAATGTAGTATTTGCTTTGTGTCTTCTATTTTGTGTGTAATTTTTATATTTTAAGGTACTTTACAATAAAGTACTTTCATTCATTCATCGCTATTCAGAGACTTCAAAAGTTTCATGTCAGTCAATGGATGTTTGAAGTCTCTGAATGGTAATGAATGAAAATACTTTAGTGAACACCTTGAAATATAAAAATTACAGATAAAATAGAAGACACAGCGCATGAATGAAACACTTTATTACACTCTTATGGTGCTTCTAAACAAACTGCTGGCAGCACCATTGCCCGGTGTCACATACTGGCAGCACCATTGCCCGGTATCACATACTCTATCAATAGTTATTCATTCAATTCAATTAATTTCTATTCAGAAGTAAAAGATCCATATTACTTGGTAAAAACTCACAAAGACTATTCGGTCAGAACCCGAGTGAATGACTTCATAATCGGTCAGTCGTATTTGTCAGATATGACCTGCAGGATGGTGTTGGTGCTGCCCCGCACTTTACAAGGCAGAGAGGCAGTCTTTTTGCGGATGATGGCGTGGAACATGCGTGGAACCCGACCCGCGCTTCTGCAAACATGATCGAAGCGCTGAAAATATGCAATTTTCAATTATTACTCTTCAAAATATTTCAAAAAGGTTTATGCTATTCCGTACACACTTAAACTAAACGTACGCGCAAAAAGTTTAGTACGTGGAGTCATAACATAAAATAGAATCTAAGCAATAAGCGAGGGGCGTGTACACGACTAGGTACAATGAGCACTGCCTGAAGCGCTCACTGCAGAGTTTATTGCTCAGTGGGTACAAGACATAGGCAGTCGCGGGTAGAGTTTATCTCTTGGTGTGTGCGAGTCATAGGTGGTCGCGGGAAATTTTATTGTGAGTATGATTCTGAGACGGTTGCGGAGGGTAGTTATTGTATCGTAAGTGAGAGATAGTGTCGATATTAAACCTTGTTTTTTATGTTATATTCTGCTAACTGTTGTCAACAGTTTGGTTAGTGTTGTGTATGGATTATAAATTGCATATGTGTCAGAAATTATAACCAGTAGACTGAGTAGGCATTTTAGTAGAACTATTTGTAGTAGTACTCCAATAGAAAGTGGACTTCAAGTTAAAAATTATAAAATCCAAAACCGAGTAAATTGTTGTATTTATCCATGATTGTTTTATCAACAAATTATAAAATAACATGCATTTTAATTTAACGCTACCGCTTCAGCCTCTGCTTTAAGGCCTTACAGCTTAAGTGTAAACCATTCGTTTCCGCCAATATAGAGCCTACCTTCGAATAAACCTGACTTTATGGATTTCGGCAGCGGCCTTTATTTACCTGTGTCACTTCGTATCAGGATGTTTTGTAAACTGAACTTTAAGATAGCGATTTAAAATGCAAAATGCTTATGGTATTTTTATTCTGAGATAAGGTTCAGTTTGCTAAATCCTTATTTTTTATGCCTTTGTTATTACGTCATCATCATCATCATATCAGACAAAGGACGTCCTGCTGAACATAGGCTTCCGCCATAGATTTCCAAAGAGACCGATCTTATGCGGCCTGCACCCAACGGCTCCCGGCAACCTTTATCAGGGCGTCTTTCCATCTAGTGGGGGGCCGTCCTACTCTGCGCTAACCAGTGCGTGGTCTCCACTCAAGAGTCTTTCTGCCCCAACGGCCGACCGTCGGTTCTTAGATTGCGTGCCCACTTTATTACCCCTAGTACCCAAACTATCTTAGCTTATTAAATGGGATGGTAACAGAATCGTTGGGGCATCGAGAATGGCATAATTATGTTACAATTGTGTCTTGTGAACTTTTCTCTTCCAAATATATGAGTATCAAAAGATATAGGTAAGACTGTTTTAAAAAATATACAGTCGTCAGTTGCCTGAAATCGCGTTTAGTGATAAGGCCACTGTACATTAATTTTGAAGTTATTATGATAAGCGATTCATATGTTTTGATGTAACATGTAAAGAGTTCGCATCGATTTGTCTATAGTTTTAATAGGCTATTCCTATTTTTATTTATTTTATTTTTATTAACTGCTATTCGAGTCCCACTGCTGGGACTCCATTCGCCTCCCTTCATTCCTTTCAGACTTCGCGGTCTTGAGCTGATTGTGGCCAATCCGTTAGGAATTTATCCAGCTCGTCCCGCCATCTACGTTTCGGTCTGCCGCGTCGCCTTCTCGCTGGCTCAGGACCTCCAGTGGCACCTTGCCCACAGCTCACTTGGCATGCAACAGACATGCCCAGCCTAGTTCCACTTTAGCTGAGCGGCTTTGGTGGCTACGTTAAAAATTTGGGACTTTGAGCGCAGTTCAGTGTTCCGGACTCTGTTCGTTCGCTTGACACCCATGCTCCGTTCCATCGCACCCTGATAAACTTTGTTCTTGGAAGCTTGAAGCTCAAAGTTTCACCGTCACTGCCAGTTCTGCGCACCATATTTCAAAACGGGCATACGTCCATTAACGATAAGGGAAGATCTTCTTTCATCATATCTTCCATGGCTCAATAGCTTCCCTATAATATTCCAATATAGGTACTTAATTGCAGCGTTTTAATTTTGAATTGAAATGAAATTAAGTGCTATATAATTATCTATAAAAAATCTATATAATTATCGTCCGGGTCTGGTTGTGTCTTTATTTATTGTAAGTATGTATTTACAAAAAAAAAGTGCATAAGTATTATATCAGTTATCTAGTTCTCATATTACAAGCTTTGCTTAGTTTGGGGCTAGATGGCGCTGTGTGAAATGTCCAGCTATATTTTTTTATGAGTATGGGAAGTTAAGCTTTATACCTACCTCTTTTTTAGGTTATTGCACAAATGGTGGGGGTTACCATACTTAAAGTTTATATAAAAAAGAAGGGGCGAATGTTAAAATAAATTCTGTACACTGGCAACTATTATTATAAATTTAGCATAATATTTGGTAATGCCACAGTTTTATACACAGTTTAAATCGCGTCGTAAACTACTGAAGTGAGTCTGGCACTAATATTTCTTCTCTGGCAAGCGTTTCGGAGAAGTCAAAGAGTAAAGGAATGTTCGGTATGCCATGAACATTGAAATATTTGTAGACACTTCTGTTCCCGCTGATATTACTTGCTATTCGCATTTTATGTCAAGGAGATAAAAGCTTTTGAGCTGCCGTGTTTCTGGAATATTAGAGAAAATTACATTTTGGAATGTTGTTACTATACTTACTGTTTATTTTTTTATGATAACTATAGTTACGCCTATACGCCAAGACTCGTGGCAGATGGGTTAACCTATAAACATGTTTGTTTCCTTTTCAATACAATTACTGGTATTTATTGTTATCGATAGGTATTCGGCGCATCACTAACGGCACCCGAAAGGGCTGCAAGAGCGAGCGAGATAGCAATATCATCGTCACTTGTCCCACGTTTTATAACCCCGTCTTCAAGTAGCTTTGGAGTCTAGTATGTATAGATTTAATTTATTTTTTAATTGATGATAGCCAAGCGCTTGACCACTACCTCACCTGATGGTAAGTAAAGGTTTGATCGAAGATGGAGCACGCTTGCCTAGAATGAACCTATTCACTCTGGACTTGAAGACTCCATGATTATACTGGTTTGGAAAAACATACGCCGGAAGTGAGTTCCTCACTTGTGCTAACAAGAAAAGTTGAAGCAAATCGTTTGGTACGGTAAAGTGGTATGCCGACCAGGTATGGGTGGTACTTATCGGTGGTGGAATGGGGAAGGAGGGATAAGGTCATGAAGATCTTGCGCACATTCACCAAAATGTATCTTGTAAAAAACTGAAAGTCTGGCGACTCGGCGTCTGTGCTCCAGACTTTGTAAATTGGCTCCCACTAGTGAGTCATCACCTCAGTCTATCAGCACGTCGCTCAATCGAATCAAAGGCTTCATGCTGGTACTTGGCCGAGCCATCCCAGAGATGGCAGCAGTACTCCATAGGTACATGAGCGGACTTGTGCTTTGTAGAGACTGAGCAGCTGTCCCGGTGAGAAGTACCGCCGAACCTTAGCTAGGATGCCCAGCTTCATAGCAGTAATTTTGGCCCTAGATTCAATGTGCGAGCCGAAGTTCAGGTTGAACGGTAATTCATGTTTTTTTAGCCTCTTCCATATAAACTTTAACTTTCACGCAATAACCTTATAAATAGGTAAAAATCTATCTTTTCATCTTTTTTTTATGTTATTTGTGGGGGAAAATACTTACGGCCCACCTGATGGTAAGCGATCACCGTCGCCTATTGACATCGGCAACACCCGGAGTATTGTCGATGCCGTTCCCTACACTGTAGAAACCTCTTTACATTTCTCTTGAAGCGTGCCATGTCGTAGCCTAATGGGAAAACCTCGGATGGTAGCTCATTCCACATCTTGCAAGTATGGGGTAGAAAAGATCGCCTACTATCATCTATTACCTAATGTAATCGGCTAGAAGTTAATTTCTTTTGTGATTATCATAACGCATACCTAAGAACCTAGATATTATTTAGGTATGTATTGACTGCTTTCATTTAAAAATAATTAAATAGATTGCTAGACATAGATCATAGCTATTAAACCATCAAAGCAATCAACATAACGTCCTTGTTTGTTTGTTTGTTAATCAATCACCCCATAGGTTATCATTTATCCCATAAATCAGTTCCTATTGGATAAAAATGGGGTGTCAAAGTTTATATATGTATTTTGCACCTCAGGACAACGCGTGCGAAGCCGTTAGCAACAACCTAGTAACGTATAATTATTAAACTCTTAATTCTTTAGAGAATCTTGATTCAGTTACTCATAAAAAAACAAAATGATTGAAATACCACTTTCTAAAATTAGTTCATAAAATTAAAAATGTCCAGTGATTTCATTACTTATTTGTCTATAGACTTAAAGATGGTAGGTACACACGGCTACACATCAAGCTATACATTTCCACTATAAGCTGACCTCGCATTGTGTAGGCTTTTCGTAGAATGAGTGGTCAGCTTATACTGGATATGTATAGCTTGATGTGTAGCCGTGTGTACCTACGGTCTATAACTTGAGATTTAGTTTAGTCTATGTAACTTTACCTATAGATCTTTCATTCTCTTCCATTGTTAGGTCCTAAAGGGCAGGGAAGACACCTAACAAATGAGAATCTTCAGGTGATGAATACAATACAATATGTGATTACATGCGAAATGTCTTATTTATGACTGTAATGGGCAGCTACATTACAAAGACTAGGCTAAAAGGTTAGGTAGATAAAGCTCTGTTTCTTGAAGTACTGGCGACCGTCAAAAACAAACGTAATACCTACATTATCTACCTTGCTGTGTTGACTTAGACCTATCTTTTTACCATTAGCCCACCACCTAAACGTATATAAAGGCTAATCGTTAGCCACTAAATACGTTTAGGCATATTTGCTCAACTCGCCCTAAAAGAAATAGTGGCACTTCAACTGAGTATTACAAAGAAAAACTTCAATATAAAAACACGCTAACTCTAGACATTCTAAAGTATTCTGTTTTCAAACTTCGATTCTACATTTCAAGCAATCCCAAATCGTAAAATAGCGTACAAACAAAAGAAAGTCTGCCACTGTCCACCGCAATATGAGACAAGCACACTTTAAAAAACAAAATTGACCACGAACACACAGATTAAAAATACTAGCCAATTGAAGCTTCACTTCGTTTTATAAGACGGTGTGTTCTCTGAAATGTATCTGTCTACCGTATTTGAGAAATATTTTCCCTATTTTCCTTTGCCCAGCTATGGAACTAAAACTCTATCAAAGCTAGGTTTTTAAACCGCGAGTACTAAAAATCCTTTTTCTCCACGCGAGTGGCTTGCCACAAATAAATCTAGTCAAATATAAGTTTGATCCCGCGTGGCGTGCCACAAATAAAATCTAGTCAAATTCAAGTTGAGGCCTTACTTCAATCATCATCATCATTATATCAGCCATAGCAGAACCACTGCTGAACAAATGCCTACAAAGGCCTCCCCTATAGATTTCTAGATGCCGGACGTACAAGACCATTCGCACTGGAAATCTTTGGGGTGACTTCCAATGCTGGCATTGAATTATGTCAGGACAAAATTCGTTTCAAAGTTAAGTTATTTATTATTAGGCAAGTTGGCAAGCAAGCAACTTGCCGACATGAGTTTTAGTTGACTAGACGCAGATATTTACGAAATACCTACAAAAGAACCCACATTTTAAAATTAGACCCCATTGAGTGACACAGGCCAGCACGCACTCAGAATCGAAATGCAAAAAAAATATTTTGCTGGAACGAGACAAAGTATTTTTTTACCTTTTATCCGAAAGAGACGGCTATAAAGATTCAAACTTAGAATGCAACTCGTGCGTTCGACATCCGTAGTCGCAAAAACAAATACTGCCATCTATTGAGCGAGTGCGACACTACAGCTTGCAAAAAGGTTTCGTTTGATTAAGCGATATTGAGATCATAAATTATTTAACAGCATTTGATGCAATTAGGGGTCGAATGCGAGTTTGGAGGTTTTTATCTACCTAATCACTGTGTCATAAAGTAGAGGTAGCCCTAAGACCATATAGATTATGTGCAAGTTGGTAATACGGGTAAAGAAAAAAAAATTGAAACTTCTAAATTGAAACTTCTAAATTGAAACTTCTAAATTGAAACTTCTAAATTGATGGTTAGACTTTTGATTTTGTTTTACTTTTGACAAAAGTTTGACTAGAGATATTATTAAGATGGTGATGAATATTCAATGAAGCTTCGTGTGAGTAAATGTTTGCATGATCTACAGATATTTGTTCCGGGTCTGGTTGTTTCTCTATATATTATAAGTATGTATTTACAAAAAAAAGTATATAAGTATTATAGTAATCTGGTTCCCATAGTACAAGCTTTGCTTAGTTTGGGGCTAGATAGCGCTGTGTGAAATGTCCACCAATATTTATATTAAGATAGAGCACAGAAGCTAAACCAAATTCAAAATAAGATTGTTATGTAGTTAATATTTTTTTTAATTTGACGCGGTTGTTGGAACCTTGTATGTATACTCAAGATGCTTAGCACAAAATTTATTTCTAAAAATTTCAGCTGTTATGACGTGAACAATAAACAACCAACAAACAAACAAATAAATAAATAAAGAAACATCCAAACTTTACTTTCGCATGTATGATATTAGTGTGATTTCCTTCGATACTGTATTTTTATCTGGTGTGCAATAAAGAGGATATCTATTTATTTGAAACCTGAGGTTGAACTAAAAAACAAAAGTAATGGAAACTCAGAGAGCCCACTGAATAATGATGATAAATAATCGAATCATTAGTCTACTATCATTAATCGTGGTCTAATTAATGATGTAACGACGGACCTCCCGATCAAAACAGGAATGATCGATCGAATCATTATAGTGTTGACGTTTAAAAACTAGTTCATGTTTTATCATCAAGCTTCTTGGTAATTTTATCCATAACTGTGTTTTTCTTATTTATGCTGGCTCCTGCTATCTACAGATAGTTTGCAACGGTCTTTAGATAGCACTGTAGATTTAAGTCATTAGACGGAAGAATCCGGTCGCAAAATACGAACTTTAATTTTGAATACAAAACCTTTTTGATAACAACTTTTTATAGTTTTATAAACTTTGTTAAAGAAAATTCATTGCGATTCATTGAAAATTCGTACTTTGTTAAAAAAAATATAACAGATTTAACAAAAACCACAACACATGATAGAGATTTTTTTATAATGTGTATTAGACACTAGTGAGAAACTTTATTCACAAAAAATCTTAATTCACGAAACTCTAACAAACTCGCTGTATCCATTAAAAAAACAAAGCCTTTTGGGGAAATAGAGGTTATGAAACAAGTAACTTTTTAACAATTACTGAACCTATTTTGATGTAATTTCTGTGGGATCATTCAGAAAATGTAATCTCGCAAATAAAAATAATTTTCTAAATCTTTTCATAGTATAAAATGAAGTCGCTTCCGCTGTCTGTTCGCTTAGATCTTTTAAACTATTCAACGGATTTCAATGCAGTTTTCAGCAATAGATACGAGTGATTCAAAAGAAAGGTGGATATGTATAATACATACATAGTAACTGCGGAAGTAACTATTTGTCTGTTACCTTTTCATAACTAAACGGCTGAACGGATCGTAATGGAATTTAGCAAGGAGATTTATAATATCCTAGGGAGGACATAGGATACTTTTTACCCAAGTGCACAAAATGAAGGTAATGTTTTTATTGATATACCACGCATGCGAAGCCGCGGGCGGTTCAGCTAGTTGGTTGATAAACTACGGAGTTGTAAGGTAACAAACATAAAAAAATACAACCGAATTGAGGATTTCCTCCTTTTTTGTAGTCGGTTGAAAAGGTTGTATGTTTTCGATCCATAGCATATACACTAACGCTTAAGCCAAAAGACTTAAGGGGATACCGGAGGGGAATCGCCCATACAAAACGTACTACCAAGATCATTTCTAATTGGAGCATATTTCTTCATATTAAGGTATTATTGTTTTAATTTGAATAGTATTTATCTAAGTTCCCAACCATATATTAGATCAAAATACTTACCTAAAATGAAATAGAAGCGTATCGCATTCTGAATGTTTTTAAGTCATAAAATACCTGTTTTCAACCTAATTGTTTCGTATTAAAAACAACAACATCTTACGTATCCTAGCCATGGGAACATAGATTATATCGTCTAGTTACAGAATAACAACACAATGAGAAAAATACAACAAGTTTTCAGTCATCATTTTCGGTATTACGGAACACGGTCAAATTTTAATCAAATTTAGAATCGTAATGCTATCACTGTCGCTCTGCGTGGCTAAACTTCGTCATTAAACAGGGATAGCGATATTCAGGCCGAAGTTTTTGACGCGGCCGAATTGAAGTTGCGCTCAGGGTTCTTCTTAACGTCTTATTAGACTAGTTGACATTAGCAATACTGTCAACTAAATAGATAAATTGGTAGCAACAGGGGTAGCATTAACCAAAATATCATACAACAAAAACGTCACAATTTAAATTCTGATTGATGTGTGTCATTCAAAACTCACATGGAAATGATAAGGTGGTCTCCATTGGTGGTATCTCAGGTTAATGACTTGTCATTTATAACGATAAGATATTTCGGTTTTGGGGTAGTTTTAAGAATATATTTTTATGGTATACAGATTCTGAGAACTCTACCTTCGTAATTGGAGTCTAAAATAAATAAATATTGCTGGACATGTCACACAGCGCTATCTAGCCCCAAACTAAGCAGAGCATGTAGGTACTATGGGAACTAGATAACTGATAGAATACTTATATACTTTTTTTCTTGTAAATACATACATAACGTAATAAAGCTCATCCACATATCATCGACAATTGGGTATCGCGCACCACACGCTTCACGCGATCTT
Source organism: Philereme vetulata (assembly GCA_918857605.2). Taxonomy (NCBI): domain Eukaryota; kingdom Metazoa; phylum Arthropoda; class Insecta; order Lepidoptera; family Geometridae; genus Philereme; species Philereme vetulata. The sequence continues at coordinate 7,601,290 of OU975422.1, read as the reverse complement.
TCTACCCCATACTTGCAAGATGTGGAATGAGCTTCTGAGGTATTCCCATTAGGCTACGACATGGCACGCTACAAGAGAAATGGAAAGAGGTTACTACAGAGTAGAGAACGTATCGACAATACTGGTGTGTTGCCGGTGTCAATAGGCGACGGTGACCGCTTACCATCAGGTGGGCCGTAAGTATTGGGGCCACAAATAACATAAAAAATAAAACATGTTATATATAGAAAAACATCCGTACACCGCACTCCGTAATTTTTAAAAATTTCGCTCCATCCAAAGGTTGCCTGGAAGAGATCGCTTTTAGCGATAAGGCCGCCCATTGTATTGCCTTATTTATTTTAACCCAGTACTTATTTTTTTATTATTTCTGTTTGTGTGGTAATTCAATAAAGAGTTATCTATCTATCTAACATCCAGACCCGGAACAAATATCTGTAGATCATGCAAACATTTGTTCCGCGGCGGGAATTGAACCCGCTACCTCCTGCGTCTCAGCTGGCTATTCGCCCACTGCGCCACGGAGGTAGTCAAAATGTACCTTCTTACAATAAGGCCGGCTTGCACAACGTTCTGTAAACGTATTGAGCGACAAAACATGTTTAAATTTTACGTATTTGAATGATTTGCCTACTTTTTTATTGATATTTAGCACTAAATATGTTTAGGCATCGTTGCGCAAGTCGCCCTAAGTAGGTACTGAAATTCTCTTCCGTATGATACACTCGAAAGAGAGTTACAATGCCTTCTTTTTTACCTCCTACCTCTTTTTGTACCGACTTCAAAAAAGGAGCAGGTTCTCATTTCGACTGTATTTTTTTTATGTTTGTTATCTCAGAACTTTTGACTGGGTTTTTTTATTTGAAAGCTGGTGTTTTCCGTGTGGTCCCATTTTCATTTGATCTAGTTCTGACAATGGCAATGGAAAACCGTATAAGTCTTAAATTTGTTTAATTTTTTATGTTATGTTATGTTTGTTAGCTTAGAACTCCGTTATATATCAACCGATTTGGAAAATTAGTTTTTATTTGAAAGGTTGTACTTTTACATTGATTTAGATTTTAATTTTATCAAAATTGGTTGAGTAGTTTTGTTTTTACTGTTATCTGAAGTCGGTTATGTTTATGTTAAAAATTGTTTATAAATCTGTTAAATATGGGTATTAATAATCTAGATTTTATTTGAGACAACATAAAAAGTACAATACAATAAATGTTACATAACTAAGGTCCATATAATACCTGTCAAAAATGGTAGTTCAGCTTGTAGTGAGGTGACAGTGTGAATGGCTTCCAGTAGTCGATGCTAATCTGCCCACTGACAGCTGACTAATTCGAACAAAAAATATAGTGAGAGGTACTTGAACGTCATGCTGTAGAGTAGACCATTGTTGGTCGATCCAACACAGATTGTATAATGTGAATAGCCGGGTGAATAGCCGGCTGAAACGCAGTTGGTTGCGGGTTCGATTCCCACCGCGGAACAAAGGTTTGCATGACCTACAGATATTTGTTCCGGGTCTGGTTGTTTCTCTGTATATTACAAGTACGTATTTACTAATAAAACAGTACCTATATAAGTAATATATCAGTTATATGATTCCCATAGTACAAGTTTTACTTAGTTTGCGGCTAGATGGCGCTGTGTGAAATGTCCAGCAATATTTATTTATTTGTATTTCATCATCATCATCATATCAGCCGTAGGACGTCCACTGCTGGACAAAGGCCTCCCTCATTGATCTCCAGGAATTGCGGTTGGAAGCGGCCTGCATCCAACGCCGACCTGCGGTTCTTACCAAGTCGTCTGCCCATCCTGTAGGTGGACGTCCTACGCTGCGCTTGCCGGTCCGTGGCCTCCACTCGAGAACCTTCCGGCCCATCAGCCATCTGTTCTGCGCGCTATATGGCCTGCCCATTGCCACTTCAACGTGCTAATCCGTCGGGCTATGTTGGTGACTTGAGTTCTCCTACGTATCTCCTCATTTCTGATTCGATTCCGTAGAGAAACCCCGAACATAGCGAGTATTTGTATTTAAACAAAAAAATATGTTATCTATATTAAGACGGAAGAGAATACTTTATACCCGTGTTATGGTTATTGCGAGTTGTGTAATATTTGACAGAGTTGAAGTTTATACAGAGAAGAAGGGGTGAATGCTAAACAAAGCTAATAACAAAAAAGTACGGAATTTCGACCACTTTGCACTGGTTACTAGTAATAAGTATAATATAATATATATATATATATAAGTATAGTAATTATAAGTGCATAGTAGTTAAATGTACTTTTTCGTTTTTTGTACAAATAAACTTGTTTAAAGACATGAGAATTAAAATACCAGGTTAAAACTACACTAACTGCACTTAATAATCAAAAGTAATAAGTTTGTGCGAGACACAGACATCATCAGTTTGTTTGCATTTTTGTAACATTGTCAAAACAAAAATCATTCTCTAATTATGCAAGAGACCTTAAATATGATAGGTATTTGTCAAAAATGGAAATGCTATTTATTTTATAGTTCAGATTTAAGTCTCAATAGTCTTCAGTATAGATCATCCAGTACAAAAAAAAAATTATATCTCGATAACTGGTAGAATGGTCCTCACTAATGGACCGAGGCTCTGCGCAACAGGAAGTCACTTGCCGTAATTTGTCAAAATGACATTTGACATCAGTCAAGCAGGTATCGATTACATGTTTTTTTTCTATTATTAAAAATATCGTTTGATTAAATAAAATATCGTGTTTATTTATTAGATTTTCTGACAGAAATCACTATTTTCTATGTCGTAATTTTGAATTGATGTATCACCGCATCAAACTAATACTATCAATGCGAAAGTTTGGATGTTTATTTGTTACTCAATTATGTCGTAACGGCTTAACCAATGTCTATGAATTTTGGTACATTGATAGATTATTACTTGAATTAAAACAGGCTACTTTTTATGCAGGCGGAAGTAAGTCATATATATATAAATTGTTAATAGCAAACGTCGCGTCGATGCCTTCTCTATATCGTAAAATTGCGAAAGGTAGATATAGGATTTTTTGAAGTGATGTTCCACGCCGATGTTTACAATAAAGAGACTTTATGCATGATAGTCTAGTGTAAAAAGTAATATCTTCCAACCACGCACGAAACATCAGTTTTCTCTACGAATAGCCGAGTAAAAACGTGTAACATTTGTTAGTATACAACAATCGACTCATTTACCTTTTCTTTTTCAGGTAAAAAGTGGCGATCGCTGACACCGCAAGACAGGCGACCATTCGTCGAAGAGGCTGAACGTCTTCGAGTTATACACATGACAGAGCACCCGAATTACAAGTACAGGCCTAGACGACGGAAGCAGAATAAAACACGACCCAACCAACCTGCGACGCCAGTGTCCGCGCCGCCGACAGCGTCCGTGGCGCTCGGCTCTCCCTACGCGAACACGGGCTCACCGGACCGCTTCTCGCACAACCCTGGAGCAGGGTTTTCCCCGTACAGAACCTCTCCTCTTGCATCTGACTATAACCAATTCAACGGCCACGTTCAGACTCCAGAATCGTCGCCAGCCAGGTCTCCGACCCCGCAAGGCAGGAGAAGTGCTCCCGCTGAAGCCCCTCTGCCTACCCCTGATGCTTCACCTGTAGAGAATGAGAAGGAAAACTTCCAGTATGAAGAGAGGAGGAGAGCGCTGAACGCGTCTTCTATGTCTGACTCGTACTCTCCGTATAAGACTTACAGAAATCCAGGCTCGTTTCCCCCAGCTCCAGTTGCCGCTATGGGCATGGCTAATGGAATGTACGTTATGTGCACTCAGAGGACCTTAACTGAACAACCTCCTCTTGTAACTGGAACGTTCTTCCCTCCGGTAGCAACGTCACAGGACCAGCAGACTCTTGGCACGTCCACTCCCAGAGTGACTTCAGCGCTCAGTGGATCGGGGCCCAACGAATATGGAATTCAATACCACCCATACGAGCAATACGAACATATGTATAAAACCGAGGATATATACGTCCATTACCCTGAACAGCCGAAAACAGAGTACGATACTGGTGGTTCATACTTTTCTGAGGAGCCTCCAAATCAGAATCAAGAGGAAGGGTATATGCCCCGCCCAGAGATCAGGACCGGTTCTCCTGAATCTGACGTTGATGCTAGAGAGTTTGATAAGTATCTGGATTACGGCACAGAAGGTGCTATGGAGCAGCAGCAGCAGTATAGATACGAGCAGCAGGGGTACAGGCCGCCGTACTGCGGGGAGCAGAACCATGCGCCCGAGTACTGCTCGGAGAGAATGTACGCGTCCCCGTACGCGTCGGTGATCTCGGGGCCTCCACCCGCGGCGTTCGTCCCGGCGACTCCTGGCGAGGCGGTCAGGCCGGAGGATGAGTTTAGCGTCATCCTTGCTGGGGTCAGGCAGACCTGCTACAGCAATTGACTGGGATAAGATAGTTTCTTTATAGCCCAAAGAGTTTTCGCGACCACATTATAAAATAACCTTGCCAGTAATGACCATTTTGAGAAAAAAAACATATTTCTTGTCATTTATTGGTCATTTCTTGCTTGAAAAAAGTGGCTTTTAAAATAATATTTTACTTATAAGAAGAAACAAGTGTCGCGTAGGTATGCGTACTGCAAGAGGTCCCTCTCATGAACAAAAAGCGATTTGTATGAGTTATCTCTACTATTAAGTTACTATTCTGAGTGCCGCTGCCGACTGCACGCGCAGCTGCCACGGCACTTGCAGTTGGCAGCTGCAGTCGGCAGTTGCATTCGGCAGTTGCAGTCGGCAGTTGCAGTCGGCAGTTGCAGTCGGCAATTGCAGTCGGCAGTTGCAGTCAGCAGTTATAGTCGGCAACGTCGATCGGAATAGTTCCTTTATTCTTGTCTATGAATGTGAATCGGTTGGTAAAGCTTGGTTTCAGAAGCGGCTAAGAATACAAGTAAGAAGTACGTCTACTTCTTTGATATATTAATGTTAAAAATTGAGTTTGCTATACTAAGGCTGGATGACGGTCACCACTTTTTAAACCAAGCTTTAGCTAGGTTCCAAGCGTCACGATTCCTGTAGATCTTCCAATATAACTTGAGCTTCTGTATAGTGTAAATTTGTGATATACTGTGCCTTCAAACGTTAGGCTATTGGAGGATATTGGGGCTCTCACAATGCACTTAATTAGCCACTTAAGACCTTCTGTGCCTTTTACGATATTTAATAATTCTAACCGCAGAGTTAGCAATTTTTAAAAATACCTTGTTGCATCTGTCTTATAAAATTTGTAAAATGTCTTGTATATTTTGTAACATGTATCTACTTTATAAGTATTTTTCTAAAGAAGTTCCTACTATAACTATTTATTATAAAAGGATACTTATCTTAGAACGTGGAATCAGTCTTCTGAAGTTACAAGAGTAGACCGCAAGTAACTTACCGCATTGAAATGAGACATACATGTGGTGTAAGAGGACACATTTTATTAAAAAATTACTATTTCTATACAAGGTGTATGAAGACTATTAGCGAAAACTTCAGGCATTAGTACCCAATTTCATATTAGAACCAACAGAGAAAAAAATAACTGTATCAAACAACTTAGCCTAGTAATGAACATTGTAATATACTATTTTTTTTCTGATCCGGTTACGAGTCTAAACTCTTCTAAAAATCGTCTAAAATCATCTCAAAATTTGAGCGGAATGGGATTTGAGCCCGCAATCCTTCTAATACGAGGATGCGATTTAGGTTTTCCCGTAGTGTCGCATAACACTTTAAAAATTAAAAATAAATAAATAAATATGGCTGAACATTTCACACAGCGCTATCTAGTCCCAACCTAAGCAGAGCTTGTACAATGGGAACTAGATAACTCGAATAATAACGGAATCGAACCCGCTACCTCCTGCGTCTCAGCCGGCTATTCGCCCACTGTACCACGGAGGTCGTCGATGGTAAGGTTTTAACTTAGTAAAACAGTTTTACGCCTAAGTTTTCGAAAGTAGAGTAGAACATTATTTATTTGGTACACAAAATATGGCACATGGAACCGATCATCATTGACCGACTTCAAAAAGTTGTAAGTAATTAATTCGGCGGCTATGTATCTTATTTAAATTTAAGCATGTACACCCGGCTACACATCAAGCTATACATATCCAGTATAAGCTGACCTCGCATTGTGTAGACTTTTCGTAGAATGAGAGGTCAGCTTATACTGAAAGTGTATAGCTTAATGTGTAGCCGTGTGTACACCAATTGCCTTGTGGTAATTGGGTCGAACTTAATTAATATTCGCAAGAAATTCCCACTGAAATACTAACTACGGATAAAATAATTAACTAGTTGACCCACCAAACTTCGTACCGCCTTGACATGCATATAACGCGGACTGTCAATATACGTCACCCTGGTAGAATTGTCAATTGTTGTCCCCGGCCATCATTTTACAACCATACTTAACCATAGACAAAATTACGTATAGCTGTCATTCGCGTTTTGTTATTCCCTGTCAGATGCGTTTTTGTTAACCACGTTTTATAGTGACTTGTATTTTCTTTGACGTTTTATGTCACGTCACCCGGGAACGCGGTTGAACGAGATAAAAAGTATCCTATGTCCGTCTCCTGGTTCTAGAAACGGGATAAAAAGTATTCTTTGTCCGTCTCCTGGTTCTAAACTATCTCCCCACCAATTTTCAACCAAATCGGTTCAGCTGTTCTTGAGTTATAAATAGTGTAACTAACACGACTTTCTTTTATATATATATATAGATTAGTTATCAGTGTAGTTATAATAAAAAACTGAGTATTGAATCTTTAATCTATACTAATATTATAAAGTGGAAAGATTTGTTTTTTTATAACGAATAAACTCAATAAGTTTTATGATGAAAAATTATCTATTCAAAACAAGCTTTTATAAAATTAATAATCGGAACCGCAAGCCGATTTAAATGAGCCCAAACACTAGTTGCCTACTATATTCCATTCAGTAGTTCCGTTGTCTAGCATCCGTCTCCATCATGAGACCGTCTCCATGGTACCATATTGTTGTCACCGAAGTTACATATGTATTCCAAATTTCAGCTCAATCGGTTGAAGGGAACGGGTTTAAAATTCAGCTGCAAGATTCCACCCGAACAAACATAAATTGCAAGTTAATAAAAACCTTGTAAATATTCGGTCCGATTTCAAAAATTCTTTCATCATTAGAACGCTACATTATCCCTGAGTAACATAGGCTACTGTTTACTTCACTGCGCAGAAGGAGGGTAATGTTTTTATTAAAAAAACTAAGCATGCGGATTGGTCAGCTAGTAAAAATATAATGAATGAACCATCTGCGAAAACAAAATTAGATTATGATATTTCTAAGAAATGAAAACATAAATTCTACTTTCCATTCTCAAATTGTATAAATATCTATAGAGAAAGAGAGAGATATTACCTACTAATTATCTAAAAATATTTGTAAAAAGTATGTTTTGATGATTTAATGAATCAATTGAAAAATACTGTTTTTTTTTCATTTATTTAATCCTTTGACAAATTACATGTGCCTGGACAAGTCAGAGACAGTCTGAGCCTGTCAGAATAAATGATGCCTATAAACTTGCGACATTTTTTAAAGTTATATAAATGGCAAAAATGTATAGTTTATAAAGATCAACTACCGAATTGCGAATTAATATTGTTTTTAACCGCGATACAGGAGTGCGGTGCGTTAGGGGTATGATTTTTTTTGTAATTTGGATTCCGTACCCAAAGGGTAAAACGGCACCCTGTTACTAAGGCTCCGCTGTCTGTCCGTCTGTCACCAGGCTGTATCTCATGAACCGTAATAGATAGACAGTTGAAATTTTCACAGATGATGTATTTCTATTGCCGCTATAACAACAAATACTAAAAACAGAATAAAATAAATATTTAAGGGGGGCTCTCATACAATAAATGTGATTTTTTTGCTCGTTTAAGCTCGTTATTGATAACGACAACAGGTAGATACTTGAAATATTTAGTTATATATTCACTTTAAAAATAATTAATTAAATTATAATAAAACAAATATTTAAGGGGGGCTCTCATACAACAAACGTGATTTTTATTGCCGTTTTTATAGATAACCTTCGTGCGCGTGTCCGACTCGCACTTGGCCGGTTTTATATTTTTACTTTTCGTCAAATCCTTACCATATAGATAGGCGCTTACGATTCCTATGTAAAAGATTATTTATTTTGTAACTATTTTTGTATATTTTATGGATTAGTTAATATTATAAAATAATATAAAATCACTTAAGCTGTAAGATCTTCCATTAAGTCTGTAGATAATCGTTACTAATTTTGTTTATTATAAGTTAATGAAATTTAGATATAAGTAATATTTTTGTATAAATCGTAGAAATAAATAATAATATCTCATTGAATTTATTATGTACTTAACTACTTAAATAAAGTAGTTAACTTTTTTGTAGATTATTTTTTGTATTTTAGTTGTTTAATTTGACACTCGCACCGGCGACAATTCTTCCTATTTTAAGAAAATTTATAAGGCGCAATAAAATTTATATTCGAAAAGGTTTTTGTTTTTTTTTTGTCAACCTTCACTATCCCTGTCTGACAGACAACATCAAGCGTATGTTTAGGCTAAGTTTATATGACCGCGCGGTACAAGATCAAACTAAGTAGTGTTTATCGTCTACATTACCGCGCGCTACTCGTCTACATTACCGTACGCTACTCGTCTACATTACCGCGCGCTACTGTATCGAATTTGGCGATTCAATTTTGGAGTAATTTCCGTCCGCCTTTATAATTTTATAAGAAATTGATTTTTCCCGCGGCACTCCAATTAATGACCACGGTACGGCACACGTTTTGCGGAACACTGGTTTACATTACCGCGCGCTAAAGTAGCGCGCGGTAATGTAAACCAGTGTTCCGCAAACTTTTTGTGTTCAAGGTACACCTACGAAATCGGGCAATTTCAGAGGTACCTACACCATAAATAAAAAATCAAATTTTAATCATATATGTAGGTACCTAATTATCGTTTATTCTTATGTTAATTCAGAAACTTACACTTAATTTTAAAGCATAAGTTGTATTTAATGTGAAACATGAGCTTGTTTTATTGAGCAAAGGCGATCCAAATTTGGAGTAATTTCCGTCCGCCTTTATAATTTTATAAGAAATAGATTTTTCCCGCGGCACTCCAATTAATGACCACGGTACGGCACACGTTTTGCGGAACACTGATGTAGACGATAAACTCTATTTAGTTTGATCTTGTACCGCGCGGTTAGTAGTTCTCGCGGTAATATGAACTTAGCCTTAATATACTTGTACCTACGCAGAAAAAGAAGTTGACTCGATGGCATACTATAATTAGATATGTTGTTTGCGATATATCTCACTTGGATAACTTCAGACCTTAAAAACCAACTTCATGATGTGATTCCGGACAGGAAATTAGGAGATTCTACGAATCTACAAACACCTCATGATACAATCTCGTAGAGAAACACCAAACACAGCCGTAGCCTTCTCCAAAGCACGGTGAGCGCGACTTTTAGCCATAAGAGGCTCATAGTTAAATACTACGTTTTTGTGTCATATGTCATCACTGGTAACACTGATTCAAATCTTTTGTCTATTTTGGACGAGAAGACGTCTCGCAGTTTCCTGAACGCTGCCCAGCCGAGTAGTAAGCACTAACTGAATGAAATACCCTCACAGCCGCTGTAGTGCTTGACATAGCATAAATGGTTAGCAAGCTGAAGTGGCAGTGGATAGGGCACATAGCTCGAAGAACTGACGGCCGTTGGGGCGGAAAGGTTCTCGAGTGGGTCTCAGTTCCACCGATCAGAGAAAAACTCATAAATCACACTAATCCCAATAATATTATGAACGCGAAAGTTTCTATGGATGTGTGGATGTTTGTTACTCAATCACGTCGTAACGGCATGAACCGATTTCGATGAAATTTGGTATTTACGTTTATTAACAAATAGGATACATTTTATCTCATAAATCATGTCACATGGGATAAAAATTAGGTATCAAGTTGCCACGGCGAGTTTATAGCTTTATATCTAGTTTACCTACACAGTAGTGTAACGCGTACGAAGTCGCGGGCAACAGCTAGCCCGAGAATAAGAATGAACGATGTCCGTGAGGTCAACACTGGCCTCAGCAGAAGACTAGCGCTGCAGAATGGCAACATGCTGAGCTGAGGACCCTTTCGCCACCATACTTAGCAGTCAGTTGTAATTTTAGTTAAATATTAGTTAATTATAGTAGAGTTTTTTTATGTTTCCTTTGTTTCTTGTGATTCAATGAATAAGTAACAGTATTTTTCTTTCGTTTTTTAAAATATAATTTCTTTTTATGGTTTTTAAGAAAATATTGATTGGTTGATTGGAAATACTTTATTGCACTTATAAAACTAGTACAAAGGCGAACTTAATGTTAAGGAGCATTCTCTTCTAGATAACCTTTGTGTATTGTAGATAAAGATGTGTAGGTAGTGCACAGGAAAGGGAACTAATGAAAATTTGCACAGGACTAATAAAAATAGCATATTATAGGTACATACAATATAAATAAACCTACTTAAATCATCACACTAATATTATAAATGCGAAAGTTTGGATGTTTGTTTGTTTGTTACTCAATCACGCCACAACGGATGAACCGATTTCAATGAAATTTGGTATATACGTAGATTATAACCTGGATCACCACATAGGCTACCATTTATTCCATAAATCAGTTCCCATGGGAGAAAAATGGGGTGTCAAGTCAAGTTGCAACAGTGAGTTTAGATTTATTTCTAGGTTACCTACATATTTAGTAGTGTAACGCGTACGAAATCGCGGACAACAGCTAGTACATTATATAATACACTAAACTATACTAATATCTTATAGTTGAAGCGTAGACACTTAAGGAGGGACTGGTTTACAAATTGAAAGTCGCTCAGCGAGCCATGGAAAGGGCTATGCTCGGAATTTCTCTGAAGGATAGAATCCGAAACGAGGTTATCCGACAGAGAACCAAGGTGATCGACATAGGTCAGAGAGTCGGAAGAAGTGGCAGTGGGCTGGTCATATCTGCCGCAGAACCGATAACCGTAGGGGTAAACGTGTTCTGGAGTGAAGACCACGTCTAGGCAAGCGAATTGTAGGACGCCCTTCGGCTAGATTGAGTGACGATTTGCGCGCTGTGGCTGGCAAAGATTGGATGAGAAGAGCTGAGGTTCGGGCTCAATGGCGCACCCTGGGAAAGACCTACGTCCAGCAGTGGACTGCTATAGGTTGATGACGATGATGATATCAATATCAAATAAAAATACATACACAACAATAGAAGAAGTGATAAGGAAAGATCAAGGTACTCATTTATGGTCGGTTTGACCGAGACGGTGCCTATAGATATTCAATCTGAAAGCTTCCACTGAAGTAGCCTCGTAATAGTTTGGTGGGATATTAAAAATATGATGTTCTCAAAATGAAACACAATATTTAACAAACTTTGAGAAGCCAAATGCATAAACCAACTTTATCTCATAACCAACCAACAACTGCTCATTTAGGTCTGATACGATCGACGCAAAATAATATTACAAATCATATTATATTTTTACCGACAAAACCGTGCCACACACACTTTATCGTATAAAGCTGAAGGTTGTTGATTTTATTTTAATACTTTGGTGCGTAAAATACAGACATAAATGCACAAAAGGTGAGCTTTTTTTTATACATTATAGGCTTGCTTTTGACCACGATCTCGCCTGATGGTAAGCGATGATGCAGTCTACGATGGTACACGCTTACCTAGAAGAAACCTATTCACTCGCGACTTAGAGATACCCAGGTCGTAGCTATCAGGAAACACAGACTCTGGCAAGGCGTTCCGTTCTTTGGCGGAGCGCATAATAAAGGTCGAAGAGAACCGCTTTGTGCGAATGGGAGGTATTTCTACCATATAGCGGTGGCGCATCGCAGAGCGTTTGGTTGTCCGTTGATAGAATGGAGATGGTGGGATCAGATTGAAAAGTTCCGCCGCACACTCCCTGAAATGTACTCGATAAAAAACCGAGAGGCTAGCAACTTTTCGTCGATGCTTCAGGCTGCGGAGCCTTGCATCAACCAGCTCATCGTTGCCTATTAGATTCTTGGTTCTTCTCTCAATTGATTCCAGAGCTTCAAGTTGGTACTTCGCTGATCCGTCCCAAAGGTGAGAACAGTACTCCAAACACGATCGGACTTGTGCTTGGTACAAGTTGAGCAACTGTCCCGGTGTGAAGTAGTGCCTCACCTTTGCGAGTATACCAAGCTTTTTAGCAGCCAACTGGGCTTTCGACTCAATGTAGGAGCCGAAATTGAGAGTTGGAGTTAGTGTGATACCAAGAAGCTCGAGGTGGTCAGATATCGACACGGATACATTTCGGAAAGTAGAAGTCAGATTAAATTGACTTCGTTTTGCGGAGAACAGCTTAATGTTAAAAGCATTTTTTGCAAGCCAACCTCGGTGGTAGCAAAAAAGGTTTGCGAGCTAAAAAACTTAAAAATAGTAAAAAATAGTAAATCATTTGGGCACCCGTAAAACCGCCATCAGCCCCTTTTTAACCAACTTCAGAAAAGGAGGAGGTCCTCAATTCGATTGTATTTTTTTATATATAAAAACTTTCTACTGGGTGAACCGATTTTGATGATTCTTTTTTTATTTGAAAGCTGGTGCTTCCCGTGTGGTCCCATTTCCATTTGGTCGAGTTCTGACAATGGCATCCATGAGAAAACCATAAAAATTTTAAATTTGTTTAATTTTTATGTTAAGTTAAGTTTGTTAGCTTAGAACTCCGTTATATTATCAACCGATTTGGAAAATTATTTTTTATTTGAATGGATTTACTTTTAGATTGATCCCATGGAAATTTTATCAAAATTGGTAGAGTAGTTTGGTTTTTACTGTTATCTGAAGTCGGTTATATTTTTGTTAAAAGTTAAAAGTTTACTTGTATCTTTTCAATCAGAATTTTAACCTTTAAGCTACTAAGCCTGGCCTAAACGTATTAAGCGACTAAACATGTAAAATTTTACGTATTAGTATGATTTGACAACTCTCTCAACTCTAACGCTGCGCAAGTTGCCGTAAGTCACAGGTTTCATTGATAAACGCCGAAATATTGTTGCAAATTCAAGTAACAACACAGCAAGATCGCCGGCCCCATACATAAAGCGAGTAAGTACAAATAAAATTAATAATAATTTGCGAGCAGGGGTGTGCGGCCGACGGGCTTGCGCGCCTGTAATTACCTGCCCGCAAATACGCCCAGCGAGCCCATATTGATGTATTGACGTTGGGAGAAAAACGAGAAATATATTCTTAAATCAATTGAGTTATCATGAAACCCGGAATAAGTAAGATGTGAGTGGAGACTTTGTTTTTATAATTTTTACCAAAAGGATTTCTTTCACTTAGGACGACTTGCGCAACGGTACCTAAACGTACGTAAAAATACGTCAAATTTAAACATGTTTATATGCTAAATACGTTCAGAGATCATTGCCCAAGATCCTAAAGCCGCCAAATCTACGTCATTTTAACAAAGCTGAAGTTTTGAGGAGTAATAGCGTGCGTACGAGCTACGCAAAGCCTTTTTAAATGTAGCAACAAAAGGTACATAAACACTTTACTCGTCTACGTGAAGTATGATGCCTGGTATTTCACGCTTTACAGAATATTGTTAAAAACCAACATTCGCTATTTTTTTTAATCAATTAACATAAGGGCTTTGCGATGCATTTATGTCATGCGATTATGTCACCCTGGTAATGTAAACAAAAGAAAATTAACTAATTATATAGGTAAAAACTTATTGAGCTATCTACCAACTTAAATAGTTTTTGGGCAGTATCTGATATCGGATCTGCCAAAATACTATTAGAATCACCAATATTAAAATTAGACGTATTTCTCGCACACATTCGCTATTGCTAGACTATTGCATATGGGAGGGTCATATGCAGGTCCTTCTGCTCTTTAATAAATTAGGTAAACTACGACCTCTATAAGGTCGAAGCAAAGTGTGATTCACGAGCTGGTGCTTGGATCAACGCATAATCATTGCAATTCATGCAAAAAGCATTGAAAGCAAAATAAGCATTGCTAAAGTTTTTATTGATGATAGCCAAGCGCTTGACCACTACCTCACCTAGTGGTAAGTGAAGGTGTGATCGAAGATGGAGCACGCTTGCCTAGAAAGAACCTATTCACTCTGGACTTGAAGACTCCGAAAAGTTAAATTAATCATAAATTTCCATCGACCAATCGACTATAATTATGCTGCGACCACACTACGGCCTAGTAACCTTCGCTTTCGATATCGAACATCCACACATTGACTCTGACGGAACTAAACTAATACAACTCCTAACATAAGGGCGCACTATACCTGGGGAGACGATAAATCGCTTATTGAAAAACAAAGTTTTGTTTAACAAATTTTGTGCTTTCAATTTGTAATTCATATATGTTAGAGTTAAGGATACGTGCTAGAACGCTTGTGTTGTGAAAACACGATTTCGTAAAATTTTCTCAATAAAAAAACAAATCGAAAGATGACTCCAAATTTATCTTAAAACCGTTCTTATGCGATGAATACTTCAGTTTAGATCTTGAAACTTTATACAGTACTACACAACATAAATAGGTGCATCTGTGTTTTAAATTTACAAAATATCTTATAATTTTACCCTAAAATGAAAATACCTAACTTTTGCACTAATGAAACCATTCGCTTAGGACGCCCGGTCCGCGATTCAGTCTGGCCTCGGCTTTCAGACGGGGTACCCGTGACGCTTGCCGCTCCAAACGATCACGTAATTCTTAGGTTGAATTTATATTTAATTGGTTTTTGTAAAGACGCAGTAATGAGAAATAAGCACAACAAGAAAATAAAGGGACTGAATGATAAAAAAACCGGCAAACATATGAACCACGGCGAGATAGGACGAGCAGCGGCGCGCGGAAAAGCGGCCGTGAAATTCGAGTTTGAGCTGAGGTATAATCAAACTCTTAAGGAGACCTAGCAGATTACCCAGTCAACAACGTTAGTACACACGGCTACACATCAAACTATACATTTCCAGTATAAGCTGACTTTTCATTCTACGAAAAGCCTACACAATGCGAGGTCAGCAGCTGGAAATGTAAAGCTTGATGTGTAGCCGTGTGTACCAGTGGCGTTGGGGCCAACGTGTGGAGCTAGCGTTATTGAGTCGTCTTTCCATCTAGTACGGGTTGCGCTTTGCAGAGTTCAAATACTCTTACTCTTAAATTAAATACCCAAAGCTAGTTTATAATTGTGTGTTTATAAAGTGAGTAGCTATCGTTATCGCAAGCCAGCTTTATTTTCTCTAATTGTTTCAGTGGGTAATGAGGACAATGGGTCGTTAAACGTGTTTTGGTTTACAGAACTAGGTAAAAAGGACAGTTTGGATAACGCACGTGTCTAATCAATAATATTAAAGGAAGTTTAGAATTATCAGCACTCTAATATTTTAAAATAATCGCATAAAATTCCAAGCCCGACGGGACTTCAACCCCTTTCTGTTGATACGAGAATGTGACACCAATTTTGCCACGGGTCCACTAAGTAAGAATATAAGGCGTAAGCACAGAATAAGAACACAATTATAGCATAGTATACGAGCGAAAACGGGGATGTGTAGGCGATGAGGCTTATAACAACAAAATAATGTTAATAAACTGTAAAAATAAAAAAATTAGAACCCATTTGCTTGTAAAGGGTTACTAATTTCACCAATTGTAATATTTTAATGTAATATCTCATTACGTACTTGTGCGTTATTGTAATGTAAAACGCACAAGTTTGGTAAAACGTACGGTTTATCAAGATTCTCCGTCTAAAACGAACGGTACTTTTTTAAATCTTAGCAAAGAGTTTTTATGTCAGAAAATTGGTCAACAATTTATGAATAAAATTAACTTTGGGGGATAAAATATAAAAATAAACATTTAATTCTTTAATTTTGACAATAAATTACAACCATTCGTCTGTAACAAAAACAAAAAAATATTAATTTACTTTATTAGTAATACTAGCTGTTTTTGTGCCTTTGCCTTAAAAAAAGCTCTGATGCGCGCGCATCGCTAATTTGTGAACAAGTAAAAATTATTCCGCGCGCTTTTTCTTACCGTTCGTTCTTTTCATTCGTTTAAGAAAGTCTGAGTTGTATTTATTTCCTCGCAAATATGTTATAAAACGTCGTATGACATACGTGCGCTTTGATAATTACAGCCTCTGCTTTCTTGTAGTCCTCGCCTACGGCTCGGGCTAGCAATATCGCCTCGGCTGTAATTTTCAACTTACCGCAATGTACTATTACAAAACTAAACCACCTTGGTTTTTGCTCGACTAAGAACTTGTCCAGAAATTCGCCGCGATCGTAGCGTCCAGAAGGAGCGTACCAACGCGCGAGCATTTGGGGACGGATAAACAGTTCCGTATCAATTGGCGCTCCATTTCTCTTGATACGTGCACTCGCTCTGAAGTTCGCGCGTAATCTGGACGTAACAATGCGTCTCTATTATCTCGACTCGCGCGCAACACGAGCGTATAACGCACGAGTTAGAGTGACAAAGTGCACGCGATTTACGCGCGTATTTCAAATTCGAGCGATGCTTGTGGACGCAGTGTATTAGCGCCAAGTATCTCGCCAACGCGCATACTGTGTGGTGGTCCAACTTGCCAGCGGACGACCTGCGTCCGCTGGCAAGATAGTCGTTGACATAGTAACAACTGCAGGTCGTACGTGAGCAAGACGGAGGCGAACGACGTCAACAAAGAGAGGCTCAGGCCCAACAGCGCAGCGGGATGAGAAGGGCTGACAACAACTACGATTACATTAGACTATAATTTATGATAATATACTCATTTTATTCTTCACCAGTCCATAAAAAGTAGCTTATGTTTAAATCCATGTCATGGTTTATCAACATACCAAATTTCATCGAAATCGGTTCAGCCGTTACGACGTGATTAAGTAACAAACAAACATCCAAACTTCCACATGTATTATAAAAGTACCTCCTCGTAGCATCGAAATATTAAAAATCCCGTTGAGTCCTCGAGAAGGACATAGGATGTCAAAGAATGAAATCGTCACAGAACGTCCACTGCTAAAGATTTCCAGAGCGACTATCTTATGCGGCCTGCACCCAACGGCTCCCAGCCACCTTTATCAGATCCTTCCACCTAGTGGAAGGCGGTCCTACGCTTTTGTTGGGCCCTATTACCTCATAGGGGCAATGCGCATCTCTGTGTATCATAGTTTACACCATGTTAATACTAAACCAACAGAACCCATCGGTTCGAAGGTTAACCGAACGGGAATAAATCAGTCAAGCGATGTATCCCATTTATATGACTTAGCTGTCAGGTGAGCCAGGATGTGACTAGCAAATACGGTATTTTTAAACACCATTTTATCATGACTCGTTTTTAGGGTTCCGTACCCAAAGGGTAAAACGGGACCCTATTACTAAGACTCCGCTGTCTGTCTGTCCGTCTGTATCCAGGCTGTATCTCATGAACCGTGATAGTTAGACAGTTAAAATGTTCACAGATGATGTATTTCTGTTGCCGCTATAACAACAAATACTAAAAACAGAATAAAATAAAAAATGAAGGGGGGCTACCATACAACAAACGTAATTTTGTTGCTCGTTTTCGCTCGATATTGAAAACGCAACAGGTAGACGCTTGAAATATTTACAGAATGTTAAGTTATATGTTCACCTTAAAAATAAATAATTAAATTTAAATAAAACAAATATTTAAAGGAGGCTCCCATAACAAACGTGGTTTTTTTGCTCGTTTTTATAGATAATGGTACGGAATCCTTCGTGCACGAGTCCGACTCGCACTTGGCCGGTTTTATAAATCTGTTGTTTATTTGTGTATTTGTGGCTTCGCACGGATGGCTATCTAAATAAAATAAAGCCTTTATCGCTCAGCGATAGTATAACTTTCTATCAGTGATAGAATTTTCAAAATCGGTTCAGTAGTTCCGAAGATACAAACTTACAAAATTTACCTTATTATTATAAGTACGGGTAATCATTATTGAAATAAATCACGAAAGTTTTCTAAATTAGTAGTTTTCTAGTTTAGTATTTGTTATTTTATTATAGCGTCAACAGAAATACATCATCTGTGAAAATTTCAACTGTCTAACTATCACGGTTCATGAGATACAGCCTGGTGACAGACTGACAGACAGACAGGAGTCTTAGTAATAGGGCCCCGTTGTACCCTTTGGGTACGGAACCCTAAAAAGCTTACTAGATAGATAGAAAACGCTTAATTACAAATCACACTTAAATTATAAAACATTATGAAAAACAACACAGTACACGCAGAAATACAAGTGGCGGTCTTATCGCTCAAAGCGATCTCTTCCTGACAACCTTCGGATGGACTGGATTTCACGAGAACGTGAAAAAAGGAAGCTTAACCATAATATGGCGTGCTTAACCATAACAAAGTGTTCTTCTCCGGCAAACCTTTGGAACCGAAAGTGTTTTTATCCTCGACCAGGCCAGGCTATGACGACCTCCGTGGTGCAGTGGGCGAATAGCCGGCTGAGACGCAGGAGGTAGCGGGTTCGATTGCCGCAGCGGAACACATGTTTGCATGACCTACAGATATTTGTTCCGGGTCTGGATGTTTTTCTATATATAACATGTTTTATTTTTAATGTTATATGTGGCCCCAATACTTACGGCCCACCTGATGGTAAGCGGTCACCGTTGTTGTTCCGGGTCTGGTTGTTTCTCTATATATTATAAGTATATATGTATTTACAAAAACAAATGTATATAAGTATTCTATCAGTTATCTGGTTCCCATAGTACAAGCTCTGCTTAGTTTGGGGCTAGATAACGCTGAGTGAAATGTCCAGCAATATTTATTTATTTATCTATGGAACTTTGGTTAGAACTCAAGACCACATAGGCTATTGGCTGGTGGTAGAGCTTTTGTGAACGAGCTCGAGGAAGTGGGCACCACCGCCTTACCTTTATCTGCCGCCAAATAGCAGTACTTGTGCGGCTGTGTTCAGGCTAGATGGTAATGGTATGTTCCTGTAATTACTGGCACATAGGCATAACAGCTAAGTCCTATAGTATGACAACGTATCCACATAGAGATCAAGACAACATAATACCTTGTTTTGAATTCTTTATGGATTTCCATGGGCTGCAGTAGCCACTTAACATCTGGTGGACTGTATGCCCGTTTGCTATATAAGTAGTATAAAAAAAACATAGGGTATTATTTTGAAAAACGCGCGAAGCCGGGACGAGTCAGCTAGTTGATAAATAAATAAATATAGCCTGGCTTAATTCCATTACGCTGGTGCGTACCCGCCGTCAATATTTTATATATCGACATTCCTTATCGCAGATTATCAGTTGGATACCGGTCAGGTAAATGAGGCCTTAGGATGCCATTACGGAGGCTCCATGATTTACTGCAACAAGTATCACCTCTAGCTATGCCTAATAATAATCTCTGAGTAAAATGTTACTCAAAATAATATGAGTTTTTGTCAAAATAAACGTTACGACACCTTGAGTTGCAAAAACTCACGAGTTTATTTTTGGCGGCTTTTTAATCTACAAAAACATCTTCGCATGCGTGGTTTGTCAATAAAAAAACGAGTGTGTAGACTCGAACCAGACTGAAGTAAAACTTCTTTTTCAAAATATTAATTTACAAAATTGATCAATTACAAAATTGTCTACACGTCTGTAGGTCCATCAGTCTATGTTCATACTGGGCAGACGTAACTCTACTCGCACATTAACGTTTAAAAATATACGAAACGTAACTCTCTCTTTCTATCTTCACTAACCTATATCTCCCTCTCAACTTCCGTTCGCACTTTTCGTAACGCATACACCAGCTTACTCCCAAGTCATGCGTGCGTAAAGAAGTTTTACTTCAAAAAGTGGCACTACGGAAGTGCCGACAGAACTGAAAACTTGATTAAAAGCGGACTACACTATATATACTTATTAAGGGAGGTGTCGGTAACGGTAATAATGTCGCGAGTTCAATGGTTTTTCGCATCTCTAAAATGACCAACGCACCTAAAGAAGTGTTTACTTCAAAAAAAGCTTAGGTATGTCTCGATTCAGGTCATAATCTAACTATCGGTCCAGGTGTTTAGTCGTGAAACCAAACAGACAGTCAGAGAGACAGAGCTTTTGAATTTATAATATTATTATGGATGGATACTTCGATAGTATATTTTTTCGACCTCCGTGGCGCAGTGGCCAAATATCGGACAGATTATGACCGGGATTGAGACATATGATACTTTTTAGCAGACTGCGCAGAAGAACGGTAATGTTTTTATTACTTAAATCATATTTAAGGTCGAACCGCACTTCAGCTTCATCGACGCGGCCAAATATTATTTATATTAATTGCAATGGTGCAAATACCGGCGCGGCGCTGCAAATTTAGGTCCGAGAGAATATTTTGCCGCGCCGCGCTTCTGCCGCCAGTGCAGTATAGCTCGCGCCGCGCCGCACCGCGCTTCTGCCACCAGTGCGGTATAGCTCGCGCCGCGCTTCCGCCGCCAGTGCGGTATAGCTCGCGCCGCCTCGCGCCACGCTTTCGCTGCCAGTGCGGTATAGCTTGCGCCGCGCCGCGCTTCTGCCGCCAGTGCGGTATAGCTCGCGCCGCGCCGCGCTTCTGCCGCCAGTGCGGTATAGCTCGCTCCGCGTCGCGCCGCGCTTCCGCTGCCAGTGCGGTATAGCTCGCGCCGCGCCGCGCCGCGTTTCTGCCGCCAGTGCGGTATAGCTCGCGCCGCGCCACGCCGACGCCTGTCCGCGCTTTGGCGTTTAATTTTGAGCCGTGCTGCATCGCTCCGCTGCCACGATAGTGTGCTTAGGAAAGACAGCGGCGCTGTAATAAGCACACTATCGCGGCGCTGTCACAGCGCCGCTCCGCTGCAGCGCCGCTGAAGTGGCCTCATATTACGTTAAGTAGGCATTGTTACAAAAGCCGCTCACAGATTATAAGCAATTCCAAACGGGAACTGCTCTTGCAAAGAGTTTTATAACATTCTATCACGAAGTTTTATAACATTCTATCGCGAAAACTTGAAAATTAAAAAAAAAATATTATCGGAATCAACTTGAAATACGCCTACGCGCTTTCGTCAGCGCGATCTAAAATTGGAACGTTTTTACTAGCGACATCTAGTTCTGTTATTGATAAACATATACGTGAATGATACCTTTTTTGCCTGACGACTTCATATGTAATTTTATGTATGTATTCAATAATTAGTCTGTATGATCCGAGAAAGAAACGTTATTTATTATTTATTTACAAAACAAACGCAGATCTTTGTATGTACTATTATTAATACTAGTGGTTCATCCTAAATGAGATCTCGCGAGTCAACCAAAATACAAAAAAAAAATACTTATTCTTAGGACATCTCGCGCAACGATGCCTAAACGTATTTAGTAGCTAAATATGATTTAAGGAGTTGTCAAATCATACAAATACGTAAAGTTTAAACATCTTTAGTCGCTAAATACGTTTAGGGTTCATTGTGCAAGCCGGCCTTATTCTTTGACTAATAAAATAGTGCCACGAAATACATAACCAATTTACTTGACCTACAGTTTCGTTCAAATTACAGGTAACGGGAGTTCATGATTTTGGTTGTTCTTTTATGGGGTAGAAATTGCAGTTATTCTGGATTTCAGACTTTTGCCTATAGTTGTGTTACTACACGCATACTAAATTTTAGCCCTGTGGGGTTACTGGTCTACACTGGGAGTTTTATCAAACTTCAGTTTTTATTATGGCTAATAACTTAAAAATTACAAACTAAAAATAAAACGGGGTCGAAACAGAGAACTTTTATTAGACGTGCCATTTGATCGGATACTCTCACTTTGGTTTTTTTTTTACTTCTCTTGAACCCAAATATCTCAACTCTCGGAGTTGTCAGCTAGTATATTATAAGCGCCCCGCCAAAATTTGACAACTTGCTAGAAGTGACAGCTCGTCAACTTTATATCTACAGACCAATTCCAACCTGTCGATGGAAGGCGGGCGCACTTATTTCAGCTGTGTAGCGTCTTTTTCAACCACTTAAAAGCTTCTCTCTAAACAGCGATTATACGCTCAAGACACTATACCAATAGCTACAGTTAAAGCGCATACATTGAGCACCTATAAATAAGTTGAGTCTGAGTCAATATACTTTCATCGGTGCCTCGGTGTCTCGGCATCCACAAAGCGGTGTCAGACGACAGGCCGCGGCTACCGAACGACGCGAACGACGCACGCTCACAATTATATGCACCTAAGTGTACAAGCGTAGATTTTATACACATACAATTGTATGCACCTAAGTGTACGAGCGAAGGTTTAATAAGCGCACAATTTTTTGCACTTACGTGCAGCTAATAATGTTTTTTTTTTTGAGAATTAAGGCTGACGGGCAGAACGGATTAGTATAATTTATGCTTAGGTAATCTATAATCCTTTTTTTTACGGTGGGAAAATGCTTTACGCATGTCCTCCAACTCGGGGAGAGATGAAAGGGTCTGTCGGACTCTCTTTAGTTACCTACAACCAACGGCATACCGACTAAAACCCCACCGATATTCCTTCATTCACCTCGGTGCTAGTGCATCATCAAACCGACCATCTTGTGATGAGTGAGTCGATGCTGCACCAGCACTTGACAGGGTTACGGGGTCCCAGTTGGATTCAACGGCGACCCTGTCGGTGAATGTCCGCCTTAAGCGGACCCCTCTGACTCCCCCCTGGGAGGGAGAGAAATATCCTGGAATATTGAGGACATTTCCCGGCGTAGGAGGCCTGTGCAATGCAGAGTCGGAGCTCCCCGCACCCGAACCCTGCTGGCTCCCATCGAGCGCAACAAGGCGAAGAAACTGTCCTCGCCTTCTCCCGGTCCTTCGTCTGCGATGCGGCTCTGCGAGAGGGTCATCCTCTCGGATTATTTCCGCAGCCCCCTTCTGGGATATCACCTACTCACAGAAAGTGACTGTGGCATTCCAGGCTCAGGTAATCTATAATCCTGTCCCAGGCTACATTAGTTGTATCCTTCACCCAGCTAGTGCTTCAACTAGCCAACAGGCGGTGCTATACAGAATTTGAAAAAAATAATGATTTTCAATTATAGATATGTGTAAAGTACCTAGGTCTAAGAATAAAATTAAGAATCAATCCTATTGGTAAAAAACAAAATGCGTTCCTATTAATTAAATTTAAACTCATTTTAGCACTCATGAAGTGAGGCCACAGGGAAGCCACATCTCCCCAATTACCTTAACTTATTAGCAATAAATAAATAAATATTGCTGGACATTTCACACAGTGCTATCTAGCCCCAAACTAAACAGAGCTTGTACTATGGGAACCAGATAACTGATAGAATACTTATATACCTGTTTTTGTAAATACATACTTATATATAATATATAGAAGAACATCCAGACCCGGAACAAATATCTGTAGATCAAGCAAACATTTGTTCCGAGGCGGAAATCGAACCCGCTACCTTCTGTGTCTCAGACGGCTATTCACCTACGGTGCCACGGAGGTCGTCAACGACCTCAGTGGATAACAGAACTGCTGCATTTGACACATGTTTTAGTATAATAGGTAATTTTACCGTTCTTATAATGTGAGCGACGACTTGGACGTCTTCCAAAGAGACTGGCGGGATCTAGCTCTAGACCGTGATAGGTAAGTGGAAGGAAAAGGGGGAGGACTTTGCCCAGCAGTGGGACAGTACGGGCTAGTAAAAAAAATAATTTGAGTAGGTACCCAGACAAACCTTGCACGGTTTTTAGGGTGTAATAATAAGATTATATGTAGGTACTTAAATTAAACTACATAAAAAAAATCTATAAGCTCGTTCCACATGTCGCTATTTTAAGCTACACTGGGCCAATCCTTATCGTAGGAGTCCAGCTAATCTTTTTTTTATGTTATTTGTGGGGAAACAGGCTTACGGCCCACCTGATGGTAAGCGGTCACCGTCTCCTATTCACACCGGCAACACCCGGGGTATTGTCAATGCGTTCCCTACACTGTAGAAACCTCTTTACATTTCTCTTGAAGCGTGCCATGTCGTAGCCTAATGGGAAAACCTCAGATGGTAGCTCATTCCACATCTTGCAAGTATGGGGTAGAAAAGATCGCGTGAAGCGTGTGGTGCGTGATACCCAGTTGTCGATGATATGTGGATGAGCTTTATTACGTTGTCGAGAAGCGCGGTGGTAAAATCTCGACGACGGGATGAGATCAAATAGGTCCTCAGAACATTCCCTATTATACAGGCGGTAGAATACACTGAGCGATCCGATGTCACGGCGTTGACTCAGCGGTTCCAGCCTGTCGGCGAGTTTCGGATCACCGATGATTCTAATGGCTCTTCTCTGAGGGGAGTCAAAACGAAGCAATTGGTACTTTGGAGCTCCGTGCCACAGATGGGAACAGTATTCTTTGTGCGGCCGAACTTGCGCTTTGTACAGCAATAGCCGTTGATAACTTAAAAAAAAACTAATAAAATTGATTGCCATTGAAACGATCACCATCACCATTTAGCTACTGAAACTGATCCTATTGTACTAACCGCATCAGTCAGAAAGAGCAAGTGGTATCGCTACGATCTACTGCTTGATACCTCCTCAATCTCGTTCGGCTTTTGATCAACGTGACGGTTGATCCCGATCGTTATCTGATCAGGGTGATCAAAGCACAATTAATTAGGCGGAACACACAATGAACACACAGAAACTGAGACTGAAGATTTGAGACATTGCAGTGAGTTTCATCATGGTCCTCTTATATCATAGTTCTAGAGGCGCGGTAGCAACGCATTCTCTTTGGTGTCAATGAATGAATAGACACCACAAAAGAAACAAACATAAAAATAAAAATTTAATTACCAACAAGTACAATGGGCGCTCTTATCGCTTAGAAGCGTTTTCTATCAGAGAACCTTTGGATGTAGAGGATTTTTGTAATATTACAATAATGGACAACTAAATTTTAGGAGAGCTCTGATCACTTACAACAATATGCATAAGTAAATATACCTATACTACTCAAAACAAAATAAGAGCCACCACTTATTTTCAGATTATTTTTTTTTTATTGGATTTTTTGCTGTGATTGTTTTAAATATAATGAAACAATGTTTTTTTTTATTAAATTTAATGAATCTTAATGCATTTAGACAAAAGATATTTAAATTTAGGATATTTATTTTTATCACTTTTTATAGCTGTTTACACCTAACAATAACATTAAATTGTAGACTAAACGCACAGCTGAGTTGTTTAGTTTTGAGGTGTTTAATAACGGGTATGTCCTCCCATTTTCGAAACACATTCTTGTAGCCTCGATGGCATGCTCTCAATAAGATGGCGGATGTTTTCTTCTGGGATCTCCTCCTTCACCTTTTCAACAATTCAATCAACTGTTGCTGGTTGTGCACATCCTCTTCAGCTGCCCGGACTCGGTGTTTTAATTGGTCCCAAAGGTGTTCAATTGGATTTAGGTCAGGGCTGTTCGCAGGCCATGCCAAAACCTGAATATTGGCTTCCTCCAGGACAGAGATAGTCGTCCGGGCTGTGTGCCGTCGTGCATTATCCTGCATCAGGATAAAACCGTCCACCGCTCGTTGTGAAAATGGGATGACATATGAACTGACAACCCGTTCAATGTAACTCTGAGATGTCACAGTGCCCCCATTCAGAAAAACAAGGTCAGTTTTACCTTGTAAGCTGATCCCGGCAGAGACCATGACATTGGGACCACCATACCTGTCACGTTCGTGAATGCAAGGATCTGAAAATCTTTCTCCACTTCTTCTCCACACTCGCATAGTCGCATACGTCGATCGTCACTAGAAAACTTCACCTTACACTCATCCGTGAAAAGCACCTTACGCCATTCCTCTATGCCCCATTCAAGATGTTGGCGTGCAAACCTTAATCGATTTGCACGATGAGTCCCGGTCAGTTTAGTTGGGGTAACAGGCTTTCGTGAACGTTGCTGGTCTCCGTGCAAACGATTCCTAATGGTCTGGTCGCTGACAAGGGTACCAGTAGTCCAGCGTAATCGATTTTGTAATGCGCGCGCTGTCACAGTACGATCACGTCGCGCAGTAAGTCGTACGTACCGGTCTTCCTGGGCGGTGGTAGCACGATTTCTTCCAGAGCCACGACGCCGAGATACACTCCCGGTCTCCTGATACCGGTTCCAAAGGTTTTGAATAGCCCTTCGCGAATTCCCTAGCTGTAAAGCCACGGAACGTTACGACTGACCCGCCTCTATCATCGTCACGGCTCTGGTAGCAGAAGCATTGTCCATATGGCGTCGAATTCATGGCATTTTACGGTTAAATGATCAAATTACACGTTAAACTTCCGAAAACAACCGTAGCGGTCAGTAAACTTGTGTTAAACTAATCTTAAATCACATGACAAAATAAACAAAACTCTACCCACTTCACGATATCCGAGACATCAACATACCGTCAACACCAATATCCCTAAAAATAATTCTCGCAATGAAGGTCAGCAAAAAATGGTGTCAAACCATAAATAATCAGGTGGCCCTTATTTTGTTTTGAGTAGTATACATTGACAATAATATATCTACAACAAATAAAATAAAACAATCTAAATATATAAAACAAAGTCGGGTTAGTTACTCCACTCGAGAACTGGACCGATTTTCTACAAAATTTGGTATATAGATAGACAAGTGGTTCGCCCCGAACTAAGATCTCGCGAGTCTCCGATTAAAACAGAAAAAATATTATTTGTAATATTTGACTATCAAAATAGTGTCACGAAATAAATAACCAACCCACTTGACCATTTTATTCAAATTACAGGTAACGGGAGTTCATGTAATGTGGTTATTTTTTTGTGTATAAATTGCAGTTATTTTGGATTTCAGACTTTTGCCTACATTTGTGTCACTTAAGCTACACGCATACTAAATTACAGCACTATGGGGTCACTGGTGTACCCTGTGAATTTGAAATGAAATGAAATGAAAAACATTTATTTGACACGACGACATGGCATACACAATCAACAAAGTAACAAATGATGGGAAACCTTGACTTCTGGTTAATTACGTTATTTTGTACATAAATTAAGACAAAAATGCCAGACCTCAAGAAGTTCTAATAAGTAAATGCTTAGATAACAGAAACATCCCACGCAACTTTCAACTACCAATTATAAATAGTCGCGCCAAAATGGCGCCAGCTCAGCATGTGCCAAGTAGGTAGGTTATAAGCGTACCCACTTAACGCTGGCTTTCTGCTGACCCCAAATAATGATGGTGTCGTCACAAACGCCAGTACTGCTCTAGCCACTTATCATGCCATGCCAATCATGCCAAAATGGCATCAGTTCAGCATGTGCCAAGAAGGTAGGCTAGAACCTAGCTACTTAACGCTGGTATTCTGCTGATCCCAGATAGTGTCGTCACGGACGCCAGAAACGTGCACTGCTCTCGGGGATTGAGTGAAAGTAGGTATGTGTAGCACCTACCTACCTACCCACCCATGTAAAAGTCTAAAATAATATATTATATACATGACACATATATACACATAACCACATCTACAGAATTTATAACATTATAACAGCTTGTAATACTAAAAATACTTAAATAAATATACATACTTATATAGCCTAGTATTTTATGTATATACAAAGAAACAAATTTATAATCCTACCTGTGATTCTGAATATAATATACAAATAAACAAAAAAAAAGGAGAACGGGCATCCTGGTCTACAGTCCAATAAAAATGAGCAGCACATTTTCGAATTGGCATACAATAGTACATCAAAATATACTATTGGAACTTTCCCCAAAAGTCTGTCCGTTTTGAGTTACAGCCATGCAAACACCAGCATTTTTTGTTTTAAAGAACATAAAATAACGGTTTCACGATTACTATATCCATACATAAGGGCTCCTATACAATGCAGTAGCAAGAGCGAGAAGGGAGAAGAGCGATGTAAGGGCCGTGGGGAGAGGGATGCGTACGCGGGGGAGGGGAACGGTTGTGTACGCGCCGCGCCGGACGGCTACAATAATCAGTCGCATCGCATCAAGTGAGTGGCTACGTCACGTCTTGTTACGATAGTGCTGTGTTTGAACTTCTTTCTCTGTTTTTACTGACCCTGGCTTGCTTTTGGACCCTGTTTCTTTCCCTAATGTGTTAACTTTGGCTCGACTTATTGACTTTTGAACTGCCTACCGATAATGGAAGTTTTTCGAAACTGTGTGATGTGTCGTCGAGGACTTTACCGCGGACGGTACCAGCAGCATATCTTGGCTGATAACCTGCAAAGGGAACGACCAGAATTCGCCGCGTTTATACAACAACATGCTGTGTTGGAGGTTAGTTACCTTTTATTTTTATTATATTGAGTAGTTAGGCATAGGATTTATTTATTTTAAGTATTAATTGTTATTATTTTCAGGTGGTGTTCGACAGTACTCGAAGCTTGTGTCACCGATGTTGGCAGAGGACTGAGCGTGATCATAGACCTGCACAGCAAGCGGCGCGAGCGCCTGGTACATTGCACTCTCAAGAATACACGAGGGCACCGAACACTTCGGTGCATTGTATTTACAACAACTGTGCTAATATTACCCGTAATCATATACCAAACGCGATAAGAATTAATGTATTTTGTGAGAGCAAGCTTTTTATTCCTGATAGCGCTAGGGTGTGTACAGAACACTTACAAAATAATGAATGGAGCAACCTGCCGCAAATGTGTAATGTGACACATGATTTTAATGACGCTCAGTTTACATCGCTCTGTGACTTGATGAGAATGGCTGCTAACAACCAGCCCAGAATCGACTTCGAAAACAGAGGCACCTTGTCTAATGAAGAGATGCACTTATGGACTGGGCGCACTTACGATCAGTTCGAAGCTATATTAGAACAAACTCCGTCACTAAGTGAACGTTGTAACCAGCCTAGAACTGCATTAGGCATCTATTTAACAAAACTTAGAACTGGAGACTCTGATGAGAGACTGGCAACGTTATTTCATATGTCTCGTCGAAAACTAGAACGTTTTTTGCCTATAGTTCGAGAATGTCTGAGCAACGATTACGTTGTGCTGCATCTAGGTGTGGACCACATTACCAGAAATGATATCCTTCAAAGAAACTTAACAATTCCAAGGGCTTTATTTGGAAACGATGAAAACATCAAAGCCATAATTATATGTGACGGTACATATATATATACATATATTAACAAAAGCTCCAACTTTTTGTTTCAACGGCTGTCATACAGCTTACACAAATATCAAAACTTGTTGAAGCCGTTTTTAATGGTATTCACGGACGGCTATATATTAGATGTCAAAGGGCCATTTGCCGCTACCAGAACCGATGCCCAGATCATGAGTGAAATAATGAATAACGAAAATGAGCCGCTGCATTGGTTACTCGAACGTAATGATGCGTTTATCCTAGACAGAGGATTTAGAGATAGTTTGCAGGATATAGAAGCTTGTGGCTACGAACATCATGTGCCACCAACTAAAGACAGAAGAGAAAATCAACTCACTACAGAACAAGCTAATCAGTCTCGTTTGGTCACCATGTGCCGATGGGTGGTGGAAGTAGTAAATGGGAGATTTAAGCGAGATTTTAAACTTTTGCGTCAAAACTATTTTAATAAAACGTTGCCAAAAATGTTTGTTGACTTCAAAATAGCTGCAGCCATTCTAAACCACTTCCACGCCCCCATCGAAGATAGTTCACACGCAGCAGCCTTTTTGAATTCAATAAGAGCTAAAATACACATACCAAACACATTGCACAATTATGTGGAAGCAAAGAGATTGAATTATAGGAGAGCAGACTTCATGCGAATCGAAGCAAATGAAATAGAAAACTTCCCAAGGCTTAGTGAAGAACAAGTCATACATTTTGCCTTGGGAACTTACCAGTTAAAGCTCGCTCGATCATATTGTAGCGAGCACTTACAAAATGGTCTTTATATAATCGAGACGTATAGAGATAACGCTCTAGAAGACTTGGCACAATATGATATCAACGAAGAGGCTTGGCTATTACGTGGACGTATACAGTCTCGACATGTCCGAGCCAGGAAATATTTTTGTTATATATTAATCAATAATATTAATAACAATATTACACAATATTATTGTACCTGCTTGACAGGGCGACGTACTATAGGTACTTGTGCCCATGTACTGTCAATTATATGGTACGTAGGTTATGCCCGTCATGAAGGGTTCAATGAACCTGCATTGTTCCTTAACAGTATTCTCATCGATGATGATGATGATGATGATAATGTTTAATAACATATTGTTTTGATTTTTTAAGAAGATGTTGTTTTTATTTGTATTACTACTTACCTAACTTAAATAAAATCATTACATTACACAAAATGTTTTTTTAATTACCACGATATTCAATGTTTGGCACTAAATATTATCAGATTCAATTTTTAGTAGAACTCAGATCGGACAATACTTAGAGAAATGCGACTTTCTACATATGAAAATACATAGAATTACCTTTATATTGACATATGACTCATTTTTATTGCAAGGTAGACCAGCTTCCATACACTTATGCCCGTTCTCCTTTACCATATCATTATCTGAGGAACAAATCATCAATGAGGAGGTCATGCCGTTCATATGAAATAAAACGAATGCCTGAGATGTGGGTTCGAGTCCCGCTGGATCGCAACTTTAAAGACGCATTTGTACTATATCCCTCCACAAGTTAAGTAAAAAGTAAAGCAATAACTTTATTATACATTATATATTATCACATCACATACAAAATTATAATTAAATCTATGATAAAATTAAAAAAAAAAACAACTCATTAAAAAACTTAAAAATATGATATGGTAGATATACCGATATAAGAATAAATATATATCGATATAAGAAGAAAACGTTTTAGCTTAGATCTAAAACCAAACCTACTTTTTAGGGTTTTGATGGGCGGAGGGATGTTATTCCAGCACTTAGTGGCTGCGTATCGCAAACTACCTCGGAATGCAGCAGATTTATGACGTGGCGTCGCCAGCTGCACAGCGCACTGTCTTCCCGTGCCCATTCGTTGGTTCGTCACCCACTTGAGCTTGGCATGTAGGTATGCAGGCAATTTTTCGTAGATAACGCCAAAGAGGAGACACGCTAAATGCAACTTTTGACGGGACTTCATCTTTAAAACAAAGTGATTATTTAAGCTTTCTTAACGTGACCTCTTAGTGGAATCGTGAAACAAAACCTAGCACAGGCGTTTTGTACCCTTTGGACAAGCTTCTGTGTTCGAGCTAGAAGTCTTGGACCGAACACTGTGTCAGCGTAGTTCAGTTTAGAAAGGACCAACGACTCCACTAGCTGAAGTCTAAGTTCTTCACTTAAGTAGTTTCGGATTTTATACAATATTTTTAATCTATAAAAACAGTTCCGCACGCTATCCGCTATGTGTTTTACGTACCGCAAATTTGAGTCTACACACAAACCCAAATTACGAGCCTCAAATACCCGTTCTATAGGCGTACCCATTATTGACACACTTAATGAATTAGAATCGAGCCTTTCTAGATTGTGAGAACTTCCACAGATCATAAACTTAGTTTTTGAAGAGTTCAATATTAAGCTATTATTCTCTGACCACGCTGTTATCCTATTAAGGTCGTCAGTTACAAGTGCAGTGTACAATTTTGTCAAAACTTAGTTTTTATTATGGCTAATAACTCAAAAACTATAAAGAATTTACGAAAACTAAAAACAGAGTCTAAATTTACTAATAAATACCTTTCATTTGACGTCCCACTTGATCAGTTACTCTCATTTTCATTTTTTTACTCCTCTTGAACCCCATTATCTCAACAACCCCCCAACATTTTTAGCTCATTTAGTCACACCAAAATTGTGCTACTATTTACCTACCTTACATACATGCAACGCCGATCTGCCCAAGTTGATTTAGAGATGAACGGTATTGAAACATAGGCTACTTTTTACCCGACTGCGCAGAAGGAGGGTTATGTTTTTATCGACAAACCACGCATGCAAGGCCGCGGGCGGGTCAGCTAGTAATATAAATAAACATACATACCTACTATAACTATAGCGATACTACGACGTTTCTGAGAGATAAAAGTTGTCAATCACCGACACCAAAGATTCTGCGTTATTTATTACCGCTCTGCAGGAGCAGTGCAGTGCAGGCAGTGCAGGGGTGGATTTACCAGCAGGCTGGGGAAGTTGGAGCCTACGGCGGCATATTTCTAGTGCAATTAATTAAAGATTCCTGTAAGACGGTTTTCTGCAGACAAAAGTCTACAAGCCATCTTTCCAATGACTTTTCCCTCTTCCCTTTCATTGCACAATCAAGCAACATATTAGGTAATTAAGGATATTTATAATCAAAAATGTGTAAGTAATGAAATAACTAAATTTGCATTTATATCTAACAAGTATTTTAAAGAAAATTTGCACTGGATCATGTTTCTAACAAACTCGTCCAAGGAGCTTAGTCGTTATCTAAAAAGTATTTTATACGAAATTTGCAATGAAACAGTTTGGTCCAAGGGTTTAGTCGTGAACTTGACGCCATTCAAGGTTTTGGAAGCGTGGGTAGACAGAGGCTAAAACAGAAAAAACGGATAGATACTTAGTTTGGGGCTATAGTGGGATTCTTTGTATTAATATTATTCTTAGTAATATTGTAACTAGATATTGCACAAAGTCTAAATAAACAGGATAATTGTCTCTTATTGTTTCATTGGTGTAACACTGCATCTAATAGTACCACAATAGTATAATAAGATACAAGTGAGCTAAGTTGCTCATTATACACGAGGCTGTGGTTTGCAGCCCGAGCCGTAGGCGAGGGCGTAAATCAGCCGAGTGTCTAGTGAGCTAGTTGCTCACGACTTTCATACGCACTTTTTCAACACACTTGCGAGGAAAAAACAAACATGTATTGCATAAATCGTTTAATTATTAAAGCAATTGGTAAATGTACAATTTTCAAAACGATATTGGATTGTTTTTGATGGCGATTTCACAGTTTGTCTAATTTGGTACTTGCCACTTCTTTAGTATCTTCATTTACTTCTTGTGTAAATGTCGGCGACAAAGGTAAATCATACAAATTACTGGAAGGAGAAGGCACCAAATAACGCATGCTACGAGATGTACATCGTTGTGGGTTACAGTCCGTTTTGATATCAACACAATGTTTGAGCTTAACCTGGAATAGATGCACCACAGGGAGCTGGGTTTGTATGTATTGGCGAGTTCAGAGAAATACGCCAAAATACATTTTCAGAAAATGACTGGGTTTTTTTTGTTGCTTTTCCATTGTATAAAACTATCGTAAGCAGCTAAGTACTTTGCTCTAGATTTTGCAGGTTTATGCTTTCATTTGCATTTTGTGCTGCATTTATTATTTCTAGCGGGGTTAAATTTATCAATTGTTAATCTTCTGTACTAAAACTTGACATTTTAACAATTATTTACCACCCAGCAACAAATGCGATACAAACAAAAAAGTGGGAAACGACGCGCAAGTTTTTTTTTGCATGCGCCAAATGTAATTTGATTGATTACATATAGCCATACAGCCTACTTCAAAATTATAATTTTAGTAATATTTTATAACTAAAATTATAATTATGAAATATTTTATAACTAATTATTGTGAATTGTAAGTAATTTGATAATAATTAAATGTTTTTTCGTATTAGTTAGGGATATATTTTTTTATTCCAAAAATGTTATAGGATTTTCAGCAGCATAAAACCTCTTTGTTGTAACAAAAACTCTATTACCCGGTTAAATTGAAAATGCTCTGTTTACTCGCTTATACTCGTAATTTGCAGTTAGGTACTAACTTAACTTTGCAGGGATAATTCTATTACGCACTAGTGTGTTATATTATTACGCACGCGTGTGTTATAGTTCGGTTTAAGCCTCTAATAACGATGTACTATGGCGCACATTACGAGCAAGTGTGTTGAAAACTTCTATATTGTATGGTTAAACACTCAGTTTGCGGCCCCTAATCAGTAGTATACCTAAATTACCCCGCCTTATCGTACACGATTAAGCATTGATCAACCCAAAACTATTTCTTATGCAATTTCAACTGGTGTTGGATTGCATGGCGACAAAAATTTACCAGCCTATGCTTGGGAAATGAGAAAATCCGCCATTGTCCAGCGGGTGTAAATCCGCCATACATTATGGCGGATTTACACCCGTAAGTTACATAATGTGTGTAACTTTGAAGTCGGGGACGAGATGTCAAAACCGATTATTTATTTCCTCCTCAGTTTCCGTTCTTGTAGATTACTGACAAAAATCTTACAAAAAGTTAATTCAAAAAGACGACCTCCGTGGTGCAGTGGGTGAATAGCCGGTTGAGACGCAGGAGGTAGTCGGTTCGATTCCAGCCGCGGAACGAATGTTTGCATGATCTACAGATATTTGTTCCGGGTCTGGTTGTTTTTCTATCTATACTAATATTATAAAGAGGAAAGATTTGTTTGTTTGTTTGTTTGTATTGAATAGGCTCCGAAAATACTGGACCGATTTAATAAATTATTTCACTGTTGGGAAGCTACACTATCCCCGGGTGACATATGCTACTTTTTCCCCAACTGTGCAGAAGGAGGGTAATGTTTTTATTGAAAAACTACGCGTGCGAAGCTGCGGATTTGTCAGCTAGTATATTATAAGTATGTATTTACAAAAAAAAGTATATAAGTATTCTATCAGTTATCTGGTTCCCATAGTACAAGCTCTGCTTAGTTTGGGGCTAGATAGCGCTGTGTGAAATGTCCAACAATATTTATTTATTTATATGTAATAAAATCCATAAACAACATCCCAAGATTGGAAGCTGTGGAGAAATAGGAGAGACCTAGAAAAAACCGGCCCCCTTATTACCCAAGCCAAATTGCTGTCGTGTCGCTATCGCTAGTCAGGTCATCCCTTTCACACGTACAGTACGTACCTCACGTGTGAAAGGGATGGCCTGACTAGTGATAGCGACACGACAGAAATTTGTTTTAGGTAATAAGGGGGCCACAGCTCAGCTTTCCATGTTATGACGGCTGGTACCTAACGGCTCGATTAGTAGCTCGCCTGAGCCGGGAAATTTTACTCAACTTTATTGTAACCTGAACAGTGAAAATTGAAAAAAGGAAGAATGGCTTTCGCCCTGTAATTCGACAAAACAAACTGAAAATAAATAATATTAACAGGCCTCTTTCTAAAATATAAATTCCTAGCGCTCATAGCCAGCGGCTAATCAGCTGTGTCCAGTATCGCAGTAGATTTATCCAGATACAGATCCCGGATAGCGTATCAGATATATCAGATGATACGATAAATGTGCGCGCAGCCGAAATACGACGAGCGCACAAAAAGATGCGCGAGCGCATGGTGGCGGTATGCAAGATGGAGGCATGAATTGTAATGTGACGTATTGTGTGTATTTACGACTATGAAGAGTTATGTAAACCACAAGTTCAATTATCGAAAACAAATACAAAAATAATACGAGTAAATTATGTATCTTTCAACACACTCGCTCGTAAAGTGAGCCATAGTACATCGTTATTCGTCGGCCTTAAACCGAACTATAACACACGAGTGCGTAATAATATAACACACTAGTGCATAATAGAATTAAGATCCCTACAAATAATCCCTACAAAGTTAAGTAAGTACCTAACTGCAAATGATATGCCAGTAAATAGAGCATTTTCAATTTAACCGGGTAATACAGTTTTTGTAACGACAACAAAGAGGTTAAATGCCGCTGAAAATCCTATTACATTTTTTGAATAAATAAATGTATCCCTAATTAAGACGAAAAAACATTTATTATTATCAAATTACTTATAATTCACGATAATTTGTTATAAAATATATGCATTTTATCACTAAAATTATAAGTTTGAAGTAGGCTGTATGGCTATACTCGTATGTAATCATTCACCTTACATTTGGCGCGTGCAAAAAAACAACTTGCATTTCCCATTTTTTCGTTTGTATTGCATGTGTGGTAAATAATTGTAAAAATGACAAGTTTTCGTACAGAAGATTAACAAATGATAGATTTAACCCCGCCAGAAATACTAAATGCAGCACAAAATACAAATGAAAGCCTAATACCTGCAAAATCTAGAGCAAAGTACGATAGTTTCATACAATATTTAAAGTTATCTGATTCCCATCGTACACACGGCTACACATCAAGCTATAAATTTCCAGTATAAGCTGACCTCTCATTTTACAAAACGCCTACACAATGCGAGGTCAGCTTATACTGGAATATATTATATATAACTTGTGTAGCCGCGTGTACAAGCCTTGCTTAATTTATATTTATTTCATTTATTTAATTTCGTAAAACAATTAACCAATTTTATTTAAAACACAAAATAGATATACAGTATAACTAGTGATTCGCCCCGAGCTGAGATCTTACGTAATCAATCATTGAATATCAAAACAGTGCCACGAAATACAATACCATATTACTTAACCTAAAGTTTCATTCAAATTACAGGTAATGGGAGTTCATGTAAATTAGTTACCCTTTTTTGGGGTACAAAGTGCAGTTATTCTGGATTTCAGATTTTACCTATATTTGTGACACTAAAGATACACGCATACCAAATTTCAGCATTGTGGTGTCACTGGTGTACCATTTGAATTTTGTCAAGTTCAGTTTTTATTACGGCTAATAACTCAAAAACTGCAAGGATTAAACTAAAAATAAAAACGGGGTCGAAATGTATTAATGAAGATCTTTCATTTGACGTCCTATTTGACCTGATAGTCTCATTTTCATTTTTTTACCCCTTTTGAACCCCAATATCTCAACAACCCGCCATTTGCTTTGGAGATCTCGCTTCGCTCTGTCAAATATATTATACTAGCTGTTGCCAGCGGCTTCGCACGCGTGGTTTGCCAATAAAAAGTAGCCTATGTGTTAATCCAGGTTATGATCTATGTACATACCAAATTTCAATTTGACGACCTCCGTGGTGGGCGGATAGCCAGCTGAGACGCAGGAGGTAGCGGGTTCGATTCCCGCCGCGGAACAAATGTTTGCATGATCTACAGATATTTGTTCCGGGTCTGGTGGTTTCTCTATATATTATAAGTATATATTTACAAAAAAAATTATATAAGTATTCTATCAGTTACCTGGTTTCCATAGTACAAGCGTTGCTTAGTTTGGGGCTAGATAGCGCTGTGTGAAATGTTCAGCAATATTTTTTTTCATAGCAATCGGTTTAACCGTTCCGGCGTGAAAGAGTAACAAACATCCATACATACAAACTTTCGCGTTTATAATATTAGTAGGATATACTAGCTGTTGCCAACGGCTTTGCACGCGTGGTTTGCCAATAAAAAGTAGCCTATGTATTAATCCAGGTCATGATCTACGTACACACCAAATTTCATCGCAATCGGTACGAAAGTGAAAGAGAACATACATCCATACATACAAACTTTTGCGTTTATAATATTAGTAAGATATTGAGGCTGAATAGCGCTGTGTGAAATGTCCAGTATTATTTATGAATGTTCTTGTCGCAGTAGTGCATGATAGCATCGTGGCGGTGTGTGTAAAGGACCGGGCGACACTGTTATTTAGTACCGGGCGGTAGCGGCCGATCGCCGGTAAATAGAGAAAACGACTAAAGCGATCACTACTGGGACGGTTTACTCGGACCCTTGAATAAATTTGCATGCGAGCCTGCGTTTTTGTAGTTGCTTTGCGGAAATGTTTGAACTTTCATGCTAATATTGGGTTTAAAGTATTTTTGTCCGATTGAGATGGGTTCGTGTGGAGACCACGCACTGGATAGCGCACGGCCCCCCACTAGATAGATTAAAACCGGCCAAGTGCGAGTGGGACTCGCGCACGAAGGGTTCCGAACCATTATCTATAAAAAGGGCAAAAAAATCACGTTTGTTGTATGTGTGCCCCTCTTAAATATTTATTTTATTTTAATTCAGTTATTTATTTTTAAAGTGAATATATAACTTGTTTTGTACACATTATTATATTATATATAGTTCGATTACCACTCACTCACTGATTGACTGATTCATTGACATCCTTGTTCTCCCAGATGCCCCCTCGTAGGGTAGAAATGTTTGGTAGGATCGTGTAGAGGGAGTTTTTTTTGACATAATTATGATTCTTTTGCCGTAAAATATTGAAAATTAATAAAACCGATCGACCAACCAATCGGCCAACTGATCGACCAACTGATTGACCAACTTTTCGACCAACCGATCTACCAACCGATCAGCAAACCGATCTACTAACCGATCGACCAACCGATCGACCAACCGATCAACCAACCGATCGACCAACCGATCGACCAACCGATCGACCAACTGATCGACCAACTGATTGACCAACCGATCGACCAACCGATCTACCAACCGATCGGCCAACCGATCGGCCAACCAATCGACCAACCGATCGAAAAACCGATCGAGCAACTGATCGACTAACTGATTGACCAACCGGTCTATCAACCATTCGGCTAACCGATCGACCAACCAATCTACCAACCGATCGACCAACCGATCGACTAACCGATCAACCAACCGATCGGCCAACCGATCGACCAACCGATCGACCAACCGATCGACCAACCGATCGACCAACCGATCGACCAACCGATCGAAAAACCGATCGACCAACCGATCGAAAACCTTCTTCGTCTTCTTCTTCATCTTCTTCTTCGTCTTCTTCTTCGTCCTTTTCCTCTTCCTCTTCCTCTTCCTCTTCCTCCTCTTCCTCCTCTTCCTCCTCTTCCTCCTCTTCCTCCTCTTCCTCCTCTTCCTCCTCTTCCTCCTCTTCCTCCTCTTCCTCCTCTTCCTCCTCTTCCTCCTCTTCCTCATCTTCCTCCTCTTCCTCCTCTTCCTCCTCTTCCTCCTCTTCCTCCTCTTCCTCATCTTCCTCCTCTTCCTCCTCTACCTCCTCTTCCTCCTCTTCCTCCTCTTCCTCCTCTTCCTCCTCTTCCTCCTCTTCCTCCTCTTCCTCCTCTTCCTCCTCTTCCTCCTCTTCCTCCTCTTCCTCCTCTTCCTCCTCTTCCTCCTCTTCCTCCTCTTCCTCCTCTTCCTCCTCTTCCTCCTCTTCCTCCTCTTCCTCCTCTTCCTCCTCTTCCTCCTCTTCCTCCTCTTCCTCCTCTTCCTCCTCTTCCTCCTCTTCCTCCTCTTCCTCCTCTTCCTCCTCTTCCTCCTCTTCGTCCTCTTCCTCCTCTTCCTCCTCTTCTTCCTCTTCTTCACCACTCACTGGCTCACTGACTCATTGACATGATTGTTCTCCCAGATGCCCAGGGAATGTTTCGTGTCGACGTTGTCGACTAACCGATCTACTAACCGATCGACCAACCGATCTACCAACCGATCGACCAACTGATTGACCAACCGATCGACCAACTGATCGACCAACTGATCGTCCAACTGATTGACCAACCGATCGACCAACCGATCTACCTACCGATCGGCCAACCGATCGACCAACCGATCGACCAACCGATCGACCAACCGATCGAAAAACCGATCGACCAACCGATCGACCAACTGATCGACCAACCGATCGACCAACCGATCGACCAACCGATCGACCAACCGATCGAAAAACCGATCGACCAACCGATCGACCAACTGATCGACCAACTGATTAACCAACCGATCGACCACCTGATCGACCAACTGATTGACCAACCGATCTAATTTTTATATTATATACAACTGGATTACCACTCACTGACTCACTGACTCATTGACATGATTGTTCTCCCAGATGCCCCCTCGTAGGGTGGGAATGTTTGGCGGCATAGTATAGAGGGAGTTCCGCTGAGTTGGAAATAAATCCTAAAGTCCCCCTTTTGTCCCCCAATTGCTCCCATCTACCTCGTATCTCGGAAAGTACAAGTCTTAGAGCATTTGTGCGAAAACTAATGTTGCTCAGGACATTTTTTTATATCCGAATCTAATACAAAAAAATTGTCTTTCATACAAAAAAAAATTATACCATACAAAATATTTTTGTGCAAATACCGTACACCGTATACCTAGTCAGGTCATAAGTATTGTCACACAGTAAAAACTTTTCTTTTAGAATGCTGGCCACAAAAAAGTTTATAGAATTCGAATTACGAAACGTTCATGAAAATAAAAATGTATACTTTATAGAATTTTACTCATTTTTAAATATGGAGTGGACGCTTAAAGAAGACCGTGTTGCAATTATTGCGTTGAATCGTTGCGGTTACGCGCCAATTCAAATTTTTGACATACTGAAAAATTTGAATATAACCAAAAGATTCGTTTATCGCACCATCAAACGATACAATGAAGACTCTAGTGTAGATGACAGTTCAAGAAGTGGTCGCCTTTGGTCTGTTAGGACTCCAGCAGTGATAAAAGCTGTGAAGGCGCGAATTCAAAGAAATCTCAAACGTAAGCAGAAACTGTTGGCCCTTCAGATGGGGTTAAGCAGAACCACGGTGAAAAGGGTGTTAAATGAAGACTTAGGGCTTCGGGCAAATCGAAGAAAAACAGGACATCGTTTGAATGCTCGTCTAATGAAACTGAGACTGAAGAGATGCCGCGCTTTGTTGAAGCGGTACGCGGGAAAAAAATATCGGGAAATTCTTTTTTCGGATGAAAAAAATTTTACCGTAGAAGAGAGCTACAACAAACAAAATGATAAGATGTACGCACACAGTAGTGAAGAAGCGAGCAATCGTATTCCACGTGTCCAACGCGGTCATTTTCCATCCTTGCTCATGGTATGGTTGGGAGTTTCTTATTGGGGCTTAACAGAGGTACATTTTTGTGAGAAAGGTGTAAAAACGAATGCAGTTGTGTATCAAAATATAGTCCTGACGAACCTTGTGGAACCTGTTTCTCATACCATGTTCAATAACAGGCACTGGGCATTCCAAAAAGATTAGGCGCCAGCTCATAGAGCGAAAAGCACACAAGACTGGCTGACGGCGCGTGAAATCGACTTCATCCGGCACGAAGACTGGCCCTCCTCCAGTCCAGATTTGAATCCGTTAGATTACAAGATATGGCAACACTTGGAGGAAAAGGCGTGCTCAAAGCCTCATCCCAATTTGGAGTCACTCAAGACATCCTTGATTAAGGCAGCCGCCGATATTGACATGGACCTCGTTCGTGCTGCGATAGACGACTGGCCGCGCAGATTGAAGGCGTTTATTCAAAATCACGGAGGTCATTTTGAATAAACTTTAGTGTCATAAGAATCTATGTTTTGTTAAGTTCATTTTGGTATATAAATGGTTACATAATGAATAAACTTGTTTCAATTATTTTATATTAAACATGTGACAGAATTTATGACCTGACTAGGTATTTCGTTTGCCGCAACTTTCTTAATGTTTTTGTAGGGAGCCAAACGGCTTGTGGGTACTATAAAATTTATTTTACTGTAATTATATTTATTGGTGGGGGGGCATGAGCTAACTAAATTTTTAAGTTTATTCGACATCCATCATCATCATTAGTTTGGAAGTCCAATTTTTTTTGGAGGGTTTTAAGGCAACTTGCTTAGTAAATTTTCATGTTAATGCGACATCCATCATCATCTTCATTTTGGATGTACAATTTTTTTTTATCTTTTTGAGTTTTTGCAGGGGCTTAAGGCAACTTGCTTAGTTAATTTTCATGTTTATGCGACATCCATCATCATCATAATTTTGAATATCCGATTTTTTTTTTAGATTTTGGAGATGCATAAGGCAACTTGCTAAGTAAATTTTAATGTTTATGCGACATCCATCATCAAAATCATTTTGGATGTACCTACAATTTTTTTTTTAGTTTTTGTAGGGGCATAAGGCAACTTGCTTAGTAAATTTTCATGTTGATGATTGCTTCTTCCACCTCGATATCGTCTTTGATTGCTTCTTTCACTTCGTTTTCGTCTTTGAATGCTTCTTTTACTTCTTCCACTTCGATATCCTCTTTGATTGCAACTTCCACTTCGATATCGTTTTTGACTGCTTCTTCCACTTCGATATCCTCTTTTATTGCTTTTTTAAAATTTAATATCCTATTCGATTGCTTCGTTAAATTCGATATCTTATTTGATAGATTCTTCCACTTTGATATCTTAGTTGATTGTTTTTTTCCGCTACGATATCCTCTCAAC
This sequence comes from Philereme vetulata, assembly GCA_918857605.2. NCBI lineage: Eukaryota > Metazoa > Arthropoda > Insecta > Lepidoptera > Geometridae > Philereme > Philereme vetulata. The sequence continues at coordinate 7,558,890 of OU975422.1, read as the reverse complement.
AAAATTATGATTTTTCCTAAAACAACTTTAATTGCTCGTATCTTCTAAATGGAAGCAGTTAGGCATAGTAAAGTTTACAAAATGGTAGTACAAATTTTTGGTGGAATCTTTTTTTTATTGTCATCATCGATCTTGATAGGTATCTTTTTTGATTTTTTCTTTCACTTCGGTATCTTCTTTGATCATGTTTTCTACTTCCGTATCCTCTTTGAATAGTTATTCCAATACGATATCGTCTTTGATTGCGTCTTCCACTTGGTTATTCTCTTTTATTGCTACTTCCACTTTGATATCGTCTTTGACTGCTTCGTCCACTTCGTTATCCTCTTTATTGCTTTTTTAAATTTTATATCCTATTTGATTGCTTCGTAAACTTTGATATATTCTTCCACTTCAATATCTTCGTTGATAGCTTCTTCCACTACGATATCCTCTCATCAAAATAATTATTTTTCTTAAAAAAACTTTAATTGCTTGTATCTCCTAAACGGAAGCAGTTAGGCATAGTAACGTTTACAAAGTGGTAGAACTAATTTTTGATGGAATCGTTTTTTATTGTCATCATCGACCTTGATATGTATCAGTTTTGATTACTTCTTTCACTACGGTATCCTCTTAGATTGCTTGTTCCACTTCGATATCGTCTTTGACTGCGTCTTCCACTTCGATGGCCTCTTTGATTACTTCTTCCATTTCGATACCGTCTTTAATTTCTGCTTCCACTTATCTTCTTTGATCGTGTTTTCTACTTCGGTATCCTGTTTGAATACTTATTCCAATACGATATCGTCTTTGATTGTGTCTTCCACTTGGATAGTCTCTTTTATTGCTACTTCCACATCGATATCGACTTTGACTGCTACGTCCACTTTGTTATTCTCTTATATTGTTTTTTTAAATTTAATATCCTATTCGATTGCTTTGTGAACTTCGATATCTTATTTGATATATTCTTCCACTTCGATATCTTCGTTGATAGCTTCTTCCACTACGATATCCTCTCAACAAAATTATGATTTTTCTTAAAAAAACTTTAATTGCTTGTATCTCCCAAACGGAAGTAAAGTTTACAAAATGGTAAAACCAATTTTTGGTGGAATCGTTTTTTATTATCATCATATTATCATCATACCTTGATAGGTATCCGTTTTGATTTCTTGTTTCACTTCGGTATCCTCTTTGATTGCTTCTTCCACTTCGATATCGTCTTTGATTGCTTTTTCCATTTAGATAACCTTTTTGATTGCTTCATCCACTTGGGTATCCTATTTGATCGCGTTTTCAACTTGGATATCCTTTTGGATTGCATCTTTCTCTTTGATATCCGTTTTGACTGCTATTTCCACTTGGATATTCTCTTTGAATGATTTTTCCATTTTGATATCTTCTTTGATGATTGCTTCTTCCACTTCGATATCCTCCTTGATTGCTTCTTCTACTTCGTTATCCTCTTTGTTTGCTTTTTTCATTTTGATATCTTCTTTGATGATTGCTTCTTCCACTTCGATATCCTCCTTGATTGCTTCTTCTACTTCGTTATCCTCTTTGTTTGCTTTTTCCATTTTGATATCTTCTTTGATGATTGCTTCTTCCACTTCGATATCCTCCTTGATTGCTTCTTCTACTTCGTTATCCTCTTTGTTTGCTTTTTCCATTTTGATATCTTCTTTGATGATTGCTTCTTCCACTTCGATATCCTCCTTGATTGCTTCTTCTACTTCGTTATCCTCTTTGTTTGCTTTTTCCATTTTGATATCTTCTTTGATGATTGCTTCTTCCACTTCGATATCCTCCTTGATTGCTTCTTCTACTTCGTTATCCTCTTTGTTTGCTTTTTCCATTTTGATATCTTCTTTGATGATTGCTTCTTCCACTTCGATATCCTCCTTGATTGCTTCTTCTACTTCGTTATCCTCTTTGTTTGCTTTTTCCATTTTGATATCTTCTTTGATGATTGCTTCTTCCACTTCGATATCCTCCTTGATTGCTTCTTCTACTTCGTTATCCTCTTTGTTTGCTATTTTCATTTTGATATCTTCTTTGATGGATTCTTCTACTTTGTTAACCTCTTTAATTGCTTTCTCATTTTCGATATCCTCTTTGATTGCATTTTTCTTCGATATCCTGTTTGGTTGCTTCTTTCACTTTGATATCCTCTTTGATTGCTTTTTCTACAAACAGAAAAACACGCGACGTCTAGTTATATTATATATAGCTCAATTACTACTCACTGACTCATTGACATGATTGTTCTCCCAGATGCCTCCTCGTAGGGTAGAAATGTTTGGTAGGATCGTATAGAGGGAGTTCCGTTGAGTTGGGAATAAATCCTAAAGCCTCCCTTTTGTCCCCCATTCGCTCTCATTCACCTCGTATCTCGGAAAGTACACATCTTAGAGCATTCGCGCCAAAACAAATGTTGCTCAGGACACTTTTTTATATCCGGATCTATGAAAAAAAATGGCCTTTCATACAAAAAAAAATTTGTCCCATACAAAATATTTTTGTGCAAATACCGTATATTTCGTTTGCCGTAACTTTCTTTTTGTTTTTGTAGGGAGCCAAACGGCTTGTGGATACTATACAATTTATTTTACTGTACTTTTATTTATTGGTGGAGGGGCATTATCTAAATTTTCAAGTTTATGCGATATCCATCATCATCATCATTTTGAGATGTCCCTTTTTTAGTTTTTGGAGGCAAAAGGATAAGGCAACTTCCTTAATAAATTTTCATGTTTATGCGACATCCATCATCATCATTTTGAGACGTCCCATGTTTTTTAAGATTTTGGAGGGGCATATGGCAACTTTCTTAGTAAATTTTCAAGTTTATGCGACATCTTCAAGGATCACTTTGAAACGTGTAATATTTTTTTTTTAGTTTTTGGAGGGGCGTAAGGCAACTTTCTTAGTAAATTTTCAAGTTTATGCGATATCTACAAGGATCACTTTAAAACGTCCAATATGTTTTTTTGTGTTTGGAGGGGCATAAGGCAACTTAGTAAATTTTCATGTTTATTTCATTGATTGATTCTTCTTTTTGACTGTTTTTTCCACTTGGATATTTTCTTTGAATGCTTTTTCCATTTTGATATCCTCTTTGATGACTGTTGCTTCCACTTTGATATCCTCCTTGATTGCTTCTCCTACTTCGATATCCTCTTTGTTTGCTTTTTCCATTTCGATATCCTCTTTGATTGCTTCTTCCACTTTGATATCCTGTTTTTACCGCTGTACATGATAATGTAGGTGACAATGCGGTGGATAGGGCAGTCTGCAAGAACTTTCTTACAATCCTGCAAGTATTCAAAATTACTGCCTTCTGCAATAAGCCAAAGGTATGTTTTGGGAGGTCCAAAAGTGAGAGGGATTGAAACAGTTGATTTGGGATGACGCCTGTAGAGGATAAAACTATTGGGACTATTGATACTTTTATTAACTAAATATTCTGTGAATATTTCAAGCGTTTACCTGTTGCCGTTATCAATATCGAGCACAAACGAGCAAAAAAATCACGTTTGTTGTATGTATAAAGGGGGCTCTTTAAATATTTATTTTATTCTGTTTTTAGTATTTGTTGTTATAGCGGCAATAAAAATACATCATCTGTGAAAATTTCAACTGTCTAACTATCACGGTTCATGACAGACAGACATACAGCGGAGTCTTAGTAATAGGGTCCCGTTTAACCCTTTGTATACGGAACCCTAAAAACGACCTGTTAAAGGTTGCTGGGAGCCGTTGGGTGCAGGCCGCACAAGATGGGTAGCTCTGGAAATCTATGGGCCCCTCCCATCTATGGGGGGGGGGGGGCTATGTTCAGTAGTGGACGTCCTAATGCTTATACGATGATAATGATGAATTCTGTTAAAAAGATACACGAAATTTTTGCAAAAATCTAAAAACGGTTACGGTACTATTTTTATGGTCCTACTAACACCTTCGAACATTAAGCTTACCCTTAGGACATATTAAAAACACAATTTTATAGCAGTTATTCTGTATAGCCCAGGTTTTAGAACCTGCCTACAAAGTAGATAAAAACTTCAGTGATTCATTTTGAACTGAATTCCACAGAGGTAAGGTTCAGTTTGGTTTGCGATATGTTAAGATAATCTGCCGAACAGTTTACAAATTAAAGACTCCTAATGGGGCATTTAAAAAATCTTTGATTGTAGCGGGAAAGGTTAGAGTGGATACGTAAAGATCGTACGTAGATTTTTAACAGTCAAAGTTGATTTTAGTAAAATAACCATAAAACAGTACTTACCTACAGTGAAACACTAGTCTGAAACAATATCTATACAATCAAGGCCAGGCAGCGAGAAATTCGGTCGAAGATCTGTAGTAGCGCAAATCTAGACTATATTCTTCTTCTTCGAGTCAATGATTCACTTCTCAATCACAATAAGGTAGAATAAAATTTGACACTTCTATTGCGTTGTCAGTGGCTAGGTTTCAGTCGTCCTTTGTGCAGGTGGTAGAGCACATAATAGGACAGATAAGCATGTGGGCCATGCATTGAATGGGATCCCCGTAGTCGCAGCCAGTTAATGTAGACTATACCTAGTCAGGTCATAAGTATTGTCACACAGTAAAAACTTTTCTTTTAGAATCCTGGCCACAAAAAAGTTTATAGAATTCGAATTTCGAATTGTTCATGAAAACAAAAATGTATACTTTTTAGAATTTTACTCATTTTTAAATATGGAGTGGACGCTTAAAGAAGACCGTGTTGCAGTTATTGCGTCGCATCCTTACGGTTACGCGCCAATTCAAATTTTTGAGATACTGAAAAATTTTAATATAACCAAAAGATTCGTTTATCGCACCATCAAACGATACAATGAAGACTCTAGTGTAGATGACAGGTCAAGAAGTGGTCGCCCTCGGTCTGTTAGGACTCCAGCAGTGATAAAAGCCATTGTGAAGGCGCGAATTCAAAGAAATCCCAAACGTAAGCAGAAACTGTTGGCCCTTCAGATGGGGTTAAGCAGAGCCACGGTGAAAAGGATGTTAAATGAAGACTTAGGGCTTTGGGCATATCAAAGAAAAACAGGACATCGTTTGAATGCTCGTCTAATAGACCTGAGACTGAAGAGATGCCGCGCTTTGTTGAAGCGTTACGCGGGAAAAAAATATCGAGAAATTCTTTTTTCGGATGAAAAAATTTTTACCGTAGAAGAGAGCTACAACAAACAAAATGATAAGGTGTACGCACACAGTAGTGAAGAAGCGAGCAACCGTATTCCGCGTGTCCAACTAGATCATTTTCCATCCTCGCTCATGGTATGGTTGGGAGTTTCTTATTGGGGCTTAACAGAGGTACATTTTTGTGAGAAAGGTGTAAAAACGAATGCAGTTGTGTATCAAAATACAGTCCTGATGAACCTTGTGGAACTTGTTTCTCATACCATGTTCAATAACAGGCATTGGGTATTCCAATAAGATTCGGCGCCAGCTCATAGAGCGAAGAGCACACAAGACTGGCTAGCGGCGCGTGAAATCGACTTCATCCGGCACGAAGACTGGCCCTCCTCCAGTCCAGATTTGAATCCGTTAGATTACAAGATATGGCAACACTTGAAGGAAAAGGCGTGCTCAAAGCCTCATCCCAATTTGGAGTCACTCAAGACATCCTTGATTAAGGCAGCCGCCGATATTGACATGGACCTCGTTCGTGCTGCGATAGACGACTGGCCGCGCAGATTGAAGGCCTGTATTCAAAATCACGGAGGTCATTTTGAATAACTTAAGTGTCATAAGGATCTATGTTTCGTTAAGGTCATTTTGGTATATATGTAAATGGTTACATAATCAATAAACTTGTTTCAATTATTTTATATTAAACATGTGACAGAATTTATGACCTGACTAGGTAAAATCAAGACAGAACGCGGACAGAATTATTTATTCATAATTTTTATTACTTTAGAATTTATAATACTAGTGGTTCGCCCCGAACGGAGATCTCGCGAGTCTCCCAAAACACAAAAAAATATACTTAGGGCGACTCGCGCAACGATGCCTAAACGTATTTAGTGGCGAAATATGACTTAAAGAGTTGTCAAATTATACAAATACGTAAAGATTAAACAAGTTTAGTAGCTAAATTCGTTTAGAGATCGTTGTGCAAGACGGCCTTATTCTTTGACTAATAAAATAGTGCCACGAAATATAACCAAATAACTTGACCCACGGTTTCATTCAAATTACAGGTAACGGGAGTTCATGTTATGAATATATGAATAGGTTCCTCTTTTTTGAGGTACAAATTACAGTTATTTTGGATTTCATACATTTGCCTATATTTTTATTACTAAAGCTACAAGCTACATACCAAATTTCAGAACTGTGGGGTTACTGGTGTACCCTTTGAATTTTGTCAAAGTTTAGTTTTTATCATAGCTAATAACTCAAAAACTATAAAGAAAATTTACGAAAAATAAAAACAGAGTCTAAATGTACTAATGAGTACCTTTCATTTGACGTCACACTTGACCTGGTAGATTCATTTTAATATTTTTTACCCCTCTTGAACCCCAATATCTCAACAACCCCTCCACATTTTTAGCTTATTTAGTCACACCAAAGTTATGCCACCATTTCCTGCCTATGTATTAAATTTCACGATGATCGCATCAACGCTCCGAAAGTTATCCTCGGACAAACAAACATACATACATACATACATACAACGCTGATTTGCCCTAGTTGATTAGATATCGCTTCGCTCGTTCAATTAAAATGGAAGTGTGGGTGAATTGTATTCAAATAATTTTCAGGCAAAAAGTCATCATCATTATCATTATTTTCATAGTAATATGTACATACGTACATGTATAATATATGTGTAGATATATTGATGTCTGAAGACAAAAGTCTTTGACCACTTATGAAATATGGGACAGAAACTTCTGTCCCATATTTCATAGTGGTCTCTCACTTTGGGTCCCAACAGAAACGTGGTCTCTAACTTAGTGCTTTGTGTTAATTTTCGAGATGGAATCAGAAATGAGTAGATCCGTAGACAAACCAAGGTCACAGAAATAGCCAACAATTTATTAGCAAACTAAAGTGGCAGTGGGCTGGGCACATAGTTCCAAGAACTGACGGCCGTTGAGACAAAAATGTTCTAGACGCGCGGAGTAGAACGGCCCCCCACTAGATCTAAAGACCGTAGATGCAGGCCGCACAAGATCGGACGCTCTGGAAATCTATGATGGAGGCGTATGTTCACCAGTGTACGCCCTGTGACAGTTTTGATGATGATGATGTATATGAGAAAAGGACTAGGCAACCTAATTATTATGGTATGTCAATACTATTCTCTACGGTCGGTCCAGTAGGATTTTAGATCTGGGATCTTTCAGGAAGGACACGACGCGATCCCATCTGTGCTTATTTGCTTGCGTTTTGCTCTAACAAATGTAGGTAATTAATTGTGTTCTACCTGTTGTTATGGAAAGGTAAAAAAAATATTCTTTACAAAGATTTTCTTTCTATTTTGTTAGAGCTTTTAAATCTATCCATACTAATATCCATACTATCCATATCCATCCATACTTCCATACATTTTAAACGCACGAAAGTAACTTTGTTTGTTAATTTTTCACGACTGGGGAAGGACATAGGCTATTTTTGTCTCTAAAAATAATCTTGAAAGGGTGAAATAGGGGTTGAAAGTGTGTATGGACAATCCATAATTCCCTAACTTAGGTTATGCAGTAGCGTCTGCGCAAAAAGGTAATGACAATTTAATTAACAATTTTATTGACGTAATAAAGCTATCCACATATCATCGACAATTGGGTATTACGCACCACACGCTTCACGCGATCTTTTCTACCCCATACTTGCAAGATGTGGAATGAGCTACCATCTGAGGTTTTCCCATTAGGCTACGACATGGCACGCTTAAAGAGAAATGTAAAGAGGTTTCTACAGTGTAGGGAACGCATCGACAATACCCCGGGTGTTGCCGGTGTCAATAGGCGACGGTGACCGCTTACCATCAGGTGGGCCGTAAGCCTGTTTCCCCACAAATAACATAAAAAAAAACAAACCACGCGTGCGAAACCGCGAGCGGGTCAGCTAGTTACCTATAATATAACGAAGTAATTGCTTATACCCGGAGCGTAGCTCGCTAGATGGATAGAAGACCATAATTATATGATGGTTGCTGTTGGGTGCAGGTAAGGTTACAGGATGAAAAAATCAAAAGTCTGGAGAAAAGGCGTGATTTCCATTGAAAAATCCTGAGATAATATACAGTTTGAGAATTTTCTCTCAAACGTACTTTACAATTTAAAAAAGTCGTAATATTATCGTTTTTATACCCTGCGGATCTCGCTAGCAATAGTTAAAGAAAACACCTTATTTAAAAAAAAGGTAACTTCACATATTACGTATGAGAAAACTGATTAAGTACCACAATTAAAATCTTAATATTAAATCTTATCATACTTATTTATCCAAGTGGATAAATAAGTATTGATTTTAATTGTGCAATTATTACGAAAGGAAGATTATTTGTAGTTTGCTTAACTTTTTATTAAAAAGATCTCTAAAATGTAAGCTGTATTTTATTGAAAATAAAAAAAATTGAGATTTTATGAGATATGCAAAATCCAGCCGCAATCCTGAGAAGAGGCCAAAAATCATTAAATCTCGGGACAAATCCTGAGATATGGTAACTCTAGGTGCAGGCCGCACAAAATCGTACTATTGTCATATCGTATCGTATCTATAAACTATAGATGAGGCATATATTTAGCTGGCCGTCCATACCAATATTAAAAATTTGAAAGTAATTCTGTCTGTATGTTACGTTTTCACGACTGAACGGCTGGGCCGATTTCAATGAAATTTGGTATACAGATAGACTAGTGGTTCGCCCCAAACTGAGAAATCACGAGTCTCCCATAAAAACAAATATATATTATTTGTAATCTTTCATTAACAAAATAGTGGCACGAAATACATAACCAAATTACTTGACCTACAGACTACAGTTTCATTCAAATTACAGGTATCGGGAGTTCATGTTAATCGATTCCTTTGCTTTGGGATACAAATTGGAGTTATTCTGGATTTCAGACTTTTGCCTATATTTGTGTCACCAAAGTTACACGCATACCTCAGCACTGTGGGGTCACTGGTGTACCCTGTGAATTTTGTCAAAATTTAGTTTTTGTTATGGCTAACTCAAAAACTACAAAGACTTTAAAAATAAAAACGGAGTCGAAATGTACTCACAAAGAGCTTTTATTAGACGTGCCACTTGGCCGGATAGTCTCATTTTGTTTTTTTAGCCCTCTTGAACCCCAATATCTCAACAACCCCCCCACATTTTTAGCTTATTTAGTCACACCAAAATTGTGCCACCACTACCTACCTATATACTAAATTTCACGATGATCGGATAAACACTTCGAAAGTTATCCTCGGACAAACAAACATACTACATACATACAACGCCGATTTGCCCAAGTTAATTTAGAGATCTCGCTTCGCTTGATCAATTATGGCCGGGATTGAGACAAAGGGAACTTTTTACCCAACTGCGTAGAAGAAGGGTAATGTTTTGATTGACAAACTAGGTGTGTGAAGCCGCTGGCGGGTCAGCTAGTTAGAATATAGTTCTAACAAACGGATTGAGAAGTTTATGAAGGGATTGAGGTATATGAGGCTTTACACCTGTATGCGTCAAGTTGATGGACGCAAGGCAAGTACATCGTAGGGCACGTTTCTATGGTGCGTGTCTTATGAGCATTACTTTGTTATAGGCGATGGTTACCACTTAACATCAGGAGGTGATGCATGCTCCAATAATAGGTAACATACAAAAGAAAAAAAATGTTGAGCATCTTATTATCATCTAGGTACTAACTCCTGACTTAGAACGTATCCTCCATCGGTACCCACGAGACGCGGTGCACACAAGAGGAAGACCGAAAAGACGATGGTGCGACGACTTGGTAGAGGTTGCGGGCGACACCCAACTCGCTCAACATCGCCGTGCATGGTATTGCATGGAGGACGCCTTCACTCACTTCTTGCGCGCCATTTCCCTTTTTTATGTTTGTATCGCATTTGTTCCTGTGTGGTAAATAATTGTAATAAATTGTAAAAATGTCAAGTATTAGTACAGAAGATTAACAATTGATAGATTTAACCCCGCCAGAAATACTAAATGCAGCACAAAATGCAAATGAAATCCTAATACCCGCAAAAACTAGATCAAAGTACTTAGCTGCTTACGATAGTTTCATACAATGGGAAAGCAACAAAAAAACCCAGTCATTTTCTGAAAATGTGTTTTGGCGTATTTTTCTGAACTCTCCAATACATACAAACCCAGCTCCCTGTGGTGCATCTATTCCATGTTAAGAAACATGGTTAAGCTCAAACATTGTGTTGATATCAAAACGTACCTACTGCAACCCACAACCATGTACATCTCGTAGCATGAGTTATTTGCTGCCGTCTCCTTCCAGTAATTTGTATGATTTACCTTAGTCGCCGACATTTACACAAGAAGTAAATGAAGATACTAAAGAGGCAAGTAGGTACCAATGTAACACAAACTGTGAAATCGCCATCAAAAACAATCCAATATCGTTTTGAAAATTGTACATTCACCAATTGTTTTAATAATTAAACGATTTTTGCAATACATGATTGTTTTTTACTCGCAAGTGTGTTAAAAAAGTGCGTATGAAACTCGTAAGCAACTAGCTCACTATACACTCGTCTGATTTACGCCCTCGCCTACGGCTCGGGTTGCAAACCACAGCCTCGTGTATAATGAGCAACTTAGTTCACTTGTATCATAATATACTATTATTTAACGCCTGACTTCGCCCATGCTGAAGTACTCACTACACCACTTCAAATAAGCGGCTTTCAAAGGTCCGACCACAATCCGAGTCCTCGAGCGTAGCTCGAGTAGAGAGAGAAGAATAAAGTTCTTGTTTTTTTTACATACATAAACTTACCTAAACCCAAGTAAAAAGTAGTAGGTATTACTTAATAATTATAACGTGGTAAGTGTAGATATTAGTCACTGTTGGTAAGTACCTACATAGATACCCACCTTCGTACTTAATCATGGTTAAGTATACCTACCTACCGTGCCTGGAGTTTAAACTAAGGCACGCAAAGGCCACCGATCTCAACATACTGCCAAATAAAGAAGAAACACACGAGCCCAGCATAGCTCGTAGAGATGTGGGTCCGGCACTTCAATTCGGAGTCCGAAAATACTATTGACGCCGCGTTTATGAATAGTGAAGATTTCGTCAGGAAGTTGGAAAATAAAGGTGCAGTTTTTAACCAACTTTATCATTTTCAGTCCCAGTTTTCAGAACATCGGCTTTTTACCCGACTGGTTTATGTTTTTCACCGCTATCTACGAGTACCAATACCTATGTAAGTTATGTTTAATCTTTATTACCTCATTGATTTCGTTTCAATTCAATGGCTACTCCGAAAACTCGTTTAATTGGGTACCGATTTTAAGGGATAAATTTAAACTTTTAAAATTCTTCACGAAGTTAGAAGCAGAAGGTTAATTTTATCAAGGAATTTCCATATTTTCCACCCTTTCGTTTGAAAGCTATAGGTACATCTAACTTAAACTCGAAAAATAATTAATGAGGATCAGTAATGTTATAGAAAATTCAATAGAACTAGTATCCACGTTATTCTTTAAGACATATAAATGATATATCTTTTTGAATTATCAAAATCGGACCATTATTTACGAAGATATTAGGTAGTAAACTTATGCCGTTCCTCCCGCTAAAAGTCAATGTACGCGGGTGCGTGTGACGTCACTACGACGGAACCGAGCGCAAGCGGCACTCTTAGGGCGTAGAAGCCACGCGTTTGTTCAATTCATTTGTCAATTTGTTTACTTATAAAGTTGTTAGAGTATAAGTGAGTGTGTAAAAAACGTACATAATATGAGTACCTACTAATAAAATAGAACCTGGTTTTGTGCAAGCTTAATCAGATAACCTTCCAAAAGTGGATTCTTTCAGTATTTGATTACCTAGGTAATCATTCTAAGTTCACGAGCGCTGAAATCCGTGGTTGGAAACTACAAGGGCAAGGGTGCTGCTTATTTATCTACGTACATAGGTGCTTATTAGTAATCTTTAGGTCTACGCTATTAGTTGTAGGTAAAGTACCTACAATGTTAAGTATAGGTATATTAGGGATGTATTCAGAACGTTTGAGGTAAGTGTAAAAAGAATTAATGTAAACTTAAACTTTTTAAACTTATGAATCTTTATTCATAGTTATAGCTTTATTCGTGTTCTTAGTATCTTGATATCAACGAACGTTGTTTTTGTTGTTGCAAATATTTTCGCGGATGACTTTTTAACCAACTTTCGCTTTAAACAGTACATGGTTCTCTGTACTTACTGATCATTCTCATTATTATTACTACCTCGGCCATTGTTACAAATCATTAATTCGGTATGTACTTACTTTGGATGGGTTGAATATAAATAACTAGTGGTTCGCCCCGAACTGAGATCTCGCGAGTCTCCCATAAAAACAAAACAATATTATTCGTAATCTTTGACTATCGAAATAGTGCCACGAAATGCATAACCACCGTACTTGATTTACAGTTTCATTCATATTACAGGTAACGGGAGTTCATGTTATTTGGTTATACTTTTTTGGAGTAGAAATTGCAGTTATTCTGGATTTCAGACTTTTGCCTATATTTGTGTAACTAAAGATACACTCATACAAAATTTCAGCACTGTGGGGTCACTGGTGTACCCTGTGAATTTTGTCAAAGTTCAGTTCATATTATGGCTAATAACTTAAAAACTACAAAGTTTAAACTAAAAATAAAGACGGGGTCGAAATGTACACACAAATACCTTTTATTAAACGTGCCATTTGACCGGAGTCCCATTTTGTTTTTTTTTTACCTCCCTTGAACCCCAATATCTCAACAACCCCCCTAACATTTTTAGCTCATGGAATCACACCAAAATTGTGCCATCACTACCTACCTATATACCAAAGGAGAACGGGCATCCTGGTCTACAGTCCAATAAAAATGAGCAGCACATTTTCGAATTGGCATACAATAGTACATCAAAATATACTATTGGAACTTTCCCCAAAAGTCTGTCCGTTTTGAGTTACAGCCATGCAAACACCAGCATTTTTTGTTTTAAAGAACATAAAATAACGGTTTCACGATTACTATATCCATACATAAAGGCTCCTATACAATGCAGTAGCAAGAGCGAGAAGGGAGAAGAGCGATGTAAGGGCCGTGGGGAGAGGGATGCGTACGCGGGGGAGGGGAACGGTTGTGTACGCGCCGCGCCGGACGGCTACAATAATCAGTCGCATCGCATCAAGTGAGTGGCTACGTCACGTCTTGTTACGATAGTGCTGTGTTTGAACTTCTTTCTCTGTTTTTACTGACCCTGGCTTGCTTTTGGACCCTGTTTCTTTCCCTAATGTGTTAACTTTGGCTCGACTTATTGACTTTTGAACTGCCTACCGATAATGGAAGTTTTTCGAAACTGTGTGATGTGTCGTCGAGGACTTTACCGCGGACGGTACCAGCAGCATATCTTGGCTGATAACCTGCAAAGGGAACGACCAGAATTCGCCGCGTTTATACAACAACATGCTGTGTTGGAGGTTAGTTACCTTTTATTTTTATTATATTGAGTAGTTAGGCATAGGATTTATTTATTTTAAGTATTAATTGTTATTATTTTCAGGTGGTGTTCGACAGTACTCGAAGCTTGTGTCACCGATGTTGGCAGAGGACTGAGCGTGATCATAGACCTGCACAGCAAGCGGCGCGAGCGCCTGGTACATTGCACTCTCAAGAATACACGAGGGCACCGAACACTTCGGTGCATTGTATTTACAACAACTGTGCTAATATTACCCGTAATCATATACCAAACGCGATAAGAATTAATGTATTTTGTGAGAGCAAGCTTTTTATTCCTGATAGCGCTAGGGTGTGTACAGAACACTTACAAAATAATGAATGGAGCAACCTGCCGCAAATGTGTAATGTGACACATGATTTTAATGACGCTCAGTTTACATCGCTCTGTGACTTGATGAGAATGGCTGCTAACAACCAGCCCAGAATCGACTTCGAAAACAGAGGCACCTTGTCTAATGAAGAGATGCACTTATGGACTGGGCGCACTTACGATCAGTTCGAAGCTATATTAGAACAAACTCCGTCACTAAGTGAACGTTGTAACCAGCCTAGAACTGCATTAGGCATCTATTTAACAAAACTTAGAACTGGAGACTCTGATGAGAGACTGGCAACGTTATTTCATATGTCTCGTCGAAAACTAGAACGTTTTTTGCCTATAGTTCGAGAATGTCTGAGCAACGATTACGTTGTGCTGCATCTAGCTGTGGACCACATTACCAGAAATTATATCCTTCAAAGAAACTTAACAATTCCAAGGGCTTTATTTGGAAACGATGAAAACATCAAAGCCATAATTATATGTGACGGTACATATATATATATTAACAAAAGCTCCAACTTTTTGTTTCAACGGCTGTCATACAGCTTACACAAATATCAAAACTTGTTGAAGCCGTTTTTAATGGTATTCACGGACGGCTATATATTAGATGTCAAAGGGCCATTTGCCGCTACCAGAACCGATGCCCAGATCATGAGTGAAATAATGAATAACGAAGATGAGCCGCTGCATTGGTTACTCGAACGTAATGATGCGTTTATCCTAGACAGAGGATTTAGAGATAGTTTGCAGGATATAGAAGCTTGTGGCTACGAACATCATGTGCCACCAACTAAAGACAGAAGAGAAAATCAACTCACTACAGAACAAGCTAATCAGTCTCGTTTGGTCACCATGTGCCGATGGGTGGTGGAAGTAGTAAATGGGAGATTTAAGCGAGATTTTAAACTTTTGCGTCAAAACTATTTTAATAAAACGTTGCCAAAAATGTTTGTTGACTTCAAAATAGCTGCAGCCATTCTAAACCACTTCCACGCCCCCATCGAAGATAGTTCACACGCAGCAGCCTTTTTGAATTCAATAAGAGCTAAAATACACATACCAAACACATTGCACAATTATGTGGAAGCAAAGAGATTTAATTATAGGAGAGCAGACTTCATGCGAATCGAAGCAAATGAAATAGAAAACTTCCCAAGGCTTAGTGAAGAACAAGTCATACATTTTGCCTTGGGAACTTAGCAGTTAAAGCTCGCTCGATCATATTGTAGCGAGCACTTACAAAATGGTCTTTATATAATCGAGACGTATAGAGATAACGCTCTAGAAGACTTGGCACAATATGATATCAACGAAGAGGCTTGGCTATTACGTGGACGTATACAGTCTCGACATGTCCGAGCCAGGAAATATTTTTGTTATATATTAATCAATAATATTAATAACAATATTACACAATATTATTGTACCTGCTTGACAGGGCGACGTACTATAGGTACTTGTGCCCATGTACTGTCAATTATATGGTACGTAGGTTATGCCCGTCATGAAGGGTTCAATGAACCTGCATTGTTCCTTAACAGTATTCTCATCGATGATGATGATGATGATAATGTTTAATAACATATTGTTTTGATTTTTTAAGAAGATGTTGTTTTTATTTGTATTACTACTTAACTAACTTAAATAAAATCATTACATTACACAAAATGTTTTTAATTACCACGATATTCAATGTTTGGCACTAAATATTATCAGATTCAATTTTTAGTAGAACTCAGATCGGACAATACTTAGAGAAATGCGACTTTCTACATATGAAAATACATAGAATTACCTTTATATTGACATAATATGTCAATATAAAGGTAATTCTATGTCATTCTAGTCATATTATGACTCATTTTTATTGCAAGGTAGACCAGCTTCCATACACTTATGCCCGTTCTCCTTTCACGATGATCGGATAAATGCTTTGAATGTTATCCTCGGACAAACAAACATACATACAACGCCGATTTGCCCAAGTTGATTTGGAGATCTCGCTTCGCTCGATTTCAGCTTTACATCAGTTCAGCTTTACATGTTTGTACAGTAAAAGCAATGTAATAACGCCTGAACATAGAATAAAAAGTAAGGCCTATTGCTGCACATTTACATGTGATGAAAAAGAGGAGACGGTTTTGAACGTGGAATGTCTAGACTGTGCTGCTTTTTTATCATCTCTTTTTACAACAGAATACCATTTTTTACGAAGTTTTAGGTCTTATGGCACGTTAAAAAATAGTTTTTCTGGTGTTTTAATAGAAGTGTTTGTATATTTTGACACTATACAATATTTATACATAGTTAAAAAGGTGAATTAGACACAAATCAGACCCTTAGTTTCATTTAAAGTCACAACTAACCAAACGAAAGACTACGCGCTCTATGGCTGCCAACGGCTAACTGGCGGCGACCGTCCCAGTGACGTCACAGAACCGCGGCGGCCGTTCAGTGAACTTCGCTAATAATTTGGTCATAACTTCGTAAATTTTTGTCGTAGAACAAACATTTTTGCTTATGTTAAAGATTTCTTAGCTTTGTAAATCTGCATTCTCAACTAAAAACGTTATGGATCCTCATTGTGTTTTTCGGGGTGGATGAGTCCAAACTGTCGAAGTTATAGAATAAGTAATATATTCGGTGAAGGGTTTACAATCAAGGAATAGCTTAAATAGCCCAGCAGATAAAGGTCAAAACAGATACTCCAAAATTTCGTTAACTTTGCGACTTTTCGGAGGGAATAGATGAACTTTTAAAGCCATAGTCTCTTAGACGAAGGGTTTAAAATCAAGGAACAACTTAAATAGCCTCCTTTAACAGCTACCTACTCCGAAAACTCGTTAAGTTACCGACTCTTCGGAGTAGATAAATGAACTTTCAAAGCCATAGTCTCTTCGGCGAAGGGTTTTAAATCAAGGAATAGCTGAAATAGTCGAGCGGGTAAAGGTGCTTCGTGAGTCGCCGCGCGTAATTAGTGTTAGAACTAATTAAACTAAATAATTGTTTGTGGTAGTTACGCTGAAATTGGCTTAGTTACTTTAATCGCTAGTAAGTTCTTATGGGAAGTTGCAGTTCCAATTGGGATGGGCTGCATTCGGCAAGCTAGACGACATCCTTAAGTCGCCTTAAAACTCCACAGTGTCTGAAGACCCGCTTATTCTACCAATGTGTTCTGCCCACCATGACCTACGGTGCCGAGACATGGACGCTCACGCAGGAGGCTGTGTACAGGTTAAGAGTTGCACAGAGAGCCATGGAGCGTACCACGCTCGGCATCAGACTGTTCGATCGAGTTCCAAACGTCGAGATTCGTAGACGAACGAAGGCAGTGGCGTAGCTAGGTAACCAAAGGCCCTGGGGCAAAAAATAAACTAGGGCCCCAACTAAACTATTTAAAATCGTTTGTTGCGTATTTGTCGTGTTCCGAATTCGACGTAGGTACTCCAGATTTGTCGTCATACAGTCGACTCCATAATAAAATTAAAAACCAAATAGAAATTGTAACTTACCTACTCCTGGAATCTGATTTATTTATATTCCGAAAGTGGAAGAATATTTCACTAGTTCAACTTATAGTTTGCAAGTCAGAGTCCGAGGTGACCCCTGAACTTGGGGGCCCCGAGGCACTGCCCCGTTTATCCCTCCGGTAGCTACGCCACTGAACGATGGTGCATGATGTTGGCATTCGAGTTATGGAACTCAAATGGTCTTCGGCAGGACACTTGTCTAGACGTGGAGATGACAGATGGAGCAGGGCAGTAACTGAATGGTGGCCGAGAAGCGGGTATACCGAGACGATATCGTAAAGGTCGCGGGCCGTCAGTGGGTGAGACTAGCGCAGGATCTTGGTGGATGGCACAAACTTAGGGAGGCCTATACCCAACAATGGGTGAAGTCAGGCTGTGGATGATGATGATGAAGTTCTTATGTGCATTTGGGCCGCTCGAAGGCCTCCGAATAACGACTGTTTGGTAGGTACTTACTTAAAATCCTAACAATTAATATATATAAAGGTGGTCTGGAAGAGATTGCTTTTAGCGATAAGACCGGCCAATTTGTAGTTGTTAGTGTTGGTTTTATTGTTATTTTTGTCTCCTAAGTTGCTAAGTATCCTTTAATGTAAGGTAAGGTACAATAATCTTAGATCATATTGCTTAAAGGAATAAGTACCTATCAGTCTAGAACTCAAGGTTAAAATTTGTATAATGTGAAAATATGTAAGTTTATCTAAAAAAAGAGTTTTCATTCATTTTTTAATTCAACAAAATTAAAAAACACAGATAGCTGACGTGGCTCTGACATACGCAAAATTGAGGTGAGACTGGGCAGGACACGTTTGTCGTATGCCAGAGGAACTATGGGCGAAAGCCACTACGGAATGGGTTCCAAACGGGCGCCGAGCGGCGGTCTCGTGGTAGACCCAGGCGGATATGGAGGGATGAACTGGATGCATTCCAGAAAGAGTGGCCCCAATTAGCCAATAACCGGGAATCGTGGAAGGAGGGAAGGGAGGCCTTTGCCCTGCAGTGGGACTCTACGGGCTGATAATAATAATTAATTAAACAAGTAGGTAGAAGACGGTCTACTCTAAAAATTAACTCGCTCTACTTCCTTACATCAAAGCAAAATGTTCTTTATTCACCGCGATCACAAGGCTTATTTTTAATTGTCTTACTGTAATGTAGACGCGCACACATTAAATATTATATATTGCTGAACATTTCACACAGTGCTATCTAGCTACAGTGCTATTCTTCTACTACAAACAGAATTAATCTGCTGAATGATGTTAGTGTTTGTTATAAAAATTGCTGTGACCATTATCTAATCCTGTTGTAGATTATTTTAAAAAATATTTCAATTAGATTTTTTAAATTTGTTCCTATAGAAATTTCAATCCCCTTTTACTCCTGGAACCCTACCGTTTTTCGGGATAAAAATAATCAATGTATTAGGAATTATATCAAGTTTCATCAAAATCCATCCAGTAGTTCAGCGTGATACGCGTACAAAGGGGCAGACAGACAAATATAAAAATACAATTTTCAAAAAATATTTAATGTCTCTGACTCAGTTTTAATATTTATGTATAGATTAAAAACAATTTCTTTGGTGTAAATAAGATATTAAGTTTCGATTAACTTCTGCCAACATTTTTAGCCCTTCCCCGATAGAATTAAGCCCCTGGGCGATGGCACTCGTGTTCTTGGAGTCTCGCTCCATTTGCATCTCAACCATCACAGTTACATCCTCCAGAAAATCTGAGTTTCGGCGATCTAGCTGCAGCCGCTTTTCTTCTACCCTCAGATATCTGGCTGCTGGTGTTGACGACCCTCTGCGGCGGCGTCGTGAAGCTGGAACAGTAGTACATTGTTATACAAGCGAAAGCGGGCGAAGACGCTAAGAGTTTGAGGGTGTTATTTATCGCTTACACCCGAATGTAACACTTATCTTTTCATCACTAAGGCACTTGTCTCACCGCCGGCGAGTAAGCGATTAGCTATCAACTATTTTCTCTCTCAAGAAACGAACAAAAGATATAGATACCGTGTCAGTAAAAGTGTAGTTGATCGCTGGCCGTACACACTGCCGCCGCCGGCGAGAACTCGCGCGCAATGCTCGCATGCTCGCTTGGCGGTCAGAACACACGCCGCGAGAGGATGAGTATCGCCCGCCGAACTCGCTCACTCGCCCAGCGAGACCACTATAAGAACTGCACACTCGCTTCTCGCTGCTCGCCAACTCGTTTCTAGTTTCTAGCTCTACTCGCTTCTCGCTCATCGCCGGCGGTGAGTGACAAGTGCCTTACGCGAGGAAATTAAGTCTTTATAACAGCATGTTGCTAAAAAGGAAATTTGCGTTCTCGGTACCCATTGTTTTTTTTTACTACTAAACTTTCAGTTTTTTACAAGATACATTTTGGTGAATGTGCGCCAGATCTTCATGACCTTATCCCTCATTCCCCCTTCCACCACCGGACAAGCAGACGAACCGAGAAGTACCCATACCTGGTCGGCATACCACCTTGCCGTACCAAACGATTTGCTTCAACTTTTCTTGTTAGCACAAGTGAGGAGTGGAACTCACTTCCGGCGTATGTTTTTCCAAACCAGTATAATCTTGGAGTCTTCAAGTCCAGAGTGAATAGGTTCTTTCTAGGCAAGCTTGCTCCATCTTCGATAACACCTTTACTTACCATCAGGTGAGGTAGTGGTCAAGCGCTTGGCTATCATCAATAAAAAAAAATATGGCCTGTTTTATTTTAAATAGAAATAAGGATTCATTATGGAGGTTTTATTTCTTAATAGCATATTATGATTGTGGCTTTTCATTTTGAATAGAAATAAGGATTTGTAATGGAGGTTATATTTCATTTTAGGATTTATGAATCAGTACATTGTTATACAAGGGCCGTAAGTGATCAATTACACCCGAGATATTTTGGCGTACTACGCACGAGCGAACGAATGCGAGCGAAGACGCTAAGAGTTTGAGTGTTATTGATCGCTTACACTAGAGTATAACAACACATAACTTTTTATCATGAATGCGACCAAATTAATCGTCTTTTCGTATGTATTAGTGGCTAAAAGGTGTTCCTTGTTTGATTTTATTCCATAATCTTTTTCCTAACCGTTATGTGGTCTGTTCCATTTAAAAATTTGATATTATCATGGTGATTTTATTTCATTGAAACTTATTATGAATAACTTCCGCCCGCGGCTTCGCACGCGTTGTTAGTCAACAAAAAGTAGCCTATGTGTTAATTCAGGTGTGTTAATCTACGTATGTACCAAATTTCATCGAAATCTGTTCAGCTGTTACGGCGTGATTGAGTAACAAACAAACAAACAAACATCCAAACTTTTGCATTTATAATACTAGCTGTTGCCCGCGACTTCGTACGCGTTACACTACTAAATGTGTGCCTAAACTCGCTGTTGTAACTTGACTTGACATCCCATTTTTATCCCATGGGACCTGATTTATCGGATAAAAAATAGCCTGTGTGTTAATCCACGTAAGTACATACTAAATTTCATCGAAATCGACGAGATTGAGGAACAAACAAACAAATAAATAAACAAACATCCAAACTTTTCTATTTATAATATTACTGTACTTAATTAGTGTGATGCGGCTAGTCTCTTTTCTAAATAGAAAATTATAGCATAGAACTAAATTAGCCTAGTTCTATTTTCAAATTTATTTTCAGCCCTAAGGCACATACTTTTACCTATCCCAGGAACCTAAGTTATGTTGCCTGTTGGATTTGTAGCCGCCAAGCATGATGGTGGCCTAATACACAACAATAATTTAAAGAAGCATCTTTTAAATAGTTTGAACAAAAAAGAAAAATAAGAATTACATGTAGTGCGAAGTGGCCGCTGTTCACGAGAAAGTTGGTGCTGTGGATGCCATGGGGTACAAGAGGCCAGTATGGGATGAACACCCTGCCTCGAAGGCGTTGTTTGGTCAGGCTGTTCAGCAGCAATTGGTGGAGTCCTGGGTGGTGAAGCATATCCTGGCACACTTTGTCCGGACTCCTAAAAATATTGTCAGTATTAATATTTATTTAACCGTGATTAAAAAATTTGCAATAGCAGTTGAATGGGATATTTACATCTGATATATTACTTTGCCTCGGTGATGGATAAGATGACTCAGGACTGCAGTACGGATCCGCCATTGTGTTCTAAAATAGAATAATATAGCTTAACTTTTCATAACTCAACACATAGCTTTTCATCATGAATGCGAGGAATTACAAAGTTTTTATCAAATGTCATCAATCAAATCAATAACAGTTTGTTGTTAAAAAGTAAATTTGCATTCCCGTTGTCCATTGTCTTTTATCACAACTGCACTTTGGCCTCTTTCATTTTTTATTATTGTATTTCACTATAGAATATTATGAATATGGCCAGTTCCATTTATAAATAGAAATAAGGATTTGTCATGGAGATTCACTATAGCATATTATGAATATGGCCAGTTCCATTTATAAATAGAAATAAGGATTTGTCATGGAGATTGTATTTTACTATAGGATATTATGAATGTGGCCAATTCTATTTATAAATAGAAATAAGGATTTGTCACGGAGATTGTATTTCACTATAGCATATTATGAATATGGCCAGTTCCATTTATAAATAGAAATAAGGATTTGTCATGGAGATTCACTATAGCATATTATGAATATGGCCAGTTCCATTTATAAATAGAAATAAGGATTTGTCATGGAGATTTTATTTTACTATAGGATATTATGAATGTGGTCAATTCTATTTATAAATAGAAATAAGGATTTGTCACGGAGATTGTATTTCACTATAGCATATTATGAATATGGCCAGTTCCATTCATAAATAGAAATAAGGATTTGTCATGGAGATTGTATTTTACTATAGGATATTATAAATGTGGCCAATTCTATTTATAAATAGAAATAAGGATTTGTCACGGAGTTTGTATTTCACTATAGCATATTATGAATATGGCCAGTTCCATTTATAAATAGAAATAAGGATTTGTCATGGAGATTGTATTTCACTAGGTATAGCATATTACGAATATGGCCAGTTCCATTGTTTATAAATAGAAGTAAGGATTTTTCATGGAGATTGTATTTCACTATAGCATATTATGAATATGGCCAGTTCTATTTATAAATAGAAATAAGTATTTGTCGCGGAGATTGTATTTCACTATAGCATATTATGAATATGGCCAGTTCCATTTATAAATAGAAATAAGGATTTGTCATGGAGATTGTATTTCACTATAGCATATTACGAATATGGCCAGTTCCATTATTTATAAATAGAAGTAAGGATTTTTCATGGAGATTGTATTTCACTATAGCATATTATGAATATGGCCAGTTCTATTTATAAATAGAAATAAGGATTTGTCATGGAGATTCACTATAGCATATTATGAATATGGCCAGTTCCATTTATAAATAGGAATAAGGATTTGTCATGGAGCTTGTATTTCACTATAGCATATTATGTATATGGCCAGTTCTATTTATAAATAGAAATAAGGATTTGTCATGGAGGTTGTATTTCACTATAGCATATTATGAGTATGGCCAGTTCTATTTATAAATAGAAATAAGGATTTGTCATGGAGATTGTATTTGACTATAGTATATTATGAATATGGCCAGTTCTATTTATAAATAGAAATAAGGGTTTGTCATGGAGATTGTATTTCACTGTAGCATATTATGAATGTTCCATTTATAAATAGAAATAAGGATTTGTCAAGGAGTTTGTATTACATTTTAGCTTATTATGTATGTAATGAGCCTCATTCTATTTTCAAATTCACTTACAGCCCATCGCATTTATGGACTAGTTATCAAGTTAACAATGACCAACTTTTAGAACATGAGTGACGAAAAATAATAAACCATACCATAGCTAATTGTGTTGGTGGTTCCCCAAGGTTTAAAGGTAAAGTAGGTTTTTCTTCCCAACTTTGCTGTGGAATCTGAAATACATTCAATTGTCAAAGCATAATGACCTTATACTCAGATATTATATGATTAATACAACCAAAACAAACTTACACTTAAGGGATCTATACCAGGATTAGCAAAACTTGCGCCACCCATCAAAGATACTATTCTTTCCTCCACCTCACTTAGCTCCACTACCTCTTCCACACCATTGGGTCTCATCCGGCCAGCGAGACGAAGAGAAGCTTTTTTCTTCACTGCACTCTTTTTATCAGCCCAGTACTAGAAAATTGCTCATTCATTTAGCGATAAACAAACAGCTATAAACATTAGCCAATTATACATTTTTTATTTTATTTTAATTAATACAGTCTATCACATAATATATCATATCACACATCGCAGAAAATGACATGACATGTCAGCAAATAGTATTAAGTATTTTATTATTTACTAGCTAATCCGCCCGCGGCTTCGCATGCGTGGTATTTCAATAAAAACATTACCCTTCTTTTGCGCATTCGGGTAAAACTTAGCCTATGTCCTTCCCCTAAATATAATTACGATCCGTTCAGTCGTTTAGTTATGAAACAAACAGTTACTTTTGCAGTTACTATGTATGTATTATACATATAAACCTTCCTCTTGAATCACTCTATCAAATGCTAAAAACTGCATTAAAATCCGTTGAGTAGTTTAAAAGATCTAAGCGAACAGACAGCAGAAGCGACTTCACTTTATACTATGTAAAGATGTTAGTCACTAAGGTATATATTTATAATAGGGAGTAGAATTAAGTTTTAACAAGTACTTTTCTATTGTTGCCTAAAATAATGATTTATACTTATTAATAATAATATAAATTTGAAAGTAAGTCTTGTCTGTATTTGTTGTTGTTAAGTTTTCATAACTAATTGGCTGGACTGGTTTCGATTAAATTTGGTAAGTATATAGATAGATTATGACCTGAATTGAGATATGGGCTACTTTTTACCCAACTGCGAAAGAGGGAAATGGCAAACAAAGCGCGCACAGGCGCGCGCGAAACCTCTTTTTAAAATAAGTAAAAATTGGTACTTGGAAAATAATATGGCCTATCAACTATATGTACTATTCAATACTACCTACCTTAGTCCACTTTTTGCATGACTTTTCGCTTCCTCCCATACAATTTAAATGAATGGTCAATTTCTCCCAATGCTTACGTGCTGCATCCTTAGCGCTGGGAGACTTCGGAAAACCCTTTGCTAGGCTTGGGTTCCTTTCTAGGTACTCAAGAAGAGCATCTATTTGTGCTTTGCTTGGATGAGCCGAACGTTCAAGACTATAATGAAGATTATTGAGTATACTAAATAAAACTGCTTAACTTACTAAATGGTCAAGTAAATATACATATACTTACTTCATGTTTATTAGTCATTCTCTGAAATCATGAATTGAGAGAATTTATGTTGATTAGAATAATCATGTATACATTACTCCAATTATAACGCACTTAACGTAGTGATTATATCCTCTTTGACTCCAATAAAATGCAAAGCAAAGCAAGCAAAGCACATAAACAATAAACACACGTCACGCACGTCAGTGTCAACTGTCAGTCATGTCCGTGTCCGTCCAGTCCATGGATCTACTCAAACAAAACAACCAAAGTTAAAAAATAAAAGGCATTATTTAGAAAGGATTTTATACATGTAAATAAAATTGTAGACAAAATGACTTTTTAATGAAAACCGTATTTTATCAGATTTCGTGAATAATAAAAATAAAACATTTATTTCAGAAAGACAATGTCCATATATTTCTTACAGATAAGTTAGTATTGTACCACAGTGCACAACCAGGACAAAATACACTCATGGACAAATTTAGTGGAACGCAACAAAAATTTTGTTTTTTTATGATGTGCATATAACGCACTGGCCACATATACCGGTGCATGTAATTTGAAAAAAGAAGGATTTTTATCGTCTTTTCATTCAGAGTTGCATTCGTTTTTTTCGGCTTTGTGTTAATTTCATTGATTTGTACTGCAAGAATTTTTTCCCGCAGTTGCGCTTTTTAACAAATAACATTCTGTTATTTATCAACTTTTATATGAAAAATATTTTGTGATCGTCTTAAGTACACATCATTTAAATAAATTAGGTTAAAATGCCGGATCTCAGCGTGGCTCTTTAGAGCCGTGACTTTGATTGAAAATGGGAACACTTACAATCACGTGGCTCAAACGTTACGAGTATCCAAGTCTGTCATTTTTCGAATTCTGAAACGATACCGCCAGACTGGAGAGTATACGAAACGCAAAGGACAAGGTCGTAAAAAAGTAACAACTGCGAGAGACGACAGATTTATTGTCAATAGTGTGCTAAGAAATCGCACTTCGACTTCTTCCCAGGTCAAAGCTAAGCTCCAGGATGTACGGAAAGTGGCAGTTAGCACCAAAACCATAAGAAGAAGACTTAATGCGGCAGGAATAGGAGCATACTTGCCTGCCAGGGGCCCATTACTAACCACAGGTCATCGAGTAGCTCGGACCAACTTTGCTCGTTCACACCGAAACTGGGATGATGATGCTTGGAGCAAGGTATAGTTCACTGACGAGTCCCGGTTTTGCCTTAAGCCAGATGATGGAAGGGTCAAAGTATGGAGATGACCCGGAGAAAGATACGCTCATTGTGTAACATTGTCGGAAGAGAGTCTTATGGTGGAGGGTCAGTAATGGTTTGGGGTGGCATTTGTATAGCTACACATCGTGGAAAACGGGTCCCTGACTGCTTCAAGATACGTAACGGATATTGTGGAACCAATTGTGATGCCTTTTGCCCCATGTTGAAGATAATTTTCTTTTGATGCACGATAATGCGCGGCCCCATACCGCAGCGATAGTTTTGGAGTATCTAAGAGAGGTGGAAATTGAAGTGCTGGGGTGGCCAGCCCGCTTGCCAGACCTAAACCCGATAGAACACGTTTGGGATAAGCTGGGAAGACAAGTTAAACAGAGAAATCCAACACCAGCT
This sequence comes from Philereme vetulata, assembly GCA_918857605.2. NCBI lineage: Eukaryota > Metazoa > Arthropoda > Insecta > Lepidoptera > Geometridae > Philereme > Philereme vetulata. Next base: position 7,532,335 of record OU975422.1, on the reverse strand, counting down.
AACTTGAGAGATCTCAAAACCGCATTGGTAGAAGAATGGAATCTCATCCCACAAACTTTTATTGACAATTTAATAAAAAGTATGCCCAGACGTATGCAGGCAGCTTTGACAGCAAGAGGAGGTAATACTTAAATACTGAGTGTGCCACACAAATAAAAAATCAACCGTTTGCACACCATTCAATTTGCGATAAGATAGGATGCCTACAAATGTTAATTTTCCTTACAACTACTGTAATATGAAAAAATAAGTCGCTAAATTGTTTTTATTATCGCGGTAGTTTAAGTTTTATTTAAAAATGTTCATTTTATTGATCAAACCCTATTGAAAGTCAAATAAACACAAACACGACGATTTTTATGCTAATTTGTCTTCTTTAAGTTGCGTTCCTCTAAATTTGTCCATGAGTGTAATACATATGTAGTGGTTCGCTCCGAACTGAGATCTCGCGAGTCTCCTATGTTATGAAAAATACAGAAAAATAATATTATTAATTTAAGACCGCCCATTGTACTATTTCTATTGTGTCTTCTATTTTGTCTGTAATTTTTTTTTATGTGTACAATAAAGTGTTTTCATTCAATAATCGTAATTTTTGTTTATCAAAATAGTGCCACGAAATATATATTACCCGTGCGCGATAAGTTGGGACCTGAGCGCGGTGACGTCATATTGGCGTGTTTGTACCGCCCGCAAAAAAGCGAACATAACAAGCAGCCACCCGCGGCTTCGTCTTTGTTTTTTTTAACCTAATTTATTATGTTACTCAGGGAGGACGCTGCTTTTTATATAATCTTTTTTACACTATTTGAATAAAATAAAAATACAATGTTTAAGTTTATACATTTATTTTATCTATTATTTACATTATCTCATCTTCGTCACTACTTAGTGGATTTATGCCTTCTAGAGGTTGTTCTTCGTCCTCAGTCTCACTATAATCACTTGACGAAAAGGTATCCGATAAATTTACAATTAATTGCGATTCATTCGTCTCTTGTAAGAGGTCATCGTCCCAATACTTTTGTCGAAGCCTGTCCACATGGTTGACTTCTTTTTTCCAGACAACAAAACAATAACACAAATGAAAACTAAAATAATTCCAGAGCGCGTCGTTACGTGACGTAGGCCAGTATGAGACTAAAAACCCTAGTAAAAAATAGTGATGCGAACGGTACAATACGGGCGCCATCGGGGAAGTGCAGGGGAAGCGGTCGGGGAGTCGCATTCCTAGCAGGTCCCAAGTTATCGCGCACGAGTAATACCTACCTATCCATTTAACTTGACCTACAGTTGCATTCAAATTACAGGTACCTAACGAGAGTTTACTATCATTGGTTACTCTTTATTGGGGTAGGTACCAATTGCAGGTTATTCTGGATTTCTGAATTTTGCCTTTAATTGTGTCACTAAAGCTACACGCATACCAAATTACAGCACTGTGGAGTCACTGGCGTGCCCTGTGAATTTCATATAATGTAACTCAAAATTTGCAAGAACTTTCGTTCTTCGTCCTTTAGTCGAGACCTTTCACTTGACCTAACTCTCATTTTCATTTTTTTTTACCCCTCTTGAACCCCAATATCTCAACAACCCCCCGACATTTTTAGCTCATTTAGACATACCACAACTGGGTCATCAATCACTATCTACATAAATACCTATCAACTTTCACGGTGATCGAATCAACGCTTCGAAAGTTATCCTCGGACAAACAAACATACATACCTACATACAACGCCGATTTGCCCAAGTTGTTTTGAAGATCTCACTTCGCTCGATCAAAAAGAAAATAAAATTGAAGAGTAAAAAATAAAAAGGGTACCTACTAACCGGATTTTAGAATAAGTAACGCATAGATTCAATCCTTAAGCCCCTAACATATTGTAACTCACTTCACTTTTTGTGCCTAAAACGTAAACAGAATAAAGTCAACCATATCAAGGTCAAGCGGGCACGTTTTCGAAGTAAAGTCTGTCACTTGAGTGAATTCGAGTCGAGTTCTTTGCACATAATCTCTCATAATTTATCTACACTAATAAATAATAATAGAATGAGGTAAAGTTTGTGAGTTTGTTTGATGTATGGGGTAATCTCCGGAACTAGTACCTAATCCGATTCAAAAAAATATTTCACTACTACGACACTACATTATCCCTGAGTGCTTTATGCTATGTAGGTAGGTATGTGCTTATATAAATAAAAATCCGCGCGAAGCCGGGGCTTGTCAGCAAGCCTACATAATACCCATCGATATCGGTCTTAGCCGTTACATAGTGATTATGTTTGGATCAACTTTCGCATTTATAATGTACTAGTTGTTGCCAGCAGCTTCGCTCGCGTTGTTCTGGGGTGCAAAATACATAATAGGTACCTAAACATATAATATAAACTTTGCATCCCCTTTTTAACCCATGGGAACAGATTTATGGGATAAATGGTAGCTTATGTGGTGGTCCAGGTTATAATCTACGTATATACCAAATTTCATCGAAATCGGTTCTGCCGTTACAGCGAGATTGCGTAACAAACAAACAAACAAACATCTAAACAAATATCCAATATTTCGTATTTATAATGTTAGTGCGATTACAAGGTTCTTCCCGCGGCTTCGCACACGTGGTTCGTCTTTAATAAGTAGCATGCGTCATCGCAATCTGTCTAACTAGTTTAGTATTACAAACGTCGTCGTAAAACAAACAGACATAGAGACAGTTAACTTACGATTTTATACCTTTTTAGTATCTACAAATTTCTGTAGATACTAAAAAGTAACGGTAAAATAATGGTCAAATATAAAAAAAAAACAATTAAAACTATCAGGTCGGATATGTGTTTTTAAGAAGTCTTAAAAACACACATCCGACTTCATGCCTCAAGGGTCGAGAAGTATGGATTAAAGTGTGGAGTGTGATTGATTAGTTATAAGAGCGACATAACAGAAAGAATACATAAAGACGTAGGAGTCATAAAAAATCATTTCCTGTCCTCTCTTTAAGAATCCATCATAGTAAATTCAAAAATATTAAGTTCTTCAAACCACACGGGGCGCGACGATTACCATCCAAGATGGCTGACGCAAGATTTTCGGGCAGTGATACAAATTTCAATTTCCTGCTATCTTTATCGCGTCAGTGATCTAAAGTTTGACAAATAAGTTAATTTTGACGAGTCAGTGATAGAGCAGGATATTTATCATTTTAAATCATTATCCGGTAGCTGAAGGAAACCGGATTTTTAATGTAATGTAGAAAACCATTGAGCAAACGTTCGTTCTAGCTACAGACCACATAGATGTACTTACTACGTCTACTTACTACGATGGTTCTAGTAAAGACTACTATTGATTGTTTTATACTGGAAAAACTATTAAAAACTATTGCGTCCTAGAGAGAAAACAAGATCGGGCAGGTACAAATGAGACTATTACTAATGAGTGTAATGAGACTATTTAGATTCATTTTTCCGGCTGAGTCGCAGGAGGTAGCGGGTTCGATTTCCGTCGCGGAACAAACGTTTGCATGATCTACAGATACTTATTTGTTCCGTGTTTGGGTGTTTTTCTATATAGTATAAGTATTTACAAAATAAAGTATTTATAGTAGGTAGGTACTCCATCAGTTATCTGGTTCCCATAGTACAAGCTCTGCTTAGTTTCGTGCTAGATAGCGCTGTGTGAAATGTACAGCAATATTTATTTATGTTAATATAGCAGCGCCATCTAGTTTTTTTTATACGACCTGGAGATGGATCAAGCTTATGGCCCACGATGCCTCATAGATCACTCACGCACATTAGAAACGTGGCCTACCATGCACTGCACTGCGTCCATCAACTTGAGCCATGTCCTATATACCTTATGTGCACTGGCAACCATACCATACCCTTCAAACCGAAACACAGGAATGCTGCTTGGCGGCAGAAATAGGTGTGGTGCTAGTAGGAGTAGAGTCTTCAAGTCCAGAGTGTATAGGTTCTTTCTAGGCAAGCGTGCTCCATCTTCGATCACACCATCGGTTACCATCAGGTGAGGTAGAGGTCAAGCGCTCGACTAATATCAATACAATAACGAAAAAAAATTGGTTGTCTGTAAAGTCGGCTTACGGACGATAACTTTACGTGACGAGTGGAAGAGAGATATATGCGTCACAAGCTGAACGCTTAGGCCGATCGTGCCTCTCTATCGCTTGTTTCGCGCTCTCGCTTGCACGCTTGGCTCAGGCGGAACGTGGCACTTTTTTGTGCGCGCAGCCGGCGTTCATCGGTAATGTTTTTATTGAAAAACTACGCGTGCGAAGCTGCGGATTGGTCAGCTAGTCGACTTATAAGACGTTTATCACGTCAAAAAAAACTCTTGTTACGTGAGCGGTAAACTCATTCAACCTCGTCTTCTGCACTTTCGCACTACGTGCTACAGATAACACTAACTATCCTGACCTTTAACAATTCCTCACGATATTTTACCATTCTACATATTTAATAGATATTACCTAAGTATATTAATGAATGGTTGAATATTAAATAGTGCAGTTGCTGATCGAATAGTATGTGCATCTCTGGATGCAACGCACCCCACGCTTCACCCACGGTGTAGGGGTAACCAACAATTTGCGTATTAAAAAAACTAGATGTTATGGAGAAAATTATACAATTCAATGTGAGTAGTAGGTACCTAAAATGGGCGGTCTTGTCACTAAGGAAACCAATGAAGAAAGTTTTAATTAAATATGAATGACTGGCAAACAGTCGTTGCCCAAAGTAGAAGCATTTAATCATTCTACAAACTATAGATAGGTACCCTTTCTGCTATAGTTTGTACATTTTTACTATTAGGGGCTATTTCGGTACAAACTTAACTTAATTTAGGTTTAATAGCACCTAAATAACAACTGTCACACCCTATCCCTAACAAACAAAAACAGATAGCAATAATTTAAGTGAAGTCAAACCTAAACTTTAGTTTCGTATGTGCCAACAGAATTGACCCCATTGTGGGCATTGTTTCTGTATCTGTCTGTCATTAGCACCTCCGCAGCTCCGGACCATTGTAAATTGTATCTCCTAAACGAAAGTTCAGATTAAAACGCGGTTTTTTGAATGTGAAAGCTAGTATTTTGTAAGTGTTTGGCGTATTTTAACGTAAGTACCTAATTAAAGGTTTAATTTCCATAACTAAACTACATCTATCCCGCCAGATTCATAAACTATGGTCACCGTAGCAATGTAAGCACGATTTTTCCCTTCAATCAATGGAACCATCACAGAACAATCGACGAACAAGCTATTTCGCAAACCTTCTCGATTATATTATGCAGAGATGTACCTACTTACGCTTCATAATAGTTGATTGCTACGATTTTGTTTCGCGCCATTTAAATTAGGTAAGTACTTACATAAAGCTAAGTGCGTATCACCTTATTTAAACTTATACTACTTAAGTGTGGTAGAACACCCGTAGAATCTTACCCAATGGGTACCTAAGGGTTTTTTCACATACTGGTGGCGATTCTGTTGTTTATGCTAACTAAAATTGTGTAAAATACGAACAATCTTATTTTGTTTACGCTAAAGATCAAATTAGAATGACATTTAAAGTGACATTTCTAAAATTGTGTATTTTTACTAAGTTTTGGGGTTAATTTTAGTCAGCAGTCAAATTGGTGCTGATTAAAACTAACCCGCAAACACGCCATCTTAGTAAAAAATACTTAATTTTAGAAATGTCACTATATTATATGTCATTCTAATTTGATCTTTAGCGTAAACAAAATGATACCGTTCGTATTTTACACAATTTTAGTTAGTCAGCGCAAACCACAGAATCGCCACCACTGACTGCTTTGAGTATCAAGACATATTTATTATAATAAGGATTATCAAAAGAAAGTGTTCTGATAATGATATGATAATGTCAATTGCAGTGTTATCATTATTTTCCAAAGAACTTGAAATTCAAATAAACATAATTTTTTAAAACATATCACAGGCGAAGCGTCGGGATAACAAATAAAAAAGGTGCATACGCGATAAATACCCGTTTATATCAGTAATTATTATAAATTTGTGTTTATTTTGACGAAGTGAGATTGTTCTAGCCTAATTTTGATATTGTTTCTTTGAGATCATGGCGTTTAATATAGGTAACTATATTTTTGCCGGAATCACTTGAGACACCGCTATCTATTACGCTAGTTGGATCTAGTTTTTTTTATCGAAAAAGATAAGCCAATTGCCTTTTTTGATCGAAAATGATAAGCTAATAATTGCCGTATTTTGGCCACATAACGCCACAGTTCTTGCGAACCTAGTGTCACAAAATAAAGAGAAACTCTGCCAGTGTCATTGTTAAAACTGAAAAAAGTAGCGGCGCGCGGCGCGGCGGGCGGCACCGTCTCTTCTTGACGATCTTTGTGGTGCAGTGGGCGAATAGCCGGCTAAGACGCAGGAGGTAGCGGGTTCGATTCCAGCCGCGGAACAAATGTTTGCATGACCTGCAGATATTTGTTCCCGGTCTGGTTGTTTCTCTATATATTATAAGTAGGTATGTATTTACAAAAAAAATGTATATAAGTATTCTATCAGTTATCTAGTTCCCATAGTACAAGCTCTGCTTAGTTTGGGGATAGATAACGCTGAGTGAAATGTCCAGCAATATTTATTTATTATTTATTTTTTTATTCTTCAGGTACGTACCTACTTTATTAAATGTAAGAAAGTACCTACCTATCTAAGTATTTTTAGTATGGGGTCTCCCTCAAACCTAATTTCACATCCTCTGAATCCTCAACTTTTCCCACACCAATAAAAACCCTAAAAAGGTCTGTATAATCACGACTAATTATACAAAACCGAGCATAAAATATTAATTATAATTTGCATCTTACGATATCGTCGATCTGGTGGATTATTCAATAATGTTCAGGTATTTTGTATTAAAGCTTGCTATACTCTGTGCTGATGCTGGAGCTACGATAGGGGTGTTTGTTTTAAATGCTAGCCGGGAAAATTAAGAAGTCTAGGTGTTAAAACTGGTAAGAGTTACAACAATGCGATTCTGTCTTCTCTTTCGTAAATAGAAAAAAATATTTTCGATACTTACCAGGTACCTACTCTGCAAAAGGTTGCTATAATCTACCCGAAGTAAACAAAGTTATGCACGGTGAGAACGTCGTTAGGGCGTTTGTGCACTACAAGGAATTTTACTATCCGGCAGTCCGATTTTTTACGGTCCGATATGGTACGCCATAAACTTATATACTAGTTTGTGCACTCACGTAATTTTACCGCCCGACCTTTTTACATTTCCCCATTCGAGACCGTTTAAAAAATAATCTTTCGTCCTGCCTCAATTTATTGTAGTTTATCCATGTAAAATGACCCTGCCAGGTATCTTTCAATAAAAGGGGATGAACCCAAAATTATTTTTGTCTGCTACGTCTTCGCACGTAGAGTAGGTAATAAAGCCAGCAACTGTCGAAGTTCCAAGAAACTCATCGTTCCTAGCGTATTTACGCGTAGTTTTAAAGAAAGCTACCCTAAATTGCGCCGCACCTGCGAGTAAAGACGGAAAGTGCACATAAAAACGAGTGTGCTTCTTAGACCACACGACTGAAGTAAAACTTATTTTTCAAAATATTAATTTATTAAATTGTTCAATTACAAAATTGTCCACATGTCTGTAAGTCGATCAGTCTATGTTCATTGTGGACAGAAGCAACTCGCAATCGCACATTATTGTTTAAAAATATACGAAACGTAACTCTCTCTTTCTATCTTCACTAACTTATTTCACCCTCTCAACTTCTGTTCGCACTTTTCGTAACGCATTCACCAGCTTACTCCCCAAGTCAAGCGTGCGTACAGATGTTTTGCTTCAAAAATCGGACTGCAGGACAGTAAATTCCTTGTAGTGCACAAGCTAATCATCCGTTTTTTTATGCCATGCTGGACTGTAAAAGTCGGACTGCCGGACAGTAAAATTACTTGTAGTGCACAAACGCCCTTAGTGGTCAAATTCTATGACAAAACCTTTTTCGATCCGATATTCCCTCTAACAAATCAAGCAAGATCTAGGTAGGCAGTTACCTACGTTAAAAATCCTGAATCCTGACCTCACTTTGGAATCCCACTCTATAATCTCTGTACAAGTAGGTACTATGTAACTACTGAAGGATAAGTATTTATCATGGTACGGTACACAACACACACGCATCCACAACATCTACAACACCCATGTCCAGGAAACAAATATTTGCAATTCAAACAATCAAAAAATGTAACTGTATTGTATAATGTGTGCTAATGTAGTGAATGATTGTCTATGTTTATGTCTATGTCTAATCATGGCGCAGTCGGCAAAGACGAATCAAACGCATCAAACGAAAAACCCCGAGAAGAGTTATGGGCAACAATATGTACAAGAAATGATGGATATTGAAATGGGCCGGGTTATACAAACTGCGCACACCCACTGTATGTTTTGATCGGAGATTCGGCGCTTTCTTCGTTATTAATAAATGTCTGCAACGATGCCGTAACGGCTAGCGGGTACAGGATGTTTAATTTATCACTGTTTTATTTAACAGAGGCACAGAGTTTAACCCTACGAGAAGTCAGAGATTATTGAAAAACACAACACCTAGGCACTAATACGATTTGTTCGACCGCGTTCCTAGTCAAGATCTTACATAGAAATACGATTCAACTTCTGTAAAAGTACCAAGAAAGTTGTTTTTATTAAATCGATGGGTTCACTCGACGACGACTTTCGTGCCTTTGTCATAGGAAGGAACTATTCTACGCCTAGGCCAGCTTTTCGTCCAACTCATTCGTGCTTAAATGCTATAGGTACTTTCCAATCCACAAGCACATGCATGGCCCATCTACTTTAAGCGATTATCTGATATTATTATGCGGTTACCTACCTACCACTGCCATTTATATTACCTCGCCCTCACAGGTTGTACGTCCAAATAAGACTTGGTCTAGGTAGGTAACATGTAGGTACTGCATTGCGTCCGTCTCCCTGAGACATACAGTTGAAAAGTCTCATCCGCCTAATAAAAAACACGATAAAGAGCATCCTTTAGTGTTGTGAATGGATAATCCCGCTAATAATACTGCATGATCGACGGCCGGGTTCATCGCTCAATCAGCGCGCGAGTGACGTCACCGCTCGTGACGCGCCCCGCCTAGAGATGGCGCTGTATGATCGCAACTCTTCGGACCTCGTGTGTGGGATACGGAGCCTCGAAAGGTTGTTGAACTGTTGGAAACTTCTTCCAAATTGTGAAGATAGGTAAGCACGTACCAAACTAGATCTTCAAGTATTAACTTCATTGCGCGCCCTACTACTTAGTAAAATCCAAACAATCATGATTTAATTTCATTACTGTTCTAAGGATAAATTTGTAACATCTTTTTGTGATTAAACTTCAAGAAGACGCAGTCTAATTATTGGAAGGTCTCCTCCCTATCTCCTCTAAACCAAAACAATATAGTTAAGGCAACCGCTTTTTGGTCGTAGGTTCAAACCGGGTGGCGTGCACCAAGCTGCGAGTAATAAAATTAGATGCTTGTAATAAAACTCAATTACTGTATATGATAGACGTAACTTTTCAATGCTTTCACTAGCTGATCAAATCAAGTAATTATTATTACCTACTAACTAATTGTTACATACACAACATTGCCCATCTCAATAGTCTTATAGTAAGACTACATGCTAAGACTACAGGATACGGATTACATCATTTTATATTAGTCTCTATTTAATCAAATACAGAGAGTTTGATCAGAAATGACCAGGGTTGTGTTAGTTTAATTTTTTATCTATGTACCCTACTTATAAAATTGACTATGTACAAAAAATTGCACATCTGAAATTGTAAATACTGCCCCTAATGGTGCGTACACATGTACGTACATGCGCGATGAGCATGTTTCATCCGAGCATGACTATCTACAAACATGCTCGACCCTGCGTCTTCACGTAAAAGCTTGCTCGAAGAACATGTTTAGTGCGCGTTGAAACTCTTCGAGCAATGGACGATTCGTTGTTGTGTTTGGTGGGCATCGCTGCTACATTTACTGTCAGGGAAAAACTACGCGAAGAAAGCGTCGTCGTCGCTAGGTTAGGCCAATGTTACAAAGAAGAGAACGTCACAGGCATGTTAATTTGATAAAAGAGTTAGAACCTGAAGAGTTTCGTAACTATTTACGAATGAATATGACTCTATACAATAACTTGCTAGGTTTGGTAACGCCTAAATTGGAAAAACAAGATACAGTGATGAGAAAATGCATTAGTGTGGATGAGAAATTGAAAGTGACGCTACGTTACCTGGCAAAGGGAAGATCGTACACTGATCTACAATACAGCGCAATTATTTCAAAACAAGCCCTGAGCTCAATTATACCTGAAACCTGTAATGCAATTTATGAGGTTATGAAAGAAAAATACATGAAGGTATGTGAGAATTTAAATTTATTAATTAGTTATGTGTAGGATCTAGTTACATCGTTTCATCGTTAAAATTTTGAATATATTATATTGCAGAGTTGTTGTTAAATCCTGGAATAGATGGAGTATATATTGTGGAGTGTACGGAGAGAGTACCCATCTGGACCTGAAAGTACACATCATTGATAAGTTTTTCTGTAATTAACTGCATAGATGGTGATAATTTTCGCATTTTATTAGCAAAATGTTTTCCCATTATATCATATTCATCGTCATTTGCTTAGGTTCAGCTAATTTAACTCCAATCAATTCAAGAATTTTTTCAGCTTTCTGCGGGATATTAGCTGTTTGATGAGATCGTTTGTTGGCTTGCCGTGGTGGCCTTACGCTACTTAGTAATTGAGTCGAGTCTTGCAAGTAGGAAGTTGAGGCTAGGGGCTGTAAAATAGACTCGCTTGATTAATCTTTAATATGGGCAACGTCAGGCGAAGTTATAGATGAAATGTCTTGAAACAAAATAATACTATCGTCTTTTTTTGATACAGTTCCCTACGTCTGAAGAAGAGTGGAAAAAAATAGCAAGGGAGTTTGAAGTAAAATGGAATTTCCCTCATTGCCTTGGTGCGATCGATGGAAAACATATTCGAATAAATGCCCCACCAAACAGCGGTTCTAATTACTACTGTTATAAGAATTATTTCAGTATTATATTAATGGCTGCTGTTAATGCAAATTATGAGTTTTTCATGGTCGATGCTGGGGCAAACGGACGTATATCAGATGGTGGAGTAATAAACAACACAATATTTTACAAATTACTTAAAGATCGCCAACTGAAAATTCCTCCCCCCGAAAAAACTGGAATAAGTGAAGATATTTTACCCTTTGTATTTGTCGGCGATGAAGCTTTTGCTTTACGAATAGACTTTATGAAACCATATTGTTCAAAATCACTTAACCACGATAGGAAGATATTTAATTACCGTCTTAGTCGTGCAAGAAGAATAGTCGAAAATGCTTTTGGAATTCTCGCTAATAGATTCCGGGTGTTTCACACTCCCATATCGATTCAGTCAGTGGATAATATCAAAAGTGTTATTATGACTTCGTGTGTTTTACACAATTATTTGATGCGAGAATCTCCAAATACATACTTAACTACTCAAGACATAGACAGAGAACATTTTGAACAAGGTACTTTAAATTCAGGATTAAGAGCTGAAATGTTATCAAATGTTACATCGACTGTTCAGACAAACTCAACAAATCAGGCTAAATTAGTCAGAGAAAAATTTGAAAGATATTTTAACAACGAAGGAGCTCTTGACTGGCAGGAAAATATGATTACATAAAGCATAAATACATACCTGTGTGTCTGGAGGATGAAATTTGCCGTCATAGTCGGATGATGTTGATTCTATGTTGGATATCGATGACATTGGAACTATTTGGTCGTCCAAAAATGAAAGAAGTGAGAAATACCACAAACGAGGCTCATAAACTTCATCTTTTCCTTTTCCACTTCTTTTGGAATCATCACTCTTTTTTTTCTCTCTTCTCCAAGATGCTCTTAGAGAATTTATCTTTTTTATTACTCCGTTCTTGTCAATATTAGGTTCAACAGTTTTGCACAATAAAATTAAACGTTCATATGCTGCGTTTCTTTTACCCTTATCACAATATTCTTTTAACGTAGTTTTCCACAAGCACTCTTCCTCCTGGTACATATTTATAAATTGTTCCACAAAATCCCGAGAAAATGAACGAAAGTCCGACATTTTAACAGCGCCCTCGCACCCTCTTCACAAAAATATCAATCACGACTAACATGCTCGACTTCGCGGCTACATGTACAAACATGTTTGCATCGAACATCGAGCAAGAATTATGGACGTTTGAATCTTGTTCGAATCGAACATTTTGGTTGGCTTCGAGCATTTGTCTTGAGACTTGCATGGTACACACGTTCGTACATGCTCGAGATCGAGCAAGTTTATCGAGCAAGAACGGACGTGTGTACCCACTATAACGCTGGGTAGAACTAAAATAAAACTTTGAAAGTTTCATTCTACGCAGTTTTATTTTAAAGATGCTCTAGGCAAACCCTCAATTTAACAGTACTGTGAAGCCACTATTACAATGAATCTTAAGTAGGTAAGCTAGATCAAAACTTTCTTTAATAATAAAACAATGAGTAAGTACCTAAATAGAAAAATAGTTAGGTTATTTATACTTGGCTAGCGATTAACTTTGCGAATCACTTTACAATTTACATGAAACGGAACGTACGTAAATCTAATGTCATTTTGCAAACAAAAACTATGTCAAAATTATTTCTAAATTTTGTGTAAAAACAAATCAAAAATACATTAAGTTTTATTTCCAACAATCCATGGTACCAGTTTATTCAGGCGAACAGTAATATTTCACGGAAATGGCTGAAAAGTAAGTAGAAATATCAATTTTCTTACATCCTCTGTCGTTGTTTGTTGTCTTCCGTAACTCACAATTCGAGTTTTGTGCTGTTATTTCTAGATTTATACCTTCTGCGGTTTCCGTTAGCAAGTTTTTACTCCTAGAGATTTGTAATTAACTTCTACACATTAGATTTATAGAGGTCATCGGTTTTATTTTACTTCCCAGATTGCTAATTTGTTACGCGAATAAATAAATAAAAGCACGCAGTTTTCTTTGTATAATCACAGCGTATCTAACCGTTATTGTTGTAATCTGCACAAATTCTACGTATCTACTCTACATGTTGATTGTGACCTGAATCCTACCTGTAATCAATTTGTATGCAAGACCAAAGGAGAAATAAATTACCTTTGTCTCGTGTTGTGAGAACCAATAGTATAACACGGCAAGTGTAAATAGAATGGCCGAAAATTTACCATTTTGCAGAATTCTAAATTATTTAGGGACTAAACTTGGTATTATCCAGATAAATGGGTTAATTCAGGCCGGCCTAGATAGTATGTTTACAGGTTACTAGTTAAGTAGATGTAAACATTGCTTACAATTTTCTTTTCAAACTTATTTTGATATTAGGTACCACTTTTAACTACCCACATTGGCTATGTAGAAAACATATAATATATTTAGGGCCAGAAGTGAAAGTCATTATAATAATAACATGAACTTTATTACTACAAGAATAATCAGTTAACAAATCAAAATCAACTGTATTGCTTTTTGCTTTTTACATGAATCATCCCATTTGCCCTCAATTACAAAATACGCACAGATCTATATTTTGTCACATCCAAGCAGGCTCTAGTGTACAGGTCGAAAGACGTAGATTAATACACACAAATACACACATATATATAAACTCACCCCCCTCACATAATAAACACATGCTCAAACATGCATTCGCAACCACACACAACACAAGACACGATCACACTCATACACCCGCAAACTATCACCATCACTCACACTTTAACCGTTTCATACAAAAACACACTTACATTTATATCATCTAGATATACCATTGCTGAACGGAAGAGAACTTATCTCCACAACACAGGTATTTACCTAGAGTGGAGGTAAGTGCACTACAAAATTTGCACCCATGTGTATATCACGTATTTTAAGTTTTATACCTTTTTTTGTGTTATTATACCTTTTTTATACCTTGTTTTGTACACATGTGTTATATATATTTTGAATAAATAAATAAATTAATTAATGCTTTGTATTTTCAAGTACTTAAACAAATATTAACAAAGAACTTACCAATTTACACAATCAAGTTGAAACTACTCACTCAGGCTACATTTTATAACTGAAATACACTTTTTACCACAACACAAATAACGAGTCGCTAACACAATTCACTACAAGTCACAAGTCTAGTATAAGTAGGAAGTGGATTGGAGTTGCTCATAGATTGCGCGGCGGCCTTTAAACAGCTAAGGTATGGAACACTTTGCTATCGTCTGTTTTTCCTAAAGAATACAATCCGGGTCTCTTTAAGGTGAGAGTGAATAGGGTTCTTCTAGATCTTCGTGCTTCATCTTAGACCACATCATCGCGTACCATAAGGCGAGACTGTGGTTAAACGAAGATCTATCTGGTTTAAAAAAAAAAGCTTTAAATTTTTTTATGAAAAAGATAGATACATAAATGTAATACTAATTGTGGAGTAATAGAAGATGTATACCACCTTTTAAGTGAGTGTGTCCGGAGTCAATCTATGAGAGAGGAGTTGTGCAGTGTTAAAAGTGAACCAGGTGGATGTGGGCCTGTTTCAGAGTGTGTTAGCTAAACAAACATCTGACTCGGCTAACATGCTCTACCGGTCCACATACGACCTGCTGAAGGAGAATGCTTTGTAGTTATTTGTTACTGTATATAATTATTGAACTGACATCGTCATAAAGAACGACGCAAGTTCCCTAAAAATTAGATAAAAATGTCACAAGTCACGCCGATTACGACCGCTCTACACGAAAGACGACAAGCAAATGCCCATTTTGTGCTTGGGGGTCCGTTTTATATAGCAATGGTCGGTAGGCAAAAGCAAGTTTCCTAACTATTATATTTTATTAATAGATGAGCAGCATTATTTCTGATATCATCAGTTCATCACACTGTGCTGAAGGTCTCTTAATGTTATCTGTTGTAGCAATATCATAAATTGTTGTAGATACGTAGATTGATCAGTCATAGATATAGGACAGCCATAGGATTTTCACTGCTGAAACTCCTCCCATAGATCTCCAGAATAACTGATTTTGTGCAGCCTGCACTCAATGACTCTCAGCAGCCTTTATCAAGTTGTCTTTCCATTTAGTGGGGGGCAGTTCTACACTTCGCTTTCCAGTGTGTAGTCTCCACTCGAGAACTTATCTGTCCCAATGGTTGTCAGCTCTTCGAGCTATGTGAATTTGGTTTGTCTACAAATCTGCTCATTTCTTGAAAGAAATGGCCGTGTGCTTCTGGTACTGTGTGATGTAGACATTTGCACAATAATGCTGATCTGATATAATAAATGTAATAGGGAATTTGTTGGTTTTTTTAGCCTGGATTTAGACAGGCTACAGTTTATTGACAAATCACACGTACGAAGCTGCGCGCAGAATCTATTCAATATACAGTGTAAACTCTATATAACGACACTCAAGGGACTGAGCATATTTTGACGTTATAGAGAGTTGTCGTTAAATGGAGAGAAGTGAAATCTGTATTAGAAAAAGATTTCGATCGTTTATTTCTGATTTGTCTTGTTAAATAGTACCTACAATAAAAATCTGTTTTAATTTGAACGCTATTGCGTATAGTCGGTTATTTTCGTCTGACGTCTTTTGCTGCACCAGTAATTTTGTTGTATTTTTTTACTTATTATATTCATATTTTGGGATATTGAGGCATCTTGGTGATAAAGAAAGTACTTTTCCAATACTTTAGCTGCATCCAGAGCCTCTTTAATACTCGGCGGATTCTCATCAGGTTCATTTGTCCCTTCTTCTTCATCTTCTTGTTCTTCATCCTCAGTTTTCCTCACCGAATCCAAAATTTCTTTGTCTGTGAGTGAAGCCGTTGTAAGCAGGCAGTCATCTACTTCGATGTAGGTTTGAAGGTTTTCTGTAACTCTCCCTGCCATGTTGAACTGTTGAATCCACTCAGTTAATGGAAGTTTGTCGTCGCTATCAAACTCCGGTTCCGTTTCCACCTCATCATCACTCATAGAATTTGTACAAAGTCCAGCATGACGAAAAGAGTGCTGTATAGTTGTGGGTGTCACTTCTTCCCAGGCTTTAGATAAAAAATGTATTGCATGCAGCATATTAATGGAAGTTTTACCCTCAGATTCGACAAGCTCCATCAATAATTTCTTTCTGTAGTGACCCTTAAGGCTTTTAATCACGCTTTGGTCCATTGGCTGCAAGACACTTGTCGTATTTGGAGGAAGAAATGCCAACTCTATGTTCTGGAGGTTTGATATGAGAGGGTGGGCAGGGCAGTTGTCAACCAGAAGTAAAATTTTTCGTCCCTTTAATTCAGCATCCCACTTTCACACTTCTTCTTCAAAAAGTTTACTTGTCATCCAAGCTGATTTGTTAGCTTTATATGTCACTGGCAATTTTTTTATGTTCTTAAAGCACCGCGGATTTTTAGATTTGCCTATTACCATTAGCTTTCATTTTTCTGTGCCATCCATATGTACTGTACTACACCTGTACTGTACTGTAGCCACAAGCACTGTAATACGCTCCTTGGACAGCTTTCCTCCCACACACTTTTCCCTTTTAAATTTCAGAGTTTTATCTGGGGTAAACTTGTAGAAAATTCCGGCTTCATCAGCATTATAAATGTCACTTGGGGCATATTTTTCTTTCAATTTTGATTACACTCTATTAGTCCAGTCGTGAGTAACATTCGTGTCAACACTTCGTGCTTCTCCACTAATTTTACCATAGTTGATATTATTGCTTGAATTTTCCGAGCCATCCTTCCAATGCTTTGAAAGAAACTAAACAAAGTTCTTCAGCAAACTTCTCCGCCTTAGCTTTCACGATCGGCCCCGAGATAGGCATATTGTTCTGGCGTTGTCGGTGAAACCATGATAGCATAGCTTGATCCAAATCTTCGTATTTAGGTTTCTTTAATTTTTTGTAAGATTTTCCATCCTCCTCTGCTTGCAGAATTTTTTCTTTACTTATCCATATTGTGGACACGGTAGAGTGACTAAATCCAAAGCGTCTGCCAACATCACTTATCTTCTCTCCCGCCTCTATCGCGCGTATCATTAAAACTTTTTCGTCAATACACAGTGATTTTCTCTTACTAGCCATGTTTACAATTTGAAAGTTTGTGAGCTACTAAGAATATGACAACGTATAGATAAAATCCATCACTTCTACTACTAATCCCATTTCGTAAACAAAAGAACGGATTTCTTAGAAAGTTTGGTGTGTATGATGCCGACAGTCGAGTTTATTATGGTCTAGGATAATAAAACGACAAATGGATATACACAGCTGCGCAGTTTTTACTAATTTGGCAACTTAAAAAGAACTTTTTATTACAAATTGTTGTCGTTATTGAGAGTGGGTGTAATGCTATACAGAGTGTACCATAGTATGCAAGACAAGCTAAACCAACCAAAGCCGAGTGATTTCGACGCTTTAGAGAGTTTGTCATTAAAACGAGTGACGTTACATGGAGTTTACACTATAAATAAATATATATATAAACTTGATTATAATTTGATGTAATGTTTGTAGGTCTGCCAGTGCCAGTCCCAGTGCGGCGCCCAGCACTCCTCAGGATGAGCGGCCATCTGGCAACTGGTGGGACAGCTGGCTGACCTCAGCCAAGTCTAAAGTAAGTACCATACCTATTTCTGCCGCCAAGCAGCATTGCTCTGGTGAAATGACAGGCAAATGAGGCTTTACACTTGTAAGCCTCAAGTTGATGGATACACATCAGTGCATTGTATGGCACTTTTCTAGGTGATGGTTACCACTGATCAGATGAGCCATTTGCTTGTTCCATCTCCCCAGTGTACAAAAGAAAAAACAGGCGACTTACATTTTATCAACAGAAGATGATTTTATTTAGAAAACTATTGTAATCGGTTTTAAATGTATTTGTAAATACGGGATTTATCCCGCCACCATATTATCTAAGCCTAATTGCTGTCGTGTCGCTATCGCTAGTCACGCCATCCCTTTCACACGTACAGTACCTACGTACCTCACGTGTGAAAGGGATGGCCTGACTAGCAATAGCGACACGACAGCAATTTGGTTTAGTAATAAGGCTACCGGCTTGAAGCAGATCACACTCACCCTGCCATTGTTTTAGATCTATTTGTGAATCTTTCGTTCATGAATAGACCTGAAAGATGTGGGTAAAAGAATTTTCAATAAATCATTTAAAATTGTGATCCAGTCTCTCAGCTTAGTCAGCCTTAATCCACAGGAAAGATAAATAAATATTGCTGGATATTTCACACAGCGCTATCTAGCCCCAAACTAAGCAGAACTTGTGTTATGGGAACCAGATAACTGATAGAATAGTTATATTTTTTTTTGTAAATACATACTTATATAGAAAAACGTCCAGACCCGGAACAAATATCTGTAGATCATGCAAACATTTGTTCCGCGGCGGCAATCGAACCCGCTACCTCCTGTGTCTCAGCCACTGCGCCACGGAGGTCGTCAAATTATTATTATAATTATTATTGATATTGGCCTGTGTCTACCTACAAAGCTAACTAAGCTGCGTATTTACTCACAATCAGCATTTTCTTCCAGCTAACCTTTGTCTAGTGTAGATTGAACAGTAGTGCTTTCTAGAAAATAGGTTCAGAACTCAGAAACTTAATACAAAATATTATTTATTTATTTTTAACCTGTATTGTCCCAAATTGTATTTGTACAAAAATTAATAATACAAGATAAGATAACTCTTTATTGTACACCAAAGTAAAACACAGAACATAATTCTTACAAATAGATTTAGTACAAGGGGCGGTCTTATCGCTAAAAGCGATCTCTTCCAGACAACCTTTGTATGAATAGGATCAAAATGTAACACATGACGGCGGTGCATCTATATAAATTTAAAAACATATCTACATACTATAAACCTAAATTACCAGTAATAACACAAATTTAATTTAAATAAGCAACTCTAAAAGTGGTTATGATGAATTAACAAGCAGCTACAACTTCAACACAGGGACAGATAATGGGTAACTTTTGTTTTAAAATTACTAATAGACTTGGTTGGATGTTCTTATAGAGAGGGGCAAAGCGTTCCACAATCGTACGGCTGTTACAGTGAAGGATCGACTATAAAACTCTGTCGTATCGACAGGAGTTTTAAGTTGGAGGAAATCTGAAGAACGCAAATTGCGATCATTAGCCTGGTGGAGAAACTCAAAACGCTCCTTAAGATAGAAGGGAGAAGAAGGGTTAAAAAGGATGTTATACAAAAGGGACAGTATGTGTGCATTCCGGCGAAGACGGATGGGGAGCCACTTGAGCTTTGTGCGAAAATCAGAAATATGGTCATACTTGCGCAAGCCAAATATGAACCGAATACAGAGGTTTTGAAGGCGCTCAAGTTTGCTCAGTTGGGCTTCAGTGATGTCAAGATAGCAGGCGTCGGCGTAGTCCAGGATTGGAAGTAAAAGGGTCTGTGCAAGCGTAACCTTGGTAGCAGTCGGCAAGAAGTTACGAAGTCTCCGTAAAGATCCAGATGATGCAAATACCCTGCGGCTAATTTCATTGATACAGGGAACCCAGGTTAAACAGGTATCCATCTGTATTCCTAGATTTTTCACTGACTGGGTGTTGTCTATAGGGGTTCCGTCAAAAACTATGGATGGTAGTTGTGCAAAATTGATTTTGGAGATCTGTATGGAGCTACCAATTATAATGGCCTGTGTTTTGTCTGGGTTGACTGTAAGGCCAAAGGATTTACACATATCCGGTCAAGGTCAGTATTTAGTAAGCTAATGGCTCCGTCAATATTTTCAACTGTAGCTTGAGTATAAATTTGCAAGTCATCTGCGTACAGGTGGTAGGAAGAAGTTAAATTTTGTGAGATAGAATGAATGAATATAGCGAATAGGAGAGGGGTTAAAACGCCACCTTGTGGGACACCGGCAGAAAGATTGCACCACGAAGAGTAATACTCTTCAACACGGATGCGCTGCCGGCGCCCAAACAAGTAACTATGAAACCAGTCAATTGACATGAGAGATATGTTAAAGGAGCATAAAATACCCAGAAGTATGTCGAAGTCCACATTATTGAAAGCGCTGCTGAAGTCAAGGAGTATCATTGCTGTCAGCTTCTGACTGTCCATCCCAGACCGAATGTCGTCTGTTATTTTAACCAGAGCTGTTACGGTGCTATGACCTGGACGGAAACCAGATTGAAAAGAATTTAACAGGGAGTTTTTGGAAAGGAAGGCACTTAACTGTTGATGAATAAGGCGAATACACCTACATAAACGAAAATCCAAGCAGGAAAATCTATTGATGAGGGGCGGGGATTCGAACCCACTACCTTAAGATTGGAAGATAGGGTAGACTAGGTCAAGACGGCTATAACCCAACGGCGACGCACAGTGTTTCGTCTAGAACAAGCTAGGTGGACAAAAGTCATTTACCTAAACAGGTAATTAAGGGTCACATGTCATTAACAAAACCCCCAAGGTCACGATAACAGGTAATAAATAGGGCAAACATTCCATAGTGATGAGTCATAAGGGGTTGAAGGTAAGTGATAAGTTAATTGCATTTGTGAAATTAAATTAGTTGAAATTTTGCGGCACTTCGATAGCATCTCTTAAAATTTGTAGGGATTATTATAGTATTTTCTGTGATGGATTTTACCTTTGAGGGTAAGTACTTTCTTATTTAATTTCGACTTAATATATTATTTGCCGACATGTGCTTTAAATATCCAATTGAAAAAGCTGTTAAAAGAACGTCAAGTTTTTCTTCATATCTAAACTTTCAAGGATCGCAACTTTTTGTATCCACGTGTATCCAGGCTGATTTTTTTGATTTTTATGATGTATGTTACAGCCACAACATTTACCTTTTAAATGATACTTAATTTGGATACCGCAACGAATGCCAAACATTTTTTTTTATTTTTTTTTTGTGTACATTTTTTCGAAAATGGAGTTATTTGAATAATGGCGTAAATATGACAAAGAAGCAAGGAAATGCTCACCTCATGGATTTTATTTTTAATAAATACAATCTGAGGGATGTGGCTTCCGATTCAAGGAGAGATATGCAAACAAAAATGGCCAGCATATCGTCGAAATTTTGCTGAAAAGTGGGCTGCTTCGAAAACAATGGATGTTTTTTTAAACAAAAATAGAAGTTGGCTGGACGGAGCACACATACAATTTAGCGTTCGTATGCATCGGCCTTCTGCTTCCTCTTCATTAGAAGATAAAGGACCTAAAGGTAGACCCCGAAAAGACTTCGAAGACGCCAGTTTCAAAAACAAAAAAACACAGGGTTGAAGACTTAGTGAAATCGCGGAGTGCTAGTGAATTGACCACAGCTGCGGAAGTGGCAAATCGCTTATCGGGTTATAGAGCTGTAGCTTCTCGAATCTGAAAAAGTGGCGATCATTCCAGCACAGTAGAAACGGCATCTGAAGAACCTCTTTGTATGCTACACAGTTAAATAGTGACGAAGCGTTAGCTTATTACGTAGATTCTAAGTGCACTTCTCACTCTTACAAACAGACGAGGAAGTGGGCAATGAAGGCTGGACATCAAGTGTTTCCATCGTACCATAGCCTATGTAAGTCAAAAAAACTTTGTTATCCTTCTGACGACCATATATCTATAACGGAAACGCGCGCGGAAATAAAACTCCAAGCTATTTTGGATAAAACAACTGAACGAATACTTGAAGCACAAAGTGAAGTCGTTAAAAGTGTGCTGCCCAGTTCTTCATTCACATTAGTTAGCAAATGGGGATGTGATGGTAGTTCTGGTCACAGTACCTACAAACAGAAGTTTGAAAACACCGAGGCTACTGATGAATTTCTGTTTGTATTTTCATTTGTGCCTTTGAGATTGTGTGATGGTCAAAATATTATTTGGCAAAATCCACGACCTTCCTCCACGTTATATTGCCCGCCAATTAAATTTATTTTTTCAAAGGAAACAAATGAATTTACGACTACAGAAACTAACAGAGTGTTGGAAGAAATATCTCAACTTCTTCCAACAACATGTAGTGTGAATCACAAATTTCTGTGTAGCACACTCTTTTGCTAACAATGACAGACGGCAAAGTATGCAATGCTATGACTGACACACGATCTGCACAAAATTGTTATATCTGTGGAGCTACTCCTAAGATGATGAATGGAGATTTAAGAGAATTGGAAAGTAATGAAGAACATTGTGGGTTTGGTTTGTCTACATTACAAGCTTGGATTCGCTGTTTCGAATGTCTGTTGCACATTAGCTATCGTTTGGATATTAAGAAGTGGCAGGTTAGAGGTGATGACGATAAAGCTAGTGCGAAACAGCGTTCAGATGACATAAAGCAAAAGTTTAAAACCCAAATGGGACTTATTGTAGACAAGCCAAAACCTGGTTATGGTAACACAAATGATGGAAACACAGCTCGCAGATTCTTTACAAACCCGGAACTGAGTGGAGAGATTACAGGCTTGGACGTTAACCTCATTAAAAAGTTCAGCATTTTGTTAAGAACTTTATCTTCTGGGTACGATGTTAATTACAGTGAATTTGAGAAAGTGTGTTCTAACACCAGAACACGTTATCTAAATCTGTAGCCGTGGTACTACATGCCAGCTGCTGTGCACAAAATACTTGTACATAGCACAGAAGTGATAAAAACTTGCATTCTTCCAATCGGACAGCTCTCAGAAGAAACTGTAGAGGCTCGAAATAAAGACTGCCGGAGATTCCGTGAACACCACACCAGGAAACTGTCACGTATTGCCACGATTACAGATTTGTTGAATATGCTTTTAATAACGTCTGACCCTCTAATCAACTCTCTCAGAGAGGTGCCCAAAAATAAAATTGACAAATTACCAATAGAAGTTTTAAATTGGATTGTTCCGCCTTCAATACAATCACATCGGGTTACAAATAACGTTCTTCCGAGTCCGACTGATGAAGGTGATTATGATTACTTGTTACCAGACTCGACTGAATGTGAGAGTGACGAATCATCAAATGAGGATATTTAGGACCATTATTATGTAGCATTTTTGTAAAAACTTGAGTTTACATTATTTATAATATATAACTTATAAATAATAATGTATTTTTTTACTTTTTATCGTATAATTATGTTGTAATATATTATTGATTGTTTGTTTCTATTTTAATGTACATTTTTTGCTGTATTTTTGGCTCTTTATAAAAATATACAATACTTTTTTTATAAAGTATTTGGTTTATCATTTTTAGACTTATAATTTAATCTGTACTTACCTGAAAATTATGAAATTAAGAAATTATCATTGTCTAGGGCAAAAGCAATCGAAATCCATGATAAAATATTTTTGTCCACCTAGCTTGTTTTAGGCGAAACAGTGCGACGGCGACGTTACCCTAATAGCCTAGATATTATTTTAGGTCACAAACAGCCTGTTCTAATTTCTTTGAAACTAGTTCAGATGTTATATGAATGAGCAACTGGACACACAATTCAATTCTGCATTATTGGTTCCATACCTCATATGGCTTCATATTATTGATTTATACGCCTCCCCAAGTTTGTGCCATCCGCCACGATCCTGCGCTAGTCTCACCCATTAACGGCCCGCGACTCTAATGATGTCGTCCACCCATCTCGCTGCCGGACGTCCGTAGAAGGGTACTTCTACAGCCATTCCTCGGCCACCATTCAGTTGCTACCCTGCTCCACCTGTCGTCACCACGTCTTGCCAAGTGTCCCGCCCAAGATCAATTGAGCTCTATAACTCGATTCCCAACGTCATGAACCTTCGGATGGCACAAACTTGGGGAGGCCTATACCCAGCAGTGGGTGAAGTCGGGCTGTGGATGATAATGATGATTGATTTATAACAAAACTATTAGTTAATGTGAAAAATTAAAACACAGGTGCTATGCGTCATATAACAATCGATAAGTATGTAAAGTTTCAATAAGGGTAGATAGCGCTGTGTGAAATGTCCAGCTATACTTACTATTATTATTTATATTAGTGAATTATGTTAGGTATTATATTTTTTCAGTCTGCAGAAGTATACACAATGGTGAAGAAAGACCTGGACGAGATAGGCAGCGCCGTGAAGAGCGAAGCGAGCCACGTCTTCAGCAGCACATCTACAGTCATTGGAAAGACGTTTAAGGTAAATTATTTTTTTATGATATTTTATACAACCTGTTTTGTTATGTACGACATTAATTTAAAACACACATCCGGAATCGTTTTATCTGATTTTAGAGGTGGGTTTAATACCGGTAGCTTGAATATTTATTGAGTAGTCGATACATTTTCAATAAACAATTTTTAACGTAAATCATCATCGCCTTTGCGCCGATGCCCCGCTTAGTCAGTTTAACAGGTACCTACTTAAATGATAATTGAGTATGATTTGTTTTCCTATTTTATACAGGCTGTTTCATTGATATTCTGGGACTTGATATTGTGGTTGTTTGAAAAACTAAAAAAATATATTTTAATTAATTTGAAAAAAACCGGCTAAGTGCGAGTCGGGCTCGCGCACGAAGGGTTCCGTACCATTATCTATAAACACGGTAAAAAATCACGTTTATATTATGGGAGCCCCCCTAAATATTTGTTTTATTTTAATATAATTATTTATTTTTAAAGTGAATATATAACTAAATATTCTGTGAGTATTTCAAGCGGCTACCTGTTGCCGTTATCAATATCGAGCAAAAACGAGCAAAAAAATCACGTTTGTTGTATGGGAGCTCCCTCTTAATATTTATTTTATTCTGTTTCTAGTATTTGTTGTTATAGCGGCAACAGAAATACATCATCTGTGAAAATTTCAACTGTCTAACTACCACGGTTCATGAGATACAGCCTGGTGACAGACGGACAGACAGACAGCGGAGCCTTAGTAATAGAGCGCCGTTTTACCCTTTGGGTACGGAACCCTAAAAAACACATTCCAACCAAACTCATTTTTTTATTTTGTACAGTTTAGGAGTTATGACAAACTAAGGTCACAGACATAGCCAAGAGACAGCGGAGCCTTAGTAATAGGGTGCCGTTTTACCCTTTGGGTACAGAACCCTAAAAAACACATTTACAAAAATATTAGCTATTAGCCCTACCTGTTTTTATTTATTATTGTACATAACAAAACACGTAGTCTAGTATATAGACGTTAAGAATAAATATATAATTTATTTTTAGGCATTTACATAATACAAGGATCTCTTTATAGGGTTAAGCTCGCCTTTGTACAATGTCCTCTATTTCTATACTGTATTATGTATTTTCTTGTGTACAATAAAGAATAAAGGATCTATCAAATTAAGTCTTTCAGTCCCAAGGGTCGTTTAGGGCCACGCTTGATCAAACCGCCAATCCAACATAACAAAAAAAAAACAGAACTACAAAAAATATCCTCTTGGAATAAAAAAGAATTTTGTACATTTCAAAGATGAAAATTTCTTATTTCACAAGTTATTGTAATACAAAGGATATCTCTTATTAGATCAATGAATGAATGATTAATAATTGATCGATCGAAGTGAGATCTCCAAATCAACATGGGCAAATCGGCAATTGTATGTATGTATGTATGTTTGTTTGTCCGAGGATAACTTTCGAAGCGTTGATCCGATCATCGTGAAATTTGATACATAGGTAGGTAGTGATGGCACAATTTTGGTGTGACTAAATGAGCTAAAAATCTTGGGGGGAGGGGTTGTTGAGATATTAGGGTTCAAGAGGGGTAAAAAAATTAAAATGAGACTATTAGGTCAATTGGGACGTCAAATGAAAGGTTAGTACATTTATATTATATATATATATTTATAGGATTAGTACATTTCAACCCTGTTTTTATTTTTTGTTTAATCCATGTAGTTTTTGAGTTATTAGCAATAATAAAAACAACAGTTTGACAAAATTCACACGGTACACCAGTGTGTTGTGGCGCAACACAATGAAATTAGGTATTCGTGTTGCTTTAGTGACACAAATATAGGGAAAAGTCAGAAATCCAGAATAACTGCATTTTGTACTCCGAAAAAACAGTAACCAATTAACATGAACTCCCGATGCCTGTAATTTGAATGAAACTGTAGGTCAAGTAAGGTTTTTATTTATAAATTTTATATACTATTATATATATTATATATATTTGGTTCATATTTTTATTTCGTGACACTATTTTGACAGTCGAAGATTACTAATAATAATATTTTTGTTTTTATGGGAGACTCGCGAGATCTCGGTTCGGGGCGAACCACCATAACCATGTTATTTATATTCTTACTTAATTTAATTTCTGTTTCAGTTGGAGAACCCAGAATCACCAGCAAATGTGATGAAGAAAAGCCTTAGCACTTTTATCGGTATGCAAAATTTTGTTTATAATTTAATTTTTGAGCATAGGCTAAGCTAACGCCTTTTTATCTCGGCCTATTGTGTACAGGTCAGGTGAGCACGGTGCTAAACCCCGAGCCAGACGACGAGGACGATACCGAGGTGATCCTGTCGTCTGGAGATACCACTATGCTGTCTACTTATAAGGTAGATCTGTTTTTTTTTATTATTTAATAAAAACGTACCGACGTACCGAGAAGTACCACCCATACGTTCTTGTCGGCATACCACATTGCCGTACCAAACGATTTGCTTCAACTTGTTAGCACAAGTAAAGAGTAGAAGAGAGTAAAGAGTGGAACTCACTTCCGGCGTATGTTTTTCCAAACTAGTATAATCTTAGAGTCTTCAAGTCCAGAGTAAAAAGTTCTTTCTAGGCAAGCGTGCTCCATCTTCGATCACACCTTCAGTTACCATCAGGTAAGGTCAAGCGCTTGATTATCAGCAAAAAAAAATAACAAACGAGTCTCCCACAAAACAAAAAAAAAATATTATTCATAATCTTTGTCAAATAAAATAGTGCCACGAAATGCATAACCAAATAACTTGACCTACAGTTTAATTCAAACTACAAGTAACGGGATTTCATGTCAATTGGTATTTTTTGGGGGTAGAAATAGCAGTTATTCAGCAGATTTCAGTCTTTTCCCCATATTTGTGTCACTAAAGCTACAATAATACCAAATGGCAGCACTGTGGGGTTACTGGTGTACCCTGTGAATTTTGTCAAAATTCAGTTTTTATTATGGCTAATAACTTAAAAACTATAAGGTTTAAACTAAAACTAAAAACGGGGTCGAAATATTCTTTCCTTTTATTAAACGTGCCACTTGACCGGATAGTTCCATTTTGTTTATTTTACCCCCCTTGAACCAATCAATATCTCAACAACCCTCCCACATTTTTAGCTCATTTAGTCACACCAAAATTGTGCCATCACTACCTACCTATACAGTGTGTTTTTTTAACTAGGACAGTACGGCAGCACCCATAACCAGAGGAGATACAGGTGCAGTTTCTTTTAAAACATCAGCTCGTTTTCGAAGAAAAATATTTTGGCATTAAAAATTTTTTGGTCAAGCGTGAGTAGCGCCATAAAATGAATCAAGTTGGTAAAATTTTTTTTGATGCTGATCGATGTAGTCCTACTAATATTATAAACGCGAAAGTTTGTTTGTATGGATGTATGGATGTTTGTTACTCTTTCACGCCGGAACGGCTGAACCGATTGCGATGAAATTTGATATGTACGTAGACCATAACCTGGATTAACACATAGGCTACTTTTTATTGGCAAACCACGCGTGCGAAGCCGCTGGCAACAGCTAGTCCTATATAAAGATCATTTTATTGTATCGGATGAAAAATCTGAGCAGCGGAAATTAGTCAAATTTGATAAAATGTATTCTCATACAACAGACAGGACAAAGCAAAATTCCTCCAACAAACATTTTATTAGATTCTAATTGCACATTAAAGAAGTATTAATACTGTAGCGATTAAGAAGTTTAGGAACTCCATGCTCTCATGAGCAATTCAAAAACATTTCGTATTTCAGAACAATTTTGAATTTCGAACATGGTTCTTGCATCTGTCGGACTTTTATATCAGTCATTGCATCATCTTATTTGTCCTATCATGGCATTGTCAAATACGTAAACCGTAGACTTAATTGAAGCGTACTTCCTCAGCCGACGAAGCCCAACTAATGCGTTGAAGTGGTATCAAGAATGCTACCCAAACCGCGATTGAGGAAGTATGCTTCAATTAAGTCTACTTTTTGCGTATTTGAGTTTTTATATTGAGTTCTAAACTTCTTAATCGCTACATTATTAATACTTCTTTAATGTGCAATTAGAATCTAATAAAATGTTTGTTGGAGGAATTTTGCTTTGTCCTGTTGTATGAGAATACATTTTATCAAATTTGACTAACTTCCGCGGCTCAGATTTTTTTCATCCGATACAATAAAATGATCCTTACATAGGACTGCATCGATCAGAATCAAAAAAAAATTTACCAACTTGATTCATTTTGACCAAAAAAATTTAATGCCAAAATGTTTTTCTTCGAAAACGAGCTGATGTTTTAAAAGAAACTGCACCTGTATCTCTTCTGGTTATGGATGCTGCCGTACTGTTACAGTTAAAAAAAACACTGGTATACCAAATTTCACGATGATCGGATAAACGCTTCAAAAGCATATTACATACATCGCCGATTTGCCCAAGTTGATTTAGAGATCTCGCTTCGCTCGATCAAATACACCATAAGTACATATATTTCATCAGTTTATAGCAGTTTTATGATGACAGTCATATACAAAATCAAAATCTTTTAAATCATTAAAATCACAAGGATCACTTTGAAACATCAATTTCACTGCCTGTTGTATTGCACATTTCTGATACATGCACCAATTACAGTTATAAAAAATCAATTCTGCTCGTTAGTCGCTCTATAACTCAAAAACGGTTTAACCGATTTTGATGAAATTTTCTGTGTGACTTTGATTGTGTCCCGGTAGGCACTGTTGTCCAAATTTAGAAAATTGCGGTCGAAGTCGCGGGCATACAACTAGTAACAAAAAAATGATCACGATTATGAAAAAAATAATAAAAATGATTATTAAAAACGATATAATTGATATTTACAATGATTTGTACAGTATGATCGAAATTCGACTGTAATACATTTTATTTTTTTATTTTACATCCATTTTAGGTTTCGCCCCTCCATTTTCTCCATAAATAAACTCTTAACTATGCCTAATTAAAAAGGGGTAAGTTTTTTTTTTCTTCACATACTAATATTATAAATTGAAAAGTAACTCTGTCTCTCTGTCTGTCTATTACGTTTACACGACTGGACCGATTTATATGAAAGGTATACCTGTAGATAGATGCATCCGATCCCGGAATCCAGGGATTTTATCTATACTTATTAGTATAGATAAAATCCCTGGATAATATTTTATAAAGAGGTAAGATTTGTTTGTATTGAATAGGCTCCGAAACTACTAGACCGATTTAAAAAAAATACTTTCACTGTTGGGAAGCTACACTATCCCCGGGTGACATAGGCTACTTTTTACCCACCTGCGCAGAAGGAGGGTAATGTTTTTATTGACAAACAACGACGCTCGTGCAAAGCGAGTCAGCTGGTATAATCCAATGTTGTCTTACAGAAAGAGCTAGAGGCCCTCCAACGCGTGGACGCCACATTCATAGTCCCGGCCAACAGCCCCGAGTTCGAGGCGTGGCTGGGCAGCCTTGAGTCCACTGAGGGCGGGGTCATCACGCCGGCCTCTGCGGGCAAGCGGCTGGACTCCAACCCGGTGCTGAAGACGCAGTATGCCAAGCTGGTGCCTGATGCTGTCTCGCATGTCGACTTCTGGGAGCGGTGAGATTACACTCAGAGTTTATTTGTCTATACTAATATTATAAAGAGGAAAGATTTGTATTTTTGTGTGTATGTTTGTAAAGAGTTGGTCATCATAAAATTGAGAAATCTCCTGAAAGATAAACTTGCAGATATAAAAACAAGGATACCGACGAAAAGAAATGCTGCAGAAACTTTGAATACTGTCAAGTCAAACATTATTGCATTAACTAGAAGTATACCTTACATAAATATAATGTTTATTTTAATGTAACTAGTCCATGAAACTCGTAGAAATAAATAAATAAAATGAATAAACTCAAAAACTACTATGTCGATTTCAAGAATTATTTCACCATTGGAAAGCTACATTCACCCTGAGTGACATAGGCTACTTTTTACCCAACTGCACAGAAGGAGGGTAATGTTTTTATTGAAAAACTACGTGCGCGAAGCTGCGGATTGGTCGGCTAGTTAGTTATAATTAGTGATCGCATAATCGGATGCATATTTACCTAAAGTTGTTTTTTGGATAACAAATTGTATTTTTTGTATTTGTATTTATTTCCACTTACATCTATCCATTACAGGCCTAAATCTAATACAATGATGTAGTCAACTTAATTATCTAACCTATGCTAATCAATTTCAATTAATTAATATACTACACTATTTCAGCGATAATCATAATTTTAATACTAGAAATAAAAATAAACTCGCTGTTGCCCGTTGTAAGACTACATAAAGTTAGTAAATCGTTTAAAGGGCAAGGTGTACGCTTTTATAACAAACTCCCAAGTGATGTACAAAAATTGACAATTAACAAATTTAAAAACGTAATTAAGTAAACAAAATCTTTATAAAAAAGCCTACTATAAAATATCTGATTATTTAGATGATAGAGAAGTTTGGGATTGAAATTGCTCCAACTCGTTCAAAATGTTATAATTTAGACGTAATTTATTTTCTGTAATGTATTCTAAAAAGATCATTAAAAAAAACAACCAGCCTTGTTTCATGCCTTCCTTTCCTGGCTTGGTCGCGAAGGAACAGGCAGTAAAATTGACGTTTCAAAGTGATACTTGTGATTTTAATGAATAAAAGATTTTCACTTTGACTTATTTACAAACATAAAATAAACAATGCGGCCTTTGCGAATTCATTCAGAGAAACATGGAACACATCTATGTTCTCCGCAACTTGAGCGTGTGCAGGGTGCGCGTCAGAGGCGCTTTGTCCATTAAGTTGGTTCTGCCTCGGGGCACCTCGAACAGACGTGCTCGCCTTTTATATAGATAATATATTATCGAATATTCATTAAATTATCTATTCTAATAGAATATATTATAGATAATTATAGAAGCAGCTTCTTAGAATATTTATATTATAAATTAAAAATCCCGGGATTCCAGGATTGGATGCATATTAATTTAACGTTAAATAATAAGCAGGTAGAATTTGTGCGAGTGAGATGCACTCGCACATTTACAAAATGCTTGTATTCCCTGAGGTCTAATAGGCCCGAACTGACACTTGTTACTAGGTTTACGCTTCGTCAAAAATTAGTGACTGTGAAAGTAGGGAAAAGCAACCATATTACGTTGTAACAAGGCATTATGTATACCTAATATAACTATGTGCCAAAGTGTACGTTTTTTCAATGAATATGAATTTCTTTAGACTATATGAGAGATGAATGGCATACCATAAAAACCTACGCAGCTTTAAGGGATGTCTAGGTTAAGCAGATAAATATTTTTTTTTAACCTATGATATCCCACTGCTGGGCAGAGGTCTCACCCACTGTCTTCCAGGACATTTGCTCGCGTGCCAAATCCCACCAATATGTCTCAAAGACATCGAGATAGATGCCTAAATTAAATAAATAATTAAAAAAAAAATAACATATGATTTTGTTGATCCCGGAATCACGGAGTTTTTTCAATAAAAAAGTGCTATCCATACTAGCCAACTTTTAACTTTAGGTAAATATGCATTTGTTTATCCGATCTCTAAGGTTATAATGTAAGATTTGTTTGTTGTTTATAAGGTAAACATGTGCAACTTTGTACAATTGTAGGTATTTGTTCCGCGTGGCGTTACTGCAGGACCGGCTCGCGGCCGCGTCGCGCAAGCCGGCGGACGAGCACGTGACCTCGGACCCGGTGCTGGCGCACTTGCCGCTGCAGTCGCAGCCCGCCACGCCGATTCTGCAGTCAGTATTGTCACATATACCGGCTCACTTGTTTATTTACTTTGGTTTGTCTACGGATCTCCTCATGTCTGGTTGTATCTTGTAGAGAAACGCCAAGTATAGCCTTCTCCATAGCACGCCGAGTGACCGCGAGCTGACCTTATGAGACCCCATAGTGAAAGACAACGTTTCTGTACCATACGTCATCACTGGTAATAAACACTGTTCAAAAACTTTCGTCATAAGACACTGAGGTCTTTTGGACGCGAAGACGTCACGAAGCGTGCTCGCTTTTTAGGGATTTATCCCTAAAATGTGGTACCATGGAGGTGGTCTCATGAGGGAGACGGATGCTAGACAACGAAACGCACACACCAAGGGGCGACACAAAAATAACAATAGATAATAAAAAAAAACTAGTGGCACTCTGGGAGTGCAGAGGTGTCGGTAACAGTGTCGCGAGTTCAATAGTATTTCCCCATTTAAAAAAATGCCCAACGCGCCTAAAGAACTCTTCACTACTTATATAAAGAGGTGTCGGTAACGGTAACGATGTCGCGAGTTGAATTGGGTTTTTTTCCCCATCTCAAAAAAATGCCCAACGCGCTTTAAAAAAAGAAACAGACAACGGAACTTCTGAATGGATTATAGTTGGCTACTAGTGTTTGGGCTCATTTGAATCTGCTTGCGGTTCCGATTATGAGTTTTATAAAAGCTTCTCGAAACATTTCTACAGGTTTATTCTACCAGCGAGATGAGTAGAACAAAAGCAAGATAGATAGTTACAATTTTATATTTAGAAAATAAACAAAAGAAGGGGTTAATTTAAATAAACTAAACAGCCTACAGATATCTTAGGGTCGGATGAGTTAAATCGTAGCTGAATTACGTTAAGCAACCACTTAGTATGCCACTGAATTTAGCATGAGCGGGAGTCTGTCCAGAGACAGAAGCTGCAATATGGAGCGCCGACTCCTTTTCCAAGTTTGGCTCTGATGATGATGAAGAATAACTTGGTGATAAGAAGCTTTCTACGCCGTGCTTGCCGGTAGGATGAACCCTGGAACCCATTTCCAGACCATTAGGAAAAAGTCAAGCTTCCCAATTTGACTACGACATCCTATGCTCAAGGTGAGACATAATGGCAACTAGCATAGAATAGTGTTCAGAGATGAGGCAGTCAAACAGGGTGAAGAGATTACGATGTGATGTGCCTGCTCCACAGCGTGTGGAATAGTAGCAAGCTAATCACAATGATGAATATAACAGACATAAGCTGCTACGGGAATAAGGTGAATTAATATTACTTACAAGAATAAAAATAGGCAGATGAAATATAAGCCGGTAAGCCGGTATACCAACATTGTATTTTAACTATAATTTCATAGGCACAACACTTTGTTTCACAACACCCAATTTGGGGTTTCACAAGTTCCGGAAGGTTTAAACACAAAACTAAGTAATTTGTTTATGAGAGATAAGTAATAAATCTGTGATGGATATCTATTTTACCACAAAGCATTCGTTCAGTCAACTCAATTCATTCTTTCGCCACCCACAACAGCCCAGTCGATCGCATACCGTTCGTTTGTTCTCATTAGCCAATCACGATAGCCCAACTAGTAAACGGCATGCGAATCCGTCAATATCCTAGTCTATGGTGAGCGCGCGAATATTTAAAAGATAGGTACGCTTAGAACCGTTACATTCTTTAGAAAAAGTAATTTAACAACAAAAAAAAACTTATTCTTTCCTCAATATGGGTGTAACATGGGTTTTTATTCCTCTCCATGGTCCACCTATGTAGTTATTCATATACAACGTGTTTTGTTACGTACGACATTAAATGAAAACACGGGTATGGCTAATGGCTAGCATTGTTGTAAATTAGGTTTTTTTAAAAATGTATTACCATAGAAAATGTTAATTTGTCGAACAACTATCCTATCAAATCCTACAATATAATTGAAACAGCCTGTATAAAATAGATAAACAAATCATATTGATTCATCATGTAAGTAGGTGCCTGTTAAACTGACTAAGTGGCATCGTCGCAAAGGCGCCGCCGATTTACGTTAAAAATGTATCGATTACTAGATAAATATTTAAGCTACCGGTATTAAACACACCTTTAAAATCAGTTAATACGATTCCGGATGTGTGTTTTAATTTAATGTCGC
This sequence comes from Philereme vetulata, assembly GCA_918857605.2. NCBI lineage: Eukaryota > Metazoa > Arthropoda > Insecta > Lepidoptera > Geometridae > Philereme > Philereme vetulata. Next base: position 7,498,016 of record OU975422.1, on the reverse strand, counting down.
ACTTAAAAAAACAGGTTGCATAGCTTTTATAAAGAAAATATTGTTAATTAAATTTACAGGAGCCCCAAGAAAGTTCTGTCAGGCATCTCCGAGAGCGACAAGTCCTATGAAAACTCTGAGATTGACAACTCGACCGTCACCTGGGAGGACGGTAAGTTGGAATAGTTCTAGCGCCAAATAACTTTGCGGGTGTCACAGATTTGACCATATCATGTAGGCGGACCAATGCAGCATATATGATCTGTGAACTAAAATGATAAAATAAAACAACAGATTAGTTACCACAGTCAGGTTAGGAACGACGATCTCGGATCAAGTCGGTCGAATGTTCGACAGAGACCGATCCGTACTCGTTGAACGCAGGGCAGTGCAATACTTTGCTATAGGCGATGGTTACCACTTAACATCAGGTAGGCCATAAGCTTGTTCTATCTCCAAGTATTTGTAATAAAAACGGAATATTTACCTACCACAAACCATTGTGAGTTTTTGAGTATCGTGATATTTCGACGCACCTGCATGCGCCATGATCACGGGTAAACTGAAGTTTTTTCGAGTGGGTAGTTAGTGGCAGATATAACGATCTACCCTCTTTCTTAGTCTGCGGGTACGAAACTTGCGACGGCCGGAGCGACGGCGGAGCGGCGCGACGGCGATGTAATCAAATACATTAAAAACATTAAGCGCTGTGTACGAAACGGGCGACGGCGGAGCGGCGCGATCGAGCGATGCACGGGCGGCGGTAGAGCGGTGGCGGCGCGGAGCGACGAGAACAAACTAGTTTGGTTTCGCCGCTCGCGCGGGTACATAGTGTTGCATTTTTATCACAGTAATAATATTATTAGCTATGGAAATTGACAATGAAGAGTTAATATCTTTTATTCAGATTCCAGATTACTTCTAATTTTCTGTAAAACATAATCGAATGTCTCTATACTCATTCTTGTGTAATTGTAGAACTTTCTTGAATGACAACGTAGCTCGTAATAAAGTGTAGAAAATTCTCCCAAACTGCGTCGTCGTTGATTTATTGGATGAACACCATCTCTAGGTAATAAAAATTATCTCATTAGGAGACTGGGCTACAATAGTTCTCTTCGACGTGAATTCATGTTTATCACAACACTACGTGAGCGCGACTGCGCGGAAGTTTGTTTCGTACACACGTAAGACACCGCTATCTCTTCGCCCCGCGCGGCACCGCCCCGCCCCGCCGTCGCTCCGGCCGTCGCACAGTGAATCGTCTAGAACATGGTAGCTGGACAAAATTATTTTATGGGTTCACATGATCGCTACAGCCATAATAACATATACTGAATCATTTTTTTTGCGTTATGTGGTAAAATAAAAAAACTTAGTACGAAATAAAAATTTATTGAAAATAGAAGTCTAGAAGAATACATATTAACGAAATAATTTAAATTATATATCTACACAATTTAAAAAACTTAACTTAAATTACTTAACATAACATAACATATCATCACGCCTTATTCCCCGAAGGGGTGGCAGAGGTGTATTACTACACCCACTTTAAATTACTTAACTATAATAATATCTACTATTATAATAAATTACAAATAGAAATCGTCAGATGATTCATCATCGCTGTCACAGTTAGACGAATCAGGTACCACATAATCGTTCTCCTCACATAAAGTAACTTCACGTGGTACTTGATGTGTAGTAGGTATGGAAGGCGGAACTATCAAGCTTAGCACTTCTGCGGGCAATTTTTCAGGTCTTTTCTTAGGAATTTCCCTAAGCGAGTTGATTACAGGATCAGATGTTATCAGCAGCATATATAATAAATCTGTATTCGTGGCAATACGTGACTGTTTTCTGCTATGATGCTCTCGGAATCTACGACAGTCTTTGTTACGGGCTTCTTGAGCCTCCTCCGATAGCTGGAACAATACAGCTTTGGATGACTTCTGTACTGTGTAATAAGATTTTATGCACAGTAACAGGCATATTATACCACGGATACAGACTAAGGTAAAGAGATCGAGTCTCAGAGCAAACTTTTTCAAATTCTATGCAATTAATATCATACCCAGAAGATAATGTTCGAAGTAATATACACATTTTTTTAATTAAATTAACATCCAATCCTGTAATCTCACCGCTTAGTTCCGGATTCATAAAAAACCTACGTGCAGTGTTACCATCATTTGTGTTACCATAACCCGGTTTTGGTTTGTCTACAATAAGCCCCATCTGAGTTTTAAAATCTAACTTAATTTTCTCTGAACGTAACTTTACACTAATTTTATCGTCAGCGCCCCTAGCTTGCCACTTTTTTATATCCAAACGATAACTAATATGTAGTAAACACTCAAAACAACGTATCCATGCATGTAAAGTAGACAAACCAAAACCGTAATGTTCTTTATTAACGACTACGTCTTTTAAATCACCATTCATCATTGTCGGGGTAGCACCACATATATAACATTTTTGAGGGGAGCGTGTGTCAGTCAAAGCGTTACATACTTTTCCGTCTGTCATAGTCAGTAAGAGGTCATGTTTTATAGTAATTTCATATTCTTCAACATTACAAATAGTTGGAAGAAGCTGAGATATTTCTTCCAAGACTTTGTTGGTTTCGGCTTTGGTGAATTCATTAGTTTCCTTTGAAAAAATAAATTTGATTGGTCGGCAATAGAGAGTTGACGAAGGCCGTGGATTTTGCCATATAATATGTTGGCCGTCACATAATTTCAAAGGAACTAATGAAAACATGAACAGGAATTCATCAGTAGCATTAGCATCTTCGAACCTTTGCTTATAGGTACTGTGGCCTGAACTGCCGTCACAGCCCCATTTGCTAATTAATGTAAGGGATGAATTAGAAGACACAACATTTCTTATAACATCACTTTGCGCTTCAATTAAACGATCAGCAGTTTTGTTTAAAATGCCTTGTAGATTAATTTCAGCGCGCGTTTCCGTCACAGAAATATACTCATCTAAAGGATAACACATTTTTTTAGACTTAACTACACTATGATAAGATGGAAATATCTGATGTCCCGCCTTCAATGACACCTTACGCGTCTGTTTGTAACTATGGCTGGTACACTTAGCATCAACATAATGAGCTAAAGCTTCATCACTGCTCAATTGACGACCACCACACGCAACATTGGTTGTTTTAGCTTTTGGAGAGTTGTCAGATATTTTATGAATTGAACTAGCTACATTTCTTCGACCAGATACTCGATTGGCTACTTCAGCGGCTATGGTTAACTCACTAGCACTTCGCGATTGCACTAAATCTTCAACCCTCCGTTTTTTGGTTTTGAATGACGATTCGTCAAATTCTTTTCTGGGTCTGCCTGTAGTCCGACTTGGTCCAGATGACGAAGACGCAGACGGGCGATGTACTTGAACTTCAAATTGTATTTCATTACCCTCTAACCAATCCTTATTGTTATTCAAAAACCTATTGAGGGTATTTTTCGATGCGGACCACTTTTCAGCAAATTTTGAAGAAATACTTGAAATTTTCGTACAAATATTCTTCTTTGAATCAAGAGTGACATCTGAACAGTTGATTTTGTTCAATACAAACTCTGTGAGCTTTGAATTACGGTCCTCTTTCTTGTGTTTACGCCATTCTTCAAAGAAATCGATTTTTGAAATCGAAATCACAACTTCTGAAAAAAATAATTAAAAAAAATGGGGTGAGTTGGGGTGGCAAAACTATATATCATTTTAAAGTTAAATATTGTGGCTATTACATACGTAAATAACGGCCTGGATATATTTGGATAAAAAAAGTTACACTCGATGAAAGTTACTAAATAGAAAAATTTACACGATATAAATGTCCATTTCTATAAAGCCTATAAACATCAACGTCAACAAGTTAAATGATCCCAATTTATGAAGAAATTTAAAGTACATACCTTCAAGTAGAAAATCCATAACACTCACAATAATATAAATAGCACAAGTGGTCATAAGATGTTGTCGTAAGCACTGCAAACTATCAACTGATTTATTTGCATAAATGCATTTTCCTTATTACCTCACTTTCCAGTACTATGGCGGTGTGCTACAAAGGGTAAGGCACGTGTTATACCTGGAATTCTGAGTTTTGAGGTGTGGTTAATGAGACAGGATTATGATTTAATCGATTCTAGGAATCGACTTTTGTCCAGCTGGCTAGTTCTAGGTAATTCACTGTGCGTCGCAAGTTTCGTACCCGCAGACTTAGTCTCTTGCTAGGAATGAATTCACTAATACTATCACTGGTTTTATTCTGGAACATAACTCGATTCCCACACACAACACTCACGGTATCAGGACGCGTAATGGACACGTCACTGCTTCGGTTCTTACACATTCTCACCACAGGATTCCAAGTTCCAGATAGTTGAAAAACATCTTCGCGATTGAAATTCTTGTGTATGGTAATCTCATTTGCCTCTTGAACCAGTCTTGGCATGTAATGTCGCTAATAATCCAGCGGTTTGAGCCTGAGTCCAGCAGATGTTCCGCTACGGCAGACTTTGGTCTGTCAACATTCTTCACCGCCCTGATGTGTCCCTTCACCCGACAAGCTATTGTGCGTCTGGTTTAACTAATATAAGAACTCCCACAGTCTATTTTATACACTCCTGGTTTTTCTAGTAAATATAGGTTAATATCCCGTTTTTAATACAAATAGTGTTCATAACCACGATAGTTTTAAAAGTTACATCTCCAAGTACTATAAAAAACCCGTACACAGGCGTGTATGTGTGTTCTCGCTCTTTGTACTAAACTTAATTTCTGTACCTTTGTGATAATATCTTAAGTGCACTGCACACCATTAAAAAAACAAAAAATGGTTTTAAATCATAGGTACAAAAGAGACAACACAACACAATTTCTTTCATATTAAAAGCCTTCTGTTATCATGGGTCGATGGACCCCTTAGGGTACATGACACAATTCCCGAGGGTCCATGGCGTAGTATAATGTTTATATGTGCTATAACTGAAGAATTTCTCTATTCGAATGGGGTCCATGAGTTTTTTGACATATTCAAAGTGGTCCGCGACTACAAAACCTATAAAAAAGGCTAAGAATTCCTGATATAGAGGGGCTATTTTAAACCATCGGAAAGCTATCCAATCGGTCAAACAGTTTTTTTTCCGATTCAATTTTGAATTAGAGAAAGCTATTTTGTAAACTATCAACCTTCGAATCCGTGTTAGTGAGGTATCCGAGCTTTAAAATAGCCTTGCTAATTATATTGGCGTTTGAGGAGCTTTTACCCAGCAGTGGGCTATCAGTTAAGGCTGCTGATGATGAAAATGATTTTCAGTAATCGTTTTTAAATATTACACAGCTATGAATACTTTCACACCCGTAACGTAATTTGGTGGCGATTAGACAGCTTCTTATAGAGTCTGTTTCTTTCTATAGCTAAGTATAAATTATGTTCTGTTTGTGTTACTTATCAATTATTATGAAGATTAAAATTTTATAATCTGGCTTTCTGAAAACATATTTTTACACTTTGGATGTATCAAAGTGAACATAGTAACTGTATTTCACTTGACTAGTTTAGATTTGATTTTAAACAACCTAGGAGGATCCAATTTTGATTGTAATAAAAACTTAAAAATGTACAAATTACACTAAGGGAAATGTAAAAGGTCCGATTTGACGTCTGTCATTTTGCACGCCGTCATAACTTTGTACGAACGTCTAGAAAGAAATCGAGAAATCAATCGCATAATGCCAAATAGTTATTTTGTTATCCATACACCATAACAATGAGAGACTAACAACTTATAACTAATGAACACCAAGTTTCACTTTATATAGAGAAACTCTAGTTAATCCTGGACTAGATTTCTTTTATATATATTATAGGCTTGCGTTTGACCACGATCTCGCCTGATGGTAAGCGATGATGCAGTATACGATGGTACGCGCTTGCCTAGAAGAAACCTATTCATTCGCGCCTTAAAGATACCCAAGTTGTAGCTAACAGGAAACACAGACTGGCAAGTCATTCCACTCTTTGGTATAATAAAGGTCGAAGAGAACCGCTTTGAGTGAATGGGAGGTATTTCTACCATATAGCGGTGGCGCGCCGCAGAGCGTCTGGTTGTCCGATGATAGAATGGAGATGGTGGGAATAGGTTAAAAAGTTCCGCCGCACACTCCCCGAAATGTACTCGAGAAAAAACCGAGAGGCTAGCAACCTTTCGTCGATGCTCCAGGCTGAGGAGCCTTGCATCAACTAGCTCATCGTTGCCTATGAGCTTCTTGGCTTTTCTCTCATTGATTCCAGAACTATTAATTTCGGCAGGACAATATTCCAATATTGTATCATTTGGTTTTGTTGTTCGTTTGTAGTATTTTGACACCTGTCAAGTCTGACCTGTTATATTTCCACGAGTCTAAACATTGTATCATTTGGTTTTGTTGTTCGTTTGTAGTATTTTGACACCTGTCAAGTCTGACCTGTTATATTTCCACGAGTCTAAACATCGCCGATGCATGCCATTCTGTTGTCTTAGTTAAATGTATAAGAAATACTTTCTGTTCATCGAATAAATGCTTACAAGATCTGAACTTTTCTATCTCTGACTAAATTAAACCTTATTTCCTCGACCATAAGAGCTCTCCGATGTTCAGCCAGACCTCAATTTCGCAGAAGACTTCGCGGACGACGTCGAACTGACAGAAGAACAGCAAATCCTACTTTTAGAAGAATACGAGAAAGAAATATCTACAAAAAAACAGACTAAAACCTCCCCGAGAGATGTAGCCAATAACAATACTAAACAGACAAGCACAACCACAAAATCAAAGACAAAAGCCGCGCAAACCAGAGACAAGGTGAACAATAAGCAAACCACGACCATAGACAAAGGAATTAAAAACAAAAATGGCGGACAGAAGCACACACCGAAAAAAGCTAAAGACGTTTGCGGCAACGATTTGGTTGAGGATTATTTTGGTAAAGCTGAAAATGTTAAAGATGACGATTCTAATTCTGATGAGAGTTGGGAGAAAGAGTTTGAGATTGACGATGTGGAGCAGAAAGCTTAGTCTGGACATAGATAGAAACAAGGATATATTGTGCTGATGCCATTAACAAAGTCTCAACCGGACCGCACAAAACGTGTTCAATGTTAGCCACAGATTGGATAAAATAATTACTAAGTTGCTATCAAATTCGCACTGTCCATGGAAAAGTTATATTGTGTTTTTGTCTCTTATTTACCAGTTATTGCAAAAGACGGTGTAACTTACATTGTATTTTTTCTCTTCATATTACCCGTTATTGCAAAAGGTGGTGTAACTTACATTGTGTTTTGGCTCTTCAAATTACCCGTTACTGCAAAAGACGGTGTAACTTACATCGTGTTTTGTCTCTTCAAATTCCTCGTTATTGCAAAAGACTTAATATTGTAACTGTACTGTAACTATAATACCTATATAAGACTGCAAAAAACTTACACCGTGTTTTGTCTTTTCAAATTACCCGTTATTGCAAAAGACGGCGTAACTTACACCGTGTTTTGTCTCTTCAAATTACTCGTTATTGCAAGTACTGTAACTATAATATTTAAGACTGCAAAAAACTTACATCGTGTTTTGTCTTTTCAAATTACCCGTTTTTGCAAAAGACGGTGTAACTTTTCCAAGGTGTATTTTTTTAGTAAACATTTACCATCGTTAAACTATGTACCTATCCACTTTGGAATCTTGATTCTTAATTTTAAAGAAGCTTTTTTCAAGGAATATACTCACCAAAGCGAAGCGGTGTCATTTGTAAAATTAATCAAAGGCAAGCAGACTCTTGAAAACCTGTACCTACTTCTACCGCCAAGTAGTAATACTCGCATTGTTGTGTTCCTGTTTAAAGAGTATGGGTGCCCACCATGGTGGTGAAATTACAGGCAAAACCTGATACTGTAACTTGGCTACGCCCGTGGTTGCAAATGTATGCGTGAAGTTAGTTGGGTATTTTACATTAACAAGCGTATCGGATCGGCCAACATAGCCACTATGTCGCTCGGGTTCTCAAAAAACTTGCGAATGAATAGAGCATTTGCAAAAAATCACGTTATTTGCGAATGCTGCTCGGATGCGTGACGTCATTTGTGGTACCAGTGGGCTTAGCCAAGTTACAGTCGACTAGCGATGACGCTAGTCGATAAGTCAGCCCTCACTCAGGTCTCAACAAACCAACTTAGATTTATGACAGCTTTAAGTGGCTTTTTAGAATTCAAACGACTGTTTTGTATGGCTAAAAGATACGAGTACGTCCATTTCCAACTATTTGCACTCGTTCCATATACTTTATACTTTCGTGACTACTGGTTGATTTTACAAATATCATGTCTTCTCCGCTTTGGTAGAATCCAGCCTTAAAGCTAGCAATTTTAATGTAGTTTAAACCCGATTAAGTTATAGTGAAGAGTGTTGGAATCCACAGAAATTTGCTTAGCAACTTTACATACAAATAATCAAAACTGGCTTAGAAAAAAAAAGATAAAATCTATCTATAATGCCATAAAGACTACTTCAGATAGTATGAGAAGTTTGTACGTAGACAATCGTCCATGCGACAAAATATAAAATCAACATCTTGCCTATTTTTTTATGTAAACGTTCTAGCGACTTCGCTAGCGAATTGCGCTTGCGCTCTTGTGTACGACTGTCTACGAACGCTGGCGATATTGTAAAAATTGTGTATAATAAAAGTTATACAGGGTGTACATATTTATGTTTGAATCGCAACCGACAAATTATAATATGCGTCAAATCGATAAATTTTCCGGCTTAGATAGATAGAAAATTCTTACAAGATAATGCATAGGAAAACTTAATGCCAATTAGCATTTTCTTCCAGCTAACCTTTGTGTAGTGTAGATTGAGTGACTTAGTCGAGGAATTATAAATATTTTGTCGAATATACACGTTAATTTGTCTAAAGACAAGTTCCATACTGTTGGAAAGTTAAAATTCTGGCGATGGAGCAATTATATTGGCACAAACTTATCTAAAAAGTTTGGCAACACTAAAATGACTGTTATTCTGGGACAAAAAAGGATGGCAATGATGTTAGTGCTGTCAAACTTAAATTTAAGGGTTCTTCCACGTAGTCAAACTTTTTAGTTTGACTGTTGAACATCAGGAATAATTATTCTTGTGGTCTAACTGCTGGGACAGATAGGTCAAACGCTGACTGGGTAATGTAAGAAAAGAAAGCACCTTTGTTATTTAACTAAACCTAACGACCTACTGCTATCTGCTAGTGGATGGCAGTTGGTCGTTATGTTTTATTTTCTCTATCCAACTAGTTTGAACACAAGGAAAACTATTCCTGTTGCACCATCCAATTTTGCCACGAGGAGGAATCTAAATTAAGTTTAAATTGTGCCAATATAATTGCCCACATTGTCAATAATACACCCTGTATTATATCGTATATTAGGCTAAGTGCACAAATAGGTTTGCTCCACTGTAATTCACCCAACTCTCCTTTTGCATTTATGTTTTCTACTTAAAATACCTTTTCGTTAAACTAAGCTGGTTGTTGGCCAAACGGTGTCGGTCTTTCGAGGCCCAACACGGCTTAGCCAGTGTTATAGCCTGGACAGACAGCTTGACGGATTGCGAATAATTTTTTACGATTTCTTTAAGTGACTAACATGTTTTAGTTATATTTTTGATAATCCATTCCAACTTTATACCTGGAGATTTGTTTACAGATTTTAAAAGAGGTCGCACCAAATTTTATGAATGTCTAATGTTAAATAGATATTTTACTGCCAATAATATAGTGCCGAATAATTTAATATATAAACTCCTCCGAAACGGACCGATTCTTATGAAATTTTTGATTTGATAACGTCTTATAAATCGATGAACGCACGAAAAAGTGTCACGTTCCGCCTGAGCCGAGCGGCAGCGAGAGCGCGGAACAAGCGATAGAGAGGCACGATCGGCCTAAGCGTTCGGCTTGTGACGCATCTATCTCTCTTCTGCTCGTTATTACGTAAAATTATCTTCCGTAAATCGACTTTACAGAAAACCAATTTTTTGTGTATATTCGGTAGGTCTGAGAATAGGACGTATACTATTTTTCGAATAGCTATGCGATGATAGCTACTAAGGCTTAAAATTAGCTGTTCCATATTTTGCCAATGTCAGTATGTTTTTAAACAGCTGATAAAAGTTGGGTCCCTAGTGAATAGGGTTACCAACTTTTTTTCTGTCAAATATAGTATTTTCGAAGCTGTTACCTCTAAAAATATAGTAGATGGGCAAAAATAAAAAAAAATATAGTACCTATGTGGTTAAAATATATATTTTTAAATGCATAATTTTGCTGATCTGTGCCTTAATAATTTATTTTTTTATTTTTAAGAATTTATGACGGCTATATGCTTGATGGCAGTCCAAATATAAGTTGAAAAACACCATTATTTCTGCTTTTATTAAATTCAAACGGGCCCTGTTACGCTCATCTCTCAATTTCGTTTTCATGACAGAAAATATGCGCTCTGTGAATGCTGATTTTGTAGGAATGGAAAGAAGAAATGATACATTTTTTTAAATATTAGGCAAGTCTGAATTATTTATGAGAATAATTTTTAGTTTCTCAGCAATTTCTAATTTCAGAGCGGAGCGGAATTTAAAAAAGATTAAGGCTGCGTTCCGCTTTACGCAAAATACTATATATTTTGCGTAAAGCGGAACGCATAAAATTTCGTCTACTATATATTTTTTTCAGAAATATAGTATTTAATCCCCTAATATAGTAGAGTCAGCAACCCTACTAGTGAACGTTGTTTATATTGATGGATGTTTTTAACATCTAACCTTCCTCTTGATACAGAATGCACTATCCAAATATCAAAAAAATCCAATCAAGTCCCGTCTAGGCTTGCAAATATTTGAGATGGTTTTAAAATCTTGGAATTTTCCGTAAGTGTTCTGATAACACAAAAAAATACTATCTAAAAATGTTATGAATTATCAAATGATACCCTGTATACTTTATACGTGGCTACTCAAATATACATGTCCAGATCGGAATTCCGTTCGATTTTGTATGGACTTGCTGCTTTTGAAATTCCTTTGAAACGGGATTTCAACTGGATGTGACCGGCCTTAAAGTTTGGTGCGGCCTAAAATTTTAGATTTACGTTTGTCCGTTTATAATAAAATTGTTAGAATACATAAAATTATATTGTACAATAGTTATGTAAAGTGTGATATGTATACTGTGTAGGTCCTTTTGTACACACGGCTACACATCAAGCTATACATTTCCAGTATAAGCTGACCTCTCATTCTACGAAAAGCGTACACAATGCGAGGTCAGCTTATACTGGAAATTTATAGGTCGATGTGTAGCCGTGTATACCGCTGAAAATGAAAATATCTGATGTACGAAATAGAAGAGCCGTTTTTTTTTAGTTTTGGCAGTAAATAGATGTAAAAATTAGTGATATTAATAGGTTTTATCTACATTTTACAAGTATTTATCTATATACATTTGTACATCTGTTATGGCAAATAGCGAAATATTGGATACATTATAATGTAAAGGATAAGGTCTAAAGTTGCCTGTACATAAGTATTATCGGGGAAAATGTTTAATATGTGTATGTGGTAGGAATGGAATAATTCACAAGTAGCATGTGAAAAATCATATGAAATTAAAAATCATATTTCACCCCTGCTAGTTTCCTTCGCATAATCTACCTACTAAAAATCATTGAAAAGAAAACACTTTCGGTTTTTATCGTTTATCGGTCGCAGTCATTCGGCTCTGCTACAAATCACAGTCTTTCGCATCTTCTTCGGAATTTATCGGGTGTTTTCGTTTCCGTGATTTTTCAAATGTGAAATAGCGTTAGCAAGAATAGCAAGTGTGACTTTACAGCATCATGATTAAAAATCATTGCTTGTAATTTTTCACGTGTGAAATAGCAGTGATAAAATATAATCATATGGAAATGATTTAAAAGTAGCAATCATTTCCATGCCTAGTATGTGGCCTACATTACTTCGCTGTACTAACACTGTTCAAGTTTTTTTTAAGTGACCGAGCGATCGAAACGTTTCGAGATTGGTCAAAAAATGCTCCTGTCTGTCTGTCTATTCTCGCCTACAGGTCGCATTTTTCAATCGATTTTGACGAAAATCGGCAGACACGTTCCTTGATATATAATTTTTTTTAGTCGATTGCGATTTTTGATTGGGGGGAAGTGCTGTAGCGTTATTTTTCGACTGATTTCAATCTAATTTGAGAGGTCAAAAGACTTAATTCTACACAAGACGTTGCGAAAAAAAATCCAAAAGGGGGGAGTAGAGGGGGGGTGGTGTAGTTATTTATTTATATATACTATCCCTAATAAGAAATATACACAGCTTGTTCTGGAGCAAAACAGAGCCATTCCTCAGTTTGTTGGCTGTCTACAAATACATTCTGCATATTATACCGTTTAATATACACGAACAATTACAAGAAGACCTACTTAATTCTTTTTTCAAATTTCTTGTTGAAGACCTTTTCATTGATACCTAGGCAAGGTATCAATGAAAAGGTCTTGAATAATAATTATGTAGAGGCAACTTTATAAATTGATAGACCTTCGCTTGTGTCACCGCCTCAAGGATTAAAATTAAGTGCAATATATTAAAAGCTTTCGGCTACATTATTTTCAATTTCTATATATATAGAATAAATTCGTCATACACATGTAATGGCACTAGGTTTCGTTATGTTTGTGTAAATTATAATTATTAGAAAATATGAATAAAGTTATTAAAAATCGAACGCTCTTTGTGATTGGTCTGTCAATACAGGATGTTTGGTAATATACTGACGATATTCAAGTGATGGTATCTCAAAACATAAAAAAAAACTTTTCGAAAAAAAAACTACTAGTTTTATTATCAAATTTTAAAGAAAATCGACTAAGGTGATGAATTCGATATAAAACTTACTGCCTACTTTTGCAATCGACATCCAAAAATAAAGACCGATTTGATATCTCTTTCGGAAATAGCTGCGGGTTTTGGGTTAGAAAGGGACAACAAGAGATATCTCGAGACGTCACCAATACAGTATCTGTGGTTAGATGGCAAGCATTATGCAATAGCACAACATAAGTTTAATAAAGTGTTTGTTTTTACATGCCAAAATAAATTTCACATTTCTATGGTAAATATTTCACAAATTTATTAATTATGCTCATCAAAATAACCCCTTTCATTATTGTGCGTATATTATCAAACACCCTATATAGTGCTTTCCTTTGAGAACATCAGAATCATATCGGACAGGACGTCCACTGCTGAACTTGTGCGAGCTACACCCAACGGCTACCAGCAACCTTCATCAGGTCGTCTTTCCATCTAGTCCCGCCTTTGTAGTTTTTTTTTATTGATGACAGCCAAGCGCTTGGCCACTACCTCACCTTACCACCGTAAGTGATGGTGTGATCGAAGATTTAGCACGCTTGCTTAGAAAGAACCTATTCACCCTGGACTTGAAGACTCCGAGATTATACTGGTTCGAATAAACATACGCCGGAAGTGAGTTCCAATCCTTGTGCTAACAAGAAAAGTTGAAGCAAATCGTTTGGTACGGGAAGGTGATGTGCCGACCAGGTATGGGTACTTCTCGGTACGTCTGCTTGTCCGGTGGCGGAAGGGGGAGGGAGGGATAAGGTCATGAAGATCTTGCGCATTTTCACCAAAATGAATCTTGTAAAAAACTGAAACTGGTTTGTGTCGCGACCTTCTATAAGTACATTTTGTATGAAACTACTCAAGTTCTTTGGTTGGACACGTTACCCGTAAAGAGGACTCAATGGAACGTCTAGTAGTACAAGGCAGAGGGGAGGGTAAGAGACCGCGTGGCCGCTCTCCGAGATTGTAAACCTCATCAACTCCATAACACTACCATGACTGAATATTCTCGCAATGCCTTCAATAGAGCTGAATGGAGACGCATCGCTAGAGCCGCTACTCAAGCCAAGACCTGACATAACCACGACCACTGTCGAGTGTGCCCGATTATGAAGAACATTAAAGGGGCGTCTTCGCCTCGTCTTACCTCTCTTCTGTTTGATCTTATAGTACATTCAGTTGGTAGTTTTACCTGGACAGTTTTCCGGGAGTTTTGAAAATTGGTAATTTTATAGATTATGATGTGCTGTTTCCGAATTTCGACTTTGCATCACATTAAAAAAAACGCGCCGCTTACTCGACCTCAAGGTGTGGAAATGAGTTTTTTGGCCAAAACGCGTGTTGGAGTAGGTACACTGCGTAAAATAAGTCGGAAAGGAGGTATTGTCAAAAAACTGCTTTTAGGCGCCATTTTTCCAATATGGCGGCGCGAGCGGCAAAGATACGAGGTGGCAATGTAAAAATTCGGCAATAGCACATCAAAATCTATAAAATTACCAATTTGCAAAACTTCCGGAAAACTTTCCAGGTAACCACTATTTTTCGACTGTACTATTAATCCGCAGCAAGAATGGTGAATACGCTCAAAGCTAACCTATTAGGCACAATTTACATTGCCGCGGAACGGAACTGAAGCGAATTAATTGTACCTACTATAGCATAATGAACTTTATGTCAATTGCGTAACGTACAAACTTGATACGAGCTAAAAAACAAGTCGCGCGGCTTCCGGAGAATTTCGCTTCGCCTGTTTTTTGTATCTTCTTTCAGTTTTCATGTAGTATCTAGAATGTACTTTAAATGTAGGTACATAGTTAATTATGCTATATACAATTTCTTTGCAAAAATTCGCGTCCATTCCAATCCGAGGCATTGTAAATTGAACCTTATCATATCACACTAAAATTTAATGTGAAAGTTTGTATGTTTGTAACTCAATCACGTCGTAATGGCTAAACCGATTTCGATGAAATTTGGTGTGCTAATAGATTATCACCTGGATTTAAAGATAAGCTACTTTTGTTGACAATCAACGCATGCGAAGCCGCTGGCGGAAGCTAGTACTAAACTAAAAATAAAACTTGTTATGTTGTTACACAATAAAAGACTTGTATTGGTAGGTATCTACTGATGATTAACTTGGGGCTTTGGCATAGAAGGGATCTCTTGGGGTATTTTGTGAGGATAGTAGGGTCCAGCCGGGGGGTGTTCCATCGCGGAGAGGGAGTCGCCGGCGCGAGGGTACGGGTGGTGCGGCGGGGCACCCATCCATTGAGGATACCAGTATAGACCTTGCTGTGGAGATAATAAGGTATATATTAGTGAAGAAATTCTCCTCGAATGCCCCAACTTAAAGGGAAAACTACAAGATCATAAGACCTGTCGTGAGGCATGGTTCTGAGTGTTGGGCCACGAAAGGGACGGATGAAAGAAGAGTGCACGCGGCGGCAATGCGAATGTTGAGATGGATCTGTGGGGTAACGAGAATGGATAAGATAAGGAATGAGTATGTCAGAGGTAGTTTAAAAGTAACGCCAGTGATAGAAAAGTTGAGGAGTAATAGGCTAGCGTGGTATGAGCATGTTATGCGGAGGGATGAAAATCATGTGACTAAAAGAGTCTTAGATAGGAGTTTGGATGGATATAGAAGACGAGGAAGGCCGAAGAAGAGATGGATGGACTGTGTGAAGAATGATATGGGTAGGAAGGAAGTGACAACGGCGATGACGGCTGATAGAGAAATGTGGACAAGGGCAGGAATAAGAAGATTAGTGAAGAAAATATATAACCATACTAATATTAAGTCCGTTTCGTCGTTATTTTACAGCATGTGAACCCAGTGTTGGCTGTAAGTTTCATAAATTCCACCATTTTGTTGGTAACTTAAAAAACGAAAGTAACACTGTCTCTGTTTGTTTGGTACGTTTCCACGACTAACTGCTGGACAGATTTCGATGTAATTTGGTTCACAGATAGGTAACCTGGATTGAGACATATAGGCTACTTTTTACTGCCATGCCACGCGTAACGAAGCCGCGGGCGGTAGCTTGCTTATAATAAAGTAAAGTACATTTATTTAGAATAACAATACAGCACAGACAAAGCAGTAATAAATTAAAACATACATCGAAAAAAGACAATAAAAACAACACTGAGTATATAAAAAACAAATTGGGAACGAACAGTATCTATAGATAGGAGAACGTGCCCCATTTTTTACAATGTTTTACCCCCCTCCCCCTTTGGTGACCACCTGTAGTATATGCCAAGACCCCTTCCCCCTCTTTTTTTCACGTAGTAATTCATAAATATGGTTTTAAAACATTTTTTGGAAACAGAAAGTTAAAAAAAATAATAATTTGGCTCATATTTGTATTAAACGGCGCTTGCCGCGTAACGCCAAGAGTGCGTGCACCTATAACTACAAGTTTAAAAAGCTCTAAGCGCTGCGCCATATTTATTTGAATATAGCTCGAAAAAGCGCGATATTCCCCTAGAGGATATTGACGACGTGCCCTCTCCCCCGCCCCTGTAACCAAGCGTGTTATTCTGAAGACCCCCCCCCCCCCTCTGAACGGGTCACGTAGTATGGGTACGTTCCCTTACCTAACAGGACCTACATTAGTACAGTCAGCGACATAACTTGATTAACAATTTGAGATTTTGAAATATTCGTTTTATGTGTATTATCAGAAAAAATTAGTTTTTTATACGACATGAGTAAAAGGCTACAAATACACTCCCGCTCGTCCGATCTTTCGTTCGCTAAGGATCATGACAGGCCCAGCCCTTGTTATCTTTCGTGCCGCTACCTATGCACGAAATCACTTGAGCGAGTACTCGAGACTCGGTGATTGTCATAGGTATATGACACGGAATGCCCAAAAGCAGAGGGCCGTGCCGAGTCGCCTTACCAAAACGTCGAAGCTGGTACATGTGTTGGGGCCAGCCGTCTACAATCGCTTACCAATGGACATTATTAATACACAATCATTATTAATTTACTGGTGGTAGAGCTTTGTGAACGGGCTCGAGGAAGTGGGCACCACCGCTTTACCTTTATCTGCCGCCAAATAGCAGTACTAGTGCGGCTGTGTTCCGGTTAGATGGTAATGATATGTTCCTGTAATTACTGGCACATAGGCATAACCGCTAAGTCCTATAGTATGACAACGTATCCACATAGAGATCAAGACAACATAATAGCTTGTTTTGAATTCTATGTGGATATCCATGGGCTGCAGTAGCCACTTAACATCTGGTGGACTGCATGCTCGTTTGCCATATAAGTAGTATAAAAAAATGCAGTCCTTTACGCGTAAATTAAAAAAATGGCTTATTATAAAGTCGTATAATAGAATTGATGACTTTTTTGAGTCATCAACCCTATATACGATACTATTTAATGTATTTAATATCTTTATTTAATTCTGTATTCCATTGTTAACAATGCAAATGACTTGTAACTTTTTTTGTTATCAATAAATAAACTACGAACTAATAGGTACAGTGTAAATATTTTGCTGAAAAAGTCATGTTCTAGATTTATTTAGTTTTTAAAAAGCAACAGTTAACCAAGTTATGTTGCTGTAGGTGGCTGGTAAAAGGTTCTGTGGTTACCTTATTAGCGCCTTGACACGTGAACCGGTACTCGTTGACGGACAGCGGGTCCAAGTAGCTGATGCCGGCGATGGAGCCGTAGTTAGGCGGGAACATGAACCAGCAGCCGTCCAGTGTGTCTACAAATATATTATGTGTAGGTAAGTACATGTTTTATTATTTATTTATTGAAACGACCAACAGCTACAATTATAGAACGAATGAATGAATGAAAATTATTTATTATACCTAACAAGCTTAGACACAGCAGATATAAAAATAACAAGAAAACAAATAAATGTAAGCATAGAGAACATGCTCACTCCGTTTTTGTTTCGTCTTGTGTGTGGCAATCAATGTTCTTTTGTGATCGTATTGTTTTTAGACCTGTGCTAGCCTAATGGACTCTTGACTAATCGATACACTGTATCTTGAATGGATGTTGATGGTTGTTCTGGAGAAGCTTTGTTCCATAAGAACAGGAGGAAAAATTACAAGTACATATTACCTAATCCACACCAAATAACTTATAAGTACCTAGGTAGATATGTACGTAAAATATCGCTAAAATAACTTACGGTAATTATTACAATATGATGACTTCACAGATAAATCAGTTACATGAAAGTGAGCTGAACATATCAATATGTACGAACTAGGGTTTACGTGCTTAATTGCTTGTACCTATTCATTCCATTTCGCGAACTTAGGATGGCCTTATGAAAACGGTGTCTGTCGGTGTCAAAAAAGTGATTTCATTTGAGTGAGTTTTAACAGGTTACGCGAAGGAAAATAACAGGTGTGACATATAATTTTGCACATGCTACTCGTGAAACGTTCCATCCCTAGTGCTTGATGGAGCAGCGCCATCTATTAGCAGTTCTAATAACATGGCCGTGAAAAGCCCTCATTGAATTGAATGAGGGGTTTTCCCGGCCATGTTTTTCTGATGCAGACATTGCTCTGTCTTACCCTGATTAACAAAGGAAAGTCTATGAATTGTCGTGTTATCATTATTAACCGAAGTCGTCCTGAAATCCCTCGTCCTTTCTCTTCCAAAACAATATTATCCCTCGTGTTCTTCCCTTTCATAGCGCTTCTATGTAAATATATTAATGTAAATAAAATAAAACTGTAAATATGTTGACCTACTAATTCTATGTTTATATGTTCTGTAGTTGTACATATACATTATTATATGTGTTTTGTAAGTCTCGGCACCGTAAGTCATGGTGAGCAGAACACATTGCATAAATAAGCGGGTCTTCAGACTCTGTGGAGTTTTAGGCGACATAAGGATGTCGTCCAGCTTGCCGAACGCGGCCCATCCTAATTGGATCCTTTTAGATATCTCCTTCTGTTGATGATCTTTACCAAAGGATAGAATATGTCCAAGATAAATATACTGGTCAACCATCTTCAGCTTCTCATTTCCCACTGTTACCGCAGGATTTATGATGCCAAAGACATTCGACAGCACCTTCGTCTTGGACATATTCATACTCAAGCCTACTTTCAAAGAAGCATCATAAAGGTGTTTTAGCATTATTTGGAGATCATCAGTTTTGTTAGTCCCTAATTGTGTTGTCTCTGCTTTTTAGGTATAAATAAATCACCTTCTAGTCTAAATTCTGGTTGAATCTCCCTCGGCAAACACTGGCCAATCATTTCAATACTCGGAACCCCATCGTTATACCGTTTTTAACCTGTCAACTTGACATTAGCATAATTGTGGCAACAACTAGCCACAGAGGCCATACAACCGTGAATAGTGAATGATTAACCGAAGAACTTTAAATTATAACAAAAACATTTGTTTGTTTATCTGCTGAGATTGTTTTAAATAAATTTTGATATTGTGTCATTATGATTTTGGCATATAAATCATATTTTTGCTGGTGTATCTTCAAACAGCGCCATCTATTACGCTAGATGAAATTAAAAAGTTTTAAATCGAAAATGAAAAGCCCTCATTAACATGCGAGTCTCAGATGCAAAACCAGCAACATCCATTTTAACGGAAAAGAGTGCAGTAGATTTTTTTCATTATTAGGTATCTGATACAACAAGTCAATCAATAATAATTACATCATATTGTTGAAAAATATATTTATGGTATTAACTGTACGAAACTTTCAAAATAAATATAATAATCTGCAAAATAGATAATAATCGTATTAGCATAATGCAGTTCTTGCATCCTTAACATGGATCCTGTTTAAATCACTAATTAATCACGAACGCACTAATACAAAAACAATAAAGTCGCCATTGTAATGGCGTCGAAATACTGTGCTCTGATTGGTCGAAAGCTGTCTGTGAAAAAAATGGATGTTGCAGGTTTTGCATATATATACGACTCATGTAAATCCTTACTTAATTTAAAAACCATTGACTCTGAAATACATGTAGTAGTAAAACAAAACATTTTGAAGCTGATATTCCTTCACTAAAAAGGAAAAATGCTGACAGTCTTCGGACCAGCTAACCTGATCCTTATCACACATAGCTAATATACGGACCACCTCGGCGTTATTGTTATGTATTCTAAAAGGATCATTAAAAAGAACAACCAGCCCCGTTTCTTACTTTTCTTTCCTGTCTTGGTCGCGAAGGAGCAGTAAAATTGAAGTTTTAAAGTGATCCTTGTGATTTTAATGAAAAAAACCTTTTGAATTTTAATTAGCCTTTAAGAAATGTTTGTCCTGAACGTGGTTGAGGTTCTCAAAATTATTATTATCAAAAACTTAAAAATAAGTTTATTTAACCTGGTTACCTACAAGTGACATTAGGGAAGCTGGATCCATTGCCGTCTTCAATAGGGCTCCTCGTGGTCGGTGCTTCGGTCTTGGACTCTATCCACGGCGGGATCGGAGTTAGACCCGCGCCGGGGTCTCCGGGAATTATAAACGGACCTGGAGACAAATATTTACTTTTTTTGATTGGTTTATTAATAATATAACCAGCTAGTGCTGAAGTAAAAGAAATTATAATGCTTAAAATTGTTCGGCAACTGTTTTTTTTAAGTAAAATATATTTATTTCCGAACTTTCGCGATCACTGCACAAAATTATTGATTAAAACGGGTATATATCGCGTATGTACTTTTTTTATTTGTTATCCCGACGTTTCGGCTGTGTTTCGCCTCTGGATTTCAGACTTTTGCCTATATTTAGACTATATTTATATATATATTTAGAGGACTTCCGTGGCGCAGTGGGCGAATAGCCGACTGTGACTCAGGAGGTAGCGGGTTCGATTCCCGCCGCGGAACAAATGTTTGCATGATCTGCAGATATTTGTTCTGGGTCTGGGTGTTTTTCTATATATTATAAGTATGTATTTACAAAAAAAAATAGTATATAAGTATTCTATCAGTTATCTGGTTCCCATAGTACAAGATCTACTTAATTTAAGGCTAGATAACGCTGTGTGAAATGTCTAGCAATAATTATTTGTTTATTTATTTATTTGTGTCACTTGAGCCACACGCATACCAAATTACAGCACTGTGGGGTCACTGGTGTACCCTGTGAATTTTGTCAAAGTTCAGTTTGTATTATAGCTAATAAGTTAAAAACTACAAGGTTTAAACTAAAAATAAAAACGGTTTAAATGTATCACAAAGTTCTTTGAACCACAATATCTCAACAACCCTCTCTCATTTTTAGCTCATTTAGTCACACCAAAATTGTGCCATCACTACCTAGGTACATACCTATAAACTAAACTTCACGATGATCGGATAAACGCTTCGAAAGTTATCCTCGGACAAACAAACATACATACAACACCGATTTGCCCAAGTTGATTTAGAGATCTCGCTTCGCTATATCAATAAAAATAAATATCAAAATCATTATCAAAATGATGTTTACCTCCATAAAAGTTGGTGTTGTTCCATTCGCAAACATGATGGTCGCATGCGAGTGGAGAGTGCCTTTCCTTCGTGTAGTATGTGTGGCCGTTGGGAAGAGTCTGCAAAATTAACATTCTATGCACGGTTAATTAACAACTATGCAAATTAACAGCTTCGCACGGATGGTTTTTCAATAAAGCATTACTCTCATTTTGCGCAGTTAGCTAAAAAGTAGCCTATGTCCTTTCCAAGGATATAATCTATCTCCTTGCAAAATTTCATTACGATCCGTTCAGCCGTTTAGTCGCGTAAAGGGAACAAACAAACGGAGTTAAGTATGTATTATATATATTAACCTTCCTCTTGAATCACTCTATCTATTGCTGAAAACTACATTAAAATCCGTCGAGTAGTTTAAAAGATCTAAGGGAACAGACAGCGGAAACGACTTCATTTTACACTATGTACACAAATCTATACTAATATTATAAAGAGGAAAGATTTGTATTTTTGTGTGTGTGTGTATGTTTGTAACGAATAAACTCAAAAACTACTTGTCCGATTTAATAAATTCTTTCACTGTTGGGAAGCTACACTATCCCCGGGCGACATAGACTACTTTTTACCCAACTGCGCAGAAGGAGGTTAATGTTTTTATAGACAAACCATGCGTGCGAAGCCGGAGGCAGGTCAGCTAGTAGATTATAAACAAAAACAGCTTACAAAAAGGGCATGTACACACGGCTACACATCAAGCTATACACTTCCAGTATAAGCTGACCTCACATTGTGTATGCTTTTCATAGAATGAGAGGTCAGCTTATACTGGAAATTTATAGCTTGATGTGTAGCCGTGTGTACAAAGGCAAGCTTACCTAACCTAAATAAGAGTTTGCTTTCTCTTTTTACTGTAATTCGTTTATCTTTTAATTCTATTATTCACTCTAGTCATTATTTGTAGTTTAAATGCACCTTATATACAACCTGTTTTGTAATGTACGACATTAAAGGAAAACACGTGTTAATGGCTAGTATTGTTGTCAAATAGGTTTTTTTCAAATCCATTACCACAGCAAATTTTAAATTTACAAACAACCATAATATCAAGTCAAAAAATATCGATGAAACAGCCTGTATAATAAATCAGGTAAACAAATCATATTCATTCATCATGTAAGTAGGTACCTGTTAAACTAGGTAAGCGGCATCGTCGCAAAGGCGCCGCCGATTTACATTAAAAAATATTGGAAATGTATCATTTACTAGATAAATATTCAAGCTATTATACCCAACTCTAAAATAAGTTAATACGATGCGGGATATGTGTTTTAAATTAATCACAAAACTGGTTGTATAGAAACACTTCATCATCATCATCTACAGCCCGACTTCACCCACTGCTGGGTACAGGCCTCCCTTTGCATGTGCTATGCACGGTCCTGTGTTAGCCTTAACCAGGTTAGGGGTGTCTAATTTAAAAAAAAACATCGATGTTTTTTTCGATTCGATAAATCGGAATTGTACATCGATCGAGTCTCTCTTTCGATCGAGTCTTTCTTTCGATCGAGTCTCTCTTTGGATCGAGTCTCTCTTTCGATCGAGTCTCTCTTTCGATCGAGTCTCTCTTTCGATCGAGTCACTCTTTCGATCGAGTCTCTCTTTCGATCGAGTACACATCGAGTACTTTTTCTAACACTAAATTACAAAGCTGTAGTCATTTGAAAAGTGATACATCTCAAAACAGGTCAACTTTTCAGAGTGAACATTTTTGTATATCACGATTATGAAAAGACCTAAACCCATTATTTTATTTAAGTTTAGATTTTAATCTTTCATAAAATAATAGATCTAACTCCTTTCGTAATTCTATAAAAAATAAATAAATATTGTCAGTCTACTATTGAAAAATAAACTTATCTATTTTAAAACAAACAAATAGAAAGAAAGACTTAACTTTCAGGTACAATTTTAGTGGTCAAACTTCAGCATTTGTGAAATGAACTGGTTACCATCGATTCGATATTTTATTAAAAAACATCGATACATCGAGTATATCGATAGCTTTTCAAAACACCGGATCGATCCGATGTATCGCATTGTAAACATCGATGTTTTCGATGCATCGATGTACCTATATCGAATATCCCTAAACCAGATTCGACCCGCGATGCTTGCTACATCATCTGCCCATCTCGCTGCTGGTTAGCCGACTGGTTTCTGTACCCTGTTCGAGGACGCCTTCAGTTACCACCTTACTCCACATATCGTCACTTCGCCTTTTCAGGTGTCCTGCCTAACTCCATTTTAATTCCGATCCCCAACATCTTTGACTTTCGTCTTACTTCGGATTTCGATGTTGGGAACCCGGTCTATCAGCTTGATGCCGAGTATGGCACGCTCCATAGAATCACTTACCAGAAGGTAATCATAGTGACGGAATCTTATGCCCTGGATATTAAAGTCCAGGATAAATGATCCTGAGGTGATGATGCAGGAGGCGGCGGTGAGAGGGGGCAGCTTGTACATCACCAGGCCGCACTTTACGATCGCCTTTGGTAGTGTTGCCACATCTCGTAAGTGCTGGAGGTTCTTCTTGAATGGAAACCTGAAATCATCATCTATTTAAGACATAATGTGACGCAATCAATTTAAGACTTAGTTTGACGCAACCACTTTTAGCTTAATTTGACGCAACCAATTTAGGAATAAATTTGACGCAACCAATTTAATAATAAATTTGACGCAACCAATTTAATAATAAATTTGACGCAACCAATTTAATAATAAACTTGACGCAACCAATTTAAGAACAAATTTGACGCAACCGATTTGAGACTTAATTTGAAGCAACCAATTTAAGACTTAACTTGACGCAACCAATTTAGGAATGAATAATAGGTTGGGGAAAAAGTCTTTTCGCAATATATATAGTATGTATGAACTTTTAATAAAATCTCTTTGGCTATACTATTTGTATCTGGCTAGTTTTAGTATCATTCAAAGTTAAAATTTTAAAGAGGATAAATTCAAATAAGGAAAATGTGGGATTTTTATTTGTTTTTCGTACTGTAAAGATGAGTGAATCTAATGAAGAAATTCGATACATTTTAAAATTTTACTACAAAAAAAGTAAAAATGCAACGCAAGCCGCGAAACAAATTTGCGATGTTTGTGGGCCTAGTGCAGTGTCTGTGAGAGTAGCCCAAATTTGGTGTAAGCGTTTTCAATCCGGAAATTTTTATGTCAAAGATGCACGTCGCTCTGGTCGCCCTATTACGGATAAAATTGATGCCATTTTTGAAAAAGTGGAGCAAGAGCGGCATATCAGTAGTTACGACGTAGCTGAAGAACTGGGAATTGACCACAAAACAGTTTAGGCGCATTTGAAAAAAACTGGGTACACAAAAAAGCTCGATATTTGGGTACCCCACGAGCTCACTGAAAGAAACCTAATGAACCGTGTACTCATTTGTGATTCTTTATTACGACGTAATGAAACCGAACTATTTTTGAAGAAGCTGATAACTGGTGATGAAAAGTGGATCACGTACGACAAGAACGTGCGAAAAAGGTCGTGGTCAAAGGCCGGTCAGGCTACACAGACTGTGGCGAAACCCGGGTTAACTCGCAACAAGGTGATGCTGTGTGTGTGGTGGGATTGGAAGGGCATTATTCATTTTGAGCTGTTACCACCAGGCAGGACCATCGATTATGAACTCTACTGCTAACAACTGATGAGATTAAAGCAAGAAGTTGTGAGGAAGCGGCCGGAATTAATCAACAGAAGGGGTGTGGTTTTTCATCATGATAACGCTAGACCTCACACATATTTAGCCACTCAGCAAAAGTTAAGAGAGTTTGGCTGGGAGGTATTAATGCATCCGCCGTATAGTCCTGACCATGCACCTTCAGATTTTCACCTGTTTCGGTCTCTTCAGAATTCTTTAGGCAGTGTCAGGTTAACATCACGAGAGGACTGCTAAAACTACTTGTCGCGGTATTTTGATCAGAAGCCCCAAAATTTCTATAGCAATGGGATGATGTTCCTACCTACAAGATGGCAAAAAGTTATCGAACAAAATGGTATCTACATACTTTGGTTATATGTAAATAAACTATATTAAAAAATGTTTTGAGTTTTCTTAAAAAATGCGAAGAAACTTTTTCCCCAACCTAATATGACGCAACCAATTTAAGACTTTATTTGAAGCAACCAATTGAAGACTTAGTTTGACGGAACCAATTTAAGAATAAATTTGACACAACTAATATAAGTAAAGCTTTATTTGACGGAATCAATTTAAGACTTAATTTGAAGCAACCAATTAAGGACTTAATTTGACGCAACCAATTTAAGACCTAATTTGACGCAACGAATTTAAGAATAAATTTGACGCAACCAATTTAAGACTTAATTTGAAGTAACATGCGAGCCGCGGCGAAATTTTATCGACGCTTATATCCCCAACATCCCTCAGCTACTTGCAACTCTTTGCAGGGAGGCTGGACTTTGACTGCCACTTCATGGAACACTGGACGAGAGCGCACTGTGCACGTCTAGTGTCTCCATAGTCCAATGATCCTGGCTGTTATTTTTATGTGTATTTTATGGTTTATGTTATTTTTGTTAATTACTTATTTCATTGTTTATTGTATATTGTTGTATTGTATTTAATATGAACTAGGTCTTGTGCTAGTCTGAAATAACAAAATGGAATTGAATTGATTATCGTGCATTTGTCTCGTGTTGGCACGAGAAAAAACAGTGAATAAAATTTTGTCGCGGTACGCACGTTTTCCCGGCTGGGTAAAAGCGTAGAAAAAGGTGATTTTTTTTTTATTTATTTATAACAGAATCAACAAGAAATACGAAACTATTTATTTTTTCATACAAAATACTGACAAAATATGTTCATTTAAATTCATTTAAGTGGTGCCTGTTTTCGGCCACATTCTTCTTCTTTTTTCGTGTCAATTTATGCATAATTAATTATTTATAGGTTCGAAACTAAATTGACATTAAGTAGAACCTGGCCACTTCTATTCCAGTGTTAGTAGCCTTGTTAAGGTCGTCTTTTGTGCAGGTCGTAGGGCACAGAGGACAGTTAAGCAGCTGAGGCATGGTCTGGAGGGGGTGCCCACAATCACAGCTGGTTAGTGTAGGGTCTACATTACTACGATAAGTGAAATATGAAACTTTATTATTCCATACAAAATACTGACCAAATATGTTCATTTAAATGGCAGTAGTGCCCGTTTCATACTTACATTATGTACTTAGTATTATTTATTTATATATTTACACAGGCTGCACAAGAAATCTATGGAAAGCGGCTATATTCAGATTGTTGATGAGAATGACAATGATAAATATAACTTACTCACCTGAAAATACAAATACCCAAATGGCATTCCATGCCATGAAGATAGTTGTCCATCTGAAAGGCGACATTAGGGTCCTCCTCCAGGTAATAATGGTTATCTTCAAGGAAGTGCACAAAGCCTATGAAATGGAAGGCGCGACCCTTGCAGTACGGGGCTAGTCCGCGACCCATGTTGTAGATATCACTGTATAGCTCTGACAGGAATATGTATACGTTTTTACCGCAATAGTATTCTGGAAGAGATGTAGAAACAAAACTCAAAACTATGTATTTACTAGCTGACCCGCCGAATTTCGTACCGCCTTGACATGCATATGACGCGGGTTGCCAATGTACGTCGCCGGTAGAACTGTCAATCAGCCATCATTAGCTGCATCTATGTATGACAAAATGAATTTTCTTGGTATTTTCCCGGTATTTTAATAGTTATTCTGTTAATCGGGATGGAGACAAATCCAACAAATCAAAGATCAACAAAATCGGTCTAGCCGTTCTTCTTTATTATTAGTATAAAGAGGAAAGATTTGTTTGTTTGTTTATATTGAATAGGCTCTGAAACTACTAAACCGATTTAAAAAATCTTTCACTGTTGGGAAGCTACACTATCCCCGGGTGACATTTTACTTTTTTTTACGGCTACTTTTTACCCAACTGCGCAGAAGGAGGGTAATATTTTTATTGAGAAACTACGCGTGCGAAGCTGCGGATTGGTCAGCTAGTGAGTTATAAATGGTGTAAGTAACCAACTGTTTTATATTATCTAAGATATATAGATGAAAAGTAGTCAAACCAAAAATGATTTAAATTAATAATTGGCTCTAATCTGGTTAGAGGCAATTATTTATTCAAATCATTTTTGATTTTTGTTTATTCTTTTTTGAATTGACTACAATAGGCTCCTTCTCTCCGTTGGTCATCATCAGTGATCGGAGTAGGTAGATTGATTTTATGTATTTGCATCATAAATCGTGATGATATCGTAATATGGGCATTCTTTTTTTCCCGGGGATTTCTGTTATTTACGGGATTATATACTAACGAAGCACTCAAAAAATCATATGTCACATCTATCGCCATAAAGAAGAATACTTGGCCCTCAAAATAACGTACAGAGCAAGCGTAAACATGATACTGAGACGGTGACATCTAACGGCAAAAGAAATAACTATCCTAGATCCCGAAGGCATATCCATATTAACATATACATTTAAAATCTTTGACCCTCAATCAATCTAGATACTCGCACTTTACATCCGGCTCCACGTATAATTTAAAAATCCCGGAATCCCAGAGGCTTGTCCATATTATCATATACATTTGAGAGCATTGACCCTCAATCAATCTAGCTACTCCCACTTTACACTCAGCTCCAGGTATAATACCCCCTTAAAAAGGGGGTTAAAATAAATAATAAGAGCTATCTAGCCCCAAACTAAGCAGAATACTATGGGACCAAATAACTGATAGAATACTAATATACCTTTTTTTGTAAACACATCATCCATCATCATCCACAGGCCGACTTTACCCACTGCTGGGTATAGAACTCCCCAAGTTTGTACCATCCGTCACGATCCTGCGCTAGTCTCACCCGACGGCCCGCGACGCTAACAATGTCGTCCACCCATATCGCTGCCGGACGTCCAACCCTTCTACAGCCATTCCTCGGACACCATTCAATCGCTATCCTGCTCTACCTGTCATCACCACGTCTTGCCAAGTGTCCCGCCCAAGACCATTTGAGCTCCACTCGATTCCCAACGTCATGAACCTTCGTATGTATGTAAATACATACTTTTAATATACACGGTGTCTTTTAATCACTGTTTTCCCAGAACAAACGTTGTTCAGACCAAGATTTACTAACAGTTTATAACATCAAATTACAAAACAAAACAAAATTGGTCTTCAAACGTCTATTTTAATGTTACGCCCTACAACATACTCAGCGGTACCTATTAGCTACCTCTCGTAACTAGTAGGTAATACGCTACGGCTAGCGTACCCATGAACTTTATGTCACGGTTAGTTTTTGAACAAAGTTAGACATATTTGAGAAGGTCTAGTTGTTTTTTTTTATTCTCATATTTGATGCTATAAACAGTTATAAGACCATGGTCTAAGCAACGTTTGTTTTGGGAAAACAGTGATTTAAAGGACACCGTGCATAGAAAAATATCCAGACCCTGAATAAAAATATCTGTAGATCATGCAAACATTTGTTCCGCGGCGGGAATTGAACCCGCTACCTCCTGTGTCTCAGCCGGCTATTCGCCCACTGCGGCACGGAGGTCGTCAAAAATAAATGGTTTACCTTGGCTGATGTAAAACTCTGAAGGTACGGCGCCGCCGGCCCCCACATTGTACGTTGCAATGCGCTCGGTCTTCAACGCGTTGTGATTGTCGTACATCGTCAGCATGTTGTCGATTGTATCATCTAAGGCTATTAGTAAAACCTAGAAAGCAGATTAATAGAACAATATTTTTCAAACTTTCGCTTAAACTTACTCAACATAATTACTGATGATTAAAACGAGTATTTATCGCGTATGTACTTGTTTTATTTAATAGTCAGTCAGTCACCCGTGACCACGGCTATTGTAACATAGCCGAAACATCGGAATAACAAATAAAAAAGGTACATACGCGATAAATACCCGTTTCCATCATCATCATCATTCTCAGCCCGTGTCGACCCACTGCTGGGCATAGGCATCTCTTTGTTTCTGCCATTCTTCCCCGTTCCTGTGCCAGTCTGAACCACGTACGACCCACGGTCTTATTGATGTCGTCGACCCATCTCGCTGGTGGACGTCCCCTATTTCGATGCCCAGTTCTCGGCCTCCACTTTGTTAGGGCCTTAGTCCAGCTGTCGTCACTACGTCTGGCCAAGTGTCCTGCCCAACACCACTCGAGCCCCAATATGCGCTTGCTGTCGTCTTGTTCTTTAGTCTGCTTGCGATTTTCGGTATTGGGAACTCGATCTAAGAGTGTGATGCCGAGCATTGCGCGCTCCATGGCTCTCTGTGCTACACTTATTTTGTGCACAGCCTCCTTCGTGAGCCTCCATGTCTCGGCAATCATAGTTGGTAGGACACCCGTTTTAATCAGTAATAAAATAAAATAATTCTTTATTGCACACCACAAATAAAAACAATTAAATGAGAAAAATGTTAATTAGCGGTGTTATTTATCGCTGAATAGACAACCAGACTCGACAGAACCTTTGGATGGAATGCACTGAGTGTGGGGTTAATGTGTTAGTATCAAAGGTTGAATGCCTATCGATGATTAGTGGTTACAAACAAACAAACAACCAAACTTTCTATTAGTCGTCGTAATTAACATAATAATTGTATTTTTTTATTATCTACGAAACATCCTGCTGAGAAAAGCATCCAAATACGCTTCACAGTACCACTACGCTACAAGTAACGTAACCCTGCTACGAAGCGCTTCCCGCCCTACGCGGCAAGCAGCACAGTGCTACGCCACACGTAACGAAACTACAAAATTCGTAGCACAGCTACGAGATACGTAGCACTGCTACACAGAACTTAGTACTACTGCGACGTAGACGCCGCGTAGAACAAAAGATTGGATAACGACTCTGATTTCCGATATTAATTCCTTATTGTTTTCTATTGAATTTTGCCTTCGATTTTTTTTATAGAATATAATAAATTCTTCGCAAGAAGCGGCTAAAAAAATCAACACAAGAGTTAGCCACTAGTTCATATAAACTTATTTGAACCCGGTTTAAAAGTCTAAATCTGGCTTTAATCTCAGCTGAAAACAACGCCGGGTGCAAACATTCAATATTATGCTGAACAGAACAGCATTTTGATATACAGACACATTGTAGCTAAATGTAGCTATCTTAAAATATGTACCTCAAAAAACTGTTACATTCACTCATACCTACCCTGTATGGTACAGTAATGCTCTTATTAAATTATTAAAAGAAAAAGCCAAATTTCATAGTCGCTGGAAAAAATATGGTAACCCTAATGACTATGACTCATTTTCTATATTACGTGCGCGCCTTAAAAATCTTGTAAAAAAATGCTATACATCTTACATTATTTTTTCTCAAGAACAGATTAAAAAGACACCAAAATTATTATGGACTTATGTAAAATCAAAAAGAAAGAATCTATCTAACTATCCTAATGTTATGGAATATAGTAATAATAGTTTATCTAATCAACGGGAAATTTGCAATTCTTTTAGTGATTTTTGCTGTAGAAATTTTGTTCAACCTGCGCATACTTATAGTTCTTTCTCTGATAGCAGAGCCCCGTGCTGTGATATTACAGGAGGCATACAGATATCGGTCACAGATGTAAAAATTGCTTAAAGGCTTAGATTGTTTTAGAACAATCTAAGCCTTTAAGCAATTTTTTTGGTTTGTAGTTGGCACTGGTTATGACGGAATACCCCTAGTTTTTTTGCATAATGTGTAGAATCGCTAGCAGCTCCTATAAGAGTTATCTTTAACAGATGTTTCCTTGAAGGATATTTTCCCAAAATTTGGAAAACTGCAAATATTGTGCCCGTACATAAAAAAGGTACTAAGACTGCTATTTCTAATTATAGACCTATATCAATCCTCAATGTTCTAAGTAAATTAATGGAGAGGGTTGTTTACAGGCATATTTACCCACTCATCTTTCGCCACATTCCATCGGAACAACATGGTTTTGTGGAAGGTCGCTCAACTAATACTAATCTTTCAATTTTTGCCAACGACGTTCTTCGTGGAATAGATGAAGGTTTTCAGATCGACGTAATATATACTGATTTTGAGAAGGCGTTTGATCGCGTTGATTACATAATCCTTCTTCGTAAGCTCCAAGAGCTAGGAATTCGCGATAATCTTCTCAGGTGGACAGAGTCATATCTAATAAATCGTTCACAGGCTGTAGTTGTTGCTGGACACCGTTCTGATCTTGTAGATGTTCCCTCTGGAGTCCCTCAAGGCTCTATTTTGGGGCCCCTGTTTTACGCTGCCTACCTATATGATGCGGGTTTTTGTTTTCAGTTTGCCAAATTTCTCAAGTACGCTGAAGATACCAAAATCTACGCTTTTATAAAGACTGAAGCAGACTCTCAGAAGCTGCAAAATGATATTAAACGGCTATTTAACTACTATCGCGATAATAGAATTGGAGTAAATGCATCAAAATGTTTCCAAATTTCCTTCACTCGTAAAATTAAAAAAGTAACTTATAAATATGACTTTGACAATATACCTTTGGAACGCAAAAACGCAACACGAGACCTTGAAGTAATCTTTGACTCAAAAATGTTAATGTCTGTTCAAGTCGCGGCAGTGTTTGCAAAAGCTTACAGAAATCTAGGGTTTGTCTTACGTGTTAGTCGGCAGTTCTCCGACGCTGAATGTATTAAAGTACTTTACTATGTCTTATGTCCGTAGCGTCTTGGAATACTGTTGCACTATGTGGAACCCACAATACATAATATATGAGCAAGATATTGAGCGCATTCAATCCAAATTCATTAAAACGTTAAACTATCGCATCCATTGTAAAAGAAGCATGACTTACGACGAATCGTGTAGGTTTCATAAACTCGTGCCGTTAAAGGATCGGCACTCTTTGCTGCAGATGTTGTTTTTACACGACGTTTGCAGTAATAGAATTGATAGCACCGAATTAGCGTCTCTCGTTCTTCAATTCAATACTCTTTTTAAACGTACGAGACACACAACCCTCTTTCATGTTCCTTTCAGTCGTACCAACTATGCCCAAAATTCTGTCATCTGTCGCACGCTAGATAGCTACAACGAGGATTTTTCGTCAATAGACATCTTCTCTAATAGCAAAGCATCTTTTAAGAAACAAATTATATCTGTTCTTAGTCATATATAGCGCGTTCTATAAAATATTCAGAAATTCACTCAACACACACTACACTCTCTCCCTCACCCCCTAAAGTACACACATTTACATAGCATCCCTACCTTCTTTTGTTCTTCAAATGCGTACCTACTAAATTACTAAAATCCTTGAAAGTTTAATTAATATACTATGTTTTTTAATATTTATCCCTAGGTGACTGATTTCTTAAAAGATAAGTCTATAAATTGAGAATCTGTTACTGGCATTATGCATTAGTTATAAGGATTGTTTACATTGTTAACAAGTGCTGTTGATTCTGAAATGAATAATATTAAAAAAATAGTCTGCGTACAAAAATGTCGAAATGCATATACATATATAAAACAAAGTCAGTTTAGTTACAACATTTATAACACAAGAACGAAGATCTTTGATTTGTTGGGTTTATCTCCGTCCCGAATAGCAGAGTTAGAGCGTTTGTGCACTGCAATGAATTTTACTGTCCGGTTGTCCAATTTTTGTGCACCGTCCGTCTTTACTCGCAAGTGCGGTGCAGTTTAGGTTAGCTCTCTTTGAAACTACACGCCACGCACGCGTAAATACGCTAGGAACGATGGGTTTCTTGAAACGTTGGCAGTTGCTGGCTTTATTACCTAACCTACGTGCGAAGACGTAGAAGACAAAAATAATTTTGGGTGCATCCCCTTTTATGTGAAAGTTAAATTGAGGCATGATGAAAGATTATTTTTTAAACGGCCCGGAATAGGGAAAAGTAAAATGTCGGACGGTAAAATTACGTATAGTGCACAAACTGGTATATAAATTTATGGCATGCCATACCGGACCGTAAAAAATCGGACTGCCGGACAGTAAAACTCCTTGTAGTGCACAAAGGCCATGTTAAAATATCGGAAAAATTCACCTAAAAAGTAATTATGAAGAAAATCCATTGTGTCATACATAGATGCAGCTATTGTAGGTCGATTGGCAATTCTACCAAGGCGACGTACATTGGCAGCCCGCGTCACATGAATGTGAAGGCAGTACAAAGTACGGCGGGTTAGCTAGTATTTAGATAAATTCAATTGTACTCATTGGTTTTCATTATTGCTCTATGTGTCATATTTTGTGTACTAATTATATGTACACAAATTATAGCACACATATTTCTATTCCAAGTTAGCTATAACATGGCTTAAAAAAGTATAAGTATGTAACGTTAAGTTGTGTAGTTCAAACAGTGTTCATAACAACGATAGTTTGAAAAGTTATACATTACCCGTTTATCCTACTATCCCTTTTGTGTGTTGCCTACCTATTGTTTAGTGTATTTCTTTTTGTTGTCTTTTTTATATACCTACATTTTTAGTTTATATTACCTACTTACGCTTAGCTTAGAAAACGTATGCTCACCGGTTTCATAACAAATTTTATTAAGTTAAAATTAAGTTGTCTTGTAAATTAAATTTAAATTCTCTAAACCGAACTGTGCTCATTTCTAGGTGTTCACACATAGATATACGTTGTTCTTTTTAATTGTATTGTTTCATGATGTGCAATAAGGAATTATCTATCTACCTGTAATAATCTGCACCCCTGATTAAATTTTCAGCTCACAGTCCAATCTTATCTATCTAATAACCTAATTTTATATCTTGAAATAGAATTAAAGAAATCTTATATAAGACGGGATAGACAAGTTTATCTGCTCTTACCTTTAGTTCTTTAATGTGCAAAGTAATGAATCTCCCCAAATGATCTGTGGCTATGTGCACGTGTTCGTTTATTATGTACTGAAACAAAAGTAAATAATGTAAAAACAAACTTCATGGAATCCCCCGCGTAGTGGGGTTACCATATCACAGAATTTATACAGAGATTTCAGGATTTTTAGACTCTTCTCAGAATTGTGGCTGGATTTTGCAAATCTCATGAAATCTCAGGATTTTTACAATTTTCAATAAAATACAGCTTAAACTTTAAAGATTTCTTAATAAAACTAAAAATATATAAAAATAATTGCCCCCCCCCCCCCCTCCTTTTGAGTTCGATGTGCACCGCGTGAACAACAATTACACTTAAACAGTTTGAGTTACCTGAGAGATAGATAAATAAATAAATATTGCTGGACATTTCACACAACGACATTCATCTAGCCCCAAACTAAGCAGAGCTTGTACTATGGGAACCAGATAACTGATAGAATACTTATATATAAATATATATATACCTAGTCAGGTCATAAATTCTGTCACATGTTTAATATAAAATAATTGAAACAAGTTTATTCATTATGTAACCATTTATATACCAAAATGAACTTAACAAAACATAGATTCTTATGACACCAAAGTTTATTCAAACTGACCTCCGTGATTTTGAATACAGGCCTTCAATCTGCGCGGCCAGTCGTCTATCGCAGCACGAACGAGGTCCATGTCAATATCGGCGGCTGCCTTAATCAAGGATGTCTTGAGTGACTCCAAATTGGGATGAGGCTTTGAGCACGCCTTTTCCTCCAAGTTTTGCCAATATCTTGTAATTTAACGGATTCAAATCTGGACTGGAGGAGGGCCAGTCTTCGTGCCGGATGAAGTCGATTTCACGCGCCGCCAGCCAGTCTCTTCGCTCTATGAGCTGGCGCCGAATCTTGTTGGAATACCCAGTGCCTGTTATTGAACATGGTATGAGAAACAGGTTCCACAAGGTTCATCAGGACTGTATTTTGATACACAACTGCATTGGTTTTTACACCATTCTCCCAAAAATGTACCTATGTTAAGCCCCAATAAAAAACTCCCAACCATACCATGAGCGAGGATGGAAAATGACCTCGTTGGACACACGGAATACGGTCGCTCGCTTCTTCACTACTGTGTGCGTACACCTTATCATTTTGTTTGTTGTAGCTCTCTTCTACGGTAAAAATTTTTTCATCCGAAAAAAGGATTTCCCGATATTTTTTTCCCGCGTACCGCTTCAACAAAGCGCGGCATCTCTTCAGTCTCAGGTCCATTAGACGAGCATTCAAACGATGTCCTGTTTTTCTTCGATATACCCGAAGCCCTAAGTCTTCATTTAACACCCTTTTCACCGTGGTTCTGCTTAACCCCATCTGAAGGGCCAACAGTTTCTGCTTACGTTTGGGATTTCTTTGAATTCGCGCCTTCACAGCTTTTATCACTGCTGGAGTCCTAACAGACCGAGGGCGACCACTTCTTGACCTGTCATCTACACTAGAGTCTTCATTGTATCGTTTGATGGTGCGATAAACGAATCTTTTGGTTATATTCAAATTTTTCAGTATGTCAAAAATTTTAATTGGCGCGTAACCGCAACGATGCAACGCAATAACTGCAACACGGTCTTCTTTAAGCGTCCACTCCATATTTAAAATGAGTAAAATTCTAAAAAGAATACATTTTTATTTTCATGAACAATTCGTAATTCGAATTCTATAAACTTTTTTGTGGCCAGCATTCTAAAAGAAAAGTTTTTACTGTGTGACAATACTTATGACCTGACTAGGTATATACATCATATGTAAACTACTCAAAACAAAATAGGGCCCACCCAATAAAATATGATTTAAATTAAAATAAAAAAAAATACGTACAATTTATTTCAAGTTTAATTTTAGAAATAGGTTAACACATTCAGAATCATTAAAAAACATTACAATGCCTTATTTTTTCCAATTAAATCGTCAAGAAATGCACGTTTTACACATTAACTTAAAATTACACGGTTTTCCAAAACAACACGTTGAAGACACGAACACATTTTTTTAAACATGTTCTTTGGGTTGCTTCAATGCCTTATGTTTAGTAACGCGTAGGTCCTCCCCTATTGCGCACACACTCTCTGAGTCGGTTCGGAACACTCTCTATAAGGTGGATGACGTTTTCATCTGGAATTGGTTCCCAACACACTTTTAAAGCAGTTATCAACTCCTGTCGGATATGAATTTCAGTGTGGTTGTCTTTAAGGCTTCTTTTCAACTGGTACCAGATATGCTCGATCGGATTCAGGTCCGGACTCATGGCAGGCCAGGGTAGAACTGCGATACCAGCTTCGGAGATTGCACTTTGGGTCACTCTGGCAGTATGAGGGCGAGCGTTGTCTTGCATCAGAATAAAGTTAGGGCCTACTCGCTGTGAATATGGGATCACATGAGGTCGGATGACATGCTGAACAGCCGGCGGCCGTTACATTGCCCTCATCCAAAATCACTAGCTCGGTTTTGCCCATTATGCTAATCCCACCCCATACCATAATACTGGGTCCACCAAAGCGGTCAGTTTCACGAATACATGGTTCTGTAAAACGTTCTCCAGGTCTACGCCAAACTCGTACGCGTCTGTCATCATTAAAAAACTTTACTTTAGATTCATCTGTAAAAAGCACTGTCCTCCAATTATTCATGGTGCATTCGAGGTGATCACGTGCAAACCTTAATCGCGCTGCGCGGTGGGCTCTGGTCAATTTGAGCCAAACAACTGGCATTCTGGAGCGTTGTTGGTCTTCATGAAGTCTGTTGCGAACAGTTTGGTCACTCACTCGCGTTCCAGTGGCGTCACGTAAGCGGTTTCTCAATATGCGTGCAGTTACAGTTCGCTCGCGACGTGCAGAGTCGGATGTATCGGTCTTCTTGGGAGGTTGTCGTTCGGGTTCTACCTGAACCGCGCCTCCTACTCACACTACCTGTCTCTTGAAAGCAATCCCACACATTTCGAATAGCTCGTCTTGACACACCTAAGCTTGAATCTTTGCGAATTTCCCTTCTGAAGCAAAACGCGTGGCTCTAGTCGCGGATTCCGTGTCCATGTGATGTGATGTCGAGAACCAGGCATTGTTTATGCAAACAGTAATGTAATCGATAATTAAAGGTAAGGTTAAGATAACTTCTTCGTTAGACACAACAAACCCCACTGAGCAACAATGTAATGGCACTCACAGATTTTGCGGTATATCGTAAGATTTTGTTTCTTGTCTACCCACTTAAGAACTACCCTAAACTTGGCGTTTAAGTGTTAATTTATGATCAATAAATATGCCTACTTAACATTTCCATACATCAGTATGCCAACAACTAGCAAAAAAAATGTGTCGGGCAAAATATAGAATTCAAGTGGGCCCTATTTTGTTTTGAGTAGTTTAGATGATAGATAAGCTTATTTGAATTGAATTTGGAATTGAAATTGCTCCAACTCGTTGAAATATGTTCCAATTTAGACGTAATTTATTTTCTTTATTGTTATGTAGTGATTTACCTCGTTAATCTATAAGTATTTGAATAATAAAATGTAAATTCTTTATTGCCTGTAAGTTTTATCATAAGATACACCTAAGAGCTGTGGATTTTGTTCGAAATAAAATAAAATAAAATAAAATGTATTCTAAAAGGATCATTAAAAAAACATCCAGCCTTGTTTTCTTGCCTTTCTTTCCTGGCTTGGTCGCGAAGGAACCGGCAGTAAAATTGACGTTTCAAAGTGATCATTGTGATTTTAATGAATAAAAGATTTTGACTTGGATCCAGCCCCAGAAGAAATATCTGTAGATCATGCAAACATTTATTCTGCGGCGGGAATCGAACCCGTTACCCTCTACGTCTCAGCCGGCTACTCGCCCACTGCGCCACGGAGGTCGTCAATAGATAAAGAGATAGGAGAAAGAGATACGTAAGTACGATCGTAAATCACCAAAGCCTTGTGCTGAAAATCAGCGTTGTAATAGTATATTATGATACAAGTGAGCTAAGTTGCTCATTATACACGAGGCTGTGGTTTGTAGCCCGAGCCGTAGGCGAGGGCGTAAATCAGCCAAGTGTCTAGTGAGCTAGCTGCTCACGAGTTTCATACGCACTTTTTCAACATATGTACTTACGAGGAAAAAACAAACATGTATTGCATAAATCGTTTAATTATAAAAAATTGGTGAATGTACAACTTTCAAAACGATATTGGATTGTTTTTGATGGCGATTTCACAGTTTGTCTTACATTGGTACTTGCCACTTCTTTAATATCTTCATTGACTTCTTGTGTAAATGTCGGCGACAAAGGTAAATCATACAAATTACTGGAAAGAGAAGGCACCAAATAACTCATGCTACGAGATGTACATGGTTGGAGGTTACAGTACGTTTTGATATCAACACAATGTTTGAGCTTAACCATGCTTCTTAACATGGAATAGATGCACCACAGGGAGCTGGGTTTGTATGTATTGGCGAGTTCAGAGAAATACGCCAAAACACATTTTCAGAAAATGACTGGGTTTTTTGTTGCTTTTCCATTGTATGAAACTATCGTAAGCAGCTAAGTACTTTGCTCTAGATTTTGCAGGCTTTTATTTGCATTTTGTGCTGCATTTAGTATTTCTGGCGGGTTTAAATCTATCAATTGTTAATCTTCTGTACTAAAACTTGAAATTTTTACACACGGCAACAAATGCGATACAAACAAAAAATGGGAAATGGCGCGCAAGTTTTTTTACGCGCCAAATGTAAGTTGATTGATTACTTAAAGCCATACAGTCTACTTGAAAATTATAATTTAAGTGATAAAATGCAAACATTTTATAACAAATTATTGTGAATTATAAGTAATTTGATAATACTAAATGTTTTTTCGTCTTAATTAAGGATATATTTATTTATTCACAAAATGTAATAGGATTTTCAGCGGCATAAAACCTCTTTGTTGTTACAAAAACTGTATTACCCGGTAAAATGCTCTGTTTACTCGCATATAATTTGCAGTTATGTACTAACGTAACTTTGTAGGCATAATTCTATTATGCACTAGTGTATTATATTATTACGCACGCGTGTGTTATAGTTCGGTTTAAGGCCCTAATAACGATGTACTATGGCACACTTTACGAGCAAGTGTGTTGAAAACTAGTTTACAGCACATACTGAGTTCAGGGCTTTTCGCACAGTCATAAAGATCAAGGATCATTTTGAAACGTCAATTTTACTAATTCTACTAATTCTCATAAATATTTCTAGTCTTCTAATCACTACTAATTATTCTCATAACTGATCGAGTTGGGGCAGAGGTTCTCGAGTGGAGATCACGCAATGGAAAGCGCAGCGTAGGACTGCCCCCACTAGATGGAAAGATCTAATAAAGGTTGCTGGGAGCCGTTGGGTGCAGGCCGCACCAGTTCTTTTGCTCTGTAAATCTATGGGGCCGGCCTATGTTCAGCAGTGGGCGTCCAATACAGTCCACTGTCCATAGTCTCTCCCAGGGTGCACCATTGAGCCCGATCCTCAGCTTTTCTCATCCAATCCTTGCCAGCCACAGCGCGCAAATCGTCACTCCATCTAGCCGGAGGGCGCCCTACACTTCGCTTGCCTAGACGTGGTCTCCACTCCAGAACACGTTTACCCCAACGGTTATCGGTTAAGTTAGTCCTCTAAATTGTATACGACAAGTTTCGTGATTCTACATCAACGGGAACTTCCATATAGGTTTTCGACCCAAAACATAAGGTACTTCCAGCTGACCTAGAACTGTCAATTTTGGTTAAAAGGAAGGTCTTACAGCAAAAAAGGAAAAAATCCGAAAAATAAAAATGTTGAAGATTAAGGTAAATTTTGGTACTTACAAGTATTCGCGAAAATATAAATTTGCCCATATCTTTTTATCGTTAACTCAGGACTTTAATTTTTATACACCTAATAGGGACTATAGAACTCAGTATCTGGTATAAATTTCAACTTGCTAGGTCCACCCGTTCCTGAGAAAATCGGTGGTGGCACATGGAAAGACAGACAGACGGACAAGAGAGTGATCTTATAAGGGATCCTTTTTTTACCTTTTGAGGTACGGAACCCTAAAAAACAACACCGGTCAGACCTGGTCGGGCGCGCGTTTGATCTTCATCATCTCGATCTGGTAGTGCGCCAGGTGGTCCAGCTTATCCGTGGGGTCGTGCCCGTAGATCTCGTACGCGTCTATCACCATCGCCAGCGTTAGGTTGTCTCCCGGCTCCTGGCAGCACGGGTGGTTTCTAACAATGTAGGCATACTGGAAAAATATTCACATGTTATACACGGTGAAATTGAAAATACTGTTCTTCCAGAACAAACGTTGTTCAGACCATAATGTACTACCGATTTATAACATCAATTTTCGCGCGATTCCCGCTGCGGGACAAATGGTCTACAAATATCTATTCCGGGTTTATATATATTACTAGCTGAACCGCCCGCGGTTTCGCACGCCTAAAATTTCCCGTTCCC
This sequence comes from Philereme vetulata, assembly GCA_918857605.2. Classification (NCBI taxonomy): domain Eukaryota; kingdom Metazoa; phylum Arthropoda; class Insecta; order Lepidoptera; family Geometridae; genus Philereme; species Philereme vetulata. The sequence goes on along the minus strand of OU975422.1, from coordinate 7,457,103 downwards.
GTGGGAACTTCGGGATAAAACTATATAAAACACTTGTCAGACGCGACTCTTCGTGTAAATGACTTCACGTCAATGACGGTTAAATTATATGGATATTGTTCATAGCAAAATACAAAAATCGCAATTAAAAATGGAGCGTGGGGGTAGGAGGATGAAAATTACTTTACGACCAATTCTCATACCTACCAAATATACAAAAAAAAACATTCAAATCAGTCAACCCATTTCGGAGGAGTGCGACCACTAAAACCGTGACACGAGATTTTTATATATCAGAGAAGGTAAATATTTACAAAAAAAAACTACCAATATAAGTTTACATCAGTTATTTGGACTAGATAGCAAAAAATTCCAGCATTATTTAAAAAAAGACGACTTCGGTATTTGAAAAACATAAATGGTAGGAATATAAAAGGTCTGAACTAATAAGACTTTTTTCATTTTAGGTAAGTATTTTGATCTAATATATGGTTGGGAACCTAGATAAATACTATTCAAATTAAAATAATACCTTATTAAGGTAGAAATATGCTCCAATTAGAAATGATCTAGGTAGTACGTGTTTTATGGGCGATTGTCCCTCCGGTGCCCCCTTAAGACGTATGATACAGACACGTGGTCTTTCACTATGCGCCTCATAAGAAGGCTCGCGGTCGCTCAGCGTGCTATGGAGAGAGCTTTACTTGGTGTTTCTCTACGAGATACAATCAGAAATGCGGAGATTCGTAGACGATTCAAAGTCACCGACATATCACAAAGGGTTATTCTTCTTCTTCCTGCCCTTTTCCCACATTACGTGGAGTTGGCACAACTTGTATTCCTCCTCCACATCTCTCTATCAGCCGTCTTCTCACTTGCCACTTCCTTCCTGCCCTTATCATTCTTCACACAGTCCATCCATCTCTTCTTCGGCCTTCCTCTACTTCCATTTCCATCCACATTCATATCTAACACTCTTCTAGTCACATGATTTTATTCCCTCCGCATGACATGTCCATACCACGTTAGCCTCTTACTCCTCAGCTCTTCTACCGCTGGCGCAACTTTCACTAATATACTCATTCGTTATCTTATCCATTCTCACACGAATAAGACACACGAAATAACACTTTTTTTTTAATTCCAATTTAATATAAGGACCTTTATAAAGATACATGTCGGTCCTATCGTATGTACAAATTAATTAAATCAAAGTTACAAACCAAACAAAATAAAGATAAACAAAACAAACAAATATTTTGACGACCTCCGTGGCGCAGTGGGCGTATAGCCGGCTGAGACGCATGAGGTAGCGGATTCAATTCCCGCCGCCGAACAAATTTTTGCATGATCTACAAATATTTGATCCGGAACTGCATGGTTTTCCAAATATTGTAAGTATGTATTTACAAAAAAAACGTATATAAGTATTCTATCAGTTATCTGGTTCCCATAGTACAAGCTCTGCTTAGTTTGGGGCTAGATAGCGCTGTGTGAAATGTCCACCAATATTTATTTATTTATTGCGAACAACAACTTATTTAAATCGATCCTGAGCCACAACCATACACAAATTTATAGGTGTGATACTTGACGGGTTAACTTAAAAAAAAACAATATTTAGACACTAGTAAATTAAAATACCTATCTAAATGTATGTCACTTGTGGCGACTTACAGCACTAAATTATTCCTTAGCTGCATCTGTTGTGGGGTTAGCTAAATAATACTTGCCACAAAAGTAATAATAGTAATTAGTTGATAATAAATAAATATTTAAAACCCCTTACCGTAAAACTAAAATTAAATATAAAACATGTAAGAAACATATATCCATTTTTATGTCGAACTACACGGGCCATATCGACCACTTCTGACAACTAAGCTCTTGTTAGTGTTTACGACCAATTATTATTTGTTTTACGGCCAATCAGGTTTACGATCTATATTAGGTATACTAGTTGACCCGCCGAACTTCGTACCGCCTTGACATGCATATAACGCGGGCTGTCAATATACGTCACCCTGGTAGAATTGTCAATTGTTGTCCCCGGCCATCATTATGTATGAGAAAATGAATGACCTCCACAAATAATTCAATATCAAAATTAACCAAATCGCTCCACCCGTTCTCGAGTTTTAGCGAGACTAACGAACAGCAATTAATTTATATATATATAGACAATATATCTCGGGATAACTCCTACCGAAGCATCTGTTTCAAACGACATTCATTTTTTTTACATCCTCTTTGACGGATATTTGCAGCATGCATTCTGTCAATTCTATGTCAAACGTCATAAGGTTACATTATAAAAGCGCTATGGTTAGATTATAAATAATTTTATATCGTGATTAAGTATTCTTAAATTTTCTAATTTTGCGCGCAATTTTCTTAATTTTTTCTTTCATAAGAACCTTCTCCTGACAATAAAAAATACAACAAAAAAAGAATTGGCCAAATTGGTCCAGGCGTTGTTGAGTTATGCGTTTACCAACACATTTTGCGATACATTTTTATATTATAGATAACAGATAAAAATTAAAAAATATAATACAATATTTTGATCACCTAAAATTTAATCTACATTTTAATAAGCTTTTATAGGTTATTACATAAATTATGGCTAGATAATATTCTTGAATGTGTCTTAAGGCAATAGAGGTATCTCACTAGACGCCAAGCCATGGGTGAAAACTAGTCAAATTACTAAAGACATTTCTGACCCCATAGTTTTCGACAAAGTATGCCATCCAATAAGTTCTGCATTAGCGATCTACCTTTCGTAGCACTAACATTGTTCCTGTCCCGAAGATCTATCGATCGTCTCTCCGCGCACACAACCTGCGCCAAGAGCAGAGACATGACGTCATAAAAGCCGGATCCATTTCCCGACCAGAATTTTTACACTTGTCTTCTTTATAATAAAATACTGTTGTTTTGTTCATTACACACAGCACGATTCTTGCTCATGAGGGGTAACCACATCTCGTAAAAAATGGCATATATAAAAATATAGCATAAGTATTAAAATACTTTTACTACCTACACTTTTCTCAGTAAATGACGAAGTAACCTTCTCCACCCATAGCTATCGGCCGCCAAAACTTTGACCAAAACCAAGTCTGTTGAAAGTGTAGTGTGTTTTCAAAGAAAATACAGGCTGCAACATGTTGCCGGACAATAGTTACGAAATTTGTCCAATAAAGTCGGTCATTTTAGAGCGCTCGATGCGGACAACCTTAGTCGCGCAAAGGGTGGCATAACCACCCCACGGAAACCGTGCCGAGCAGCCATTACACAAAAGAAAACCGCTACAAAAATGATTAAACCCTACAAAAAACTAAACCAAACCCAATAAAAAACTAGCTTTCGTGTATTCTAAGTGAAAATAAATTAAAACAGCAAAAAGTCGGTGACATGTGTATTAAAATCTAATAAAATGGCTGCTCCCAACATCAGTGGCACTAAGATAGGATAAGTAGTGTAACTAGCCATAGAATAGTGTAAAGAAGTCTTCCAAAATAGTGTTCTAAGTAAAAAATATATCTACATTAAATTTAATAAATAATTGATTTACAAGAAAAATTGCGAAGCTTTACCAAATTTTGGGATAAGAGAGAAGAAAAGGTATCAGGATGATTAATCTGGGTCGCTTCAAGTTGCCCCCTTTGAAGAATGCCCTGGATGTGGCGATGCAGACCGTCAGGCAGCAAATTCCTGAGAAGCCTGGAACATCGGCTCGGCCTCCGCAAAATGTTCGCTTTGCTAATGGTAAGCAATTAATTTTATGTCTTGTGATATGAAAATAAAGTTTAAAATCAGTGACTTCAGTGCAGCTAAATTCCTTGTACCTAGCGCCTTAAACGATGAGGTATTTATTAACAATCTTACATGTACTTAATTACTTTAAAAGGTACTGGAAACTGAAAGTTCTTTTTTTAGTACAACTATGGATATAAATCATTGCAGGTATTTTCAATGGATTGGCAAAGAGCCAAGTTCGAGATAACCTTTGACTTTTGTAAGCACGTCTAAGTAAACTTTTTTAATTTCCAGACATGGGCGAAAGCTGTGAACTTTCTACCATGAATGAGTCAGCTTCTCCGGGATACCAATCGACTAACCCAACTAATCCTTTCCTGAGTGGAGAGCTCCAAGCCGAGGACTCCTTTACCAGCTACCAGAACACTTTACCCCAACAAGATGGAGCTCCAAGGTAAAAAAAAACTTTCTCTACGTTCTTCAGACACAACCTCGATACGTGACAAAACACAGGATTAAAACAATTGATCGGTTCTCAGGACTCAAAGTATGCAAAGCGTGGATTTTTACGCCTCATCTGAAGAAGGAGGTTTCGAAGAGGGTGGAGGAAAACCTGGTCATAAGATCAACGAGTTCCAGGCTGCTTGGAACGTCACCAACGCTATTCAGGTACCAAATCCTTCTATGACTCTTATTTGATAAAATATTTATACAAAGATTCGTTATGAAATGATCTGTTTTCGCAGGGCATGTTCGTGGTATCTTTGCCGTTTGCTGTTCTCCAAGGCGGCTATTGGGCCATTGCTGCAATGATAGGCATCGCTCACATCTGCTGCTACACCGGCAAGATACTTGTCGAATGCCTTTACGAAGACGACCCCGTCACAGGTCAAAAAGTAAGGGTAAGGGACTCCTATGTCAGCATCGCTAAAGAATGCTTTGGCAAAAAGTACGGCGCGCGGATTGTCAATCTCGCGCAAATCATCGAATTGTTGATGACTTGTATTCTGTACGTCGTCGTATGTGGGGATCTCATGATTGGTACTTTTCCTGATGGGTCTATCGACACCCGATCCTGGATGATGCTTATTGGCATTTTCCTTCTCCCGCTAGCCTTTCTGAAGTCATTGAAAAGCGTCAGTATGCTTTCCTTCTGGTGCACCATGAGTCACTTGATCATCAACGCTATAGTTCTGGGCTATTGCGTCCTCTACATCGGCGATTGGGGATGGTCCAAAGTGAAATGGAGCTTGGACTTCGAAAACTTCCCAATCAGCCTCGGTGTCATTGTATTCTCTTACACTTCGCAAATATTCTTGCCTACTCTAGAAGGGAATATGGAAGATCGCTCCAAGTTCGAGTGGATGTTGAATTGGTCGCACATTGCTGCTGCTGCGTTCAAGTCTATCTTCGGATACCTTTGCTTCTTGACTTTCCAGAACGACACACAACAGGTCATCACGAACAATCTCCGTTCGAGTGGCTTCAAAGGTCTCGTAAACTTTTTCTTGGTGGTCAAAGCGGTCCTCAGCTATCCTTTACCGTACTATGCTGCTTGTGATCTTCTCGAACGTGCTCTTTTTAGGGGTAAGCCTAAAACTTTCTTCCCTGTAATTTACGCTTTGGACGGAGAGCTTAAAGTCTGGGGACTAGCTTGGAGACTCGGTGTGATAATGATCACAATTATGATGGCTATATTTATCCCTCACTTTGCGATTTTGATGGGCTTTATCGGGAGCTTCACTGGAACTATGTTGAGTTTCATCTGGCCCGCTTATTTCCATATCAAGCTGAAGGGTAACCAGCTGGACAGCACTACCATTGCTTACGATTACTTCATCATCTCACTAGGAGTGTTGTTTGGTGTCATTGGTATGTACGACTCGGGTTCTGCTCTTATTAGGGCTTTTAAAATTGGATTGCCGTTCTAATTTCGTTAAAGTAACATAAGACAATAATTGTTGAACTATTTTTAGATTAAATGAGTACGCATATAATATTCATGTATTCTGTCGCTGAAAATGCGGCTTGCAATGTTCAAATGCAAGTACTTATGTATTTAAATTGCTAGACCAGAGTTATTATGAAAGTTCGGCTTAGTACTGATTTAGATATCATATAAATAAAATATTTCTGACAAATAATAAGAGTATTAGACAGAATAGAATATATCATTACTATTATATGTCTTCTTATACAAGTTATATCCAATGTCTTCCAAGATATTTGTATTTAAAGATATATAACAACGAAGTCTTCCATTTTATATAGAATAAAACTTTATTTTACAATAAAGTTACTTTGCCTGCAGAAAATCGCAGACAGCGTTACTAACATAAATTATAATTTGGATAATTATTAGATATATAACGTCAAAAAATATTTAGCCAAGTACATTGTGGTTATTCAAAAAAAAATGTTATTCATTTAAAAAATAAAATGTTTAATGAATATAAATATTTAAAAAAAAATAGAGAGTAAAAGATAAACTATAATTAGCCTAAAACAAATAAATGAAGAGCCAAAGATAATATGCTTGTTCCAAATTGCATTATAATTTTAGCATTTGTTACGTCAATGTCGTTCAATTATGTACAATATTTCAATTTAAACAGGATGTTTGGTAATATACTGACGATATTCAAGTGACGGTTTCTCAAAACATAAAAGAGTACTTCTCGAAAAAAAAAAACTACTAGTTATATTATAAAATTTTAAAGAAAATAGACTAAGTTAAGGTGATTAATTCGATATAAAAGTTACTGCATACTCTTGCAATCGACATCCAAAATTAAAGGCCGATTTGATATCTCTTTCGGCAATGGCTGTGGGTTTTGCGTTAAAAAGGGACAACAAGAGATATCTCGAGACGTCACCAATACAGTATCTATGTTTCGATGGCAAGCATTATGCAATAGCACAACATAACTTTAATAAAGTGTTTGTTTTTACATCCCAAAATAAATTTCACATTTCTATGGTAAACATTTCACAAATTTATTTATTATGCTTATCAAAATAACCCCTTTCATTTTTGTGCGTATGTTACCAAACAACCTATATAAAAACTGAAAATTAAATGATTACTTTATAAGTATAACTTTTGTTGAATGCGTTAAAATAGTTTTTAAATAATAATATTCGTAAGTTATAGATTAATGTAATCAAGTCTTCCAATTCTAGCATAAATTATAATGATTGTTGTTGATTATATTATAGAGAATGTACTACGTGTACAAGTTGATTAGCTTAGATTGAGACAATGTTATGCATTATGTGATAATCCAGTTTTATTAGGCTGTTTCACTTTAACATAGTTCCTGTTTGAAAGCACTATTTAATACAAACATTATCATGACTTTTAGTTAATTTTTCAATAACACAATTTTTTACACGACCTTTGCAAATAATATCTTAATTTTACGTGATAACTACTTTAATGGTAATACAAAACATGAAAAAATGTCTTCCATATTAATATGTAACTGTTATAAATTCAAAGTACCTACAGTAAGTAGTTTCTGTATATCTGTTTAGGAGTGTTTAATCGAACTATATCTACTTCCGCCAAGTAGTATTTTTTTTATATGACCTCTACACGTTCTTTTATTTTTAATTTTACATTATTAATACTGTAATGACTATAAAAACATTTACATTAACAATGTCTTCCATTAAAATGTATGAATGTAATTATTTTGTAATCAATTGCTTGATTCAACCATAAATGAGTATTTCTATCAAATACAGGATGTTTGGTAATATACTGACGATATTCAAGTGACGGTTTCTCAAAACATAAAAAAAGAATTCTCGAATAAAAAAACTACTAGTCATATTATCAAATTTTAAAGAAAATCGACTAAGTTTTGGTGATTAATTCGATATAAAACTTACTGCTTACTCTTGCAATCGACATCCAAAAATAAAAGCCGATTTGATATCTTTTCCGGAAATGGCTGCGGGTTTTTTTAGATAGCAAGCATTGATGCAATAGCACAACAAAAGTTAAATAAAGGGTTTGTTTTTACATCCGTGGCGTAGTGGGCGAACAGCCAGCCGAGACGCAGGTGGTAGTGGGTTCGATTCCCGCCGCGGAACAAATGTTTGCATGATCTACAGATATTTTTTCCGGATCTGGTTGTTTTTCTATATATTATAAGTATGTATTTACAAAAAAAAAAGTATATAAGTATTTATCAGTTAACTGGTTCCCATAGTACAAGCTCTACTTAGTTTAGGGCTAGATAGAGCTGTGTGAAATGTCCAGCAATATGTATATGTATGTATGTATTACATGCCAAAATAAATTTCACATTTCTGTGGTAAACATTTCATGGTAAAAATTTATTTATTATGCTCATCAAAATAACTCTTTTCATTTTTGTGCGTATATTAACAAACACCCTATATTTATTCATTTTCATTAATATTGATTATAAAAAAGGAAAGTAGGTATGCACAGAAAACAATCTATAATATTTTAATGAAAATTTAAACTTTTGCAAATCTATATAAATAAAAATATTGTGTTTTAATCCAGGGCTTTGGACAGGTTTTGTCAACACTGTTTGGTTTTACTTAAAAAACTTTCATGATTTATTTCAATCATTATTATAAATAAGGGATTTATCACGAACCAGATAGAGACATAGTAAGCGATGCGTGTTAGCCTGTACCGAGGACTACTGATGATGACAGCAGTGATGATAATAATGATGATGCAGCCTATCAGTACGATGGGCGACCCCCACCACCGCGCCCGTCTACTCGCGCGTAGTGCGAGGCGAGACGCAGTGTGGGGCGGATCGTACCCTGATGAAGGTCCACGAATTGAACCGAAACATTGTCGATCGTAACATCGATAAAACGGTACGTGATAAATCCCGTATTCATAAGAACTCTGTTTAATGTTGCTTGTAATGAAAATTTATATGTAGTGATGTATCCAAGTGCAATAATGTTGTATAAAAATTATATCTACGTACTAAAATATATATGTATTGTGATGAAGCATTCTAGGTGTGTATTTTAAATAATATAAAATGTTATTCGACATTTTTGTTTTATTTATAAACACCGTACAAGACATAATTATCGTAAACAGATAAGTATAAAGTATATATTGCTTATAAGTTGGCGCCCAACGTGTGACCTTCGTACTGCTACCCGCAGAATCTGTTGGCCAACAGTTTCTGCTTCTTCAGAACCACGGTGAAAAGGGTGTTAAATGAAGACTTAGGGCTTCGGGCATATCGAAGAAAAACAGGACATCGTTTGAATGCTCATCTAATGGACCTGAGACTGATGAGATGCCGCGCTTTGTTGAAGCGGTACGTGGGAAAAAAATATCGGGAAATTCTTTTTTCGGATGAAAAATTTTTTACCGTAGAAGAGAGCTACAACAATTCTTTTTTCGGATGAAAAATTTTTTACCGTAGAAGAGAGCTACAACAAACAAAATGATAAGGTGTACGCACACAGTAGTGAAGAAGCGAGCAACCGTATTTCGCGTGTCCAACGAGGTCATTTTCCATCCTCGCTCATGGTATGGTTGGGAGTTTCTTATTGGGGCTTAACAGAGGTACATTTTTGTGAGAACGAATGCAGTTGTGTATCAAAATACAGTCCTGACGAAACTTGTGGAACCTGTTTCTCATACCATGTTCAATAACAGGCACTGGGTATTCCAACAAGATTCGGCGCCAGCTCATAGAGCGAAGAGCACACAAGACTGGCTGGCGGCGCGTGAAATCGACTTCATCCGGCACGAAGACTGTCCCTCCTCCAGTCCAGATTTGAATCCGTTAGATTACAAGATATGGCAACACTTGGAGGAAAAGGCGTACTCAAAGCCTCATCCCAATTTGGATTCACTCAAGACATCCTTGATTAAGGCAGCCGCCGATATTGACATGGACCGCGTTCGTGCTGCGATAGACGACTGGCCGCGCAGATTGAAGGCCTGTATTCAAAATCACGGAGGTCATTTTGAATAAACTTTAGTGTCATAAGAATCTATGTTTTGTTAAGTTCATTTTGGTATATAAATGGTTAAATAATGAATAAACTTGTTTCAATTATTTTATATTAAACATGTGACAGAATTTATGGCCTGACTAGGTATAACTATCATTGAAGTATTGTATCAACTGACTGTTTAGCTATCATTGTAACTATTGTACCACTTATGTATTTTTTTTGTAATTTCATATAGGAAGAAACAGACTTCTGACATATAGCTCACGCTAGTTCAGGAGCCAGGGCTTCAACCAGAATTGTAAAAATTGGTGTAAAACAAATAAAACATTTTTGATTTTGATTTTTGATTGTACACCAGAGTAACATACAGAACATAACTTTTACTAATAGATTTAGTACAATGGGTGGTCTTATCGCTAAAAAGATCTCTTTCAGACAACCTTTGTGTGGACAGGATTATACTTTTTTTTTATTCTTTTTATTCTTTATTGTACACAAATAGATTTACAGATAAAAATAGCTTACAAAATGGACATGTACAAAGGCGAGCTTAACCCTAATAAGAGTTTTCTTCCAGCAAACCTTTGAAGATAGAGATATTTGATTATAGAGGTGGGTACGTGCACAGAGAATGACATTGGAGTAGAATACTAATATATAGCATATACTATAATAAATACAACACTTAACTATATTAAAAAATAATAATAATACCTATATACTATACCTACATTAGAGATAAACATAATATATAATTCATTGTAATTTCATGACGGCGGTGCATTTACGAGTATATAAAATTAAAAACATACCTACATACTATAAACCTAAAATACTAATAATATCACAAATTTAATTATAATAAAATAAGCTATTATATAAATGGTTATGATGAATTAACAAGCAGTTACAACTTCAACACAGAGACAGATAATGGGTGTATACTTTTAATTTAAAATTACTAATAGACTTTGATGTTCTAACCGTTCCACAATCGTACGGCTGTTACAGTGAAGGATCGACCATAAAACTCCTGTCGTATGGACAGGAGTTTTAAGTTGGTGGAAATCTGAAGAACGCAAATTGCGATCATTAGCCTACTTATCTTATATAACATTTTAGTAAAAAGACGTATTAAAACTTTTACTGTCTCTTGTTGGTATAAAACATAATTACTCACTATGTCTCCCTCCCTCTAAATATTATTTACATTAGGAACCCAAACTTACCAGTTGCTTTACAGTTATTTTTATTAACTTTCAAAACTCGTTAAAAGTTAAGGACAAGGTTGAGTTAAGAAATAAATGGCCAATTACTAAATTGGACCTTTCCCGCGCATTTTATCGCACGCCATGTTGGCAAAATGGAAGTGTGTATTCGCGCATGCGCGCTACTCGCCATATGTTTGGTTTGGATATCCGTAACGGTGTGTACCTATGAACTTTTAAATAATGTTAGATAGATGTCTATCTATCCAGCCTCCAGCATCCACTGTTGGGTATTGGCTCCTCTATAAGTCACCAGTCCAATAGGTCTTAGCAAGTGTCATACATTGCTGTCCAACTTCCGTGACGAAATCGTCAGAGCATCAGGCCGGTGGTCTGCTCTGCAGTCGACGTCCATCTCTCGGCCACCACTCTGTGACTGCCTTACTCCACCTATTGTCATTCCACCTAGCCAAGTGTCCTATCCATCGCCACTTAAGTCTCACGATTCCTATACCTACATCTTCGACTTTAGCTCATTGTAGATATATTGGTCAACCAAATAAAGACTTTAATAAGGTCATATAACATCTCTGTAAATAAAAATTAACTTTAATAAAACCAGTGTAACCAATACTTCCTTCGTAAAGAAGGTATATCTACCCTCTTTTCTAACAGTTTTGTAATAGCTTACCTAATCAGTAAAGAAAAAGATGTACTTACAAAATTAGTTTGAAAGTTTCCTCATCATCATCCGGGAGACGTTCACAGCTGAACAAAGGCATCCCCCTTAGATCGCCACAACGAGCGGTTGGTAGCCGTTTGCGCCCAACGGCTCCCCGCGATTCTTACTAGATCGTCGGTCCACCTTGTGGGGGGCCGGCCTACGCTGCGTCTTCCAGTCCGTGGTCTCCACTCGAGAACCTTTCTTCCCCAACGGTTATCGGTTCTACGAGCGATGTGGCCTGCCCATTGCCACTTCAACTTGCTAATTTTGAGAGCTATGTCGGCAACTTTAGTTCTTCTGCGGATTTCCTCATTGCGGATTTTGTCACGCAAAGAAACCCCGAGCATAGCCCTCTCCATAGCTCGTTGAGCGACCTTGAGCTTGGTCATGAAGTTTCCTATTTAAACTAAAATAAAGTTTAAAGAAAATATTATAAGAAAAACAATATAAATTATTTTAATATGTCTAATTGCTCCCGTCGTCTAATTTTTTACCAGCCAAAAGCTTATTATTTATTTTCTAGTCACCGTACAACATTCGCAACCACCCATGTTGCTTGGAGCCCGGAGAGAACCTCACCCTGGCGATGGTCATAGACGCGTTCGAAATCTACGGACACGACCCTACAGACAAACTGGATAACCTGTGGCTCTACCAGAACGAGATGATGAGGGTCAAGACGGCTGAGGACCAGGTAAAGTCATCTAGCAAACTAGAGCGCTATCTAGCCCCAAACTAAGCAGAGCTTGGACTATGGGAACCAGATAACTGATATAATACTTATATACATTTTTTTTGTAAATACATACTTATAATATATAGAGAAACAACCTGACCCGGAACAAATATCTGTAGATCATGCAAACATTTGTTCCGCGGCGGGAATCGAACCCGCTACCTCCTGCGTCTCAGCCGGCTATTCGCCCACAGCACCACAGAAGTCGTCGATGGACATAACATATCGCTTGCAGAATTGACAGTCATTTGGGAATAAAGGTTCCTGATTAGGACCCTGGTAGAGTGATACTGGCTCAGGATCTTATTGGATGGCACAGACAAGGAGGGACCTATACCCAACAGAGGATGCAGCCAGACTGTGGATAATAATGATTGTAGCAGGCCCCCATTCGACGGATCCGTCGAAGAAAAGGCAGTCCATTACTGTCCCCCAGAACATTGTCCCAATCTTTTGGAGGCCTAAGTCGAGCATTGGACTTCTATCCAACTGAGGATAAACCCAAAAATAATTTATAGCAACTGCTATTTTGCCGAGAGAAGACGTATTATCTGCATGCACATGGCACTTTAAAGAAGCCTAATGGAATATAATCGTATTTTCTTTCTGATCACAGTACCTGATCAACGAGCGAGTTCACATAGCTACTGATCATTTGGGACGATTTATACAACTGCACATCCAAGAGCTAAAGGTGGGTTAAAAGTTCTCTAAGTGTTTAAACATGAAAACACTCAGCTACATTCTATACCTTAACTATCTTTTACATATGTTTTAGGGTTCCGTACCCAAAGGGTCAAACGGGGCCCTATTACTAAGACTCTGCTGTCTGTCTGTCCGTCTGTCACCAGACTGTATCTCATGAACCGTGATAGTTAGACAGTTGAAATTATCACAGATGATGTATTTCTGTTGCCGCTATAACAGCAAATACTAAAAACAAAATAAAATAGATATGTATGGGGGGCTCTCATACAACAAACGTGATTTTATTGCTCGTTTTTTGCTAGATATTGATAACGGCAACAGGTAGACACTTGAAATATTCACAGAATATTTAGTTATATATTCACTTTAAAAATAAATAATTAAATTAAAATAAATCAATATTTAGGGCTCCCATACAACAAACGTGATTTTTTTGCTCGATATTGATAACGACAACAGGTAGATGCTTGAAATATTTACAGGTTTTATTAGTCACTTTAAAAATAAATAATTAAATTAAAAAATAATGGTACGGAACCCTTCGTGTGCGAGTCCGACTCGCACTTGGCCGGTTTTTGTTATTCATTTTTGCTCGCTGACATTTGTAAACGTTGCTCCACAAAATGTAACTTCGGTGTGGTCGCATTTTTTACTGATCACCGCGGAATGAGTTCGCAATACCCTGTGCTCACGGAATTCAAAATTGATCCCAATAATGTGGAGGTACCGAGAAAAAAAAACCATTTCCACTACGATTTAAAATAAAATGATGACTTAGGTCCTGCTGATCACCCTGGACGACGTGTTAGACAACATGCTAACAATGTACGAGAACCACAACGCTATCGCAGCGGAGAGGAAAGCCACGTACACCGGGGGACCAGTTCCTATGGAGTTTTATGTAAGCCAAGGTCAGTTTGATTCCCTACCAACCAAGGTACCTACACTGAAAACCCGAATTGTTTTAACCTTTTTTCAACGTATATTTTAGGTTAACATAGCACCTACCGACCTGATTTGTTGAATCAACAAAATAAAAATAGTTGAACTTTAAAGGTAAATTTGACCTGATTATTTATGTATGTAGGTATAACTTAGTTATTTTGTTGACACTACTTCGTTAACATGTTGGCTTTACTAAATTATCAGTTAGACTTACTTAGATTGGAATATACCAAAAATGTTGTGTTGTAATAACCTGTCTTAGTGGTTGATTTAACCTATTGATTTTTAACATTTTTTTTATAGAAATAAATGTACTTTAAAGTTGTTTATACATAATATTAAGTTAACGCAACTTACATGGGATCAACATGGAGTTAAACCTATTCGGGTTTTCAGTGTAAGATAAGATAAGATAACTCTTTATTTTACACCAAAGTAAAATACAGAACATAATTCTTACAAATAGATTTAGTACAATGGGCGGTCTTATCGCTAAAAGCGATCTCTTCCAGACAACCTTTGTATGGACAGGATCAAAATGTAACACATGACGGCGGTGCATCTATATAAATTTAAAAACATATCTACATACTATAAACCTAAACTACCAGTAATAACACAAATTTAATTTAATAATAATTAATTTAATTTAATAATAGTGTACGTACCTACAGTAAAATAAACACAAGGAGTTCCAGTTAATTGTCTATGGGTCAGTCTCGTTAGGTTTTGATCAGTCCATTCAATCTACTAGGATTACCTTCCTTCGATTCTTTAGAACAGTAGAGTAACGTCCACTAATATTTTTGTTCTATTAATCGTAGACATCATTCAACAGCATTACTCGGCGAACGTGGTCCGCAGCAATGTCTTTATCACTAGTGGTTCCCCCCGAACTGGAATCTCGCGAATCTACCAAAACACAAATAAAAATATTCTTAGGTCGATGCCTAAACGTACCTATTTAGTGGCTAAATATGATTTAAGGATTTTTCAAAGCAAACAAATACGTAAAATTTAAACATGTTTAGTCGCTTGGGATCGTTAAGCAAGCCGGCCTTAATCTTTCACTAATAAAATAGTGCCATGAAATGCATAACTAAAAACTTGACCTATAGTGTCATTTAAATTACAGGTAACGGGAGTTCATGTTAATTGGAACATTTTTTGTAGTAGAAATTGCAGTTATTCTGGATTTTAGATTTTTCCCTATATTTGTGTCACTAAATCTACACGTATACCTAATTTCAGTACTGTGGGGTCACTGGTGTAGGTACCTACCCTGTGAATTTTGTCAAAGTTCAGTTTTTATAATAACATAAAAACTACAAGGTTTAAACTAAAAATAAAAATAGGATCGAAATGTACTCATTAAGACTTTTTATTAGACGTACCATTTGACCATTTTGTTTTTTTACCCCTCTTGAACCCCAATATCTCAACAACCGCCCCACATTTTAAGCTCATTTAGTCACACCAAAATTTTGCCATCACTACCTACCTATATACTAAATTTCACGATGATCGGATAAACGTTTCGAAAGTTATCCTCGGACTAACAAACATACATATTTACATACAACGCCGATTTGCCCAAGTTGATTTAGAGATCTCGCTTCGCTCGATCAATAAAACAATTTCAATACAGTCCAAATTAATCATTTTCACCATAACCTTCTCCCACTGCAGATTTCACTATTTTCAACTTTGCGCTTTCTTTCTTCGGATAGTATGACCGTCTGAAGGACGCTGGTCCTTCAGGCGGTCTTAAAACTTTGCAGCAGTCTCATACATACTTACTTTGTACCCTAAATATAATTTAAAATATTAACCTTCAAGAATACTATTGCGGCAAGAACGTCTACATCTTCATCTCAGAGCTATACAGCGACATATACAACATGGGTCGAGGTCCAGCCCCGTACTGCAAGGACCGCTCGTTCGTGTTCCTCGGCTTTCTGCACTTCCATGCAGAACAGAAGTACTATCTCCTGGACGACCCGAGCATATCTTTCCCGACTGACAACTACCTGCATGGGCTGGAGTGCCATATCGGCCTCTGCATATTCAGGTGAGACCAGATTTTCCCCATGGTAATTATCAAGATAGAAACCCGATGTCTTCATCGGGTTTCTATGATGGGTGAAGCTAGATGAACAACGAGCGAGCAAAGATTCGCAATGTGTACCTAAGCAAGGCGAGGCGACGGGCAACCAAACTTTAGTGACGCGGGGTTAGGCGTGGCGAGCAAAGCAAGTCAGCTCATTATTAGCAATTGGGGAAGTGTTAAAGCAGGCCTATTGATATTGTATGATAGACAACGCAAGCAAAACCAGTTCCTTTTATTATCCGATAGAGGCAACAAATTAACAACGCTTCGACCAAGGAAACCTCTCGTAGAAATCAAAAACATGTTTATTATTCAAGGTTCCCCTTCAAGAAGATCCTTCAACAAGAACGTGACGTCATCAGCCTGCCCAAGGCGATCGTGAAGTGTGGCCTGGTGATGTACAAGATCCCACCTCTTTCAGCCGCCTCCTGTATTATCACCTCAGGGTCCTTCATCCTAGACTTTAACATCCAGGGTTTGCGGTATCGGCATCACGACTACCTACTCGTAAGATCCTTTAGTTAACAAATTTATTTTTCATCCCCCTCCATCTCGGAAAGAGTATTTTTGCTCTTCGATATCTGAGTGCAAACGCCGTTTTTATCCGCTAGAGGATAAACTAAATTGAATTTAGAACATCGTGTGCACTAAGTTTGTGAATTCAAAACATCATTAAACCTATTTACTTCTACCTCCATGGTGCCGAATTTATCATACAACCTTTTTTAATTTGTTAAAAACTCAGACTCAGACCTTCTCGGTCTATTACTTTTTTTTTGCATTTAGTCATTTCTTTGCTGGGGTGTGATGAAAAGTTACGTGTTGCACTCGAGTGCAAAGATTTTTCACCTCGTGCTCTTTTGATTCCCTCGCTAACGCTCAGGATTCTAATTTTCTAATTCTAATTCGCTGCTCGTGATTCAATTTTAAAATCCTTTGCTTGCTCGGTCATCAAAATTGAGCACTCGGTTAAAAAGCAACTTTGCACTCTTGTATAACAAGTAACTATTTTACACCACCTGCTCGACAATGTCAAATTATATGTCATGTAAAGCTCACCGAAAGCAGGTTATTAAATCTCTACGGCTGAGCCGGGAGTAAAGTTGTTCTGAATTTCATTATTTTGAATTTGGAACCGCATCTGTATTAAAATTTAAACAAAAGAGACCGGATCAATAAGAACTTATTCGTAAATCGAACTAATCTCTGCACAGAATGCACCAACCTAGATTTGGTTTTTATTGACTTACAGAAAGTGTGAAAAGTAGAGTATTCTCCTCGTGGATAAAGCTGTCTGCATCTTAGGCGTGCTTATATCCGTCTCTGCACTCAGGATTATAGTAACTCCTTCGCTCTGCTCGTGGGTTAACTCTAGAATCCTTCGTTACGTTCGAGATTCAATATAGCGCCCGTGCGTGACACAAGACACTGCTTTATCCCATCGTTTAATAATCTACTATTATCACATAATGCTGTCCTGAATCACATAATGCTAGTCCCTGAGTACCTATCGCAGAAGAATATCTTTATGGATATTCGTACCTACTATCAGAGATCTAGGAATATCTACGACCTCTACGATGGATACTTACCTACGACACAGGGAATTGTGCGGGAACTTTTTGTTTTGTTCTAGACGACCCCGAATGGCAACACTTTTTACTCCAAAGAGCCAAACTCGCCACTCTTCTGTGACCATCACGTCTGCGAGTGGAACTACACTAACCATTATGGTGGTAAATATCTAACCATCTTAAAACGTGAATCATGGTTCATGATCAATACTCTATCACGGTCTTTTATCAATGTTTTCTTCATAGATGGAGTTCTAATTTTCAATCATTCTCCGTTTGCATTGGCATTGTACTTGGCTACAAGAGCAAGACGAAGTATAAATGAAATGAATAGTGTAGTGTTCATTTTGTTTGAAAATGGAATTCTACTAACCTGCCACTAGGGCTGTACAAAAGCTTAGTTTCATCCCCAATATTTGTGGTTAAATATATTTATTAATGACAACGCAAAAGTATTCCCCGTATTTAAGTCGCTTGTGATCTGAGATCAATGTATTTTTGCAGGACCGTTCCTGATCCCCGGTGATCCAGGCACGGGAGTCGAAATAGTACCCCCTTACTTCGAGCCCACCCCTAAACCTGATGAGCCAGAAGAGGATGATAACATCACAGTGCCTTGTAAGATTTATATAATTTGAAAATGAAAAAATCATATGCAAATCATTGTAAGAAAAAAGTATTTAGGTTTATCAGATATCTGGTTCCCATAGTACAAGCTCTGCTTAGTTTGCGGCTAGATAAGCTGCGTGCGATTAAATTAATAAAAAGTGTATTTGTATACAAAAACGGCCAATAGTACCAAATACGCACTGGAAAGCGCAGCACAGGACCCCCCCCCCCCCCCCCCCCCCCCCTTCGTAAAGGTTGCTAGGAGCCTATAAATAAATATTGCAGGACATTTCACACAGCGCTATCTAGCCCTACGAGCTGAGTACCCACCGGGAACCAGATAACTGATAGAATACATATAATACCTGTCGTATAATTTAAAAATTGAACGATCTTCTCTGAAACAAGCAACCAAGGAGGTAGGTAACTTATCAAATGTTTTAAGTATTTCAATTTCGAACTGGCTTGCAAAATAGAAAGCTGTTTATTGAAAAAAAAGCAGGAAAAATTATTGTTGTTCGTCAATGATTTTGAAAAGTGCCTCGGCCCACATTTACACGTTTGTGTATGCCTCTTTTGCTGGCCGCTGCAGTAATGTACCTACTATAAAATCATCATCCGCAGCCTGACTTCATCCACTGATAAGAGGACTCCCATTTCCACAAACAGACTTAAGGTTAGGATCAAAGGCCAGTCTCCGAACTGCGACTTGGGCCTGTAGTCAACCCATCTCGACACCAGCAATTTTACTTTCAGATATACTTGATGGCTGCCTATTTATGTATCCTCCAAACTACGGCTCCATAGCAGGGAAGAGTTACTTGGACGCTGTGGACTTGCACGACGACAGGTTCACCTGCAACGCTGCTGGTGGAAACAAGGTGGAACTCTTCAGTACTTAATAAATAGAATTTTTCAATAATAATTAGAACTTTTCGAAAATGAATTCTCCAATAATGAGTTGAAATTAAAGTTGAGTTTTTTATACCAATTTTTGAGGCTGACCATAAAATCTTATATTAGGATTATTTGGGATAGCCAATAAAATAATCTGTATCTAGTTGATAGATCCATCAACAAAAAACATTTGGTCAATTTCTGGAGAATAATTGTCCCGAAAGTAAATGTTTTACAAGCTTTTTATTAACTTGCAATGTTTGTATGTTTGTCCGGGTGGAATCTTGCAACTGAATTTTAAACCCGTTCCCCTCAAACGATTGAGCTGTAATTTGGAATACATATTGTAACTTTGGTGACAATGCAATAATATGGTACCATGGAGGTGGTCTCATGATGGAGACGGATGCTAAACAACGGAACTTCTGAATGGATTATAGTAGGCTACTAGTGTTTGGGCTCATTTGAATCTGCTTGCGGCTCCGATTATGAATTTTATAAAAGCTTGTTTTGAGAAAGTAATTTTTCAACAATAAACTTATTCGTAAAAGATTCGTAAAATTAAGAAAAAGAAAACTGTTCAGAATATGTAATACAAATCAACTTATTTTATTAACAGGGTCTATATTGGTACCCTCAATGGATGGGCGCTCTACCACACCACCCATACCCTTCTCTGGTAGAGGAAAAAGACTCCTTCGAGCCACCAGGACCTTACTACCCACACCAGAAAGGATATGACTTGAACGACCCGGACATACCCTAATACCGCAAAGTAGATTTAGCTTTAGCAAGTACTACCATTTTAATCCGATATTCCAATCAGTAGGCTGTCCGCCTCTTCCCAGTATCCACCAGTGGTCCCAACTAGATGGTGGTCAACGGGAGCAATCCTTCAAAAACTATTCGATGTACAAATCATGGAAAAAAGAACTTATGTTTTCGCAATTATTTACAATGTTTTTTCAAATGGAATTTTTATTGTATTTCGAAATTGACTTTTAGATAAATATTTCGTGAAAAATTACGAAACAGCCTGGTGTTTACTGAATAATTTCTGAACTGTACCTCAATATAAGTAGATCACCTTTAGGAGATGCAATTTTTTTATTCAACCTGTTTTATTAAGTACGACATTAATTTAAAACACACATCCGGAATTGTTTTAACTGATTTTAGAGGTGGGTTTGATACCGACTAGAACATTTATCCAGTAATTGGAAATTTTAAAAATAAACAATTTTTAACGTAAATCGGCGGCGCCTTTGCGATGATGCCGCTTAGTCAGTTTAACAGGTGCCTACCTACTTACATGATGAATGAAAATGATTTGTTTACCTATAGCCGGGGCTTTATTTCTAGGCTTGATCTAAACTCTCTCCCTTATGTTACGTATAACGATGTCCCCTTAGCTTACTGCTCTGAAGTAAAGAATCTTGGCCTAATCATCACTGAGAACTTATCATGGGAACAGCACATTACTGAAGTCAGCAGGAAGATGTATGGATCAATGCACGCTCTAAAGCGCATGCATAATTTCCTTCCTTTTGCAGCTAAAATTACTCTTGTAAATTCTATCCTACTCCCTATCCTAGATTATGCAGATGTGTGTTATCCCGACGCTACTGAGGAGCAACTTAATAAACTGGAGCGGTTGTTAAACCTCTGCATCAGATATATATACGGGTTACGAAAGTACGACCACATCTCACAGTACCGCTCACAGTTAAAGTGGCTCAAAATCCGGTTTCGTCGGGATACTCATATACTCTGTCTTCTTTATAACATCCTTCAAAATCCTCTGTCCCCTTGCTATCTTAAAGAACGTTTTTCTCCTCTTTTTCCACCTGATCGCCCTTCTCGTTCTTCTCAACATGTTATTCAAGACGCCTGAGCATAAAACTTCTTTCTTCACTTACTCTTTCACTGTGACTGCTATCTGCTTGTGGAACTCTCTTCCAGTGGAAATCCGCAAGGCCGCCTCTATGGGAATCTTCAAATCCAAACTCTTTAAGTACTTCATCTCTCTTCAAGATACCCAACAAAATTGAGCACTTTATGTAGATTTGTGTATTTCGTTTATGTATGTGTATTATTATTATTTTTAATTTTTGTAAGTTTATTTCTAAGCTAAAGTTTGATTAAATTTCCTTTTTCTGGCACTACCACTTTCTCCACACTACACAAAGGTTAGCTGGAAGAAAATGCTAATTAGCATTAAGTTCGCCTATGTATCTTTTTATTAGTGCAATAAAGAATTTTCTAATCTAATCTAATCTACTGTATACAGACTGTTCATTGATATTTTAGGACTTGAGGTTGTAGAAAATTAAGATTTTCTATGGTAATGAATTTTAAAAAAAACCTATTTTACAATAGCCCTAGTGTGTGTTTTTATTTAATGTCGTACGTGACAAAACACGTAGTATAAAAGCCCCGATTTTATAAAGCTTTGGATGCTTCCGTGTGCTGCTTGTAACAGCTATGCCAATTCAAGGTGATCTTACAATGGATTAAGGGGGCATAGCGGATCACTGGGCAACGATGCTGTTGATGAATTAGCTAAAAGAGGATCGGAAACCACGGCTATAGGCCCACATCCATTCCACCTTTCACACAACTACGAACATGGATACGACATCGTACTCTAAACCTACACAACGAACGCTGGGCACAGACCATGGACTGCCGAGTCGAGGGCGGCTCTGCCGGCCGTCTCGCCACGACTGACACGTCGTCTGCTCAACCTTCAGAGACTGGACCTTCGAATCATCGTGGGGTTACAGGACATTGTCCCCTGAACAAACACCTCTACATCATGGGAGCAACAGACAGCCCACGCTGCAGGGGATGGTCTCACCGAAGTAGAATCAGCTGCCCACGTAGTCCTGGAACGCGTGGGGGTAACAGCACAAAGAAATCCTGGACAATCCAAGGTCACTCCGTGAAGCCTGCGAAGACCCCAGGAAACTTATGCGCTTCCGGTCGTAGTTAGGCTGGCTATCCATATAGTCAACTTTCTCACGCATAATGGACCACTTAAAGAGTTCAAATGCGGAAAAAGGAGTCCACCATATAGCTATGCCAATTGTGTGCTTACGTAATATAATTTTGTTAATAATAAAAAGATAAAAGATTGAAATTAATATCTTTATTTACAATATCCCTTATTTGTGGTATATTAAATACACCCAAAATCCATCGTCAGGAGTCAAACTCCCTTTTGCAATGTGCGTTTTTATAATATTGTAATTTAGGTACAGTCAGATGAAGAGATAAGTGAGCAGGCTAACGACGCCGCCATCTTATCAAACAAACAGTCCTGTTTATTTAAAGATTGATTCAAGGCTTTATTTTAGCTATCGAATGAACTTAGACACCGTTAAATTTGACCATCGATTTAGGCAATTTCTTCTTGACGCGGATACCGTCTTTTAAATTGCTTCCATAGTGGGAGGCAATTCAAAAAACGAAAGATAACAAAATCGGGGAATACAGTTTGGTGTTGCAGCTGCATCTATCATCTCCATCCAAAATTTAATTAGACCACCGGATAGCTAAAGCATCAAAGAAATCGTTACGCGAGAGGTGGAGAGGGAAGCGCCGCCATTTTGAGGTCATTTTGCTGCGTTTCGAGATTTCCATTTAGTATAACTTTTGACTTGGAGAAGCTACGACGTTCGATTAGATTTTAATCGTCAGCTCTTGTCAAAATCTATCGATTGCATATATAGGGCGTTTAATAATATATTCACAAAAATTAATGGGGTTATTTTGATGGTAAACATTCCACAAATATATTTATTATGAAATACGTTTGAGAAAAGTTTACCATAGAAATGTGAAATTTATTTTGACATGTAAAAACCAACACTTTATTAAACATATGTTCTGCTATTGCATAACGCTTGCCATCTAACCACTGATACTGTATTGTATCTCTTGTTGTCCCTTTCTAACCCAAAACCCGCAGCCATTTCCGAAAGAGATATCAAATCGGCCTTTATTTTAGGATTTCGATTGCAAGAGTAGGCAGTAAGTTTTATATCGAATTAATCACCTAAACTTAGTCGATTTTCTTTAAAATTTTATGGTATATCTAATAGTTTTTTTATTCGAGTAGTCTTTTATTATGTTTTGAGGAACCGTCACTTGAATATCGTCAGTATATTACCAAACACCATGGTGTTTGGTATACATGTATAGAAAATATTACCTGTTACGTACACGTATTCACGTACAACACACGGCCTTTTTCCTTGAGTCTGATCACTTAACTCTACATCTAACTGTACATGAATATTTACTGATAATCTTTTAGGAAATTCTTCTCAGCTTCACTTCCACGAGCCAAAATAATGAAAGAAGCAAGACCTCCCTTCACATGAAAGAATTTATCAACAATCAACTCTCTTAATAATCGGTTAGGGTCGACTTTAACCAGCTTCAGGTGATACCCTTCGTAATAAACGCTAATATTCCCCAAATTGTACTTTCCCTCGTCGTCCCAAGGCGCTGGGAAGACTTGTTCGATCTCACTGAGCAGCGAATGTGTTTCCGGACATGATTTTATATAATCAGTTATCTTGTACTCCGGGTATATTAATAACACCGGCCAATGAAGCACCCCACCTTCTAAATGAACCATTTCATCCGGCATAGCTGAACCGGTTTTTGTTTCTAGCAGGGAATACTGGAACTCTGGATCTAAATCGTCTTTATTCTTTATCCATTCAAATACTTTGATGCCACATTCCTTGATAGTTTTGATGAGTAAGTCGCGCTGTACTGATTGGGTCGCGTGGAGACGTTTCTTTCTCCTGTCATCACGTTCTTGGACCAATAACTTCTGCTTCGCTTTAGCCGTTAGATCTGTAATTTCTTTATCTTGCGGTTTTGTTTCTAGTATTTTCTGACAAAGCTCTATGCACCGATTGTACTGCATGCATTGAAATGCAGCTTTAGCAGCTCTGAATTGCGCTTTGTAGTAGAGTGGGGCGAATTTTAGGGCTTTTTCGCTGTCTAAAAGTGAGGACCTGAAGTTCTGCAGGTAGAAATGAGCCGTGCTGCGGTTTTGGTACAGCGTTGCGTTCAGATCAGCACTGTTGCACTTTTGCTTGATTCCTTCTGTGTAACTGAAAAGGTTTGAAAATAAGTTTTGATTAGATGAGGTATCGTAAAGTAAAATGTTAAAAATC
The DNA here is from genome assembly GCA_918857605.2 of Philereme vetulata. NCBI lineage: Eukaryota > Metazoa > Arthropoda > Insecta > Lepidoptera > Geometridae > Philereme > Philereme vetulata. Next base: position 7,432,668 of record OU975422.1, on the reverse strand, counting down.
TATACATATAAAATGCTTTGTCCTGAATGACTGATTGACGGATCATCGCACAGCCTAAACCGCTGATCGTAGAGATCTGAAACTTAAGAGGGAGTGTTCTTTGTATGACGTAGGCATCCGATAAGAAAGGATTTTTCGAAATTCTACCCCTAAGGGGTGAAAAAGGGGGCAAGTTTTGTATAGGACAACATGATTCCTACAAATTTTGCATAAACCTTTTTTAACAAAATTGATGGAAGACGTGTTTCGAATTTTTTGAAATTCATCCCCTAACGGTGTTAAAAAGGGGTAGAAAGTTATTTTGGCGGTGATTTGCTTCGAAGTTGATATAAATACCCCTTAGCGTTTATGATTTAAATTTTATTTTGACACATGCTTGAAAACTCAATCCGATTTTATTCAAAAAAGGTTGATCTCACTTAAAAACTTAAGCAAATCACTACATAGTATAAAACAAAGTCGCTTCCCGCTGTCTGCCCCTGTGTGCTTAGATATTTAAAACTACGCAACGGATTTTGATGCGGTTTTATTTAATAGATAGAGTGATTCAAGAGAAAGATTTATAGTTGTATATATATACATTCATAATATAGTAGAGAAAAACTGATAATTTTAGAGACTTCTACTCTTAAGAGTATTTACGACATCACATTAGAAGTCTCTAAAATTATCAGTTTTTCTCGAGTAATACTAATACTATAATACTATCTCAAGAGTAACCTCTAAAGAAAACATGTCTGTATTGTCTAATGACAAAAAAGCTGCGAACTTCGTATATAAAGACATTCTATAGTATATTTAGTATCAGAATTGCACCCGAGCGAAGCCGGGGCGGGTCGCTAGTCTATATACATATATACCTAAAACAAAGTCGGGTTAGTTACACCATTTTTAACGGCTGGACCGATTATGATGATCTTTGATTTGTTGGATTTGTCTCTGCCCCGAATAGCAGAATAACTATTGAAATATTGGAAAAACTCACGCAATAAAAAAATATGAAGAAAATCCATTTTCTCATACATAGATGCAGCTAATGATGGCCGATAGGTAATTCACATTGGCAGCCCGCGTCATAGGTATGCATGACAAGGCGGTACGAAGTTCGGCGGGTCAGCTAGTTAATAATAAAGATGGTCACAACACAGGCACCACAACCATACAATAATGTATTGGCGTGATCCTTGATGAGTTATAAAGAAAAACAAGGAAAATTTAATTAGAAAATTTTAGGGAATAAAATAAATGACATGAGGGTACTTAGGTAAAATTTCCAAGGGACATTAATATCAGAATTTTCTTCCAGGCACTTTGAACTTTAAAATGTTTTAACTTTTTCATAAGCATGTAACTAATTTTTGAATAATTTTATAATACCTGGAATCCTCTTCATTGTTTTTTATTTAAAATTACTAAACCTAATTCTTGATATTTCGATATTCTAGACCTTCATTACGAATGTACCAATCTAATTTCAATAATTATTTCTGGCTTTAAGTGATACAAGTAGCTAATAAACTAAAATACTACGCCAAACGAATGGAGCATCACCCAAATGAGCTTGCCAATGTTCTATTAAAAACTAATCTAAAAGAACCACAACTTTTAGCAGATTAAAGAGGGCAGCCCCTCAAGGAATAGCACAATATTATAACTAATAATATAGCACAATGAATGGAAGATGGAAGTGCCACTTGGCTTATTCCGCTCATACCAAGCGCGAACTACACACCACTCTAGCTCAATACTCTGATGGGCAGATTGCAAGAAAATAAGATATAAAAAAAGTGATAAGACCGCCCATTGTGATAAGACCGCCCCATGTGTCGGTAACCTAAAACTAAAGATAAACTCGCCGTTGCAACTTGACTTGACACTCCATTTTTATCCCATGGGAACTGATTTTTGGGATAAATGGTAGCCTATGTGGTGATCCAGGTTATAATGTATATATACCAAATTTCATCGAATCGGTTCAGCCGTAACGGCGTGATTGAGTAACAAACAAACATACAAACTTTCGCATTTATAATATTAGTGTGATTAGTATTAGCTGAGACTAGTAATATCAATAGACTGTCAATGTCCATGTAAGAAATCGTAGCAAAAAGCTCAAAATCCCGTATTATTTGTAGATGGCGCTGTCTCATAGCCTGCAAAATTTTCATAGCGGCCATTGCACCCAACAAATAAAAATAAACTTCCACTAAAACACACCAAAATATTACAATATTTTTTAGAATAAGTAATATTGTCCATAAAATAAGATTTACCGATTTTATTTTATATTGATGATTTACTACTTTCATATGCTTAATCACAGATGGCGTGGGAAGGTAGCACATCGTTTTTACCTAGATGGCGTTTAACACAAAATTAACACAAAATCCGAAACAAAGGCAACGAAAGAGAACCGTGAACTGACTGACATTGACAGCCGGGAAGCAAGCAAAGTCACGCTTTTTGTACCAAATTTTGTTACATGCTGTGTTGCCAAACCTCACTTCTCAAAAGTCGCGACTAGTAAGTCGATATTTTGTTGTACATAATGTATGTACATATTGTGTACGTATTGAGTTCATTATTTTAGTAGTTATGTTTCCAGTTCAAATTAATAGAACGTATTATCTTGTAGTAGGTATGCATTTGCCGGGTACTTACAAATTAATTTTATTTTCTTTCAAAAAGTGTTCTACTTATCTGTACATCACTATAAATATGTATTCTTATTTTACAAATATGTAGGTATTTCCGCATTTAAGGGGACACCGAAGGGACAATCGCCCATACAACACGTACTACCAAGATCATATCTAATTGGAGCATATTTCTACCTTAAAAAGGTATTATTTTAATTTGAATAGTATTTATCTAGGTTCCCAACCATATATTAGATCAAAATATTTACCTAAAATGAAATAGAAGCGTATCGCATTCTGCATGTTTATACGTCATAAAAGACCTGTTTTCAACCTAATTGTTTCGTATTAAAAACAACAACATCTTACGTATCATAGTCATGGGAACATAGATTATATCGTCTAGTTACAGAATAACAACACAATGAGAAAAATACAACAAGTTTTCAGTCATCATTTTTGGTATTACGGAACACGGTCAAAATCTAATCAAATTTAGAATCGTTCTATTGCTATCACTGTCGCTCTGCGTGGCTAAACTTCGTCACTAAACAGGGATAGCGATATTCAGGCCGAAGTTTTTGACGCGGCCGAATTGAAGTTGCGCTCAGGGTTCGCCGGTGCGTTAAGTGATAATGGTACGATCATAGACAATAAAAAAAAATCATAGTAATGAATAAAAGATATCTATCCTTTCCTTTCCTAAAAAAATCCCTATTTTGACGGAAACTTTCATGTTCTGGCAATTCTGAGAAAATGTGCGCAAATCTTTAAAAATTCTAGATACTAAAGTTTTAACGAAACTGAAGAGCGGCAACCTCGCACAACGTAAAGGTCACAACATCGCAATAATATTATCGCGCACGTGTAATTGGAAATAGCGCCATCTATTTTTCTTCGTAACATTATGAGCGGTAGTAAGCTAAAGATTGGCATTTATTTAACGATTTGTAACTCTTAGCGACATCTCGCGTCCTAGCAGGTAATCAAATATCGAGTTACATTATCTTGTTTGAGACTGTCAGTCTATTTAAATTATATTGGTCTGTGGTATTAGTATAAACTAGTTGACCCGGCGAACTTCGTACCGCCTTGACATGCATATGATGCGGGCTGCCAATATACATCGCCGGTAGAATTGTCAATCGGCCATCATTAGCTACATCTATTTACGTAGGAGCCGGCGGAAGATCAGCGCGCTGCGTACTCGTATTTACTAGTGCGTGGCGCATAATGCTGAGCCGGATCCTAGTTTGCGGACGCTCATAACCTGGACGTACTAACTGCCTATGTATATTTTATTTTTTCTATTTGTGTTTGTTATATTGTTACTCCTACAGTCGTATTATTTTTGTTACTGTGTATGTCTTTGTTTTGTTGTGTCTGCAAATAAATGTATTTTCTTTCTTTCTTTCAGAAAAAGAATTTACTTTATATTTTTTTGCGTGAATTTTTCTGATATTTTAATAGTTATTCTGCTATTCTGGGCGGAGGCAAATCCAACAAATCAAAGATCATCAAAATCGGTCCAGCCGTTCTTGAGTTATAAATGGTGTAACAAACCCGACTTTGTTATATCTTGTATATTTGGAGTCACCACAAATCGGCAACAAATGCAAATTATGTTTCCAAATCAGTACCAAGCAAGTGATTTTAGGTTAAGTATGGAGTAAATTCGAATATGTCTGAAGACCCGCTTATTATCAACCAATGTGTTCTGCCCAACATGACCTACGGTGCCGAGACGTGGACGCTCCTCACGCAGGACGCTGTGTACAGGTTAAGAGTTGCACAAAGGGCCATGGAGCGTACCATGCTTGGCATCAGACTGTTAGATCGAGTTCCAAACGTCGAGATCCGTAGACGAACGAAGGTTCATGACGTTGGGATTCGAATTACGGAGCTCAAATGGTCTTGGGCGAGACACTTGGCTAGACGTGGTGATGACAGATGGAGCAGGACAGTGACTGAATGGTGGAGTATATAGACCGAGGAGCGGGTATAGAAGGGTAGGACGACCAGCAGCGAGATGGGTGGACGACATCGTAAAGGTCATGGGCCGTCAGTGGGTGAGACTAGCGCAGGATCGTGGTGGATGGCACAAACTTGGGGAGGCCTATACCCAACAATGGGTGAAGTCAGGCTGTGGATGATGATGATGATGGAGTAAATTCGATGTAGGTTTGTAAACAAACCACTTTGGTTTGTTTACATGTATACCTACATCGAATTTGGCTGAAATATAGTTACAAAGTAAAGCTGGCACATACTGAAATTGGACCCAATCAAGTAAATAACGATGATGATGATGGTGGTGATGATGATGGTGATGATGGTGGTGATGGTGATGATGGTGACGACGATGTTGTTGATGATGATAAATAATTCTAAGCAAAATGACTTACGCCAATCATGCTTTCAAAGGCACGTCAAAAACTGATCGTAAATAAAAACGAAAAAAAAATTACTTACGCAATAATAGCCATCCTATAGTTCTTATGCTTGAAGTGGAAGTTGCCATCTTCTTTATAATTAGTAGCAAGTTCCAGCGGCGTGTTCTCCTCCGGGTCGTACTTGAGCTTGGCAAGTCCTTCCACCAGCGGTGACATCTGCCCTTCCTCTGGCACAGACTTCATGAAGAACGGATGCTTGTCCATTTCCTCCTGTAAACGTGTTATTATTAAATACACCACACTGTCACATAAATAGTCCTAACTTTTTTTTTAAACTGATAAGATCTTCGTTTTTACCACAATCTAACCTGATGGTAAGCGATGATGTGGTCTAAGATGGAGCACGAAGATCTAGAAGAAATCTATTTACTCTTACCTTAAAGTGGCCTGGATTGTTTTCTTTAGGAAAAACAGACGACGCTAAAGAGTTCCATACCTTAGCTGTTATTTCTTTGGAGGATATAATGGAGCCAAATAAAATGCGTAGAATGGATTAGTAGCTCAATATTATCTGTACAAATGAAGTTAACAGACTGACTTTTTACATAATAGTTTCTAGATTTAGTCTAATCGAAGCGAGAGATATTGCCATTGCTATTTTGGAAAAGTTGGCCTGAACACTAAACTCCACTCTAGGATTCGCTAATGGTAATAACTTGTGGAGTAAAAGATGTATACCACCATTTAACAGAGTGTGTCAGGAGTCAATCTATGAGAGAGGATATGTAAAGAATGTTAACAATCAACCAGGTCGATGTGGGCCTGTTTCAGAGTGTGTTAGCTGAACAAACATCTGACTCAGCTAACATGCTCTACCGGTCCACATACGACCAGGTGAAAGAGGATGTTCTGTAGTTACTTCTATAGGTAGACAATTATGGAACTGACTTTGTCGTAAAGAACGACACAAGTCCCCTAAAAAATAAATTAAAAAAAAAAGGATTGCCTATATCATGGGTATAATATAACTACCTACATAGTCATCCACAACACCCAGACCATGAAAAAATGTTTTGTACATCATGCAAACATTTGTCCCGCAGTAGGAATCAAATTCTGTCTAAGATATAATTCTTTACTTAGAAGTTTTGTAAACTTGTAACTTTAATTTTAAACAATGTATATTACAGTACAAATATTTTATACATAAAAGGAGGTTTCAACTACTAGCTAAGCTAAGATTTTTAAAACCGAGATGGTGAACTTTCAAGCCTAGACAGGACTTGAAATCATAGAATTTTCCGTGAATTTTTGGATAACACTATAAAAATACTATTAGTTAAGCTACCTATTGTAAACACAAGTATGAAATAAAAACATTTGTAGTTGTGTCTAAGTAGTATAGTCTCCACCTTATGTGGCATAATGGGTGATAACTAGTGATCGGCATAGGTAGTGCTATTCACGGGAATTAGTGACCGTTAGCTTAACATGGATATGCCTTCTAAATCCCGGGAAATATATTTTTATTTTATAGTCATTGTAGTTGTACACATGACGACACATCAAACCACCCGTTTCATGTATAATCAGATCCCGCCTATGGACCAGTAAGTATTATGGCAAACAGCACTGTGCGGAACTAGTCTTAACCAGAAATGAGTAGTCTGATATGTCGTCGTGCGTACTCATTGTATCTTAAACAGTTTAACTTCATTTACATCGACATTCAGAAAAATATTCCCGGAATCGGGAACCGATGGAGATGCAGGAGGTTGATTCCAACCCCAAAATAAATGTTTACATGTTCTACAAATATTTGTAATACATTTTTGTATGGTGGTGAGGTCTGAGCGATTAAAGATTTTAACAGCTTTACTCCTATATTGTGTCAAGCCACCATTATATATTTATCATAATATCACAAATTGATAATTAAATTAGATCAGAAAATTCTTTAATGCAATAATAAAATAACACATGGACGACTTTAATGCTAATTAGCATTTACTTCCAACTAACCTTTGTGTAGTGTGCATAATGTGGTACTACAACTTTTTAAATTTTCGCAAGCTTTACTCATGTTTTTAATGTGTCTCTCGTGACCACATCTGATGTAACTTGGCCGAAACGTCGGGGTTAGTCAAAATTATGATTATGATATAAATCTGTGCGCGAAAAGACCCATTTTGTCTTAAAAACATAATGTGGTACTGCCAGAAAATTGATAAATAAACTTTAATTTAGGTACCATTAAATAAACTTCTAAAAATTTGTAATAATAATACAGATTGATAAACGAAATACATAAATATACCTACATATAGTGCTCAATATTGTTGGCTATTTTGAAGAGACGTAACGTGTTCATGGAGTTTAGATTAGAAGGTTCCTATAGAGGCGGCCCTGCCGATTGGTAGCTTGGTAACTGAAAAATTGGTAATCACCGTATGTAAAAGATAAGTACTGTACTTTAGCTCGGAATGCTTACCTCCCAGCGGTCTTCTGACCATCCGTCTGCGTACCTCTTTTTCTCAAGTCCATTGATAAATTCATCGAGTTCGTCGTCTAATTTCTTAGCTAGAGCTATTCTTTCTTCGTCTGTCATGGGCTTTTTCACGTCTTTTGCATCTTCTGCAAGTTCAGCTTTTTGGTCCATCGTAACAGCTGTCTCATTATCTTCAGCCATCGGTTAACAACAAACCTAACCTCTCTCCTGAAGCTCTCTCTGATGAAGCCTATTTCCGCTCAATTTTAATAGAACTAAAGTAGAGAAGTTATTTAAACTATTGGTATTTGTTTAGTACTACACGTTATGCTGAACTTATCCTCTATTAATTACATCAATACATAACATACGAATTTGCGAAAACCATGATTTCGATTCTGCGAAAAATACAAAACATGCATGACTCTGACTATGACTTTTATGAATTTTTGACATTGACTGATCGTTCAAAAGAACGAACTCAAATGACCTCCGATACAGTAGTTCAACTGAGTAGTTCAACTAGTTGTACAAATAATACACCACTGTATCATTAGTCCAACCAGTTGGACTAATGATACAGTGGTGTATTTCCTGACTAAAATAGTATTGAAAACCGTCATGGAATAAAACTTTACCCCGCCCGCGTTTAATAATTTCAATTTCATTGGATGAATTCACTAGATGATAATCGTCCATTTTCGTTTAGGTAATATAATAACAACAAAACTGAATATTGAATTGAACTTTACTTGACAGCGTTCTGACAATTTCATTAGTTATGATTGTTTATTATTCAATATCCACAAAGAAGGTTAAGTATCTATTTTCAAGTAGACATATTGATATGCTAAACAATCAACATCGATATGCACTATGATTGTACAACTAGTGCATATCTTTACTTGACAGCGTTCTGACAATTTCATTAGTTATGATTGTTTATTATTCAATATCCACAAAGAAGGTTAAGTATCTATTTTCAAGTAGACATATTGATATGCTAAACAATCAACATCGATGTATTATTTGTCCAACTGGTTGGACTAATGATACAGTGGTGTATTATTTGTACAACTAGTGCATATCGATGTTGATTGTTTAGCATATCAATATGTCTACTTGAAAATAGATACTTAACCTTCTTTGTGGATATTGAATAATAAACAATCATAACTAATGAAATTGTCAGAACGCTGTCAAGTAAAGTTCAATTCAATATTCAGTTTTGTTGTTATTATATTACCTAAACGAAAATGGACGATTCTCATCTAGTGAATTCATCCAATGAAATTGAAATTATTAAACGCGGGCGGGGTAAAGTTTTATTCCATGACGGTTTTCAATACTATTTAGTCAGGAAATACAAAAATTCTCAATCTGTATGGAGGTGCAAAAACTTTCGGTCAAATAAGTGTAGTGGAACTGTAACTGTGAGTGAGGTAAGATCAATCCTGAACTCTTATATATGTACCCTGTATGTACCTATATTTATTTCAAAAATTTGAAGCTATCTACCAGGATATCAGTAATGTTAGAGATCTTTTAAATGCTTTGGAAAAAGCACTTCTGCCTTGTTCATGATGTCCTGGTACCTACCTATTTCACGTTCAACTTAACGAAATTATAAATTAACTACAAATTAGCTATTTTTTCAGAGTCCGTCAAATATACTGAAAAAGAAAATACATTCTTTTGCTTGCTTGCCCAACATAAATGAAAATATTGTTTCTTCGATCATAAGTTCCAGTGTTGAAACTGCAGCATCGAATGTAGAAGAAACAATCTCTTCTCATTATAAAAAAACGGTAGCAGCTATGAAGGACAAGGGTTTGAATTTAATTGCAAACTTGCCAAAATATGACAACTACAGGGCTGTGACTCAAAGAAGAAGGAAGAAAGTCGCCAAAGTGAAAACTGTTGAATACAAAGATTTAAAGAAGGTTGAAGTACCGCAAATATTCATTGATTTTCTTCTCGGAGACTTCAACGACAATAAAAAGAATCGTATTCTGATTTTTTCATCTAGTGAAGCGCGGGAACTAATGAAAGTCAGTAAGACTTTTTTCCTGATGGTACGTTTAAAAACTGCCCAAGACCATTTAAACAGTTATATGTTATATTTTGTGATTTGGGGAGTACTGAAGAGCAAAATAATGTAGTACCAGTGATGTATGTACTAATGGCAAATAAATCAAAAAAGTCATATTCTGTATTGTTTAACATTATCAAGAGGCAAATTCCTGAATGGGAACCTGTAATCTTTATTACGGATTTCGAATGGGCTGCTATTTCAGCCATGAAGAATACTTTTCCCCAGATTGCACACCACGGATGCTTTTTTCACTTTCAGGATAAACTAAAAAGAAAGGCGAAATGACTGATGATAAAGAAAAATAGTAACAAAATTGTAAGTCTGTGCATGGTTTTGCCACTGCTCCCTGAAAACAAAATTGAAGAAGGGTTTAATTATATATTAAAAGAGAGTAAACTGATCGGAGACAATCACAGTCTGAGAGAGTTTCTATTGTATATTCAGAATTATTGGATGCCGAGAAAAAACATACATGGTGTGTGTTTGGACAGCGACACCGTACAAATAATGTATGTGAAGGCTGGAACGGCCAATTTAATAAATGCTTCAAAAGAAGACCTAACCTTGTACATCTGTTAAAGGTTCTCAATGAAGATGCAACATTTAATGCCGTAAACGCAATAACATCTGCACCAGCAAAAAAACGGACCAAGAACATTATCAATAGGAACGACTACATTCTGAATGTACAATTGGAGCTGCTTAATGGAGAAATCGATGTATCGTTATTTTTAGAAAAGTTGCGTTATTAATATTGAAATAGGCAGGTACCTAGTACCTACTAGGACATCAGAAACAAAGTAGAAGTGTTTTTTCAAAGCAACTATAATCTCTGTAACATTTCTGTTATAAATTTTACAGCTATCATAAAACCTTAACCTCTTATATGAATGTATTCCTGGTAGTTTTGGCTAAAACATTACCTAATTTTTTCTAAATAATATAAGTTATTTTACCTCTTAATGTTTTTTCACTCGTGAAAATTTCGCCACTCCAAATAGTAAACTTAAGTACTTAGCAGAATCCAACATTTTTGGAATTGATAATAAACAGTCAAAATTTCACGAATCCATAATTAAAAGAATTCAAGATTCTAGGAAGGAAAAACCCAGGGGATTCGCTTGTATTTTTTGTAGTTGGACTAATGATACAGTGGTGTATTATTTGTACAACTAGTTGAACTACTCAGTTGAACTACTGTATCGGAGGGCTCAAATGCGTTGAGCGCACTGGTTCCTTTTGAGTACTTTGGAATATCCAGCTCAAAACTTTTAATTAAACTTACTAAATAGAGTCACAATAATTTAAGTATTACTCACATAATTCAATTATTTATTATTCTAGAGGGGAGAACCTTTATCATGTAGGTATCCACCCGACGCGTCGGGTTATAGTTAGGTATACAGGGAGTTTTTTCTAAGTGTGCACTAATTTTTTTATAACATTCTAGACATAAATAATGTTATTTATAAAAAGTCAAATATTTAATTTAACTCTTAATTAGTTAATTACTTTAATTTGAAAATATTTAAAAAAGTGCGTGATTTAAGTACACCATTTTCATTCTGCGCGCGGTCATTCGTAAGCTCATTAGACACTCCTAATTTACGCCCTCGCCTGCGGCTCGGGCTACAAACCACAGCCTCGTGTATAATGAGCAACTTAGCTCACTTGTATCATAATACACTATTATATGGTTATAGTTCTTAGTAGTATTATAAATAGTTTAATAGTTTTGGCGTCGTGACGCCATTTATATACTACTATGAACTTTAATTTAATACAATGGAATGCGTGTAGGTACGTATGTACACACGACACATAATTACTGCATTTTAATGATTGTCGTAATTCGCTTTAGGGCGTACTTTACCTCCAAATATCTCTGCATATTTTTATTTGGAGTTCTCTGCTCACAATAATTTATATTAAAACACTTTCATCGTGCACGGAAACACTGAAAAAAAATCAAAATATTGTCGGGTAGATAAAACGTTTAATTGTGTAATAGTTCAATCAAATCAGCAGATTTCGCTGCGATTCCACTTTTGAATATATTCGCACTTTCTACGCTCACGCCTCTGAAAGTACTCGGGATACTGAGCTTTTTCGAGAGGATGCCAGTAGTCTAGGACCCAGTCTGGAATAACCACGACGCGCTCTTGAGCTACACCAGCAGCTAACCCATATGATCTGGGGACTGAAAATATAAATATACACTTGCACTATAAATTCAGAACACACAGTGTATGTAGGAGGTACATAATTTAATATTTTCCGATACCTAGTTGAGTAACGAAATAATAATTGATACCTATGTAAAATATACATAAGACACAGGACCGGGATGAATGGCATAAACAAAGAGAGCATAATTATGCAATAAATTATGATGATGTTGATGAAAATATAAAACAGGTACCCCACCACTAGAAGCTACCACATTGTACGTGTCATTCGTGAAAACATTATAAACTAGCTTCCGCCCGCGGCTTCGCACGCGTGTTTTGTCGATGAAAAGTAGCATAGCTATCAATCTAGATGATAATCTATCGACGTACCTTTAATTGAATTGGTTCAGCCGTTATTGAGTAACAAACAAACAAACATCCAAGCTTTCACATTCACATTATTAATACCTATTAGTGTGATAATTTTTAGTAGGTATGCCACGAATGTACCAAGCCAAAATATTGATTGGTGCTGTTCGTGGATTGGTGTAATAACAGCAATGTAAAAGTTGAATCGATAGGTGCTAATCAAATCTGTGCTGTTCGTGGAATACCTCAAATAAATCTATTATACTATACTAAATGACCCCTTAACAACTGTCAAGAGGTTTGTATAAGGGTTAACTTTGTTTGACCTGTAACTTACTTTATGTATCTCTCGGTAAATAAACATAGGAAACATTATAGAATTTATGTTAGGTATGTAAGTATACATACATTTCATTGGAGGGATAGGATTCAGTTTTGAAAAAATCTCATATTCTCCCAGCCACAGTAAACGTCGCTGCTCTTTAGGGTCCTCAACGCATCGGTTAAGATCAAATTCATTTCTCAATAAGACTTGATGGTAGCGTATAACGGGTCTGAAAAGCGGTTGTAAAAGAGGTTTTTTTAGTTGTATTTTGTATTTGTTAGTTGCTATAATGTAGGGTTCTGTGGATCAGCTAGCAAGCATATTAGCTAATAAACAAGTACCTACACCATCAACACAATATAGCCACTTAAAATTGCCCAAAGTGTGTGCCTTACGACTCGCAAATTCACGCAATGCACAGTCAAAAACGATAGATATAGAGAGCGTCCAACATTCGGGTTAACTGAGAGTTAACTCACAGCAAATCATTTCAAAATGAACCTTGCGGTCACAGTGAATTAACAACATTTCACTTTGACTTATGGCGGGTTCCTATATCCGTCGGTAACCAGCTACGACTCGTTTCTCCTTGAAAACCTGTCAAAAGTTTGACACTAAAGTCAGGCCATTTTAATAGGTAACATTTGACGTCTGTTGACGTCTGTCAGTTCGGTACAACTCGTACCGAACTCATACTCGTATAAGTCACGGCACGTAACTTTAGCGCTGAGCGATACGGGGAGGGGATAGCTGCGCATGGATACTGTCGCGCAAGCAATACAATAGCCAATAACCACTATTGGCTTGATTGGAGATGTTCCCTACAATTGACGTATTTGTAGACTCTGCTGTCCTTTTTTGAATTTTCCCTAAATCGCCATATAATTTAATGTTTCCCGCCTTAATAATTTCGACAGTTTGTTTTATCTGGCTCAAATTTACAGTGCTGCTGTCCGAATGACTGAGTAAAGTACTTGTAGCTTCACCAATCTCACTTTTGATTTGTTTCAAAGAATCAATTAATTAACAGATTCCCTTTTAAAAAAAAACAATTCACGTCATAAACCATTTTCCTTGCCTGTCTTTTCAAAACAGTATTTCTTTTAGGCATATTCATTTTAAAAACACAAACAAACTTAAAAAACTAAATTTAACAAACAAATTCAAATAACAGCAATAACAATACAATTAAGAACGCGACTGTACACTGGATGTGCGCGGGGTGTCGTATCAATGTGGGGAACGGAATGCGACTGGAGAGCCAATCGGCGCTACGCACGCCCGCCCTTCATCCCGCTAGCACCCCTCAAGTACCTTATTTTATACTTCTGCGAAATAACGGTCAGCGCTAAAGTTTCGTGCCGGGACTTATATCGGTCATTATTACAATAAATATGTAATCCTAATAGAAAAAAGTTAAGCAATTGTGCAGTTCTAACAAAACGAAACCATATATTATTTTATGCCCACCGTTACAAGGTTACGTTGTTGAATTTTGATGAACTGTCAAATGTTACCTATTATAATGGCCTGACTTTAGTTTGACACTTTTTCAAGGAGATACGAGGCGTAGTCAGTTACCGACGGTAATAGGAACCCGCCATTATGAAGTATTGTGTTCCGTTTAATTAGATTAGACGGTACGGGTGAACAGTATTGGATGTTTGCCTGGTGCAAACACATTATAGTAGTACATAGCTTCGTTGCTGATTAGTGACTAGACTGGCTAGTATTGTTTTTAATAGTTGAATTCACAGAACATTATAATACTCACAGGGAGATTGAAATAGACCGAGCAATACAGACAGGTGTAGTTTTTTCTATAATGCCATGCTTGTGAAGTCTGAACTCTGAAGTCGTGGACAGAAGCTAGGTAGTGCATAGCACAGAACACAAATAATCAAACGGAGCATACCTTGCTACGTAGTATCCCTCGATAAGCCGCATAGCTTTTTTGTAAAGTGTGCATACTTTTTGGCTGTGATTTCTTAGTTCAGGTGCAAACGGCATTTCTATGCAACGATATTTAGGAAAATTCCATTTAATCTGGCAGCTTCAAAAGTGTGTAATTGTTATAAGACATAATAGTTTTCTGTTGTCTGACAACCTGTTTATTAGAATTGTTTCTATTAATTTTCAACAAAAAGTTCTCAAGTAATGAACCTATAAATAAATCGATAAAGAATATATTATTATTTTACTAAGTTGGTCTTGTGGTTGGTTAATCGTTGGACTTAAATTATTACAAGGATTGATAAAAAATTTTTTTTTATCGATCTATGATTATTATTTTTTACATAGGAAACTCTCACACTATCGTATCTAAAAACAAGTAATTCCTTGTTTTGCTAAGTAATTTCTTAGCTCAGTCATTACTTGAGGGTAGAATTCTTGGATAAGAAATCTTATTCTAGAGTGTAATGCACGTTACATACTTATGCAAGGACATAAGTAAAAGTCGATGCTTAATAATGGCAACATTTTATAACTGCGTTTGTTTTCACGTAAAGGGAACGCGAGATCTGCGATTATTTTTAAAACAGCGCCGCCTTAGTAACTCTTATTTAACAGAATTTTATTTACTTTCAATTTTCTTTTAAATTATCACAATTGAAGTAATTTATGCTGTAAAATATATTTTCTTATTTATTGTTTGGAAAAAATCTCTGATATTGAGCTAATTTATTGATTTTCCACGAAATAGTCTCTTCAAAATCTTCCATAGTATCATTAGCTTGTAAAAATATAATAAGGAGCACTTAGCAAGCTAATATAATATTGGCTGTAGTCCGTGACGTTTTTTCATTTATTTCAGACAATCACAATCCATAACCACAATCACAATAAATTATATCCAATTAAATCAAATCAATGTAAATTAAATTAAACCAAAAACAAATTAAATTAAATTATGTACAATTAAACAAATTAAATCAATATTCAACAATTATTAAAAATTTATAAATTTAAATTATGTATCGGGGTATGCACATGCTGGAGCAACACACCGGATGAAGTGAGTCCATAGCCAGTAAACTCACATCGGTATACTTTAGTAACCGTAGATACATCGTAGGTAGATGGACAGTGGTTACAGACCGTTCACCGTAAGATGTCCCCTGCCTTGGAAGTTGGCAGCATTGCTTACGGTGTTGCCAACAATATATGTACCTTTTACCCCGCATTATCTAAACTTGTGTGTACCCAGCACAGATTAGTATTGCTTTACTTGCATATTTTTAAATCATAGAGTTATAAGACTAGGTAGGTTGTTAAATTATGACACAATTAAATTTTTAATTATTTATTGATTTATTTTTTCTGACAGTAATTATGGTCGAAAGGAACGATTCCAGACATATCATATCACTGTCACTTGGATAAACGTCATCATCTGTCGTATCCGAATCTGTGCTGCTGTCATTTCCTTGTTCAATTATGAATTTATCAGTAATAAGATAAGATAACTCTTTATTGTACACCAAAGTAAAATACAGAACATAATTCTTACAAACAGATTTAGTACAATGGGCGGTCTTATCGCTGAAAGCGATCTCTTTCAGACAACCTCTGTATGGACAGGATTAAAATGTATCCCATAATGACGGTGCATCTATATAAAATTAAAAACATATCTACATACTATAAACCTAAAATACTAGTAATAACACAAATTTTATTGAAAATAAGCAACTATAAAAATGGTTATGATGAATTAACAAGCAGTTACAACGTCAACACAGGGACAGATAATAAGTGTGCACTTTTGTATTAAAATTACTAACAGACTTAAATGTTCTTATAGAGAGGGGCAAAGCTTTCCACAATCGTACGGCTGTTACAGTGAAGGATCGACCATAAAACTCTGTCGTATGATCAGGAGTTTTAAGTTGGAGGGAATGTGAAGAACATAAATTGCGATCATTAGCCTGGTGGAGAAACTCATAACGCTCCATAAGATAGAAGGGAGAAGAAGGGTTAAAAAGGATGTTATACAAAAGGGACAGTATGTGTGCATTCCGGCGAAGACTTGAGCTTAAGTAATATTATCCATGCAGCAATCACATTCATAAAATTTGTCTTCTAAATTTTTTACGTGTTCACACTGTTTTTGCCAATCCTGAGGGGTTATAGATGAAAAAGCTTCTTCAGTTAACTTCACGATATTCCCAGCTTCTTGGTCGACATTATTGCTAGCTTCTCGTCTCTTTAAAAGACTCCACATAAACGTCTTATTGCGCATAAATCGAAATCATCAAGATCCACCGTTTTACGTTTTTGATGATGTTTTTCAGGAGACTTGAGTTTTTTAGACGTAGAGGCAGCAACTTCACCTTTTTTAGATATTCTACTCACGGTTTTCTTCGACATGCCTGAAATAGACACATAAAATTTGTAACCTTTTATCATATTAAATATTTATATATACACATATAAGGACAATATGATAACGAAATAAATTAAATTCACTAAGATGTGTAATTTTTTATTTTAATTCTTTGTCAGTAATTTCTTATTCCCATACTGTGAAGTTAAATAAAATATTTGTATTGTTGGTAAAACTGATGAATGAACGTATCGGAATGACCGGTGTATGTTAAGTTGGTAGAATTGCTATCTATACCTAAGTTCATGAAAACTGCTCAGTATGGTCGACATTTTGTGGGCGCATTGTTATCAATTTTTGTATTTCTGCGATTAATCCTAAACAGAGGATAATAAACGAGCTCTGGAGAAATACTGATCTTTCACTCCTCAAAGTCCTAACAGGTTATGGGCCCAGCGCTCATAACTTTGTTTTAGGTGAAGATCGCAGGAGTGTTGTCGGCTGCAGGGTGCCGGTCGTCAGCGGGGGTGCAAGCGGCGGCGGCGTGCAGCGTGTTTGTCAACAAACAACACGGGGCTGTGTTGTTGAGCGACGTCTGAAGGGGTGGTGCGGGGTGCAATCGAGGCACGCACGGCATCAGGCTCGCTGGGTCTGGTTGACGGAGTACAAGCAAGATGGACAACGGCATGATGGCGTCGGCTTCAGTGATCAAGTTGGACGTTCAGAAAAACTGGAGTGTTTGGAGGTTCCAGGCGGCAGTCACACTGAAGGGGTGTAATTTGTATTCAGTAGTGGACGGAACGGCCGTGAAGCCAGAAAAAGGAGATACGACCGAGTGGGTCAGAAAAGATGCCAAGGCGCAGAGTATCATTGTGTCTAGACTGAGCGAGGCAGCAATGATTCATGTATTAACATGTGAGACGGCAGAGGAAATGTGGAGAAAACTTCATAGCGTTTTTGAAGCGAAGTCTGCTACGAGTACCTTAATGTTGCAGAAACGTTTTCTACAGTGCAAATACGAGGCAGGGGAACTATCGGTATTTTTAGCCAAGTTACAAGAAATGGCTTGCCAGTTAAAACAAGCCGGAGAAGAAGTGTCAGATAAATTTCTAATGATAAAGGTTTTGCTGTTTCTTACCCAACAACTATAGCCACTTTGTGTCGGCCTGGGAGTCCGTGGACTCGGATAAGCAAAAGTATGACGACTTGGTGGCTCGACTGCTTGTAGAAGAAGAGAGGCTAAAATCGAGAAGTCAAGAAAATAGTGAAAATATGGCGCTGTATGTTAAAAGAACTGGATTAGTGAAAAAGTGTTACAAGTGCGGAAAACCGGGACATTTCTCTAAGGATTGTAGAAGTTCGGTGGACAATCGTAAATGTTACGAGTGTGGCAGTGTGGGACACTTGAAAAGTGAGTGCCCAAAGCATAAAAATACTGGTAAACAAGGTGGTAAATATGGCGGATATTCGGGACATTCGAAAAAGTCAAATGCGGTCATAGTGTCAGTGGTATCGGCGGCCATGACGACCGGGACCGGGTCCACCGGCGGAAGTGAATTTCTGAGTGAAATAGACAATTCTTTTGCAAAACAGTTCAAAAACAAATGGTTTCTCGATGGTGGAGCCACTGAACATATGACCGGTGAACGAGAGTGGTTAATAGACTATACGCCAGTGACAGATCAGTTTGTTTACTTCGGTGATGGCCGCACTATTCCGGTTGCAGGATGCGGTAAAATAGAACTGAGTGTGTTTGACGGGGACAGTTATGTGCCAACAACATTAAATAACGTGTTGTATGTGCCGGGTTTAGTCGTGAACTTGTTTTCTCTGCGAAATGCGACAAAGAGTGGTTATAAACTTTCAGTGACGGACGATCAGTATCTGTTTTACAATAAAAACGACGAATTGAGTGCTATAGGCAATCGTGAAGGGAACTTTTACGTGATGGATGTGTTGAGAGACGCTAACAAAAGTGTTGCGGCAATTGCTACATTGTCTGAGTGGCATGAAAGACTCTGCCATCAAAGTGTTGACTATGTGAAAATAGTGCTAAATAAAAACAATATCGAGTACACAGAGGACAGTTTCAAGTGCGTTTCTTGTCTAGAAGGGAAAATGCACAAGTTATCTTTCGCTAGGAGTGAACAGCATACCAGTGCACCACTAGAACTGCTTCATGCTGATGTGTGTGGCCCGATGGAGATCCCATCCATAGGAGGCTCCAGGTATTTCTTGCTAGTAAAAGATGACTTCTCAAACTACAGGGCTGTCTACTTTTTGAAGAGAAAAAGTGAAGTGTGCGAAAAATTGTTACAGTATATTAGCTGGGCAGAACGACAAACAGAACATAAAGTGAAAGTGCTACGTACAGATAATGGGCTAGAATTTGTTAACAAAGAAGTGCGAGAGTTATTACAACAAAAAGGTATTCAACACCAAACCACCGTACCATACACGCCCCAACAGAATGGGAAGGCAGAAAGGGACATGCGCACAATTGTCAAAGCTGCAAGGTCAATGCTCAAAAGCAAGGGAATGAAGAAGGATTTGTGGGCAGAAGCCGTCAATACAACTATTTTTGTACTGAATAGAACGACAAAGAGTAGACAAGATGGAGAAACACCATATGAAACTTTCACCACGCGTAAATATGACCTGAAAAACTTAAAAGGAGTGTTCGGAGACTGAGTGTACGTTCACATACCGAAAGAAAAGAGATTAAAGTGGGATCAAAAGGCAGAGGAGGCTGTGTTTGTCGGCTATGAGGATTCAAAAGGATATAGATTGTACTATGAGGACAAAAATGAGGTTCACACAAGAAGAGACATTGTATTTATAGAGAACGAAGAAGGCAGTGTTCAAAAACTCGAAAGCCAGGAAGAGAACATTGATGAGGTGGTGTCACTTGACGTATCTACAACAGAAGACCAGGGAAGTTACAGGGAGGAAGAGAACCAAGGATGTGACAGTGAAGAAGGGTATACGACTACAGAAGAAGATCAAATAGAGGACGAGGAGATGATTCCAGAGAGAGAGGACGAAGTGAGACCAGAGGGAGAGGAAGAAGTGAGACCAAATAAAGGAGAGGAAGATGAAGACCGTGGAGAAGGGAAAAAAAATCACAAAACCAAAGCACCTACACGACTATTATTTGTACTTAGCTGAGCCGAAGACCTATAGAGAGGCTATGTTGTCACCCGATGCTGAAAAGTGGAAAGAGGCTGTTAGAAAAGAGCTGGATCAACTGAAAGAAAATAACACCTGGGAAGAGATAGATACCATACCTGAAGGAAAAGAAGTAATTAGCTCTAAATGGGTCTTAAAGAAGAAGGAAAATTATTTCAAAGCCAGATTAGTGGCCAGAGAGGTTTCGAACAGGATTGTACTGAGCACTTGTATGCACCTGTGGCAAAACTAAATACTTTTCGAATCTTTGTATCAGTAGCTACTAAACTTAATCATGAAATAAGTCAAATGGATGTATGTGGGGCTTTTTTAAATTCAAAAGTTGATGAGGAATTGTATCTAACATTACCAGAAGGGACTGAGAGTAAATATGTGAAGTTAAATAAATCTATTTACGGTTTAAAAAGGTCTCCCAAATATTGGAATGAAACATTTAATGATGTAATGTTGTCATTGGGTTATAAGCAGTCAGATAAAGACTATTGTTTATATTCTAAATGTAAAGGGGGAAAGAAAACATTTTTATTATTATATGTAGACGATATTTTGTACTTTGGGAATAGTAAGGAGGAGTTATATAAATTGAGGAACATGCTGTGTAATACATTTAAAATGAAAGAATTGGGGCCTGTGGGAAGATTTTTGGGAATTGATGTTAAACAAGATTTAAATAACGGGATCACAACTATTTCACAAAAAGATTACTTAGAAAAGATTTTTTGAAGGTGTGAAGTTAAATAAAATATTTGTATTGTTGGTAAAACTGATGAATGAACGTATCGGAATGACCGGTGTATGTTAAGTTGGTAGAATTGCTATCTATACCTAAGTTCATGAAAACTGCTCAGTATAGTCGCCATTTTGTTTGCGCATTGTTGTCAATTTTTGTATTTCTGCGATTAATCCTAAACAGAGGATAATAAACGAGCTCTGGAGAAATACTGATCTTTCACTCCTCAAAGTCCTAACACATACTAAAGGCATTGTGTCTGAAGCTGGTATCCCTTTTTACTAACCTGTCATGGTGACAACGCGAGATCGCACTTGATTGAGTGGAATTCACGGGGCTTGGTTTGCCTTTTCTCTCATAAAAGGCACGCACCTTCTACGCAACCTCTCTTGCACTGCTTTTAAATGGCTTTGGCATGATTAATCCGTAAAATATTAGTTATTATCACAAAAACGAGCGGAACACATCACTATGACAATCTGACAACAGATTGACAAGCAATAGTGCCAACATCACGGCAGCCACGGCAGGGACATCTTACGGTGAACGGTCTGTACTTTCGAAACCATCAGTTGAATTTTCACGCAGCGTGGTACTTTTTAGTCTCTCAGATGAATTTGTGCGAAGTTAGTTTTATTCTGTTGGCACTGAATTTATCGTTATGTCAGTGTGTCACAAGCTTAAGGTAAAGGTAAGACCGCATTAGAGCAGCGCTGCACGTCACTTCACGTCACCTGTTTAGGGGTCCGTAGCCAAATGGCAAAAACGGAACCCTTATGGATTCGTCATGTCTGTCTGTACGTATGTCACAGCCACTTTTTTCAAAACTATAAGATCTATACTGTTGAAACTTTGTAATTAGATGTGTTCTATGAACCGCAGTAAGATTTTCACACAAAAATAGAAAAAAAAAACAATAAATTTTGGGGGTTCCCCATACTTAGAACTGATACTCAAATTTTTTTTTTCATCTATCCCATACGTGTCAAAACAACGCCAGTGTTGTGTATTTAGTAAAACGTACCCAATTCTTCTCTCTTTTTTTTTGTTAAGTATTAGTATAATGCATTCTTGTGATTTGTATTATCTTTATCTATGCTAGGTTTAAGTAACAAGTACCTATAGCTTAATAAAACGCATTGTTGGTCACCAGCACCAATTAAAAATGTATTATAAATATACTTAGGTTTCACCTAGGTATTATAAAACTATGTCTCACATAAGTGAACTGTATTTAATATTAAGTTCTTTTGAGAGAAAACATCTTTAAACCGACATAGTAATATATGCAGTTTACATTTTGAATGAAGTAACACTCAGGGTGTTACAATAAAACGTCTAACAAACAAAAGAAACTATGTAAAGATGCTGTTCCAACATTAAATTTGCCTGATTGTAAATAAAGCTTGAAATACCGGACGCATCTCTCATAATGATCATCATCATCATCAAAAACATAATGATGGTGATGTTGTTTTACAAGGTGGATAACGAAACTATAAGAACTATACTGTTGAAACTTGGTAAGTAGATATATTCTGTGAACCGCATTCAGATTTTCACACAAAAATAGAAAAAAAACAATAAATTTTGGGTGTTCCCCATACTTACAGCGTGAACTGATACTCAATTTTTTTTATCAAACTAATACGTTTGGGATATCTAAGGATAGGTCTTCAAAACTGATATTGAGGTTTCTAATATCATTTTTTCAAAACCGAATAGTTTGCGCGAGAGACACTTCCAAAGTGGTGAAATGTGTGCCCCACCCTCCCTTTAACTTCTAAAATAAGATAATGATAAGTCTATAAAAATATATGAAGTACATTACCATGCAAACTTCCACCGAAAATTGGTTTGAACGAGAGAGTCTACTCTAATACACCGAAGTACGCAAGAAAGAGAAATAAGAAGAGCGTGTGGCGAGAAGGCGAAGCCGTAATTGTCTTCGTCTTGAATATTTTGCACAAAGTTTACCGGACACAGAATTTGTTAAAAATTACAGACTGACTCGGACAATATTTGAAGAACTATGTTACTTGATAGTGCCGCTACTACCAGAAAAAAAACGAAGACACTCGGTAGACCCCGTGTCAAAGGTTTTAGGCCCGCGGCAGCTATCAAGGACAAGTTGGGCAAAACAGTGATGCCCCCATGGCACAGCAAACAGTTTCAAGATGTTTGGAGCAAGTAACTGAGGCTCTAAACCAGGGATGCACAGACTTATTACTAGGGGCCACTCGGGCAAATTATGAACTGATGGCGGGCCGCCAGAAGTATAGGTAATTAAAGACAATAAAGAATTGATAATAATGTATTATATGTGAAAAATAATTTATTAATTTGAAGCGTGGCACTGCATAGTGCTTACAATCTTTTTTATATTTGGCTCAAATTTATTTATAGCAACACTTAAAACTGCTTCCAAACTTTCGTTTGCAAGGCGGTTTCGATTTTTTGTTTTATTATTATGTAGTATTGAAAAGGTTTGTTCACATATACAGGTAGAACCAAATAAGCTGGCACATTTCAGAGCGTTTATGCGCAACTCTTTGTACGTATTATTATCAATGCAGCGGTAAAAGTTCAGCAAGTCTCCTTCGTTGAATTTGTTGCGTAAATCTTGGTCGTTTTGAATGTCGATAATTTCTAACTGCATTGACTCTGGCGCATTTTCAACTGAAATCGTGAAAGGATTGCTGAATATGTCCAACAGAGGTTTCACTTTTTTAAACTCTGAAAATCTGTCTTGAAAAGATTGAATCAAAATATCTAGCTTTTCTACATAACTGAAATTAATCGCAGTTTTGTTGAATTTTTCAGGCATTTTCTTATAATTCGGAAAATGATTGTAATTTCCAGAATTCAATTGCGATCTGAAAAGTGTCAGCTTGCATTGAAAGGATGATACATGAGCATAGAGCTGGGATATCAGTTGATTTTTGCCTTGAAGCCGTGTGTTCAAGACATTCAAATGATTTGTAATGTCAACTAAAAAAGCCAAATCACACAACCAATCAGGATTTTTAAGTTCCGGGACATCGCTTTGCTTTTCCGCCAGAAATATTCCAATTTTTTCTATTAAATTTAGAAATCGTTCCAGTGTCAATCCACGACTTAGCCACCTTACTTCTGTATAATACAGTAAATCTCCATATTAGCTTTCGATGTCATCAAGGAATTGTTTGAATTGCCTGTGATTGAGTCCTCGTGATTTTATGAAATTTACAGTCGAAACTACCACTTTCATGACATTTTGAAATTCAATTTTTTTAGAACAGAGGGCTTCTTGGTGTATAATGCAGTGAAACTGCATGAGATCTTCAGCGTTTATGTTTTTTTCTTGTAGATGCTTTTTTAGCAAAGTAACTAGCCCAGAATTGACACCAATCATCGAAGGAGCACCGTCAGTCGCAACTCCCAATAATTTTGATAAGTCCAAATCAGTTTTTGAACACTCATCCAAAAGTACATTGAGTATATCAACTCCTCTGGTTTGACCTTTCAATGAACACATTCCTAATAACTCTTCTAAGACTTCAAAATCTTGAGTAACACCTCGTATGAATATGAGAAGTTGAGCTGTGGAACTAATATCAGTGGATTCGTCGAGTGCTAATGAAAAAAATTCAATGATCTTAGTTTTTTCATTTAATTGTTCCGCAATATTACCTGACAAAGACATAATTCGTCTTTGGATAGTCATACGATTCAGTTGAATTTTCTCAAACTTTTTTGCTGCTTCTGGACACATTTTCTTATCGGCAATTTCTATGCATTCTTTTACAAAATCCCCATCATTGAAGGGGCGACTTCGCTTTGCTATCATCCGAGAAATTTCATAACTAACTTCTGTAGCTGTTTCTGAATCTTGAATGGGTTTTGTAAACATAGCTTGCTGACCAGTAAGCTCCCGTTTTAAAGACAACATTTTTTGCTTTCTTAATTCGCCTGTAAACTTGGTAAAAGTATGATGCTGCGTTTCATAGTGCCTTTTTACATTATATTCCTTTGCAATCGCAACAGATTTTTTGCAAATTAAACAAACGACTTTGTTATGCGACCATACAAAAAAGTATTTCTCAGTCCAAATTTCTTGAAACTGCCGATTTTCTTTAACCTTACGTTTTTTACTAGGCCGTGGCTTGTCCATGTTGCGTTCTAATCCTGGCTATGATTAACACAGCACCTAAAAGCAATTACAGTACCTACTTAATTTACCCATCCTTTTTTAAATTACCAAAAATAATTGATTAAATATGGAGGGAAACACTTATTAATAACAGAGTTTTACTTACGATTTCACAACACAATTAATAATTATACACGGCACTTGACGGGAAATCTACGTTGAATGTGGGTCAAAATATATGACACCGGCTAGTCGAGTTAATTAAAGTCTACACTAGAACTATTGACACTTCACTCAAATTAAAACCGACCTGTCGGTCGCTGCGGTTATCGTGGCTTTTATACCGCGCGTATAGAGTCGAAAACTGTCTCGAAACCGACTCTGGAAGCTTCGTGTATCTACCTACGCGACCAATCGGGAATTCGGGACTATTGCTATCTCGCTTGCTCTAACAATATAACCCGTGGATAAGCCGCCACCGCGCTGCCGTCGTCGCCGCGCCGGCGCCGCCGGCCGCGGCGTTTCCTCAAGAAAACGAATTTTACCGAGATCGGCACGAACATTACCGACCGCTGTTACCGACGCATGCACGGCGCACCGATAAGCGCACTTAAGAGCGCGCGCGCGAGATTCAATTTACTTTTCGAACATATTTTATTTGGTTTTATTCTGGAATAGAATTCAATATTTTTCGAATGTATGAGAGTATTATTTTTGCTGTCGGCGGGCCACCAGTATTCGACCGGCGGGCCGCATGCGGCCCGCGGGCCGTGGTCTGTGCATCCCAGCTCTAAACAATCCAGCAATTACAGGAAAATTTATAAAATTTCCTCAAAATTCAGTGGAGAGAAATCAAATAAAAAGCAGGTACTTAAATAAATACTATTAATGTATACTATGAGCAGACTAGAGATAATGTTATATGCGAACATAATCTGCCAAAGTTTTGTATATTTTTGTACTAAAACATAAGGAATAATAACTAAATAATAAGTCATAGGTATAATTAAGATGTTCATGTGTATATTAATTGCAAATAAATTGTTCTAGTTTGTACCAAAAATGTGGAATGCTTGGATTAACTTGAATCTCAAACTCGATATGAATAGTTTTGTTTATTCGGCATCCAAATTCCTATTATTCGGCTTCGGATTTCTTTTCTATTGTTTTGATCTCGTTTCTGATTTTTTTTTTAATATATTTAAAAAAAAAACCACTGCCTTCTAATAACGGTACACGACATTGAAATATGTTTTTATTCACTAGTAAGTATGCGATTTTCGACAGAGTTTATTTATCAGTGTTGCAGCGCCGCAGTGGAGCACAGCGGTACCAGTTTTTGGTGGTCAATACCAGCTTTCAGCTAGCTTGATACAAGGACCACTGAGGAGTGGCCGTTTGTTTTTTTTTTTTTTTTTTTCGAATGGACTTATCTCGCTGTTGGCCTCTGAGGCCGTTGCAGCTTAACCGAGCTTTTGGCGAGCGCAGATGGCGCTCAGCCCTTTAATTTTATTTTTGGTGAGGCAACTAGCGCAAGGGCACCACTTAGGTACGAACCTCGGCTTGGGCTGTTGCCGGGACGGGGATAGGAGAGAAACGCCCGGGTACGTGCTTGTACCTCGTATAGGGGGCGACTGAAGGGACTCGTCGACCTCGCCGGCGAGGTCGGTGTATTTGTGGAGTGTTTGCTCTGTCTAATGTGGATGACTCACCCGCATTAGCGGAAGTGATTTCGTCATCCGGGTCTCCGAGAACGTGTCTCGGTCGACGGAGGGTTTAGTGGCCGTTTGACATCCCTGCCGGCCTATTTATTTCTGTTTGAAGTCTGGCAACACTGTAGCTGTTGCGAGGTCTGCCTGCGAGATTTTTTCTACAAAATAAAAATAATATCTGCTTCAATTCTACTGAAAGCCATCCAAATAAGTTATTCCCTAACCAGTCTATTCTAGCAATATTAGCTTCAACTTCCAAACATCTTACATAACCGGAAAGCTCCGTACCGGTGTATTTTGTAATAGTTTTACGATGTCAGACGCTTGGGAAGAGATTCAAGCAGTAAAAAGCAAGCGACAAGGCTTGCGGGAGAAGCTAGAGAAACGCAAGAAGAATCTGCAGACGATTCTTAGCAGCGCCAGCCTCGGAGAAACCGCGGAGGGTAGTTCTAGCGGGAAAACTGTCTCTAGTCCAACCCCGCTGAAAAGCGAATGTAAGTAGATACCTATTTGAGCTATAGAAAAAACTAGTGGTTCGCCCCGAACTGAGATCTCACGAGTCTCCCTTATAAACAAAAAATATTATTTGTAATCTGACTATCAAAATAGTGCCACGAAATGCTAACCAAGTAACTTGACCTACAGTTTTATTCAAATTACAGGTAACTGGAGTTGATGTAAATTAGTTATCCTTTTTCGGGGTAGAAATTGCAGTTATTCTAGATTTCAGACTTGCCTATTTTTGTGACACTAAAGCTACATGCATACCAAATTTCAGCACTGTGGGGTCACTGGTCTACCCTGTGAATTTTGTCAAAGTTCAGTTTTTATTATGGCTAATAACTTAAAAACTACAAGGTTTAAACTAAAAATAAAAACGGGCCAAAATATACTCACAAAGACCTTTCATCAGCCGTGTCATTTAGCCGGATAGTCCCAATTTGATTATTTTTACCCCTCTTGAACCCCAATATCTCAACAACCCACACATTTTTAGCTCATTTAGTCACACCAAAATTGTGCCATCACGGTACCTATATACCAGATTTCACGATGATCAGATAAACACTTTGAAAGTTATCCGCGGACAAACAAAGATACATTCATACTTAGATACAATCATACAACGTTGTGCAAGTTGATTTGGAGATCTTGCTTTGCTCGATCAATAAGTACTTTGTCTATAGAAGAACATCATACCAGCAAGTTGATTTGGAGATCTTGCTTTGCTCTATCAATAAGTACTTTTGTTTATAGAAGAACATCATACCAGCCATAACAATAATTTCTGCACTCAACCCCTTGTTTGATGCGTAGATTTCAACTCCAAACTCCTAACGGTTGACGACCTCCTTGGCGTGGCATGCCTCGAGAAATACTGTGAGATCCTAGCCCTAAACATCAATCTGAAATTAGTGTTTTATTTATTTTTCAAAAATAAAGTGTGATATGTTTTAGTTGTAACTAATACCTGTTGAGGGTAGACACTGTTGATTAGGCGGGTGTTGGTAATTTTCAAAAATGTCAATTACAAATCGTTCACAAGCCAAGATTTTGTGATTATTATGTAAATCATCTTTACATAGTATAAAATGAATTGTTTCCGCTGTCTGTTATCTTTTAAACTACTCAACAGATTATAATGTAGTTTTCAGCAGTAGATAGAGTGATTCAAGAGGAAGGTTAATATGTATAATACATAAATAGTAACTGTGAAAGTAACAGTCTGTTTGTTAGTTTGTTACCTTTTCCTAACTAAACGGCTGAACGGATCGTGATGAAATTTGGCAAGGAGATAGATTATATCCCGGGGAAGGACATAGGCTACTTTTTACCCGAGTGAGCAAAAGGGGAGTAATGTTTTATACTGAAATACCACACATGCGAAGCCGCGGGCGGGTCAGCTAGTATCCAATAAAACATTACTACAGGAACATTGATGTATCATCATATAGGCCTCCCCCATAGATTTCCACAGCAACTGATCTTGTGTGGCCTGCACCCAACGGCTCCCAGCGACCTTTATCAGTACATTTACATTAATATGTAGTGACTTTCAAATAATACTGTTGAATAAATTTATCTATCTGCTCGGCCAACGTCTGCCCACACTCTCCAGTACTGTGAAACCAAGTTTTACAATTGAAACCATTCAGTAGTACCAGCTTCCTAACCTGCTAAAAAACAAACAAATTATAAAAAAATATTCTACTTCCAGCTCCAACACAAGAAAAACCTAAGCCAGTCCCATCAGCGTCACTAGAAGTCCGTCTATTACAAGTGCTCTCAGACATGCAGCTTCAATTGCCGGCCACAGCCAGTTCCCTGCTCCCCGGCCTGGGCGATGCTGACACTGGGATAGTGGCCAGTTTGCTGCAGAAGTTTGCTACGCAGAAACTTATTACGTAGGTTAACTCAGAGCCTTAGGGCATGGTTATGGAGATGCATGGCACGGTCAACTCGAACATGTTATATTTTTATAAGTCAATTAATTTTAGTATGTAATCTTGATTTATTTATTAAGTTGCACCAACAAAGTGAACAGCAATTCATTTAACCAAAAAACTAGCAAAACTAACCTAATTATTGATTTTTTTACAAAAAAAAGTATATAGGTAGGTATTCTATCAGATAAATGGTACCCATAGTACAAGCTCTGCTTAGTTTGGGGCTAGATAGCGCTGTGTACAATGTCCAGCCATATTTATTTATTATTATTGGTTTAATTTGATGGTGTAAATTTCTTAATATCATACCAAACTTGAACCAAGACTCAAGTGAAGATATTTGACGCTTCCAATAAAAAAAAGTCAAGTACGAGTACGATTCGCGCACCGAGGGTTCTGAACATAAGTTATTTATCTTAATTAATCAACGCCATCTAGTTATGTGACCGGTAAACCAAGAAAATTTTTAAGACAGGTATATAAAAAACTGTTCTAGATAGAGAATTCATTATAATTTTCCTGTAATCTTTGCATAATATATCTATCAATCATATTAATTTTAGATTTTTCACTTCGGAGATAAGAGAGGGAACCTTATGTTTTCGTCATAAATGACGAAAATAAACGTTATAACTCCAAAAATGTTAAAAATAAAATAAAAAGTGGTTTTGGAATGTGTAAATCAATCTCGTTGATATGGTACCGAACGGACGGACGGACTAAGTCGCCATAAAGGTTCCGTTTTACCATTTTGGTCTGGAACCCAAAAAATTACAAAAATCTCCTCTGGTCTCCTTTAGTTTTGAGATTAGTTTCGAGATTGTCTACCCATGTCGCTGCTGGACGTCCTACCCTTCTATAGCCACTCCTCGGCCACCATTCAGTCTCTGCCCTGCTTCATTTGTCATCACCACGTCTAGTCAAGTCCAAGATCATTTGAGTTCCATAGCTCGATTTCTGTTGAAATCTTGAACCATCGTTCGTCTATGGATCTCGACGTTTGGAACTAGATCTAATAGTCTGATTCCAAGCATGGTTCGCTCCATGGCTCTCTGTGCAGTTCTTAACCTGTAAAACAATCAGTTCTGTGAATTTACTTCCTGTTTTGTTATGAAATGAAAACACGGGTATGGTTAATGGCTAGTATTGTTGTAAAATAGATTTTTTCAAATTCATTACTAAAGAAAATTGTAATCTTTCATACAACCTTAATATTATTGAAACAGTCTGTATAAAATAGGTAAACAAATCATTTTCATTCATCATGTTAGTTGGTATCTGTTAAACTGACTAAGAAGCATCGTCAAAGGCGCCGCCGATTTACGTTAAAAATAATTTATTGGAAATATATATAAATATTCAAGTTACCGGTATTAAACCCACTTCTAAAATCAGTTAATACAATTCCGGATGTGTGTTTTAAGTTAATGTCGTACATAATACTGTTTGGAAGCCAATTTCTAAAACGAATTATAATAAAAATATGTTTCTTAATAGAGTGTGCGAAACTTATAACCATAGATTTCTTCGTATTGATATTTTCCACTCGACTGCGGCTGGGTTCCAAAGACAAGTTTTGTCAGCAATAGCCAATGAATGATTTATTATGTACTTATTATTATTAGTTGTTGTTTAGTCTTGTATATATTTTATTAAAATTTTGGTTTCAATATGTGTTACATGAGTCTAGATTTTTAGTTTAAATTTAGTTTAAATTTTTCATGTTAGTCTGTTCACACGTTTCTTGTGAAATATGTTATGGTGGAAACTTCACTGGTTTTAGTAATAACTTTATATATACCTATTTGTATTCTCTATTGTACTGTTTCTTTCCCAAATAAAATAAAATAAAAAAAATAAAATGTTTTTAATTACAGAATCAAAGAACGCACTGAAGTCACAACAGATGCTACCATTGAGGTTGAAAGTGCAGAGTCTGTGAGACTTGCCGCTGTTTTGGCAGCATTGATAGAGGAACAATCCACTACTCCCACTCCTAGCAAGAGAAAAGGTTAGACTAACTAGTATCCTTAATTTAAGTCTTATATGTCGCATCCTGAATAGCGACACAAAACAGAATAACATCGGTCGGCTGTGCTCTAGTCTAGTCGTCCGAGACACGTTCTCGGAGATCCGGATGACGCAACGGACTGAGTCATCTACATTAGAGCAAAAGAGCAAATACTTCACAGATACACCGACCTCGCCGGCTAGGTCGACGAGTCCCTTCAGTCGCCGCCTATAGGAGGTACAAGCACGTACCCGGGCGTTTCTCTCCTATCCCCACCCTGGTAACAGCCCAAGCCGAGGTTCGTACCTAAGTGGTAAGTGGAGCTCGCTCCTGTACTGACACGCCTCTTTCGCCGCTCTGTGAAGTCTGGACAAGTGCCGAAATCCTGGAAGCTTGCAAACGTGCAGCCCGTGTCTAAAAAAGGTAGTCGTGCCGACCCCTCTAACTACAGGCCCATCTCGGTCACGTCCGTCATC
The DNA here is from genome assembly GCA_918857605.2 of Philereme vetulata. Lineage (NCBI taxonomy): Eukaryota > Metazoa > Arthropoda > Insecta > Lepidoptera > Geometridae > Philereme > Philereme vetulata. The sequence goes on along the minus strand of OU975422.1, from coordinate 7,401,164 downwards.
TGTAAGATTATGGAACATGTACTGAACAACAGGCTCCTGGCACTCCTAGAAACGCATAACCTCCTCAGTGATCGACAATATGGCTTTCGCCGAAATCAGTCTACTGGGGACCAGATAGCGTATGCCACGCACATATGGAGCGAGGCTATACATCTAGTGCACGAGCCAGTAGAGCGCAGATTCAGGTACTCAGGGAGGCCATGGTCTAGCGCTTAAACTTGTCCTTGAAGGCAATCTCCGACTGGGGTGATGCCAATCTGGTCAAGTTCAATGCGAATAAGACCCAGGCGTGTCTGTTCTCCGCAAAACGAAGTCAATTTAATCTGACTCCTACTTTCCGAAATGTATCCGTGCCGATATCTGACCACCTCGAGCTTCTGGGTATCACTTTAACTCCAACTCTCAATTTCGGCTCCTACATTGAGTCGAAAGCCCAGTTGGCTGCTAAAAAGCTTGGTATACTTCGAAAGGTGATGCTTTACTTCACACCGGGACAGTTGCTCAACTTGTACCAAGCACAAGTCCGATCGTGTTCGGAATACTGTTCTCACCTCTAGGACGGATCAGCGAAGTACCAACTTGAAGCTTTGGAATAAATTGAGAGAAGAGCCATGAAGCTCATAGGCAACGATGAGCTAGTTGATGCAAGGCTCCTCAGCCTGGAGCATCGACGAAAGGTTGCTAGCCTCTCGGTTTTTTATCGAGTACATTTCGGGGAGTGTGCGGCGGAACTTTTCAACCTGATCCCACCATCTCTTTCTATCAACGGACAACCAGACGCTCTGCGATGCGCCACCGCTATATGGTAGAAATACCTCCCATTCGCACAAAGCGGTTCTCTTCGACCTTTATTATGCGCACCGCCAAAGAGTGGAACGACTTGCCAGAGTCTGTGTTTCCTGATAGCTACAACCTGGGCATCTTTAAGTCGCGAATGAATAGGTTTCTTCTAGGCAAGCGTGTACCATCGTAGACTGCATCATCGCTTATCGCGATTAGGCGAGATCGTGGTCAAACGCAAGCCTAATATGTAAAAAAAAAGTGGTGCCGTTGCGCTAGTTGCCTCATCACTTACAGGGCTGAGCGCCTTCTGCGCTCGTCAAAAGTTCGGTTAAGCTGCAACGGCCTCAGAGGCAAACAGCGAGAATAGTCCACCCGAAAAAAAAAGCGAGCTAGAGTTGTTGTTGGTCAGCCGTACAGTAAAGTCGTAGGAACTGTCTGCGTTTCGTGTCATACCTACTTGTAGCCTTGTAATTTTGTAATGTTTTGATTAGACGTTACCTTTATTTTGAGTCTTAACCTGTCAAGGATCAAGCCAATACATTTTTGTATCATTGTGGCGACAGACCGATTAAAACACCAGCATTTCTGCTATTTTTATTCTAATTTCGTGCATAACTGGAACAAATGTTTAACTTGAGGACTTGACTTCAATGAAGCTCTAGATCTGCTAATCATTGATAGATGCGTTATTTCTTATTTTTGTAAAATAACAGACTTTTGTAGTACCTACTTACACATATAGTAAAGGGATTTTCATTTCAAACTAATTACAAGCTTTTTATTAACTTGCAATGTATGTATGTTTGTCCGGGTGGAATCTTGCAACTGCATTTTAAACCCGCGTTCCCCTCAATCGATTGAGCTGAAATTTGGAATACATATGTAACTTCGGTGACAATGCAATAGTATGGTACTATGGAGGTGGTCTCATGATGGAGACGGATGCTAGACAACTGAACTTCTGAATGGAAACTAGTGTTTGGGCTCGTTTAAATCTGCTTGCGGTTCCAATTATGAATTTTATAAAAGCTTGTTTTGAAAAAGTAACAAAAAGAAAAACTATAAAGTTTACTTGTTTTTTTTTTGTTAAAATCTTGTTAAAAACAATAAAATGCTGATTGACGTAATGTCAGAGAACTTTCGCATTGAGCCATTCAAATTTCAAACCATACAGCCACAGATTACTAAAAAGTTACTGCGTAAAAATAGCTGAGTGCGAGGCGAGCCTATCAACGACCCCGCCCGGCCCGTTCAACGCTTTCACTATGCAAACACTCTTCATCAGTCCAATAAAACATTTTTTGTGTATGAAAACACAGTTTTAATTGAATTTTAGAAAATATATATTGTCTCAAAAATATTCCCCGTCATTTTTGTAGTTTGAAATACCTTATATGAACTTTTCTCATGTGTAGGTGAAGTGCCTGTTGAAGAATCAACAAATCCCAAATTGTTGAAGATTGTCACAGATGAGAAGAAAGCAGCAAAAGGTGGCACTGATTTAATGGTAAGAGCATACAATTCACTATAGTACAGTGAAACCTTTTTATCACTTATAGAGGCTTTTCATTCACCCAGTTTCCCAAATAGGCAGGTTAACATGACAGTTGTCTTATTTATAAAGGTCCCACTATGAGAGGTCGAAATGTGCCATTTTTAACAGACTTCAAAAAAGGACTGGAACTTTCAAAAAAGGTTCAATTCGCTGTATTTTTTTTTTGTTGGTTACCTCAGAACTTTCGACTGGGTGAACCGATTTTGATGATTCTTTATTTATTTGAAAGCTGGTGCTTCCCGTGTGCTCCCACCATTTGGTCCAGTTCTGACAATGGCATCCATGAGAAAACCATATACATAAGTCTTAAATTTGTTTAATTTTTATGTTGTGTTTGTTAGGTCAGAACTCCGTTATATATATATATATATATCAACCGATTTGGAAAATTTGTTTTTTTGTGTGAAAGGATATATTTATAGATTGATCCCATGGAAATTTCATCAAAATTGGTTGAGTAGTTTGGTTTTTACTGTTATCTGAAGTCGGTTATATTTTTTTGTTAAAAAGTTACTCGTTCATATAAAGAGGTGGAAATTTTGTGAATGTATATTACTGACGAGCAAAGCAAGTATGGAAGGGATTAGACTGCAAACAAACGCGTCATAACTTGTCTAAACCTGATAAATTGTCCCACTTACACGGGCTATTGAGCTACAAAATCCAAATTATATAGGTAAACATCAAAAAAAATCTTGCAAAGGTTTGAAAATTCCCAGCAACAGAGGTAGTTCAATGCAAAAGTGTCGGGACCTCATCGTAATTATTAACACGTTTTTGAGTTATTAGCCACAATAAAAACTGAACTTAGACAAAATTCACAGGGTACACCAGTGATCCCACAGTGCTGAAATTTGATATGAGTGTAGCTTTAGTGAGACAAATATTTATAAGCAAAAGTCTGAAATTCAGAATAACTGCAATTGGTACCCCAAAAAAATTAATCACATTACATGAACTCCTTTAAACCTTTAATTTGAATGAAACTGTAGGTCAAGTAAGTTGGTTTTGCATTTCGTGGCACTATTTTGATAGACAAAGATCACAAATATTTTTTTGGAGACTCGCGAGATCTCAGTTCGGGGCGAACCACTAGTTATTGTGCGTCATAATACAAACATTAACATAAACAAAAGAACAAACAATAGATGCACAATCAACATACCACAATCATCAGCCACAGGACGTCCACTGTTGATCATAAGCTTACCCTATAAAAAGCTCTAAGCGCTGCGCCATATTTGAATATAGCTCGAATAAGCGCGATATTCCCCAAGAGGATATTCACTACGCGACGAAAACTTAAGCCCCCCTCCCCCCCCCCCTTGTAACCAAGAGTGGCATTTTGTAACCCCCCTTCCCCCCGAACGGGTCACGTAGTATGGGTACGTTCTCCAATCTGGGTGTGTAGGACAAGCTAAGCCAATACATTGACTTGGCTCATGAGATCACCGCTATGTGGGAAGTGAACGGACTGACATTCTCCGATTCAGTACGCAGACCCGTGAAAATATCCCACAAGGGGGTAGTCAGAGACAAGTCCAAACATTAATGACGACCTCTTTGGTGCAGTGGGTGAATGAGCTGAGAAGCAGAAGGTTGCGTTCCATTCCCACAGCGGAACATATGTTGACATGATCTACAGATATTTGTTCCGGGTCTGGTTGTTTCTCTATATATTGTGTATGTATTTGCAATAAAAGTACATAAGTATTCTATCAGTTATCTGGTTTCCATAGTACCTACATGCTTTGCTTAGTTTGGGACTAGATGGCGCTGTGTGAAATGTCCAGCATTATTATTATTAATTCGTTGACATTCATGCCCACTTTGTGCATTCGAGTCCATCGCCTTTTCGAGTATAAAAATCCATTGGTGCACGCCCGGAATTCGAACCCCCAAGCTCCGAATCGACAGTCGGAGTACATTAGGCCACTACGGCTTATGTACAACTTCTCTAAAGATATAATTTGTTGGTTTTCAGTCACTTTTAGCGATGCCTTCGAGTCGAGAAAAAGCAGTAAAGAGGGTTGGCGAAGAAATAATGGATTTGTTGAGTAAGCCCACTGCTAAGGAGCGGTCACTGGCTGACAAGTTCAAGAGTCAAGGAGGTTAGTATTCATCCTTACTGATAGGTATTATAAATTCTAAAGTTACCCTGTTTCATTGTCTGTTTAACTATCTAAGAGTCGTCGAGAGCGGTCTAAGAGTAGTAGAGTTCGGGGAAGTACTACCACCATTCCTATTTTTGCCGCCAAGCAGCACAGCTGTGTGTCGGTTTGAAGGGTATGGTTGCCGGTGAAATTACATGAGGGGGATTGGGTCAACGAAGACCCAGCGTTTTGACAGGCTGTGTCATCATCATTATCATCACTGCTGCTCTCTTCGGTAGTTCTCGGTACAGGCAAACACACAACACTAACTATGTCTCTACCAGGTTCACTCGCTCTTCTGTCACTTGCATCATGAAGACATGACTTCCAGGCTGGCGGTAGAAGCCATCCTCTATCTATGTTAAAGTTCGGCACACGTCTTATTTCTATCGCCTTTCGGGTCTTGCGAGGAACGAAGAACTTCTATCTCGCTAAGACCCGGACCTTGTCGTAACGTATGTAGTGCGTCGAATCAGGTACATGAGGCTTTACACCTGTATGCCTCAAGTTGAGGGTCGCAGAGCAGTGCATCTTAGGGCACATTTCTGTTACAGGCGATGCTTACCACTTAACATCAGGGTGGGCCATAAGCTTGTTCCATTTACATGTAGTATAAAAAAAACTGTCTCTTAATTGTTAATGGGCTTTGATTTTTTAAAGTGTTAAAATTAATTAGGCATGGGCCTGGCCCTACCACGCGGCCGCCGCCCGTTGGGAACCCATTCCGTATAGGTTTTCGCCGATAGTTCCTCCGGCATACGACAAACGTGTCCAGCCCACTTCAATTTTGCGGATGCCGGTTACTGGCCCCAGTTAGCCAGTGACCGGTATTCCTGGAAAGAGGGAAGGGAGGCCTTTGCCCTGCAATGGGACTCTACTGATAATAATAATAATGTCCGTCCCCAGGTGCGCAAGTGATGGAGTTCTGTCCGCACGGCACGCGCGCGGAGTGCGTGCGCGCGCGCGCCGGCGAGGACGGCGCGCAGTACCCGTGCAAGAAGCTGCACTTCAAGAAGATCATACAGAGTCATACGGACGAGTCGCTGGGAGACTGCTCCTTCCTCAACACGTGCTTCCATATGGATAGTTGCAAGTAAGATACACCAAGCGCCGCCATCTGAACACTAAAATAAATAAAATATATTGCTGGACATTTCACACATAGCTATATAGACCCAAACTAAGCAGAGCTTACCAGATGGGAACCAGATAACTGATACAATACTTATCTACCTTTTTTTTGTTAATACATACTGTTTAGGCCAGAAATGTAGAACTCAGGTTTATTGAAACCAATTTATGAGAATTTAAAAGTAAAAAAGTGTCCATCACGAACAGTAGATTTGAAGAGAACAGAACAGAAGAGAACGTTTGAATGCAACTGACATTAATACCAAAATGACAGCTACGTAAATGTTGCCGTCTTAAACACTAAAATTACTTCTAAATTAAGTTTATTTCTATTTTATGTTTGAATTGAACACATACTTATAATATACTAGCTGACCAATCCGCAGCTTCGCATGCGTAGTTTTTCAATAAAAACATTACCCTCCTTCTGCGCAGTTGGGTAAAAAGTAGCATATGTCACCCGGGGAAAGTGTAGCTTCCCCAACAGTGAAAAAAATTTTTAAATCGGGCAAGTAGTTTCGGACTTCGGAGCCTATTCAATACAAATAAACAAACAAATATTTTTTCTTTATAATATTAGTATAGACTAGCTGACTTGATCGCGGCTTCGCACGCGCTGTTTGTCAATAAAAACATTACCCTCCTTCCGCGCGGTCGGGTAAAAAGTAGCCTATGTCTCAATCTTGGTCATAATCTATTTATATATCGAATCTGAAAATATGAACTTTCAGATCCCCTGAGAAATTTTGGATTGCCCATACAAACTTTCAAACCCTATTTCACCCCCTTCAAGATTATTTGAGACAAAAGTTAGCCAATGTCCTTCTCCAGGATATAATCTATGTCCTTGCCAAATTTTATTACGATCCATTCAGCCGTTTAGTCGTGAAAAGGTAACAAAGTTACTTTCACATTTAAAATATTTAGAATGGATACAAAAAAATTCAGACCCAGAACAAATATCTGTCGATCGTGCAAACATTGTTCCGCGGTGGGAATCGAACCCGCTACCTTTATGCTTCTATGATAACTCCTTCACTGTACAAGCTATCTGTCTATGGAACTCTCTTCCTCCACACATTAGAACTGCCAAATCCCTTCCCATCTTTAAAACAGTTCTATTATGTTGTTTTTAAACAGTCCATCCATAGGTTGCCTGGAAGAGATCGCTTTGAGCGATAAGGCCGCCCATTGTACCACCATGTATTAGTTTTTAAGTTTTCTAGGTTAAGTTATTTTAATTTGGTGTATCAATAAAGAATTATCTATATATCTATCTATCTATTTAGACATTTGTCTGCACTACAAAGCTGATTTCTCAGTTCTCATGTATCGTTACGCTACTCTTGGTTTTATTTCATCCTTCTATTATGCACCTATACGTACCTACTTATAGTATTTTATATAATGTACTTGTTTATTTTAAGTATGAAAATCTATACTCTCTATCTATACTAATATTATAAAGGGGAAAGATTTGTTTGTATTGAATAGGCTCCGAAACTACTGGACCGATTAAAAAAATTATTTCACTGTTGGGAAGCTACGCTATCCCCGGGTGACGTAGGCTACTTTTTACCCAACTGCGCAGGTGGGTAATGTTTTATTGAAAAACTACGCGTGCGAAGCTGCGGATTGGTCAGCTAGTATGAAATATTTATGTACTATGCTAAATTATTATGTACGTAATCCATTGATGAGTACTTATATATCCTACTAGCTGACCAATCCGCAGCTTCGCACGCGTAGTTTTTCAATAAAAACATTACCCTCCTTTTACGCAGTTGGGTAAAAAGTAGCTTATGTCACCCACCTGGAGGTTCTCAATTCGACTGTATTTTTTTTAATTTTTGTTACATCAGAACTTTCGACTGGGTGAACCGATTTTGATGATTCTTTTTTTTTGAAAGCTGTTGCTTCCCGCGTGATTCCATTTCCATTTGGTCCAGTTCTGACAATAGCATCAATGAGAAAACCATATAAGTCTTATATTTGTTTAATTTTTATGGTAAGTTATGTTTGTTAGCTCAGAACTCCGTTATTTAACAACCGATTTGGAATATTTCTTTTTTATTTGATAGGAATATACTTTTTTATATTGATCCCATTGAAATTTCATCAAAATTGATAGAGTAGTTTGGTTTTTACTGTTATCTGAAGTTGGTTATATTTTTGTTAAAAAGTTAGGTACTTGTTTATTAATAGCTACCGTCCTATAAAGTTCTCGTGAAATCCAGTCCATCCAAAGGTTGTCTGGAAGAGATAGCTTTTAGCGATAAGACCGCCACTTGTATTTCTGCGTGTGTAGTTATTTGTTTTTGTATCGTTTTTTCGTTTTAAGTGTGATTTACAAGAAATCGTTTATCTATCTATGTATCCTACCTACTGCGTCTCAGCCGGCTATACGCCCACTGCGCCACGGAGGTCGTCACAGATGGTGACGGACGGTCAAAGACGTACGATTTTGGTCCGGAACCCAAAAACGTACAGGAATATATTTTTTTTATTGGAATCGTCTTTGATAATATATATATATATATATCTTTTGCTGCAGATACGTGCATTACGAAGTTGACAACACAGATCCGAACGCAAAAGCTAAGTTGGCGGAAGCAGGCTCACAAAACGGTAAATATTATTTATATAATTATATTAACCCGCGGCTTCGCACGCTTGAAATTTCCCGTTCCCGTTGGAACTTCGGGATAGAAACTATTTAGAAAACACTTGTCAAAGTGACGCGACACTTTCATGTAAATGATTTCACGTCAATGAACGACGGTTAAATTATATGGATATTGTTCATACAAAAACGCGATTAAAAAATGGGGGGGTTTGGAAAATACTTTAGGGTGAAAAATACTTTACGACCTATTCTCAAATCTATATAATATACAAAAAAAAACATTAAAATCGGTCGAGCCGTTTCGGAGGAGTGCGACCGCAAACACCGTGGCACGAGATTTTTTTATATATTACTAGCTAAACAATGCGCAGCTTCGCACGCGTAGTTTTTAATAAAAACATTACCCTTCTTCTCCGCAGTTGGGTAAAAAGTAGCCTGTGTCACTCGGAGATGTGTAGCTTCCCAACAGTGAAAGAATTTTTTTAAATCGGACCAGTAGTTTCGGAGCCTATTCAATACAAACAAACAAATCTTTTCTCTTTATAATATTACGAAGTTTTTTGTAGATATTGATATGTTCTTTAATATTGTAGAACATACTTTTGTTCTATCATCAATAGTTTCCGCAGCGCATGCGACGAAAGACGTTTTAGGGCACTTTTTTACACCTTGGGTTACGTTACTCAAGTTTTAGTAAGGATCCCTAATATTTTCTAGCAATAAATATAGCCTATGTCACTCAGGGTAAATGTAGCTTTCCAATGGTGAAAGAATTTTTGAAATCGGCGCAGTAGTTTTTGAGTTTATTCATTACAAAAATACAAATCTTTCCTCTTTATAATATTATCATATTATATTAACGAAAAAGAAACGCAAAAGCAGGAAGAGTTTAATAATTTACTGATGTATTTGTAATCGACTGACATCACATTATTTATGGCATTAATTTAAAACACACATCCGGAATTGTTTTCACTGATTTTAGAGGTGGCTAATAATACTGGTAGCTTAAATATTTTTATCCTACATAAATAGGCATTTATTATAACACCACCTCCTCTTACGTTATATAGGTATTTTTTTATCCTACTTAAACGGGTATTTATTGCAACACCGCCTCCTCTCACGTTTTTTCAATCCAGTCCATCCAAAGGTTGCCTGGAAGAGATCGCTTTAAGCTATAAGATCGCCCATTGGACCACGTATTAGTCTTTAAGTTTTCTAGGTTAAGTTATTTTAATTTGGTGTTATTTTTTTTTATTCATTTATCAACAAAATTCACAGCTGTTAAAAATAAAAGTTTACAATGATTATGTGTCTACCCTACAGCTAAAAACGGATTTAAAATTTATAGATCATATAAAGAAAAATATGGTATCAGCCACGGATCTGGGGGGGGGGGGCAAACGACGTAGGCTACTTTTCAGCAAACTGCGCAAAATGAGGTTAATATTATATTGAAAAACTATCCGTGCGAAAAGGGTGACTTCAATAAAAAATTAGTTTAAAAAAAAAATTGTTTCATAAAGCGCTTGGCAAGTCGTACTATCGATTATTCCACTCCCTGCCCGTGGTCCACCTACATAGTTCACCTGGTTGTTCATTTGAATTGGAATGCTACGAGTCTTGCTCTGACTGGTGCGATATATCTGCTGGTGTTCCGCAAGGAGGCGTCCTTTCCCCTCTACTTTTCTAAATTTTTATCAACTCTATTTCTCTTGTTATTTCCTCTCATTGCCATCTTTATGCCGACGACTTACAAATTTATCGACACTTTAAAGCCGAGGACATAATAGAGGGAGTTGACCAGATGAACGCTGATCTTGACCGCATTGACACATGGGCTAAAACCTTTGGTCTATTGGTTAACCCTTTTAAGTCCCAGGTTCTACTTTTAGGAAGTCCATACATGCTGAGTGTTGTCAACCGGTCTACCCTTCCTCAAATCCATTTCGATCAGGTGCCTATAGCTTACTCGAGCAAGGCCAAGAACCTTGGTGTCATTTTTGAAAATCAGCTATCATGGGCCAGCCACATCAATGCAATAAGCAAAAGGGTGCATTTCTCTTTTCAATCCCTCAAACGTTTTCAGAAATTTCTTCCTTTTGAAACAAAAATTACTCTCGCCCAAGCCCTGTTGCTGCCCCTTCTCGACTATTCAGATGTCTGCTTTCTTGATGCCACGGAGGAACTTCTCAATAAACTGGAACGTCTACAGAACTTATGCATCCATTTTATATTCGGACTGCGCAAGTTCGATCACGTATCCATGTTCAGATCCCAACTTAAATGGCTGCCTATTCGTCTTCGTCGGGATCTTCACTTGCTTTCACTCGTATTTAAAGTATTATATTGTCCACTCTCTCCTCCCTACCTCCGTGAACGCTTAGAATTTCTTGTCCCTCGCAGTGTGACATCCTGGTTCTCTAAGTCCCTTCTCCTCAAAACACTTCAACACACTTCAAGCCGCTATGGTGGCTCCTTTACCGTTTATGCGGTGAAAACACGGACTTCACTGGACGCGCAACTCGGCCGTTTTCGCCTTTACCCCTCTTGCAACGAACTCAGTCATTTTGCAATAGTAAATGAAATTGTCTTGTCAGTGTAACTTTAGTTCTCGAGGACAAAACATAGTGAAAAAAATGACGAAGTGAGCCGTATTATTTTGTAAAATCTATAGTGGCCGAGCAGTTAATATTTCTTTTCACCTGTGAGTATAATTTTATCCCATTGAAGCCACTATATTTTCATAAAATCAAATAAATATGTTACGATTACTGCAAATAATACGCCATTTTAAAATAACTCAATTTTTATGGGCAGTGTAACCGAAATTGTGGTACACCAAAATGAGTCGGATTATAATGTCATTTAGTTTTCATTCTTTATTACGTTCATTCTAATCATATGGTGATAGGGCTTGACACTATCGATAAAAAATATCGATATGAATGAATGAACGAACTCACACACTTTCAGATTTTCAACTGATCCATTACTGACGACCTCCGTGGCGCAGTGGGTGAATAGCCGACTGAGACGCAGGAGGTAGCGGGTTCGATTCCCGGCTCGGAACAAATGTTTGCATGATCTACAGATATTTCTTCCGGGTCTGGATGTTTTTCTATATATTATAAATATGTATTTACAAAAAAAATGTATATGTATAAGTATTCTATCAGTTATCTGTTTCACATAATACAAGCTTTGCTTAGTTTGGGGCTAGATAGCGCTGTGTGAAATGTCCAGTAATATTTATTTATTAAGAAAGAGAGAGTGGGTGAAAGCAGTCTGCAGAGAGCAGGCTTGGATTCCAAGAAAACATAGTTATATATGCAGTTTACATTTTGAACCTGAGTGTTACAATAAAAAGTCTAACAAATAAAGGAAACTATGTAAAGATGCTGTTACAAAATTAAATTTGCCAGAATTTGTAAGTAGAGCTTCAAATACCGGACACAGCTCTCCTAATCATCATCATCATTAACATAATGATGGTGATGTTGTTTTACAAGGTGGTTATCCATACTAAATAATAAATTTAAAAGTAACTCTGTGTCTCTGTCTGTCTGTTTGCTACTCTTTTATACATTTGGATATAAAACAAGCATATGGTTCACCCGTTACCACGACCGACATTATCTTTATAGAAGATGTAAGTACCTGTTAAACTAACTAAGCGTCACCATCGCAATGGCGCAACGGATTTACGTTACTAAAATTGTTTATTGGAAATATTTCGAGTATCGGATAAATACGACGACCTTTACGACGATTTTGACGACCTCTGTGGTACAGTGGACGAATAGCCGGCTGAGACGCAGGAAGGATTCGATTCTCGCCGTGAAACAAATATTTGTATGATCTACAGATATTTGTTCCGGGTCTGGATGTTTTTCTATATGCTTATTATAAGTATGTATGTATTTACAAAAAAAAGTATGTAAGTATTCAATCAGTTATCTGGTACCCATAGTATAAGCTCTGCTTAGTTTGGGGCTAGATAGAAATGTCCAGCCATATTTATTCATATATATTTATTTATTTAATATTCTAACTACCGGTATTAAACCCATGGGACCTGAGTTATGGGATAAAAGAAGCCTATGTGTTAATCCACGTTATAATCTAAGTATATACTAAATTTCATCGAAATCGGTTAAGCCGTTACGACGTGATTGAGTAACAAACAAATTAATAAATAAATAAAGATCCATACTTTCGCATTTATAATATTAGTGTAATAAGTTTTGATTTTGTAATTTCTTTTTACCAGACTGCTAAAAAGGAAGGTGTTTTTTTTATTTTTCGTGAATGGCTGACTTCTTCTCCATCTAAATAAAAAATATATGAAATATTAAATGCTTTAGTTATTTTCTTATGATTTTCTACATTGCTGAATGGTTATTGACACGCCATCAACGCACGCAATGCTAACAAACTTCAAACACCTAACCTGCAACTCTTTATTGTTACTTTCACCGTTTTGTATTTTTGGTGACGTCATAATGTAACCGCAAGCAAATTCAAATGAGCCCAAACACTAGTAGTCTAGTACACTAGTATCCACTCAGAATGTACATTATCTAGCATCCGTCTCCATCATGAAACCACCTCCATGGTACCAAATTATTGCATTGTCACCTAAGTTACGTTGTATTAAAAATTTCAGCTTAATTGGTTGGAGGAACTGGTTTAAAATTCAACAAACATTGCAAGTTAAATAAAAGCTTCTTATAATTTGATCACGATTTCAATTTTAAAAAGTAGGTTAGTCATACTCTTTAATTTTTCGTCATTCATTCAATTTTATCGATACTATTTTATCGACTGCACCATGCACTAGTGTTCAATCTACAGTAACTGTTACACAGTGACAACGCTATATGTGGAAGTACAACAGCAATAGATCACTCCCCCGAGCCCCGCAAAAAACGGTCGACGGTGATTTCATTAGTTTTAAGCACGTTACGCGTCCATTGAAGTCCGTGGGTGAAAATTTGGAATGCCCTGCCCCATGAAGTTCGCGCTAGTCCGTCGTTTAATATTTTCAAACGGAAAGTTAAAGAGCACTGTTTTTCTCTGTAATTTTATTTTATTGTAGGTATATATTTATTTTTGTATATATTAGTCTATTTATTTTATTCATTCATTTTATTACTTTCTTTTGGTATATTTCGTTTTATTTGTTTAAGATACATATATGTACATATTTATGATTCTTGTACACGCACCTACCTTTTAAGCTCGCCTTTGTACATGTCCTCCCCCCCCCCCCCCCTCAAGTCTTCATCAAGTTTTTGCCCCGGTTAGGAAAAATTCTAGATCCGGGGCTGTATGGTATGAGGCTTCTGTGTTAGTATAGTATTATCTTATCTGTGCTAGTAGTGAAAGAATTTACAGAATCAGATTAGTTCCGGGGATTACCTCCTACATCCAAACAAACTCGCAAACCTTAGCTCTTGTATTATTAATGTAAATAAAGAACGCACAGGGAGAACAATCGAAAAATAAATTATTCAAAATGTTTAATGAACAGTGTTTGGTTCGGATCAACATTGCTCTTCGGGTCAGTTTTTGTGTACCGTGTGTTTATCGACTGGGAGTTTTTCTGTGTTTTACAAATAAGCTAAAACCGTAAGTACCATAACATATTTTCTAATTTCTCAGTTGGATCGCGTAAAGGTCGGTTTACATGCAGTACGGTTTTCGTACCGGAATGTGAATTGTTTGGATTTTTGAGATGATCACTGGAACTGATTTGCTGTAGGTTTTTAATTAAATATTTGATTTTATTACTCTATTTGAATTAGTTTAATATTTGGTTTTTATTATTATTATTATAATTTTTGCTTTGTTTCAGCTGGAACAAATTTAACTGAGGATATGGATCGAGGTACTGGAGCGGATAGCGCCAGTGGATCTCGTAAAGGTATGTATTCGTCATCATCAGTAAAGGTCTACTGCTGGACATAGGTGGTAACGTGCCATGACGTTACACTGAGTTGATATTGATGACATTTGACGGACTTTCTTTTTAACACCTTTTATATCCGTCAATTTTGTAAAAGCTTTTCATATATTACAAGCTTTTATTTAACTTGCAATGTATGTATGTTTGTCCGGCTGGAATCTTGCAACTGAATTTTAAATCAGTTATCTTTAACCGATTGAGCTGAAATTTGGTATACACGCTTATTTTGGATGACAATGCATGCTTAGCTATGTGACGTCATTCTAATTCGAATATGGCGGATCATCCAAGATGGCGGACTAGTTATTTTGTCTGCACTACCATAGTATTAGATTAAATTAAAGGGCATGTGAGGAGAACACAAAAATTAATACGTCACATTACAATACAAAATATGGGGGACCATCCAAGATGTATACTATAAATCCAATATGGCGGGACTTCCAAGATGGCGGAAGATGTTTTCTGATTTTCTGAAGTCATTAACAGCTGAATTTTAACAAAAGTATGCCTTGGTCAACTTCATACTTTGACTTGTGTAATTTGGCGAGATAGGCGTCAACAGCATTGGTTTGCAATCCATCTAGGAGGAAGGATATTGCTATAAAGCCCAATATGGAAGCGGCCAAAACGCCTATACTTTGTGCTTACAAATTAAATTTTTGGTTGGTTTGCTTTGTTCGTGCGTTTGGGCTTATTTGAATCTGCTTGCGGTTCTGATTATGAACTTTATAAAAGCTTGTTTTGCTTTGTGTATTTGTTTCTATTTTGTTTGTATTTAATTTTCTTTTATTGTGTCCAATAAAGTGTTCTTGCTTCTATCGTTGCAGGACTTCGCGATGATGGAAGCGCCGTCGATGAAGACACGGTCCCTTCCGACGAAGACTCGTATGGTCGCTGACGATGATAAAACCAGCATCCGCCGTTTGGATTTCTTCACTTGCAATGATTTCTATTTTGACTGGCATGCAGATTCCACCGAGTTCAAAGGAGTACGGGAGACATTCAATGGGACGCCAGGCCCGACATTTACTGTATCGGACGTGCAATCCCCGTTGGAGGTTTTCCAAAAATTCTTCACTGAAGACCTTATCTCGCTAATAGTTGCGGAAACTAACCGGTACGCTGAATCACTAATGGCCTCCAAAGAGCTCAAAGCGAGTGCGCGTCTTTGTGAATGGCAGCCTGTTAGTACAGAAGAACTATGGATATTCCTAGGCATCCTAATGTGGCAAGGGCTTCATCCTCTTCCAGTAGAGCAAGAATCAATATTCTTCTCACCTCACTTCTTCCGCACATCAATAGATCCCACCTAGAATCACTCATGTCATATCATAGATTAGTCTTGATAAAAAGATCCCTGCCTTAAGGGGACACTGGAGGGACAATCGCCCATACAACACGTACTACCAAGATCATTTCTAATTGGAGCATATTTCTACCTTAATAAGGTATTATTTTAATTTGAATAGTATTTATCTAGGTTCCCAACCATATATTAGATCAAAATACTAGCCTAAAATGAAATAGAAGCATATCGCATTCTGCATTTTTTTACGTCATAAAAGACCTGTTTTCAACCTATTTGTTTCGTATTAAAAACAACAACATCTTACCTATCCTAGTCATGGGAACATAGATTATATCGTCTAGTTACAGAGTAACAACACAATGAGAAAATTACAACAAGTTTTCTGTCATCATTTTTGGTATTACGGAACACGGTCAAAATCTAATCAAATTTAGAATCATTCTATTGCTATCACTGTCGCTCTGCGTGGCCAAATTTCGTCACTAAACAGGGATAGCGACATTCAGGCTAAAGTTTTTGACGCGGCCGAATTGAAGTTGCGCTCGGGGTTCGCCGGCGCGTTAAGAGCAGGAACGGCTGTACAAAATTCAACCTGTGGTAGACCACCTCAACAAAAAGTTTAATGAACTATATCATCCACAGCGAGAAATAGCTCTTGACCGGTCTCTTCTGCACTGGAAGGGAAGACTAAAGTCCGCTCAAATAAATTTTGCTATAAAAAAAAAGTTGGACTGATGAAAACCTTCGAATTATGCGAGGTGAAAACCGGATACTTGTATAACTTTGCGATCGAGACGGGGAAGGGGGATCGCAGCGACACGGGAGCACCCCAAACCGAGGAACAAGCGGTGGTGGTAACAGCAGAGACAGTGCTCAACTTTGGTTCGTCTGCTGTTTCACAAAGTTCACACCCTAGTAATGGACGATTATTGTAATTGGCTTAATTTTAACTAGCTGCTCACGACGCGGGGAATCCTAGTGTGAGGGCTAGTGTTTGCCCAATCAATACTTACCATTGAAATTATTTTACCTCTATTTTTTTTTCCTTTTTTTATTCATGTTAGCCAAGCAATGTTCTTGGGCGGAACACTTGGCTAGACGTGGAGATGACAGTGACTAAATGGTGGCCGAGGAGCGGGTATAGAAGGGTAGGACGACCAGCAGCGAGATGGGTGGACGACATCGTAAAGGTCGCGGGCCGTCAGTGGGTGAGACTAGCGCAGGATCGTGGCGGATGCCATAAACTTGGGGAGGCCTATACCCAACAGTGGGTGAATTAATTGTCCATTACTATCGCGCGTCCATGAGCGAAACGGTACTGACACAATGGGGCCCCTAAGGAACCGGGAGTTTGTGCCGGACATTTTCAAGAACCTCTCCAAAACATAGTTGGTGAGCTCCATATCGGTCGCACACGAGATCTGTCGGTGGTGGTATGGAGGGACGTCGATAACCTAGTTTCCTGTATTTCATCATATCACAAGCGTCTGTCTGTGTCCCGCGGAAAAGATAAATACGGGCAGTATAATCCTCAAGTTGTTTGGGACTAGTCTTTCCATGGGAGGGGTTGCTAAGAAAAATCCGCTTTTAACAGCCTATCCCGTGGAAAGATATCAAAAAACGAGTGTGCTTTATTAGACCACACGACTGAAGTAAAACTTCTTTTTCAAAAATTGTTCAAGACCGAAATGAAATTACGAAAAATAATCAAACGAACTACCTACTGGCTATTCCTTTTCAAAAATTGTTCAAGAACGAAATGAAATTACTAAAAATAATCAAACGAACTACCTACTGGCTATTCTTTTTCAAAAATTGTTCAAGAACGAAATGAAATTACGAAAAATAATCAAACGAACTACCTACTGGCTATTCTTTTTCAAAAATTGTTCAAGAACGAAATGAAATTACGAAAAATAATCAAACGAACTACCTACTGGCTATTCTTTTTCAAAAATTGTTCAAGAACGAAATGAAATTACTAAAACTAATCAAACAAACTACCTACTGGCTATTCTTTTTCAAAAATTGTTCAAGAACGAAATGAAATTACGAAAAATAATCAAACGAACTACCTACTGGCTATTCTTTTTCAACAAATTGTTCAAGAACGAAATGAAATTACGAAAAATTATCAAACGGACTACCTACTGGCTATTCTTTTTCAAAAATTGTTCAAGAACAAAATGAAATTACAAAAAATGATCAAACGAACTACCTACTGGCTAAGATATATACCTAGTCAGGTCATAAATTCTGTCACATGTTTAATATAAAATAATTGAAACAAGTTTATTCATTATGTAACCATTTATATACCAAAATGAACTTAACAAAACATAGATTCTTATGAAACTAAAGTTTATTCAAAATGACCTCCGTGATTTTGAATACAGATCTTCAATCTGCGCGGCCAGTCGTCTATCGCAGCACGAACGAGGTCCATGTCAATATCGGCGGCTGCCTTAATCAAGGATGTCTTGAGTGACTCCAAATTGGGATGAGGCTTTGAGCACGCCTTTTCCTCCAAGTGTTGCCATATCTTGTAATCTAACGGATTCAAATCTGGACTGGAGGAGGGCCAGTCTTCGTGCCGGATGAAGTCGATTTCACGCGCCGCCAGCCAGTCTTGTGTGATCTTCGCTCTATGAGCTGGCGCCGAATCTTGTTGGAATACCCAGTGCCTGTTATTGAACATGGTATGAGAAACAGGTTCCACAAGGTTCGTCAGGACTGTATTTTGATACACAACTTCATTCGTTTTTACACCTTTCTCACAAAAATGTTAGCCTCCTAAATGTTAACCTCTGTTAAGCCCCAATAAAAAACTCCCAACCATACCGTGAGTGAGGATGAAAAATGACCTCGTTGGACACGCGGAATACGGTTGCTCGCTTCTTCACTACTGTGTGCGTACACCTTATCATTTTGTTTGTTGTAGCTCTCTTCTACGGTAAAATTTTTTCATCCGAAAAAAGAATTTCCCGATATTTTTTTCCCGCGTACCGCTTTAACAAAGCGCGGCATCTCTTCAGTCTCAGGTCCATTAGACGAGCATTCAAACGATGTCCTGTTTTTCTTCGATATGCCCGAAGCCCCAAGTCTTCATTTAACACCCTTTTCACCGTGGTTCTTCTTAACCCCATCTGAAGGGCCAACAGTTTCTGCTTACGTTTGGGATTTCTTTGAATTCGCGCCTTCACAGCTTTTATCACTGCTGGAGTCCTAACAGACCGAGGGCGACCACTTCTTGACCTGTCATCTACACTAGAGTCTTCATTGTACCGTTTGATGGTGCGATAAACGAATCTTTTGGTTATATTCAAATTTTTCAGAATGTCAAAAATTTGAATTGGCGCGTAACCGCAACGATGCAACGCAATAACTGCAACACGGTCTTCTTTAAGCGTCCACTCCATATTTAAAAATGAGTAAAATTCTAAAAAGTATACAGTTTTATTTTCATGAACAATTCGAAATTCGAATTCTATAAACTTTTTTGTGGCCAGCATTCTAAAAGAAAAGTTTTTACTTTGTGACAATACTTATGACCTGACTAGGTATAATATACTTAAAAGAAGATCTCAACAACTTTGTTAAGGTTCTATATTTTACAGAAATAAAATTATTTTGATTTTTTTTTTATTTTTGATGCGGACAAAATAAAGCTGCAGTTTTCCCGCTATCAATATTCATTACACCAGATAATAACAAAATTGTGGATTTGGAAACCAAGACGACGTTATTTTACGACTAAAAACATAACCCATCTTCTATGATTATAGAAATGTAAAGTTGTTTCGAGGACTACCAAATTTCAAATCCCCGCATCCTTTAGTTTTTGAGAAAAGTGCTTGTGACAGACAGACATACGCAAGAGTGTTCTTTATAAGGGTTTCCAGTCCTTGAGGTATAAAACGCTAAGCAGCGCCTGTTCTGTATTTTGTAAACTACTTTTGATACTCATTTCTCCAAAAGTTAGTACACTGAATCATAGTGTAGGTACATTTTAGTGTTTGTTTTTCAAAAAATAATAAATGTTTTGATTATATTTATCTTTTTTTATTTTAATTACCAGCTTTCGCCTGCGGCTTCGCGCGCGTGGTCTGTCAATATAAAGTAGCCTATGATTTAATCCAGAACATATTTACCTATATATCAAATTTTATCGAAATCGGTTCAGCCGTTACGACGTGTTTAAGTAGCAAACATCCAAACATTCGCATTTATAATATTACTAGCTTCCGCCAGCGGATTCGCACGCGTTGTTTGTCAACAAAAACTAGCCTATGTGTTAGTCCAGGTTTTAATCTACGTAGGGGAGAGGTGGTATACTTGATCCCCGAGGATACATGATCCCCCATTTAAAACTAGCGCCAAAAAGTGTTTAAAGGTGTTCTGTTGGCTGCATTGGGACGCCGCCATGATGGCTAGTACAAATAGTAAACATTAAACAGAAACAACAGCTCGTTGCCAAAATAATTGGAAATTTATGTTTTTACCGGATCTTATTTGTTTTGTTTAGTGTACGACAATTCGAAAAACTTCAGGTACGTGTACTTTACAATTTTTTGTTTGCATTTAGGAAATATTGTGTGTATTTAGCTGTGTAAATTCAATTATTTCCGAGTCAAATGTTTTCATCTTGTTGCTGTTTTTTTTTTCATTTAAATAAAGTTACTGCTTCGGGATAGTTGATCCCTTTTGCTAGGGGGATGCTTGATCCCGGAATCAAGTATCCCACCTATAGTTCTTTTGTTTGGGTCAAGAAGTAAATCTCATAACTTCCATTCTTTTAGATGCCGCGGAAGTACGTATCGAAGCAAGGAGCCATGAAGAGGGTACCTTACGACCCGGAGGCCTTGAAAAATGCGGTCCAAGCAGTTAAAGATGGAGCTGCTTACAAAACCGTCGCAAGAGAATTTAAAATTAATGTCATGACACTTAAAAGGCTATGCCGTCGAGACTCTTATGTTCAACCTGGTTTTACCAATAGACAAATTTTGTCCAAACGTCACGAGGATGAGCTAGGAGCGTATCTTGTTCATATGTCTAAAATGTATTATGGACTTACCGTTGTACAATTGCGTAAGGTAGCTTACCAATTCGCCAAAGCAAATAAGATGAAATACCCCTCTTCATGGGATCACTCGCAACAGGCGGGTCGCGATTGGTATCGTGGATTTTTGGAGAGACAGCAAACTCTATCCTTAAGAACTCCAGAGCCTACCAGCTTGGCGCGAGCGACAGCGTTTAATAAGCACACCGTGGCGGATTTTTTTGGAAATTTAACTGCAGTTTTTAATAAGCACGAATTTACTGCCGAAAGGGTGTGGAATATTGACGAAACAGGGGTAACAACTGTCCATAAACCCAGCAAAATTATTGCAGTTAAGGGTTCCAAACAAGTAGGAAAAATGACGTCGGCTGAACGAGGTGAGCTGGTTACCGTTTGTGCCTGTATCAACGCTGCCGGGGGCCACATCCCGCCATACATGATATTCCCCCGAAAAAACTGGCAGGATAGGTTCCTCAATCATGCCCCTCCTAGCAGCGATGCAACTACTCATCCTAGTGGATGGATGACGAGCGACAGTTTTATAAAATTCCTCAAGCATTTTGTTCGTCATGTTCAACCCAACGCTGATAGGAAACACATCATCATGGACAATCACGAGAGTCATTGTTCTGTCGACGCCCTCAATTACGCAAAAGACAACGGAATCGTTCTTCTAACAATTCCACCACACACATCCCACAAGCTGCAGCCATTAGACAGGACTGTTTTTGGCCCCTTAAAAACTTTTTATTCTCAGGCAGCATCAAATTTTATGCTGAGACACCCCGGGAGAACAATCACAATATACGACGTTTCGGAACTGTTAGGGGAAGCTTTCCCAAGGGCTATGGTGCCTACCAATATAATTAGTGGCTTCAGGGCGGCTGGAATATGGCCCATAAATGCCGACATTTTCACGGAGAGTGAGTTCATGACCAGTTTAGTTACGGACCGCCCTCCCCCTTCTCAACTTGAAGAACCAGCACAGAGAAGTGTGGCAGCGTTGGACTGTGCTCCCCCTTCCCCGCTTGAGGATCCCATACAGAGCAGTGTGACAGCGTCGGACTGCCCTCTCCCTTCTCCACTTGAGGAGCCCGTACAAAGCAGCAGTGTGAGTGAACGCGCTTCCCCATCCTTACTTGGAGGATCAGAGCCGATGCACTTTTCACCACAGGACATCATGCCCTACCCCAAGGCAGGTCCACGCTCGCAGTCGTCGCGCGGGAGAAAGCGAGGACGTACTCGCATCCTAACCGATACTCCGGAAAAAGCAGCCATCGAAGAACAATCAAATAAAAAGTTGGCGAAGATAGCGGAGATAGAAATGAGAAGGAAGATTAAAGAAAATAGGCCTACCAAGAAAACAGTGAGACAAATCTTTTCACAAAAAAAATTGACGATGACACCTCATCTGATTCTGATGAATGTCCTCCACTTCCATCATCATCGGGGAGGGAAGAAGAGTTAAGCAGTGATGGCGAGGGTCATAGAGCTTTTGAGCCCATCAGAAAAGAAGTAGGGGAATTTGTAGTTGCAATTTACAATGGTTTGTCATATCCAGGAAAAATTACAAAAATATATGAAAACGGGGCTACAATAAAAGCAATGGAAAAAAGTGGAAGGCTTTGGAAGTGGCCAGCAAGGGAAGACGAAATATTTTATGTGTGGGGTGACATTTTGGGACACTTGCCGAAGCCGACGAAATTTTCAAAAACACGTGACATTTATTCCGTGCCACTTCTCGAATAATTTTCCCATTTATTTTTTGTCTGTGTTTTCAATTTTTTTATGTTGTTTTCATTTTGTACCTACTCATCTTTCGAATCGTTAATTACAACTTATTAATAGTAGGCCTAAGTTTATTTAATTTCCATATTTAGGTAGGCCTATGGCGGAAACTTTGACGGGTGGGATGATTGATCCTCCGGGACCATACAACCCACTCACCGGGATCAAGTATCCCCATAGGGAGGGTTACTTGATCCTTGTGTCGGACTTTAAAAAAACCCTTTTTGTCGTTTTTTTTTTATAAATAAGAATGTCTGTATTGGTGCTAAATCAGTAGTATTGAACGGAAATACATGTGTGATTTAAAAGAAAGTCAGATTTATGAAAATGGTTCAAATTACTAAAAGAAAACCAAAACAGGGATCAAGTATACCACCTCTCCCCTACATACCAAATTTCATCAAAATCGGTTCAGTCGTTACGATGTGATTGAGTAACAAAGAAATATCCATACTTTCGCATCACTCTAATATTATAAATGTGAAAGTTTGGATGTTTGTTTCTTTATTTGTTTGTTACTCAATCACTTTCAATGAATTTTGGTATATACGTAGATTATAACCTGGATTAAAAGTGTCAACCCTGACTGTAAAATTTTCGGCCAAATCATTATTTCATAAAATCTCAAATTCCAAGCGAGATTTTGGTTTTTTTACCACATATTGCTCATAGTTTGGGGATATGTGTTATGAAAAAAATATGAATTATAAAATTGGTATAATCCTAGCTAATATTTTTCATTTAGATATTCATTTATGGTATAGTAACATTTATTTAACCTTTTGATTGTATTGTGTGAATTTGTGTGTGCTATGGTAGCAAATAAATGTCTGTCTATGTCTATAATAGATGTATCTAGTGTGCACTAGAAAAGTCTAGATCTGTGTTCACAGGATCATCATTAGTAGCAAAACCAGACGGCGTGTTAACGTTAACGCCTCCGCAGTGGTTGCAGTGCGATCTCAGATACCTCGATATGACGTTTCTAGGTAAGTTGTAGATCTACTCTCGATGATCCTTGTAGATTTTGTTGGAACTTGTCCCAAGCATTTTAGCGTGGAATGTAGAAACATCTACTCTACGCTAAAATATGGAAAATAATACGGTGGCTTACATTTAAGTTACCTAATAGAGCATAATGACTTAAGTATCGACCTATATTGCTATAATTTGACGTATTTGTATGAATTGACAACTCCTTAAATCATAATTTAGCCACTAAATACGTTTAGGCATCGTTGCGCAAGCCACCCCTAAGTATATAAATAGAATATATTTATTTCAGACATATTTTGTCCATATTTTGTTAGTAATTATTCCATAAAACTAAGTTAGGGGCACATAAAGAACACACAAACGAACACAGAAAAGAATAAGACTGACAAAAGCAATCATAGGACTGCATCACACACAATACAAGCCCATGAATCTCAACAGAACTGCGGACTCGGGGTCTCTCTCCAAATTATTTAGTGCTGTGCTATTAGTAGTCAAGTAACAAAAAAAACGGCAAAATAATCATGTCTGTTGTATGGGAGCCCCACTAAAATATTTATTTTATTTTGTTGTTAGTATTTGTTGTCATAGCGGCAACAGAAATACATCATCTGTGAAAATTCAACTGTCTAACTATTACGGTTCATGAGATGCCTGGTGACAGACAGACAGACAGACGGTGTGTATTTATACGATGTGTGTAATATACTTAAAAAAAGATCCCAACAAACTTGTTAAAGATCTATATTTTACAGAAATAAAAGCATTTTGATTTTTGTAATGGCAACACCTTGTATTTGTAGGTAAGTTCGCAGTGATAATGGCGGATCCACCGTGGGATATCCATATGGAGCTACCGTACGGCACCATGTCTGACGACGAGATGAGGTGTCTTGGGGTACCGCAGTTACAAGACAGTGGACTAATATTCCTTTGGGTTACTGGACGGTGAGCTACTTTCATTAGATTAGAATTTTTTTTATTGCACTAATAAATATAAATACATACGCGAACTTAATGCTAATTAGCATTTCTTAGTGTGATATATAAATAAAGTGAAGCCTGTGTTTTAGTCCAGGTCATAATCTATTTACCAAATTGCATCGAAATCTGTCTAGCCGCTAGTCGTGAAAACGTTACTTTCAAATTTATAATATAGTATGGATTACAGATTTCTTTTTTAGGGTAATATTTTAGGCAAGCATGCTCCATCTTCGAGAACACCATCACTTACCATCAGGTAGTCAGCGCTTGACTATCATAAAAAAAAATGAAAAAAAATGGCAATCAATCAACCAAGCTTTTGTTACGATTTCAGAGCTATGGAACTAGGTCGCGAGTGCCTCAAGCTGTGGGGCTACGACCGAGTGGACGAGCTCATCTGGGTGAAGACAAATCAGCTGCAGAGGATCATACGCACGGGCAGGACGGGCCACTGGCTTAACCACGGGAAGGAACATTGCCTGGTATGAACATACATCCATAGGCAACGTACCCATACTACGTGATCCATTCAAGGGGTGGGGGGTCTTCATAATACCACGCTTTGTCACTGGGGTGGGGGAGGGGGCTTAGGTATTCGTCACGTAAAGAATATCCTCTAGCTAGGCGAATATCGCGCTTTTTTGAGCTATATTCAAATATGGCGCAGCGCTTAGGGCTTTTTAAACTTGTAATTATATACTTATTAAATACTTCAAAAAACATTTATATTTGCAAGCTTTTATATAAGTGCTCTATGCGTAAGTATACAAAATTTCGTGTCTGTGCTGTTGATCGCTGAGGAGTTCCTCCTTCGAAAGTCAACCCAGAGTGCAGCTGCCATGTTATGGTGGAAGTTAGAAAGGGCTATCATAATTAAATGCGTATACAAAATTTCGTGTCTGTGCTGTTGTTGAGGAGTTTCTTCGTCTGGAAACAATCCAGGGTGTAATCGGGTCATGCTTACCATAAAAATGCATTATCATCGGAACTGAATCGACTTGTCAAATTTCAACTCCGTAGTGTAAGAGGAAGTGGTACTAATTCGGCTCGCAAGATTTTACCTAAACATACACTAACAAAGATTGCAACATAATAAAAATGGCGCTGAACTCATAATAGCCGGTCCTTAATGGGTCACCCTTTGGCGAGCTTTGTCGCGGATGCCTTCGGAAGGAAGAAACTGGAGCACGTGATACTTCGCTGCCACAAACGACGCTCAGACTGAGAACTGGTCTGCAGCGGTCATCGAATCCTCATCTTGCACCCATACCGCTACTACATCAACACCCACGGGGACCCTGGAACGCTGCTGCCACCAACCCAAAGTCCTACTCCGTTACTTCAAGGAGTTAGGAGGGTTAGATTAGAAGGGGGGTAAAGGTCATAGCAGACATATCAACTGGGAAAGGGATCGGCACCGTATCGCCTTTCGTCTCGTCGTCAACCTAACGTAAGCAAGTAATCGAAGCGGATGAGCAGCTCCTTGTCTACGGCTCGCAGCCCGCTGGTTGACGGCTAGCCGGCACCAGTTTCACCGCTTGGGTACGGAGAGCCGTAAGCGCACCGCACCGCGGTTGTGAGCTTGTCCCGAGCCGTGGCGATCACGTTACGATTCCGATTAGTGTGCGTTGCAGTAAGGAGTTTCATACAAAGAATACTGAACGGCTCGAGCTGATACGGTGGTGATCCCTTTCCGAGTTGATATGTGTGCTATGGCCTTAATGCACAATACACTCCAATGCAGGACGTCAGTGCAGATCTCTTATTCCCCCCACTCTAGAATTAGAATCCCTTTAAAATGGGATACCGGGATCCATTGCGTTTTCAAAATTCTCTCAGGGTGTCTGGTATGCGACAACGCATATAAGCATTGTAATTCAGCAGGGTTTTGCAGCCACTGTCTTGAGGATATTTCCGCCTGGTTCTCGAGCAGTTCAGCTATCTATAGATAGTTTCCAACGGTATTTAGATGGTTCAAGTATTTCTTATGTCTTTTTAGGATTCCGGATCAGAATGATGACTTGTTTACTATTATTTACAGGTGGGCATGAAAGGTAACCCCGAGAACCTGAATCGAGGGTTGGACTGTGACGTCATAGTTGCTGAAGTGCGCGCCACCTCGCACAAACCTGACGAGATATACGGAATTATTGGTAACTATCATATTAATTAATGGTTTATACAACATCATCATTATCATTCTCAGCCTGTGTCGACCGTTCTTATCGATCCTGTGCCCATCTGAACCACTTACGACCCACCGGTCTTATGGATGTCGTCGACCCATCTCGCTGGTGGACGTCCCCTATTTCGATACCCAGTTCTCGGCCTCTACTCTGTTAGTGCCTTAGTCCACCTGTCTTCACTACTTCTGGCCAAGTGTCCGTCCTTATCTTCACATAGTATAAAATGAAGTCGCTTCCGCTGTCTGTTCGCTTAGATCTTTAAAACTACTCTACGAATTTTAATGCAGTTTTCAGCAATAGATAGAGTAATTCAAGAGGAAGGTTTATGTGTATAATACATACCTATTATAGTACAGAAAAGCCGAATAATATTTTTTTGTGCGCTTAAATCGCAAACGCTACGAGATAGATCAAATTAATGTACTACGCAATTGTAATATCTCCTGACTGCGCAGGACTCTCCGCGGGCGGGTCAGCTAGTACATCATAAAATACAATAATTCACATTAAAATCCTTTCATTATTGGTGCAATTGTACTCTAAAACAGGCTAAAAGCTGTGGCTGTTTTTGTTTTGTTCCTGACATCTTTCTTTAGAATGTTCAAACGTAGAAATCTGTTATTAGCCTTACGTTTAGTTCTAAGCTACTTGTTCATACAAATTGTATCACCATTGGTGTTTCTAAATATTTTTTTAACCTATACTTTCCCACTGCTGGGCAAAGGTCTCCCTCATGTTCCTCCATATCTCACGACCACTTGTCACGTCCCTACAGCCATCTTGGAATGCATCGAGGTCGTCCTCGGCCTGCCCCGGCTTTGACGCCTATCTGCTGGCACCCATTGTGTGACGACTGTTGCCCATTTGTCTGTAACCATACGACTGACGTGACCCGCCCAGTCCCACTTCATCTTCTGGTCCATGAAGGGAGACCTTCCATTGTCACTTAAGCGTAAATTCATCGACATGTATTATTCTGCCCGCCCTTACTTATGGTGCCCAATCTTGGTCTCTAACAGAATCTCAAAAGTCGAAACTCAAGGTTTGCCAAAGAGCCATGGAACGCAACGTGTTAGGGATTGGTAAAGAGAATCGACAGGAAACCACACTGCGCGCAAAGACCGGCATCTCAGATGTTGGTGACAAGACAAGCTCTAAATAAATAAATTAAAAAAACTAACAATACAATAAAATGATGACCTACAGATATTTGTTCCAGGTCTGGTTGTTTCTCTATGTATTACATAAGTATTCTATCAGTTATCTGGTCCCCATACTACAAGCGTTGCTTAGTTTGGGGCTGGATAGCGCTGTACGAAATGTCCAGCAATATTTATTTTATATAAATTTTCAAATAATTGCAGAAAGGCTGAGTCCAGGAACAAGAAAAATAGAACTCTTCGGAAGGCCACACAATGTTCAACCTAATTGGTAAGATTTACATACTTAGAAAACTTTTGTTATTTATTTCAATTCATTAGATATTATAAATACGGAATTTATCACGTACCGCGATGAAGGTTGCCGGATTGAACCGAAACATTATCGGTCAAAATACCGATCAAACGGTACGTGATAAATCCCGTATATATAATAAAATGACGAAAGGTAAGGTAAGGGCCCGCTTCCACGAAAGCGGAAAGGAGATAAGTGAAATCAATCAATAGTGATGACTCGATTTTGATGTGATTACACTCCTCTCTGCTTGAAACCATTTTATTCATTGTAATGCTAAGTTCATATGACCGCGCGGAACTACTAACCGCGCGGTACAAGATCAAACTAAATAGTGTTCATCGACTACATCAGAACTTTTTAAATTTTCGCAAACTAAACTCATGTTTTTAAAACAAAATGGGTCTTTTCGCGCACAGATTTATATCAAAATCATAATTTTTACTAACCTCGACGTTTCGGCCAAGTTACATCGGCCGTGGTCACGAGAGACTGAAAGCGGGCGGGTGTCATTGCCGGAAAGCGCGAATATTATCACCAACTACCCTTTTATCGGTTTTCTGAATCGCGCGTATCACTGTGTCGGCATACAATACTAACAGTATCTAAAGTTACGCGTGGATCTAAATTCTGGCTCTGGATTCCACGATGCAGATAATCTAAAGCCGTCCTCGCGATTAAAATTGCGATATTTCTTTATCTCGACGGCTTCTCGAACGATTATTGGGTAATACTTAGGTCACACTAAAAGTTTTGCGTAACTTAGGAAAACAACATGTTATAACCAAAATATTTTGTTTATTGCTTTTCAAAATACTCTCCTTTACATTTTAAACATTTTTTCATGCGATCGAACCATTTTTTAAAACCCTAAGACCACAGATCTGAAGGCATGTTTTCTACGTGCTGATTGAACGCTATCACTGCCTCTTCGGAGTTGCTAAAAGTGAAACCTCTCATCAAATCTTTGATTTTGGGGAAAATACAGAAATCACAGGCTAGGTCGGGGCTATGTGCAGGATGGGTGACGAGTTGTACTTTTTCGAAAGCTAAAAATGACTTTGTTTTGTTGGCCGTGGGTGGAAGAAGCGTTGTCATGATTGTAGGAGAACGTGGCTTTTTGGTCGTCTTTCGCGAACTTTTTCTAACACCCTGGGTAAACAAATGGTAGAATACCACTAGGCATTAACACTCTTTTGATCTTCAAGTGGAATTGTGCAGATGGGACCCGTAGCTGAGAAAAAAAATGCGATCATTTTTTACCAACGTTTCTCGCCTGCCTCACTTTTGTTGGCCTGTTCTCATTTTCAAACACCCATTCACAAGATTACTGTTTTTTTTCGGGTTCATAACAAAGTTTCGTCTCCTGTGACAATGTCATAAACAGCATTAGAATGTCCGTGGTCGTACTTCAGTAGCATCTGTGAGCACCATTCCACGCGAGCCCGCTTCTGCTCCGCTGTCAGTTCATGAGGGATCCAACGACAACAAAGTTTCCGAACTTTCAATTCTTCGTGTAAAATTTTCTGAATTTGGCTCATACCAATCCCCAATAGTCCTCAAATTGTCTCATAGGTAATCCGCGGGTTTTCTTCAATTAGCCGCTTAACAGTAGCCACATTATTTTCGTTGACGGCAGTTGAAGGCCGTGGCCGCCCTTCACAAAATTCGTCATGTAAAGAAACCCGACCTCTTTCAAATTCAGCAATCCATCGCCTTACGGTGCTCAAACAAGGTGCTTCTCTCCCAAAAGCATTTTGTAGACGAGCGGCACAGTCTTGCGGAGAGAGAGAACTTTTAAAATCATAAAAAATGATTAATGATTAATACAAATAAAAAAAAAGTTTATTGAAACCAAATTACATAAACATACTTATTCTAGTGATAGGTACCTGTTTCCTGCATTAGTTTTCACTGTGTTGCAGGGTGCAGTGCCTTCTCTAAAAACTTCAATCTAATTTAGTACAATAGAGATAAATAGAGAGAATAAAACTGCATAACAAAGATCACTTAAATAAAAAAATAACAAAGGGTTAAAATAAAAAGGCCGTGCTTGTAAATATTTACCTTAGTTTGGTCAGTTTGGTAAATTGATCCGGTATAGCTTTGATATGATTCATATTTAATTTATATTTATTAATCATCGCTCTAAAATCTTTTCGACTTAATTCCATTTCGTTGCGGTTGTAGAACTTTGATGTGTGATAAAAAACAATTGACAGATGATTTCCCACCAATTTTTTTTTTAGTAAGAAGGTTGCAACGTTTCAAAAAATATAACATTCGAAATTCAAATAGTTCCGATTAGCTAGAAGTGCAAAACTTCGTGTGCCCCATGTATTGGCGTTCGGTGGAGAGAATTTTGGGGTCGTGAAGTTCTATCCAGTGGTTTGGTCCAGATTCATACCGTATTGTCCGGGTTGCCAGATCGGCCCCTACGAGGCCGATTATCGGCCCTTGGCAGCCATCGGCCGTTTGGTGGCCTTTACCCGCCAATAATAAAAATATTACTTACAATTATTTCAAATAAAAATAAGGTCTTGGTAAATTTATAAATGCCTAAAAATATAGCAGGAAGTCGCCAATTTTTTCATTTACATTAACTATTTGGCTTACTGCTGGTTCTCCCATTTTCTAACGCGAGTGTTGAGCGTGTTTTCATTAAACTGAAGATAATAAAAACTGAAAGCCGCACTAGTCTCAATACGGAGACGATAGCTTCTATAATGACTACCACTGCAGGTATAGAAAACTGTGGTAGTATAATAAATATAATAAATTTCGAGCCATCGCCAGAAATGATAAGTTCTAAAATAAAATATAAGTAAAGACTATAAGTTATACTATAGGTAAAGAAATTGTTTGTGTCTAGTTTTTGTTGTTTGCACCATTTAAATATATTTTTTAGTTGAATAACGTTTTTTTATTTCAATTTCGGCCTTTAGGGCCGAAAATCGGCCTTTTTCAACAAGGCTTACCGGCCTTTTTCTGATTGAGGTGCTGGCAACACTGCGTGTTGTCTACATTACAGCGCGCTACTATGATGTATGCTATTTGTCATATTTTATATTTGCTATATATATATTATTATAAATTTTTACGTACAGGATAACACTAGGAAACCAAGTGGACGGCGTGCGTCTAGTGGAGCCGGATCTACTCGCAGCGTTCAAGAAACGCTACCCCGACGGCAACATCATGGCGCCCCCGCCGCCCGACCCGGGACTATCATAGTATTTGCAATAAAATATTGCAAACACAATCATTTGCAAATGTAAAAACAAATCCTATTAATATTAATTCAACTTCATACGGTGTGATAACACGGACACATTAACTTAGATAGAAAATGGAAATAAACCGTATGATTAAGAACAAATAAAAATAAACAATAATAACAAATAAATTTAACAAATAAATCTATATATATATATAAAAGAAAGTCGTGTTAGTTACACTATTTATAACTCAAGAACGGCTTAACCGATATGGCTGAAAATTGGTGGGGAGGTAGCTTAGAACCAGGAGACGGACATAGGATACTTTTTATCCCGTTCTTAGAACTAGGAGACTGACATAGGATACTTTTATCCCGTTCTTAGAACCAGGAGACGGACATAGAATACTTTTGATCCCGTTATTAGAACTAGGATACGAACATAGGATACTTTTTATCCCGTTCTTAGAACCAGGTGACGGACATATGACACTTTTTATCCCGTTCTTAGAACCAGGTGACGGACATATGATACTTTTTATCCCGTTCTTAGAACCAGGTGACGGACATATGATACTTTTTATCCCGTTCTTAGATCCAGGTGACGGACATATGTTACTTTTTATCCCGTTCGACCGCGTTCCCGTGTGACGTGACATAAAACGTCAAAGAGTCAAGTAGTAAATGTACTAATGAATACCTTTCATTTGACCAGTTAGCCTCATTTTCATTTTGTTTACCCCTCTTGAACCCCAATATCTCAACAACCTCCCATCATTTTTAGCTCATTTAGACACTCCGAAATTGTGCAATCACTACCTACCTATGTATTAAATTTCACGATGATCGGATCAACGCTTCGAAAGCTATCCTCGGACAAACATACATACAACGCCGATTTGCCTAAGTTGATTTAGAGATCTCGCTTCGCCTGATCAAAAAGTAACTCCCCACCGCCTGATTTTATCCTTCAATCTCAGTAGATCCATTGTCCAGATCCATAATGGATCTAGTGAGTGAGAAAATGATGCTAACTGGTCAAATGGGCCCTCAAATGAAAGGTATTAATTAGTACATTTAGACTCCGAATATATTTTTTGGAAATTCTTTATAGTTTTTGTGTTATTAGCCATAATAAAAACTGAACTTTGACAAAATTCACAGGGTACACCAGTGACCCCACAGTGCTGTAATTTAGTATGCGTGTAGCTTAAGTGACACAAATATAGGCAAAAGTCTGAAATCCAGAATAACTGCAATTTGTACCCCAAAAACGAATAACCACGTTACTTGAACTCCAGTTACCTGTAATTTGAATGAAACTGTAGGTCAAGTTACTTTGTTATTTATTTCGTGACACTCTTTTGATTTTGATAGTCAAAGATTACAAATAATATTTTTTTGTTTAAATCGGAGACTCGCGAGATCTTAGTTCGGGGCGAACCACTAGTTATCCAGTGTGCGTCTAGCGGCAGCCGGATTATCGCTCGTAGCCCTAACTATAGTATTTCCATTTCTTTATTTTCTCGATGACAGTTCTAATTTGATAGTTGTAGTGTTGTGGCTGAGCTAAAATGTTGGGGAGAGCTCATCGAGTGACAGTGACGAGTCATCAGATTTTTATTAAAATAAATAAATAAAGATTACCTGTCGCTATAATTATTTCGTTCCATTGTCGAGTACCTACCTATACCTACTTGTTCCGCAACAGCTTCGAAAATTTTAAAGAAGTCCATCAAGAATTAATACGTGTAATATCTTGTAATGAAATATAATATTAGTTAATAAATTTGTACAAAAGTATCCGACAGTAGATTAGTTTCTTACATTTTGTAAAAAAATATCGGGTCTGTTATCGTGTTACGTTTATCGATAGCTCCATCCCTAGCAGTTTCTCCGACTCTGGTATAACCTTGTACGTGCGTAAGCGTCATATTTTTATAAAATAATGCATACATAATGTAAAAAAGACGCTCGTTCAAGTTTTCACAGGAGCTGTCATCGATAAAATAAAGAAATGGAAATAGTATAAAAAACATACATACTTAAGACTAATTAAGTACTTAACTGTAAATAATACGACTCTGTAAAATAAAAACCTTTTTAATAACAACGTCTTTCATACAAAATTTAAATCAATAGAAGCTAGGAGTGCGGCGGTTTTTGGGGGAAGATGGGCGCGGACTGGGAGTGAACACGTTACGAGATCCCGCACCAACCTTATCTCGACAAAATCTGAAATAAGGCTTTAATTTTCTTAAACGCAACTAAGATCGCTACTGGTACGACGCCCTCTGTAGCGCAGGGGCCGAATAGCCGGCAGGCAGGAGGTAGCGGGTTCGATTCCCGCCGAGGAACAAAAATTGCATGATCTACAGATTAAATGTTCTGGGTCTGGTTGTTTCTCTATACAACCTGTCTTGTTGTGTACAACATTAATTTGAAACACACATCCGGAATCGTATTAACTGATTTTAGGGGGTTTTATGCCGGTAACTTAAATATTTATCCAGTAATCGATAGGTAGGTGCAAGCAACTAGGTGGGCTCAAGTCGTAACTGGATAGATCCCTGCGGATGGAAAGCGACACCGTGGAAGGGCTAAAAAGCGGTGGCGCGATGATTTGAACGCTTTTTATAGGGACTGGCGGGATTTGGTACAGGATCGAGATAAGTGGACAGATGAGGGGAAGGCCTTTGCCCAGCAGTGGGACAGCACCAGCGGTGGGGATAGATAAAAAAAATCGAGACATTCCGATAAAAAAAAACTAAATCGGCGACGCATTTGCGACGATGCCGCTTAGTCAGTTTAACAGGTACACACGGCTACACATCGAGCTATACATTTCCAGTATAAGCTGACCTCTCATTCTACGAAAAGCGTACACAATGCGAGGTCAGCTTATACTGGAAATGTATAGCTCGATGTGTAGCCGTGTGTACCTACTTACATGATGAATGAATATGATTTGTTTAATACTTATTTTATACACGATGTTTCATTGATTAATCATACGAAGCAAGATCTTTAAATCAACTTGGGCAAATCGGGGTTGTATGTAGTATGTTTGTCGGAGTATAACTTTCGTAACGTTGATCCGATCATCGTGAAATTTAATACATAGGTAGGTAGTGATGGCACAATTTTGGTGTGACTAAATGAGCTAAAAATGTTGGGGGGTTGTTGGGGTTCAAGAGGGGTAAAAAAAATTAAAATGAGACTATCACGTCAAGTGTTACGTCAAATGAAAGGTATTCATTAGTACATTTAGACTCCGTTTTTGTTTTTCGTTTTTTGAGTTATTAGCCATGATAAAAACTAAACTGACAAAATTCACATGGTACACCAGTGACCCCACAGTGCTGTAATTTAGTATGCGTGTAGCTTTAGTGACACAAATATAGGCAAAAGTCTGAAATCCAGAATAACTGCAATTATTAATAACCCCATAAAATGTAACCACGGTAGGTACATGAAATCCCGTTACCTGTAACTTGAATGAAACTGTAGGTCAAGTAAGGTGCTGGTTATCATTTCACTGACACTATTTTGATAGTTAAAGATTACAAATAATATTTTTCTGTTTTAACCGGAGACTCGCGAGATCTCAGTTCGGGGCGAACCACAAGTATTTTAAGACTTGATATTAAGGTTGTTTGAAAATTTAACATTTTCTGTGGATTTGAGAAAAACCTATTTAACAACAATACTAGCCATTAGCCCTACACGTGTTTTCATTAAATGTCGTATACATAACAAAACATGTAATTTATTATATTCATAAGTATGTATATAAAAAAAAACTACGACCGGTTTCATGTTACACATTTCCGTCCTTTTGCCAAAATCACTCCAACAAACCGAGAGAAAAGATTTTTTTGGCTAGATTGTGGCTAGATAGCGCTGTGTGAAATGTCCAGCATTATTTATTCTGTAACTGAGGGCACGTTATGTGCTCGCTCGGCTAAAATGGACTAAACACGATGCCGCATACTTTGTTTACCAATGTAATGCAGGCTGATTATTTTTTTTATTTGTTACTCATTATTAAAGTTTGTTTGAAAATATAAAAAAATAAAATATGAACAAAATAAATTTTCAATAATACTACCTATTAGCGCACTACCCGTGATTTTAACATAACAAAACAGGTTGTATATAAATATTCTTACCAAAAAAGAGCACTATAAAATATGAATAAAAAAATTGGTTGTCTGTAAAGTCGGTTTACGGACGATAATTTTACGTGATAACGATTAGCATGCGTCACAAGCCGAACGCTTAGGCCGATCGTGCCTCTATCGCTTGTTCCGCGCTCTCGCTTGCACGCTCGGCTCAGGCGGAACGTGACAATGAGTCGTGCTTTTTCGTGCATGATGATGATCTGGATTCAAACATAGGCTACTTTATGTTGACAAACAACGCGTGCGAAGCCGCTGGCGGAAGCTAGTACATAATAAAAAGCTATGCGAACTTACAAATGGTCCTGGTTCAAACATTGCCGCGAAGCAGAACATGCACAGCTAGTTCTAGAGTTCACATGCTTCACACTAGGCTTCTCTTTGGGCAATGTGCTATAAATACAATGCTTATTAAACACACTTTATAGGGAAGCCTTCCTTCTACAGGATGATTCCGAATATGTTTATACCCGAAAGAGGGATTATAACCAAAATCATTATCCAGGTATTATCTATCTATATAGGGTGTTTGATAATATACGCACAAAAATTAAAGGGGTTATTTTGATGAGCTTAATAAATAAATTTGTGAAATGTTTGCCATCTAACCACAGTTACTGTATTGGTGACGTCTCCAGATATCTCTTGTTGTCCCTTTCTAACCCAAAACGCGCAGTCATTTCCGAAAGAGATCAAATCGGCCTTTATTTTTGGATGCCGATTGCAAGAGTAGGCAGTAAGTTTTATATCGAATTTATCACCTAAACTTAGTCGATTTTCTTTCAAATTTAAAAATATAACTAGTAGTTTTTTTTTGTTTTGAGAGACCGTCACTTGAATATTTTCAGTATATTACCAAACACTCTCTTATTATACCATATACCTACCAAATTTCATCGAAATCGGTTCAGCCGTTACGACGTGATTGCGTTACAAACAAACATCCAAACTTTCGCATTTATAATATTAGTGTGATATCAACTGGATTTTTGGTCGTTAGGTTTTTTTTTTTGCACCAACCAGACTTGACACCGAAAAGTATCGAGGAAGAATTTAATTTTAATTAATTTCGTAAAACCAAAACTTAAGGTAAATTTTAATTTTACCTCTTAGTATTGAACACGCTTGATAATTTGTCTTTAAGCAGGGTTTCGCGCATTCTTCTTTGGAACTGAAACAAAAAAAAATTAGGTAGGTACTTACATTGGACAAGGATGTTTAGCTTCATACCAGCGACTTATAGCTTAGGGGCCCGTCCACTCCACGTCACACACGTCCGTCACGTTACGTGAGGTGTTCAAGAGGGGGTCTAGTCAAATCTCGCCCAATCTCACGTGGGGGAGAGGGGGGAGTCTCCAGGCCCGTAGCTAGAGTTGAATTTAAGGTAGGGCAGCGGTGGTTACAGGCACGAACCGTAGCAAAAATAGCGGAGAACAAAACGAGCCCCGAAAAAATAAATGTTTGAGAGCTAACAAGAGCACGAAACCGAAGCAACTCTGAGAAAAATAATTGTGAAGTTCTATAATTGATAACACTAAAAAATTTTTATATCATAATAGGTAAAACAGGAAAATAGAGGTAATTGTTTTATTTTCAAATCGCGTTCGGTAGTCTCCCGCTGCCGGGTGCCATTTTAATTTCAAACAGAGGTTTCATGCTCATTGGCAGAAAAGAAATCACCCAAAATTCGCCATGGGATTGTTTTTTAGCCAACATTTTCACCAAACAAATATTTCTTTATAATTTCACCTGCAGCTATGTTTATACCCAGAATTGCGATAAGACTTCCCCAATCTGGAAAGTCTGCCTGGGACAATCATTGAGCAAACCTCCCTCCCTGTACCATAGATTGCAATACTGGCACAGCTCCCAAACATATTTCATATGCCATCTATGGGCAGAATACAGAATTAGTATAAATACAATTTTTGAAAAATCTCACGTGAGTTAAAGGGAGGGTCGAATCAAATCTCGCGACACCTCACCGGGGAGGGGGGGGGTTAAAAAATCGTCACACTTAATTAACGGACGCCCCCTTGTTATTCATTTACCTACAGATGGTGGTACGAAGTTACCAACTAGGTATCTTTATCATAACAAAATAATTCGAAATTCTACAAACCGGTCTGAATACGTCGTAATTCTACATACGTCACAACACCTAGACCTGCAAACATGCACGACCGCAGCGGGAACCGAGCCCGCAACGTCGTAAGTCTGTTTCTCGCCCACCGCGCCACAGAGGTCGCTTAAGTGTTAGAAGGCAGTAGGTATCTTAGCGCTATAGGTCAGACATAATAGTACAGTTCCTGGTGAAGTTGTGGGCGCTCCCAGGGAAGATCTGCCGCCAAGCAGCATTGCTTTGTTTCGGTTTATATGGTTGCAGGTGAGATTACTGGCACATGATGCTTTACACCTGTATACCTGTTTGATAGACAGGGGCAGTGCATCGTAGAGCACATTTCTAAGCTGGCTACGAGGCAACACTTTGTTATAGGCGATGGCTACCACTAACCATCAAGTGGGGCATGAGCTTATTCCACATCCAGGTCGAAAAAGCAACAAAAATTACATTTGTCTGGGGTCATCTATACTTGATCGAGTGAAGCAAGAACTCCAAATCAACTTGGCGTTGTATGTTTAATTGTCCGAGGATAACTTTCGAAGCGTTGATCCGATCATCGTGAAATTTGATACATAGGTGATATCTGGTGATATAATTTGATATCTGGTGTGGCTAAATGAGCGAATAAGTTTTTGTTGTTAAATTACTTTTTCAAAACAAGCTATAACATTCATAATCGGAACACAAATACTAAAATATCCCTAGTCAACTCTTTGCTCTTACCTATAATCGACTATGCGGATATATCGTACCTAGACCTTAATCAGGACCTCCTTAACAAATTGGATCGACTGCTCAATACGTGCATTAGGTTCATCTACGGTCTCCGTAAGTATGATCATGTGTCTGAGTATCGCTCCAAACTGAAATGGCTCTCAATTCGTGACAGGAGAAAGTTAAGAGTTTTATGTCTTCTTTTTTCGATCCTTAGGGACCCCTTTACTCCCCATTATCTTAAATGCAAATTTTCCTACCTCTCTGACACCCATGACCAAAACTTCAGATCCACTGATTCTCCTTCTCGCTACCCCGAAACACTCAACCGCCTTCCGTGGCAACTCTTTTGAGGTGGTAGCTGTCGGTCTATGGAACTCTCTCCCTACTCATATTAAAAAGGCGCCTAGTAAACCGGTTTTCAGACGACTAGTCTATAGTCATTTCTTGCAGTCCTCCACTGGCTGTTAAAATATATGAAAACGTAGTACCTATGTGTGTTGTATGTAATAGTATTTTTTGTTTTATATCTATAAATATATATATATATATATATATTTGTTATATTTCTCATATATATATATTCTATGTATTATTATTGTTATATCAAGTAGGTTTATGTATTTATTCTAACTGTAATCGGAGTTTATTGTTATTTGTGTTTCTTTTGTTTTTTTTTAATAAACATTAATATTGTTAAAAGTTAGCACGCCAACCTTTTTTGTTACCTCTGAGGTTGGCAGGTAGAAAATGCTATTAGCATTAAGCCCACCTTTTGTACATGTAATTTGTATTTTTGTGCAATAAAGTATTAAATAAATAAATAAATAAACCGCAAACAGATTCAAATGAGCCCAAACACTAGTAGCCTACTATAATCCATTCAGAAGTTCCGTTGTCTAGCATCCGCCTCCATCATGAGACCACCTCCATGGTACCATATTATTGCATTGTCACCGAAGTTACATAATGCATTCCAAATTTCAGCTCAATCGGTTGAGGGGAGCAGGTTTAAAATTTAGTTGCAAGATTCCACCCGGACAAACATACCTAGGTACATACATTGCAAGTTAATAAAAAGCTTGTAAAATGCGGCGGGGTTATTGAGATATTGGGGTTGAAGAGGGGTAAAACAAAAAGAAAATGAGACTATTAGGTCAAATGGGACGTCTAATGATAGGTCTTCATACGTAGTATATCTAAGTGGTCTGTGGTCTTCATTGGTAGAATACCTACATATTGGTTGTGCATTTCGTGGCACCACTAAAGTCAGGCCATTTTTATAGGTAACATTTGACGTATGTTGACGTCTGTCAGTTCGGTACAACTCGTACCGAACTCTTACTCGTATCGGTCATTATTACAATAATTAAGTACCTACCTATGTAATCGTAATTGAAAAAAGTTAAGCAATTGTGCAGTTCTAACAAAACGAAAAAATATACCTATCATATTATGCCCGCTGTTAAAAGGTTACGTTGTTAAATTTTAATAAATTGTCAAATGTTACCTATTTAAATGGCCTGCCTTTAGTTTAAGAAGAATGGTTTACCTTAATGCTATTAAGCATGTCGCCCTGTGTGGCCAGCGGTCGCTCGTCTGAGCGCACACTAGGCGCTTGCTTGGGCACTGGAGCGTCTCTCCTGGCGCCCAGCGACCCGGCGCCCACCGACCCATCCCGGGGCGACGTCACTAGGAAAAATCAGAGAATCATTTTTCAACCAAACTTTTTCGGGAAAAAAACATTGTCTGTATTCGTATTGACATAAGACCGTTGCGTTAGACCATGTTCGGACCCGCTTCTATGTCAACTTATCTATGCTAAGATTTTGTAGTTCCCGAAAATCCTATTACCTGAATTTGTAGTTCAACAGTTCAGAAGTTATGGGCATTTATCTAGGTCCTTACAGCCAGAAATGAGGCTGTACATCCTGGATCTCGGAAACTAAGGATCTGAGAGAATCAGTCAAAAGCTAAAGTTTTTATAGATAAATTGGAGCTGTTAAAATTATCCATTTTGTTTTTGGTAATGAAACTACACGCCACGCATGTTTGACCGCGCTGCAAATTTTTACTCTTCAGGTATTAGGTAGGTACTAAGTAATTGATCACACATAATTTGGGAGTTCCCATCATGAGAAAGATGAGATGAGTGTGACTATGTTATAATCTATAAAAATAAAACATCCACAAAATTCGATGTTATTAATTACCTAAAGATTTTTCTAGACTTATAAAGCATGATTAATTTTCATTTCATTCGCATCTTCCCCTTTCAATTGCGACTAGGGTTACCAGATGAAAAAATCAAAAGTCCGCAGAAAAGGCCTGATTTCCATTGAAAAATCCTGACATTTTTTACAGTTTGATAATTTTCTCTCAAACGTACCTACTCAACAATTTAAAAACGCAAGTTTTTTATTAAAGAGGTCTTTAAAATGTAAGCTGTATTTTATTGAAAGTTCTAAAAATCCTGAGATTTCATGAGATTTGCAAAATCCAGCCGCGATCCTGAGTAGAGTCCAAAAATCCTGAAATCTCAGGACAAATCCTGAGACGGTAACCCTAGTTGCGACCAACTTAATTTTTGTTTGTTATTTTTAATAAAGCATATCTTTTCATACAATAAAATTAGTACTGGGTTGATGAATTTGGCTTAGGTACCTACTAAATAATTTATTTTAAAAATAAAAAAAACAGATTCAACAACTATCATTTTACTAATAACATCTTTAACTAAATCACATTATTGTTATAGCAATATCTAATAATATTTATACAAATAAATTACTCAGTAAATAAAAACAGCAAAAACTTTTACCTACATAAATGTGCTGGAAATTTCGAGAATTAATTTACTTTAGTTTCTTTGAGAATAGCAATAAGTACTTATATGTTTTATGTACTTATATTATATTCAATAAGTATAGATAATGTGCTGGAAATTTCGAGAATTAATTTACCTACTTCAGTTTTTTTGAGAATAGCAATAAGTATATATTATGTACATACTTATGTTGTATTCAATTAGTATAGATATACTCTTCTCTAATATCAAATGAAAGTAAAATTAGATATTTTTTTATTATGCTTTTGAAAATTTTTTGAAATTCTTTATACTTATGTTATATTATATTTAAATAAAAATTCGTTCAAAGCCAGGGCAAGTCAGCTTGTGACTTATAAAGATGAAGAAGGTTGACAAGACTGATCTTAAATATATCACATCCATTATCTGATATACACTAAGTTCTCTGTTGGGAGAACATAGATGTTGATAAAATCCGTTCATACACAATTTAAAGTACTTAATTGTAATTGATTCTTAATTCAAACAAGGTTTTGTATTTCTGAAGTCGGAAAATATATAATAACTGGTACTTGACTCAGCAAACGCAAAATATTTTATACTTTACACTTTTAGTCTTAGAAAATGTTTTATATTTGACAAAGTCAAGTGATTTCTTAGTGAATGGGTCTGGGTCCAACATTCTTAGACAATCGCTAATTTCCTTTAGTCATATCATTTATCAAACATGTTTATGGAAAATATTAAAAGCAGATATACATTATATATACATTTTAATCAAGAAACTAAATAACCAAATATTTTTCTAATTCATAAAGCAAACTCATTCAGTAACATTTTAAATTAATATCTATGTAGCGCCTTTAACTTGATTTTTAACAGCTTCTACATTTTTATCTTTACTATTCTTATCCTCTATTTCTTTTGTAACTGTTTTATATAACTGCTTCCTCATCATAGCTGGTCCTGCAAAGACCGCAGGGGCTGTCTTGGTTTCGGGGATGTACACTTCATAGGTCCTAAAGTATTTAAGGATGTTGGCTGCATCTTCATCTTTCAACTTGTATTCCATTGCTATTTTCGCAGCCGTCACCTCTTCTGGGTTAATTTGATGGGCAGATATAAAGGTTATAGCGTTTCTGAGTGTTGTGCGACCATACTTGACTTGTTGCGGCTCTTTGAAACCAAAGTCGTAGTCTTCTACCATCTTGCGGTCCTGTGGCAACGGTCGGGATTTGCTCTGTTCTTGCTTCTCCCGCGTAACGTCATCTTCCGGCCTTCCATGGGAGGTTACATAAACATCTTTGAGCCTTACATCAAGTGCTTCATTTTTTTTATCTAATTTGTCATCTATATTGGGGTCCGCTTCTAGCGCACGTTTCAAATCTTCTATGTTGTGAGCGAAGGTAGGCGCTACGGTAGGTTTTTCCTTCGAAATTACCCGATGAGCTCGATTCTCGATATTGAAGGATTTTAACGGTCGTAACGCTTTTGTCACTAAAGCACCCATCATAAGTGGCAGTAGTACGACAATTCTAGTTTAAAAACACAACTAACTACGGAGAAAATAACATTGTTCTCAGATTTTTTTACATTATCGCAATTCTCAAAGGATAAGTTTATTTGACAGTTTGACACTGACATTTTATCAGAAACATCGGTGACAGAACAGCTCGAAATTTAAAAAAATATTGCCAGTAAGTATCTAAGCCACCCACGATTCAAAAGGAGGACGGCGTTATGTAAGATGAAATACGGATTAGACAAAAGTTTCGAGAATATAACCTGACTCATCTACCGTAGTAAACATATGAAATCAATATCGAAAAAACTTAAAAAATCAGTACAATTACTAACATTTTAACCTCGAAAGTGCATCTTTTAATGTAGACTTGGAGGTATCCTTCACAAGAAACATCTGTTTTGTCGGTGTCGTATGCGTATTTGTAGCCCGTGTGTGTTCGTTGGATATTCGCATCGGAGGTGGACTTGGACTTCGACCTAAACGTCGACGGTTTTGAGGTTGTGTGGTTCTTGTAACTAAAAATCATAACCAATAATTTAAAATCATGTTGATGTGTGCTCTAAAATACTCAAGCAATTTAGTTAAATGTATGCTATCAAAAGCAAACCTAAGAATCTACTTAAAGAGTATTGTAAACCTGTGCTAAAAGAAGAAGGAGTTATATATGCCATGTTTCCCCGAACGGTATTAAGGTAGTTTGGTACTCGCGAAGAATACTGAGGAGTGACTGTGATTGAGGAATTCAGATTCCTTTCTCGCTTCTCGTTGTCTAAGCTTGATTGTATAAGGAATTTCTAAAATTAAACGAAAGAAAATGAAAATCAAAGCTTCCTTATGAGTAACAAGTTAATTTTAGCTAAAAAAATTTAAACTCTCGACAGACGAAAACGGTAGGGCCATTTTCCACCAAACATGGGTCCATCTCGTATGTAAGAAGTTATTGAAACTAA
This sequence comes from Philereme vetulata, assembly GCA_918857605.2. Lineage (NCBI taxonomy): Eukaryota > Metazoa > Arthropoda > Insecta > Lepidoptera > Geometridae > Philereme > Philereme vetulata. Next base: position 7,357,641 of record OU975422.1, on the reverse strand, counting down.
TAAAAAAAATCACGAACAAAAATCAAACTACTGACCCTGGCGTCATTCACGTTTCTGATAATAGTACTATTTGTTGAACGAAATGTTGTTATTGTCGGATGAAAACCAGGTTTTACATTTGAATCCTGAAAGAAACCATAATATTTTCTTGTATTCATGACCATGTTGGTGTAAAATAAGGAACCATTTAACGAGTACACATTTTACATTGGATTTGTCGCTGGATTTTTGAACTGGCGGTGTACGAATTGTAGAGCCTCTTGAAAGTGGTCTTGGTGGAAGAGGTCGAGGCTCACCTGCACCCGATCCTCTTCGAGAAGCTGGAGAGTTACCGTCGTGCTGCTCCCTGTTTCATTTGATCAAAAATGAAAAGGCAGAAAAAATATATATTTAAATACAAGAAAAAACTCTCGTAAATTTTGCTGTTCAGTATCTATATCTACTCCAACGTTTTTGTAGATAAACAAATTTTGCATGGTGTGAAAGATAAGAATGAGATATGAGTAAAATTTATTAATCACCCTTTATATGGAATCTTTTGAACACGTTTTGTAGGTGATCTCACGCGCCAGTCGTATTGTTTCTTCTCGTCGGTCTTGGAAGCAGCTACCTCGAAAGAATAGTTTATGTTATAACAGTTACAAATGACTAATATTTATGTTAGAAAGTGGATAGCAGATTATGTGGAGTTGCTCACCATATCGATGAGAGAGCATAACCTATTGGCATAACAAGTTCCCGGAGCCACTCTTGCACAACGCACAGACATCGTCCAAACAGCATCTTGAAAGGTTTTAAGACATGGCTTGCAGCATAATAGCTTTTTCCAACGCGCGGTTTTATTCAGTTCATGAATCGACCCACTATCATCATTCTCTTCAAATATTGTATTGCTTCTAATGATACAGCCTTTTAGCTGAGTCATAGATATTGCTGGTTTGATAGTTAGGTCGCAAGAAGTTAAAAATACTTCTTCCTCTTCAGTTTCCGATTCATCTAAAGATGAAAATATTTTTTTTGTGAGGTTTTATTGTACGATTACGTTTGTAAATTTGATTCAAAATAACACTGTTGTGTAAGAATGGTGCGTTGTGCAAAAGTTTCTGAAAAAAAGGATGCTCGTAACAAAAACAGTGTTACTTCCAATCAAATGAATATTAGAGTATTTTTTGCGCTCAAAACACAAGAAGCTTTAAAACACTGTTTGAGTTATATGTGGGGTAAGGTAACTACCTACCTAATTTAAGTACTTGTGTGCGCCACCACCACTAGTAATGTTTTGATCAGCGCCGGCGATGACGTTAGGCCCAAAATAAGTAAACTATATGAGCAAAAACTTCTCTCAAGCCTAAACAACTCAAGCCTAAAATAACACTAACATGTTAACAGTTTACCCATTATCATGGCGATCAACTGCGTTGAAATATCGGGATACTCAAAAACTCACAAATCATGGTAAATATCCCGTTTTTTAGTACAAATAGCTAAGATGAGTTAGTGTGGATTTTAATTAGATGAATCATTTAATGAAACATGGTAGATGAAATTTTGGGGTCAAATTTAAATACGATTGCTATTTAACCGCACGCCAAAATTGCACGCTAATCTTTTAATCCACATGTAACGGTGACCCACCTCTAATACCGATGTTAACAAATTGTAATGAGTATAAAATATGAATTCGATCACACTTACAAGACTAAGATAACAAATGGAAAATGATGAAGAATGTGAATTCAATGAACTATATATACCATCTTTTAGCTTCAATGACTGTCTAGCAGGCACTGGTTCAGGTCTAACCGATCTCTGCCCTGGGGGTGGTGGTGATGGAGGTTTGTGAAACACCACTGGTTTTTGTTTTTTTGTTTTTTCTGCAATTGAGTAAACGCCGAATTCGTGATATGGAAGCTTTTCTGTATCATTGAATGTACGTTTTCTGTAATGTATAAAATCCATTATTTTTAGACTTATTCAATTATTTTCATTTGTATTATTTTCATTGACATTAGTATTATTGTATCTCTTTACTTCTGATTATATCTTTGATTACAGTTGAACAAGTATGAGTTATTTCTGTTCTATTTAAAAAGTCTTCACCTGTTTACCTATAAAGATTTCCTTGCTTTATTAACCAAGCTTCTAGTTGCTCCAGCCATCCCTGTCGAGGAAATTATTTTTATACTTAAGTTTTTTTTAATATTAGGTAGTATTATTTTATTCATTCCACATAAAGTTACATACTAATAGTAATACATAAAGAACTTTAAAACCTTAAAAGGTTTGTAGATAATAATCAAACTAAGCAACGCACAGCTACACACCTGTTGATGACCAATGACTGATCCTGGTCGACAAATCCTCATCCATCCAATTGATTCATGTGCCGTCATGCGATAGTGTTTTATCAGATAGCAACCTATCAGGGAACCAGTGCGCCCTAGACCTGCCTAAACAATGAATTAATCAGTATTTTGCATAAAAATAAGTACTTATGATGACATAATTTATGTTTAACATTAATGTAAGATTATATATATATATATATATATATATATATATATATATATATATATATATATATATAATTCAATCATAACCTTGCAATGTACAGCCAAGGCACCTGTAGAATCTTCACTGATTTTAAGAAATTTTTGTAGTATATTCCTTGGTGGACATGTCCCATCAGGAAAAAACAAGTCATAGTGGACTATACCGGCATTGTGAAACCTAGAAGTAGGTATGTAATGAGAAGAAAGCAAACATTAATGTCACTTGTGAAAGTTTTCACGCTGTCCCAAGTAGAAACTTACACCTCGCCGTCATAGAGCCTTTTATTTAAACGTATGACTATTTCTACGTTATTTTCGATAAAATAGTCAATATACATTTCAGGAGGATGATACAATGATACGCTGTAGTCCACAGGACCAATGAAAGCGAGAAACTTTCCTGCAAATAAAAGATAAAATTACAAACTATATGCGTGCCTATTTCTATTATTAGGAAGACAGCATACGTATGGTTATCTAATTAAAATTTACCGGGTAATATCCAGTTGAGATCACCTCCTTGTATTTTATCTAGTCTATCGTATTCTTCGTAATTGAAATCTTGAAAGTTAAATAAACCCAAGTTTCTAGCCTTCTTGATAGCTTGCAAACAATCTATTATTGATATCGTGTACACCGGATCACCTTGTGTAGCGTCTTGAAATGGTCTAAAAGATACATACATAATTATAATGTCCACACCACTATGTCAATTCCAACTTTTTCAAATATATCGTACCTGTAGCTTTGTCCATGTACCAGTAAAGGCTTTAATGCATCTCTTGGAGGTAGGTTCAAGTAGAGAACTCCGTAACATCCCAAAAGAAACGCTGCGTTTGCTTTCTTCTTCGGATCAATCGACGTGTAGTGAACTATTGTTTGCTTATTTAAATACTGGTGTAATTTATCATTTAGGATTTTACAATATTTATAAACACAGCCGAGATTCAGAGGCCCAAAGTCAGCATAATAATTTTCATAAACTAATTCATTATCAATGGAAAAATAATGTGTTTCACTAGTACTTTTCAGAGTTTTCCCTGTTCTTACTGTAGCAAAATATAAACCATTTTTAATATACTCAGCCGTAAACAGAATGTCAGGACTACAAGTCATTATAACACAGTAGTCGACACATCTATATACACTTGATTGTACATTTTATCATTTAAAACGCACTAAATAAACTATTTAATCAACTGTTTGTAAATATGTGTTTAAGCACAAGTAAAAACATGTTTAAATATTTCTCAAAGAAAAATCCCCGTAAAACTAGACATTAGTAATATTGACATTGGTTCAGATTTTCACATTAATCATTGGTTCTCTTCTGTTTTAAATTTTCCGCGATAGGTCATGTCGCAATGACAGTAGATTGCCAGTAATAAATTAGTCTTGGACTTTGTTGTTAATTTTAGTCGATTTAGATTGTTTTAGTCGAACGGATGAGAATCGATCTCCATTTGCTTGCCTTGCTACCATTCGAAAGAAAAAAATATACAGATATTTGACTCAGTGGCGTCAACTAGCCCCAAACTAAGAAGAACTTGAACTAAGCAGATAAAACGTAGTATCTCTAGTATTGTACTGCCCATACTACTAGAATCAAAACGTAAACAGGGCAGTTACTTTAATCATAATCAGATTCACCATTTGCGGAAGGTCGCATCGTCCATTTTATAATAGATCACCTAATTTGTCAGTTAGTCGACCGACTAAAATATCGATTACACTGACATTTCATGTTCATTCCAAAACTACTTTACAAGCACTGCTCTTTTCGCGGTGCGCAAGGTAAACTGTCAAACGTATTGTGGTGTATTTTTGTAAATCTCTAATTATTTCAGTGATCTTTGGATGTACAGTGTTATAAATGACCAAAACAAAATGTTCACAAATCATTCAAACCATTGTATTGCGTATTTCAGGTCGTCAAATAGTGAAAAATCATGGCTGAAGTCGAAGTGTAAGTACCTTTTGTTTTTGTATATTTTCTTTATTTTTCTCCCTCCAGCTACTTTATAATTCTTACTACGTTGCGTATTTACCCTCTCTAATTTAAGTATTCTCCAAAAAAACGAAAAAACCTATGTATACAAGATGTCAACATAACCTTTTCAAACTAATCCCATTTCTTGAAAATGTCTTTATTTTCTTGGTAGTTTTCCGCATTTCTTCTCCTACTGTTATAAAAAGTTTGCAACTTCGAGCTTTTCACAAGTTCTTACTCAATCTCTTTTGATAAACATGCAAAATAGAACTTAACCTAGAAATAAATGTTGTAGTGAGGTTCCCGTCAACCCCGTCCTGAGCGGCGGTGCTATGGATGTTAACCAGGCTCTACAGGAGGTTCTGAAGACCGCCCTCATCCACGGAGGCCTGGTCCATGGACTACATGAAGCCGCCAAAGTCCTTGACAAGTAAGTTGTGAAGAGTGTGATAGTAAACATGTTGGTTCATGGAGCTCTAGGTACCTGTAAATTGCATTAACCTGTCTTAGAAGAGTCCCGTATTGTCTGTGGTCGTTATGGAACACATCTTGTTTATTAGTAAAATAAGTTATAAATTAATTGCTCAGGCCTCACAACCATACAAAAATTTATAGGTGTGATCCTTGACTGGTATATTTATATAATTTAAATATATATTGTATAATAGCTTCTGCCCACAGCTTCACAGGTGTGGTTTATCAATAAAAAGTAGCCTATGTCTTAATCCAGCCCATTACCTATATACCAAATTTTATTAAAATCTGTTTAGCTAAAAGCTGTTTAGTCCTGAAAACATAACAAGCAGACAGACGAGATATACATTAGAATTTCTAATGTTAGTAAATATGGCAATGGAGTCCACCTAAATATTCACTCATTAGGTGGCTGTTTTAGTCACGTAGTGAGTGGAAATATCAGATCTGACTTCTGTTAGGTTTGGTACCCTCTGTTGCCAAGACCAACGCACACGCATAGTACCACATTGCTTGTTACATTGAGATTGTGGCCTCCCATGTGTGCTACATTTAACATTCATGTAGCATTTAGCATTCATTAAGTATGCCAGCATAGAAAACGTAGTGCATTCGACTTGATGCATATTGTAACTGGCTGGTTAGACTAGATTTATTCAGAACCAATGTCGATTTCATCAATTTCGCGGTGAAATGAAAGGTGAGTATGTTCAGCTGACTGGCTCATGCACAGATGCTCATATAAAAGTATAGGTGTAATGCCTGACCTGAGGTTGTTTTAATTAAACAGATCAAGTTGTGTAATACAATGCTAGACACTATATATACTTAATGTCCATTTCAGGAGGCAAGCTGTCCTCTGTGTCCTGGCTGAGAACTGTGACGAGGCTGCGTACAAGAAACTTGTCCAGGCTCTCTGTAACGAGCATCAGATTCCCCTTGTAAAGGTGTGTATTTTATTGATGACTATTGATTAATGAGTGACTACTTAGCCTACATTGGAAAGTAGTCTGAGATCAGTGACTACACAATTGCAGGATTTTGGACCATATGATTTTAAATTTGCTTGGTAAAAAGATTGCATAGGAAGGTGTTGTAAGGTGCACTCAAATATATAATATTTTTATTGCTACCAAGATATTGGCGATATTGATCATTGGAGAGATTTTGTGGCGCCATCATGTGATTATATTTACAATTTGCTATTCAACACTAGAGGGCGCTCTCTATTTTTATCAAGTTTTTATTATAATTGCACTGCAAAGCACACCAACAACTGACCTGGTTCTTGGTGCCGTAGTCAGTGCAATAGAAAATTGGGTGCTAAAATGTGTAATGTTCCTAATGAACAATACTCATATGCAACACTTCAAACATTTCTTTGTAAGATGCAACAAAATGTATGTACATGCTATATTTTGTTGCTAATAACTATATTTTTTATCAAAATGTGTGCAGCACGGGGAAGAAGGCCTTCACCCAGCTGTGGATGATGATGGTGATAATAATGTTCGCTAAAAATCGAAGATATTTTATTTTTTTAGCAGAAACAAGTTTTTTAATTATATTTTCTCAGGTGGATAATAACAAGAAACTCGGAGAGTGGGCGGGTCTCTGCAAGATCGACAAGGACGGCAAAGCCAGGAAAATCGTTGGCTGCTCATGCGTAGTTATCAAGGTAAGCTACACCACATAATAGACAAGTAAAGTTTAGTACACCACAGGCGCGCCCGTACGAGAACTCTTAATCAATTTGTTCGAAGCTTTCAGTCAAAGCTTTGAACAAATTGATTCGAGTTCTACTTGATCCGAGATCCTCCTCGTTTGCGCGCGGTTACTTAACAGCCCTCCTTTTCTGTGATGACATACTTTAAGAAAGTTTAATATACTAGTCTTCTGAACTAAGTCAGTCTGTTCTGGACACACAAATGTCGAAATGCACGTCTTGGAGTAACAAGGAAAGTGCCCAAAAATTACTTGTTTGTTATGATTTTAGCAACTCAAAAAAGGATGAGGAAGTTAACCTTTCTTGACTTAGTTAACAAAGTTAGTAATATATAGAAAAACATCTAGACCCGGAAAAAATCTGTGGGTCATACAAACATTTGTTCCGCGGCGGGAATCGAACGCGCTAGCTCCTTCTTCTCAGCCGGCTGTTCGCCTATTGCGTCATAGAGGTCGTCAATTCCCATTGTAGTTCCCAAACGGATCGACAGATTTGGACGTGGTTTTTTAGTAATAGAAAGCTAGTTTTACTGGGGTCCTTGGGTGGTTCTTAGTTAAGTCAGGTTTTAATAACCACCGACCCTCTATTTTTGTATCAGGGGTGATACTAAAATAGAGGGTCGGTGGTTATTTAATTTGGAAAAGGATGCGCTGCAAAGCACACCAACAGCTAATCTGGTTCTTGGTGCCGTAGTCAGCGCAATATTAATTGGGTGCTAAAAATGAGTATTAATTATAACGATTTTTATTTCATATGCAACACTTCATACATTTTGTTTCCTGAAATAAGGAGTTTACTTGCCTTAATGAATTTGCTTTTGCATTTGTGATGTTATCCATATTAATATTAAAAATTCGAAGGTAACTTTTGTTTGTCTAATTGTTACGTTTTCACGAAGGCTGGACCGATTTCGATGAAATTTGATAGTGACCTGGATTGGGAATTTGAGACAACACGCGTGCGAAACCGCGATAGTACTAGCTTCCGCCTGCAGCTTTGCACGCGTGGTTTGTCAGTAAAAGTAGTGTATGTTTGAATCCAGGTCATGATTTATCTATATACCGAATTTCATCAAAATCGGCTTAGCCTTTACGACGTGATTAAGTAACAAACTAACAAACATCTTATATTTCTTTAGTGTGATGTATTTTATTTATAAATGTTTTTTCATCGTTCTCAGGACTTCGGCGAAGAGACGCCCGCGTTGGATGTACTCAAGGATTACCTGAAGGTCTCCAGTTCCTAGGTCATAAGCTATCAATAATAAAAAACCAAAAAAATTGATGCACTTGTTTTATTGCTAAAATAATATTATAATTAAAAGTTTCAACAACACAAAATGTTAAAACTAATTGAGTAAAATCTCAGTTGAATAAAGAAAATGAATAGTGCTCTTACATAACGATGTTAGCGAATTGATCACAAATATCCTTGTGCTTGGGCCATTGTTGTACTTGACACTCCCTGAAACAAATCAAATCAATTTGCTGGCTGTAGGTACAATGATGAACTTATTATATATTTAATATATTCTATATTATATAATATATAAATAAATAATAACTGAAATTATTTTGAAATCAGACCAGTAGTTTTTGAGCTTATTATTTGTTACAAAAATATAAATTTTTACTCTTTTTTAGTCAACCAGTCTATCTGGTGTGCAAATATTTAAACAATATATATTTTAAGTATATAATATATGTATTGTTCATGTATATATTATGAACAAATGTCAAATAAAATAATATTTAACATTATCGAAGTGTATTCCATAAAGTTCATTGTCAGTACAGCTTTAGAACATAGCATTTGGAAATGTATACGAATGGAAACTTCTAGATTACCTATGTTTAAATACCCTTTTGATAGTGGATCGCTGAAGAAAAAAAGACTCGAAAAAAGTTCCAAGCTTCGAAATCTAAATATAAGGTCTGTTACCGCATTCACGACATTAATTTAAAACACATACGCAGAATCGTATTATCTGATTTTAGAGATTGGTTTAATACCGGTAGCTTGAATATTTATCCAGTAATCTATATATTTCCAATAATTTTTTTTAACGTAAATCGGCGGCGCCTTTGCGACGCCTAGTCAGTTTAATAGGCACCTATTTCATGATGAGTGAATATGATTTGTTTACCTATTTTATACACGCTGTTTTATTGATATTTTAAGACTTTAAATGAAAATAAAAAAATTGCATGGAATTTGAAAAATAACTTTTACAATACTAGCCATCAGCCCACAGAACACAAAAAACAATGTTTTTTTATGTTCTGTGCATCGGCCTTACCCGTGATTTAAATTAATGTCGTAAATGCGGTGACACGCTGTATAAAAATCAATTGCTGTTCGTTAGTCTCGCTAAAACTCAAAAACGGGTGTACCGATTTTGATGAAATTTTTTATGTGCGATTGGGTCCCTGGATGTTTAGATTCACAATTGGACTCGCTAGGTGGCGCTGTTGTCGATATCCAGTAAATTGCGGACAAAGTCGCAGGCATACAACAAATAACTAATATTAATTAGGCTCGCATCTTATACCGACCTCGTGTAGAAATACTCGAGATTATTTTCTCAACAGATCATTGGGATGATGGATCATGGAATGATCCGGAAGTTGTGTTAGCGGATGAGGATTCGATGAGCTCGTGCAGACCCGTCTGGGGTCAGGTTAGAAGAGGGGCAATGCGTGACGTCAGTGCAGATCTTATTCCCCCCACCCTAGGGTGGAATTAGAATTGGAATCCAGAAGTCCAAACAATAATAGTATTGATCCTACCTTCCACAATACCATTCAGTCTTGCACCTCGAACACTTTTTGGTTGCCTTCTCCCCGCACCGGCCGCACTTGGCGCCTCCGCCGTCCATCACCAGCGCCGCGTCGCTGGTGTAACTCTCTAGAAGCTTCTTCGCCATTTCCCGGGACTCGTCAGAGCCGTCCAAATGGAAGAGGGCTACTTGCTCCTTGGCCAGGGTCTTGGTGCGCTTGTGGACTTGCTTCAGGTACGTGCTTTTTATCTGGCGGAATAAAGAATGAATACTACCCGTGTTTTCATATAATGTCGTACTTAACAAAACATGTCGTAGGTATATTATTTTAGTGTATTGGTCGATCGAAAAAAATTAAAATTAATTTAATTAATTCGATTTAAATAATACCTACATCCATGTGTAGATCATTGATTGTGGATTTTTATTGGAACACACTTTTCGATAGATGGCGTAGCTACCAGAAATGTTGCTGCTGGTATGCATAGGTAGGATAACGTCTGTTTCACTAAAGTCTATTGGCGTGAGCGCTAGTATCTTGTTATTTCATGTTTTAATTTCCCCTTTGATTCAGGATCCCTAGACGGACGGACTTCTTTTTTGAAACGGACTCCTTGATTATTTTATATATGTATATTAAATTAAGTACTTGACATTTTTATATTACTTGACATTTCTCAGATAGAAATTCATGACGCTGAGTATTTATGTCATTTTTAAGAATCCGTTCCCAAATCTGCCGCTGTCAAGTTTAGGTATTTACGAAGTCCGGCAGGCACGCGACTCGTAAATGCGCGGCTCCCGGAACTTATACACCTCAATAAAGGACAAATAATTTTGATCCTTTGTCATGTCGATCGAATGAAAATGTTTATTTATAGTATATTGTGTATCTTTGTATCTGCATTTGTGTTATAAATTTGTATTGACAGAGTTTTATAGTCGATCCTTCACTGTAACAGCCGTACGATTGTGGAACGCTTTGCCCCTCTCTATAAGAACATCCAAGTCTATTAGCAATTTTAAAACAAAAGTACACACCCATTATCTGTCCTTGTGTTGAAGTTGTAGCTGCTTGTTAATTCATCATAACCATTTTTAGAGTTGCTTATTTAAATTAAATTTGTGTTATTACTTGTAATTTAGGTTTATAGTATGTAGATGTTTTTAAATTTATATAAATGCACCGCCGTCATGTGTTACATTTTGATCCTGTCCATACAAAGGTTGTCTGGAAGAGATCGCTTTTAGCGATAAGAGCGCCCATTGTACTAAATCTATTTGTAAGAATTATGTTCTGTATTTTACTTTGGGTGTACAATAAAGAGTTATCTTATCTTATACAGTTTTTTTATTATATTTGTTAAGCGCTTGACCACTTAGGTACTCATCTGATGGTAAGGTCGAAGAAGGAGCGAGCTTGCCTAGATTGAACCTGTTCACTCTGGACTTGAAGACTCCGAGATTATAATGGTCTGACAAGATTTCTACAGTTTCGAAGCATTGATCCGATCATCGTGAAATTTGATATATAGTTAGGTAGTCTTGGCACAATTCTGGTGTGACTAAGTGAGCCAAAAATGTTTGGGGGTTGTTGAGATATTGGAGTTCAATAGGGGCAAAACAACAAAAATAAGATTATTAGGTCCAATGGGCCGTGAAAGCCAACGAAAGATACATTAGTATATTAGACCCCGTTTTTATTATTGCATCCTTGTAGTATTTGAGTTATTAGGCGTCATAAAAACTAAACTTAAACGAAATTCACAGGGTACACCAATGACCCCACAATGCTCAAATTAGGTATTTGTGTAGCTTTAGTAACACAAATATAAAGAAAAGTCTGAAATCCAAAATAACTGCAATTTCTGTCCTTAAAAAAAGTAACCAATTAATGTGGACTCCCGTTACTTGTTATTTGTATAATACTGTAGTTCAAGTAGTTGGTTGTGTATTTCGTGACACTATTTTATTAGTCAAAGGTTATGAATAATATTTTTATTATTTTTGTGGAGACTCGCGAGATCTCAGTTATGAGCGAACCACTAGTTTAATAGTGCCACGAAATTCACAACCAACTAATTTGACCTACAGTTGCATTCACGTTACAAATATGTAATGCGAGTTACTCAGTACTCTTTTTAGATTAGAATTTGCAGTTATTCTAGACGTCAGACTTTTCTCTATATTTGTGTCACTAAAGCTACACAAATCATGGCGAATAACTCAAAAACTATAAAGAAATTACGAAAAATAAAATAATAAATAAACGGAGTCTAAAAGTACTAATAAATACCGTTCATTTGACGTCACACTTGACCTCATTTTAATTTTTTTTTACCCCATTTGAACCCCAATATCTCAACAAGCCCCCAACATTTTTAGCTCATTAGTCACACCAAAATTGTGCCATCACTACCTACCTATGTATTAAATTTCACGATGATCGGATAAACGTTACGAAAGCTATCCTCGGACAAACAAATATACATACATACAGCGCCGATTTGCCCAAGTTGATTTAGAGATCTCGCTTTGCTCGATCAATTAAAGTAATGTCATTCGAATTTTACCGGTGTGCAAAGTTTCAGCTCAACCAGACAATTTTCTGAGGAGTTCCAAGGAACAGCTCCTGGCTCCATCATCAGATCAACCCGTTTTTAGTATAGTAAAGAATTTTCGATTTAGTTCTACTGGCATGTAAAGTTTTACTTCAATCGGACAATTTGCTGAGGAGTTCCATGGAACAGCTCCTGACTCCATCATCAGATCAGAGCGTTTTTAGTACAGTAAAGTATTTTAATTTGAATTATACCGGTATGCATAGTTTCACCTCAATCGGACAACTTGCTAAGGAGTTCCACGGAACAGCTCTTGACTCCATCATCAGATCAAAGCGTTTGTAGTATATAATAGTAAAGTATTTTTATTTAAATTCTACCGGTATGCATAGTTTGACCTCAATCGGACAACTTGCTGAGATGTTCCACGGAACAACTCCTGACTCCATCATCAGAGCAAAACGTTTTTAGTATAGTCTAGAATTTTTATTTTAGTTCTACCGGTGTGCAAAGTTTTACATCAATTGGATAATTGCTGAGGAGTTCCATGGAACAGCTCCTGACTCCATCATCAGATCAGAGCGTTTTTAGTGTAGTCGAAAATATTCATTTTATATCTACCGATGTGCAAAGTTTTATTTCAGTCGGACAACTTGCTGAGGAGTTTCATGGAACAGCTCCTGACTCCATCATCAGATCAGAGCGTTTTTAAAATAGTAAAGTATTTATATTTAAATTCTACCGGTATGCACTCTCTTTATCAACCGAGCCACAGACTTGTTCGAAATATTCGCATTAAACGGGTAACAGAAGACAGGGCCCTTAAGCACATGCTGGCAAATTACACTATGCTACTTTTCTCCGATAGATGGCGTTTGAATGATACCTGAGGAACCACTTCAATGAGCGTGCACCCAGGGTTCTTGATACCATTACTGCGGTTCTGCAAACTCGAGTAGTCGCCCACTGAGAGGCGGCAAAGGAACATCTTCAGATCGCCCAGTGGTGGGATCTGGTCCAGCATTGGTTCAGTTATTTTTCCTTGCATCTAAATAAAAAAAATTGAATGAAAATTACAATGTTTTCACATTTCACGGTCATATTTTTATAACTGCTATCAGGGGGGCGAGCTGAATCGTTTCACGTTATTTTTTTTAATTTTATCACTGTGATTTTAGATTACGAGAAGCAATCTTGAAAATAAAGAAGCCAATTCTGTTTTTTTTAATAAGTCCAACGCATTTAGGTATATACATCTATCCAGGAGGGGAGGGGAGGGGGGGGGGGGGCAAAAATCGTCAAAAACGCCTCACGTAATTAATGGACGCCCCCTTACCCTACAAAACTGCGTGCGCCGAGACTCCTCGATAGTGTAATGATGGTTCAGCCTCGGTTCCAGCAGCAGCTGACGCAGGCAGAGCCACAGCTGCGCTTCGCTGCGATGCATCTGAGACAGGTCTTCTGTAGTCGGCTTGTTCCAGCGCCCGACTACATGGAAACAATTTGTGATTAGTGTCATCTAGCGGCCCTGATGAAAACTAATTGCGCTGCTATAGACTACGCGTTTTGTTATGAACGACATAAACAGAAAACACGGGTGGGACTAATGGCTAGTATTGTTGTAAAACAGATTTATTTTAATTCACTACCAAAGAAAATTTTAAATTTTCAACAAACCTTAATTTCATGTCCTAAATTAGCAATGAAACAGCCTGTATAAAATAGGTAAACGAATCATACAGATGCATCATGTAAGTAGGTACTACCTGTTAAACTGACTAAGCGGCATCGACGCAAAGGCGACGCCGATTTCCGTTAAAAAATTGTTTATTGGGTACCTATGTATCGATTACTAGATAAATATTCAAGCTACCGATAAAATCAGTTAATACGATTCCGGGTGTGTGTTTTAAATTAATGTCGTACATAACAAAACAAGTTGTCTAAGTATCGTGCAAACATACAGTTGAAAAACTCTAAATCGCCTCTATCATTAGTTCTTCGCCAGGGCTCTTGCTGCAACAGATGTGCCAGTAGACACGGCACATCGTGCTTCTTGTACAGGCTGGTGGAAATCGGGGCTCCTACGCCGACCATCTCCATGTGTTCAGCTAGGTAACTGCAAATAAAAAAAAACTTGCTGCTAAGGGATCGTCCATTATTCACGTGAGGCTCGAAAGGGGGGGGGGGGTGTAGTGAGATATCACATGTATTTTTGGGCGATTTGCAACCTTACTGTCTGCCTGAACATTTTTATCACAGTGCAACATTATATAACTCGCGTAGCGTCGTTTTGTAGTAAGCTGAGTCGCTCCAACAATAGCGTACCTACTGAGGGCTGTCTCTGACCAGATATATAAAAATGCAATTTATAAGTATTGGATTTCCGTCCACTTGGACGGAAATAAAAAATTACTACACTGGAGCATCTGCTCCGTGGTATATTCTGTATTTTTAACTAACTTCAAAAAAGGAAGGAGGTTCTCAATTCTGTTGTAGTGTATTTTATTTTTGTTTGTTTATATTTGTATGTCGCATTTTTTGTGCTAAATAAAAAACGATATTTATTTATATTTATAATATAATATATTTTATTATTCTGATTTTTTTATGATACTTATTACCAGGGGGAGGGGGGGGGGGGGGGATTAAAAGTTGCTAAAAACATCACGTGATTAATGGACGACCCCTAAGCGTTTTAAAGGGTGCAGAAAGTTTTGATAATCACCAGTGAACTAAAACGTTGGGTTTTATTAATTGTATTCATGTGAAACAGGTATGCCACCTCCAAAATCTGGTATTTAATAGAGACATTATAATATAATTATGCATCCTTCCCGTTCTTACTTATGGTGCGAAGACCCTGGTCTTTGACGAACATCCAAAAGTCTAAACTCAAGGTTTACCAACGTGCTATGGAGCGCAGCATTCTCGGAGTCGAGCGTATTGACCGCATACGCAACACCGAGCTGCGCTCCCGAACACAAATCGCCGATGTGGTACGAAAGCCGCCAAGCTGGGACTGGGCTGGTCATGTGAGCTGACCACCAAGTGGAACCCTGACACAACCCGAAGACGTCGCGGCAGACCAAGGAAAAGATGGAGGGACGAGCTCACTAACTTCCGAGCAGATTGGATCATCGTGGTGCTGGAATGAATGTGGGGAGGCATTTGCCCAGCAGTGGGACACAGAGGGCTAAAATTATTAATAAGTAATAATAATTAAGAATTAAATTTAATAAATTAAATTAAGAATTAATTAAAAAACCTATATAAAATATTACCGAACAACAGAGATGCATCTCATGCTAATGTCGAATTGCAAATCTCGCTTCTGCCGCTCCAGCTCTTCAGCGGCCGTTTCACACTCCATCTCCTTGATGGTCACTGGTGTTAGGTAGCCGTTACTGTGAAATAAATAAATAAATATTATAAATAATCATGAAAATTTCACACAGCGCTATCTAGCCAGAAACTAAGTTTTTTTGTACTTACTTATAATATATAGAAAAATATCCAAACCCGGAACAAATATCTGAAGACATTAGTACCGCAGCGGGCATAGACCGGCACTCTCCTGGGTCTCAGCATGCTATTCGCCTACTCGGCCGACCACGCCACAGAGGTTGTCGAAAAACTATGCACATGTATGTATGTACATCTTTTTATGATATTTTGATCATGTACAAAATAAACAGTGTCTTGAATTTGAATTCTACAATACACAAAGGTTATCAATCAATCATTTTGAATTTACACGGCTTTGATTCAAACCACGGTGAAGTCCGTGATTCAAACGTGGAGCAACCGCTGCTAATATATACCTAAATACATCCTTCCTAGGACACTATTCAGTATTCACATACCTAAGTAATCACAATTTCATTACATTGTATAATATTGGTATAATAATCCTACTAATATTATAAACGCGAAAGTTTGTATGTATGGATGTTTGTTACTCTTTCACGCCGGAACGGCTGAACCGATTGCGATGAAATTTGGTATGTACGTACCTAGATCATAAGCTGGATTAACACGTAGGATACTTTTTATTGGCAAACCACGCGTGCGAAGCCGCTGGCAACAGCTAGTATTTTATATATCTGTCAAAAATGTATTACAAATGTCATATAACAACAGAAATAAATAAAATAAAATAATTAGAACTAAGCAGAACATATGAATTAAAAAATTATAAAACTAACTTTATGAGAGCAAGAAGCGCCGTCAGCTGTTCCACGGCGTAGTCAATCAGATCTCCAGCCACTTCACTGACGCACTGCGCGCCATCTTCATGAAATAATACCGTCTCAAGCAACCCCACGGCAGCCGCTTCATGGTACAACTGATATACAAAACAATAACCCTTTTTATAAAACATTTTATTAAATAAATCATTCCGGAAATTTCACACAGCGCTATCTAGCCCAGTGGCGTAGCGTGGGTATCTGCCGCCCGGGGCGGAAGAATATTTTGTCACCCTCTTATTTAGGTATTTCAATTTAATAGACTATACCTAATAATAACTTCTGTCTTTAACTAAAACTTTAATCGTTTACTTTTTTTAAGAGCAGATCCTTTTATTGCACTAGCAATGTCTATAGCATCGCACACCTCTTGCTCAATAGACAGGATAGCCAGATTGGTTAGCCTTAAAGTACTCATTGTTGATCTTAAATAGTTTTTGAACAATTTCAAGTTCTCTCACAACTGGCAAAGCTTATGTGACAAAAATAATATGTAATTGTTCAAATATTTATAAGATATTATTATTATTTATTGTTAAATTTTGCCGCCCCCTATACCTAGGTGCCGCCCGGGGCGGGCCGCCCCCGCCGCCCCTACTACGCTACGCCACTGATCTAGCCCCATACTAAGCAAAGCTTGTACATTGGAAACTAGATTCAATTCTATTCAATTCGATGAATCCAATACTTCTTCTTCTTCAGGCCTTTTCCCATTTCTATTTGGGGTCGCCTCTCCTAATCACTTGTCTCCAGATATCTTTTTTGGATCGTCATTGGGTCTATAGTGTCATTCTTCAGGTCTTTCTTTATTATAGTCTTCCGCTCTTTCTCAGTCCGATCTTAAAGTCTAGAACTTTTCGAGTCATATGTTCTACCGGCCTCCTGATGACATGGCCGTATCATCGTAGTCGTGTCTCTACTAATTTGTCTGGTATGGGTCTTACTTTGAAGGTTCCTCTGATATAAGGTTTGGCACATTGTCTAAAAGGGTGACTCCGGCAGACCACCTCAGCATTCACAAACGAGTCGTAGCTGGTTACCGATGGATATAGGAACCCGCCATATGTATGTATTTACAATAAAAATAATTCAAAATGTATTTATGTAGATAGATAAGTAGGTATTAGATCAGTTTTTTTTGTATCCCTTATAACAAGTTATGCTTAGTTTGTTTTATTAACTTACCACCATATAAATTCCGAAAGTATTTAGCGGAGCCGGCTCTAACTTCAATACTTGCGGGTAGATCTTCAAGCGCCATACTTGGATACAGATTGCTTCGTAGACCAACACGGGTAGCTAAAATAAAAATGGGTTTAGCGCCATCTAAGAGAGTTGTTAAAGTAGTTTGTTGATAACTAATCGATAACAGATGGCGTAGTCACTGCTCTTGAAAACTCAATAAATAGCTGTTTAATATTATATAAAATAGATAGAAGTTACCTTTCCCGATGAAATGAGTGTTTCCTTCGTAAGTTCTTCTTGCATGGACGCGGCTTCAAGGACGGCTTGTTGGTTCAGCTTTTGGAGACGAATGTGCCAATCAACCCAGCTGCACATTGAACAACTTTATTTTAACTAATGAGTAAATAGATAAAACATATAAAAATAAAACGAGAGTATCATTAGGGCATAGTATCGTTAAATACGTACGCTTGATTCCCTATGGCTTCAATTCGCGATGGCTCCATGCTATCGATAAATATATCAAGCTCGCCAACATCAAGAGCACTTATTTGGGGATCTTTTTCAACCATTTTAGAAGATTTTCGTGGGCTTGTTTCTAAAATTACAATTAATACGACTGTGTAACTATAGCAACGTTTTTTCAATAATTTTGAAAGTAGCCGCCAAATGCCGGAAATGATGTAATCCATGTTCGGTTTAAATTACATAAATGTGCGAACAAATCTCTCTATGGTTTCAAATTTAAAAAAAAAAATCCAATTCGTTTATAACCATTAAAGTATAATGATGAGTCAAGGATTAGAAAGGTTTCAAAAAATTATATAGCTACAATCTAATGACGAAATCAATAAATTATCAACGTATCGCTATTTTCGACAATACTATGCTTTTGTTGAGATCATAGACAAAAAACAGAATTGTCAAAAAGAAAATGAATTAAACATACTTTTGGTGCTGCCAGTGAAAAAACAAAAATGGCGATAGTGAGCGGAAGTAGAATTTCAGTCTTTTTGATAACTTGACACACGTGCCGCGTGGAGTTTAGCCCCGCAGGTGGATAATTTTTCGCTATTTACTACATAATTAGTGGTTTTATTGATTGTAAATCCATACGGAAGCGTTCTACAGTGTCCGTTGGTAATAATGTTGAGTGGGTTTTGTGAAAAGTGTATTCAAAAGGATGGACGGAATGGTGACATGCCGCCACACTGTGAACTCCTATTTTTTACTAGTTCTGATGCTTTTTATCGTGTAGTATTTGTAGTGCTATCATTTCTTCTCACCCTTTGATATTTACACTAGAATTTCCGACTGAAAAAATATCACGTTTATTTTCGTCCACATAACCTCACTGCCGCTGACTTTTTACCAGTGCTGTGGGTAATAAACACTGTATAAAGAGTCTACAATGCTAGATTCTATCCTCAAACAGATCTTCATCCTATAATCAGGTTGTTTCCTCATAAAATTTATGAATCACTAACCTCTAAACATCACCTGTGCTTTGTTGACATGACTTTTATCGAAGCCTGGTGCCTTATTCTTGATCGTGCGTGCTCATAGTCGGTTTTCGACAGTCTCATTGTGTCTGCTACGACAGAATTGCAAAATCTTTATCACTTACTAGGTCCAAACAAACCAACAAAAACAAATTTGTGGGTGTACAAACTTGCAACATGTGCAGGGGCAATTGATGGAATATTTTAATTTCCAGGGTTCTTATAATCATTGTTTGGACAATTTCATGTAACCAAATCCATTGTAGTCATTTTTCATGCTATAGTGTAGAATGCAGATTCTGCGCTAAATGTTATTTCATTTTATTCTTCCCTATTGTACATCCTAGACCTGCCGGTCTAGGCCTCGTGTCCCATTCTATATTTGCTACTTGATTTTTCAGTGTACCATTTCTTCCGATCCTCCTCTTAAGTACCTCAACAATTATCTATAAGAATAAGCTTACGATTCCACTATATCAAATATAAATTTATAATTATGTGAAATCGCAAGTTCAACACTCAATTTTAAATAAAAACAGTTTTACAGCCATCTGTTTAAGATCAACAGTTTCTAAAACTACCTTAATCTTTCAGCACGATGGTTGCGACAACTGAAAAGAAGGCTGCGGCCCCTAAGGTCGTGAAAGGCAAGGAGGACAGCAAGAAGCTGCCCGCAGTACCAGAGTCAGTGCTCAAGCACAGGAAGAGGAGGGATGCTCTCCGCACACGCCGCCTACAGGTAAAGCCCTGAAGTCCTATCTAATCAAAGAAATAAAGTTCTTTGGATGTAGACTGTTAACAATCAGATTAAGGTGCCAATGAATTTAAAGTGAATTTTTTCATCCTAAATATGTCGAAAAGAAATTGCTTTAATTGATAAGCCCACATTTTAGTTGTTTGTATATTTTGTTGTTTAATTATTAGTATTTGGTGAGGCACCTTAACCATACAAATGTATTATTGTGTTCATTAATAAAGTAAATTATTATTATTATTTACAAATAACTTGCAAAATAAACATTCACGGAAATAATTTAATGATGATTCCAAATTGAAAGGCATAGTTCATCTGATGCAAAGTGCTGTTACCCATCAATATCTGACACGACCACAACCCTCTTTACATTTCGATCACCAAAGAGTTTTTACTATATCCAACCCTTTTCTCAGGTAACGCTCAAGAGGCGTTCCACTGCCATCAAGAAGAAGAAGGAAATCTTCAAGAGGGCCGAACAGTATGTTAAGGAATACCGTATCAAGGAGCGTGATGAAATCAGGCTGGCCAGACAAGTGAGTATTGCATTCAATTTTGTGAATCTAGTTTAGAAGCTAATGAAGCTAATTTTGGTATATGCACATTATACCAAAACTAGCTTCATTGTTTGTCAATAAAAAGCTATGACTTAATCAAGGTCATAATCTATAAATATAAAATTTCATCGAAAACAGTCCAACCCTGTAGTCTCACTGCTAAGATACTTTCAATACTGATGTTATGACACATGAACTTATCTTTCATAAAATAAAATATATAGAAATGCCAATAAACTATTAGTCCATCATAATACACGCTCTGCACGAGCCACCTTGTCGCAATGGCATGGTCGGCTTTATTAGAGCGCAGAGTAAACTGAGCGCCCCTATGGTGGCCCCGCACCCTGTGGAGTCAACTTTCCTAGTGCTCATATATTTACACAATCAACACCCAACACCCACTAGATGGAAAGACACCCTGATAAAAGTGACTTGGAGTCGTTGGGTGCAGGCCGCACAAGATCAGTCACTTTGGAAATCAATGGTGGAAGCCTATGTTCAGCAGTGGACATTCTATCAAATAAAAAAGGTTTTATTCATTAAAATCACAAGGATCACTTCGAAACGTCAATTTTACTGCCTGTTACTTCGCGACCAAGCCAGGAAAGACGAGAAACAAGGCTGGTTGTTCTTGCCTTGAAGCGGCTGTGTGATGTGATGATGAACACCAAACACATATGTACATGGTTCTAACTGTTCTGGTTAGTTATCTTATTCCCCTCACTCTAGATTTATAATTAGGATTCCTGTACCATCGATACCATCAGGCGAGATTGTTGTCAAACAAAGATCTATTTGTGATAAAAAATAAAATAATATCAGGAATTACCCGCGCCATTGTGCCCCTACACACAAGGAACAGATTATTTGCAGATTGTGTAAATATTTGTCCAGTATCGAACCTGCAACCTGTTGAACAAATGCTGTTTTCACTTTATAAATAGTTATGTTAAAACATAATAAAAAATGTTTGGCTTTGTTCTAGGCACGCAACCGCGGTAACTACTACGTTCCCGGAGAAGCTAAGCTCGCTTTCGTCATGCGTATCCGTGGTATCAACCAGGTTTCCCCCAAGGTAAGTTCTATCGTAGACTCAGATGATTAGCAAGATATATTGGCAGTGGTCGGAGCACATAGCTCCAAGTACTGCAGGTTGTCCAATGAAAAGCGCAGTGTAGGATGGCTTACTGCATGGAAAGAAAACCTGTTAAAGGTCTTTTTATACAACATGGAGATGGATCAAGCTTATTGTCTCGTAGGTCACGCGTGTTAGAAATGTGCCCTACGATGTACTGCGTCCATCAATTTGAGGCATAGGTGTAAACCCTCATGTGCTGTAATTTCACCGGCAGCCATACCCTTCAAACCCACACAGCAATGCTGCTTGGCGACAGAAATAGGTATGGTGGTAGTAATTCCCCAGGTTGCTGGGAGTTGTTGGGTGCAGCCTGCACAAGATTGGTCGCTCTGGAAATCTATGGGGAGCCGATGGGGATGGTTGAGCCGTGACGTCCTATGGCTGATAATTATGTTGATGATACATGCTTGCTCTTAATTTTTCTATTATTTAAAAACTTACATAAGTCTGATATCACTTGTTTTTAATTAGTAAATGCGCTCCGCACGAGCCAATACGCCCCCATGATGTATAGGCACATTACGAGCGCAGAGTAAACTGAGCGCCCCTATGGTGGCCCGTACCCTGCGGAGTCAACTTTCCTAGTGCTCATACATTTATCTCATCGTCATCCTCAGTAGCTCAGTAGATATCTACACCAAATTCTAAAAAAACTTACCTGATTCTATGTTTAATAGATTGCCATACAGTTACTTATGTGCTGACCACTCAATATGATAGAGAGGAATGGAATGGATCTTTTAATTCCTCATAGAAATTTCCAGAATTCATTCTGCAGAATAAATTATCAACAGATGTAATTAAACTTCTTTTTTTTATACATCCTCATTTCCTTACTATAGAAAGACAATAAAATACACACGGTAGTCAGGGTTTAATATTGTCAACTCTGACATTGAATATTTTAGAACGAACGAACTATGCTCTATTTTAACTGGATCCATCTGTTGCTAGACGCACGCTGTGGATAAATAGTAACCCCCACCACCTCACTTCATTCCCCCTCAAGAACAGCTTCCTCCAGGGCACGATCTGCTGTGGCCAGTGTGGAACTCCTTAGATAGGCTTTCGCACACAGGTTGGACGCTGCAGAGTCAATATGTGCAAATGGGGGTTCAGGGATCCCAGCCAAACGCAATGCGACTGGTGATCCTGCAGTCGATACTGACCTGCTAATGTGCCTTTGTGCCGAACACTTGCACAATGGAAGACATAACAATTTTTTCTCCTGACGCCATCTATGTAGCCAAGTACCTATCTAACACAATATAAGTAGAGCTATTGATATGCTAAGAAGAAGAATAGTGGAGCATCTCTAATATAGTACTAATAAGTGCAATACTTCTGTGTCCAGGTCCGCAAAGTCCTCCAGCTGTTCAGACTGCGCCAGATCAACAATGGAGTGTTCATCAGACTGAACAAGGCTACAGTCAACATGCTGCGTATCGCTGAGCCTCATATCGCATGGGGTTACCCCAACCTGAAGAGTGTCCGCGAGGTATGTCTATGTCTACTATATTTTTATACTACGAAAGGTGGCAAACAAGTTATAGTCCCACAGTTGGTAGGACTGTTTTGCGCTCCGCACGAGCCAATGCGCCTCCATGACGTATTAGGCACATTACGAGCGCAGAGTAAACTGAGCGCCCCTATGGTGGCCCGCACCCTGCGGAGTCAACTTTCCTAGCGCTCATACATTGTACCTATTTCTTAGTTAATTATTTATTCCACAAACTGAGAAAAATACAAATGGAAGACTTATTACCAGGCATATGTTAAAATTGTTTTTAGTAGCGTCTAATGGCGGGTTCCTATATCCGTCGGTAACCAGCTTGACTCGTCTTATCTTGAAAACCTGTCAAAAGTTTGACACTAGTTTTACACTTTTTCAAGGAGAAACGAGTCGTCGGTTACCGACGAATATAGAAACCCACCATAAGTAAACTACACTACGTTATAGCTACACTAATTTCGTTCCATCCTAAGGTAGCCTGGAAGAGATCGCTCAGCGATCGCCGTTTTAGTTTAGTGTTTAAATAAAATCTGCGTGGTAATTACATAACAATAAACTTTAAATGATGTTTTCAGTTGATTTACAAGCGCGGATTCGCGAAGGTGAACGGTCAGCGCGTGCCCATCGCCTCCAACACCATCGTAGAAGACAAGCTCGGCAAAAGCAACATCATCTGCGTTGAGGACCTCATCCACGAGATTTTCACCGTTGGAGAAAAGTTCAAGGTGAGAGGTCTTGCTGCAAAAGCCTGTATACAAAATATTAATATAGATTTTTTCTTGATTTTGATTTAGTTTTGGTCATTTAACCGCTGCGCAGACACAGACAACTGGCACCTCGCAACTATGTATTTATGACGTATTTTATGTTTTGAGCAACTGCGCGGCTGTGGCAACTCTAGTTGCTAGTTGCGATAATATCTAATAGGAACTTGCAAAAAGTTGGCAGTTGCTTCAACAAATGTTGCTACGTCTGCGCAGCGATGTATGCTCTTACGTCATAAACTATAGCAATCATTCTTTAGATAATTGGGCCAATGAACTATTCGACACACACATAAGAGAAGATAAGAAAAAAAATTTTTTGGAATAAAAAAGTTGAATGGAATGGAAGCTAATTTTTATATCGAAATTGTACATTAATTGTGCAACTTTATGCCAATTGTCTGACCTACAAACTACGAGCAAAAAAACCACGCGTCGGTCGCGTAGAATTCTCCGGAATTCGTGGCGATACAAATATTTGCTTCCATTCCATAGCAATGTAAATTGAGCCTTAGATACCTGCATTTCTAGGTAGAAAGTCGTACGCTCTGCACGAGCCGCCTTGTCTCAATGGCATGGTCGGCTTTATTAGAGCGCAGAGTGAACTGAGCGCCCCTATGGTGGCCCGCACCCTGCGGAGTCAACTTTCCTAGCGCTCATACATTTATACAATCTTAACAATTATTTACTAGTGGTTCGCTCCGAATTGAGATCTCGCGAGTCTCTCATAAAGACAAAAATATTATATTCGTAATCTTTGATATATATATAGTAGATAATAGTGCCACGAAATAAACAACCACCTTACTTGACCTACATTTTCATCCAAATTACAGGTAACGGGAGTTAACGTTAAATGATTTTTTTTGGGGTACAAAATGCAGTTATAATCGATTTCTGACTTGCCTATATTTGTGTCACTAAAGCTACGCGCATACCAAATTTCAGCCTTGTTGGGCCTTGTTGGGGTTACTGGTGTACCCTGTGAATTTTGTCAAAGTTTTGTTTTTATTATGGCTAATAACTCAAAAACTACAAGGATTAAACTAAAAACAAAAACAGGATTGAAATGTATTAATGAAAACCTTTCATTTGATGTCCCACTTGACCTAATAGTCTTATTTTCTTTATTTTTTACCCCTCTTGAACCCCAATATTTTGTTTCGATTTTTAGCCCATTTAGTCACATCAAAATTGTGCCATCACTATGTATCAAATTTCACGATGACCGGATCAACGCTTCGAAAGTTATCCTCTGACAAACAAACATACGTACATACAACGCCGATTTGCCCAAGTGGATTTGAAGATCTCGTTTTGCTTAATCAATTAGACTTAGTGCCTATTTCACCACCTCGGAGTTTACTCCGAGGTGGTGAAATAGGGATAACAGACGGATAATAAAAATATATATGTCTTGATGAATATAGGCACTTGTTAACATTGAATTAAATTCGAAAATACATACGACATGTGTGCTTCAAGAATAATGTAGAGGTTTCTACAGTACCCTGTTCCTTACGGGGAACGCATCGACTATACCCCGGGTGTTACCGGTGTCAATAGGTGACGGTGACCGCTTACCCATCAGGTTAGCCAGTTTCCTCAAACTAAAAAAAAAAATGGCACTCCGTGAGTGCCGACAGAAGTGAAATCTTGAATAAAAGCTTTACAGAGGTGTCAGTAGTCAGTGACAGGTGTCGGTAACAGTATCGCGAGTTCAATGGTTTTTTCCCCCAACTCAAAAAATGCTCAATGCGCCTAAAGAAGTTTTTACTATGCCCAACGCGCCTAAAGAAGTTTTCACTTTAAAAACAGCCCGGCTTACATGCGCACCTCGACATAATTTTGTCGACTGTATTGTCTCGCTCTTTCTCGTGCGAATACGAGACAAATGCACGACAGCTTAGCGATAGCGATAGAACGCTGCAATCGTTTTTGATGTCAGCCCCTTTAACCTAATGATTCTATTATTTTAACATTATCGTTATTGTTACAGTACGCAAGCAACTTCCTCTGGCCATTCAAGCTGAACAACCCTACTGGAGGCTGGCGCAAGAAAACCATCCATTACGTCGACGGCGGAGACTTCGGAAACCGCGAAGACAAGATTAACGAGCTGCTGAGGCGAATGGTCTAAATATACAGTTATAAATTATACTCTTGTTTTATTTTGGTTGGCTTATGACCCTGTGAACATCTAGGAGCAGGCTGCTTCTATACATTTTGTATGGAAGTACATTTTGGGGCGCAGTCTTTGCCTTGTCCTCGACTTACGTCTGTCTGGCCTGCGCCTTACAGTGTTACGGATTCCTCGATCGACAGAAAAAAACAAAAAATGAGTAGTCGAGGGCGATCGACAGATTAAATACTACACTAATTTATAAATGCGAAAGTTTAGATTTTTATTTGTTGTCTGGTTTATTACTCTTATCACGTAACAGCTGAACCGATTTCGATGATATTTGGTATGCACATACGTAGATATAACCTGGATTAACACAGGCTACTTTTTATTGACAAACCACGCGTGCAAAGCCGTTGGCGGAAGCTAGTAATATATAGGGAGTTTGGTAATATATGCAAAAAAATGAAAGGGGTTGTTTAGATGAGCATAATAAATAAATTTGTGAAATGTTTACCAAAGAAATGTGAAATTTATTTTAGCTTGTTAAAACAAACACTAATCAACTTATGTTGTGCTATTGCTTAATGCTTGCCATCTAACCACAGACTGGTGACGTCTCGAGATATCTCTTGTTGTCCCTTTCTAACCCGAAACCCGCAGCCATTTCCGAAAGAGATATCAAAAATACCTACCATAGATCTACGTTTTGAGTTATAAATAGGTAAGACGTAGCTACTAGGTAAAAAAATATCCCTACAGGTGCCTCTACATTCGCTTGTTCTTTCTTGGTCCAGAGTAGTACCTACAAGCGATCGGTGTCACTGACTCGAATTATGATAGGTCGGAAGACAGGTATTTTTGGCCTAACCTAGGTAGGTACCTACCTACATTAATTTAATTCGTCGTGTCACTCACTAGTTCTTTCTTGGTCACTGTTAGCTAGGTAGGTACCTACGTCAGTGCAGTGATTAGGTTGAGATAGATAGGTATTAGAGCCCAGGTGGCGTTTCACAAATGCCTACCGCTCACTCAGGCAGAGTGACCAAGACTAAATTAGATAGGCTAGACGTGATCTTTGCAATGACTAGCTAAACTACAGAGAAAAATTTAAAAATAAAAAACAGCTGAAGTAGTATTTTAAAAGATTTATTCAATTCAAAATGAAGTAGGTACCTAATCAATTTAGGTAAACTCTAAGATGTTTTTAAAAGTTAATTTTAATTTTTTTCTTTTTGAACGTCATTGGGTAAACTCGAGCTTTCCAACACACTTTTATTAGGCTGTCGACTGATAAATTAATGTGAAAAAGTAGTAGGTAGCTCTTACCTCAAATCGAGAGGTAAGTAGGAGGTGCCTTCACTTTATCAACGATAATTTGGCGTGTTTAAAAGTTCATTAGCTACCTATGTACCTACAAAATATGTACAACACAGCTATCAGTTATTTACGACATTTAGTTGGTACCTATTTACAGAATGTACAGTTACACAGTAACTTACACTAGTTATCTACAGTTATTATCGCAGATAGGTATACTTAGCTACACTATTCTATTCACAAAAGTTGTTGCACGTAGGTACCTTCTTGATCTAGAGTCTAGGAAGAATAGCACGGCCAAAGCAATGCACACGAACTCGTGCCAACACGTGACTCTGTCACTTCGCACCACATTAATAGCGTTCACAATTCGCGTTCTAAGTCACTTTCTATTGTATGGCCATCGTTAGTCTATTGTATGGCCATAGTCCTTTACCCTACCCCCCAAATAAAAGTCTAAGGGGGTTAAGTCCGGTGAGCGTGCGGGCTGTGCAACTGGCCCTCCGCGCCCAATCCATCGATTACCATAAGCACTGCCCAGGTATTCGCGCACTCGCCGATCGTAGTCCTTGTCGATCTTCCAAGGTCCGTGCTGCAGCAGACACAAACAAAACCGCATTCTGGTCTCGTAGTCAGGAGTCCAGAGCTCCTGCACTGGTGTAAAACTATACGGGTGCTGGCCTTCCTCCCTAAGACTTCACCCATAGGTAGCGCTATCACCGTTCACGCGGGCCGCGTCACAAGTGCTCGCCAGCGGATCCTCTTCAAAAAATTCCAAGCGCGCTGAATAGCGAGGTGGCTTGCCCGCCATAACATGGGGCTGGAATTCACTGCTCTCCCTGTGCCGCGGAACAGTCCGCGTGCCCTGCCGGCTTCCGTGCCATATCTGATAAAAGTCCTGCGCTCTTGACAGGACCACTTTCCGTGTGCCATTTTCATGTTCAGGTACTCCTGAATGGAGTAGTTAAGTATCGCAATTTTTCTAAATCCGTCCGCACAATTAGAAATGAAATGAACTACTGATTCAAAATAATAATTAATTGCACGAACGCCGACACGTGCCAAAGTGCCCGACTTCTTACACTAGGGCTGGGAAAACATTACCGGAAAGGTATCAATACAGGTTCTGACTTTCGGTGTTGGACGATCCGAAATTGGATTAGCTAGTTAGGATACACAGGTCGACCTAATAAAAGCTTGTTCAAAACATCGTAAATCAAAACCGAACTAGTTTTACAAAATACGCGTAGGTCAATCTGTCATACAATCTGTGAGTAGTAGTAGAGCTCTCTGTGAAAGAGTTTGTCCGGGAAAGTACGACCACCATACTTATTTCTGCTGCCAAATAGTAAACTCGCATTTTTGTGTTCCGGTTTGAAGGGTAAGGGTATCGGTGAAATTACAGGCACATGAGACTTAACCCTTTAAACTCAGAACTGTGGAAACAATGTAGTGTAATTATTGATCGAGCCAAGCGAGATCTCTAAATCAACTTGGGCAAATCGGCGTTGTATGTATGTATGTTTGTCCGAGAATAACTTTCGAAGCGTTTATCCGTTATCGTGTAATTTTATACATAGGTAGGTAGTGATGGCGCAATTTTGGTGGGACTAAATGAGCTAAAAACGTTGGGGTTTGTCGAGATATTGGGGTTCTAAATGAAACTATTAGGTCAAATGAAATATTCATTGGTACATTTAGACTCCGTTTTTATTTTTGGTAAAGTTTTTATAGTTTTTGAGTTATTAGCCATAATAAAAATTGAACTTTGACAAAATTCACAGGGTACACCATTGACCCTACAGTGCTGTAATTTGGTAAGCGTGTAGCTTAAGTGACAAAAAAGGCAAAAGTTTGAAACCCAGAATAACTGCAATTTGTACGCCAAAAAATATTACCACATAACATGAACTCCCGTTACCTGTAATTTTAGTGAAACTGTAGGTCAAGTTAGTTGGTTATTTATTTTGTGGCAATATTTTGATAGTCACGATGACCGGATCAACGCTTCGAAAGTTATACTTGGACAAACGAACATACAAACAAACGGCGATTTGCCTAAGTTGATTTAGAGATCTCGCTACACTCGATTAATAAAAAAGATTTTATTCAAATACCGGTGTAGCGGGGTATTCTAAGCCGTACATCCCTTCGCGCGGCATATCAAAAAGAACTCGAAAGAATAAGCCGTTAGTCAAACGGTGCCGCCTCGATCCTTTGAGCTCGCCGCCCCCAATAGGTACTTTGTTTTGTAAACAGGGCTATGACCCAATGATACCTACTCATTAAATCACAGCTGTTATTGCCTTTGTTTGTTTTTAGTTTTAAATTTAGTAGGTATGTAATTTGCATGTTCATTTTGATGAATTAAACTTTATTCTTATTCTTCTCTTCTTCTTTGGCAGAAACCAGAATTGAAAAAAAGACTCATCAATTTTGACAATGCACTAGATACCTATCTCTCAAAGAATTGGATAAAGTAGGTACCTACCTAATTGGAATAATTTCAATAAGTTTACCGTGGCTAAAGTGGGCAGTTTGCAGATAACCAATCCCGGGTTCACAATTTCTAGGCGTTTCCGGGCCAATGTCCACCTGACTGATGAGAATATAACCATGGGAAAATAACTAATAGCATATCGATATTCCGACATCTCTCCGCTCAGCTTTAGTGGAAACGGTCAAGCGGCATGTCTTATTTTCTACAGTGCATTTGCATCGAAGTTCTAAGCAGAGAGCGCTTAAAGAAAGGACATAAGTAGCAAATCTACGCTTTTGTGGATTAAGGCCTTTATTTTTGGATGTCGACTGCAAGCTTAGGCAGTAAGTTTTATATCGAATTAATCACCTAAACTTAGTCGATTTTCTTTAAAATTTGTATATATAACTAGTAGTTTTTTTCCGAGAAGTCTTTTTTATGTTTTGAGAAAACGTCCCTTGAATATCGTCAGTATATTACCAAACACCCTGTATATTTGCAACTAGTTGTATGCCCGCGATTTCGTCTGCAATTTTCTGGATTTCGACCATTACTAATTCGTAAAATTGTGAATCAATCTAAACCATGCAGGGGGGACCCACTCAAACAAAAAAAATCTCGTCAAAATAGGTCGAGCCTTATTTGAGTTTTAGCGAGACTAACAAACAGCAATTTATTTTTATTATATATATATATATGTACCTATAGATACATAGGTTCCTACTACATGAAATTGATTTGCTCGATTAATAGTTTATATCGATTCATCATCAAGCGATTGGTGCGGTAGCATCCCTATGCAGATATCGACTGTTTCCTATAAATATCATATACCTACACCATTTAGGGAAAATTGATTTTTTATTAGTGTTACTTTTTTACACGGGTAACATAGCAATGATATCTTTCTCGAACTGCGCCATGAGCGGCGATAATACTTCGAAACTGGCTGATGTATTGATGCACTCCTTTATAGCCTTCTGCAAGTTCTGAAATAAAATCAAACATTACAGTTAGGTACATAAAGTATAAATTCTTACCCCGCAACCACATTCCTCGCCTTGCGCGAGAAAGTGGGCAGGGACGTAATGTGGCCGCGTTACTTCTCATGTTCCTCGTCATGCCCTACCGCTCCACATTTTGTGGGTTTTTTGTGCATGAGTCAAAGGGCCGGCAACATGCACGCGAGTAGCCTGGCCACAAGCCACGCTTCGGGCGCTCAGGGAGGAAACACGTGCGTTTTGGGATTTGGAAAAATTATGCCACCTTGTTAAAAATAATTGTCCAATATTATCGTCAGCCATACCTCCTAATGCTAGACATTTCGCTCAGCGCTATCTAGCACCAAACTAAGCAAAGCTTGTACCTTGGTACTATGGGAACCAATTAACTGATAGAATACATAAATATATTTGTGTAAATTCAATATACAGTGTTTTTTTTAACTGGGACAGTACGGCAGCACCCATAACCAGAGGAGATACAGGTGCAGTTTCTTTTAAACCATCAGCTCGTTTTTGAAGAAAAACATTTTGCATTAAAATTTTTTTGGTCAAGAGTGAGTAGCGCCTTAAAATGAATCAAGTTGGTAAATTTTTTTTTGATGCCGATCGATGCAGTCCTATGTAAGGATCATTTTATTGTACCGGATGAAAAAAATCTGAGCCGCGGAAGTTAGTCAAATTTGATAAAATGTATTCTCATACAACAGGACAAAGCAAAATTCCTCCAACAAACATTTTATTAGATTCTAATTGCACATTAAAGAAGTAGGTATTAATACTGTAGCGATTAAGAAGTTTAGGAACTCCATGCTCTCATGAGCAATTCAAAAACATTTCGTATTTCAGAACAATTTTGAATTTCGAACATGGTTCTTGCATATGTCGGACTTTTATATCAGTCATTGCATCATCTTATTTGTCCTATCATGGCATTGTCAAATACGCAAAAAGTAGACTTAATTAAAGCATACTTCCTCAACCGACGAAGCCCAACTAATGCGTTAAAGTGGTATTAAGAACGCTACCCAGACCGCGATTGATTACTTATAATATATAGAGAAACATTTAGATCCGGTATCATCTGTAGATCATACACACATTTGTTCCGCGGCGGGAATCTAACCAGCAACTTGCATTGCGGATCCTGCGTCCTAGGCTCTGGCTATTTGGCATTTGGAAGGACCGTTTTTTAACGGCCCCTGACCAATCCGTCGCACAACCAAACATTTGAATTTTTCCTGCACACAATCCGAGGCCATCCGACTCCAATTTTTACCTGGAAGCAACCGGGACATGCTCCGGATTCGCAGTATCGGGGAGACCCGGATGCCTTATAGCGAGCCTTAGCCAGCTATTCACACTCGGCTCCACGGAAGTCATCATATCGTTTTGATTTAATTAGTGTGTCCGAATGTAATTATAAATTGTATGTAATTTAATAGTGAAATAATTTTCAAAATCAATTCAGTCGTTTAAAAATATACATAAGTACGTTTAAGTATAGTATTATTCAAAAGAAAAATAAGTAAAAGGTACCTCAACCGTAGTATAAAAGCCTTGATTAATATATTCTTCTCTAGGCCTGCAAGAGTTTTCTCCGTAAACAATATTCGAGAAGTAGTTCCGTATATTCGAAGTAATCCTCACATTTCCACTTGTCACTTTCAAGTGGGGTTTTGAGAAGCCATCGTTTTCCAATGCAATTGAAACTGTCTCTTTTCCAATCACAAAACTAATAGGACTTTGAGATAACAAGAATTCATTCGAACTCACCAATTGCTTCATATACTCAAATTTTATCTTACTAAAGTACTTTCTCAAATTATCAATATTTTCTGGCAATCTTATGAACATTGAGTATGAGAAATTCTCAAGTTTTGAAACATCTGTATAGTCGATTAGACTTTTATACTGATTATCAAACTTCAGGATTGATTTTTCTAAATCATCTTGCGGCTTCTTCTGATCAATAAGAGAACTCTGAAGATTAGCTCGGATGAAATTTTCAGAAGTCAGTTTGATTTTTTTCTTGTACATTTCCACCCATATTTTCATCTTCTTATCGTGACTTCCTGGTAATAATGGTGTGAGACTTATATCTACATTAATCTCTGTTGAATTTTCCAACTTTAACGGTATTAAATAAGTGGTTTTGTTCATTTTAACAGTTGTCGTTTTAAGCATCTTGTCATCGTTTGATAGAGTTAGGTGTAGCCCTGCTTTATTACAAGTCAGTATGTTATTTACGACTTCACCTAACTTTCCTTGATTACTATTTATCTTAACTGTTATTAGAAACAGGTAAACATCTGATCCAAAATATTGAGACATGTCTTCAGTCAGGGTCAGCTTTGTACAATTTGTTTTCATTAATTCTTCGAAGCTTCCGCTGACTGTCACAGAGCTGTCTATCGCATCGTGCATGATCTCTGGTCTTTTAGAGAGAGACATTGCAGCTAAATAGCAACCTTCTTCGCTCATGCACTCGGCCAACATCTTACCTCTTTCAATCTCTCGGTATATCGCGTAGATATATTTTGAATTATCTAACACAGCTTCTGCAGGAGTGTATTCATTTGTCACCAGTTCAACGTAGGAAGATTTATCTTGCAATGCCAATCTGTAGACCAGCTTATTAAATGTTGTGCATATTAATTGGTCTTCACATATTGCAAAGTCATAGATATTTTTGACGAAGAATTGTTCAAAAGTAATGTTTTTAGAGAAAATGCTATTTGCTTTCCACATTGTGAGTCCATCCGTGTATATTAATGTATCATTGGTTATGGTAAGTTTGTATATGGCTGTATTTAAGTGTTTTAATTCAGGTATTATTGATTTTCCCATGCTAGATTGATATAGGTTGTTTAATGAGAGTAGTATAACAGTGCCCATTTTCAAAGCAATCAGCATGTAAACATTCTCAGTCCCTATGAGTTGAATGCTGCATATTTCTGAAGGACAGGTGTATAATTTGAGAAGGTTTGTTTCCTCTTCTTCCATGTTTGGCTCAAAAAGACACCCGTAGATAGTGCGTCTATCGAATGATAGCACAATCATATAATGGTCACTCAGTTTATCCACTTTGTACATTTTCTGGAACAGCTCGTGGTGAAGCTGATCTATTTTTCGGTGTCCAAGAAAGCATTTTTCTTTCGAGTTTTCTAATGGCCAGGGCTCCTTTGATCGTAATGCGACATACTTTAAGCGTTGAAAATCACAATCGATTCTGTTTAGGCATAAGAAGTACGTATTTGTGTCATATTTCAAGCTCAGTAAAAGATCTGGACTTAAAGTTGCTAAGACTTTGACATCGCGATCTCGCGGTTGATAGGAAAATTTTAATAAATCTTGTCCAGAAGTTTTTAGTTTGAGCGTTGTTACATGCACATAACCGTTGGTGTCCAGGCACAATAAACACTTTGTGGTGATGAGTAGTTGATGTAGCTGGAACTCCAGGCAAATATTCTTTTCAGAAGCCTCTATTTTGTAGCTTTCGTACATACATATCTGGTATTTATTCCAGAAAACTACAATCGAGTTTAGCGAGTTAAATTCCACATTCAGATTAATTACAGGTTTTATATTAGTAGTGTAGCAATAACTGGTAGGCGGTTTTGGTTTACCTAAAATCATTGTTATCACTTTTACGTACTTTTATCTTTGTTTTTGTAAACAAGATTTATTTCTAAACTTCGCGCAAATCTCCACAAAAAGTCAGTGTTGCCAACCCAACAGAAGAAAAAAGCAGCAACTCAGCTTAAAAAAAATAGAAAACAGTAAAATAGTCATTTTCAGAAGATAAGAGGACATCATCACCCATTCGCTCACCTGAATGACGCGTGGTTTCCCCTTTCCACAAGATTGGTATACACTCTTTACAGCACATCAAACAAAATTAAACATACAAAGAAATACACAATATAAAGGCAAGTACAATGGGTGGTCGATAAAAGCGATCTCTTCCAGTCAACCTTTGGATGGAAAGAACAAAACAAAATTAAAAAGACGGTGGTGTATCTAAATCTAAAAACCCTACATAAACTACCTATACTTACTACTACTTACTAACTAAATACATATGTATAGGACAGGGTGTTTGGTAATATATTGACGATATTCAAGTGACGGATTCTCAAAACATAAAAAAGACTTCTCGAAAAAATACTAGTTAGATTACCTATCAAATTAAAAAGAAAATCGACTAAGTGTAGGTGATTAATTCGATATAAAATTTACTGCCTACTCTTGAAATTGACATCTAAAATTAAAGGCCGATTTGACATAGGTATCTTTCGGAAATGGCTGCGAGTTAGAAAGGGAAAACAAGAGATATCTCGAGACATCTCCAATACAGTATCTGAGGTTAGATGGCAAGCATTGTGCATTAGCACAACATAAGTATATTAAAGTGTTTGTTTTTACATGACAAAATAAATTTCACATTTCTAAGGTAAACATTTCACAAATGTATTTATTATATGTGTTTATCAAAACAACCCCATTAATTTTTGTGCTTGTATTAACAAACAGCCTATATACAAATTTAATATAATATATATTAAAAACTACAGTAAAAGAGATAACGATAAATTAGGAGTGCGTAGACTAAGAATGGAAATGGACAACTCATGACAATCTTTGTTCCACATATCGACATAACGTCAAAACTCGCCTATCTGCCGTGCGCAGCGCCAACTTAATGCACTGCTCAAGTTGTACCCTGAAGCCGATGTATCTGCGGATCTTAAACCGAAGCTGGCGCAAGTATGCCCAGACTAAGGACTAATCAATTAATACATTTTTCTAATCAATTATTCAATTATTGCTCTGTTAACATTATTTAGTATGTACTTAGTTAATTTTATATAAAACTTACTTTTTATTTCTGTTGTGTGCTTTATCTCTAATTTTTATATGACGTAATATTGTTTTTTGTACTAGTAATAACGCTTTGGTTTTTCTAAATAGCTGATAAGTTATTTCTAGCGTATTAAACGAATTTGAATTTAAATAACAAATGCCATTATTACAATTAAATTAGAATTTATTTGATTCCTACGGACCTACCGACCAGCGAGGTTTTTTTACTTTCCGTGCAAACTAAAAATTCAGTAGAAATACGTACTAAAACAGAAAACAGGCATATCAGTGAAAAAACAGTAAATCTACTGTTAAAACAGTAGAGTTTTCCTAAAATACTACAAAAAAAGATAGTATTCCCAAAATTCGTTAAAAATCCCCAATCGGTGGTATTAATTGACTAGCAATTCTGTCAGTGTCAACTGTCAAGTGAAAGACTGTTTCTAAACAAAACACAGTTTAAATGAGGAAAACCGTCACTAGATGGCACTCCATCTGCTATTCCTGACAAACTTCGGAAAAATCTATTAATCTATACTAGAAAAAAAATAGCTTGATCTCTGGGACAGCTGTCAGTAAAATCGCGCCTATGAAGTTCTGAATTTAACAGTACGGACAAACGTACCAGTCAATGTCATACTTTATGGGCATGCTGAGCTAATTATAGTGATGACTGCGATGAATCATCGTGACCACAGACTATAAACTATCGATATTTTGTATTATTCGTTTCAAAAACTCATCTTATAGACTTTTTAGATAAGTTCGTTCTGATTTATGCACAAAATCCGTAGATTTACAGAAAACTAACTAACTAGCTAGTTTGTTTGTTTGGGCGTGGGCATGTGCGTGGGCGTGGGCGTGGGCGTGGGCGTGGACGTGGGCGTAGGCGTAGGCGTGGGCGTGGGCGTGGGCGTGGGCGTGGGCGTGGGCGTGGGCGTGGGCGTGGGCGTGAGCGTGGGCGTGGGCGTGGGCGTGGGCGTGGGCGTGGGCGTGGGCGTGGGCGTGGGCGTGAGCGTGGGCGTGGGCGTGGGCGTGGGCGTGGGCGTGGGCGTGGGCGTGGGCGTGGGCGTGGGCGTGGGCGTGGGCGTGGGCGTGGGCGTGGGCGTGGGCGTGGGCGTGGGCGTGGGCGTTGCATGGCTTCAAGAAAAAGGAATAGACGCCAATGAAACAATGCTTATAAACGAATTATTGAGACTCGTTGGTCTGCACAAACCCAGCACACCAACGTATGTCTTAGATGACATAGCCCAAGAAAAGGGTCATAACGTCATAAGACTGCCTCCATATCACTGCTATGGCAGTGAATCGTCTAGAACATGGTAGCTGGACAAAATTATTTTATGGGTTCACATGATCGCTACAGCCATAATAACATATACTGAATCATTTTTTTTGCGTTATGTGGTAAAATAAAAAAACTTAGTACGAAATAAAAATTTATTGAAAATAGAAGTCTAGAAGAATACATATTAACGAAATAATTTAAATTATATATCTACACAATTTAAAAAACTTAACTTAAATTACTTAACATAACATAACATATCATCACGCCTTATTCCCCGAAGGGGTGGCAGAGGTGTATTACTACACCCACTTTAAATTACTTAACTATAATAATATCTACTATTATAATAAATTACAAATAGAAATCGTCAGATGATTCATCATCGCTGTCACAGTTAGACGAATCAGGTACCACATAATCGTTCTCCTCACATAAAGTAACTTCACGTGGTACTTGATGTGTAGTAGGTATGGAAGGCGGAACTATCAAGCTTAGCACTTCTGCGGGCAATTTTTCAGGTCTTTTCTTAGGAATTTCCCTAAGCGAGTTGATTACAGGATCAGATGTTATCAGCAGCATATATAATAAATCTGTATTCGTGGCAATACGTGACTGTTTTCTGCTATGATGCTCTCGGAATCTACGACAGTCTTTGTTACGGGCTTCTTGAGCCTCCTCCGATAGCTGTCCGATTGGAACAATACAGCTTTGGATGACTTCTGTACTGTGTAATAAGATTTTATGCACAGTAACAGGCATATTATACCACGGATACAGACTAAGGTAAAGAGATCGAGTCTCAGAGCAAACTTTTTCAAATTCTATGCAATTAATATCATACCCAGAAGATAATGTTCGAAGTAATATACACATTTTTTTAATTAAATTAACATCCAATCCTGTAATCTCACCGCTTAGTTCCGGATTCATAAAAAAACCTACGTGCAGTGTTACCATCATTTGTGTTACCATAACCCGGTTTTGGTTTGTCTACAATAAGCCCCATCTGAGTTTTAAAATCTAACTTAATTTTCTCTGAACGTAACTTTACACTAATTTTATCGTCAGCGCCCCTAGCTTGCCACTTTTTTATATCCAAACGATAACTAATATGTAGTAAACACTCAAAACAACGTATCCATGCATGTAAAGTAGACAAACCAAAACCGTAATGTTCTTTATTAACGACTACGTCTTTTAAATCACCATTCATCATTGTCGGGGTAGCACCACATATATAACATTTTTGAGGGGAGCGTGTGTCAGTCAAAGCGTTACATACTTTTCCGTCTGTCATAGTCAGTAAGAGGTCATGTTTTATAGTAATTTCATATTCTTCAACATTACAAATAGTTGGAAGAAGCTGAGATATTTCTTCCAAGACTTTGTTGGTTTCGGCTTTGGTGAATTCATTAGTTTCCTTTGAAAAAATAAATTTGATTGGTCGGCAATAGAGAGTTGACGAAGGCCGTGGATTTTGCCATATAATATGTTGGCCGTCACATAATTTCAAAGGAACTAATGAAAACATGAACAGGAATTCATCAGTAGCATTAGCATCTTCGAACCTTTGCTTATAGGTACTGTGGCCTGAACTGCCGTCACAGCCCCATTTGCTAATTAATGTAAGGGATGAATTAGAAGACACAACATTTCTTATAACATCACTTTGCGCTTCAATTAAACGATCAGCAGTTTTGTTTAAAATGCCTTGTAGATTAATTTCAGCGCGCGTTTCCGTCACAGAAATATACTCATCTAAAGGATAACACATTTTTTTAGACTTAACTACACTATGATAAGATGGAAATATCTGATGTCCCGCCTTCAATGACACCTTACGCGTCTGTTTGTAACTATGGCTGGTACACTTAGCATCAACATAATGAGCTAAAGCTTCATCACTGCTCAATTGACGACCACCACACGCAACATTGGTTGTTTTAGCTTTTGGAGAGTTGTCAGATATTTTATGAATTGAACTAGCTACATTTCTTCGACCAGATACTCGATTGGCTACTTCAGCGGCTATGGTTAACTCACTAGCACTTCGCGATTGCACTAAATCTTCAACCCTCCGTTTTTTGGTTTTGAATGACGATTCGTCAAATTCTTTTCTGGGTCTGCCTGTAGTCCGACTTGGTCCAGATGACGAAGACGCAGACGGGCGATGTACTTGAACTTCAAATTGTATTTCATTACCCTCTAACCAATCCTTATTGTTATTCAAAAACCTATTGAGGGTATTTTTCGATGCGGACCACTTTTCAGCAAATTTTGAAGAAATACTTGAAATTTTCGTACAAATATTCTTCTTTGAATCAAGAGTGACATCTGAGCAGTTGATTTTGTTCAATACAAACTCTGTGAGCTTTGAATTACGGTCCTCTTTCTTGTGTTTACGCCATTCTTCAAAGAAATCGATTTTTGAAATCGAAATCACAACTTCTGAAAAAAATAATTAAAAAAAATGGGGTGAGTTGGGGTGGCAAAACTATATATCATTTTAAAGTTAAATATTGTGGCTATTACATACGTAAATAACGGCCTGGATATATTTGGATAAAAAAAGTTACACTCGATGAAAGTTACTAAATAGAAAAATTTACACGATATAAATGTCAATTTCTATAAAGCCTATAAACATCAACGTCAACAAGTTAAATGATCCCAATTTATGAAGAAATTTAAAGTACATACCTTCAAGTAGAAAATCCATAACACTCACAATAATATAAATAGCACAAGTGGTCATAAGATGTTGTCGTAAGCACTGCAAACTATCAACTGATTTATTTGCATAAATGCATTTTCCTTATTACCTCACTTTCCAGTACTATGGCGGTGTGCTACAAAGGGTAAGGCACGTGTTATACCTGGAATTCTGAGTTTTGAGGTGTGGTTAATGAGACAGGATTATGATTTAATCGATTCTAGGAATCGACTTTTGTCCAGCTGGCTAGTTCTAGGTAATTC
Source organism: Philereme vetulata (assembly GCA_918857605.2). Lineage (NCBI taxonomy): Eukaryota > Metazoa > Arthropoda > Insecta > Lepidoptera > Geometridae > Philereme > Philereme vetulata. The sequence continues at coordinate 7,317,835 of OU975422.1, read as the reverse complement.
ACTGGCCAGTATAATCCGATCGAGCTTATCTGGGCCCAAGTAAAAGGTTTGTTTGCTCGAATTTCAGTTAGACAGATTCTTTATGGATTAACTCCTGTATAATCTATGATATTAAAATATGTTTTTCTTTCAAGGTTACGCTGCTAGACATATCACAACACCGCCTTTCACGGCAAATAAAAGATTGGAGTTACTAAACACTGCGGTTGAAAATGTATCTGTAGAAGATTGGAAAAAGGTAGTTACCAAATGTAGAAAATTAATGAAAGAAGATTGGGAGCAGGACGTTCGATTTGATAATATTTGCGAACATCATTATAAATTTACAAGATTGCTCTAGCGATTCTGAAAGTGATTCGGATATTGATTTGGGGTGTACTCCTTTGGAATAAATAAATGTATGTATTAAAATATTCGTTTCATTTTATTACCCAAATCATAATATAATCCAATATACATATAATTATGGCAGACAGCCTTCGTGGCGAAGCGGTAGTGAAAACGACTGCTGCGCAGGAGGTCGCGGGTTCGATCCTCGCTCAGTGCAAATATTTGTATGCATGAATATGGGGTTTTGCACTGGTCTGGTCGTGCCTCGGAAAGCACATTAAGCCGTCGGTCCCGGCTGCCATACGAATATCTAATGGCAGTCGTTACGGGTTGTTGGAGCCCTCAAAAGTCCAACAATTGGTCTTACTGCAAAGCTTCTATCGATAATTACTATCGATATATTTTTTTCTGTATCATAACAACCCTAGGAATGTCAGTTTAACAAATGTCGCAGAGATCAAGCTATGTTTTTTACAGTGTAGTAATTAATTTCTATGTTTATGAAATTCCTAAATATTTAGCAAACCAGCCTAAGAGTAAAAAACAAAACATTTTACTACCCTCAACCTCAACATATGCCTTGAAGTCTTGAACTAGCCAGAATAGAAAACCGATAGATAGGTAGATGGATTGATTGAGGACTATTTTCTCTACTTTATGCACCTAGGTAAAATTTACTACAGCGTAGTTTTAAAGTTATTAGTTAGAGAAAATAAAACTACACTTGAGACATCATTGTTTATTTCGTAACAAAATATTATATGAATAGGTATTATCTAATAGAATTTAATAACTGTCAATCAAAGTAAAATTAAAATTTTTATCAACCTTCTAACCTTCTGGTTTCTTTTGGAATTTCGAGCTAAAAACCGAAAATACGAACGCAGCTGAATGTTTGTAGGTAAGAAGTAAAACTTGGGTCACACCAAGCGCAAGGGCAGCGCGTCGATTTGGTTAAAATTATTTGATTGAGTGATATTTTTACGGCCCGGCGGCGGCGGCTGTCACGAGGTTCTCTTGTCATCAACATGTTGTATAATTATTGATTTATTATATAGTTCATAAAGTAGGTACCTAATCAGGTCAATTTGAAAATAAAATAAGGAGTAAAACATTAAAAGAGAGAAATTTTTAAAAAATATAGGTAAATGTGTAACTTTATTAGTGTTTATTTACAAGCCACAATAAATATTAAATTACCTAAGACGTCGGAAATCCTTAGCAGACGTTTTCTTATATCTAGTTGGCACACTTTCACAATGAATCACTAGCAAAACTATATCTAAATTACAAATTACTAGCTAAGAGGTTTTGTATCTTGTAAGATCTTGGGGCTTCGAGAGTTTGTTTAATTGATAATTTATACCTAATTCACTTCTAAGTAGGTTATGGTGTAGTCAGCGACGTGAATTAGTAATTTGCAATGTTATGACATTAATTTTCATAGAAAATAGCAGAAAATATATTAAAAACTCATAAATTTATTGGCGTTGGAAACACTGACTCCTTTATGACTTATTGTTTTTTAATCATTATTATAAATACGGGATTTATGCCGTAATATATATTATAAATACGGGTGCGAGGCGAGACGTTATTCGGAGCGGATCGCACTCACCCTGATGAAGGTTCACGAATTGAACCGAAACATTGTCGGTCGAAACACCGATAAAACGGTACGTGATAAATCCCGTATTTATAATAATGATTGAAATCAATCACGAAAGTTTTATTGTTTTTTGTTGTTACCTTCTAGCTGTCTGTGACCAGAAACCCAATTCTCGTAATGAATCTAGTCACTACTATGTTTCAATCTATCCTCGATGCCAATAGATTCAATTTGACGTTAAATGAAAGGCGATTTATCAAGAATAGATATCGATCGAGCGTAATGCGATCAAAAGTTAACTGAATATTTACATAGTATAAAATGAAGTCGCTTCCACTGTCTGTTCGCTTAGATCTTTTAAACTACTCAACGGATTTTAATGCAGTATTCAGCAATAGATAGAGTGATTCAAGAGGAAGGTTTATATGTATAACTAGCTTCCGTCAACAGCTTCACACGCGTTGTTTGCCAACAAAAAGTAGCCTATGTGGTAATCCAGGTTTTAATCTACGTACATACCGATTTGAAAGTAACTCTGTCTCTCTGTGTGTTTGTTACCTTATCACGACTTAACGGTTCGACCGAATTTGGTACATAAACACCTAGATAGACTATGAATGGACTTGAGATGTAGGATACACTATACGCGACTGCACAGCAGGGTAATGTTTTATTGACAAACCACGCGTACAAAGCCGCGGGCGGGTCAGCTAGTTAGGTATAAATTACGAGAATGGGTGACGCTAATAGACCCAACATACTGCAAGAGTCACTGTATCCACAGGCTCTTTGGCTTTTTTGAAGCACAAGTTAAGAATGTTTAATTTCTATGAAGGAGTTAAAACAAATGAAAAGCATCAGTCTGTATCTGTGTGAGCATCTTAGCTCGAATACTAAATTCTTGTATAAAAACAGTGTGAATTTTTGAAGTAAAACTTCTTTACGCACGCTTGACTTGGGAAGTAAGCTGGTGAATGCGTGACGAGTGTTGCGAAAAGTGTGATCGCGCGAAGCCAACGGAAGTTGAGAGGGAGATATAAGTTAGTGAAGATAGAAATATACATACGTATAGATGGAGCTAAAGAAGTTTTACTTCAGTCGTGTGATCTAAAGCACACTCGTTTTATGAAGTAAAACTTCTTTACGCACGCTTGACTTGGGAGTAAGCTGGTGAATGCGTGACGAGAGCGTTACGAAAAGTGTGATCGGGTGATGCGAATGGAAGTTGAGATGGAGATATAAGTTAGTGAAGATAGAAATATACATACATATAGATGGAGCTAAAGAAGTTTTACATCAGTCGTGTGGTCTAAAGCACACTCGTTTTTTGAAGTAAAACTTCTTTACGCACGCTTGACTTGGGAGTAAGCTGGTGAATGCGTGACGAGAGCGTTACGAAAAGTGTGATCGGGCGAAGCCAACGGAAGTTGAGAGGGAGATATAAGTTAGTGAAGATAGAAATATACATACATATAGATGGAGCTAAAGAAGTTTTACATCAGTCGTGTGATCTAAAGCACACTAGTTTTTTGAAGTAAAACTTCTTTACGCACGCTTGACTTGGGAGTAAGCTGGTGAATGCGTGACGAGAGCGTTACGAAAAGTGTGATCGGGTGATGGGAATGGAAGTTGAGATGGAGATATAAGTTAGTGAAGATAGAAATATACATACATATAGATGGAGCTAAAGAAGTTTTACATCAGTCGTGTGGTCTAAAGCACACTCGTTTTTTGAAGTAAAACTTCTTTACGCACGCTTGACTTGGGAGTAAGCTGGTGAATGCGTGACGAGAGCGTTACGAAAAGTGTGATCGGGTGATGCGAATGGAAGTTGAGATGGAGATATAAGTTAGTGAAGATAGAAATATACATACATATAGACGGAGCTAAAGAAGTTTTACATCAGTCGTGTGATCTAAAGCACACTCGTTTTTTGAAGTAAAACTTCTTTACGCACGCTTGACTTGGGAGTAAGCTGGTGAATGCGTGACGAGAGCGTTACGAAAAGTGTGATCGGGTGATGCGAATGGAAGTTGAGATGGAGATATAAGTTAGTGAAGATAGAAATATACATACATATAGACGGAGCTAAAGAAGTTTTACATCAGTCGTGTGATCTAAAGCACACTCGTTTTTTGAAGTAAAACTTCTTTACGCACGCTTGACTTGGGAGTAAGCTGGTGAATGCGTGACGAGAGCGTTACGAAAAGTGTGATCGGGTGATGCGAATGGAAGTTGAGATGGAGATATAAGTTAGTGAAGATAGAAATATACATACATATAGCCGGAGCTAAAGAAGTTTTACATCAGTCGTGTGATCTAAAGCACACTCGTTTTTTGAAGTAAAACTTCTTTACGCACGCTTGACTTGGGAGTAAGCTGGTGAATGCGTGACGAGAGCGTTACGAAAAGTGTGATCGGGTGATGCGAATGGAAGTTGAGATGGAGATATAAGTTAGTGAAGATAGAAATATACATACATATAGACGGAGCTAAAGAAGTTTTACTTCAGTCGTGTGGTCTAAAGCACACTCGTTTTTTTATTAAAAATTACAATTTACATTTTGATATGTGTGTATTATTGCGGTAGATTTATGAAATGCACTCGATTTTTAATATATCCGTTACCGTAATAAAAATAATTATTGAGCTGAATTAAAATGAATTATAACTATAAATGCTTAAATTAATACTATTTACTTATTTCTATCTCTATATTTACATTCCTCACAATCATGAGTATTTTAATTGCACTTTATTTGTATGCGAGTCGAAATCATCAATTATTATGCGATGGCAGTAGGTACGTGATTTCTTCCGACGTTCGTTAGAACACAAAGCCAGCTTTGCTTACATTTTATGAAAAACTTCATAGCAATATAACATTATCAATTCGACTACGCGATTCTAGTAACTTGACGACTCACTTCACATGAACTTACGTCGTAATCATGAGTTGCGCACTAGCGCTTTGTGATAAAGTTCAGTTCGGTAAAGCGAGTCATGACGGCAACTTACTAGAATGGTGGCACTTTACATTGGTATAATGGTGGCGATTCTGTTGTTTACGCCGACTAACTAAAATTGTGTAAAATACAAACGGTCTTCTTTTGTTTACGCTAAAGATCAAATTAGAATGACATTTAAAGTGACATTTCTAAAATTAAGTATTTTTTACTAAGATGGCGCGTTTGCGGGCTATTTTTAGTGACTGGTGCTGATTAAAACTAGCCCGCAAACACACCATCTTAGTAAAAACTACTTAATTTTAGAAATGTCACTTTATGTCATAAGTAGTTTTGATTTCCGGCTTTACAAATTATAAGGATTTATTTGAAACTTTTCTGACATAATCACCAAGAGTTTGTATATATACAATTCGACGTTGCCGTCGTGATGCATTTGTTACTTTTTGATGTCGGGATCCATTTTGGTTTTGTCCATCGACGACGAGACCATGCCACTTTGGGGATATAACTTGTCTAAATGCTTCAGTGACTCATTGAGAAAGTTCTGAAATAAATAAAAAACACAATTAAAATAAACATATCTAGGCCTCCCCCATAGATTTCGAGAGCGACCTGCACCCAACGGCTCCCAGCAACCTTTATCAGGTCATCGTTCCATCTAGCAGGGTCTAGTGGGATGTAAATTTATTATTATTATTATCAGCCATTCATGTCCCACTGCTGGGCAAAGGCCTCCCCCTCATTCCTATGGCGTTTGTGGCGAATCCGTTAGGAATTTATCCAGCTCGTCCCGCCATCTACGTTTTGGTTTGCCGCGTCGCCTTCTCGCTGGGTCAGGACGCCACTTAGTGCCTCCTTGCCCACAGCTCACTTGGCATGCGACAGACATGCCCAGCCCAGTTCAAATTTAGCTGAGTGGCTTTGGTGGCTACGTCAACAATTTTGGTCTTTGAGCGCAGTTTAGTGTTCCAGACTCTGTCGGGTCGCTTGACACCCAAGATGCTGCGTTCCATCCAGTGTGGAGAACCCTCAATAGACTGCGTACTCAAGTCGGCTGCTGCAGGTCGGTCTTAGTAAATGGGGAATTAAAGACAAATGGGCGACGCAATGCCAATGTGGTGCCCAGCTCCAAACAATGGCACACATCCTTGCATGCCCATTCTGCCCCACCACTTGCATGATGGGACAACTGATGACCTGCTCCGATGCTGCCATGAACGTGGCGATGTACTGCTCAAAATAGCTATAGTCTTGAGACATCGACACGAAAGAAGAAGAATCGCACGCTGACCAACTTTGAGCGTAGACTTGCTTAAAATATTGGGATGTAGGTACATAGTAAAGTAGAGTAGTACCTGTATGGCAGTGAGGGCGGCGACTATCGCGGGTCCGCCGAAGCCGTGCGATATCAAGGAGAAGTGCGTGAGGTGGCGCTGTATCGCCGGTTCAAGCAGGTGCGGCGGCCGCGTGTTGCACAGCGGCGACCGGTCTTGGTTCAGGAGGTCCATCAGTTCTTTTGTTACCTGGAGAGCAAGCAGTGTCCGGATTTAGCAAGGGTGGGGCCCGTAGCAAATTATAGCGAGGGGCCCTCGATAGACATATACAATCATTTATTCACTACATTAGCACACAATATAGTAACATTTTGTGACAGAGAAAAGTAAAAAAAAAACAATGAAATAGTATAAACGTAAAACATAAACAAAAACAAGGTAGAACTCGGTAGATACTGTGTGCTACAACAAATGGGACTCGACTCAGCATTATGCTCGCCGTAATGGTAAGCGCTGATATTCTGTCGAGACCGCGAAGTAGCGGAGCCGGGCGGGTTTGGATACACGGGGCCCCTTTTGCGCGGGGCCCGTAGCAATTGCTACTCTCGCTACGTGGTTAATCCAGCACTAAGAGCAAGTAATGGGTTTATTGAACGTTGCACTAAACATATCCAGCATTTATAAAGATATCAGCAGACCACTTATAAACTTATCGCTGGTTATAAGAATACTTAGATGGTAGCCATAGCAAATGCCTTCCGAGTTTTTAAAGTTTGTTTTCTTACGAAATAGGATATTTGCATCAAGCGAGAGCGTGTAGGTACACATAACATACGCCCTTATCCATGGTGCACGACCAAGATTCAAACCCAAGGACTTTGAGTAATTCCGCCACCATATACATTAATAATTTATTATGAACACAATGAAATAGATACAAAATATAATTATCAACTTTTAGTTCTTGAATGTATCACAAAGCATATTGTGTACACAGCATGACAACTCTAGAGCAGTTCTGTGCAGACGAACTTAAGCGAAATATGTAATTACCTACATAAATAAAATAAAGTAAAAATAAAATAGTTTAAAATAATAAGATAAATAAAAAATAAATATAAATGTTTAGACAATTATTACATAGAAGCACTGTTTATATTAGTGGTTTCGATATTTTTGACCTGATAACGTCTTATAAATCGATGAACGCCGGCTGCACGCACTAAAAAGTGTCACGTTCCACCTAAGCCGAGCGTGCAAGCGAGAGCGCGGGACAAGTGATTGAGAAGCACGATCAGCCTAAGCATTCGGCTTGTGACGCATCTATCTCTCTTCCACGCGTTATCGTTCGTAAATCGACTTTACAGACAACCAATTTTTTATCTCAATTTAAATAATTGCAATGTATTATTTACTCTGTCATTATTTGTATTGTTATGTTGGTGGACGCCCTATTCCGCATTGGAACTCAAAATGTGGTCCATTAGAACACTAATGGAACAAAAACTAAACACTCCTTGTTACCACAAAAAAAATAAACAACTGCTAAGCGAGTGTTTCAAAAATCCTACCAATTTTATTACTGGAAATTTTAAACACGTACTAAATTGTGTTTAATCTTTTTTGTGGTATGAACCTATGTCATTATTTATAATACGGAGTAAATTAACGAACTTTCATTTGTTAATTTAGTTATCTCCGCTGAACAATCAAATATAAACTCACTTGTTTAGTAGCTTGCAGCAAGTCCCGCCTGCGCCGTGCGTCGTGCTCCGCATATTGCCGCGCGAGGTACTCCGCTAATGCTCTCGCTGGAAACTCCGTCTCACACACGTAGCCGAAATCCCGCGCTAAGTGGACTGCTTCAGCTGAAATTTCAATATATAATCTGTAGAGCTTAACTGAAAAGTAGAACCATACCATACGAAACTAAACTGAATAAATCTAAACTATATAAATATAAATATCTATCTAACTAATATAAACTTTTTCTCTTTTAAACTTCTTTTTATGTTTTAAAGTTTTTTTTTGTAAATCAATAAAAATCGCGTCCGCTATATATTTATTTATCTTACTCGATCCTAAAGGTGTCAACGGAAGACCAGCGCAGGTTCTAACGTCCTGCAGACACTGAGTTCAGACCTTTTTGCAACCAATTTGTGTACCTACTCGTAGCTTTGAGATTTTTGTTGTATTATTTTGATACACTGTATTCTTTTTTGTACCTATTTTGGTTTGTATTATGTGTTGCAAATAACAGATTTGATTTGATTTAAATAACATCTAACGATTATTTCAACCTTCAATTATTAGATTATTTCAATTATTTCAACGATTATTTACCCCACCTAACACGGTAGGAAGGATTTCAAAATACCAAGAGTACCAAAATGCTCACACGCGAGCAATTATTTGTTGATCATGTAAACATTTGTATCAAAATTTATCATTCTCTACAAATATAAAGAACTGTTGCCCACCACTTTGTACGCGTTACACTCCTAAATTTGTAGGTAACCTAGAAATAAAGCTAAACTCGCTGTTGCAACTTGACCTGACACCCTATTTTTATCCCATGGGAACTGATTTATGGGGTGGTAATCCAGGTTATAATCTGCGTATATACCAAATTTCACTGACATCGGTTCAGTCGTTACGACGTGGTTGAATAACAAATAAACAAACATACAAACTTTCACATTGATATATAATATAAGTATGTTAACTTTACTTACATAGAGACAAAGAAAATAAGCAATATCATTATAATGTTCAGTGTGCCCTCAACTTTACTTGTTCATCGGTAAATTCCGAAAATTAACTATTCTATTTTCACGACTTGTATATGATTTGACATGTTGGCGCTTTGGCGCTAAATTCGACTATGAATCGTTATGCAAGTACTGAAATGAAAATAGCGCCAAAACTTTATTATATAAATAATAAACGATTATTTCCAGCATGTGGAGTCCCACAGCAATAACTTGCAATAATAACGCTGAGATATTACCTTCGACTAAAGACGTGAGGAGTGTGACGTTCGCCGCTTTCCGCCTCCCAGCCGGCAGGTTCAGGCCAATCTTTTCTAGCTTTTCTCTGAGTAGCCGGCCGCCATTTTTGCTTTTCGCTCTGAAAACAAAGAGTAGGTACCATTTAATTGTTATGAAAGCTACAGCTAGCCCGCTACTGCCTACTAGATGACGCTACTGACACTTAAACACGATTTACTTGACGACCTACGTGGTGCAGTGGGCGAATAGCCGGCTGAGATAGAGTAGGTTCAATTCCCGCTGCGGAACAAATGTTTGCATGATCTACAGATATTTGTTCTGGGTCTGGATGTTTTCTATAAATTATAAATATGTACATATTTACAAAAAAAGTATTTAAGTATTCTATCAGTTATCTGGTTCCCATAATACAAGCTCTAGTTAGTTTGGGGCTAGATAGCGCTGTGTAAAATGTCCTACAATATTTATTTATTTACCGTTTACTTTACGGCCGCACGTAAGAGGTTTTTGCATAAAGTTATTTGATAAAGAATGTGATCCTAATCTAGACTAGATTAGAATCACATTAAAAAAGTCCTTTTTTAACTTTGAAACGATAATAATATAAGACTGCTAGAAAGACGTCTAGAAGTCATCCACATTAGACAGAGCAAACACTCCACAAATACACCGCGACCTCACCGGCGAGGTCGACGAGTCCCTTCAGTCGCCGCCTATACGAGGTACAAGCACGTACCCGGGCGTTTCTCTCCTATCCCCGTCCCGGCAACAGCCCAAGCCGAGGTTCGTACCTAAGTGGTGCCCTTGCGCTAGTTGCCTCATCAAAAAATTACAGGGCTGAGTGACTTCTGCGCTCGCCAAAAGCTCGGTCAAGCTGCAACGGCCTCAAAGGCCAACAGCGAGATAAATCCATTCGAATAAAAAAAAAAGTCTAGAAGTGAACCATAGAGCAACACGGCATTCGGCCACCGACGCGACCCGTAGCCTTGTTACCAAAGCCAAATTTCTGTCGCTTCGCTATCGCTAGTCAGGCCATCCCTTTCACACGTACAGTACGTACCTCACGTGTGAAAGGGATGGCCTGACTAGCGATAGCGACACGAAAGCAATTTGGCTTATGTACTATGGGGACTCGTAGCCTTATTACCTAAGCCAAATTGCTGTCGTGTCGCTATCGCTAGTCAGGCCATCCCTTTCACACGTGAGGTACGTACTGTACGTGTGAAAGGGATGGCCTGACTAGCGATAGCGACACGACAGCAATTGGCTTAGGTAATAAGGCTACCGGAGCCCGCGTTGTTCTTAGAAGTGAACAATAGCTACATACTTAATTTAGATTAATAAAAAAGTTGCTGGGCTTTTTATCTTAATTTTCTTACTGGTGTAAACTTCTTATTTATGTAGATATTACGATAATAATGTGACAGCAACCGACTCTACCTCAATCTCTACTCGTCGTTATGAAACTTTTTAGCGTAGTAGATCAAATGATGAACTTAGACAGAGGGGAAATTAAATACGTTTGTGTCGTTTTTAATGAGCTAAGCGCTGGGGGACAATTCCCGTAACTTACAATAGTAAAATTACTATGCCTAAATATTCACGTAACTGATAATACAATGGTATGAGTTGACTGGCATGCGATTATACACTTTATTTATATCCAGCTAATATTTGATCGAGTTAAGCGGGATCTCCAAATCAACTTGGGCAAATCTGCGTTGTATGTATGTATGTATGTATGTTTGTTTGTCCGAGGATAACTTTTGAAGCGTTGATCCGATCATCGTGAAATTTGATACATAGGTAGTGATAACACAATTTTGGTGTGACTAAATGAGCTAAAAATGTTGGGGGGTGGGTTGTTTAGATATTGGGGTTCAAGAGGGGTAAGAAAAAAATGAAAATGAGACAATTAGGTCAAGTGGGACATCAAATAAAAGGTCTTCATTAGTACATTTCAACCTCGTTTTTATTTTTAGTTTAATACTTGTAGTTTTTGAGTTATTACCCATAATAAAAACAAAAGTTTGACAAAATTCTTAAATTGCTGAAATTTGGTATTCGTGTAGCTTTAGTGACATGGATATAGGGAAAAGTCTGAAGTCCAGAATAACTGAAATTTCTACCCCTAAAAAGTGTAATCAATTAGCATGAACCCCCGTTACCTCTAATTTGAATGAATTTGTAGGTCAAGTAGGTTGGTTATGCATTTCGTGGAACTAATTTATTAGTCAAAGATTACAAATAATATTTTTTTTGTTTTATGGGAGACTTGCGAGATCTCAGTTCGGGGCGAACCACTAGTGTATTATTTTTATTGATGATAGCCAAGCGCTTGACCACTACCTCACTTGGTGGTAAGTGAAGGTGTGGTCGAAGATGGAGCACGCTTGCCTAGAAAGAACCTATTCACTCTGGATCTGAAGACTCCAAGATTATACTGGTTTAGAAAAACATACGCCGGAACTGAGTTCCACTCCTTACTTGTGCTAACAAGAAAAGTTGAAGCAAATCGTTTGGTACGGCAAGGTGGTATGCCGACCAGGTACTTCTCGGTACGTCTGCTTGTCCGGTGGTGGAAGGGAGAAGGAGAATGCCAAAGTATAATTCATATCCAATCTCATTTGGGTCAACTTTCGTTATGTTTTTAAAATTGTCTCTTTTACGTGAATTGGTCCCCAAGTTAGGATATATTAGAAAGAAGAGAATTTTGTTTCTAAAATAGTGTCATTACTCATTAGGCTTGTATTTTATAGTAAGTAGATCCTTGTACACTGTGCTAACTTTAGATTTGAATAAATTTTATTTAATGTTGGCTTAATATTTAATTTTAATTAAACACCTCGTGTATTCTTTAATGTACTCATAGTGTTTAACATAATTATACATAAATACAATTTTTTGTAGTTTTTGTCTGTTTTATTTTTAATGGTGTTCAATAAAGAAATTATCTAAATTAACCTAATCTATAATCATTAACAATAACGAAAACATATTACCATGGCATGTTACCTAAAACATATTTATATGGCATGATCACATGCCGTGTAAATATATTTTTAGGAACTGAACTGTTTGTTATTTTACTGTTTTGTTTACTAAATAAATAAAAAATGGTGTCTCCAGTCTCAAACTTGATGCTATAGTCACATGGTATTCTTGTTTGCACTTTTTTTTTGTAAAAAAAAAGTGGCACTCCGGGAGCAGAAGTGAAAACTTGAACTATTGATAGATTGTATGTACGGGCACTGGTAACTGCGACAGTAACTAATGCATTTTCCAGTGTTCACATTGTTTTAATCACATGTAAAAAACGTTCACTGAAAATAAATAAATTACAAATTACGTGTGTATTTTTTGAAGCAGTGTCGGTAACGCTAACGGTAACAGTGTCGCGAGTTCAATGGTTTTTTTCCCATCTCAAAAAATGCCCAACGCGCCTAAAGAAGTTTTCACTTAAAAAAAAAACATGTTGACATGTAACGATAAATATGACAGATAACTTCTTCACCAAGTATTACGTCCTTATAATTATTATTTTACCGGTACCTATGTTCATAACTATTAACATTATAAATCTCAACATCCATCCATCTCCATTAATTATTTTCCCGGAATTTGTTAGCATTCCACCGGTGGGTTTCGTTCGGTACGCCATGATGCGAAATTAAGCTCATCCCGTTTCGAGACGCGGTCTCCTACTCGACAAATTCAGACCATTAACTTTGTATATCAAATGATTTTTTAAGTTTTGTAAGTTCTCTTTTTCTTCGAAAAAACTCACTGAAGAGTTCTTTTTGGGCGTTTCCTCGTAGCCTAAATTTATTTTATACTACATGGAGATTGAACAAGCTTATGACCCACCTGATGTTATCCATCGCCTTTATCATTAGCTAGTGTGCCCTACGATGCACTGCCCTGCGTCCACCAACTTTGTATGCCAACGTGCCTGTAATTCCACCGGCAACCATACCCTTCAAACCGAAACCCAGAAATGCGGTTTCGCAGCAGAAATAGGTATGTTGGTAGTACTTTCCCGGCCGAGCCCTTACCAAGGAACTCTACTACTCTTGGTCTCTGACTACCAATTATCCTAACCTAACCTAACTAGTTTGGCCACGAGGAATAATATTTCCTTGTAACTGTGACGCAGACATAGGGATAACACTTAGGTACTTATTTAGCTCATTGTTTGTTTAAAAGTAATCGAGTAATTAGTATAAAATAAAGACGGGTAGTCAAAGAATAAATTGTTTTTCATTGGATAGGTAGTACCTACCATTAGGCGGTTGGCACACAGCCACGCACCACGCTGCATGTTGCGTGTCGACATACGCGCGTACTTGCGCGAGTGCAGATCTGCATCATCGTGCGGGTTTATAACGCACTCACGCGCGCGTTTTGTGGATTAACGGCGGCTCCGACTCATTTCATTCAAAACTGTTCGCTAGTGCAGTTCCAAAATAGTGCGCTACCAAAATCACGCACGGCACTGCGGGACTCGGTGTGCCATACCTTGCGTCTCGCCCCGCACCTACGCGCGGGGGTGCATGTTTCTCCGCGCTTGAGCGTGTGATCTGCATGAACGCGCGTGAATGCATTTTCTGTGTGTTGGACTGTGCGTGTTTTGTATACAAACGGAGATACTTACAAGCAACGTTAGAACACGCATTCAGTCAATATGCAGCGTGGTGCGTGGCAGTGTGTTGAGCGCCTTAGGCTCTTTAAAGTTACATAGTGACATGTTTAAAGGCGTCATTGTCTTCATCATATGAATCGCTATAGATTTCCAGAATAACCTATCTTGTGCGGCCTGATGCACCCAACGTCTCCCAGCGATCTTTATCAGATCATACATATCATATAGAGTAAAAGCTCTTTATTCGCGGGGTAATATGCCGCGAATACAGAAACCGTGAATATGGAATGGTAATTTATATGGGATTATAGGGGATACGTTCCTAGGCGACAAAATAATAAATAAAAAAAATCAATTTAATTTAAGTTTATGACCATATTGATTAATGATTATCTTCAGGTTTAAAGAATTTTGTAATTTTTTCATGCGGGGAAGTTTTTAAAAGCTCCTTCAATTCAGATATTCAGCAGTAGCATCAGCAATTTGCCTCTTAAAAATAATACTTGGTTCCGCAAACTTTTTGTTTTCAAGGTACACCTACGAAATTGGGCAATTTTAGAGGTACCTACAGCATAAATAAAAAATCAAATTTTAATCATATAACTATCGTTTATTCTTAAGTTTTTGTCAATTCAGACACTTACACTTAATTCTAAAGCATAAGTTGTATTAGAAATAGGTAAGTTGCAAAACATGAGCTTGTTTTATTGAGCAAAGGCGATCCAAATTTGGAGTAATCGTCGACTGGGCTGCATTTCCGTCCGCCTTGTTAATTTTATATTGATTTTTCCCGCGGCACACCAATTAATGACTTCGGAAGGCAAGTGTGCCGCGGCACACACTTTGCAGAACACTGCCATAGACGGATCAACTTTCATAAAGAAATAACAATGCTCATTTGGCATTCTTAAATCTTCGCTAAGTTTTTTTTAAATTAAATATCACATTTCCAATGCTTGATGAGCCTAATAAACAAAAATTAACATTTATAAAACAACTACAATATTTACTAACTACTATAGTGTGACCATTAGTGTTGTGTACTCCCTGAGGTATGCGCGGCGAGGTGGGAGGCAAAGAAAAAACTGCATGAGTTCACATGAGATCAATACATGTCGGACATATCTTACGATATCAGTTTGCATTTCTAAGGCAAGACTTGTGGCGGGACGATGGTCGGAGGCTATCTATCTGTAATATATTATACTTACTTAGTTGATTAAAATGTAACTTAAATATACTCATATTTTATTAAAAATATGCAGGTGATAAATAAGAACTAAACTTATAATTCAAAGGACTTGTTTTATTGAACATTTTTTATATTTACAAACAATTATATATTCTAACGAAAGTTATTCTGACATAGATTCTGTTTCAACTTCATCTTCCATTTCATATCACGAGATAACGCACGACCCATCTTTGAATATTTATCCCGTGTGCGTCTGACATAGACCGTCCGGTACAAAAGCTACCTACCGCCGTGAGCGTTGACGGCAGACTGATAGATCGGAGCGCCGACACATCCCCCCCGTCTCGCCGCGCGCATACCTCAGGGAGTGCACAGCACTAATGGTCACACTATAACTACTAAAACCTACTGTCCAATTGACGAATATTTTAATGACTTTGAGACTACTACCCGCTTTGACATTAGATTTGAATGTTTTCTTTTTAAAATTAATTTAACCTAACAGGAACAACGACGTCCTCCACTCTCCAAAATAGTGTTGTGCCCAGCAGAGTACATAATGAACATGTACTTATCAATTACCACCTATTATTCCATTGTGGAATACAATAAACGATTGAGTATATTCTTGGCTATGCCTGTGATCTTGGTTTGTCTATGGATCTCCTTATTTCTGATATTTTTTAACAAATTTAAAATTAATATGGTAAAATTAACATATAACAAAAAAACTTAGGCGAAAGTGTCTGTTTACACTTTAAAAAATATATTCACACTAGCTGTTGCCTGTGACTTTGTACGCGTTAAACTACTAAATGTGTAGGTAACCTAGAAATAAAGCTAAACTCGCTGTTGCAATTTGACTTGACACCCTATTTTTATCCCATGTGACCTAATTTATGGGATAAAAAGTAGCCTATGAGTTATTCCAGGTTATAATCTACGTACATACTATCATCGAAATCGGTTCAGCAGTTACGATGTGATTGAGTAACAAATAAACAAACATCTAAACTTTCGCATTTATAATATTAGTGTGATGAGATATCGGTATAATATTTAGCTGAGAAAAATGCATGCATCTGAAATTTTTACATTGTCAAAAAACATTCAGACTTCACTAAAAGATACTCAGAATTATCTATATCATTTGGTATATTCACTGTTGTCATTCTCAGTCAGTCATAAATGAAAAGGCTTACCATCGACGATTAAAATAGGTACTTACAATCTCGTTTTAATGGAATATTTTTTGTATCTATCGGCATTGATAATAATTTATCATTCTAGTAGCTACTTTATAGCTTAAATAAGCAGCTAAAGCTATTGATAGCTGCATAAAGCTTCTATGCCAACACAAAACCAATATTTTGAATGTGAGTTGTGAATTCAAAGAAAAATAAACAAGATAATTAGACGCAAAGAATTTACTTTAGAATTTATTTTCACACGTTCGTTTAACCATCGACAAAAGAGGCGAAAGCGCGCTAACGAGCCAAACAATAAATTTGAAATTAGAATCAATGGTTCGGATTTTGAATCAATGGAAAACTATATCGGATGAATCGGCAGTTCTGAGTATCGACGTCGTAGGTAGAGTATTGATAAAGAGATTAAAAATCAAAAAGTTAGATGTACCCTTCTTATGATCTTATGATTCGCCATAGGGTTGGCAGAAGTTCGTTTTAGGTTTTTTGCAGAACGGAGAAAGGCAATATAGCCAGTTTGAAACAAAAAATCTTTGTATTGTTGTATTTCCGATGCGGCGGTAAATTTTTGACCGGATAGTCCCATTTTGTTTTTTTACCCCTCTTGAACCCCAATATCTCAACAATCCCCTCGCATTTTTAGCTCAGTCACACCAAAATTATGCCATCACTATCTATCTATATACCAAATTTCACGTTGATCGGAAGTTCGAAAGTTATCCTCGGACAAACAAACATACATCCATACATACAACGCCGATTTGCCCAAGTTGATTTAGAGATTCAAGGGTTTTTTTCTCACCTCTTTATCGTAATCCCAGATAAGTAATTAAAAAATAATACAAAACATTTAATTGAAAAACAAAAACCGGCCAACTGCGAGTCGGACTCGCGCACGAAGGGTTCCGTACCATTATCTATAAAAATGACAAACAAATCATGTCTGTTGTAGGTATGGGAGCCCCACTTAAATATTTATTTTATTCAATGGTGGGTACAATTTTATTTATTTACCATATTTGAGGGTGGTACCCATTATGCTATTCCTCTAAATTGTATGAGCGCCCATACAACTCAGAGGACTATCTATATTAATCTATATTAATTGGCGTCAACTGTGTATGTATGGGGACACCCTTTAAATTCCAACTTTTTTAATTTTTTTGGAATTTTTCTTTTATTTGTGCTGTAAGACCTGGCTTTTTGCCAAATTTCGTGATTCTAGGTCAACGGGAACTACCATATAGGTTTTCGACCCAAAATCTATAGGGTACTTCCGGTTGACCTAGAATTGTCAATTTTGGTTAAAAGCGAAGTATTAAGTACAGCACAATAAAAAAAGTTGAAAATTAAGGTAAATTTTGGTACTTACAAGTTTTTGTGAAAATCTAAATTAGCCCATATCTTTTTATCGTGTTGACCCAGGACCTTGATTTTTATACACCTAATAGGGACATCTGATATCAATTTCAACTTGCTACGTCCACCCGTTCCTGAGAAAATCGGTGGTGACACACGGACAGACAGACGGACAAGAGAGTGATCTTATAAGGGGTCCTTTTTACCTTTTGAGGTACGGAACCCTAAAAACTGGGTTGTCTGGTAAAAATTGTTATAGTGCGCCGTTCACTTGCTGAAGCGATAGTGAAGTTCCGAGTCTAAGTAGGTATTTATATTTATTCGTATTAATATTATACTTCTATAATAATTACTTCTATCTATCATCATCATCATCAGCCGGGAGACGTCCACCGCTGAACATAGGCCTCCCCTTAGATCGCCACAGCGAGCGGTTGGTAGCCGTTTGCGCCCAACGACTCCCCGCGATTCTTACTAGATCGTCGGTCCACCTTGTGGGGGGCCGGCCTACGATGCGTCTTCCAGTCCGTGGTCTCCACTCGAGAACCTTTCTTTCCCAACGGTTATCGGTTCTACGAGCGATGTGTCCTGCCCATTGCCACTTTAACTTGCTAATTTTGAGAGCTATGTCGGCAACTTTAGTTTTTCTGCGGATTTCCTCATTGCGGATTTTGTCACGCAAAGATATCCCGAGCATAGCCCTCTCCATAGCTCGTTGAGCAACCTTGAGCTTGGTCATGAGGCCATGAGAATCTATCAATTTATCAGAATTATCTAATTCATCATCATCATGGGTCTTTACATCTATAGTAAATGATATAAGTAAGCGTCAGGTTGGATAGTTTAGGCACACACGCGACTAAAGAAGCCTATTTTGGAGCGGTAGCCACGACCGAAATTTACTTTATCTAATCCTATCATAATTTTATGTAAACACAAATTAGTGCCTAAATAGTTCTTACAAGTTCTAATGACTTGTCTAATGTGGATTTCGACAAATTAACAGCGCCGAGCTGTCGACCGGTAGCGATGCATAAGCTGAGCTGAAACCCATTTGCTGCAGTAGCCCAAATCTATTTATTCCTGATAATTTTTCCCAGCTTACATTGTATAATTATTATTTTGTTTTATTTTATTATGTCTGTCTGTCTATGTCAATAAGTATGGTCAAAAAGTACCGTTGCTCTCGTGTTCTCAAAAACACGAGAGCAATGGGTCACACAATGAGTCATTGTGCGTCATATCGAAAGATTAAGAGTACGCCGGTTTAGGTGATGTCGCGGAAATGGTTACTAGATGTCTAACATATCGATACAATTGCTGAATTCAATCTTGGCAATTTAATCTAGAAAGAAAGATAAGAGTTATTTTTAATATACTTAGGTTGTACTTAAATTCAACTTAGATTATAATTTTATTTAATCTAGGTTAAAAGTCGCTGCGCCATTTTGCAAAATAGAAGTGCGCCTGGATAATGGAATCATCTGTACTTTCTTAATTTTGTGGTTGTGGATTGTATTAAGGGGACACCGGAGGGACAATCGCCCATACAACACGTACTACCAAGATCATTTCTAATTGGAGCATATTTTACCTTAATAAGGTATTATTTTAATTTGAATAGTATTTATCTAGGTTCCCAACCATATATTAGATCAAAATACTTACCTAAAATGAAATAGAATCGTATCGCATTCCGCATGTTTTTACGTCATAAAAGACCTGTTTTCAACCTAATTGTTTCGTATAAAAAAAACAACAACATCTTACGTATCCTAGTCATGGGAACACATATTATATCGTCTAGTTACAGAATAACAACACAATGAGAAAAATACAACATGTTTTCAGTCATCATTTTTGGTATTACGGAACACGGTCAAAATCTAATCAAATTTAGAATCGTTCTATTGCTATCACTGTCGCTCTGCGTGGCTAAACTTCGTCACTAAACAAGGATAGCAATATTCAGGCCGAAGTTTTTGACGCGACCGAATTGAAGTTGCGCTCAGGGTTCGCCGGCGCGTTAAGACAGTGGGTGTTGAGTGATGAAGAGCCCTCAATGTTTCTGTCAACTTGACCGACTTCAAGACTCTTTTTTTTTAACAGCGATGCTACATGCTATTAATTTTGAAATAGTAGGCTTTTACTCACTAATGCGTAGGTTGGTTGGTAGGTGTAGCTCCGTATAAAAAGAGCTAGAGTATTTTTTAACAAAAATGCTACAGCCAACCCATAACCGGAATGATTCGGTAAGTTACACATATCTTTTCGCAGATACTTAATTAATCTAGGTAGAAGTTATGTACAAAGCATTAAATTTAATTTAGGAATAAATCAAATACCTTGTGGAAATATTTTGAATTTAGAATAATGGCGTCCGCGGTAAAACTTATCTTTGTCGATGGCCATTGTGCATGACAGCACGTCTTTGTGCAAAGACGAGGCGGTAAAAATATTTTTACGATTGATTAATTCCTATTGTTAAGATACGTTTGTAATAGACACGTTTTGATAAATAAAATTAATGGGTAACGGATTAGAAAGTATCAATTTACGGAGAATATTTTATTTACGTAGTCTTTTGTGAATGAATGAGTCATTCAATGGAAAAATAATTGACAAACATTTGCTAGGTAATAAAACATGCGAACAAAAAACAAGTTCGAAATTTAAAACATTTTACGATTAGCTGCATTGCCGCCAATTATTGGTAACGGTATTGCCATCTACGTGAATAAATTTAGATTATTTTTTCTATTTTCCACGCATTGTCTGGACAGACAAGCGTTTTGACAAATCGTCGCGCGTAATTATAGCACTTAGGGTTGAGCTAGCTTACTGCGTTTCAATATATAAACTATTTATTCTCTTCGTTATAAAAAAATCGTTATTGAATAATAATTGAGGAAACAGTTATGTCAGTGTTGGTGTATTATTCAAAACTATAGGTAGTAAGTAACTATAGGTTCCATAATATGAATTTGACTCTACTATGTAGGAACAACCTTTTGGAAACCGGTAATCAATCAAAATTGAGATGACAGTGTTAAATAAAACAATAGATTAATCAACTTATGATTGACAATAGACATGATACCAATTTAAAACGACTCTACTCATTACTCACAACTCATGAGCTATCTAGTTGATTTTACCCACTATTTCTGGGCCTTCAGGCATAGTGTTTCAAGCTATTGCACTGAACAAGCCAATTTGCGAGCCGTAAGCTAAACCAAGGCCTCATTTCTCAAACAGTTATCTTGCAGTGCACCAATCACCTATCAACTAGTATGTGCAGAAATAGCTTTACATTTAGATAATGATAACGGCTTCCTTTTGATATTTGATTGGATTTTTTTATCGGCATTGTGTAGGTATTTTTTCTGTGTCAGATGACTAGACTACTTTTTGTAGGCCTATTCGAATTTAGAATGCTTTTGGTATCGTGAATAATTGAGCGGTTAAGACGTTTGAAGTCTATAAATTTTGGTAGCGCAATAAAAATATTGGGAGAAAATATCTAATTTTGTGTGAGTTGGCTTCATTACTCGGAAACAAGGGTTTTATCGTTGCCGATATACATTATGTAACAAAAACCCTGTCAGATCTTAAAGGGTGCGATAAAGTATCGATATTTTGTCATAATCATTGTAATAGTTTACCAGAAAAAGAATAAAAAAATACCCGACTAGTTTAAGTATTTGCCGCTCAATAATTGAAACTTACCTCTGGTAACACCGGTAACTTAATTACCGGTAGTTACTCTGGTACAAAATTTGCCTATTTTTGGGGTAAAATTCAGATTATTCTCGAAATTAAAAATGGAATAACTTTCAATTTATTTGATACAGATGTTTTTTAAACATCTGTCCGACTTTAATTTCTATGTAGGAATACGCTCTTCATGGATCTGACAGGGTTTTTGTTACATATTGTATATAAAATAGTTACGTTAGGTACGTCAATTACGGCGAAAATTTACAATTCACTAACGGACTTAAGTAAGAAATAGTCAGAATGCATATTTTTATATTTTTTTTTTGTTTTTTAGACAGTTACTTAGTGATAGTGTTTTTACCCACGCAAGTTACTTGTCAGTGTACCTACTGGCCGGTGGGGACGTTGGGATTTTTTTTTACGTGGCGAATATGTCGTAGTAATATTTATATATAAGCATATATAATATTATATATCATTTTATATATTATATAAATACGTAAGGTATTGATCATTGTGAAAAGTACGCTAACTAGCTGCGACTGCGAGGAACCAAAGCATGCATGAAAGTCGTCTGGACCAGGTAAGTTTGTTGATCCCTAAACATAATTAGCGACTAAACATGTTTAAATTTGACGTATTAGTATGATTTGACAACTCTCCTAAGCATATTATGGCACTAAATACGATTAGACGTGCCGTCGTTGCGCAAACCGCCCGTTATCAAAGTCAAGTCAGTTATCAAGTCACCATAGTGCAATAGAACTGGCTTATTCCAATTCAACTATTGTAAAGTGTACCTACTATTGACTTAAAAAAATTTCTAAAAAGAGTAAGACTCAAGAACATGGACGAATAGCCGGCTGAGACGTAGGAGGGTTAGATTTCAGCCGAGGAACAAACGTTTGCATGATCTACAGATATTTGTTCCGGGTCTGTTTTTATATATGTTTTTATAAGTAAGTATGTATTAAAAAAAAGTATAAAAGTATTCTATCAGTTATTTGGTTCCCATAGTACAAGTACCTACCTACTGCTTAGTTTGGGGCTAGAAAGCGCAGTGTGAAATGTCCAGCAATATTTATGTAGCTATTTTATTTATTAGCATATATATTTACTTACTGTTATTATCATACAGGTTAATTCCATAAGTAATCAACAGTGAGTTGATCTATAAGTAATGACCGATATTTGCATCCATTATATGTAAAGGAAGTGGTTTTGAAACATACCGTGGCCACAGACATAAAATTAACGGTAAAGAGACAAGGCTCCATACATAATACAATAATATTAATTAATGATCTATATTTTTTTTTATATTATTATCTATGCATTTGATTTTTGAATATTGTGTGCGTTTAAATTTTTTATATGGATTTTAAATTACACTAATGTTATAAATGCGAAAGTTTGGATGTTTGTTTGTTTGTTACTCAATCACGCTGTAACGGCTGAATCGATTTCGATGAAATTTGGTATATACGTAGATTATAACATGGATCACTACATAGGCTATTATTTATCTCATAAATCAGTTCCCATGGGATAAAAATGGGGTGTCAAGTCAAGTTGCAACAACAAGTTTAGCTTTATTTCTAGGTTACCTACACATTTAGTAGTGTAACGCGTACGAAGTAGCAGGCAACAGCTAGTTATTTATAAGTAAATAATCAATAAATGATTATAGGTAGGTAGGTACTATGCTATAATTCTGGTGTTTCACCCAACTTACCTTTAAAACATTACCTAATATCCTTCAATACTAGATTATGTTATGTTAAGACCTCATTGTACATTTTTATTGCATCTTATTGCTTGTATAACCAATTTTTATGTATACACTGGCTTCCGCCCGCGGCTTCGCACGCGTGGTTTGTCAATAAAAAGTAGCCAATGTGTTAATCCAGGTTATTATCTACATACATACAAAATTTAATCGATATCGGTTCAGCCGTTACGACGTGATTGAGTAACAAACAAACAAATAAATTTACAAACCATTATTATAAATACGGGATTTATCACGTACCATTTTATCGGTGTATCGACCGACAATGTTTCGGTTCAATTCGTGAACCTTCATCAGGGTGAGTGCGTATTTTCGCATTTATATATTAGTGTAATTCATACGATCATGTGCGCTATTACTCAGTTTTATAAATGTTTATCCTTTAAACCTAAAAATTTACCTATTCTTAACATTTCCCCAGTGTTCGACGTCTTCATAAAAAATGCAAAATAAATAACTGAATTAACCGCTAAACTAACCGAAACTACCCGTTCCAAAGATCAAACACGCGATTATCGCTGACCACAACATGTAAAGTGTTGCCACTGCAAAAAAATAATAACCGACTGGGCACTTGCAAAGAGATTCAAAATGGCGGTGCGTGAAATGAGGATATAATTGTCTAATGTAATGTTTATTAGTCATGTGTAGTTTATGTAAGATGACGAATGCTTTTCGGTACCTACGTATCTAACAGATTCTAGTTTTTTTGGTTCTACATTTCATTACGTTCTAATAAGCGATCGATCAAAAAAGTGTACGTTAACAGCTACAATACATCTTTACTTAATAATTTTAAGGACTTTATCTTAAACTGAATATTCACCTAATGACCAAAAAAGAACCAGTGGCATTACTAACAAACAAATCCACGCATCCTCGGTGGTAAAGTAACTGAACAGTAATCGACACGACATTAATTTCATAATATGTTGAGGTTTCTAAATCGAGTTTTTATGATATCGACGAAAACTTGCACCATTAAATAAGTTCATTAATGATAAAAAGAAGGGTAAAGATCTTTAAACCAGACTAAAAATTTGGTAAAAATAACAGCACTGACAGATTTTGAAACTGAAAATACATAATGTGATAAGTGAAATAGAGATGTGCTTATAAAGCACATCATTCTGTCGGGAAAAATATAGTTAAGTATAATAGTATTATATAGTACCTAACTACAAGCATTTACCTTTTATAAAAAAACAATTGAGCTCTCTGTACCTTGCAAACTATCTAACGATAGCTCAACTGTTCCTCTACCAGGTGAAATATCCCCTAGATACGGATTAAGCCCAGATATCCGTCGCTAAACGACGACGATTCGTATCTCCTTGAAAAAGTGCCAAACTTTTGTCAAGTTTTCAAGGTAAAACGAGTCGTAGCTTGTTACCGACGGATATAGGAACCGGCTATATATCGCTTCGCTTACCTCCGCAGAACTCCTCCTAAGAGCGAGGCATTGAGGCACTCCGGCGGAGAAAGCCGCCTCTGAACCTCCGCCACCGTGACCTTGTACTTGCTGGTCGAGGACAGGAGGGACAGCCGCCCTGGAACTGAGCAGAACACGTCGTTTGGCGTACACGAGCCCGTCCCGCCTAGGCCGTCTCGCCCTTTCATTGCTATGGAAAAATAACAGTTTTATCAAAACTTGCTCAGCGGACTTTGATTCACCTTCTGAATTAGATCAACTAAAGCCGAGATACAGAAACTCGAGGGAATCGAACCCAGCATCTAGTGAAGATGATCAGGAAGCTTAGTGGTCAATCGTTGGTGTGCTTGGACTTTTTTAAATATTCTTTCTGACGTTCTTCTTATATAAAACAACATAAATAATAATTTGGTTTATTTTAATGACTATTAATATAAATGACAGAAAACAACTGCGTTTCTTAGGTAGGTACCTATTAGTTTCTTGCGAAGTACCGTTTAATAAAATGCAGTTCTGCAAATTAATGATTTGGCGTAGTATCGCCCCTAAAAGTTCGAAAGTATGGAAATAAAATAAACGCAGCTGTTAATAAAAGCCAATTTACACAAGAGCTAATTTTCACCATTGGACATTATTACAGTTACCCACTACACATAAAGCACAATAAAACACAGTAGGTGCTCGACGGAAAAATACGGGTGATTACAAAATTCGAATCTCGAATACCAACAATGGCACGGCTACGCCCAAAACATGCGCTCAGCGTGATCCCCATTATCATTATAATATTTCTTTATGGCAACCCTAATACAATAAACATTAGTTTGTCATTAGCTTTGCGCCATACTGGCCGCATGCCCTTTAAAAAATGGAACTACACTCTTAGACGAACTGAGTCGTCGGAACTGGGTTTGTGGGTTCCAAATAATATTAATGGCCGAAAATCTAAGTTGAAATAGGAATATTTTTTTAACTTGTCACATTACGAAGCTAATGTGACAAGCTATTTTTTGTAGGTATTTTATATACCTTTGCAAGGAATTTAATAAAAAAAATTGACCTCTATTACACCCAGCATAGAATTTATACTTCTTAATATTTAGACTTTCGTCTGTAAAAAGTTTTTAATTGATTAAATAATAATAAACAGTACACACTACTGTTATCTTTAGAGAACGAATGAATGTACCTAATCAACAAACAAAATAACCAAAAAGATACTATTTAAATATCGAATGATTGATCGTTCCATCTCAGATATCGATTCTTCAGTTTCAATAGTACCTCAGAGTAAGAAGTATAACTATTGACCCATACCAGATGGATGTATGAACAGAAAACCCAAATTAGGAACGGATCAAATGTATGAACCGGTATCAAAATTTATTTATTTCGCATTTTGTTGTATCTTGTTTGTTAGATACAATAAAACAAATATTCATTCATTCATTCTCAAATTCATTCACTCATTCATTCATTCAAGGTCAAGAAAGCACGTTCACGCAACTTTCTAATAGTTACTCTGAATGAGACGGATTTATTCCGATCTACTTAAAGAATAACGATACACCTATCTGATAAGTTATATGAGTTGTATGAAGCCTAATTACAGTTTTATCAATACTGGCCATCAATCGTGTCCGTAACAATAAAAAGTTTGATAAGTTAATAAGTACTTTAGATCGATGTTCAACCGTGCAGTTTAAATGAGATGACTTTTGTGATAAAATGACGTACTTATGTGCCAGATGACCTGTCAAGTGGTAAAGTATCAGTTTGTGCATAGACTGTGCCATGTAGCCTGGGGGTCTAAATCTTAGCTAAGATAAAACGTTATGCTTTTTCCATCTCCAGGTCAAATAAAAAACCTGCCAAGTGCGAGTCGGACAATTATCTATAAAAACGGCAAAAAAATCACGTTTGTTGTATGGGAGCCCCCTTAAATATTTGTTGTATTTTAATTTAATTATTTATTTTTTAAGTGAATATACCTAGTCAGGTCATAAGTATTGTCACACAGTAAAAACTTTTCTTTTAGAATGCTGGCCACAAAAAAGTTTATAGAATTCGAATTACGAATTGTTCATGAAAATAAAAATGTATACGTTTTAGAATTTTACTCATTTTTAAATATGGAGTGGACTGCTTAAAGAAGACCGTGTTGCAGTTATTGCGTTGCATCGTTGCGGTTACGCGCCAATTCAAATTTTTGACGTACTTTAAAATTTGAATATAACCAAAAGATTCGTTTATCGCACCATCAAACGATACAATGAAGACTCTAGTGTAGATGACAGATCAAGAAATGGTCGCCCTCGGTCTGTTAGGACTCCAGCAGTGATAAAAGCTGTGAAGGCGCGAATTCAAAGAAATCCCAAACGTAAGCAGAAACTGTTGGCCCTTCAGATGGGGTTAAGCAGAACCACGGTGAAAAGGGTGTTAAATGAAGACTTAGGGCTTCGGGCATATCGAAGAAAAACAGGACATCGTTTGAATGCTCGTCTAATGGACCTGAGACTGAAGAGATGCCGCGCTTTGTTGAAGCGGTACGCGGGAAAAAATATCGGGAAATTCTTTTTTCGGATGAAAAAAATTTTACCGTAGAAGAGAGCTACAACAAACAAAATGATACGGTGTACGCACACAGTAGTGAAGAAGCGAGCAACCGTTTTCCGCGTGTCCAACGAGGTCATTTTCCATCCTCGCTCATGGTATGGTTGGGAGTTTCTTATTGGGGCTTAACAGAGGTATATTTTTGTGAGAAAGGTGTAAAAACGAATGCAATTGTGTATCAAAATACAGTCCTGACGAACCTTGTGGAACCTGTTTCTCATACCATGTTCAATACAGGCACTGGGTATTCCAACAAGATTCGGCGCCAGCTCATAGAGCGAAGAGCACACAAGATTGGCTGGCGGCGCGTGAAATCGACTTCATCCGGCACGAAGACTGGCCCTCCTCCAGTCCAGATTTGAATCCGTTAGATTACAAGATATGGCAACACTTGGAGGAAAAGGCATGCTCAAAGCCTCATCTCAATTTGGAGTCACTCAAGACATCCTTGATTAAGGCAGCCGCCGATATTGACATGGACCTCGTTCGTGCTGCGATAGACGACTGGCCGCGCAGATTGAAGGCCTGTATTCAAAATCACGGAGGTCATTTTGAATAAACTTTAGTGTCATAAGAATCTATGTTTTGTTAAGTTCATTTTGGTATATAAATGGTTACATAATGAATAAACTTGTTTCAATTATTTATATTAAACATGTGACAGAACTTATGACCTGACTACGTATAACTAAATATTCTGTGAATATTTCAAGCGTCTACCGTTATGAATATTGAGCTAAAACGAACAAAATAGTCAAGTTTGTTGTATGGGAGCCCCCTTAAATATTTATTTTATTCTATTTTTAGTATTTGTTGTTATAGCGGCAACAGAAATACATCATCTGTGAAAATTTCAACTGTCTAACTATCACGGTTCATGAGATACAGCCTGGTGACAGACAGACAGCGGAGTCTTAGTAATAGGGTCCCATTTTGCCTTTGGGTACGGAACCCTAAAAACGGACTTGTTTTATCGACAGCTTTGTAAGCTTTGTACTTATACTAGCATATATATTGTAAACGTAAACTTATATTTTAGATAAATGCTAGGACAACATGTATAAATAAAAAAATTAAGAAACTTCCGACACTTAAAAAACCCGCAATAATCCATTCACCGAAAACAAAACGTGCTGATAATCTTAGAATCGGCTTACTTAATATTCATCACACATACTTAGTTAAAAGCCACTCCGTTTGAAGTAGCTCTCTATTAAAAAAAAACCGCTCCGTATCGGTCCATCCGCTTCGGAACTACGATACCTGCCACATCCAGACACACAGAGACATGCGCGTCAAACTTGTAACATATCTCTTGCTGCCTCGGGGGTTAAAACTCACTTTTAAGTAGAGGTAGATCCGTCATAAAACCCGTGGTATCATCCATCGCAGCATTCTGCAAAAAAATATATAACTATAAATAAATAAATATTGCTGGACATGTCACATGGGAACCCGATGACTGATAGAATACATAAATACTTTTTTTTGTAAATACATACATATCATATATAGAAAAACATCCAGACCCGGAACAAATATCTGTAGATCATGCAAACATTTGTTCCGCGGCGGGAATCGAACCCGCTACCTGCGTCTCAGCCGGCTTTTCGCCCACTGCGCCACGGAGGTAGTCTAAATGCAGGGCATTTCACACAGCGCCACTAGATGGACTAGTTTGGGGCTAGCCCCAAACTAAGTAAATCTGTACAATGGAAATCTAACTGTTAGAATACGTATAAAAGTTTTTTTGTAAATAAATACATTAAACAGTCATTTTATAATATCTTTAAAAACAGATAAAAAGTCGAGGATGCAAATACGTAGGAAATTCCAGAATTCCTCCCTCCAATAAGTTTTTAATTTTGCTTAGTTTATTAAATTCCGATTGGACATGTTTCCCAATAGCTATTCGAGTTTGTAAAAATGTTGCAAGGGCAAAAAATGAAATATTTGGGATATTATTATACGTCCGGTCTTGCGATGATGTTTACGTCATGGATATCACAAGTTGATGTTTTAAGCTAATTTAGAATAATGGTTTGGTAACTTTGACTCTTATGCCATGCCAATATTATAACGATGAATGGTGAAGCAACTCAATAGTATATTTTTTGTTAGTTTTTGAAAGAACTGTTAAAATATGCTTGCGACTCGATTTTAGTTTTTAGAATACGGGCCTCAAACAAAGAAACATTCTAAATTCGAATACAGTATAAAAAAACTATTTAGAAAAGTGTCCATGAGGCATACTTCATTGTTTCAGCAATCAATCTTGTTCACATACAAGACCCTATTCTACCATGAGTGAACGAATGAAATTATAACTTTCGAAAATTAAATATTACATTACGACTTATTACATATATGTTGCCCGCGACTTCTTACGCGTTACACTCCTATGTGTAGATAACCTAGAAATAAAGCTAAACTCGCTATTGCAACTTGACTTGACACCCCATTTTTATCCCATGGAAACTGATTTAAGGGATAAAAAGTAACCGATGTGGTAATCCACGTTATAATCTACATATATACCAAATTTCTTCGAAATTAGTTCAGCCGTTATGACGTGATTGAGTAACAAACATCCAAACCTTCACATTTATAATATTAGTGTGATTGCGAATGAAGTTAATATCACCCGTGTATAAAATATAATATAAATATCGCGATTACACTGACATTCAATTGTATTTAAGTTAAGTGCATTGAAGTTATACAGTATGGCGCGGCTCTGACGGGCTGAAAACTTCTAGAAACTTACCGGCGCTTCTTCAGAATGTAGTGCGTGATGGAGGGCCAGCTCATGCTGTTCCCTCGTCCCGTACTCTGCCCTTCTCTCACCTCCGCCGCCGCCTCCACTGCCGTATCCAAAACCACCATGTGATAACTGGTGAAAAAGAAACAAAATAAAAAAATACTCTATAATATTAGTAGTAGGTATATCTTATACCGCCTTTTTCGGCGCCGGCCCTAGCCTTCGATCAGCATCAGATAAAGCAAAATTGTCTTTCAGCGCCCTTTAGTCGTCGCTTTCACTTCACGTTAATTCTATTTCGGTTTTATGTTATAGGTACTAGTGGTTCACCCCGAACTGAGATCTCGCGAGTGTCTGATTAAAACAAAAAAATATTATTTGTAATCTTTGACTCTCAAAATTGTGTCACGAAATATATAACCTGTAACCCTAATCTAACTTGACCTACAGTTTCATTCAAAATACAGGAAATGAAAGTTCATGTATAGTGGTTAGTCTTTTTTGAGGTATAAATTGCAGTTATTCTGGATTTCAGACTTTTGCCTATATTTGTGTCACTTAAGCTATAAGCATACTAAATTACAGCACTTTGGAGTCACTGGTGTACCCTGTGAATTTTGTCAAAGTTTAGTTTTTATTATGGCTAATAACTCAAAAAATATAATACAAAAAAATATAAGAATTTACAAAAAATAAAAACGGTGTCTAAATGTACTAACCTTTAATTTGACGTCCCACTTTACCGGTTAGCCTCAATTTTATTTATTTTACCCCTCTTGCACCCCAATATCT
This sequence comes from Philereme vetulata, assembly GCA_918857605.2. NCBI lineage: Eukaryota > Metazoa > Arthropoda > Insecta > Lepidoptera > Geometridae > Philereme > Philereme vetulata. The sequence goes on along the minus strand of OU975422.1, from coordinate 7,287,128 downwards.
CAACAACCCCCCAACATTTTTATCTCATTTAGTCACACCAAAATTGTGCCATCACTACCACCTATGTATTAAATTTCACTATGATCGGATCAACGCTTAGAAAGTTATACTCGGACTTAGAGATCTCGTCAATATATACCGCTATTTATCATAACATTATAAAACCTTGATTTCAGCTATGCACAAAAGAGCTATCCCCCGTGTAATTTTACAAGAAATGCTGTTTACGGACTAGGTTTAAGGCTTGTTTAGCCGCTCCAAACAGTCAGATTTAGTTTTTAAAAAAGTCTGTAGATCTACGGATTTATCTAGAGTCAATCTATTGGTTTTTCAGCGTCACCCAACGGATTTAAAAACATCTGATCTGGCCACAAAATTTTATTTTTCGCTAGAAATTATTTTGCAACACACTTGCTCGTAAAGTGAGCCATAGAACATCGTTATTAGGGCCTTAAACCGAACTATAACATACGCGTGCGTATCACACTAGTAATGTATCACACATAATAGAATTATGCCTACAAAGTTAAGTTAGTACCTAACTGCAAATTATATGCGAGTAAACAGAGCATTTTCAATTTACCCGGGCAATACAGTTTTTGTAACAACAAAGAGGTTTTATGCAGCTGAAAATCCTATTACATTTTTGGAATAAATAAATGTATCCCTAATTAAGACGAAAAAACATTTATTATTATCAAATTACTTATAATTAGAACAGGGTCGATAATTTTTAAAACCAAAAAAAAATAATAGTAGGATGAAACCCATTAGAAAAGGAGGGGAATATTATAAAAATGAAAGGAAAAATAATTTACGGGCGATCTGAGGTCGGGAAGGGGATGGGAGTGAGTTTTTAAGGGTAAAAAACGGTTTTTCTCAATTTCCGGCAAAACTAAAAGTCTTATAGAAAAAAGTCAAATAACAAAGTTGTAGGTAATAAAAAGATCTAAAACTTTTGTTAAGACACTTTTTTCACATAACCTCAAAATTTATGTAAAAATTCAAAAAAACCAAGATTTTAGTTTTTTATTTTTATCTATTACAAAAAAAAAAAATTTTTTAATGAAATTTGGTGAAAACTTACCTTTTTATGTCCCAAATACGCTGTAATTTATTTGATTAAAAATATTTATTTTTTCACCTTATTTTGAATTAATATCGAAAAAGCACCTTAATTTTCAATCGAAAATTCACCCGTCAAAATATCAGCTTTTTTCAAAAAGTTGGTATGTTTTCTGTTCGTTGAAACCTCTACTTTCCGATGGTGAAAAAAAAATATATGTTGCTATAGTAAATCTTCTCAGAAATTGCAAAAAATCGAAAAGCAAAAAAATTGTGTTCGTAACGTTTGACCAGCCGCTATACTATAAAGCTCGTGAAATCTTGGCCAATATTGATTTGACTATGGTAGTGTTGACTATGGTTGATTGGTAGTGAAGGCACAACTATGGTGAGACTAAATGAACTACAAATGTTGGGGGGTTGTTGAGATATTGGGGTTCAAGAGGTAAAAAAGAACAAAACGAGACTATCCGGTCAAATGGCACGTCTAATAAAAGGTCTTTGTAAGTACATTTCGACACTGTTTTTATTTTTAGTTTAAATCTTGTAGTTTGTAAGTTATTAGCCATAATAAAAACTGAACTTTAACAAAATTCACAGGGTACACCAGTGATCCCACAGTGCTGAAATTTGGTATGCGTGTAGCTTTAGTGACACAAATACAAGTCTAAAATCCAGAATAACTGCAATTTCGTTCAATAAGAACCATTTAACATGAACTCCCGTTACCTGTAATTTGAATGTAACTGTAGGTCAAGTAAGTTGGTTGCAAATTCCGTGGCACTATTTTATTAGTCAACGATTAAGGCCGGCTTGCACAACGATTCCTAAACGTATTTAGCGACTAAACATGTTTAAATTTTACGTATTTGTATGATTTGATATCTCCTTAAATCATATTTGGCCACTAAATACGTTTAGGCGTCGTTACGAGAGTCGCCCCATGAATATTTTTTTTTGTGTTTTGGGAGACTCGCGAGATTCAGTTCGGGGCGAACTACTAGTACTACATTAAAGCATTAACAGATGACCCAGATGACATTAGCTGAATCCAATCAGCGTGACGTCACGATCCGATGCATCGGCATTCAACCTATAAATTTTATATTTTATAATCTGTATCTTATTATATATATATCTATACTACTATATATTAAGTAGTATATCTATACTAACCCGGTGACTAACGTTTGACAATTAGCGCTTTTTTATTGCTCAAAGGTTCTTTCAATAACTGTATTAGGCCAGTTAATGTCAAATCTCTCGGTGACCAACGCCGTGGGTAACTTTTAAGATAGATAAGGGCGAGAGGGGGGAATTAAGACCACAAAAATATTCTTTGTTTTCTATAGTTCATTTACTAAATATAATTTAATTGTTGAATTAACCATAAGAAGAAAATATAGAACTAATAATAGCTTTCATACAATTACAAAAACTTCGCTACAAAATATGAGTCGCAAACTCAACTATTATAAACATCCCAAACGGCAATTCAATCTCGAAATGTTCCTCCAAAGATCCGGGATACATTGTATCGGATAGTCGCGGTCTCAAACCGGAACATTACTGCCTTTACGGCCCGCTAATCTGCTAAAGTGGCCCATCATAAACCTATCCATTTCTAAACGTATTGTTGGTTGAATAATACACGATGTCGTTGCCAAGAAAATGTTGAGATTCCGAAATTGAAAATCAAATGTGACTTTGACATTTGGCGCTAAACTGAATCTCCTAACTCAATGTTCATAGTTTCTTTTTAGTTAGAAATGCATGATGTTGCTCTACTGTTTTGTATGTCATAAAATAAGTTTTTCATTTTACTAGGAGTATGTACGAGGAGTATAATATAAAAGTAGCTGTTGTTTGTAATGTTATTATTTTCACCACAATAGCGTTATTATATTTTCATGTTACTAAGTTACCTGCAGCGATTTCTTGCAGAATTAATAACATAATTCGTCAGTCGAGGGGCTGAACTATGCGAAGACTCGAAGGGTGCATACCGAGCGAGCGAATAGTTTGTAGACATGCATTCTTCGATTGGGGAGCTCAAAGTTGTTTTTGATATTGTTGAAAATATATGTTGTGAGTAAACTAGTTGATAGACGTACTTTTATTAGCTCAAAATTTCATGTCCTAGTTGCTCCATCTATACTAATATTATAAAGAGGAAAGATTTGTTTGTTTGTATCTAATAAGCTCCGAAACTACTGGACTGATTTAAAAAATTCTTTCACTGTTGGGAAGCTACACTATCCCCGGGTGACATAGGCTACTTTTTACCCAACTGCGCAGAAGGAGGGCAATGTTTTTATTGAAAAAATACGCGTGCGAAACTGCGGATTTTTCAGCTAGTCATTCATATTTTCAGATTAATAGATGCTAATTCATTTGACATTTCCTGATAGTAAGCTTCTTGTCAAATGCTGATCACCGGTTTATTCAGATGCAGAATAGTGCAGGCAGACACTGCTGCGAACTTTATTAACTGACTACAGAGTATCAAAATTGATAACGGAAAAAGGGCTGCCACCTTTATTTAAAGCAAATAGAGAATATTTAAATTTAAAGGCTAAAAAAATAGTACAACATCTGAAAATAAAGTACTATTTATTTACCAGACTATTTCTCTTCCATAAATATTTTTTGTCGCTTCTAGCAACATCCAACAAATATGTGTTACTAGTAAATATATTAACGGTATCTTTACAATCAATCCCTAAATTTAAAGATATAAATAATTCGTTTTTTATTAGGTTAAGGGACGCTCTATTGCGTTCATCCCGCCACTTAGCATTCATCAGAGAAAAACTCTGTGAATGCTGAAGTGGCGGGAATGGATAGCAGAAACGACACAATTTTTTCACAATTTGCAAAATTACATGTTAATGACATTGACGTTTTAGCACGTTTTAGGTTACGTTCCAAAGCAGTCCGTTCCGTTATACGTAAAAAATAGCAGTCCATTTAAAAAATCTTCAGAAGTAAAAATAAAGTATTTTCACCTGCTTTTCTGCCCTCAAAGTATAAAGTACGATTGGCCAAAATAGAGTACAACACTTTATTATAAAGTACGGATGGCAACTCTAAACGGAAAAGCTATACCCGCGACTTTTTTCCTCAAAGTGATTACCTTTGTGTGCGTGAGGCTGGTTGTTGTTAAAGAGCATAGGTACTACGAAGTAAGTATCTTCTGTTTCGGTGATGACGCAATTGTGGTTGCGACTACTAGTGTGAGTGCCACAGCTGCGGGGAAACATAGTGCTATACGAGAAGGTGTGTGTTCGTGTGTGTAATCACGTGATGCGGGAGTATAACGTCATGGTAGATGTGTACGTTTGGATCGTGGAATGAGTGCCACAGCTGTTGGGAAACTTAGGGCTGCACTCTGTGTCCTCACGTGGTGCGCGAGGATAGTGACATCATGACCTAAGTGTGCGTGGGTGTGAGTGATGCCGCGGCACTCCCTGGCCTGAAATGTTGTACTCACGTGGTGCGCATGGATAGCGTCGTGATGGTCGCGATGGTGACGTAAGTGTGCGTGGGGTTCGTGGTGTGAGTGATGCCGCGGTAGGAGCTGCTGCGGAGCGTAGTGCTGGGCGTACTCTGTGCCGCCACCTCCGCCGCCGTATTCCATGCCATGGCTCTGTGGATGAGAATTAGGTTAGAGGGGATGCTACAAACGAGCAATCTATTTTCTTTTTTGTTATGTACCTATTGTGAAAGGATCATTAAAAAGAATAACCAGCCTTGTTTCTTGCCTTTCTTTCCTGGCTTGGTTGCATAACAGGGAGTAAAATTCGTTTCGAAGTGATCCTTGTCATTTTAATGAATACATTAACTTTGATTTTGACGTTTTCTTTTACGTGGGTAATTGGACGCTGAAAACAGCATCCTTTGTATCTAACAACCATCGCATATAAAAAAGTATTGCCTCGTAGGTAACGCACCTTAGAAATGTGCCGTACGATGCCTTGAGTCCATCAATTTGAGGCATACAGGTGTAAAGCTTCATGTGTTTTTCACCGGCAACCATACCCTTCAAACCGAAGTACAGCAATGCTGCTTGGTGGCAGAAATAGGTATGTTATGGTAACTGGTTATAATGAGGTTTTACCTGTTGCTGATGATGTGGACTGGCGGGATGTGGTGCTGGCGCGAAGGGCGGTGGGAAGTAAGGCGGCTGGAAGTCGGCCAGCGAGGGCTGCCCACCGCCGCGGAATCCGCCGCCGCCCAGGCCCAGCCCGCCACCGCCCAGGCGCTCCTGTCAACAAGGAAACAAGAACTTGAATAATGAAGTTTTCGTCAGAGAACAAGAAAATTTCATAAGAATGACTAGGTTTTGAGGATTAAGAAGTTTCTTGGGTTTAGTAAAGGAAATAAATTTAATTTATATTTTAGCGAAACTGTTTACTGGTTGTTTGTTTAGGAAAGCGCATCTAACTCTTAGTAAATACACATGTAGTGAAGTGACACTGAGAGTAACAATGGTGGCGATTCTGTAGTTTACACTGACCAACTAAAATTGTGTAACATACGAACGGTCTTATTTTGTTCACGCTAAAGATCAAATAGAATGACATTTAAAGTGACATTTCTAAAAATAATTAATTTTTACTGAGATGTAGTGTTTTTGGGCTAGTTTTAGTCAGCAGTCAAATTGGTGCTGATTAAAACTAGCCCGCAAACACGCCATCTTAGTAAAAATGACATACTTTTAGAAATGTCACTTTAAATGTCATTCTAATTTGATCTTTAGCGTAAACGAAACAAGACTCGTAAGTTATGAAAATATCGCGACATCGACATTGGCGGAATTGTGACACTCCCTAGTCACAGATGCCACAATCAAGAACTGAACTGAACTGAATAAGACTCGTATTTTACACAATTATAGTTTGTCAGCGTAAACAACAGAATCGCCACCACTGTCTCTCTGTCTATCTGTTTGTTACTTTTTCATGACATAACAGCTGAACCGATTTCGATGAAATTTGGTTTTATGTTAGACTAGCTGACCCGCGGCAGCACTCGCGTGGTTTGTCAATAAAAACATGGAGTGCAGGAATACCTCATAATTTTAACCCCTAACTTTATCCACCCCTCCCCCTTTTAGGCATGATTTTGCAAAAAAGTCGAAACACGTATTTGTTTATTCCTTACCAAAAGCATGGATATGTATTTTCAGATCCCTAACTTTATGGAATTATGGATTCGCCATACAAACTTTCAACCCCTATTTCACCCCCTCCAAGATTATTTTTTGAGACAATAGATAGCCTATGTCCTTCTCGAGGACATAATCTATCTCCTTACCAAATTTCATTACGATCCGTTCAGCCGTTTAGTCGTGAAAAGGTAACAAAGAAACATAGTTACTTTCGTATTTATAATATTAGTATGGATTTGAGACATAGGCTACTTTTTTGAAAATAATAAATATTGCTGGACATTTCACGCAGCGCTATCTAGCCCCAAACTAAGCAGAGCTTGTGCTATGGGAACCAGATAACTGATAGAATACTTATATACTTTTTTTGTTGTAAATACATACTTATAATATATAGAAAAACCGGCTCAGTGCGAGTCAGACTCGCGCACGAAGGGTTCCGTGTCTAAAAAACGGGAAAAAAGTCACGTTTGTTGTATGAGAGCCCCCCTTAAATATTTGTTTTATTTGAATTGAATTATTTATTATTAAAGTGAATATATAACTTAATATTCTGTGAATATTTCAAGCGTCTACTTGTTGCCGTTATCAATATCAAGCTAAAACGAGCAAATAAAATCACGTTTGTTGTATGAGAGCCCCCCTTAAATATTTGTTTAATTTTAATTTAATTTTTAATGTTTTAAGTGAATATATAATCAAATATTCTGTGAATATTTCAAGTGTCTACTTGATGCCGTTATCAATATCGAGCTAAAACGAGCATAAAAATTAAGTTTTGTTGTACGGGAGCCCCCTTAAATATTTATTTTATTCTGTTTTTAGTATTTGCTGTTATAGCGGCAAAAGAAATACATCATCTGTGTAAATTTTAAATGTCTAACTATCACGGTTCATGAGATACAGCCTAGTGAGAGACGGAAAGAACGAGACAGAGGAGCCTTAGTAATAGGGTGCCGTTTTACCCTTTGGGTACGGAACCCTAAAAACAATATTACCCACATACCTAAAGGTAGGTTACTAGTATGTAGATTATTACTTTCAACAATCCACCTAACAATCGAATTGCTTCGTTAACTACGATTTATTAGGCTTTATATGAAAGCTATTCATCATCCAATTACTTATAATAATTCGTCGACTAATTATCAAATCGACGGGCCATTTACATCGGTGAATACTACTGTAATTTAGGAAATTAACCATCAGTTGGACATTAACAAATATAAATAAAAAACGTACGGAACATTAATGTATGGAAATGTGAATAAAAATTCTAGAATATGTTGAGGTCTTAACGAAAACAAGTAAGTCTATGGTCGACCTCCATGGCGCAGTGGGCGAATAGCCGGCTGAACAAACGGTTAGTGTATGAAATAATGATGTTGAAGTACAATGTACATACCAACAGTCTCGTACAAAGCTTATTAGTTTCATCAACACCGTCAAAACAGAGCCAATCGACGACCTGTTTGACCAATTGACGACCTGTTTGACCAATTGACGACCTGTTTGACCAATCGACGACCTGTTTAACCAATTGAGGACCTGTTTGACCAATCGACGACCTGTTTGACCAATTGACGACCTGTTTGACCAATCGACGACCTGTTTGACCAATTGACGACCTGTTTGACGCAGGAGGTAGCGGGTTTGATTCCCGCCGCGAAACAAATTTTTGCATAAACTACAGATATTTGTTCCGGGTCTGGACGTTATTCAATCGATGTTAATATTGTAAAGAGGAAAAAATTGTGAGTTTGTTTGTATTGAATAGGCTCCGAAACTAATAGACCGATTTAAAAAATTCTTTCACCGTTGGGAAGCTACACTATCCCCGGGCGACATAGGCTACTTTTTACCCAACTGCGCAGAAGAGGGTAATGTTTTTTATTGGCAAACTACGCGTGTGAAGCTGTGGATTGGTCAGCTAGTATATAAGTACCTATGTATTTACGAACAAAAAAAAGTATATAAGTATTCTATCAGTTATCTGGTATCCATAGCACAAGGTCCGCTTAGTTTGAGGCTAGATAGCGCTGTGTGAAATGTTCAGCAATATTTATTTATTTAATTCTTTAATTATAAAACAATGATTACAATGATCATTATATATGATTACGTTATGGCACGCGATCTATGAGTTATGGATCATTTGACGCACTATATTTTAACTGAGAGGTGATATGATGTGGCGCAGGTAAGAAAAAAGTCAGCTGGTATTATCTACACACACTAAAATACGAAGCTCAAATAATTTACATATTTTAAAGAACGACCCTTAGACACTGGGACGCGAAGATCAACTCCGCGCCGCCACTAATCTACTTTGAAATTATTTGGTAAAAGTCGTTAAAATCCCGCCATCAGGTCCTTATTTATTAGGATGAATTTTAATAAGCAAATAATTTCGCTAATTTAGTATGAATGCCGGTAGCGGGACCATAGCAAATGTAGTATGTGTAGCCGTTCTGAATAAGCCAGCTGTTTTGTTTGAGGAATGGCTAAGAATGCGTTAGGCATGAAGTAACCTTTTCAAAATAATAATAATTGAGAACCATTAAGTACGTTATTTAATTCATAATGATTCTACTAACGATTTGTAATGAATTGCAGATTCAACTGCTCCAGACCGTCATTTCTTTTTTTAATCTATACTTTCCCACTGCTGGGCAAAGATCTCCCCCATGTTCCTCCACATCTCACGATCACTCGCCACGTCCCACCAGCCATTTTGGAATGCATCGAGGTCGTCACGTCAAAGCTTCCTCGGCCTGCCCCGGTTTCGACGCCCATCTGCAGGCACCCATTTTGTGACGACTGTTGCCCATTTGTCTGTGACCATACGACTGACGTGACCCGCCCAGTCCCACTTCAGCCTGGCAGTCTTGTCACCAACATCTGCAATGCCGGTCTTCGCGCGCAGTGTGGTATTGCGGATCCTGTCCATTCTCTTTACCCCTAACACGCTGCGTTCCATGGCTCTGGCAAACCTTGAGTTTCGACTTGAGATTCTGTCAATGACCAAGTTTGGGCACCATAGGTAAGGACGGGCAGAATACACATGTCGATGAGTTTACGCTTAAGTGATAATGGAAGGTCTCCCTTCATTAGCGTCTTCATGGACCAGAAGCTCGTCCAGGCATTTTCGACGCGGCCATCGACCTCTTTACTTTATCTTGCCTGTTTTCGAAGGAGACAATCGGGCCCAAGTAAATGTAATCATCGATGTAGTATAATTTTTGCCCGTCTACCATGATTTTGTGTTTGTTGGTGTTAGTCATTATTTGTTTCTTTGACCGATTCATCATTAGTCCAACCTCAAGGCATGCAGTGCTCAGGTCTTGGACCATATTTTGGAGTTCTTGTACTGTGGGGGCAAAGAGAACAATATCATCGGCGAAGCGCAGATTCGTACCTAAGCTTTTATCTCCGATAGACACACCTTTTTTGTTTTCTGAGACTGATAATTTTCTGAAGTCATTTATTTAAATCATAAATTGTTATTTACTATGAATGTTGTTTATGTCGACTCAGATAATTCAATAAAGAGTTTTCAATACAGCGGTAGTATCTTAGCCATTGTTTCGTGAATAAAAACTTGGACCTCATGACGTAAGTCTGGCGAAGTCAATGACATTACTGACAGAGTCTGAATAGAAAATTAGCGCCAAGAAGAATAGAACAGGCGGCAATTCTGTTCAGGATAGTCTGTGTTTTTTTATTAAAAAAAAATGATGTGCGCTTAATGTATATTTACGTATCGACCTCCGTGGCGCAGTGGGCGAATAGCCGGCTGAGAAGCAGGAGGTAGCGGGTTCGATTCCCGCAGCGGGAGAAATGTTTGCATTATCTACAGATATTCAGGTCAGGATGTTTGTTTATATATAAGTATGCATTTACAAAAAAAAAGGGAGTGCAATTGAAAATTTGAATAAAAGCAGACTACACTACAGATACTTATATACAGAGGTGTCAGTGTAAGTGACAGGTGTCAACAGTCAGTGTCAGTAGTCAGTGACAGGTGTCGGTAACAGTGTCGCGAGTTCAATGGTTTTTGTCCCATCTCAAAAAATGCTCAACGCGCCTAAAGATGTTTTCACTTCAAAACGTATATAAGTATTCTATCAGTTATCTGGTTCCCATAGTACAAACTCTGCATAGTTTGGGGCTAGATAGCGTTGTGTGTAATGTTTAGCAATATTCATTAATTATTATTTATTTGAATAATAATAATATATATATGTATATTATACAAATAGTATTCGTAGAAGAACGAAGGTTCATGACGTTGGGAATCGAGTTATGGAGCTCAGATGGTCTTGGGAGGGACACTTGGCAAGACGTGGTGATGACAGGTGGAGCAGGGTAGCAACAGAATGGTGGCCGAGGAATGGCTGTAGAAGGGTAGGACGTCCGGCAGCGAGATGGGTGGACGACATCGTTAGAGTCGCGGGCCGTCAGTGGGTGAGACTAGCGCAGGATCGTGGCGGATGGCACAAACTTGGGGAGGCCTATATCCAACAGTCGGTGAAGTCGGGCTGCGGATGATGATGATTATTATTTATTTAAATGCGGTTAGCTTCTACCTCATACATTAATAACATAAATTACTCACTTGTTATTTTTTAGTTTTCTATGTCAATGGCACAATTTCTTAAGACCAATATTTCAAATGTAACGCGATACTGGTATTAACTAGATCAATTGATACGGGTTTTGGCAAGTGTTATAATCGATTGCTATAACTTACGACTTGATTTTATATAACTTTCCTACACTCATGCATGATACACATCAGATCATACCACTGGAAAGCACAGATATACCTAAGGGTGCGGGTATCGCACAAGATCGGTCTCTCTGGTAATGTATGGGGATGGCAAATGTCAGTAATGGATGTCCATGATATCATAATGATGTCTATGTTACAGTTAATCAACTTGAGGTATACATGTGTAAAGCCTCGCTTCGAGTGCCTGTAATTTCACCGGAAACCTTCATACCGAAACATAGCAACGCTTGGCAGTGGAAATAGTAGGTATGATGGTAGTACTTTCACAATAAACTCTACTGCTCTTAGATAGATAGATAAATCTTTATTGTTACACCAAATAACAAAAACTTATATGCAGTGGTACAATGGACGTCCTTATCGCTTAAGGTGATCTCTTCCAGGCAACCTTTGGATGGACTGGATGGACAAAACGTGAGAGAAAACTTAGAAACTTTACTACTCTTAAAATCTAAATGAGAAAAATCTTTATTCTAATTTACAAAAGAATAAATTTAAAAAAAAACATTGACAATAATTTTGCCGTCTGTTAAAAAAACACAGGAAATAGGATGGAATTAATGTCCTATTTCCAGTGTTCTTTTGAGAGGCTTTGCAAAAGCAACAGTTTATTTTAAACGTTTGCCTTTCAGTCTATTTCGTTGTTGATTGATGATTTGTGCCGCTTTAGAAAACAAACGATCAGATGGGACTTCATGGGACTGAAGCTCTTACCATGGTTATATATTTGTACGCAATTGTAACTTCAATCTTATTTCATTCCACAAAACCAAATGTAATTAATGTTCAATTTATTCAAAAGATATATAAACACAGGTGTATTGGATAAAACTATTTGGACAACCTAACCGTACATACCCTTACTAAGTACCTAGTATAGATGGTATGGTCCTAACTATAGGTAAAGGTTGGTTTGCTAGGAGAAAGTATTATTTACTTAGGGTCAGCTTGGGTCATTGGGATGTAACTGGTAGCTGGTACACACGGCTACACAGCAAGCTATATATTTCCAGTATAAGCTGACCTCTCATTCTATAATAGCCTATACAATGCGAGGTCAGCTTATACTGGAACATATAGCTTGATGTGTAGCCGTGTGTACTAACGTGATGAATTGAGAGATATTTTTATGTGACTTATTCATTCACTATACAAAGAGATATTATTGTTTAGTGAATGGTTCGAGCCGATAGTGATCTTACCAATGTTGAGCGAATTTTTTTTCCAAATTATAATGACTTTATTTTGGAACAAAAACACGATACAAAATGTTTTCAAATAAAATAGCAGTACTTGTGCTGCTGTGTTCCGGTTAGATGGTAATGGTATGTTCCTGTAATTACTGGCACATAGGCATAACAGCTAAGTCCTATAGTATGGCAACGTGTCCACATAGAGATCAAGACATGAGTTCTATGTGGATATCCATGGGCTGCAGTAGCCACTTAACATCTGGTGGACTGCATGCTCGTTTGCCATATAAGTTGGAAAAAAAATCGTACACACGGCTACATATCAAGCTATACATTTCCAGTATAAGCTGACCTCTCATTCTAAGAGCCTATACAATGCGAGGTCAGCTTATGCTGGAAATGCATAGCTTGATGTGTACACAAGTAACTTTTTAACAAAAATATAACCGACTTCAGATAACAGAAAAAACTAACTACAAAACCGATTTCGATGAAAATTCTATGGGACCAATCTGAAAGTTTAATCTTTCAAATATTAAAAGAATTATCCAAATCGCTTCATAAATGATATTAAAAAAATATAGTCGAATGAGAACCTCATCCTTTTTTGAAGTTAGTTAAAAAAAGAATCGTCGAAATCGGTTTGGCGTGATATTGAGTTCTTCGTCCATTTGTCGCGCACATACTTAATGCAAATATAAGACTTATTATGGTTTTCTCATGCCATAGTCAGAACTGGACCAAATTGAAATGGGACCACACGGTACTAGCTTTCAAATAAAAAAAGAATCATCAAAATCGGTACATCCAGCCGAAAGTCCTGAGGTAACAGAGATAAAAAAATATAGTCGAATTGAGAACCTCCTCCTTTTTTAAAGTCTGTTAAAAATGACAAAACGACTTCGACGAAGAAGAATGTGAAATTCCGATAACGGTTATAAGCTATTTTAATAGCTATCAAATCAAATCAACACACGCTACCAAACATCATAATTCGAAAATCACTTCCATGCATCCTTTCATTCAACAAATTGGCAGCCATTTTTGTTAGCAAGTCAATCAAACCTAATTTAGAATTTCTTAATAGTGCATACAACGAGCACGTAAACTTGGAACTATCGACTATCGATACTATTGAAGTAAAACTTCTTTACGCACGCTTGACTTGGGGAGTAAGCTGGTGAATGCGTTACGAAAAGTGCGAACGGAAGTTAAGAGGGAGATATAAGTTAGTTAAGATAGAAAGAGAGAAAGTTACGTTTCGTATATTACTGTAGGAGCAAGAGAAGGTGCGCGCGCATATTTTCTTTCTCTCTTCCTCTCATAGCCAGTGCATGATATATATATCTCAGTCAGTGGTTCGTTTGATTATTTTTCATAATTTCATTTCGCTCTTGAACAATTTTATAAATTAGTATTTTGAAAAAGAAGTTTTACTTCCGTCGTGTGGTCTAAAGCACACTCGTTTTTTTATTGTGATTATTTTTCTCAACGTAAAAGTTACTAAGCATATTAGGGTAAAAATAATTAAAAAAACATTTTTGAAGTGAAAACTTCTTTAGGCGCGTTGGTCATTTTTTGAGATGGGGAAAAAACAATTGAACTCGCGACACTGTTACCGTTAGCGACATCTCTGTACATAAGTATATGTAGTGTAGTCTGTTCAAGTTTTCACGTCTGTCAGCACTCCCAGAGTGCCGCTAATTTTGTTTGTGAAATTAGTGTCTTTGCTGAAAATTTTAATGAGTAAGATATGATGCACAAATTCAGAATCTTTTCTTTTATTATCGTTGGTCGGTTGGACCTGTATTTTTGAGACTTTTTAAAATATTAATTATATAATACTAATTAGGTATAACGTATAATTCCATAAGATAATCCGAAGCTGGATAAGATTATCTGATCTAAAGGAGCGTTCGAATTTCTGTATCGGGCACACTCTCGAAACCTACGTTCTTCCGAAGCTCTACAGCTTCGAACTCTCGTCCATAGTTCACAATTTTATGGTGACTCCTTCACAGTACAAGTTGTGCGAATGTGGAACGCCTTTCCAACGTCCATAAGGTCGTCCCAATCTCTTCCTACTTTCAAAGTCAAGGTATACAAACATTTCATTTATTTGTCTCGTAACTGCTAGTAGTATTCTCCATATGTAGTGTAGTTTGTTTATATATTATTTATATGTATATAAGTTTATGTTTATTAGTATAATCAATAGGCTATTTTATTTTGTGGGTTCTGTTTATGTATTTACTCTTACACCGCCGTCTTTTGATTTTTGTTTATCTTGTCCATCCAAAGGTTGTCTGGAAGAGATCGCTTTTAGCGATAAGACCGCCCATTGTACCTTTATTTATTGTTTATTTCCTTTGTTACTGTATTTTTTGTTTGGTGTGCAATAAAGAGTATTTTATAATCTAAATTCTAAACGAAAGTATCAAATGCAGCCTAAAGTATAACCGGAAATCGTTGATAGAATCAGTTTACTGTTACAAATCAAAACAATCAATCAGTAGTGGAATGCATATTAGGCGCAGAGAGATCGCCTATCATCACTATTGAACGTAAGCAAGCTCTCGTTTATCGAACATCTATTTAGAAGCATTTTTGAAGTAAAACTTCTTTACGCACAATTGACTTGGGGAGTAATCTGGTGAATGCGTTACGAAAAGTGAGAACGAAAATTGAGAGGTAGATATAAGAAAGTTAGTGATGGTAGAAAGAGAGAGAGTTACTTTTCGTATATTTTTAAACGATAATGTGCGAGTGCGAGTTGTCCAGGAGTTTCCCGCGACTTTCTTTATGTCGTCGACCCACCGCGACGACGGACGTCCTGGACTTCTTAGGTCTGTTCTTGGCCACCATTCGGTCAAAGATTTATTCCACCTGCCATCACCTCGTCTAGCCAAGTGTCCTGCCCAGTTCCACTTGAGTTCCACCACCCTTGTTCCGACGTCTTGAACTTTCGTCTGGCGTCGGATTTCGGTATTAGGAATTCGATCCAGCAGGTTGATGCCAACCATGGTACTAGGTATATCTTATTTTTATTAATTAATTCTTATGCTAGGATAAAAAAATTAAAAAGACTATTTATGATATATATCTTTATATACTAACTATACAACTTTTTATACTATTTTTTTATTTGTTTTTAAATGGAAAATAATTGTGATAGAGTAGAGTAGATAATCGTAATTCGATGGAGTAGGTTTAGGAAACAGTTTTACACATGCTCGTCGAGCGAGATGAAACTTTTTTGAGTTATTGCCTGCCTGTGCAATTTCTATCATACCAGTGTTCTTAGTTTAAAAAAACTTGAACGGGTGATTAGTGGGGTTTTTAACTTACGATTCAACAACCGGTTACCGTCAACGCAACAGCTTTGTTTGTAGTACACGTTATGATGTCAATTTGGCTAAACAAGTCATTAGTCAATTGGATGCCTATGGGCTGCCTAAAACTCTTGACGTCAACTTACTTACTATGGTTCATACTTGCATGCGCGCTGTCCATAGCTTGGTTTTTTAGTATACCTCTATAGTATGCAGTTGATAGATGGTGCGTCTAATTTGCATATACAATGAACTTCATTGCAGCTGCCGTTTTTTGTGGAATAGAAAGAGGTAGCAGGTTATACGTCAATCTAAATACGTTTAGTTTTCTATTTAAGAATTAATTTATATACAGACAGAATATTCAGCGTCTTAAGTGGATTAATTGAATTATTTTTTGAAGTGTAAACTTCTTTATGCGCGTTGGGCATTTTTGAGATGGGAAAAAATATTGAACTCGCGACACTGCTACCGACACCTCCGTATATAATTTGTTTTTTTTTTAGTTTGTGGAGAGGAATAAGACAAGTTTCTTTGTAAGTTTTCATGTTTATGCAACACTCAACATGATCATTTTACAACATGCAAATTTTTGAAGTGAAACCTTCTTTAGGCGCGTTGGACATTTTTTGAGATGGGAAAAAAAACCATTGCACTCGCGACACTGTTACCGTTACCGTCACCGATACCTCTGTATATGAAGTGACAACTTCTTTAGGCGCGTTGGAAATTGTTTGAGATGGGAAAAAACCATTAAACTGACGACACTGTTACCGTTACCGACACCGTATAAGATAGTCTGTCGGTACTCCTGGAGTGCCACTTTTTTAACAGGTACAAAACCTACCTGTCGTAAAACACTATCATATTTATTTATTTCAAACTATAGGGACTTTCAAAACAGTTAGGGGGACTTTCGCAACGATGCCTAAACGTATTTAGTGGCTAAATATGATTTTAGGAGTTCTTAAATCATACAAATACGTCACATTTATGTCGCTAAATACTTTTAAAGATCTATATAAATGAAGGATGCTTTACGGTCGCCTTTGTTCAATCAATCAAAACTCTAAAAAAATCTTTGATTGAATTTGTACCAATTTCTAACAAACAAAGGTTTGGAAGCTACGTTTCCGCGAACCAACACACATGCAGTGACGGAGAAACAAAGTTTTCTAACAACAACTATTTTGATATGGATAATATCGATAAATCAAAACATCGATTAAAACATACCCATCACTAAAATTGGTGTAGTTCTAAAATAGATCCACAGACTAATTTATAGTTTTATTCGTAATTTTTATGCTTTTTGTAATTATGTTAAACGCTTTACAACTTCAGAGGAAGTTGGTGATTGGTTAGAATTAATTAATAAAGAAATCGGATTCGCTAGAACGTATCAAGCGCGGTTTCTCAATGTTTAAACATTTGCCCTAATTAATGCGTTTTTAATCTAAACAGCATTGATTTTGTGTTTTTTTTATACAACTTATATGGCAAACGAGCATGCAGTCCACCAGATTTTAAGCGGCTACTGCAGCCCATGGATATCCACATAGAATTCAAAACAAGCTATTATGTTGTCTTGATCTCTATGTGGATACGTTGCCATACTAAAGGACTTAGCTGTTATGCCTATGTGCCAGTAATTACAGGAACATACCATTACCATCTAACCGGAACACAGCAGCACGAGTACTGCTATTTGGCGGCAGATAAAGGTAAGGCGGTGGTGCCCACTTCCTCGAGCTCGTTCACAAAAGCTCTACCACCAGTACACCAGTTGTTTTAGAATAATTTAATGAAATTGTACTCATAGATGTTTATTTACTGAATTATAAAAACTATAAGGGTAAGTAACTTTAATGTTGACGACCTCCGTGGCGCAGTAGGCGAATAGCCAGCTGAGACGCAGGAGGTAGCGGGTTCGATTCCCGTCGCGGAACAAATGTTTGCATGATCTACAGATATTTGTTCCGGGTCTGGATGTTTTTCTATATATTATAAATATGTATTTACAAAAAAATGTATATAAGTATTCCATCAGTTATCTGGTTCGCATAATACAAGCTCTGCTTAGTTCGGGCCTAGATAGCGCTGTGTGAAATGTCCAGCAATATTTATTTGTTTATTATTTATTTAATCTAATTGATCGAGCGAAAAGAGATCTCTTGGGCAAATCGGCGTTCTATGTAAGTATATATATATATATATATATGTTTATTTGTCCGAGGATAACTTTCGAAGCGTTTATCCGATAGTGAAATTTGGTATATAGGTAGGTAGTATTGGCAGAATTTTGGTGTGACTAAATGAGCTAAAAATGTTGGGGAGTTGTTGAGATGTTGGGGTTCAAGAGGGGTAAAAAGAAACTAAAATGGGACTATCCGGTCAAATGACACATCTACTAAAAGGTCACTATGAGTACATTTCGACCCCGTTTTTATTTTTAGCTTAAACCTTGTAGTATTTAAGTTATTAGCCATAACAAAAACTGAACTTTGACAAAATTCACAGGGTACACCACAGTGCTGAAATTTGGTATGCGTGTAGCTTTAGTGACACAAATTTATTATAGGCAAAAGTCTGAAATCCAGAATAACTGCAATTTGTACCCCAAAAAAGTGGAACCATTGACATGAACTCCCGTTACCTGTAATTTGAATGAAACTATAGGTTTTTATTTCGTGGTATTATTTTATAGTCAAAGATTAAGGCCGGCTTGCACAATGATCCCTAAACGTATTTAGCGACTAAACATGTTTAAATTTTACGTATTTGTATGATTTAACAACTCCTTATATCATATTTAGCCACTAAATTCGTTTAGGCATCGTTGCGCGAGTCGCCCTAAGAATATTTTTTTCTGTGTTTTGGAAGACTCGCGAGATCTCAGTTTAAATGGCCAAACCTATGAAATAAAAAAAAATCCAAACGCTTTGGTTATTATTAGTTAGGTACCTAAGTAGAATAGGATAATGCTATATATTGTACACTAGCTAGTAGCTAAATATAATGGACGGCCTTATCGCTGAAAGAGATTTCTTCCAGACAATCTGTGGATGGAAAGTAATTAGCGAAGTAATGTATAGCGGTGTACACAGTATAATTACAAATGAAGGAGAAAAAAAAAATATATGATAAAAAACTGTACTTATAAAACTAATACATAAATAAATACCTAAATATACCAAACTAATAATCCTATATCTTTATGCTTACAAATCTTCAAGAACGGAGACATTTAAAATCTTTACATAGTTTATAATGAAGTCGCTTCCGCTGTCTGTACGCTTAGATCTTTTAAACTACTCAACGGATTTTAATGTAGTTTTCAGCAATAGATAGAATGATTCAAGAGGATGATTTATATGTATAATAAGTACATATATAACTCTGTTTGTTTGTTACCTTTACATGACGGCTGAACGGAAATCAGCAAGGCCGCCTCTATGGGAATCTTCAAATCCAAACTCTTTAAACACTTCATCTCTCTTCAAGATACCCAACAAAATTGAGCACTTTATGTAGATATATTTGTGTATTTCGTTTATGTAGTACTTATACATAAGAGCTATACATGCTGAGGTGGATGTGCGGCGTCACCAGGCTCGATAAAATCCGTAACGAGTACGTGCGAGGAAGCCTGGGGGTGCGTGACATCGCTGACAAGATGCAGGAGTCGGCTGCGATGGTACGGTCACGTGAAGAGGAGACCACCTGACCACGTAGGGAATTTGGCACTACAACTTTCCACCCCGGGTCGAACATCTAGAGGTAGACCCAAGACAAGGTGGAGAGGTGTAGTTTCAAAAGACATGAGAGAGTGCCAAGTTTCTGATGACGACGTCGAGGATAGAGCGAAGTGGAGAAGAATGACCAGGAAAGCTGACCCCACCACCATGTGGGATACATAGCTGGGAAGAGAGAGTTTATGTAATACCTACACTGCCGGCCAAAAGTTTGAGACCACCTACATCAAAGTAGGAAAATGAAATAAAACTCAAAATACAAAGCAAGAGGTTTAATTATGAATTAAAATACTTATTTCCTAATACACATACATTATGAAGAAAACAAAAAAATCAAGAAAAATCAACCATTTACTTTAAAAATGTCGCTCATATTTTATACAGATTTTTCGTCGAAAAACCCTCCCTTGCATTTTATTACTACTTTCACTATTCTTGGCATACGAGCAATCAATTTGTCGATTGTATCTTGTGATATATGTATATATGCTTGACTGTTGGCACCACACAGTCTGGCATCATCTTTTCCTCGACGTTACGTCGAACAAAAATTCGTCGTTTTGAACCAAATATTTCAAATTTGGATTCATCTGACCAAAGAACTTGTTTAAAGTCTTCTTCAGTCCAGTCTCGATGGGTAAGGGCCCACTGCATCCGTTTCTTTTTGTTTTGTGGCCTTAGTAGTGGTTTTCGAACGGCGACGCGACCAAATAACTTAGCATCTCTCAAACGTCTTTTTACTGTAGTCAATGATACAGGTTCTGATCGGGATTTGTTCACTTCTACGCGGATTTCTGGTGCTGTTAGGCGTCTATTCCGCTTGCTGGTAGTGACGATGAAGTGATCCTCGCGAGAAGTGGTAGTTCTCGGCCTTCCCGAACGCGAACGATCTTGATTACTGCCAGTCTCCTTGTATCGGGTTATTGTGTTATGAACACAAGTCTTCGACAACTTAAGTTGAGAGGCAATCGCACGTTCAGATTTGCCTTCGCCGTATAAAACAACTATGGCAGAGCGAGTTTCACTGCTAATTTCGCGAACTTTTCCCATTTTAAGATGTCTTCACTGTAACAACGACGAGCTCAGGTAGAAAATATAAGGTAGAAAATAATTTACTCCATAAAAACTTAGGTACTAAATATGTTTTAGGAAGCTAACATAATCCCTGATATCGGTTAACGCGAAACAAACCCAAAACAATAAGTAATGAGCAGATCATAAAAATATTACAATGACTCTACCACCTGGTCCTTGCGCGGCGCTCATTGATGTTTTGAAACAATAGACCTTTTTAGGATGATAACTTAAACAACAACATAAATAATGACTCTTAGAAATTCTTTAATAATAATAGAATACGCAGGTGTTCAAATTAGCTCATTATCATATGTGTACTTTGAAATATTTTGTTGGTGACAAAGATTTTTACAGTGGTCTCAAACTTTTGGCCGGCAGTGTATGTGTATTATTATTATATTTAATATTTGTAAGTTTATATCTAAGCTAAAGTTTGTTTAAATTTCCATTTTCTGGCACTACCACTTTCTCCACACTACACAAAGATTAGCTGGAAGAAAATGCTAATTAGCATTAAGTTTGCCTATGTATTATTTTATTAGTGAAATAAAGAATTTTCTAATCTAATCTAATCTAATGACGTAATGAAATTTTGCAAGGAGATAGATTATATCCTGGGAAAGGACATAGGCTACTTTTTAGCCAACTGCGCAAAATGAGGGTAATGTTTTATTGAAAAACCACCTGTGCGAAGCCGCGGGCGGGTCAGCTAGTAAAAAATAAATTAATAAATAGGTTACTCAAATGACAAGACAGCTAGAAGGTAATGCTGCTTTATTCTCAGCTTATCACTTGGTAATTATAACCTGGATTAACACAGGCTACTTTTTATCCCATAAATCCGGTCCTATGGGATAAAAACGGGGTGTTGATCCAAGTTGCAACAGCGAGTTCAGCTTTATTTCTAGGTTACCTACACATTTAGTAGTGTTACGCGTACGAAGTCGCGGGCAACGGCTGGATATTATTAAAATGTAGATACAAAGTAAATTGACAGCCTCCCTCCATGTTTGAATATATTAATCAATATCTCGTAATATCGTTTTGCAACTTGAATAAACATGTATGTTGTATTGACATTATCCTATCAATAATTTAAAAATATAGTACACACGGCTACACATCAAGATATACGATTCCAGTATAAGCTGACATTTTCGTAGAATGAGAGGTCAGCTTATACTGGAAACTCTTTACATATACTCTTTAAATTTTTATTGATATCGAGTCCTTTAAGATAGGTAAAATTATGTTTAGGTCATGTCAAGATAAGGTCATGTTCATGTTTACAAATTCAAATGTAAGCCCGGCTTGCACAACGATCCCTAAACATATTTAGCGACTAAATATGTTTAAATGTGACAACTCTCTAATTATATTTAGCCACTAAATACGTTTAGGTATCGTTATGCACGTCAGCCTACAGCCTGATAAGTAATTTCGAAATGATTCTCAAGTCTTCGGTAGTATAGTGGTAAGTATCCCCGCCTGTCACGCGGGAGACCGGGGTTCGATTCCCCGCCGGAGAGACTCATTTTGATCTTTCTTTTTATTCTTTTTCTGTAACTATTGGTGGTTGCTCACTTTTATTTTATTTATTACTTAATACGGCTACGCGAAAGATTGTGTGGATGTTTGTTACTCTTTCATGTTGGCGGCGGAACCGATTTCGTTGAAATTTGGTGTGTACGCAGATTAACACCTGGATTAACACATACTTTTTGTTGACAAACCACGCGTGCGAAGCCGCTGGCGGAAAATGAATGAATGAATGAATGAAAACACTTTATTGTACACAGTATAAACAAAAAAAAATACAAAAAAAATAGAAAATATAAAGCAAATAGTACAATGGGCGGTCTTATCGCTTAGAAGCGATCTCTTCCTGACAACCTTTGGATGGAGAGGATTTTGTTATAACAAAGATAATGGTCGGGGGTGTACATTTATGGCCAAACTATTTATTAAGAGAGTGCGTCTATTACCAAAATAAAAAATATAACTAGATAATAAATTTTATAAATAAATACTAATACAAATAGAACATATATTTTTAATATATTAATATATTTTTAAATATAAATATTCAGTGACAATCACTCTTTTCCAAGAGTGTTTTTAAATCTTTTTAAATTTATGTAAATTATTATTTAAAACATCTTACCCTAATGATAAAAAATAAAATATCTTATAAAACAAAATCGGGTTTGTTCGAACACTTATCGAGAATATAAAGCTCGAGAACGACTGGACTGATTTTGATGATCTTTGATATTTTGTTGGGTTTGTCTCCGCCCCCAATAGCAGAATAACTATTAAAATATCACGCAAAAAGAAATTATGAAGAAAATGCATTTGCTCATACAGTGATGGCAGATTTCCAATTCTACGGGGTGACGTTATTGACAGTCCGCGTCATATGCATGTCAAGGCCATACGATGTTCGCCGGGTCAACTAGTATATAATATACTAGCTGACCAATCCGCGGCTTCGCACGCGTGGTTTTCCAATAAAAATTAGCCTATGTGTTAATCCAGGTTAATGATCTACGTACATACCAAATTGCATCGCAATCGGTTCAGCTGTTCCGGCGTGAAAGAGTGACAAACATCCATACATACATACTTTCGCGTTTATAATATTATAATTAAGTAGGATTAAGAATCAAAAATCTCAATAGGATTGTACTATAATGTACACACGGCTACACATCAAGCTATACATTTCCAGTATAAGCTGACCTCTCATTCTACGAAAAGCCGACACAATGCGAGGTCAGCTTATACTGGAATTGTATAGCTTGATGTGTAGCCGTGTGTACTATCGCGAGTGTATTTGTGCACGCCAGGAACTTCTCTTCGGTCCCTGCAAAGTCCAGCAAAGGTAGGTGGTGTTCATTTGCCGTCTTAGATACTGCAGGAACACAGGATACTCCACATACCGCTTTTTAAAATTCAAAACCCCTGCTAGCTTGAATTATTATTTTTTAATTTAAGCGTGGCATACAATAAAGCGTTTTCTATTGTATTCTACATTGATATGGCCGACTAGCAGATTGTATAGGTGATACATTCGGAACATTTGAACAGTGTATACAAGTCTTCGGTAGTATAGTGGTAAGTATCCCCGCCTGTCACGCGGGAGACCGGGGTTCGATTCCCCGCCGGAGAGATTTGTTTTGCTCTCATTTTGTTTATTTTTCTTTTGGCTTGCGCAACGATGCCTGTTTAGTGGCTAAATATGATTTTTACAAATACGTCAAATTTAAACAGGTTTAGTCGCTAAATACGTTTGTGTAAGCCGGACTTAGTATCAGATTTTTTTTCTTGATAATGGGATCTCAGATGTAAAGTTGATATTTTTTTCTGGGTTTTTAAGAGATTTTTGAAGTAAAACTTCTTTACGCACGCTTGACTTGGGGAGTAAGCTGGTGTATGCGTTACGAAAAGTGCGAACGGAAGTTGAGAGGGAGATATAAATTAGTGAAGATAGAAAGAGAGAGAGTTAAGTTTCGTATATTTTTAAACGTTAATGTGCGAGTGCGTGTTGCGTCTGTCGAGAATGAACATAGACTGATCGACCAACAGACGTGTGGACAATTTTGTAATTGAACAATTTTATAAATTAATATTTTAAAGAAGTTTTAATTCAGTCGTATGTTACACTCGATTTTTTTTAAATTAATTATGTATACATATTTTTATCTTACCTGGACCTCTATCACGCTGGCTAAGTCCACGTACGCCAGCGCCTCGGATTCACTTCACTTTTGGTACAAAAAACACTCAACTATAAGATGAACGAACACTTTTATTCTCAATCACAATACAAAACGAATGACAGTTTTTTATTGCTATTACTATTTTTTTATACGCCTTGGAGGTGGAACAAGCTTATGACCCACCTGATGTTAAATGGTAACCATCGTCTATAACAAAGTATTTTGATTATTTAGCCATGTTGAGATTATTATATAACTTAATTATTGTATGGAAGGTAAAGCAGTGCCTACATCACAAGTCCCGTACTTAGTGTAGGTACTGCACGCCAATATTCACATGTACACACGGCTGCACATCAAGCTATACATTTCCAGTATAAGCTGACCTCGCATTGTGTAGGCTTTTCGTAGAATGAAAGGTCAGTTTATATTGGATAAATATAGCTTGATGTGTGCCGTATGTACAAGCCATTATAAAATTGTATTCTATATTGCTGTATATTGCTTGATCTGAGAAATAAATGATTTAATTTGAGTATTGCCTCGTAGGCCACGCACTAGGAACGTGCCCTACGATGCACGATGCGTCCATCAACTCGAGGCATACGAGTAAAGTGTCATGTGCCTGTAATTTCACCAGCAACCCTTCAAACCGAAACACAGCAATGCTGCTTGCCGGCAGAAATAGGTATGGTGGTAGAACTTCCCTTTCACAAGGAACTATACTATGTGCTAAGGTTGTTAATATTAGTTTTTAATTTTGTGTTATTTAGTATGAGAATAATTGTAGTGGAACATTTTTAATATAACCCTTAATCTTGCATATTTAATGAAAAATTAAACAAAAAGATACTTGTATTTGTATTAATACCTACTTCTTATGATTATCATTATCTATACTCATATTAAAAAGAATTAAGTTTATTGTTTGTTTGTATTCTCAGAAGAGAACCGATACTGAAAACTCTTTCACTGATAAAAATAAATAAAAATATTTTATTGACGCAAAAACACTTTGTTACAGACGTTCTATGATGTCACTAGCATCTGAGCTAGGTACAAAGAACTGTGTTATAGCCGTTAGTGGCCTCTCTAGACTGAGAGAAGGTTTTTTTAACAAAAATTTTAACATACAAAAATGGAGGAGGTTCTCAATTCGACTGTATTTTTTATGTTTGTTACCTCAGAGCTTTAGACTGGGTGAACCAATTTTGATGATTCTTTTTTTATTTTAAAGCCCGTGCTTCCCGTGTGTCCCATTTCAATTTGGTCCAGTTCTGACAATGGCATCCACGAGAAAACCATATATGTCTCAAATTTGTTTAATTTTTATGTTATGTAATGTTTGTTAGTTCAGAACTCCGATTTGAAATATTAGTTTTTTATTTAAAAACTAGTTGACCCGCCGAACTTCGTACCGCCTTTTCATGCATATAACGCGGGCTGTCAATATACGTCACCATGGTAGAATTGTCAATTGTTGTCCCCGGCCATCATTTTACAACCATACTTAACCATAGACAAAATCACGTATAGCTGTCATTTGCGTTCTGTTATTCCATGTCAGATCGTTTTTGTTATACCACGTTTTATAGTGACTTGTATTCTCTTTGACGTTTTATGCCACGTCACACGGGAACGCGGTCGAACGGGATAAAAAACATCCTACGTCCGTCTCCCGGTTCTAAAAACGGGATAAAAAGTATTCTATGTCCGTCTCCTGGTTCAAAGCTACCTCCTCACCAATTTTCAGCTAAATCGGTTCAGCCGTTCTTGAGTTATAAATAATGTAACTAACACGACTTTCTTTTATATATACCTAGTCAGGTCATAAATATTGTCACACAGTAAAAACTTTTCTTTTAGAACAAAAAAGACCACAAAAAAGTTTATAGAATTCGAATTTAGAATTGTTCATGAATATAATAATGTATACTTTTTAGAATTTTACTCATTTTTAAATATGGAGTGGACGCTTAAAGAAGACCGTGTTGCAGTTATTGCGTTGCATCGTTGCGGTTACGCGCCAATTCAAATTTTTGACATACTGAAAAATTTTAATATAACCAAAAGATTCGTTTATCGCACCATCAAACGATACAATGAAGACTCTAGTGTAGATGACAGGTCAAGAAGTGGTTGCCCTCGGTCTGTTAGGACTCCAGCAGTGATAAAAGCTGTGAAGGCGCGAATTCAAAGAAATCCCAAACGTAAGCAGAAACTGTTGGCCCTTCAGATGGGGTTAAGCAGAACCACGGTGAAAAGGGTGTTAAATGAAGACTTAAGGCTTCGGGCATATCGAAGAAAAACAGGACATCGTTTAAATGCTCGTCTAATGGACCTGAGACTGAAGAGATGCCGCGCTTTGTTGAAGCGGTACGCGGGAAAAAAATATCGGGAAATTCTTTTTTCGGATGAAAAAAATTTTACCGTAGAAGAGAGCTACAACAAACAAAATGATAAGGTGTACGCACACAGTAGTGAAGAAGCGAGCAACCGTATTCCGCGTGTCCAACGAGGTCATTTTCCATCCTCGCTCATGGTATGGTTGGGAGTTTCTTATTGGGGCTTAACAGAGGTACATTTTTGTGAGAAAGGTGTAAAAACGAATGCAGTTGTGTATCAAAATACAGTCCTGACGAACCTTGTGGAACCTGTTTCTTATACCATGTTCAATAACAGGCACTGGGTATTCCAACAAGATTCGGCGCCAGCTCATAGAGCGAAGAGCACACAAGACTGGCTGGCGGCGCGTGAAATCGACTTCATCCGGCACGAAGACTGGCCCTCCTCCAGTTCAGATTTGAATCCGTTAGATTACAGGATATGGCAACACTTGGAGGAAAAGGCGTGCTCAAAGCCTCATCCCAATTAGGAGTCACTCAGGACATCCTTGATTAAGGCAGCCGCCGATATTGACATGGACCTCGTTCGTGCTGCGATAGACGACTGGCCGCGCAGATTGAAGGCCCTGTATTCAAAATCACGGAGGTCATTTTGAATAAACTTTAGTGTCATAAGAATCTATGTTTTGCTAAGTTCATTTTGGTATATAAATGGTTACATAATGAATAAACTTGTTTCAATTATTTTATATTAAACATGTGACAGAATTTATGACCTGACTAGGTACCTATATAGATATATACTTTTAGATTGATCCCATGAAAATTTCATCAAAATTGGTAGAGTAGTTTGGTTTTTACTGTTATCTGAAGTTGATTATATTTTTGTTAAAATGTTACTTGTTTTAAAATTGGATAAATCTTCGTTTGACCACAATCTCACCTGATGGTAAGGGATGATGTGGTCTAAGATGAAACATAAAGATCTAGAAGAAACCTATCCAATCTTCAGGCTACACTATTCCTAAGTTCTGAAACTCTTCAGCTAGTCAATGATAAATTGTGGCTGCGTGAGACCGAAGTTAATTTCCTATTGATACAATAATTATTAAACTTATTTCTACCTTTTTGGCGTCAACTACAGCGAAGTCAACATTTTAACAAAATCTACTACTATCTGTACAAAACGGGATACTAATTTACCATGATTTGTGAGTTTTTGGGTATTTCGATATTTCGACGCGGTTGCATGCAAACTGAAGTCTTTGCGAGTGGATGGTTATTGGCATCTATAATTATGTACCCTCTTTCTCAGTCTCTTCATCATCATCGCCATCAGCCTATAACAGTCCACTGCTGGACGTAGGTCTCTCCCATGGTGCGCCATTTAGCCCGATCCTCAGCTCCCACAGCGCGCAAATCGTCACTCCATCTAGCCGGAGGGCGTCCTACACTTCGCCTGCCTAGACGTGCTCTTCACTCCAGAACACGTTTACCCCAACGGTTATCGGTTCTGCGGCAGATATGACCAGTTCACTGCCAATTCAGCTTGCTAACCCTCAGAGCTATGTCGATCACCTTGGTTCTCTGTCGGATAACCTCGTTTCGGATTATATCCTTCAGAGAAATTCCGAGCCCTTTCCATACGACTTTCATAGCGACTTTCAGTTTGTGGACCAGTCCCACGGTAAGGCAGTCTCTCAGTGGTTTCTCAGTCTCTTGCTAGGAATGATTTAACTAAAACTATTACTACCACCGGTTTCATTCTCGATTATAACTAGATTTCGACGCAGTACTACCCGTTTTTACTACAAATACTGTAAATAACCATTATAGTTTCAAAAGTTAAAACTTTATGCATTTAAACGCATTTCAAAAAAGTGGGACCCTTACGGTGTCGCCATGTTCATCTGTAAAAAGGTATCTAGGTTTCCGTAGTTAAATTGAACCTTAAAGTGTTGCCATGACCAGCTCTCTGACTGTAGTTAGTACCTGTTTTATTTTAAATTATAATTGGTTTTTGTTTTTCAGGCAACTGTACGAGTAATGAAGGATAAACATTTCAAAAACTATGAGTTACAACTATACAAAAACTGCTTTATTATCCTTACTAGGGGCGAGGGGGGAGGGGGGGGGGGGGTACATGAATATGAGAAACGCACTTTACTTTCGGCCCTCCGTCGACCGTTTCGCGGAGATTCGGATGATGATACACTGACCTCGCCGGCGAGGTCAACGAGACCCTTTAATTGCCGCCTACACAAGGTACAAACAGGTTTTTCTACTATCCCTATCCTGGCAATGGCCCAAGCCGAGGTTTATACCTAAGTGGTACCCTTGCGCTAGTTGCCTTCAAAACTTATAGGGCTGCGCTCGACAACAGTTCGGTTAAGCTGCAACGGCCTCAGAGGCCAACAGTTAGATAATCCATTCGAAAAAAAAAATACTTTCGGGTTTATTCGGCTTAACTCGTCCCGTTTTGTCTGCGGGGAGGATTCAGAAATCAACTTAGGATGTGTAAAAAGTAACTGAGCATGCGTTCCAAACCAAATGAACTTCAACTTTCCTTGTTAGCACAAGTAAGGAGTATAATCTCGGAGTCTCCAAGTCCAGACTGAATAGGTTCTTTATAGGCAAGTGTGCTCTGTCTTCGATCAAACCATCACTTACCACCAAGTGAAGTATTGGTCAAGCGCCTGGCTACGATGTGCACTGGATGCTAGTTAAGCGCTTAGTGAAACAAGCTTTTTTTCAACATTGAATTTGGCGCCCCCTGATATAGCTGCTCCGGTTTGACCCCCCCCCCCCCCCCCCCCCCCCCCCTATACAAACGTACAGCGGCGATTCATTATATAACCGAACATTACGTTTGTGTTGGAATCGAACCACCATAAATAAAATAAAATATAAATAGAACAACTATAAATCTTACTTGATGAAAAATCGATTAACAAAACGGTATCAGATACTTTACAATTACGTTAGGCTAGTGAGGTGAAAGCTTTATAAAAAACAATATGTAAATGTACTCGATATCGGTAATTATTGGTCCCTTAAAAGGCGGGATTCGGGTACAATCGGTTAGTGATTGCTTTTTAAATTGGTGTCTCGCGCGCCTCGATCCGATGACCGACTGACTACCGGATATTTTATTTATTATACTAGTGTTGGACGATAGTCGATGGATTATTGTGATTTATTATTTCTTCTATCATTTGTTTATTTTGGTTCCGAAACAAACAGATACATTTGTACGTAGATGTAAAACAAAGTTAGCGTAAAATTAATTAATGCCTACTTTGTCTGTTGTGTCTAGATTAGTGTTTTTCAATCTTTTTGAATACGCGACCCCTTTAAGGGTTGAAAAACTCTGGCGACCCCCTTGGGCTATAAAGAGACAGCAAGTTAATAATTTAAAAGACTACGTTTATGATTTTCTCTATTTTGGTACCTATATTCATTACTAAGACCATTATTAAGATTCATTCTGCAAGAAGCCGCGAAAGCTTTGAAAGAAAGTACGAGGTAAGTTGGTAAGGCTGTGTGCGGCTTTGATTTGGACGCATATTTGCTTTGGAAAAATAAACAAGCCCATCCTTCTCATTGAATTTGTGTTTTTACTGTAGTACCTTGCCTTTTTCTTTTTGACGGCTATCCACCGAGGAAGGTTTCGCGACCCCCCTAAGCGTCGCGACCCACAGATTGAAAAATATTGGTCTAGATTGTACGAATTACAAAGTAAATGTATTTTAGATACTAAAAAAAAGAGATAAAATATCGAAAGCCTAAAGAAATTATATTGGTAAAAAATATAGTTTATATTTTATTTAATTAATACTGTAATTGAACAATATTATTATATTTATATGCTAATAATCAAAAGTTGCGTTAAGATTATCGATTGTTAGCTCATTACAGTCAAGAAAGTGGTAGATCTTTATCGATACAAATACCCAGCACTATCTCTAAATCGTTGGCAAATAGCGCCGAATGAATCGATTCTCCACGGCGAATTAAATCGATATTCTAGAATAGAAAATGACGCGTGGTTAGTTTAAAATTAACGTAATAGTTATACAATTTATCAGAATTATAATAAAGTTTTGGTTTATTGTAGCAAATTAATCAATCTTCATATTTATTTGATTAAAAAGTGTTTAGGGAACATAAAATAACATCAATCAATGTTATATTTTTCTCTTAACTGTAGAACTTTTGAAGTAAAACTTCTTTACGCACGCTTGACTTGGGGAGTAAGCTGGTGAATGCGAAAAGTGCGAACGGAAGTTGAGAGGGAGATATAAGTTAGTGAAGATAGAAAGAGAGCGAGTTACATTTCGGATATTACTGTAGGAGCAAGAGAGAGAGGTGCGCGCGCACATTTTCTTTCTCTCTTCCTCTCGTAGCTAGTGCATGAAATATATATATATCTCAGTCAGTAGTTCGTTTGATTATTTTTCATATTTTCATTTCGTTCTTGAACAATTTTATAAATTAAAATTTTGTAAAACAAGTTTTACTTCCGTCGTGTGGTCTAAAGCACACTCGTTTTTTTATTTTAACATTTCATTATTTAGGATATCAGAGATTTTTATGTAAGTATTTCAAGAACAAACAATTTGGTATACTATTTTTTGTTGTTGTTTATAATAACATACCTAAGCAATAATGTATTTTGGTTTGCAATTGGAACAAGTAACTTTTTAACAAAAGTATAACCGATTTCGGATAACAGTAAAAACCAAACTAATCTACCCAAATTTTGATGAATTGGGATCAATCTAAAAGTATATTCTTTCAAATAAAAACTAGTTTTCCAAATTGGTTGATATTTTACGGAGTTCTGAGCTAACAAACATAACACAAAAATTAAACAAATTTAAAACTTTTGGTTTTCTCATGGACGCTGTCAGAACTGGACCAATTGGAAATTATGGAAATGGGACCACACGGGAAGCACAAGCTTTCAAATAAAGAAAAGAATCATCAAAACCGGTTCACTCAGTTGAAAGTTCTGAGGTAACAAACATAAAAAAAACAGTCGAATTGAGAACCTCCTCTTGTTTTGAAGTCGGTTAAAAATAAGAACTGTCATTCTATTTGTACGTTTCTTAATTATTTACATAGCCCAATTTATAATACAAATTATGTTAAAATTATTTTTGGTTAGGGGTAATGCCTACCTATTACGCCAAAGTCTCAAAATTTCATTGACAAAAGTAGGTCAACTTTTTAATTCTATTGAATTTACACAAGAAATGATTACCGATCAAATAAATCCGACTAAAGATGACGTCACGTTATAATTATGAATACTAGTGAAGTAACAGGTTCGGGTTCAAAATATTAGACAGATAACGCTATAACAGATAGCGTCGATATCTGCAAACTCCTTGCATGTTTATAGTTTGAAATACAAACTTGTAGAAGGATGAATCCCAAAAAGTTTTTATTACTCGTCGTGTGTATTTCTATATAAATAAAAATGAATTACCGAAATGTTTGTACGCGCATAACTTCCAAACGACTGCACCAAATTGGATAAACCTTTCTTTTATTCGTTATTGTCAGAAGGTTTGTATGAGAAAAATATTTAAAATCTCCGAAAGAACGGTTAGACCGATATCTATGAACTTAGGTATATAGATAGACTATGATCGAGATTGAAACATAAGTTACCTTTTACCCGACTCGCAGAAGGGTATTCTATTTATGGAGAAAACACGCGTGCGAAGCCGCGGGCGGATCAGCTAGTATACAATATATATTTTTATAAACAAAGTTTTTGAAAATCATCTTTCTATATTTTGTTATTTCAATCTTTAAATATGCATTATACATAATATGTTCCTGTAATTACTGGCACATAGGCATAACAGCTAAGTCCTATAGTATGACAACGTATCCACATAGAGATCAAGACAACATAATAACTTGTTTTGAATTCTATGTGGATATCCATGGGCTGCAGTAGCCACTTAACATCTGGTGGACTGCATGCTCGTTTGCCATATAAGTATTATAAAAAAAATGAGGGTTACTAGTTAACGACGATGTTGTCTGTACATCACACTTAAATAAACAAACAAATATCGAAATAGGCGGTCTTATCGATAAAAGCGATCTCTTCTAGACAACTTTGTATATACGAGTCACTTTTTTTGTAGTAAAACCGGTATAATGCGAATATAATCGCGACAGCGCTTTATCGTACGATCGCGATGCGCGCTCGAGGCGGACTGCCGAGGGCGGCGGTTCCGCCCTCCGGCGCGGCACTGTGCCCTCGCCTTACTTTGTAACGTACTTACAGGCTTTGACACTGTAACCCCTATTGCTCTTACTATTTGCACTACTGTTTTATGATCGAGTTAGTGGTAAGTGTAGAAGAGTTCCTTGTGAAAGGAACTCGCCCAAGAAAGTATTGCCACTGTACCTATTTCTGCCGCAAGCAGCATTCCTTCTTCTGCGCAATCTAAGTATAGTAAAAAGGTTTTATTTCTCACAGAAAATATACACTTGCAATCAACTCGAGCTAGTATAAATTTATGAATAAGTTAAGAATAAGAATCTTTTTTTTATACTACTTATATGGCAAACGAGCATGCAGTCCCAGATGTTAAGTGGCTACTGCAGCTCATGGAGAGAATTCAAAACAAGGTATTATGTTGTCTTGATCTCTATGTGGATACGTTGCCATACTATAGGACTTAGCTGTTATGCCTATGTGCCAGTAATTACAGGAACATACCATTACCACCTACTTATACCAGTAAATAGAATAGAAATAGAATAATTTATTAAACAGAACATACTTAAACAGTTGTGCTTAAATTTTACAATTTATGTTTTAAATTTCTGTATTTATCAGATTAGTTACATATATGATGTGACAAGCTCGATAAGACCCTGCCCTCCGAACTAGTTTGAGACTGTATCTCGTCGGGCAGTGCACCACTCGCTCGAACACCCACTAAGGAGAAGAGTACTAAATATAGGTTTTACACCTACGATGTAGACAAAACCAATTTGATGATAATAGTCCTAATTATAAATCTGTATCTTATACCAACTTTCATTGGAATCGGTTCATCTGTTTAGTCGTGAAAACATAATAAAACAGACAGAGATATACTTTGAATTTATAACTAACTAGTGGTCCCGCCGAACTTCGTATCGGCTTGACATGCATAGGTATAACGCGGGCTGTCAATATAAGTCACCCTGGTAGAATTGTCAATTGTTGTCCCCGGCCATCATTATGTATGAGAAAATGAATGACTTCCACAAATAATTCAATACCAAAATTAGCCAAATCGCTCCACCCGTTCTCGAGTTTTAGCGAGACTAACGAACAGCAATTAATTTTTATATATATAGACAATATATCTCGGGATAACTCCTACCGAAGCATATGTTTCAAACGATATTAATTTTTTTTACATCCTCTTTGACGGTATTTGCAGCACGCAATCTGTCAATTCTATGTCAAACGTCATAAGGTTACATTATAAAAGCGCTAAAGTCAGATTATAAATAATTTTATATGGTGGTTAAGTATTCTTAAATTTTCTAATTTTGCGCGCAATTTTCTTATTTTTTTGTTTCTTATGACCCTTCTCCTGACAATAAGAAATACAACAAAAAAAGAATTGGTCAAATTGGTCCAGGCGTTGTTAAGTTATGCGCATACCAACACTATTTGCGATTCATTTTTATATTATAGATAGGTTGGGGAAAAAGTCTTTTCGCATTCTAGTATGTATGAACTTGTAATAAAATCTCTTTGTCAATACTATTTGTATCTGGCTGGTTTTGGTATCATTCAAAGTTTAATTTTTAAAGAAGATAAATTCAAATTAGGAATTTTATTTGTGTGGTGATTTTTATTTGTTTTTCTCACTGTAAAGATGAGTGTATCTAATGATGAAATTAGAAAATTTTACTACAAAAAAGGTAAAAAAACAACGCAAGCCGCGAAAAAAATTTGCGATGTTTATGGACTTTTGCAGTGTCTGTGAGAGTAGCACAAATTTGGTTTAAGCGTTTTCAATCCGGAAATTTTGATGTCAAAGATGCACGTCGCTCTGGTCGCCTTATTACGGATAAAATTGATGCCATTTTTGAAAAAGTAGAGCAAGATCGGCATATCAGTAGTTACGACGTAACTGAAGAACTGGAAATTGACCACAAAACAGTTTTGGCGCATTTGAAAAAAAACTGGGTACACAAAAAAGCTCGATATTTGGGTACCCCACGAGCTCACTGAAAGAAATCTAATGAACCGTGTACTCATTTGTAATTCTTTATTACGACGTAATGAAACCAAACCATTTTTGAAGAAGCTGATAACTGGTGATGAAAAGTGGAGCACGTACGACAAGAACGTGCGAAAAAGGTCCTGGTCAAAGGCCGGTCAGGCTTCACAGACTGTGGCGAAACCCAGGTTAACTCGCAACAAGGTGATGCTGTGTGTGTGGTGGGATTGGAAGCGCATTATTCATTATAAGCTGTTACTACCAGGCAGGACCATCGATTCTGAACTCAACTGCGAACAACTGATGAGATTATAGCAAGAAGTTGAGAGAAAGCGGCCGGAATTAATCAACAGAAGGGGTTTTTCATCATGATAATGCTAGACTTCATACATCTTTAGCCACTCAGCAAAAATTAAGAGAGTTTGGCTGAGAGGTGGTAATGCATCCGCCGTATAGTCCTGATCTTCAGATTTCCACCTGTTTCGGTCTCTTCAGAATTCTTTAGGCAGTGTCAGGTTAACATCACGAGAGGACTGCCAAAACTACTTGTCGCGGTATTTTGATCAGAAGCCCCAAAATTTCTATAAAAATGGGATCACCTACAAGATGGCAAAAAGCTGTCGAACAAAATGGTACCTACATACTTTAGTTAAATGTAAATAAACTATATTAAAAAATGTTTTGAATTTTTTAAAAAAATGCGAAGAAACTTTTTCCCCAACCTAATATTAGTCTGGTTAATAAATTAATTAATCAACTACTTAGACAAAGTTTTGATAGTTGATTAATAATCCTTTAATACAGGGTTTCTTAAACTGAGACCCATGAACCCCTAAAGGGTTTGTGGAATGAGTGCTGGGGGTCCATGTCAGATAAGAATAATATTGTGTGATAGTGAATAATCTATAAATTTGCCGCCAATTTTTTATTTATCATCTGTGCCGAAAGGCAAACGCATTTATTGCTATACAGCCACGTTAAGGCTAAGCACTAAGTAAAGAGACTTACTTTGGTACCTATGCTACGAATGATAAAAGAGATCCAATCAATGAGTATTTAATAACCCCAGCGCGCGCCGTTTCATACAACATTGCTGGAGCGTTGTAATGTTCCAAATTCAAAAAACGCTCCTGCAATGAATTTGATTTTCTTTGTCCGTAAATTCGATACTTTGCGTGTTCATTTTTCGAAAATAATGTCAATATTTGCATGCACGCTTGAGAAAAATACTTTTTACATTGATGAGACATGTGCTTGACTCAGCAAGTTCCGTATAAAATCTAACCACGATACGGGCCATAAGCTTAAACAAACCCATCGATATACGGCAAATCCATACTTACAAGTTGTGGCATGAGCTATAAATCTGAGGTTTTCCTGTTAGGCTACGACATGGTACGCATCCAGAGCAATGTAAAGAGGTTTGTATAGGGTAGGGAACGCATCGACAATACAACGGGTGTTGCCGGTGTCATTAAGCGACAGTGACCGCTAAGGGCTGTAAGCTTGTTTACCCACAAATAACATTAGATAAAAACCGCAGTGACTTCGCTTCGAGAACTGTCAGTAGTAGCTTGCCACACCCTTTAATTACTAGCTGTAGCACCGATCTCCTATTGGTGACCACTCAGACGAACTGACATGTAATTTTTTTACATAGTTGCAGCATTGTGAAGTAACGCTTCGTTTAACTTTCTGAATCAAGAGGAATACATTAATTGGTAGTTGAATCGCTAAATGAATCGTTAGCGAACAGATGGCCTCCAAGGATATAATATATATTCTTTTACTTTAATCGTGGGTTTGAAGGACTTATTTTTACTAAAATTTGTTCATAAAAATCTTTCAATGTATAGTATCTTTCAAATCATTATCATCGTCATTTTCAGCCCGTGTCGACCCACTGCTGGGCATAGACCTCTTCTTGTTTAATAATTGTAATTAATAATCATTATAACTAGCAAAAAATATTCTTGTATGTAAAATGTAAAAATGCCTCTTTGTTGCTATATGTGAAAATTTCAACATAACAACTTTGAGACTTTATGTTTTAAGAGTATTAAAGTTAATTGTAAAATAGCTCGCTCGGAAATGCGAGTATTGCTGTGTTTGAAAGAAAGAAAATACATTTATTTGACACACACACAGGAGAGACCATTCAGAACAGAACAAATACAGAACAAACATACCTACTTACATAAAAATTATAATGTTAAAAAGAAAAAATATTTAGGTACAGAATTACAGGAAAAACACACGATAAAAATTTAGTACTTATACATAGGTACAGATAATATGGTCTTCCGTGCTGTGCGGGCCAAACAGGCCCCGTCTCAGCGTATTGCTGCCAACCATCCGCGGAAGGTAAGCGGCGCTGGTTTTCAGATGGGTTTCAGTTTGAAGGGTATGGTTGCCGGTGTATTTACAGGCACATGAGACTAAATCTGTATGCCTCAAGTTGATGGACGCCAGTGCACTGAAGGCACACTTCTAAGGTGCGTGCGTGACCGGGGAAATACTTTGTTATAGGCGGTGATTACATATAAGGTGTAAGGCGATAAGGTTCTTCCATCATCAGGTATAGAAAAAAATAAAAAAACGACCACGTGAATAAATGTATTGAGTATTGAGAATTATTTCATGTTAAGAAGCATGGTTAAGCTCAAACATGGTGTGGATATCAAAACGTACTGTAACCCACAACCATGTAGGTACATCTCGTAGCATGAGTTATTTGGTGCCTTCTCCTTCCTGTAATTTGTATGATTTACCTTTGTCGCCGACATTTACACAAGAAGTAAATGAAGGTACCTACCTATCAAAGAAGTGGCAAGTACCTACCAATGTAAGACAAACTGTAAATTAGCCATCAAAAACAATCCAATATCGTTTTGATAATTGTACATTCACCAATTGTTTTAATAATTAAACAATTAAATTTTATGCAATGCATGTTTGTTTTTTTTCGCAAGTGTGTTGAAAAAGTGCGTATGAAACTCATGAGCAACTTGCTCACTAGACACTCGGCTGATTTATGCCCTCGCCTACGGTTCGGGCTGCAACCCACAGCCTCGTGTGTAACGAGCAAGTTAGCTCACTTGTATCATAATATACTAAAGTAATACAATTATAATCCCTGGTACTAACAGAAGCAAAAAAATGATATTTTTTGGCGCATCCGAAGTGGTAGCCACCAATGTCTTTTCAGAATACAGTGCCATCAGGTCACATGGAATCTCTTCATAATACAACAATGATTTAGGATACCTATTCTCAACGAAACACTTCAACCCCGTAAACTTTTTATAAATCGCTCCAGCGTATACTAAATCAGAAACATTCTTTAGTTCTCGAGAATCTACAGCTTCGCCCGGAATAATTTCATTCATTTTATTCCCAAATTCACTGTAGATAAAGCTTGTTATTGCTCCGCAATTGATCACCATTTCATCAATTTTGTCTGAATCTAAATTGACCACGCTAAACAAACACTGAGTATTAATCCACTTTATATAGGTTTCGTGAGCCTTGTTCATGGCGGAGTCTGCAGAAACAACGGCCAAATTGTATAGAGCCAGTCCAGCCAATATATTGCAATACTTGTTTTCAGATGCTCTATATTCATATATATATGATGGGATTTCAATTCCCTTGTATACCGGGTATTCCTTGGACGTGTATTTTGCGAGTGGTCCATGGTTGTTGACATCAGTGAAATCAACAGTGTAATTGATCTGTACAGGTATATACTTGTATCCATAATTTAAATTCGTGATAGAAAAAGCTGGATCGATTTCAAACAACGATTTGTCTGTATACAACTCGAGCAGGTCACATGGAATTTGTTCTGATTCACCACTATAGCCCACGAAGCATTTGAATATCGTCGAGTTCACCGGCTCTCCGTGGAAGGATAGATCCGTGATAATTCCAACAGGCTCAAGCGAATCTTTGCGGTTAGTTATTTTCATCTTATAAACAAAACTAGTAACTGCTTCACATAAGACGATCATTTCGTCGTGTAGGGAATGGCCTGGATTGGTCATATTCACGGTAAACTTACACCGACCTTTGATCGTCCTTTTGTGGAAATTGTACAAAGTTTCATTGGACGAAACAAGTCCCAAATTAAAAAGAGCTAGGCCCGATAGCAGCTTGCAATACTTGTTATCAGATATTCTATATTCGAATATATATGAAGGGATTTCCGTTTCGTTGTAAACTGGATATTTTTCAACGACTTCTTTTCCACTGCCAGTGTAGTTGATTTCCATCGGGCGTATGTACTTGAAGCCATAACTTTCAATATAATTTATAGAACACACACTTTTGTATAGCACTGTTGTAGCTAAAAATATTGATAAATATGAATATTGTAAAGTGGGTGCCATTGCGCGCGCGCTTGTAGCTATAGTATGACTGATAAGGGAACTCAATTTGTAAACTATTGTATAAGGATACAATATATTATTTTAGGATTTTCCTCATATTTAATTATTTTTAAAATGTATCAATGTTTATAATTTTTATTATTATACTTAGGTTAGGCATGCACACGGCGTATCTTAAACACGCGTTTACGCGTTCTCTGCGCGTCGTGTCGTCTCTATTATGCTTTTAATAACAATAATATACCATAAAGTGCGTTTATTAATTAATTCATATTCAATCAGTTATGCTAATACTCTCAATTTGTGACCCTCCCATGCATTGCCCGGGGCTACACACACTTGGTCTTAGAACTAAAACGAAAACGCAACATACTCGATAACTAGATCAGAGGATTAGCAAGTTAAAGTGGCAGTGAGCGGGGCACATAGCTCGAAGCACTGACGGCCGTTGGGGTAGAAAGGTTCTCGAATAATTTTTACCATGGATTTTACACTGTCCACTGTTTGCTCTCACAGTGTAAATTGTGCAAAATAGCGACCAATGTTAGACTGTTTAGAATTTACCAAACGCGACGTAAAAAGGACTGCATTTTTTTCAAGCACTGTCCAATTATAGAACACAATGAAATCCTTTTTGAATATAAAACTTATTGTGTCAAATGTAGATTTTAAATAAAGAACGCGCGTCGATTGGCTGTATCGCCCGAGGCATAGTGACGGGGTGCCGAATGTGCCAATTCCTCCGGAAATACGAATTCTATTTGGTTAATGACGTTTTTAACTCGAATTTGTGCCCTTGAACTATGGATACAAGTAATTCACTACAGTTGGTCGCATTAGAAAAATCTTTTATTGGCTGATTCTGTTTATAAGGAAACTATAGGTAATAATGTAGATTACATAACTGCCATTTATTTTTTCCGTCATTTATCTTTGATAATGTTATGCAAAATAAAACTGTTGAACTTATCGTAATTATAAACATTATAAGACCGGGAAACCACGAACTCACAAAATGAAATCCTGTCATAATCTTGTTTATAGTTATGCGAAATAACACAGTTATTATGAAGATTAAAATACGACCAATGATCTAAAAATTATTGGAAAAACGAGTGTGCTTTATTTAGGCCACACGACTGAAGTAAAACTTCTTTTTCAAAATATTTAATTTATAAAATTGTTCAATTACAAAATTGTCAACACGTCTGTAGGTCGATCAGTCTATGTTAATTCTGGATAGACGCAACTCGCACTCGTACATTCACATTTAAAAATATACGAAAAGTAACTCTCTGTCTTTCTATCTTCACTAACTTATATCTCCCTCTCAACTTCCGTTCGCACTTTTCGTAACGCATTCACCAGCTTAGTCCCCAAGTCAAGCGTGCGTAAAGGAGTTTTACTTAAAAAAATACAACAAATTGAGTATCTACAAAAATATTATCCATAAAGTATGAAACCCATCATCTGTACTACTTCCGCGCGCAAATTCTCACTGGCCAAAAACAAAAAAAGTCTTAATTACGAAAAATTTCGTAAAAGGAACGCAAGCGAAGAAAGTCAAGGCGCGGCAGCCGTTACTTCTCGGAATGAAGTGATTGATTCTGTGGCTAGCTGTGTGGGCTTATAAATTATTATAAATTAGTCAAAAATTCCATAATTTTGAGCGACGCTCTTCGAGTTTGAGAGCAAGAATCCAGAATTACATTATTACTAAACTATTTCAACACATAAAGTAACACTTTACTTTTAAAAGCAGAACCATGTCCCATGTGCCCTTTGAATTTTTTTATTAAGAGTGTAAAGGTTAACATTTTTACCTAAAGTATTTATTTTTTCATTATTGCGCTCAGATTTTTTCCGTATTATTGTAAATTATTGTTTGTTTAATCTTGTTACAGTCATACAACACTACTAAGCGCACAAAAATAACAAAACTTCTTTATGCATAATTCAAAATTAGAACAAAGCTTGCGGTGCCAAAGCAAGTGTAGCAATAGTGACATATATTTAATTAATTGAATTTAGAAGTGATTATTAAAACTCATTTAAAGACAAAGTTCACTGAAATCGCCTCAAATGTTTACTTACTAAGGTTTACAATTGCTTGACAAATTAAATCGCAACGATTTAGTACCTAAATTAAACCGGGAATATAAATAAGCTAGCTATAGAGTGCAAGAAAGCATGCCATAAATCTGAAGCAAAAAAATTCCGAGTATGATAGTAACATGAGCGTTACAGATTAAAAATGACACGCATGATGCTGTCATAAGCTCTAGTTTAGGTTCTATAGATTCGCCTGGCTTTATTACTCTTCGTTATTGAGTAATGTTGACAGGTCGAGATTTGGGAGCAACTTTCTACATGTATAAACGGGTATTGTAGGTATGTATGTAACGACACTGTCGAAATTTGTTTTGCGGACTCAAATAAGAATTTGAGATCTGTGAGAAAATGCTAATGGAATCATAACTAATTAACGAGAATTAAATATACCTAAACCGGCCAAGTGCGAGTCGGACTCACGCACGAAGGGTTCCGTACCATTGGCTACAAAAACAGCAGAAGATCACGTTTGTTGTATGGGAGCCCCCCCGTAAATATTAGTTTTATTTTAATTTAATTATTTATTTTTACTCAATATCTTGTGAAAATTTAAGCGTGAGCGTTATCCTATTGCCGTTATCAATATCGAGCATAAACGAGCAAAAAAATAAAGTTTGTTGTATGGGAGCCCCCTTTAAATATTTGTTTTATTCTGTTTTAGTATTTGTTGTTTTAACGGCAACTGAAATACATCATTTGTGAAAATTTCAACTGTCTAACTATCACGGTTTATGAGATACAGTCTGGTGACAGACGGACAGACAGGCATACAGCTGAAGGGTCCCGTTTGACCCTTTGGATACGGAACCCTAAAATAAGTAATGATCTGCAACATTCTAAGAGGAAAGTACGTACGAACCAGACGGGGATATCGCCATATTAAAAATAAAATTTTAGGTTAAAATGACGACCTCCGTGGCGCAGTGGGCGAATAGCCGTTTGGGTGCAGCAGGTTGCGGGTTCGATTCCCACCGTGGAACAAATGTTCGCATGATCGACGATATTTGACAGAAAAAGTATTATATCAAGCTTTGCTTAGTTTGCGGCTAGATGGCGCTGTGTGAAATGTCCAGCATCATTTATTTATTTAAATTCCGCCTGGGGCGTAATTTTTTAAATGTTTAAAAATTAAAAAAAAATCTTGTGATCAATTGCGAAATTACCGATGTTGTGTAATATTCACAGCCTGCAGAGGCGAGGCGTGTTGTATTGTAAGCAATCGTATTTGTCACCACTCGTATCTGTTAATTGGCACTCTAATCTATGACTACGTCTATGTGGCAACAAAACAGTAAAAAATTAGGTGTGGCTGTTTCATGGGCACGACCGTGTGTTGTACGTGAATACGTGTACGTAACAGGTAATATTTTCTTTACAAAATACGTTGTTATAATCATGTCTGAACACTAAGAAGTCCTTCGGGTCATAATAATAGAAATCTCAAAACGCAGCTAAATGACCTCAAAATGGCGGCGCTTTTTTTTCAAACTTTCGCGATCACTGTACATAATTACTGATTAAGATGGGTATTTATCGCGTATGTACCTACCTTTTTATGCGGTCACGGGTTAACCCTTACTTATAGTAGGCTACTAGTGTTTGTGCTTATTTGAATCTGCTTGCGGTTCCGATTATGAATTTTATAAAAGCTTGTTTTGAAATAAAAATCAACAAAAAAACTTAATTTGTGTGTCACGTTCATCCAAAGGTGGGTCGAAAGAGATTATAGCGCTTTTAGCGATAACACCTCGAATTGGACTTATATTTCTGTATGTTTCGATTGGCGTGCAAGAATGAGTTTATCTATGTATCGATCTATCTAGAAATCTCACTGAAAACAATTTATAAGCTACAGTGGTGCGATTTTAGGCATTTGTCGAGAATTACTTTGAAGTGTTCGTCTGACACACTCCAACTCAGGGCATATGTAAACTCCACCTACTTTGATAAGTCTTTTGCAGTCTGCTGTCCGATAATGGTAGCTATCAGATGTGCCAAGTCACTTGCCATTTTTAAACTTAAGCTTAGAGAACATTGTCCAGAGTATTTGTCGCTAAATATCTATGTATTTATTATTAATTCATATGTTTCATAACTAAGTATAAGTATGTATATGTTAATTGTTATAAATAGTTATTATTTAGGTTCATTCCTTTATGTCATTTTTATTCGGGTTCCGTACCCAAAGGGTCAAACGGGACCCTATTACTAAGACTCCGATATCCGTCTGTCTGTCCGTCTGTCACCAGGCTGTATCTCATGAACCGTGATAGTTAGATAGTTGAAATTTTCGCAGATGATATATTTCTGTTGCCGCTATTACAAAAAATACTAAAAACGGAATAAATTTAATATTTATGGGGGGGCTCCCATACAACAAACGTGATTTTTTTGCTCGTTATTGCTCGATATGGATAACTGCAACAGGTAAACGCATGAAATATTCACAGAATATTGAGTTATATCTATTATTAACTTTAAAAATAATTAAATTAAAACAAATGTGATTTTTTGCCGCTTTTATAGATAATGGTACGGAACCCTTCGTGCGCGAGTCCGTCTCGCACTTGGCTGGTTTTAATTTTTTTTATTTTTATATCATTAGTATAAGTATGTACATGTAGTGCACCATTAAACCCCCGGTAATGTCCACACAGTCCATTCCATCCAAAGGTTATCTGGTAGAGATCGCTATTCAGCGATAAGATCGCCAATTGTATCCATATATTTGCGTTGTTATTTGTATTGTTTTATGGT
The DNA here is from genome assembly GCA_918857605.2 of Philereme vetulata. Taxonomy (NCBI): domain Eukaryota; kingdom Metazoa; phylum Arthropoda; class Insecta; order Lepidoptera; family Geometridae; genus Philereme; species Philereme vetulata. The sequence goes on along the minus strand of OU975422.1, from coordinate 7,243,156 downwards.
GTGCAATAAAAAAAAACTCTAATCTAATCTACTTCACATTATGAGGTTGTGTCATAAAAAAACCATGTAAATGTACCTACTTTTTTGTTACGCAGATACTTCATAGTGCGATTCGATGCTGCTGTGAGTTACTTCTAGGGAATGCAATCCCGATCCCGCGGGATCCCGATCTCGCGAGATCTCGTGTAATTTTTCGGGATCCCGACGCATCATATGACGAGATCCAGTTCGAGATTGACGGGATTGGGCGGCAGAGGTCAGCGACGCTACACACATCCACTCGGGGCGCAAGCGGCGCGCTGACTAACGGCCGCGAGCGGCAGGAACGCCAAACAGCGTTAGAAAACTATTCCGACTATTTCCGAATATTAGCGACAGGTGACGATAATTATTTAGTTGGTAAGATTAAAGAATAAAGATTTTTATTTTCATTCGAGTAATATGTTATTTTAGTTAACCTCACTATCACAAACAAGCAGTTATTAGATTTTTCAGTCATCCGAATTTAACATATTTTTTAAACTAGACGGGATCCCGAAAATTACGGGATCCCGCGGGATTGATATTTCAAATCCCGCGGGATCTCGAATTTGCAATCTCGAGTCGGGATTGCATTCCCTAGTTACTTCACATGACCTTAATGCCATACATATCTATATATTATTACGCTTACTGCGCGCACGGAGGAGTGCGAGACTTGACATAGTTGAAGTGTATAGAAAATTAAGGAATTACGTTCGAATTTCATCCACTGTGCACTTCCAGTTGTCAAAAACGACAAGTTGTTTGTACCGCACAAAGTAACGTGTGAAATAACTCGGCAACTTCTCAACCAGCTGATATTAAACGCTGCGAAGATACGCGCATTCAATCACAATAGAAAGCTACCGGATCTGTTTACTGCTATCTATCAAATAGATATATGAAAAAACACAATGGCCGCCGAATGGACTGCTCGGATATATTATTGGCCGATGGTATGATGGCATGGAGTGTTACTGTACTTTCTCGATAGCAACTCATTTTTACAGATAGTCAAGAGGATTATCAAGCTGCAGCCCCGGATCTAGGAGGGGGCACACCAGGGCGCATAAATAAATAAAAAAATAATTGCTGGACATTTCACACAGAGGTATCTAGCCCCAAACTAAGCAGAGCTTGTACTATGGGAACCAGATAACTCATAGAATACTTATATACTTTTTTTTTGTAAAAACATACTTATAATATATATAGAAAAACAACCAGACCCGGAACAAATATCTGTAGATCATAAAAACATTTGTTCCGCAGCGGGAATCGAACCCACTACCTCCTGCGTCTCAGCCGGCTGTTTGCCCACTGCGCCACGGAGGTCGTCATGCCCCGGCCGGCAATTTTAGGGGGCGCCAAATTCATGTTTGAAAAAAACTTGCTTCACAATGCGCTTAGCAAGAATCCAGCGCATACCCAGTCAAATAGCCCTTGAGGAAAGTAAGAAGTGCGTGACTCATATTAATATACCCCCCCCCCCCCCCCCCCCCCCCTCCCCACGTGTCTCAAACGCTGAAGGGAGTGCCAGATCAAGTTGCGGCCCCGGTTCGGAGAAATCGTAAATGATGGCCGTTGGGGCAAAAAGGTTCTAGAGTGGAGACCACGCGCTGGAAAGCGCAGCGTTGGACCACCCCCCACTAGATGGAAAGCCTACCTGATAAAGGTTGCACACCACAAAAGAAACAAACATAAATAATAGAAGACGTAGTCGCATGTACAATCGACGGTCTTATTGCAGAGATGCGATTTCTTTCAAACAACTTTCGGATGCAGAAGATTTTTGTAATGTTAAAGCATTGATTCCCAAAGTGGTCCAGATGGACCCCCTGGGGTCTACGGGAGACTAGATCTACATAATCACACATTTTTTTTATAAATTACCTATCTATCATACTATTTCCATTTTTTTATTTTCTTGATGACAGCTCCTGTGAAAACTTGAACGAGCGTCTTTTTTACATTAGGTACGTATGCATTATTTTATAAAAATATGACGCTTACGCACGTACAACGTTATACCAGAGTCGGAGAAACTGATAGGGATGGAGCTATCGATAAACGTAACGCGATAACAGACCCGATATTTTCGGCATTTTGATATTTGACAGCTGGGCAGCAATCAACACGGAGGAACACAAAATACACAACGTAACGTATGGATAATATGAAAAAACTCAGCGAACAGAAATGTAGTGACTAGCACGACCGTCTTGTTGCGAGTGACAGATTAAAACAAACGCAAAATGACGGTAAGTCATTGAGTGTTCCCACCTTGAAAAAATATATTTGAATGTTTTTGTTGTATTTGTCTTTGTTCAAAATATAATAAATATATGCGATCGATATCATTACTTATTTGGTCACAACACTACAACTATCAAATTAAAACTGTCATCAAGAAAATAAAGAAATGGAAATAGTATAATTATTTAAAAAAAAAAAAAAAATATATTTTATTTGACCACGGTCTCGCCTGATGGTAAGCACTCACTTCACTCGCGACTTGAATACCCCTAGGTTGTAGTTATCAGGAAACACAGACTCAGGCAAGGCGTTCCACTCCTTGGCGGTGCGCATAATAAAGGTGGAAGAGTACCGCTTTGCGCGTATGGGAGTATGTCTACCGTGTAGCGATGGCGCGCCGCGGATGATGTTTTTTTTTATATTATACTTGTAGACACACAAGCTGACGGGCCTCCTGATGTTAAGTGGTTACCGCCGCCTATAAACTTCTGCAGCACTCGTGGTACTGCAGTCGCGTTGCCTAGCACTTAATACCCTATTTACACCTCTCTTGAAGGCGTTCATTTTGAAGCCCACCGGAAAAACCTCCGGAGGAAGGTCATTCCACATCTTGCAGGTGCGTGGAAGAAACTAGCGGGTAAAACGCACAGTGTGAGACTTCCACGCATCTACAATATGTGGGTGAGCTCGTTGCCGGTTGCGCGAGGTTCGATGGTTCCTGGAAGAAGCAGGAATTAAATTGAACAGCTCTTCAGAACATTCGCCGTTATATATTTTATAGAAAACGCTGTGTGCTCCGATGTCACGGCGCAGACTTAGTGGCTCCAGATCCTTAGATACTACTGGGTCGTTGACAATACGAACGGCTCTGCGTTGCAAGGAGTTTAGGGGCTGCAGTTGGTATTTCGGTGCACCGTTCCAGATGTGAGAAAAGGTGTAAAAGTTGTATCGAATTTCAAGTGAGAACAAACAGTTCAGCCTCCGTTCAACAGTTGTGAAACTGACAGAGCATAGGCGTGCGTACGTGGGCGTCAGTCTCAATACTACGACCGGTTCACCAAGAGCCCTGTCGTATAAACACCCCGTAAAACTAATTGGGTATTAACGAGAGCTTCGGGAATTGATTGAATTTTCACGTCTCATTTTATAATGGATTTGGACAGTTAATTTAATTTTTACTGATAATAATACTCATTCAAACGTCACATCATATTAGATTATGTCTGATTCATGGCTATTTTTGGTAAACGTAACATTTTTAATATAAAATAATTTAGGCGGGCTCCGAGATTTGTAAGATATTTGGACCGTGAGAATTTTGAATCCATCAAAAGCCTAATTAGTAAATAATTTTTTTTCCTAACTTATCTCGTACTACTGCTGGGCAAAGGTCCCTCCAAACATCCCTATCTGTCGCTATTTCCCACCATCCTCTTTGAAAGGTGTCGAAATCGTCCCGCCAACGCTTTCTCGGCCGACCCTGACGTTGCCTTCCGTCTTCAGGCGTCCATGGTGTTGCAATATGGGCCCATTTCTCGGAGTGCATTCGGGCAACGTGGCCCGCCCATTCCCACTTAAGCCCAGCCGATCTCTTCCCTACATGTGCAATGCCGGTAAGTGAGCGCAGCATGGTGTTACGCACTCGGTCGACACGTTTAAAGCCGAGAATGCTGCGCTTCCAGGCATTCTCGTAATAATTATAAATAATTAATTAATTAGTATAAATAATAATAAATAATAAATATTGCTGGACATTTCACACAGCGCTATCTAGCCCCAACCTAAGCAGAGCTTGTACTATGGGAACCAGATAATTGATAGAATATTTATATACTTTTTTTTTGTAAATACATACTTATAATATATAGAAAAACACCCAGACCCGGAACAAATATCTGTAGATCATGCAAACATTTGTTCCGCGGCGGGAATCGAACCTGCTACCTCCTGCGTCTCAGGCGGCTATTCGCCCACTGCACCACGGAAGTCGTCAAGATTAATTTGACGTTGATGATTTGTTATTAACCATAATAGAAACAAACTACCATACATTTTATGGAACTGAAATTTAGCACTATTTTTAGGGTTCCGTGTCTTAAAAGGTAAAAAAGGAACCCTTATAAGATCACTCTCTTGTCCGTCTGTCTGTCCGTGTTTCACCGCCGATTTTCTCAGTAACGGGTGGACTAAACTTGTCTCTCTATATCTGGACCTAGCAAGTTGAAATTTATACCAAATACTGAGGTCTATAGTCCCTCTAGTGTATAAAATTCTAGTCTATAGTGTATAAAATTAAAAATCAAGGTCCCGAGTCAACACGATAAAAATATATGTGCAAATTTAGATTTTCCTCTGTCCTCTGAGTTGTATGAGCGCTCATACAACTCAGGGGAGTAGGTTAATCGGCACCAACCACAAATAAGGTAAATAAATAAAATTGTGCTAATGAATAAAATAAATATGTTAGTGGGGCAGACATGATTTTTTGCCGTTTTTATAGATAATGGTACGGAACCCTTTGGTGCGCGAGTCCGACTCGCACTTGGCCGGTTTTTTTACTATTCAAATAATAAGAAACATACTATATATAGTACAGGGCCATGAATTCAACACATCAATAGCTTCATAATTGCGTTTCATTTTCAAAATTCCCACAAAAATTTGCTCTTGACGGCTGCCATCAGTTCACTCACACAGACTCAAGGTTAACTCATTTATTATCAGCCTAGACTTCGAAAGCTCAAATCAGCTGACGATTGGACCCCTTAATTGGGTTTTAGTTTTTATTGATAGCGTTTACGATGTGTAATTTGGAATACACACAAATCATAGTTGTTAAGAAACTGCCTTAAATTGGCACATGTGTAATAAAAGTTGCACGAAGTGAGTAACAGTTTTGAGGAATTATTGTTGAAATTATACAGCTTAGCTGACGAAAGCTGACTCATAAGTGCGAAAAAGGCCTCAGTTATTAAGTTAACATAAAAATTGCAATGTTTTTACCTTTTCCATTTGTAAGTTTTAAAGATAATTTTGTAATATCTAAGCATAAGCAATATTTTATGTTATAATTATGGAATGCAAGTTAAAAAGAAATTGTTTTGTACTCTTTCTATGTCAAATATATTTTAATAATTTCGTATTTTACCATGTAACATCAGATAAGATAAGATAACTCTTTATTGTAAACAAAAGTAAAATATAGAACATAATTCTTACAAATATATCTTTTCTACCCCATACTTGCAAGATGTGGAATGAGCTACCATCTGAGGTTTTCCCATTAGACTACGACATGGCACGCTTCAAGAGAAATGTAAAGAGGTTTCTTCAGTGTAGGGAACGCATCGACAATACCCCGGGTGTTGCCGGTGTCAATAGGCGACGGTGACCACTTACCATCAGGTGGGCCGTAAGCCTGTTTCCCCACAAATAACAAAAAAAAAAAAAAAAAAAAAAAAAAAAAAAATAGATTTAGTACAGTGGGCGGTCTTATCGCTAAAAGCGATCTCTTCCAGACAACCTTTAACATAATTATTTTTAATATGTGTAATACTAGTTCGCCCCGAACTGAGATCTCGCGAGTCTCCGATTAAAACAAAAAAAAATAGTATTTGCAATCTTTGACTATAAAAATCACATAAAAATAGTATCACACACGACAAAATAACCAGCTTACTTGACCTACAGTTTCATTCAAATTACAGGTTCATGTACGTGGTTATTTTTTTGGGGAACAAATTGCAGTTTTTCTTGATTTCAGACTTTTGCCTATATTTGTGTCACTTAAGCCACACGCATACCAAAAAAACAGCACTGTGGGGTCACTGGTGTACCCTGTGAATTTTGTCAAAGTTTGTTTTTATTATGGCTAATAACTCAAAAACAATAAAGAATTTACAAATATTAAAAACGAAGTCTAAATGTACTAATGAATACCTTTTATTTGACGTTCCACTTGACCGCTTTATTTTCATTTTTTTTACCCCTCTGAACCCCAATATCTCAACAACCCCCCAACATTTTTAGCTCATTTAGTCACACCAAAATTGTGTCATCACTACCTACCGATGTATTAAATTTCACGATGATCGGATCAACGCTTCGAAAGTTATCCTCGGACAAACAAACATACATACATACAATGCTGATTTGCCCAAATTGATTTAGACATCTCGCTTCGCTCTATCAATTATCTTTTCCATTTAATCGGATAAAGTCACTCATCGGTAGCTAACTTGTGTGGGTCAAGCGACACTGGTTTGTTGGTGAGGCAAAAACTGTACCGTCAAGCAGTTTGACATATTTAACTTACTGCTTAAAAGGTCGACAAACTCCAAAGTTGTGAATATTAGCATAGAATAAAGACATTGTAAGGTTCATACTTTTTGTTCATACTTGAACAGTCAGTTTAGGTATGAACATTGGCTAAGTATTGATTTTAGCCCTCATAGTCGATAGTTTAAAATATATACTTTTATCCATTATTAATGTAAAACCTTACCTTGTTACCACAAAATAAAGTTAAACACTGTTTAACGCGTGTATAAGAAATTCCTTACCAATTCTTGTTTAGAATTTTTTAAACAGTGTTTAGCGGGTGTTAGACCCTTATTTTCTAGCATTATCAGCAAAGGATAACTTACTTAAAACGTAAGCCTCCTTCAGCGCAATTGGGTAGAAAGTAGCCTATGTCTCAATCCTGGTTATAATCTATCTATACCTATACCAAATTTCATTGAAAGCGGTCGTGAAAACGTAAGAGATGACAGAGTTATTTTTGAATTTATAAAATCTATCATATCTTGGAGTCTTCACGTCCAGAGTGAAAAGGTTCTTTCTAGGCAAGCGTGCTCCATCTTCGATCACACCTTCACTTACCATTAGGTGAGGTAGAGGTCAAGCGCTTGAGACTTTTCTTTTAATGTTTATTTCTTTTGTGGTGTACATTAAAGTGTTTTCATTAATTAATTCATTAATAAAAAAATATTGGTACATAGGGATGATGAAAATCGCGTTTGGATAAAATGACAACTTCATCAAACTGTATTAGGTAGTATTTTTTCAATTTAGGTACGATTGACGGTTCTATGTTACCTTTGACCATATACTTTGACCATTAGATTAGATTTTTTTTTTTAAATGAATGTAACCTAACAAGAACAATGACGTCCTCTCTTGTTGTGCCCAGCAGGGTTCATAATGAACATGTACCTATCAATTACCGCCTATTGTTACATTATTATAAATACGGGGCTTATCACGTACTGTCTTATCGGTATTTCAATCGACAATGTTTTGGTTCAATTCGTGAACCTTCATCAAGGAGAGTGCGATCCGCTCCGAATAACGTCTCGCTTCGCACTATTATTCCATGGTGGAATTCAATAAACGATTGTGTATTAGGTGGTCTAAAGGTGGTTCAGACCGATAAGCGATAAGACCGCACATTGTGATTTTGAATAAGTTATTGCTCTGTAAATTTTTATTTTTATGTTTATTTCTTTTGTGGTGTACAATAAAGTGTGTTCATTCATTCATTCATTCAGTTTGCTCTCGAGAGCTTGGTATGATTACTCTGAGAGAACATTAAAGAACAATATACTGAGATTGATGTGCGTAAAAAGTGGTGGTTATAAAAATTGATATTTTTGAGATAGGCGTTGTGCTACTTGAGATACGATGCGACATTGGAGTTTTGTTTTTAAATTTGAATTTCGATTGTCCATAAAGGTTTTTACATTCGTTTTACAAACTTATTTTTAACGTTAGTTTTTTTATTCAGCCAGTGCGATGTAGTAAGAATACGTTAGGTACACACGGCTACACATCAACCTAAACATTTCCAGTATAAGCTGACCTCTCATTCTACGAAAAGCCTACACAATGCGAGGTCAGCTTATACTGGAAATGTATAACTTGATGTGTAGCCGTGTGTACCTAAATAAATGTAATTTAGATATTGTACTAAGCTTGTATTTCTTAACCGGTGTTATTATCAAAATATTGTATGATGAAACGTAAATAAAATCAAGTTAACAGGTGCGAAATAAAATGCCAAGGGTGAGGCTTGAATCTCGAAGGAGTTCAGTAGATCCGAGAGTTTTTATTTAATTTTTTGTTGAATAGTTTTCAATGGCAGCCTTATTTTTGAAGTAAAACTTCTTTACGCACGCTTGACTTGGGGAGTAAGCTGGTGAATGCGTTACGAAAAGTGCGAACGGAAGTTGGGAGGGAGATATAAGTTAGCGAATATAGAATGAGAGAGAGTTACGTTTCTTATATTTTTAAACCGTTAATGTACGAGTGTGAGTTGCGTCTGTCCAGAATGAACATAGACTGATCGACCTACAGACGTGTGGACAGCTCGTGGAAATTCATCTGCGGACGCATCTGTTGACGCGTAGAGGAGGCTTAAGACACAGTGCATGCCTATTGTCTGTATCACACTGTAGGAGCAAGAGAGAGCATTGCGCGCGCATATTTTATTTATTTCTTCCTCTCATTGCCAGTGCATGAAATATAATTATATATATATATATATATATATATATATATATATATCAGTCAGTAGTTCGTTTGCGACTTTGCCAGCGTTACGCGAACGGTGATTTCTTGATCATTTTTCGTAATTTCACTTCGTTCTTGAACAATTTTATAAATTATTATTTTGAAAAAGAAGTTTTACTTCAGTCCTGTGGTCTAAAGCACACTCGTTTTTTAACCAGTGGTTATATTCAGCATGATTTCACTTTGGTATGATACGTAACAGCCGAAACTAAGCAAAGAAGCCTAGAAATTAGATGGGAGCATTGTATATCGCAATGAGTCACTACCGAACAGTTTTACGAAAGTTATAACTTCGAAGTTTCTCATTGTAGGTACTAAAAATCATTCCATTGTCTGACTGAGATATACAGTCTAATGTGCCTGTAATCCAGCGGCATCCATATACCCTTTAAACTGGGACACAGGAATGCGGGCATTACTGCTTGGCAGCAAAAATAGGTACTGTGTACTAGGACTTGCCCGGGGGAACTTTTCCACAAGGAGCTTTACTAGACGAGATCGTCGATACGTGAGCATCACAATAATATTATAAATGTGAAAGTTTGGATGTTAGTTTATTTATTTATTTGAATGTTACTCAATGACGTCGTAACGGCAGAACCGATTTTGATAAAATTTGGTATATACGTAGATTATAAACTGGGATAAATCAGCTCCTATGGGATAAAAATGGGGTGTCAAGTCAAGTTGCAAGAGCGAGTTTAGCTTTATTTTTAGGTTACCTACACATTTTGTAGTGTAACGCGTACGAAGTCGCGAAGAACAGCTAGTATAACATAAACACTTAAAAAAATAACCGACTTACAGAACCGATATTGATGAAATATCTATGGAATCAATTTGAAAATATGTAAATCCTTTGAAATAAAAAAAAGAATTTTCCAAATTGGTTGATAAATGACAAATATATATATGTATATATGAAAATATACAACTGAATTGAGAACCTCCTCCTTTTTTGAAGTCAGTTAAAAAGGAGGTAACTTTAGGTACTATCTAAAACGACATAGTACAAAGGATTAGCAAGCTGAAGAGGCAGTGGGCAGATCATACAGCTTGAAAAGCTGACGCCCGTTGGGACAGAAAGGTTCAAATGGAAACCGGAAAAAAGGTTGCCGGGAGTCGTTGGGTGCTGGCCGCATAAGATCGGTCCCTAAGGAAAACTATGGGAGAGCTTAGGTTTAGCATTATATGTCGTTTGACTGTTATGATGATGATAAAAAACTACTAGTCAAATTCGAAAGACTGAGATTTTTACGAAAGGCCGGCGTTAAAAAGCTCGGAACACGGCGCGCACTGTGAAGGCTTTCAAATTTCAGTACGGATCTGTAACCACGTGAGGATATCGCGACCTACTTTTTACTACTTACGCGAGTGACCTTTGAGACCGCCACCCGCATTCTCACAGGATACACATTCAAGAAAGTTGCTCTTCTGCCTAAATTACACTGCGGAAGCTATCAACATTCATGTCAGAGACTTGCTGTGTTATTATATTTTATACTGTGACTCATGCTCGGACGTTTTGATTTGGGTGTTGTTTCTGAACGAATTTTATTAAAGCTTTTATGAAAAGGTTCGAAATTCGAATGTCGAATCGGTAATAAACATTAATAAATAATATACGATTTTTTGCACACCAAATAAAATTAGTAATAAAACTATTACAAAAAAAAGTAACAGTACAGTGAGCGGCCTTATCACAAAAAGCGATCTCTTGAAGACAACCCGTGGATGGACAGGATAAAAGAAAAGTAAAAGATGGCGTAGTACGTAATTAGTTTATAAACAACTAGCTGTTGCCCGCGAATTCATACGCGTTACACTACTAAATGTGTAACCTAGAAATAAAGCTAAACTCGTTGTTGCAACATGACTTAACACCCCATTTTTATCCAATATGAGCTGATTTATGGGATAAATGGTAGCCTATGTAGTGATCCAGGTTATAATCTACGTATATACCAAATTTCATCGAAATCATTTCAGCCGTTACGGCGTGATTGAGTAACAAACAAACGTCCATACTTTCGAATTTTTATTATTATTGTGAGTGTGATACTTTCAGTATAGTGTGTTCTTAGTAAAGAAATATCTGAGGGGATCAAATTAAGCCTAGCTTTTTAATTACGTGATATTGTGAACTGTTTATATTTAACATGTATAAAAAGGCACTTACTTCGTTCTCCTGGTTTTCAGTCCCGTTGATGTAATCCGCTTCATTGCTAACTTCTTTCCCATCACTATCCATTCCATTTTTCGGCGCATAGTCATTAGAATCTTCCAATCTGCCCTCTTCATTTATCGTCCTTTTGTATTCTCCATTCACTGGGTGTCTCAGCTCTAGTCTAATCGTGTCACTCTTATCGATTATTATATTCGATTCTACGATTTTACCAAGATCGTACTCGTCTTCTGCTTTCCTCTTCAAATTTTGCGGCAAATCTTTATCATCATATTTGATGTGATTATTGTTCGCAAATTTATTGTCACCTTCAATCATGTTCGATTTTTTTGCGTTATCGATATAATCGATTTTCTTTCTCTTCGGATTAAAGTTAAAAATATCTTCGACTAAGTTTTGCTCAGTCATGTTCGGCAGGTTGATTTCGTTTTTAGTAATGGCGAAAGGATTTGGACGAGTCTAATTGGTCACATTGTGTTCTGGGGCTATCTTGCGCCATTGTCGGTTTAACACAGCGTAAATCATCGACAGATCATTATCAAGATGACCGCTATAACTGACCGTTATACTCTGACCCCTAATTTCCGAACAAGTTTTGAGCAAAATCGATTTGTATAAGATCAAGATACGATGGTCTTATTGCATTGTTGTACGTTGGGCAACTATCGTGAACTTTTACACGACTATGACCATTGCTATCGTATGGGAATTGTATTTTCTTTCGATGATTTTCTTCTATCTCTGTTCATTTCATAGTGCCATCTCGTTTTCTAATAATGTTATTGTTTACTTGCCCCGTTATTACTAGGAAATTGGTGTTCAATTCCAATATGTGGTTATCTTCAATACATTCTTGTTTGATTGTATTGGAAAGCTATATTATCATTGTGAGGCAGCTGATTTCCTTCAATTTAAAACTTCGGATCCCTAAAAACTTGATCACAAAAATGTTCTAAATTCTAAATTTAAATTGAGCTTTTAATAAATATAACGAACAATTAAATAACCAATGAAAGATTTAATATTTTTTCACGGTAATCAAATTCTATTATCAAATGCAATGATAAAATTGATTAAAACTTTTTTACTTAAAAACTTTTTTAAAATAAATAAAACTTCCCGCGTAACTTTGCTGTCCAATCACAAATCACTATTGGTTTTAAGAGTTCACAAAAAAGTTCCGATTTCAAAGTTCGCGGCTGAATTTTTTCTTTTAATTTCCCGCGCAGGCATGGCACGAGCCTGCGTTCAGCCAGCGGCGGCGTTGCTCGAGGCTATCACGTGGAGTGGCCGCGCAGCCTCGAGACATGATAAAGATGGGGATTGCCGCAGTACAGGTTCGAAACGCAGAATAATTTTTGTTTCGCTGAATTTACTGCCCGAAATGATAGGTACCAGTTTTTATATGAGTGTGAGTAAGCAAGTTATTTTAAGGGCAATAAATATTAGGAGAGGATTGATGTGTTATGGCGTCTAGATGATTGGATAATATTACTTTTTACACAACTTCCATTTTTTCTATGATTAAACATGCCAGAGAGGCCTTTGCCAGCTGTAGATGATTATTCAAGAAGAAATCTTTTGACACGAATTATTTTGAGACAATAGCAAAGTTAGGTACATAATATATTTTTCAGTGTTGCCATGTTTTCAAATTTGTAACCCAGTCATTAAAGCCTAATGAATAATCAGGTAAAGAAATCAAATGAATGTGTACCTAATCCTCACAAACTCTTACACAAATACCCAAGTAAACTACTACTTATATTGTTTTCAGTCAGATTTCCAGAGCGACCGATCTTGTACGGACTGCACCCAACAGCTCCCAGCAACCTTGATCACGTCTTCTTTCCATTTAGTGGGGGGGGGGGGGGCATCCTACGCTGTTATTTCAGTGCGTGGTCTCCACTTGAGAACCTTTCTGCCACAACGGCCATCAGTTCTTCGAGCTATGTGTCTACCCACTGTCACTTCAGCTTGCTAATCCTTTGTGCTATGTAGGTGACTTTGGTTTGCGAATCTCTTCATTTCTGATTCGATCTCGTAGAGAAACACCAATGTGTGTATGTACCTTGGTAGTAATTATCCAGTTACAAGGCCTGTACGCACCGGGGACGTAGCGGTGGGGATTTCGAGAATAAACTTACGTACCAATGTTGTATCTGCAACATCTGCGTGTACTGTACATAAGCTCAAAAAAGCTTCTTACAGCAGATCTATCTATACGGTCCACCTTTCATATCAGGTTTTATGACAATACGTATGTGTGCGTTTGTATTGGGCCAAGTGTGTTACTCATGTGTGAAAACTAGTCTTAGTGTGAGTTTCAAAAATTTCGTAATGAGTGTTCGCATTTCGGAATATTTTTCAAATTTCTGACAATTCATATCAATGTGTTCAGTAAAAGTAAATGAATTAAAATAATGACGACCTCCGTGGCGCAGTGGACAAGTAGCCGACAGAGACGTAGGAGGTAGCGGGTTCGATACCCGCCGTGGAGCAAATATTTGCATTAACTACAGATATTTGTTCCGGGTTTGGATGTTTGTCTATATATTATAAATATGTATTTACAAAAAAAGTATATAAGTATTCTATCAGTTATCTAGTTCCCATAGTACAAGCTCTGCTTAGTTTGGGGCTAGATAGCGCTGTGTGAAAGGTCCAGCAATATTTACTTATTTTATTTACTCGCTTATAATTTGCAGTTAGGTACTAACTTAACTTTGTAGGGATAATTCTATTATGCACTAGTGTGTTATAGTTCGGTTTAAGGCCCTAATAACGATGTACTATGGCTCACTTTACAAGCAAGTGTGTTAATTTTTTTTTATCATACTTGACAACCTTAGAAAGGAAAAATCAACTCACTTTACTCTTTTTAGGGTTCCGTACCCAAAGGGTAAAACGGTACCCTATTACTAAGGCTCCGCTCTCTGTTCGTCTGTCTGTTTATCCGTCTGTCACCAGGCTGTATCTCATGAACATGTGATAGTTACTCAGTTGAAATTTTCACAGATGATGTATTTTTGTTGCCGCTATAACAACAAATACTAAAAACAGAATAAAACAAATATTTACGGGGGGCTCCAATACAACAAACGTACTTTCTTTGTTTGTTTTTCCTCAATATTGATAACGGCAACAGGTAGACGCTTGAAATATTCACAGAATATTTAGTTAAAAAATATATTCACTTCAAAAACAAATAATTAAATTAAAATAAAACAAATATTTCAGGGGCTCCCATACAACAAACGTGATTTTTTTGCCGTTTTTATAGATAATGGTACGGAACCGGAAGATAATAGTGCGCGAGTCCGACTCGCACTTGGCCATTATTTATTTGTTATCAGTTTTTATTGTTACAGCCGTGGTCACGGGTGGACTGTTGCAACACAGCCGAAACGTTGGTATGACAAATAAAAAAGGTACATACATACCCTATATATAGGTATACCCGTTTTAATCAATAATTAGTTATATTTTTGTATGTTTGTACCGAATAAACTCAAAATATACTGGTCAAATTTCAAAAATATTTTCACCCTTAGAACGCTACATTATCTCTGAGTAACACAGTATACTTTTTACCCGACTGCGCAGAAGGAGGGTAATGTTTTTAGCCACAACCCATGCGTGCGAAGCTAGTTTTTTATATTTTTGCTAGTAAAAAAACAAAAAAATCCAAGCAAGAAAATGGTTTTAAATGTAGTGGTTAAACACTTTCTTGTCTTTATCAAAATAACTTAAAAATCTATGCATAAGTTTTTTGTAAAAAAATCCTTTTTGAAAACAAACTTTTATAAAATTCATAATCGGAACCGCAAGCAGATTCAAATGAGCAAACACTAGTGGCCTACTATAATCCATTCAGAAGTTTCGTTGTCTAGCATCCGTCTCCATCAAGAGACCACCTCCATGATACCATATTATTGCATTGTCACCGAAGTTACAGTATTCCGAATTTCAGCTCAATCGGTTGAGGGGAACGGGTTTAAAATTCATTTGCAAGATTCCACCCGGACAAACATACATACATTGCAAGTTAATAAAAAGCTTGTAAAAAGACTTCAACGCGCTCTGGTGCTACGACGAGCTACGAGTGTCTACGAAAATATTATGGGTCTTACCACTAAAAAAAATTAAACACTGTTTAGCACGTGTTTAAAAATATGAAAAACGGCCAAGTGCGAGTCGGCCTCACGCACGAAGGGTTCCGTACCATTATCTATAAATACGGCATAAAATCACGTTTGTTGTATGAGAGCCCCCCTTACATATTTGTTTTATTATAATTTATTTATTTATTTTTAAAGTAAATGTATAACTAAATATTCTGTGAATATTTCAAGTGTCTACCTGTTGCCGTTATCAATATCAAGCAAAAACGAGCAAAAAAAATCACGTTTGATGGGAGCCCCCCTTAAATATTTATTATATTCTTTTTTTAGTATTTAGACATAGACAATCATTTATTCACTACATTAGCACACAATATAAAATTCAGTTACATTTTAAGAGAGAGGAAATACTTAAAATTAAACAGTACAAACGTAAAACATAAACAAAAATAAGGCAGAACTCGGTAGATACTGTGTGCTACCTACAGCAGTAAATGGGACTCGACTCAGCATTATGCCCGCCGTAATGGTAAGCATTGATATTCTGTCGAGACCGCTCCATTTAGCCACTAGACCTTGAGAGTATTGTGTTGTCATGTGAGTATACTATGTGTCATGGTAGATATGTCATGTTGTGTCAAAATATAATCATATATAGTAGAAAATGTCAAAATATTATATTATGTAATAAAATAAATAATGTCAGAACATACATAAAACAAATTGATAAATTGTATAAAGGAATACCCCAAGCACGTGAAAGGTGCACTAATGCCTCCCGCACCAGGCAACCCAGTTTTTTGTTTACTAATAATTATGGATTTTAAACGTCTTTTTGTTGTTTCAGCGGCACCAGAAATACATTATCTGTGAAAATTTCAACTGTCTAACTATCACGGTTCATCAGATACAGCCTAGTGACAGACAGACAGACAGACAGCGGAATCTTAGTAATAGGGTCCCGTTTTACCCCTTGGGTACGGAATCCTAAAAATCCTATACAAAAATTGGTAAGGGTTTGTTTAAACAAGCGTTAAACAGTTGTTTAACTTTTTTGTGGAAACAAGGTATGATATTTAAATATAATTTAATTCAGGTACCTACTGTCATTTTTACTGTACTTTTTTAATGTTTAATGTACTGACAAAAAAGGGAAATCTGTGTCCAGCCGTGATAACTGACAAAAAGGATGTCGTAGCATGACCTAGGAATGCCAATGGTCAATTTGGAGGGACCAGTGAGCTTAACCTATGTTTCGAACAAATAAAAAAAAAATTTAGGTATACCATTGTATATTATTTCTCTGTGGTATTACAGAATAAATGGTGAACACTCGATATCTAGAACCGTGACTAAAGCCTAAAAACAATACGTTTTTCAAAAGTTTACATTAGAAAGGTCCCTTGGGGTCAAATAAATGCATCGTTGACATGTCAATGAGGCAAATGAGTGGCACTTCCTGAGTCACTGCCTCTTTAAACTTTACCATTTACTCAGTACCAAAAGCAAACACTTTTTATTCCAACATGTTATTTATGATCGGTTAGCATAGACATCTATCGGGGAGTAGTAAAACCACCAGCATATTGTTGTATCCTACGCTGACAGGTATCATAAGATTTCCCATAGATGGCGGTGTTATAAATTTTACAAAATTAAAAACACCAAAAAGTTGGATTTTCTATTGCAAGTTGCAACTAAACCTAAAGTTTTCATAGTTTGAGTGTGATGATAAGTCTTCTATAAAACCTTTGATTTATATAGATACCTGAACAGTTTCTACAATGTAATATTTTAGGTTTAATAAGGTATGCATGCTGTGAACACTAGCCCAAACCTACAATAGGTAAGTACTATATATTTAATCTCTAAGTAAACTGTATTTATTATTCTGAGAATAAACTCTTTAAACTGAAGTTGGAACAACGATACCATAAAGTATTTAGCGACTAGACATGTTTAAATTTGACGTATTTATATGATTTGACAACTCTCTTAAACATATGCATTAAATACGACAGGCATCTTTGTGGTAGTCACCCTGAAAAATTACATATACTTTTAATTTTATTTCAACACTAAATTTTTATCCGAGCGTATAGTGCCCTCTATTGGCGAGTAGCAAGACTGTAAATAGTTTAGGTACAAGAAACTTACCCAGGTGGAGCTGCTGTCGTTTGACACCGCTTGAAATGTAGGAACACACCGGAAAGTCATTGTTTCTTCTATTTTGTAGTATAATAAAAAATATATTAGTTTCACAGCTTACCTAGAACAAAACAAAACACTAACTTAGTGATACAGGGCGAAACAGTTTATATTCGACTTGTGGAAGCAGTCCGCTAGAGGCGCTGTTTAAAAACAAAAATATCAGTCTGATAATTCTTCATTCTTTATTCTCTATTGCACACAAGAAAATACATTAATAAGTACAGAAATAGAGGACACGTATAAAAGCGAGTTTTCTTCCAGCACACCTTTGAGGCTAGAGAGAGAGAGAGAGAGAGAGAGAGAGAGAGATGATTTTAAAGGTAAGTAAGTACCTACAAGTGTACAAGAATTATAAATATATACATCATTTCATTTACACCTAAAGTAAATAATAATATTATGATTATATAATTTAAATAAATAAATTAATATCGTTATTCTACTTTAAAGAAAAGCGGTGCTAAGAAAAATCATTTGTTTTGTTGGGTATTGCAGTATCAATTAATATTACTCCCCTTAACCACTGACCTACGTCTGTCAGTCGTAGGTCTTTGTTTGAGTTGATTTTTTGTAGTTTTTTTAAAATATACATATACCTTAAAAACTTACGACACTTTTATTTTCATATCAATGAACCAAAACCATTAAATAAACTGGATACTGACTAAAACATAGATAATATTGATACACTAGCTTAAGGCTATTAAGGCAAGTAACTTGTAAAATAGGTATTTGTAACCTATACAAATACTCTTGGATATGGAAGAGCGGAGCCTTCTAACACAAGTTTTTATACTTAAAAGAAGGTTCCAACCTTAAAACACTATGTAAAAAACTATCTGTTACAGAAATAAAAACATTTTGATTCCTTTTTTTTTATTTTTGACTAGCTAGTTATAAGTATTTTAAAACACTCACGGTACGTCAGTTTTAATATAACTATATGCACGTCAGTGGTTAAGGGTTAAAATATACTTACGAAATAATCAAGCTTTGGATCCGATACTTCTGTACTGATTTATAGATAACCATTGACAGGTTAATTGGTGCTAATCATCACCACACATCACTCACGCGATAGTCGTTAGGTACAATAGATGTTAATTATTAAATTTGGGTTAGAATGATTCATTTTATGTGCTGGTAAAAAGCTCAGTTTCTACCGGGTATACATAAAGTTTAATATACATAAGTAAGTTAAGTTTTTAATATTTTCTCATTAAACTAATGTTAAAATAGCCAAGAAAGATAGTTCTAGTTAGATAGTCTAGAAGAAGGTAGTTATTTTTGTAAATACTGTATTAAATTATTTTTTTATCAGTTACAGGACGTCCAGTGAACTCAGGCCTCCGCCATAGACTTCCAGACCGACATATCTTTTGCGGCCTGCACCCTACGGCTCCCAGCAACCTTTACCAGGTCCTCTCCATCTAGTGGAGGACCGTCCTACGCTGGGCTTTCATATATTCTTATTCTATTCATATATTTCACACGCGTAGTTTTTTAATAAAACATTACCCTCCTTCTGCGCAGTTGGGTAAAAAGTAACCTATGTCATCCGGGGATAGTGTAGCTTCCCAACAGCGAAAGAATTTTTTGAATCGGTTTAGTAGTTTCGGAGCCTTCAATACAAACAAACAAACAAATTTTTCCTCTTTATAATATTAGTGTAGATTTATGAAGCGAAAACTTCTTTTGGCGCGTTTTAGGCATTTTTTAAGATGGGAAAAATCCATTGAACTCGCGACACTGTTACCGTTACCGACACCTCTGTATATAAGTATCTCGTAATTGTTCAAGTTTTCAATTCTGTCGGCACTCCCGGAGTGCCATTTTGTTTTTGCTTACATGTGCTTGCATACATATTTTTAACAGCTTAGAATTTAAACTGTAAAAATTACCTACTACTTATATATGCCTTAGATAGTAAGTAGCTTATTTAGGAAGGAAGGGCATGTAGGTACCCTATAAGTGCAGTGCATGGTCTCTACTCGAAAACCTTTCTGCCCCAACGGCCGTCAGTTCTTCGAGCTATATGCTTCGCCCACTGCAACTTCAGCTTGCTTATCCTTTGTGCTATGTCAGTGACTTTGGTTCGTCCGCGAATCTCCTCATTCGATCTCTTAGAGACACACTAAGCATAGCCCTCTCCATAGCACGCTGAGCGACCGTGAGTCTTCATAACTCATAGTGAAAGACCATGTTTCTGTTCTGGTAACACACACTCATCAAAGACTTGAGGTTTTATAGAAGACGTTACATGGTTATATTATTATTACATTAGATAAATGAATCATTTTATTTTTAATGGTCGATAAAATGAAGTACCTCATCGAAACTTATTTTTTTAATGTATATTACCTATATAATTATAAGGTAGGTATATTAGAAAAAGATTTTCTTCAATAGTATACCCAGCATTTAACTATTATCTATTAGAGATTACAGATTTAAAGGTATGTACGTACGTTTTAAAAATAATAGCCCACGTTAATATTGACAGGTAATTTCAACCTGTACGCAATCATTACATTTCTAGGCTCATACCTGGTAGAATGGACCGGCCCGTGCCATGCCTCAGGCACTCATGTCGTTTAAAAAAGTTTGCTTTCTATACAATATCGAATTTGGTTTCTCATCCGAACAGCTTTAAGTCGATTATTCGTTGGCAAGAAAGCAATGTTTTAGTTTTAATATTTTTTGGGCACGGACAAGAATTTTTATGCCTGATTGTTGAATGTACGGAGTTATCATTATGTTTTTGAACGGTGATTCGAATGTTTTGCAAAATGGCGCGTGGTATGCCATTATTGGTCATTATTCATTCATAATTATTAGCAATGCTATATTTTTAAGTAATAGTGCCGAATATGCTCGACTTTTTATCATTGTTACATTTTATTTAAACCAGTCCTAACCTAAGTATTTGAATCTACACGCTGTTTACATTATTCTAGTCTTTAGTAAAGTGTTTTAGTATAACTATAAAGGCGAGTGGTTTCGATAGCATACATAAGTATACACGGTGTTCTTTGTATCACTGTTTTCCCAGAACAAACCTTGTTCAGACCATGGTCTAATAACAGTTTATAGCATCAAACAAGAAAATTAAAAAAAATCTAGACCTTCTCAAGTAAGTCTAATTTTGTTCATAAACTAGCCGTGAAATAAAGTTTATTGGCACGCTAGCCGTTAGCTTTTAATTTGCTGTTATAAATCCTTTGTAGAACATGGTCTGAACAACGTTTGTTCTGAGAAAACAGCGGTTTAAAGGACACCGTGTATAGGTAGTCCTCCACATCGGTTTCGATGACGGCGCCCCAGCTAAATAAGAAACACTAACTTAAAATTAATAAAGTGACGATAAACAAAATTAACCATAAACTAGGACATTATTTACATTTTTATAAAACGAATTAATATACAAACATCATTAACTTAGCAGAAATTATGTACATATTTTTAGCGTGAGCCCTAGTATGGCTGGCATAACCAAACTTAGCTTTAAAAATCCTATTGCACGAATGACAATATAGTTGGCCTGCATCATTATACGTATAGGTAGGTATAGGAGGGCTTAGGTCTCTCTTTACGTAACTGGCTCTTGACATCGAGTATGTTGAGTCGGTTTTGTTCTTCTTCAATCGATATTACGACGTGCGCTGTATGCCAAGCGCTTTTTGAAACAAGCTCTTAGAACATATTTTCCCACTCTTCTAAAGCACTCTACTAAATACTAGACTAATGTAAACCGTCCTTAAGCCATGCATTTATAAACAAAGAGTTTGTCTATGTTCGTCATTATAATAATTCCAAAGGTTAACCCGAAACCTACGCTTTTTCCTTCCAATTTTAAAGTTCGTAGACGAAATGAGATCAGTCACGCCATAAAATAAGCCTCATTCTTTAGGAGAAATGAAATAAAACCATTTGATAGACTTTTTTTAATATTACTAAGTAGATAAGTTCATTTGTAAATTCTGATTGAACTGAATTGAACGCCGTCTGGAGTCTAAAATTAATATTATATTTAATAAATAATAAATAAAAGCAAGTAAATTATTAATGGAAAAAGTAGGCATTGAATTATTAAAGATATTAACATGATTTTTAACTCCCAAGTAAAACGGAAGTCAAGTAATTGCTTTCATTCGCAAAAAGGTATAACAACCAACTGTGATCACAAGAAACTGTGCTCTACATTTGTGTAATAAAATTGAAATTTGAATAAAAGTAGTGTCTGTCTACGTATTTCAAGGAGCCCATTCATTTCAACATTCCGAAACGATGTTCTCTTTTTAAATTCAGGTGGTTTTTAAATTGCCAGTGATTTGTTTTGTTTTTAATACAACATGCCAGTAGTTTTGATGGTGAGCCCATTGAAGAATTATTTAGATTAATTTAAATTTAGAATGGATTATGATAAAGCTCTCTGTACACGCGGAAAGTGGAATTAGATTAAGTGCATGTATACTGCAGAGTCAAGAAATTTATACGTTGTTATATAAATTTCTTAAACGTTTTGTATTAAACAAAATCTCTACATATAATTTTTGCTAGTACAATAGACTTCAACGCTCGCAAAAACTTATTTAACACCAACTCATTCAACTAGTCGTGAAACAGCAGCTTCACAGTAATTTGTAGACGACACGTAATGGAAAAGCGAGTCATTGCTCATTCAATGTCCCAGTCGACATCTTTCATTAACAGCTCCTTACCTCACTCTACCACGGTAGGTAGGTATTTCATTTTTATAGCACTATAGATAATTTGTTACCTACACTTTTTATTTTGTCTCAGTTTGCTTAAAACTTAATTTTTATTGTTATTTATAATAATGGTTGAAATTAATCACGATAGCTTTCTAAGTAAAATTAGCAGCTCTTTATAGCACAGTGCACACCAATCAAAAATACTTACTGTATTAAAGATATACACAAAAAATTAAGGTACAATGGGCGGTCTTATAGCTAAAACCAATTTCTTCCATACAACCTTGTAATTAGAAAAAAATAATATAGGAACAAACGCGACCTTACGTTTTGGCTTCTTTATAAAGGTTATTAAAATACAAATTCCGTTAACTGTATGTAAAAGAAAACGTGGTTTAACGCTTTTTTCAAATATTAAAGTTTAGCTGGGTTGCTGGCCTTGCTCCTTAGTTGGTACATTTCTCCTCTGAGACGACATTCGAACTTGCGCGTGCGCAGCCATCCATCACACGGCCACGCCCCCTGCGCTACGAACGCTTAACCCCGAAGACGATTTGGTGATTAAAAATATTTTTAAAATAACCATCGGAATTTATTAATGTTCGTAAAATTGCTTTAAGAATTGGGTAGGTTTAATTTAATGTCAGTTTGACTTTTGTACTCGGTTTATTGAAACTATGCGTACCTACTTACCTACACATACCTATGTATTCTTCATTAATAACATGTTAATTGAATTAAGATTACCATAATTATTTGTATTTAGATGTGCTTGTGGGACAGTCAATGAGTCAACCTTACTTCGCTATTATGCTAATATAAATTGCTTGATAGTGTCATAACATAAAATGTTCTTTGACTTTGATTATAAGAAAATATACCTTTATGCTCCGTTGTCGCTCATATCAATTATCAAATGAGATTATGATCAAATAAAACCGGCGAAGTGCGAGTCGGACTCGCGCACGAAGGTTACGCACCATTATTCATAAAAACGGCAAAAAATCATATATTGTTATATGGGGGCCCCCCTTAAATATTTATTTTATCCTGTTTTTAGTATTTGTTGTTATAGCGGCAACAGAAATACATCATCTGTGAAAATTTCAACTGTCTAACTATCACGGTTCATGAGATACAGCCTGGTGACAGACAGACAGACAGCGGAGCCTCAGTAATAGGGTGCCGTTTTACCCTTTGGGTACGGAACCCTAAAAAGGCATACTAGCTTTTTTATATCTTGAGATCTTATCAATCAAAAGATCCTTAAGTTCTGATTTCTGGTTTAGGCTTATCTCTAAGAATAGGAATCCTGAAATTGTATTAATGATGTAATTTTTAGGGTCAATTCAGTTACTTTTACCTAATTTAGAATTCACTTTCTACAAATTCAATAAAACTATTATTCAGTAGCTAATTCCATACAGGAATATACCATTATCTTCTCAATCTGAGGAGTAACGCCTTAAAATTAATAAAAAGCAATCAGTTCCCGGGATACGCGGGGGTAACGCGGTGAGCGCTCGTGCCGGCCCCGTCACGACTTGAGCGAGTGCTCGTATATTTTTATTACCTACTGGCCGGTTAATTGAATATTGGTTTTAGTAATTGGCTCGTCTGAAAGTTCCTACGCCAATCTTGGTAGAATAGTAGACATTTTTAAAAGGACACCAATGTTAATGATCTGTGGCACAGTTCGTCGCTCTTCTAACTAGGTGACGTAACTGACATTTTGGCATAGGTAACTGACATTTGTAATGTTACTTTTATCGACTTTTGAAGACGAACCGATCTGTCTAATCGGCGTATCTGTATCTTCTACCTATGTCTAGATGTATGTATGTTTGACGTATCTACATATCTTAAAATTATAAATCATTCGAAGTGTCTTACGAAGTACACTTACGACTTTTAGTAATATTTTCTAAAATATCAGTTATGTCATTTAGTCAGAACAGCGACGAGTTTGTGTATAGCCAGCTGAGACGCAGGAGTTTGCGGGTTCGATCCCTGCTGCGTGACAATTGTTTGCATGGTCTGCAGATTTGTGCGGGGTTTTTATTCATTATAAAGGTACCTATGTATTTACAAAAAAAAAGTATGTGAGTATTCTATCAGATAACTGGTTCCCATATACAAGCTTTGCTTAGTTTGGGGCTAGATAGCGATGTGTGTAATGTTCAGCATTATTTTAAGGAAATAAAATCTCCATGATAATTTCTTATTTTTCTTCTCCTTTTCTTTTTAATAATCAAACTGGGCACATTCATAATAACCTATAATTAAACATAATCTCCATGAAAAATCCTTATTTTATTTGTTTGCAGTTTAAAAATGAAACAGGCAACAGACCCGTCGTGAAAAAAATGGAAACTGGAAACGCATTTTTTTTAGAAACAAACTCTAATGAAAAATTCCTTTTTAACCTCCTCGCGATGAAAGTTGTGTTATTTTTTTATAAATTAAAGGCTACCGTCTGACCACGATCTCGCCTGATGGCGCGCGATGATGCAGTCTACGATGCTACACGCTTGCCTAGAAGAAACCTATTCACTCGCAACTTAAAAACTCTTAGATTGTAGTTATCAGGAAACACAGACTCAGGTAAGGCGTTCCACTCCTTGGCGGTGCGCATAATAAAAGTGGAAGAGTACCGCTTTGTGCGTATGTGAGGTATGTCTACCATGTAGCGGTGACGCACCGCGGAGCGTCTGGTTGTCTGATGATAGAATGGGGATGGTGGGATCAGGTTGAAGAGCTCCGCAGCACACTCTCCGAAATGTATCCGATAAAAACCGAGAGGCTTGCAACCTTTCGACGATACTCGAGGCTGTGGAGCCTTGCATCTGCTAACTCGTCATTGCAAATGAGCTTCTTGGCTCTTCTCTCAATTGAATTTAAAGCCTCTAGCTGGTATTTCGCTGATCGGACTTGTGCTTGGTATAAGTTGAGCAACTGTCCCTGTTCCTGATCCTGTCCTGTATGCTATAGAAAGTTATTTACATAACTGAATTTTACTTACATGAGTTAACTCACAACTACTTAAAATTTCTTCCCTTTGAAACAAATATTACTCTCGCCCAAGCCTTAATGTTGGACAACTTCTCGACTATTCAGATGTCTGCTTCCTTGATGCCACGGAGAAACTTCTTAATAAACTGGAACGTCTACAGAACTTATGCATTCGCTTTATATTCGGACTGCGCAAGTTTGACCACGTATCCTATTTCAGATACCAACTCAAATGGCTCTCTGTTCGTCTTCGCCGTGATCTTCACGCCTTATCACTCCTCTTCAAAGTATTATATTGTCCAGTCTCTCTTCCCTACCTCCGTGAGCGTTTTAAATTTCTTGTTTCTCGCAGTGTGCCATGCCGGTCCTCCAAGTCTCTTCTTCTCAAAACACCACAACACACTTATAGCTCACCGTTTATGCGGTAAAAATTTCAAAATTTTCAAACGGAATGTTAAAGAGCACTATCTTTCTCTGAAATTTTATATTATTATAGCTATATATTTATATTAAGTACTAGCTGACAAATCCTCAGCTTCGCACGCGTAATTTTTCAATAAAAACATTACCTAACCTCTGCGCAGTTGGGTAAAAAGTAGCCTATGTCACCCGGGGATAGTGTAGCTTCCCAACAGTGAATATTTTTTAAATTGTTCCAGTAGTTTCGGAGCCTATTCAATACAAACAAAAAAAAACAAACAAATATTTCCTCTTTATAATATGTATTATTAAATATATGTTTTATTATTCCATATAATGTATTCATTATAATTATAATACTATATCTTACTTTAGGTAAAGTTCATATTAGTTTTGGTTATATATATATTTATTTATGTTTTTGTACACTCACCTACCTTTAAAATCATCTCTCTCTCTATCCTCAAAGGTTTGCTCGAAGAAAACTCTTCTTAGGGCTCGTCTTTGTATATGACCTCTATTTCTGTATTTTTAAATGTATCTTGTTTACAATAAAGAATAAAGAATTAACTCATTCAGACATTAAAACAAGTAAAATTAAAAAGAGCGAGAGCTTAAAGAGTGAGATAGAAAAAGTCTATTATCATAATTAATGGTTGTTAATCTGAAGGTGTCATATCTTCCGGTATAAAAACTTAAGAGTTAATGTCGATGGCTGATGTATAAGCAATAACCAATAAAACAACTGAAATCGTTTTAATTTTTTACTTTTTTTTGTCGAGTCAAAGATGAAGCCGCGCTCATAATTTTTTTAATTATTAAAACTATGATGACAGCTAATTTTAAGCGTAATATATTGTTTTCCATTACTCACAGTAAGACGTTTCAAAACGCTCCTCAGAATTACAGGTCTTGCATGCTTTAAAGCTAAGCATACACTACTCCACAAGACTCCAAGCCCACATTCCAAAAGACTCGAAAAAGGGTGCGTTCGAAATCTCAAACGGATTGCGTGGAGTCCTAGGAGTATCTAGATATCCGATCTTTCAGATATTCAAAACTCTACGCGATAGAGTGCGGTGCGGCCGTGTCCAATACAACATTCCCAACAAATCCAATTCGAGCTCAGTTGGTTGGTATCCCGCAACCGTCGGAGTAAGTTTCCACCAATATTTTTTTTATATAGTTCTGAACATTTTGCACAATATAATCTAACGTCGAGATTAGTAGAAGGGTCATGACGTTGGGAATTGAGTTATGGAGCTCAAATGGTCTTGGGCGGGACACTTGGCAAGACGTGGTGATGACCGGTGGAGCAGGGTAGCAACTGAATGGTGGCCGAGGAATCGCTGTAGAAGGGTTGGACGTCCGGCAGCGAGACGGGTGGACGACGTCGTTAGAGTCGCGGGCCGTCAGTGGGTGAGACTAGCGCAGGATCGTGGCGGATGGCACAAACTTGGGGAGGCTTATACCCAGCAGTGGGTGAAGTCGGGCTGTGGATGATGATGGATGATGAAATCTAAACAAAAAAAACTGATATTTTTAGTATAATGAGTATAATTTAGGACACGCCCATTTGGTGTTTTTGGAGTTGCGGCAGTGGAGGTTTCGTGTGTGTGTGTGTGTGTGTGTGTGTACTCGTTTTTTAGTGTTCCGTACCCAAAGGGTCAAACGGGACCCTATTACTGAGACTCCGCTGTCTGTCTGTCTGTCTGTCACCAGGCTGTATCTCATGAACCGTGATAGTTATACAGCTGAATTTTTTACAGATAAGGTTTTTGTGTTTGTTATTGTTTGTTACAAACACTAAAAACAGAATAAAATAAATATTTAAGGAGGGCTCCCATACAACAAACGTGATTTTTTTTGTAGATATTTATTTTGATTTTTAGGTGATTTTTTTGCTCGTTTTTGCTCTATATTGATTACGGAAACATATAGACGCTTGAAATATTCACAGAATATTAATTTATATTATTCACTTTAAAAATAAATAGTTAAATTAGACTTTACTACTGACTAATTGGACTAAAAAAACTTTACCCTCGTTTGCGCAGTTGGGTAAAAAGTAGCCTATGTAGCTTTCCAATGGTGAAAGAATTTTTGAAATCGGACCTGTAATTTTTGAGTTTATTCATTACAAACATACACACAAAAATACAAATCTTTCCTCTTTATAATATTAGTATAGATAACTTAATATTCTTTAGTATATAGTTTCTCAATCTTTTTTTGAATACAGACATACTAGGGGCATTTTTAACTATATTGGGCAACTTATTATATAGCTGTGCTCCTTCAAATGTTATATTTTTCTTTCCGTAATTAGTTTTAGATCTCGTTATTATAAAGTGCTTATTTTTAGAGCTTCGCGTATTATATTGGTGGATCTTTCCTCATAAAAGTTGTCTGTATGTATGTCATTTTTTATTATTTTTCTAATAAGGCAGCACTTATTAAAGGTAGAGTTGTTTTATACTCATCAGTTGGGTTTCTTATATTATTATATAGCACAAAGGATTAGCAAGCTGTAGTAGCAGTAGGCAGGACACAGCTCGAAGAACTGACGGCCGTTGGGGCAGAAAGGTTCTCGAGTGGAGACCACGCACTGGAAAGCGCAGCGTAGAACGGTCCCCCATTAGATGGAAAGACGACCTGTTAAAGGTTCCTGGGAGCCGTTGGGTGCAGGTCGCACAAGGTCGGTCGCTCTCGAAATCTATGGGGAGGTCTATGTTCAGCAGTGGACGACCTGTACCTATAATGATGATGCTGATGATAGCATTATTGTTTTTTAAAACCCCTGAACTAAACCACTGATTTTGAACTGAGTAAGAAACAAAAAATGCGAGTAATCTCTACGAATTGAAATAATTCCCGCGTCCAGGACGGCGGTAATTCCCCTTTATTATAGTGGACGTGATGACGAATACAGTAGAAAACTAACGATACCTTCCAATTTTAAAATTATGTTTCTTTCTTTAGCAGCTGGATGTTATTTTTTGTTGTTTTTTTATTCAGGCCAATACACAGTATTCCAGTATTCCCATTCGCTACTAAAATAATGTGTACCTACTGCTATTTGACTCACAATTATATTTTCGGAAAATGAAAATCTATGTGATACAATAGGCAGAATAGCGATCCTGAAAAATATCCTAGATCTTTAACAGCCATAGAAGACTAGCGGACCA
This sequence comes from Philereme vetulata, assembly GCA_918857605.2. NCBI lineage: Eukaryota > Metazoa > Arthropoda > Insecta > Lepidoptera > Geometridae > Philereme > Philereme vetulata. The sequence continues at coordinate 7,214,451 of OU975422.1, read as the reverse complement.
GCCCGTGGCTTTGCATGCGTTGTTTGTCAATTAAAACATTGCCCTTCTTCTAACATTACGGATAAAATTTAACCCCAATCCCGGTTTTAATCTATCAGTATACCAAACTTTATCGAAATCGCTCAAGCCGTTTAGTTGTGAAAACGTAACAAACAGACAGACAGAAAGACAGAGTTACTTTCGAATTTATAATAGGTATTAGTGTAGTATCTATCAAAAGCGTCCGTTACCTGACTGACAGGTTGAAATCCATATTTTATGTCAAGTTATTTCTGTGTTGGATAAGATAATAGATAGGTAGGCTTACTAAAAGTTTAATTAAATGAAATAATGCCATTTGGTTATCCAAAAATCCCAAGCTGTGCAGCTTCACAATAAACTCAGATGCGTGCACGCAATACGAATTCCCAAAAAAGAACCATCACGTTCGATATTTGAAACATTTAAATTGCACGTTATTGCTACTGTGCACGCGGCTGACGGTCCATTCTGCCAAATTCCACCATGAAGGTTGTAATTATTGCGCCGATTTGCTCATCCCAATCCGATGTTGCCAGGAATAAGAAATCAACTAATTCGTGAGAGTCGGGATTTCGAGCGTGAGAAATATGTTTGAAACAAACGGAATGGAATATTCTCACAGAATTTAGGCTAATTTTAGGTATTATTAGTTCAAGGTAGGTTAGTTTAGTAACTTGTTTTTACATGAATGCGTGAAATAAATCACGAACCATGTTTTTTTACGAAACTACTTTTGTTTTTCAAATGAACTTTGATTTGCAGCATTTTGTTAAAAATTTTACATAAACGAATCAGTTAGCAGCTTTTAAGTATTGGTTGTATTTGTGAGCAAAACAATAAATCGTTGTTTGCGCTCCTAGAAAATCATAAGCTAAATCATTAGTTACAATAACAGCACTAATCAGAAAAGTGTAAAGCCAATTCCTAAAATTAAAATGAGATAATTGGAGCGGCAACGGATGCGCTCGATCCCCGCTGCGAGAGGTCGCGCTTCAAAAAAAGAACGCCGTCAACCGAACTGTCAGTACGCCAACCGTAGTATGAGAAATGTTGCCACAACCAAAAAAGGCCATAGAGTATTCATTCATAAAGCTCAGGCCACTAAGAAAATTAGTTTATTTTAATTATTCGGTGAGTATTGTTGTATTAATTATTGAGTTTCGCTCGCTCCGATGGACAATATATTTTATTGTCTTTCTGTACGGTATGATTTATACATCTAGTTAGTAAGTTATTCGAATTTTAATTTAAACATGGTTTAATGGGGTACAGTTGAATGGATTCTAATTAGGAAAACAACTGGACGAGATCGTATGAATAATGCCCGGTATAAATTCTGGTTACGGCTTAGAAAAGCAGAGAGCTATCGCCGCCTGACCTCATTATAGCTCCTCACAATAGATGTATTTGCTATAACAAATGTGCTTAGAAAAAACTGACGTGGAAACATTACAAGCCCTTTGCCTTTGTTTATTAGGCCTTTTCACGTGTGCGTAACAAATGAGGTTCGAAACTTTCGTAATAAAATTTTACCACTGGCAATATTTAGTGCATCGTTATAATAAACTGATTAAAACGATACTGGCATCATAGACAATAAGAATAAAACTTTGTTTTTATTTACGATTCGAATTAAAGGAGCTTCAAACAAAGAGTTATGATTACAGGCCATTATGAATAAAAATAAAAATCATAGTGCAGTGACAATGATCAATACTTCATTAACTGCTGTTCACCATTCATTGGCTGTAAATCAAAAATATAATAACAAAATAAAAGGTGCGCTCATTTAGACCCGTGCCGTACATCTACACAAAACCTTTTTTTAAAGGTAGAATAGTGTTGTAGGAAGGTACCTATGTCTGTCAATACGTTTTTTAAAGTTTTATTTATACGTTATTATGAACGTTTTCGATTGTGATTTTTAGTATTTTTACGCATGTGATTCGGATAGACGTTGTTATGACAGAACTGTAACATGCCTCACTTTCGACTGGACTGGTATAATGAATACATTTTGAAAAATAATTCTTGGAAATATAAATAAGAACCTAACTACCTATTTATAAAATTTTTAAAACTGGGTTGAACTACGAATTTAACTGTTGGATGTTGTTATTAAAACTACGTTTTAACTATGTCAGTGACGTTGAGTAAGCAGACTGCAGCCTGTTCGATCAGCCTGTAATATAAATTGGTGTTGCGCGCACTTCTGCTCTTATTGCCTATTAAAATATATCGGCAATTTTTATTGAATATTTGAAAAAGCCAATTAGAAGTAAATGAGCTGGATTATAAAGGATTATGAATCGTTGGTGGGCGGAGCTCACTGGCATGTCATTAAATCTTTTGACATAAATAATATTGAATTCTCCCGTCGATTGGATTAACCTTTACTAATAATTACCGATTGCCACGGGTATTTATCGCGTATGTACTTTTTTATTGTATGTTCCATGATCGTTGAGGTGTGCAAGTTGTGAATATAATAAAATTAGTGACCATGATTGCAATTTGTGATCGCAATTAATAATAATAATAATAATTTTCAAAACGTAAGTAAAACGCCAACGCATGGCGCGCAGACCTGCTCTTTGACTAACATCCAAAAGTATAAACTCAAGGTTTGCTAACGTGCGATGGAGCGCAGCATACTCGGGAGTCAAGCGTATTGACCATACGCAACACCGATCTGCGCTCGCGAACACAAATCGTAGATGGAGCTAAGAAAGCCGCCAAACTCAAGTGGGACTGGGCTGGTCATGTATGCCGTATGTCGGGTGATCAGTGTGCTAAGCTCACCACCGAGTGGAACCCCGACATTTCATTTATTCATATCCTTCGACAAATTACATGTGCTTGACACAGCCCAAAGACGTCGTGGCAGACCAAAGAAGAGATGGAGGGATGAGCTCACTAATTTCCGAGCGGACTGGACCACCTTAGCGCTTGAAAGAAATGTCTGGAAAGAATGGGGGGAGGCCTTTGCCCAGCAGTGGAACACAGTGGGCTGATGATAATAATAATAAAATAAAAGGATTTTTTAGGTATACAATAATATAACGATAAAAATTTGTTTGTATTGTCCATCGAATAAATATTTTGTTCATTATCCTTCCTGCCTAGGTTGCCTGGAAGATATCGCTTTATTATTGTGTGGAATATAGGTAGGTAATCTACCTTACGTGACTGAGTAATTATTGTATTGAGTAATGAGTGTGTGTGCACTTGGTGCGTACAGCAACTAGCAAGTGTTGGTGCGGACCGCGGCCGGTGAAAACAAGCGCCGCGAGTATTCGCGCAAGTAACGTCGGGCACATACAATGTGTATTCAGACAAGTAGGGTTGGTAGTCTACTAAGCAGAGCAATAGAGAGTCACAAGCGCACATTTACGTCTCAATTCTAAGGTGCGTATACTTACCATACCTACGACAAAGACAGATGGATACATGTATGGATTATATTAAATATAAATAAATAAATATTGATGAACATTTCACACAACCCTATCTATCCCCAAACTAAGCAGAACTTGTACTATGGGAACCAGATAACTGATAAAATACTTATAAACTTTTTTTTTGTAAATAGATACTTATAATATATAGAAAAACATCCAGACCCGGAACAAATATTTGTAGATTATGCAAACATTAGTTCCGCGGCGGGAATCGAGCCCGCTACCTCCTGCGTCTCAGCCAGCTATAGGTACGCCCACTGCGCCACGGAGGTCGTCAATCCTATCCCGTATTATCCTTCTATACAAATATATGCCGAATCTCTTTCAGCGATAAGACCGCCCATTGTGTTGCCTTTTATTTATTCTAGCTTAGTAGGTAGGTACATATTTTATTATGTATTATTTATCTTTGTGTAATTCAATAAAAAGTTATCTATCTATCTTCCTAGTAACAGATTTATTAGGGTTTAATTATTGATTAAAACGGGTATTTATCGCGTATGTACCTTTTTTATTGGTTATCCCGACGTTGAGTCAATCCGTGACCACGACTGCTGCAACACAGCCGAAACGTCGGGATAACAAATAAAAAAGGTACATACGTGATAGATACCCGTTTTTATCAATATACAGCGATAACAAAAGTTTGAAAATACTATTAATAGGGTTTCTATGATGATATTATTTATCTTATTATTATTTGTTAAATCAAATTTAAACAAAACCCCTTCTTAATAAGAACTAAATTCTTAATAAAGTCACAATTTCAATTGAAATTAATTTACCGAGACTCACAAAATGCACAATACAAAAGGTGCCTTAGTCACAACACCGAACCAAAAAGATTTCAAATGGCAACACCGCTCCCGTTCCAAATGCGAAATTCAAAATTAATGGCGAATTTGACAGGAGCGTTATTGCGCGGCTAATTTAAATCTTATCAAGTCGATGACAGCGGCATAATGGGATCGGAGGACTTAGGAGTAAAGCCTTTTATTTCGAATTTTATTTGACTTCTTTTGTGATTGAGGAAATTAATTTGGTAATTGAGTTGTGGCTTTAGTAATTTTTACGAATTGTTTTGTTGGATAACAAAATATTTTGTAATTTGCAGTTTTTTGAGGGTTTAGCAAAAATAATTAACTTGAGCGTGACGCTATCAAAACAAAAGCATAGGTATATAAATCATTTTTTGTGACAAGATAGCTGCTAGATATTGTTTAATAAGTTTGTTTGTGTAATAATAAGTCATCGCCATTATCAGGTCTTCTTATCTGCCTACCCTCAATCTTTATCTTCTCTGATCCAGGTCCCGGTGACTTTTATAATGTCGTCTACCAAACGAGCTGACGGTCGACCAGGGTGTCTATGGCCAGTTCTTGGTAGTTTTTAATAAAGAATGTTCTTTCATTCATTCCGTTACTAGGAGCTCACGAAAAACACATCCAAGAGAATACATAAATTAAATTTATAATCTTCAAAAACAATTGACGACCTCCATGGCGCAGTGGGCGTATAGCCGGCTGAGACGCAGGAGGTAGCGGGTTCGATTCCCGCCGCGGAACAAATGTTTGCATGATCTACAAATATTGGTTCCGGGTCTGCATGTTTTTCTATATATTATAAGTATTCTATCAGTTGTCTGGTTCTCATAGTACAAGCTCTGCTTCATCATTATCAGCATCATATCAGTCGTAGGACGTCCACTGCTGGACAAAGGCCTCCCTCATTGATCTCCAGGAACTGCGGTTGGAAGCGGCCTGCATCCAACGCCGATCTGCGGTTCTTACCAAGTCGTCTGCCCATCTTGTAGGTGGACGTCCTACTCTGCGCCTGCTGGTCCGTGGCCTCCATTCGAGAACTTTCCGGCCCCATCGCCATCTGTTCTGCGCGCTATATGGCCTGCCCATTGCCACTTCAACGTGCTAATCCGTTGGGCTCTGCTTAGTGTGGGTTTATTTATTTAATTCAGTTTCTTCTAACAATTTGCTGTATCGTTACATAGTAGATTTAAGTTAGTAAATGGGTTATGCAAAAATTCAAAAATGAACAGGCGTGAATAAGATTTTCATTTTTGATGAGTTACATCAGATTCGATAATTTATTTATTGCACACCATTAAAAAATTAAACAAACAAAAGAGAATACACAATTAAATCAAAGGTACAATGGGCGGCCTTATCGCTAAAGCGATCTCTTCCAGGCAACCTTTGGATGGACAGGATCTGTGTGAACAAATTAGGACGGCGGCGTAAATCAAATGATAACTAACAGAACAATTACTCACCTATATTACTAAAATAATATATATAAATATTAAATATATATATATATATTAAATAACCTACTACTAAATATATGAGTCAAAAAATTATTATATATCTAGGTACTTATAGGTACTTTTAATGTCACGGAGTCCTAGTGAGCGATGGACGACAGATAATTTGATTAACTAAGTTTCTAGGGTTCCGTACCCAAAGGGTCAAACAGGACCCTATTACTAAGACTCCACCGACTGTATGTCTGTCAATCTGTCTGTCTGCCCGTCTGTCACCAGGCTATATCTCATGAACCGTGATAGTTAGACGGTTGAAATTTTCACAGATGATGTATTTCTGTTGCCGATATAACAACAAATACTAAAAACAGAATAAAATAAATATTTAAGGGGGCTCCCATACAACAAACCTAATTTTTTTGCTCGTTTTTGCTCGATATTGATAACGGCAACAGGTAAACGCATGAATTATTCACAGAATATGGAGTTATATTATTCACTTTAATAATAAATAATTAACTTAAAATAAAACTAATATTTAAGGAGGGGGGGGGGGGGGGGGGTGGCTCCCATACAACAAACGTGATTTTATGCTCGTTATTGCTCGATATTGATAACGGCAACAGGTAGATGCTTGAAATAGTCACAAAATATTTAGTGAGATTATTCACTTTAAAAATAAATATTAAAATTAAAATAAAACAAATATTTAAGGGGGGTTCCCATACTAAAAACGTGAATTTTTGCTCGGGTTTGCTCGATATTGATAACGGCAACAAGTAAATGCTTAAAATATTCACAGAATATTGAGTTATATTATTCACTTTAAAAAATAAATAATTAAATTAATATTTACTATAATTAATAGTAAGTTTCTTCTAGGCAAGCGTGATCCATCGTAGACTGCATCATCGCTTACCATCATGCGAGATCGTGGTCAAACGCAAGCCTATAATGTATAAAAAAAATTGGTTGCCTGTAAAGTCGGCTTACGGACGACAATTTTACATGATAACGAGCGGAAGAAAGATAGATGCGCCACAAGCCGAACGCTTAGGCCGACCGTGCCTCTCTATCGCTTGTTGCGCGCTCTCGCTTGCACGCTCGACTCAGGCGGAACGTGACACTTTATCGTTCGTGCGGCCGGCTTTCATCGATTTATAAGACGTTTATCACGTCAAAAAAAAATTCCAACGAATTGAGAACCTCTTTCTTTTGTTTGAAATTGGTTAAAAAGAGTCTACATCATACTAAAGCTCGGAAGCGCTCAATCCAAAACAAATGTCACTACTAGGTATTTAGGTAGGTAGATAGGCAATTTACCACCTGACTGAATTGACTTGATTGGAACCATGTAAATACAATGAATTTATAATGGCCCAACTCTAAATTAGATAAAAAAGAAGTTTGAATTATCTGTTTTTTAACGTAATGCTATTAATTAAGACAGTGGGTAGTTCATTAATTTATGCGAGGCCTTCTGAGCTTACATTACTATTTGCAACAAGAACATCACTAACTACCTAATTCACGACCTCCAAGTAACTTTAAGATAACTCTTTATTGTACCACACACAAACTTAGATAATATTACCGTCCACAAACAATGGTGGCAATTCTGTTGTTTACGCTGACTAACTAAAATTGTGTAAAATACGAACGATCTTATTTTGTTTAGGCTAAAGATCAAATTAGAGTGACATTTAAAGTGACATTTCTAAAATGAAGTGAAGTGTTTGCGGGCTAGTTTTAATCAGCACCAATGACTGCTGACAAAAAACACGCCGTCTTAGTAAAAAATACTTAATTTTAGAAATGTCATTTTAAATGTCATTCTAATTTGATAGGAGCGTTCGTATTTTACACAATTTTAGTTAGTCAGTGTAAGCAACAGAATCGCCACCAATATAACACTAAAATAAAACTAAAAACGCAATACAATGGGTGACCTTATCACTGAGAGCGATCTTTTCCAGGCAACCTTTGGATGACAAGACATAATTGCAGTATAATTGACGTATAAAAATAATTATCTCTTTATCTCTTTTCTTATGAAAAAAAATATGCATATCATTATTATAAATACGGGATTTATCACGTACCGTTTTATCGGTGTTTCGACCGACAATGTTTCGGTTCAATCCGTGAACATCAGGGTGAGTGCATTCCGCTCCGAATAACGTCTCGCCTCGCACGATTGCGGATTGCACTCACCCTGCACCACGCACTGAAGGTTCACGAATTGAACCGAAACATTGTCGGTCGAGACACCGATAAAACGGTACGTGATAAATCCCGTATTTATAATAATGATTGAAATCAATCACGAAAGTTTTCTAAGTAAATAGATGTAGGTATATATTTTTGTCCGTTGGATGGGTACTCAAAGATGGTGAAATAGGCACAATCGAAAAAAAAAATGTTTATAAACGAAAGTTGCTTGTATGTATCTGTAATCTTGATGAATTGTTAACGGTAACCGCCCAATTATGTTGTTGAACTCGGGGCTACGTCATCATTCAAATATTAATTTAGATAGTTTTTAAAACTAAGTGACGTAACCGACATTTTATAAAATATTACTAAAAGTCGTAAGTGTACTTAGGACACATCGAATGATTTATTATTTTAATATATGTAGATACGTCAAATATACATCTAGACGTAGGTAGAAGATACAGATACGCCGATTAGACAGATCGGATCGTCTTCAAAAGTAGATAAAAGTAACATTACAAATGTCAGTTACACCAAAATGTGGGTTACGTCAACAGCGACGATATAATATTTTGAATTTCGACTCGTACTGTATTCCATCATGACGCTATGAAAAAGGAAAGCCAGGCAACTCAAAAACATGATATTATCAAGCAATATTTTACAATTTATACACATATTGGTAAACACAATTTATAACATAAAACATATTACACGTCACAGATATACCAAAGGTCTCACCTATAATTAGAGACGAGGACCGCCAATTAAAAAAAAATACAACTTAGAGAGCAGAAGACTGTAATTATCCTTTTGAAGAATGTTTTAAATGTAGCAGTCGGCTTTCCTGCTACAATCTTTACTTTGCGTTACTTTGTCGTTTAGTTTTAAATAATAATGGTTAATAATGGGGTGCCGTTGTCAGTTATTCTTATTATGGCACTGTTTTTAAAGTGATCTGAAAGTTATATTCGTTTAGTAGGTACAACTTGCTTTGCAAACTTCATTTGCGGACAGAGTAAGTGCGATTACTGTATTTTGTGTTAATTATTTTTGGCTATTAAGTTTGTATTTTTAAGATGAAATGACACACAAGCTCTTGTTATCACATACTATAAATGGGCCACGTGTTACGTCCATTATATTTAGGAAAAGTCCGTTCAAATGACTAATAACTATGACATTTTTATGTAACTATAAAGATTTTATTTATAATTTATTTTTGGAACTCTCTAAAACATGTTTACCTATATAGATATTTACAAAAAACTTCTCAACTTTTCCAGTATGAAATCTATCTATTTAATAGAAAATTTTCTAACGAACGCTAATTGTTTGTAAACTACCTATTAGTTAAAAACGGCATATTACGAGTAACATACCGTAGCATCATGCTGAGCTGAGTACCTACCAATATAACACAGATCTTTTAAGTTTGTTAGTGCTTAGGTTAGATTTTATTGTTGTTGTGTTATATTTTTCTTCATTACTGTGTTGTTTTTGAATAAAATGTTTTCTTTCATTCAAAAATTTAAAATATCAAGTTTTTTTAAATAGTCTCTTTACCAAGTAAAACTGTAACACATATTTTTCATGAAAATCGGAGGGTTTCAAACTCTATTTAAAAATAATGTATCTAATAAATCCAAGTCGACATTATATTTTACTGCGTTTATCACTAGGGTATACCTACGTAAAATACATTATGTAAACATCTCAGACTTGACTTTATGAAAGCGTCATAGAAAAATAACGTTGTCACCCTTTTCATAAGGGCTACGATTTTTTAGGATATCATTTCATATTGTGAATATCGTCACCTGAAACACAGAAATAGGCCATTTCTCTTACATCTAGCACATCTAACACGTAAAGTTTTAGCGTATAACTAAAACTGTACATCCATACCTCACGATGACACTGCATGTAAATATTCATACCGTCTATAGTAAGGCAAACATTATCACAGAACACAGTATTGTCTCTCAACTATCACGATTGTAACAGAAGCACGTTACTAGATCTAGTATAGCACTTGGCGTCGTACACCGCTATCGATTCGGAAAACGCCCGAGGCGACGCGTAGATCACAGAATCACGCGTACGGAATGTAATAATAACCGACCATCCCGCGGGCTTATCTGTAAACGACTGCAGGCGAAAAGGTTTTAGCTGGGGGCGAAACGGCGTGCGTAGCTGGAGGCTCCGCCCCGGGCCGTACCATTGGCCACGAAGCGGTAGCGGGCCTCTACCGCGCTTCTCCATTGGCTCCCCGATAGCCCCCGGTGGGGGTACGGTGTCGCATCCGCGGACAATATTTTGACGTTTTTTTACCGGCGCGGTGGCATTTCTCATCGAAGCGGTTAATTGTGATTCTTTATGGCTATTGTAGGGTTAAGTGAGCAGTAACGTGACGTTTGTGTTCGATGTTTGAATAGCTTGTTTGTTGGATATCGCTGTTGTGTCAGATTTGCGCAAGCGCATTGCATAGAGGTTTTGTTCGTTTTTGTTGATATTTGGAGAGGCTTTAGTGGCAGTATGTTTGAATTAGTAACGGTGTTTTTAGATAATTTGTTAGTGTGGTACACACAGCTACACATCAAGCTATAATATTCCAGTATAAGCTGACCTCGCATTGTATAGGCTTTTCGTAGATTGAGAGGTCAGCTTATCCTGGAAATGTATAGCTTGATGTGTAGCCGTGTGTACCTGTTTACTTTTCAATTGATTGTAGAGTATCTTTTGTCACAATAAAACATTTTTGGGCAAAAAATGAGAAATCAATAAACCAATTTCGAGAGCCTTCTCGAAAGATCTTTTATTTTGCAACAACACTTGTTAGTACAATACATGTTGAATAAAAACTGTTTCTTAGTAATGGCTACAGGCGATCAGTTTCTATTGAAATACGCGATTTTGTTATATTAAGCTTGTTTGCCACAAACCTTTAAAAACTGGGCATTTCATTGTCATCATTTGAAAAACATTGAAACTGAGTGCACCAAATTCATTTCGAAATAGGAAATGAGCGTGTAAGTATTGTCCTAAGCATGAAGTATTTATTTTACTGTAGCAGGGTCTAAAAACTAAGAGAAAATCTCTAGCTAATTTAGAAAAAAGTGTTACGGTGCGGAGGTGTATACACTAGCTAACCCGCCCGCGGCTTCGCTCGCGTGGTATGCCAATAAAAACATTAGGTACCTACTTAACCTTCTTCTGCGAAGACGGATAAAAAGTATCTAACCTGTTTCAATCCCTGTCATAATATATATATACCATATACCACATTTTATCGAAATTTAAATATTTTCTATCATTTCTTGGGTTCCGTACCCAAAGGGTAAAACGGCACCCTATTACTGAGGCTCCGCTGTCTGTCTGTCTGTCCGTCTGTCACCAGGCTGTAACTCATGAACCGTGATAGTTAGACGCTTGAAATATTCACAGAATATTTAGTAATATTCAGTTAAAAAATAAATAATTAAATTAAAACATATATTTAAGGGACTCCAGGACTCCCGTACAACAAACGTGATTTTTATGCCGTTTTTATAGATAATGGTACGGAACCCTTCGTGCGCGAGTCCGACTTTGGCCGGTTTTTTTAAATATTTTTTTTTCTTATTTTGACATTCCCTTGTCCATACATGTATGAAAATCTGATGTTCACAATAATATTAATTTGTTTAAAAAAAATAGTGATAATCATAATTTTAATACTAGAAATAAAGATAAACTCGCTGTTGCCACTTGTAGACTCCATAAAGTTAGTAAATCGTTTAAAGGGCAAGGTGTTCGCTTTTATAACAAACTCCCAAGTGATGTACAAAAATTGACAATTAATAAATTTAAAAACGTAATTAAACAAAATCTTTATAAAAAAGCCTACTATAAAATATCGGATTATTTAGATGATAGAGAAGCTTGGGATTGAAATTGCTCCAACTCGTTCAAAATGTTACAATTTATTTCCTGTATTGTTATGTATTCTAAAAGCATCATTAAAAAAAAAACAACCAGCCTTATTTCTTGCCTTTCTTTCCTGGCTTGGTCGCGAAGGAACAGGCAGTAAAATTGACGTTTCAAAGTGATCTTTGTCATTTTAATGAATAAAAGATTTTGACTTTGACTTTGACATACAAACCTTCTCCAGACAATAACGAACACATAAAAGGTTTATCCTATTTGGTGCAGTCGTTTGGAAGTTATGCGCGTACAAACATTTCGGTAATTTGTTTTTATGTATTAATTATTTTTATAAACTGTATATTTAATTAATTTTAATGAATACTTATCATTACTTAACGTAGATTCAATTGGGTTAACCAAGTACAATGTTAAGTGACGTGTATTATTAAGACACTGCTAAATAAATAAATACTATACCTATGGAGATAGTTTTTGATTCGTATAATTATTAATTCCTATAAGTCAGTGTTTCCAAACCTTTCTAAGGCGACGGACCATTAGCAACATTTAGAAAATCTGATGGACTCCTCGAAAGGTAAAGAAAACAAGGCATTTTAAAAACTTTTTATTTATCACACTAATATTCTCGAAAGCTTGGATGTTTGTTTGTTTGCTACTCAATCACGTCATAACGGCTGAACCGAAGTCGATAAAGGCATAGGCCACTTTTTATCCCATAAATCAGGTTCCATGGGATAAAACTGGGGTGTCAAGTCAAGTTGCAACAGCGAGTTCAGCTTTATTTCTAGGTTACCTACATATTTAGTAGTGTAACGCGTACGAAGTCGCGGGCAACAGCTAGTTATAAATAAATAAAAGATGTTCCGTGTGACGGTCTGTGAGATGGGATTCAGTTTGATTAGCACGTTCAATTGAGGAATTGTCTTGGATAACGCAAGACGCATATCATCTTTCACATCTAATCGGTTACGAGTTTGTTTACACAATATCAGATCCCCAGCACTCACTCCACGAACCCTTTAGGGGTCCATGGATCCCAAGTTAAGAAACCCTGCTATAGGTAGTTATAGAGTATATCAGAAAGTCGAAAGGGTCTAAAACTACATACCTACATCACAAAAACACCGCCGCGAGCCTAGAAAACTCAAATGGCAGCTGCCGAACCATTGTGTGGTCCAAATTTCAGGGTTGCGGTGACGACAGTCAATTTTCAACTTACGAAAGACCAAATACCTAATTTTGTGAATGTAGAATTGTTAATTTCTTGCGGAAACAAATAATATACAGTACACGGTTCCTGTGTTTTAATACCTGCCCGGGGTGCCAGACATTTGGTCGACGAAGACCCATTAAAAAGTTTTCGGATATTCTCATTAAACTGAAAGTTAATTTTACACCCTTTTGTTGTGAATAATGACAGGTGGGTTTTTATGCGGCGTTTATTTGATTACAATATGCGTTATAATAGACGTTATTATACATTATAGATCGTAATTGTTATTATTCAATGCTCAGGCGGAATAATTACTTTATAGGAAGTTCATTGTCATTCAATATTAACCGACTTCAAAAAAAGGAGGTTCTCAATTCGACTGTACTATTTTATGTTTGTTACCTCAGAACTTTCGACTGGGTGAACCGATTGTGATGATTCTTTTTTTGTTTGAAAGCTGGTGATTTCCGTGTGGTCCCATTTCCATATGGTCCAGTTTAAAATTTGTTTAATTTTAATGTTATGTTTGTTAGCTCATAACTCTGTTATTTATCAACCGATTTAGAAAATTTGAAAGGATATGCTTTCAGATTGGTCCTATAAAAATTTTATAGAAATCGGTTCAGTAGTTTGGTTTTTACTGTTATCTGAAGTCGCTTATATTTTTGTTAAAAAGTCACTTGTCACTGTATGTTAATACTTTGAGCCGCAATGATTAAAATGAGATAAGGAAGTAAGCAACTTTCCGCGCGGCTTCTATTTGGGTGGGTGACCGGTAGTGGCATTTTTAACTGACTTCAAAAAAACGAGAAGGTTCTCAATTCGTCAGAATCGTTCCCCAATTACAAGAAGACGTCTGGACTGTTTCGAGGAATTCTTTTATAAAAAAAGGTATACTTTCCAGGTGGTCGCATTGGCACCAAGTCGGGATCTGATGATGTGATCTCAAAAAAATTGAGGGCAACCCTTAAAAGTGACGCATAATGTGTTTTATATATTTTCTATACAAAAAAAAAACTATCCTAAAGTCGGTTATATTTTTGTAAAAAAGTTACTTGATAACAAGAGCTAATCCATGATTCAGAAAGTTAAGATAAGCGTCAATGGCTTTCGGGTGGTCTAAAAATCCCGACATCAGGGTTGACCACAAACTTTAACCGTAGCGCAGTGGACGAATAGCCGGCTGAGACGCAAGAGGTAGCGGGTTCGATTCCCGCCGCGGAACAAATGTCTGCATGATCTACAGATATTTGTTCCGGGTCTGGATATTTCTATTTTTATAAGTAGGCGTTTACAAAAAAATAGTATAAGTAAGCACTGCTTAGTTTGGGGCTAGATAGCGTTGTGTGAAATATCCAACAATATTTATTTAATTTATGTCTAATGCAATGTCTGACTTGCTTAAACCAATGCAATATATTTTTGAAGTAAAACTTCTTTACGCACACTTGACTTGGTGAGTAAGCGGATGAATGCGTTACGTAAAGTACGAACGGAAGTTGAGAGGGAGATTTATGTTAGTGAATATTTAAAGTGAGAGAGTTACGTTTCGTATATTTTTAAACGTTAATGTGCGAGTGCGAGTTGCGTCTGTCCAGAATAGACTGATCGACCTACAGACGTGCGGACAATTTTGTAATTGAACCATTTTATAAAATAATATTTTGAAAAATAAGTTTTCTTCAGTCGTGTGGTCACACACTCGTTTTTTTTATCAAAAGTACTTACACATTGAACAATTTACAGTTGGCCGCTCACAATAAACAAAATAAGAACATTAATACCTAAACAGTAAACAACTTAACATCTTTTTCAACAAACAATAAAGATTACAATCTGCACTACTGACAAAGAAACAACACAAAACACATTAGCAGCTAATTTGTATAATTCACCACGGTGACCCGACCTCGCCGTCATTAATTAAAAATTACTAAAATGTCAAAATGCTTTGATAAATTCGACCGTTTTTCGACTTATACACTTTTTGTTTTAGCCGCTCGATTTGTTATGCAGTTGCGAGTCAATTTTCAATTTCGAATTAATAACGGTCTATTTTGAAGAAATTGGATTTAGGAATAGGGTTTTTTTTAAATCGTTAGCTTGATTGCTGGTCTTTAAGGTTCCGCGCGTCAAAAGGAAAAACAGATCACTTTGTTGTCCGTTAGTCTGTCTGTTTGTCTGTCATGACCCTTCTTTAACCGACTTCAAAAAAGGAGGAGGTTCTAAATTCAACTGTATTTTTTTATGTTTGTTATGTCAGAACTTTCGACTGGGTGCACAGATTTTGATGATTCTTTTTTTATTTGAAAGCTGGTGCTTTCCGTGTGGTCCCAATTCCATTTGGTCCAGTTCTGACAATGGCATCCACGAGAAAACCGTATAAGTCTTAAATTTGTTTTTTATGTTATGTTTGTTAGCTCAGAACTCAGTTATAGGTATATCAACGGATTTGAATAAAAAAAATTATTTGAAAGGATTATAGTGTTAAATTGATCTCATGGAAATTTCATCTAAATTGGTAGATTAGTTTGGTTGTTACTGTTATCTGAAGTCGTTTATATTTTTGTTAAAAAGTTACTTGTTTCAGGCCCAACTGAAAATAATATCAAATATTATTTTCAATATTTGAGCAATCAAGCTTCTACGACAATGTAATAAAAAATACGGCCATTTATGCCGTATTAAAGACGATCAGGCGCACGGCTCAGTACCATCCGTACCTAGTTGATATACCACCTATCCGCACACACCGTTTTGGTTCTACGTTCTTGATGCGCACAGCTAAGGTATGAAATACTTTACCGTCGTCTGTTTTTCTTAAAGAAAACAATCCGAGCCTCTATAAGGTAAGAGTGAATAGGTATCTTCTAGATCTGCGTGCTTCATCTTAGACCACATCATCGCTTACCATCAGGTGAGATTGTGGTCAAAAGTTCTATCCAGTAAAAAAATATAAATATATATATTATGCTAAAACTTGATATAGAATCATGAGATTTGGTATGAATCAAGGTTCAAATAAAGGAAAGATAAATAAAGGTTCGACTCTTCGAGAAAGCGAGAAGAAGAGAATAGATGCTCTCGAAATTTGGTGCTGGAGAAGAACTCTTGGGGTATCATGGACGAAATTCCGTATCAACCAGTCCATACTTCAAGAACTCGGCATCAAGCAGCGTTTTTCTTCTAATGCAATCTCACATCCTCACGTTCTTCGGGCACGTGTCGCGGCGTGGAGAGGTGTCAATTGGTGCAGGGGAAGGTTGAGGGTACGAGACCACGCGGTAGATCGCCAATAAGATGGACGGACCAAATCAAAGCAGCTCTTGACGGTCCTCTACACGAGTGCACCAGGGAAGCAGCAATACGAGAGGAGTGGCGAAGGATTGTCAAGCGCGCCACTACCACCGAAGTGACGACCACGACCACTCTGCCAAGAGTGTAACGACCGAGAAGAAGAATTAATCGATTGTTAAATAACTAGCTTCCGCCAGCAGTTTCGCACGGGTTATTTGTCAACAAAAAGTAGCCTATGTGTTAATCCATGTTATAATCTACGTACATACCAAATTTCATCGAACTAGGTTCAGCCGTTACGACGTGATTGAGTAACAAACAAACATCCAAACTTTCACATTTATAATGTTAGTGTGATACTTGTGTATCTGCGTGCCCCTTGCATCGTTGTACCCCACTTCCCAATAAGTTGAGAGTGGTTTTTTTACTCACTCAGCACATCTTGTGGGGTATAGTTAAATAGGTCTTTTAAAAACAATGTAAGGTTTCCTGAACACTTTTTTGATACATGAGCCCGTTTACAAAATATAGAGCCTCAAAGTTGACATTTTGGTAACAGTCGTGTGATTCCCTCTTTCAGCCAACAATGCTATTCCTGTATGCCTAAAAATCATTCATCACAAATTACTCGTAGCTTAGTTACAATAGGTAGTACTTAATTAAAAACGGGCATAATTGTGCATTTAATTACACCTACTTCTATAATTACTAGGTATTATATCCACAGAGTTGCTGGGATTTCAAATTGACAGCTGTCTCACCTGGGAGAACCATATACTCGTAGAAGAGCTCTGCTCGAGAATGGGCCGGACATGCTTCGCTCTGCGGCGCCTCGCCACGCGACGGTGCACAGCGTCATAACTTTTGGTGTGGAGCTTTGGGCGCTCTCTGCTGACGTAGACAGTCTTCGTAAGCAGAAGCTCGCAGTGCGCGCCATCGTTGGTATGCCAGACGACGTATCATGCCGCGAGTATTTTAGAGAATTAAGAATAATGACGCTCGCCTGCGAACTAATCTAACTACATTATATTTGTTCCCGGTCTGGTTGTCTCTCTATCTTATATATAATATAAAAATGAATCGCAAAATGTGTTGGTTAGCACATAACTCAACAACGCCTGGATCAATTTGGCCAATTCTTTTTTTGTTGTATTTCTTATTGTCAGGAAAAGGGTCTTATGAAAGAAAAAATTAAGATTTTTGCGCGCAAAATTAGAAAATTTAAGAATACTTAACCACCATATAAAATTATTTATAATCTAACCTTAGCGCTTTTATAATGTAACCTTATGACGTTTGACATAGAGTTGACAGAATGCGTGCTGCAAATATCGTCAAAGAGGATGTAAAAAAAAATGAATATCGTTTGAAACAGATGCTTCGGTAGGAGTTATCCCGAGATATATTGTCTATATATATAAAAATTAATTGCTGTTTGTTAGTCTCGCTAATACTCGAGAACGGGTGGAGCGATTTGGCTAATTTTGGTATTGAATTATTTGTGGAAGTCATTCATTTTCCCATACATAATAATGGCCGGGGACAACAATTGACAATTCTACCAGGGTGACTTATATTGACAGCCCGCGTTATACCTATGCATGTCAAACCGATACGAAGTTCGGCGGGACCACTAGTATATTATAAGTATGTATTTACAAAAAAAAATATATAAGTATTCTATCAGTTAGGTATCTGGTTCCCATTAGTACAAGATCTGCTTAGTTTGGGGCTAGATATCGCTGTGGGAAATGTCCAGCAATATTTTGTTTATTTATATTATTTATATGTGAAAGTAATTCTTCAAACTGTTTTCTATCGACACGAAATTTTTTTTTTGTTTGAAAATATTTTCATTTTCATTTTTTTTTATTTATTTCTCTCGCAATTTGTTACTTAAGTTAAATTTACAAAGGCAAGTACACGAAAAAATTTTTTGTAATATTCGTCTTGCAAATCGTAAAACATCCTCAACAATTCACCCTTGATAGGTATCTCTCTAATATGATTGCTTCCAAAATCTTAGTGTGTTACGCTTCTTTTTCTTGTTATAACGATAGAGTAGCAAACATGTATTTATGTCTGACATCACTGTCGCAAAATTGACAGCGACTTGCTTTCTCTGCGGACCGCTGGCACTGAGATATTGTTTCTGCGCCTCCTCGCTCATGGCTCGGAATGAGCGAGAGTTGTTCGCCTCCTCGCAAGGCAAACAACTCGCTCATCTAATATAAATATTGCTGGACATGTCACACAGCGCTATCTAGCCCCAAACTAATCTAAGCTTGTAGGTACTATGGGAACCAGATAACTGATAGAATACCTATATACTTTTTTTTTGTAAATACATACTTGTCATATATAGAATAACATCCAGACCCGGAACAAATATCTGTAGATCATGCAAAACTTTTGTTCCGTGGCGGGAATCGAACCCGCTACCTCCTGCGTCTCAGCCGACTATTCGCCCATTGCGCCACGGAGGTAGTCACTGACTCCTCTCATTTCCCGCCTAGCTCACTCCTCGAAACTCGCTGGTAATGGAAGGTATAACCAATTTTCCACTAAAACTCTTAATTGATGGTGAGGACAATTTACTACTTTCCGCTCAGTTATTTCCCTTTCGCAGTGGAAGGCGGGCATAAACGAGTTTCAGGAACTGTCAATTCGTTAATTATAATAAGAATGCTTAAATTTATATCAATAATTAATTTACCTATGATTATAATCCTGATTGCTTATGGGTAAGTATAATTTAAATAATCGGGGCAAAATGCTTTTAATAAAATTACAGTGTAAACTCCATGTAACGTCACTCGTTTTAACGACAAACTCTCTAAAGCGTCGAAATTACTCGGCTTTGGTTGGTTTAGCTTGTCTTGCATACAATGGTACACTCTGTATAGCATTACACCCACTCTCAATAACGACAACAATTTGTAATAAAAAGTTCTTTTTAAGTTGCCAAATTAGTAAAAACTGCGCAGCTGTATATATCCTTTTGTCGTTTTATTATCCTAGACTATAATAAACTCGACTGTCAGCAACATACACACCAAACTTTCTAAGAAATCCGTTCTTTTGTTTACAAAATGGGATTGCTTGCACGTGTAGCTGCAGACTGTTGTTAGTAGAAGTGATGGATTTTATCTATACGTTGTCATATTCTTAGTAGCTCACAAACTTTCAAATTGTAAACATGGCTAGTAAGAGAAAATCACTGTGTATTGACGAAAAAGTTTCAAGACAAATCAGAAATAAACGATTTATTTTTCTAATACAGATTTTACTTCTCTCCATTTAACGACAACTCTCTATAACGTCAAAACATGCTCAGTCCCTTGAGTGTCGTTATATAGAGTTTACACTGTATATATTTACTAAAATACAGAAGAAAGAGTTGAATCATCTAAAGACCGTTGCAAACGACTGCTCTATATGCTATAAATAGCTCAACTGCTCCAGATCACTACCAGGCGGAAGTGTCCACAAGACACTGGCTGTATTGCCCCGCTGAATTGCAATGCGTTGACCCAAATAAGCGCCAGCTCTAAGATCACATGACGCCCAAAAAGAATTTTGAAAACGCGATGGGTCCCGGCACCCCTTGGACCCAGGGTCTCGACCCCAAATGGCTAAACACGTAAGCTCTGTCGAGACTTCCATATTTGCGCCGCTTGAGATATTCGGCTGAATTTGCCGCCGCACCGTCCCCAACTGCTGTACCAGACAGATGAGATGGCGCAAGAGTATTGACGCATTTGGCGTAGGTATAAGAGTCTTCCCAAGGTATAAGGGTCATACCGTCAGGCCTCTTACCATTGTCACGTATCAGACCGTTCGGTTCGAGAACGGCTGGAACGTTGACGCTGCAAAAATCCCGGTGTATGATATCATTAAGGCTAGCATTAAATAATAATAAAATAAAAAAAATTATACCTGTCTTGGTAGTTGACCTATAACTTGGTGTTACCAATAAAGATATTGTATTGTACATCAAAGGGGCCCGAGTTCCAAAATATTAGGCAAAATGTATTCGAAATTCGATGCAAACAAATCATAATTTTCCTATAATTTATAGGTTGGTAGGACTCATAGCTCGACCCTAGACCATTCCAAAAAGAAGGTTTCTTTAAATTACCTCCAAATTCTTCTTAGTATGTAATTTTGGAAAAATTCCAAACATTTCACCTTTAGTTCAATTACTCCGGTATGCTGACAAAGTCTGGCACGCGAGGATTATTACTGGCATTATGGGTGATCGTGTTGCCATCTACCATTTAGATGACGATACTTTGATGACCCCCCTATTTGGGCTACATAACTTACGACAAATTTATTGATCGAGCGAAGCGAAATCTCTAAATCAACTCACGTAAATCGGCGTTGTATGTATGTATGTTTGTTTGTCCGAGGATAACTTTCGAAGCGTTTATCCGATCTTCGTGTAATTTGGTATATAGGTAGGTAGTGATAGCACAATTTTGTTGTGACTAAATGAGCTAAAAATGTGGTGGGGTTGTTGAGATATTGGGGTTCAAGAGGAGTAAAAAAACCAAAATGGGACTATCCGCTCCCTTATTACCTAAGCTAAATTGCTGTCGTGTCACTATCACTAGTCAGGCCCTCCCTTTCACAAGTATAGTACGTACTTCACGTGTGAAAGGGATGGCCTGACTAGCGATAGCGATACGACAGCAATTTGGCTTAGGTAATAAGGCTACCGGTCAAGTGGCACGTCTAATAAAAGTTCTTTGTGAGTACATTTCGACCCCGTTTTTATTTTTAGTTTAAACTTTGTAGCTTTTAAGTTATTAACTTATTAGTCATAATAAAAACTGAAAGACAAAATTCACAGGGTACACCAGTGACCCCACAGTACTGAAATTTGGTATGTATGTAGCATTAATGACACAAATATAGGGAAAAGCCTGAAATCCAGAATAACTGCAATTTCTATTCCAAAAACTGGAACCAATTTTCATGAACTCCCGTTACCTGTAATTTGAATGTAACTGTAGGTCAAGTTAATTGGCCATGCATTTCGTGGCACTGTTTTGATAGTGAGAGATTAGGTACAAATAATATTTTTTTTTGTTTTTATGGGAGACTCGCGAGATCTCAGTTCGGGGCGAACCACTGGTTTTATATACTACGTGTTCTGTTATGTACGACATTATATGAAAACACGGGTAGTGCTAATGGCTAGTATCGTTGTAAAATAGGTTTTTAAAGGGTAAAACGGGACCCTATTACTAAGACTGTCTGTCTGTCTGTCTGTCCGTCTGTCACCAGGCTGTTTCTGTTGCCGCTATAACAATAAATACCAAAAACAGAATGAAATAAATATTTAAGGGGGGCTCCCATACAACAAACGTGACTTTTTGCCGTTTTTATAAAGCGTGCGATGTTTACAATGTATTAACATTACTGATAACTGATAGAATATTATAGAATAGAATAATCATTAATTTGGTACACACAAAATGACACATGAAAAAATTTTAAGGAACAGTATACAAAACAACCAGATACAGAGATGCAGGATAGAAACAACCAGATACAGAGTAAACATCTGTAGACCATGCAAACACAAAAAAAAATCCAACAGTCCGGCTTAGACTAATTTATAAATAAGTAGGTATTGTTTCTGTAAAAAATCGAGATGACCTTCCCTTGTAGACCCTCTCATACATCAAAACGTTATTTAATTACAAGTTATGGAGCCTCTAATTGACGGCTCCGTGCCCCAAACATTGTTATTTCAAGCATTTTATGAACCACGGATATTTGTGAAATGATAAATGAAATGATATTTTATTTTCTTGTATTAAATGTGATTAAAGCTGTTGTGTTTGCTTACAATATATTAGCTATTAATATTTCTTATAAGTAATGAATAAACCGGCCAAGTGCGAATCGGACTCGCGCACTAAGGGTTCCGTACGTATCTATAAAAACGGGCAAAAAATCACGTTTGTTGTATGGGAGCCCCCCTATAATATTAACTTTATTTTTATTTCATTATTTATTTTTTATATATAACTAAATATTCTGTAAATACTTCAAGCGTCTACCTGTTGCCGTTATCAATACCGAGCAAAAAATCACGTTTGTTGTATGGGAGCCCCCTTTAAATATTCATTTTATTCTGTTTTAAGTATTTGTTGTTATAGCCGCAACAGAAATACATCCTCTGTGAAAATTTCAACTGTCTAACTATCACGGTTCATGAGATACAGCCTGGTGACAGACGGACAGACAGACTGGTGGTAGAGCTTTTGTGAACGGGCTCGAGTAAGTGAGCACCACCGCCTTACCTTTATCTGCCGCCAAATAGCAGTACTTGTGCTGCTGTGTTCCGGTTAGATGGTAATGGTATGTTCCTGTAATTACTGGCACATAGGCATAACAGCTAAGTCCTATAGTATGGCAACGTATCCTAATAACATAACGTAACATAATACCTTGTTTTGAATTCTATGTGAATATCCATGGGCTGCAGTAGCCACTTAACATCTGGTGGACTGCATGCTCGTTTGCCATATAATTAGTATAAAAAAAGACAGACAGACAGACAGCGAAGTCTCAGTAATAGAGTGCCGTTTTACCCTTTGGGTACGGAACCCTAAACAATTAAAATTAAAAATATTTATTTTCAGCCAAAAACTTATCAATAAGCTTAACATGATGATATTTTATGTAATTTACCTAAGATGCCTGGTATGATAGCAATATGCATTTTATACAGTTTGAGACAGAAGGCACTATCTACGATCACAATTAAGCAGCGACCTACACACTAGGCAAGCCTGTATCGTGAACACCAGTCAGATGGAATTAGCAATTTTATTTCGTGACTTCGGACATAACACAATTTTACCAATAACTAAAACTTAGTTTACACATATTCAGACAAAAAAATATATTTATAATAATAAAAAAAAAAGAGAAATGGGTCCGTATTGCAACACCATGGACGCCTGAAGACGGAAGGCGACGTCGGGGTCGGCCGAGAAAGCTTCCAAAGTGGATGGTGGGAAATAGCGACGGATAGGGATGCTTGGAGGGACCTTTGCCCAGCTGTGGGACGAGATAGGTTAAAGAAAAAAAAACGAATGTGGTCTAACCACTGCAGTAAAACTTCTTTTTCAAAAAATTAACTTATAAAATTGTTCAATTACAAAATTGTCCACGCGTCTGTAGGTCGATCAGTCTATGTTCATTCTGGACAGACGCAACTCGCACTCGCACATTTACGTATAAAAATATACGAAACGTAACTCTCTCTCTTTCTATCTTCACTAACTTATATCTCCCTCTCAACTTCCGTTCGCACTTTTCGTAACGCATTCACCAGCTATCTCCCCAAGTCAAGCGTGCGTAAAGAAGTTTTCTTCAAAATAAAATATAACACAAAGAAAGGCATTTGTAACTGTTTGAATTATTTAATGGAGTTATCTATATACATTTAATTTAATTTTATATGACACTAGCTGACCCGACTACCTTCGTACCGCCTTCAATGCGAGGTCAGCTTATACTGGAAAAGTATAGCTTGATGTGTAGCCGTGTGTACGACCCACGGTCTTATTTCTAGGCAGATATAGACATTTATTTCGGCACAAGTAACAAACACACAGAAACTAGATACATACAGTGGATAAGACACGTATATGACCTGGGCCATTGTAAGTCGCCGGTAGAATTGTCATTCGGTCACCATTAGCTGCAACTATCTATTCGAAAATTGATTTTCTTCATATTATTTTGCGTGATATTTTAATAGTCATTCTGCTATTGGGGGCGGAGACAAATCCCACAAATCAAAGATTATCAAAATCAGTCTAGCCGTTCTTGAGTTATAAATGGTTTAACAAACCAGATTTTGTTTTATATACCTATATAGATTATATTTACACAAATATTTCCACATTATATTTATTTAATAAGATATCTATATATTTTAAATTAAACTTTACCTACACGAAATTCTAGAAAAATCACACTAATATTATACAGGGTGTTTGATAATATACGGACGATATTCAAGTGAGGGTTTCTCATCACATAAAAAAGACTTCTCGAAAGAAACTACTAGTTATATTATAAAATTTTAAAGAAAATCGACTAAGTTTAGGTGATTAATTAGATATAAAACTTACTGCCTACTCTTGCAATCGACATCAAAAAATAAAGGCCGATTTCATATCACTTTTGAAAATTTTAAAATGCTTTGGGTTAGAAAGGGACAACAAGAGATATCTCGAGACGTCGCCAAAACAGTATCTGTGGCAAGCATTATGCAATAGCACAACATAAGTTTATTAAAGTGTTTGTTTTTACATGCCAAATAATTTCACATTTCTATGGTAAACATTTACAAATTTATTTATTATGCTCATCAAAATAAGCCCTTCATTTTTGTGCGTATATTATCAAACACCCTATATATCTAAATGTGAAAGTTTGGATTGTTTATTAGTTTGTTAATTAATCACGTCGTAACGCCTTAACCGATTTCGATGAAATTTTTGTGTGTTGATAGATTATGACCTGGATTTAAACTGAAGTGACTTTTTATTGACAAACAACGCGCGTGCGAAGCCGCTGGCGGAAGCTTGTCTGAAATAAAACGTAGACGTACCAAAAACAGGACTATAATTTTAATAACAAGTAATTAGCTAAGTATAGCCTTCGCTAATGGTCTCCCTTAGCATAGTGGTGACGAGACCTTTTGCATAACTCGAAGATATTGATCTAAGATGACACAGCCTGTAAAAGAACAGCTAGGTAATTCCATGTGGTCACGAATCACTTGAAGAAATGTCGTGAGTTATTCTTGAGATGCGCATTGGATCTTTGCAAGTGCGAAAAATAATTGGCGACCGCATTATTTTATTATAGGCCACTAAGGAAACCGCCGTATTAAGCACTACGAAAAAGGTAGTATGATGCTAGATTACATATACGTATAGTAACTAGCTGACCCGCCCGCGGCTTCGCATGCGTGGTATTTCAATAAAAACATTACGCACCTTTTGCGCAGTCGCGTAAAAAGTAGCCAATGTCCTTCCCCAGGATATACTCTATCTCCTTGCAAAATTTCATTACGATCCGTTCAGCCATTTAGTTCTGAAAAGGTAACAAACAAATAGTTACTTTCGCAGTTACTATGTATGTATTATACATATAAACCTTCCTCTTGAATAACTATATCTATTGCTGAAATCTGCATTAAAATCCGTTGAGTAGTTTAAAAGATCTAAGCGAACAGACAGCGGAAGCGACTTCATTTTATAATATATAAATAAATCTATACTAATCTAATACTAATATTATAAACAGGAAAGATTTGAATTTTTGTATTTTTGTGTGTATGTTTGTAATGAATAAACTCAAAAACTACGAGTCCGATTTCAAAAGTTCTTTCACTGTTGGAAAACTACACTCACCCTTAGTAACATAGGCTATATTTTACCAAACTGTGCAAAGGAGGATAATGTTTTTTTTGAAAAACTACGCGTGCAAAGCTGGGGATAGGTCAGCTAGTAATAAATAAAAGGCATTTATTTACAAACACACACCTATTAAGTTAACAGAAGTAGGTAGGTACAATAAGTACTAATAAAGCTAGGTAAGTATAACAGGAGGCCTAATTCTAAGAAATATTAGTAAGTATATTATTGTAGGTAGCACTAAAGTGATGGTAAATAGGTCGAGGGCTCAGCTACGCTGGTTTTCAGCCTCGCCTTGGCAAAAACATCTGCTGCTGGCGCCGCCACAGATAAGGATCTCGGGAGCTG
Source organism: Philereme vetulata (assembly GCA_918857605.2). Taxonomy (NCBI): domain Eukaryota; kingdom Metazoa; phylum Arthropoda; class Insecta; order Lepidoptera; family Geometridae; genus Philereme; species Philereme vetulata. The sequence continues at coordinate 7,188,228 of OU975422.1, read as the reverse complement.
TCAGCTTTATGCACTGAATTAACAAGTAATAATTGAAGAAAGAACTAGGCAATTACCGAAAACCCATCGCGTAAATATTTAAAACAGAAAAAAATATATAAAGATTTTGCTTAAGGTCAGTCAATCATCTAACTGTTTAGATATTTAATATTATTTTTATTAATTGATTTAATAGTGTTAATATAGTTTGATTGAATAATCTAATAGAACAGCGACTCCATACTAAAACGTTAACGCGCCTGCGAACTTCGGGCGCAACTTCAATTCGGCTGCGTCAAAAACTTCGACTTGAATATCGCTATCCCTGTTTAGTGACGAAGTTTAGCCACGCAGAGCGACAGTAATGGCAATGGAACGATTCTAAATTTGATTAGATTTTGACCGTATTCCGTAATACCAAAAATGATGACTGAAAACTTGTTGTATTTTTCTCATTGTGTTATTATTCTGTAACTAGACGATATAATCTATGTTCCCATGACTAGGATACGTAAGATATTGTTGTTTTTAATACGAAACAATTAGGTTGAAAACAGGTCTTTTATGACGTAAAAACATGCAGAATGCGATACGCTTCTATTTCATTTAAGGTAAGTATTTTGATCTAATATATGGTTGGGAACCTAGATAAATACTATTCAAATTAAAATAACACTTTATTAAGGTAGAAATATGCTCCAATTATAAATGATCTTGGTAGTACGTGTTGTATGGGCGATTGTCCCTCCGGTGTCCCCTTAAAGCAAATTTTTGCAAACTTTGTCATGTTGACGCCTATCGAGTGACGGATGCAGAAAAAAATCTACAATCAAAAAAATCGCGGCACTTCATGTTGCATCAATATAATGAGCTAACCACTCCTTCTCTAAGCTGTGTTTTTAAGCATATCGTAAAATTAGAATATCTTTATAATTTGGTATAATTATCTAAACTTTAGATTTTGGTGTGAGTTTCTGCGAAAAATGTTTTTTGATGGTTCTTATAGCACGATAAACTCCGTGTTGTGTGTGTAACATACATAACTCATACTGACTCATACTTAAATAGGTACGGTAAATGAAATATTTGATCGACAGTGTCCCGACTGTGAAGGAGAGTAATGTTTTACTGACAAACCACGCGTTCGAAGCTGCGGGCGGGTCAGCTAGTTTCATACAAGCATTTCCTCTTTTTGCGCAATCGGGTAATAAATAAAACCGGCCAAGAGCGAGTTGGACTCGCGCACAAAGGGTTTCATACCATTATCTAAAAAAATGGCAAAATATCACGTTTGTTGTATGGGAGCCCCCCGTAAATATTTGTTTTATATTAATTTAACTATTTATTTTTAAAGTGAATACATAACTAAATATTATGTGAATATTTCAAGCGTCTACCTGTTGTCGTTATCAATATCGAGCTAAAACGAGCCAAAAAATCACGTTTGTTGTATCGGAGCCCCCCTTAAATATTTATTTTATTCTGTTTTTAGTATTTGTTGTTGTAGCGGCAACAGAAATACATCATCTGTGAAAATTTCAACTATCTAACTAGCGGAGCCTCAGTAATAGGGTGCCGTTTTACCCTTTGGGTACGGAACCCTATAAAGGAGCTTAAGTCATTTCACTGGTGGTATAGTTTTTGTTGACGGGCACAAGGAAGTGGGCACCACCGCCTTACCTTTATCTGCCGCCAAATAGCAGTAAGTACTTGTGCTGCTGTCTTCCGGCTAGATGGTAATGGTATGTTCCTGTAATTACTGGCACATAGGCATAACAGCTAAGTCCTATAGTATGGCAACGTATCCACATAGAGATCAAGACAACATAATAGCTTGTTTTGAATTATATGTGAATATCCATGGGCTGCAGTAGCCACTTAACATCTGGTGGACTGCATGCTCGTTTGCCATATACGAGTAAGTTGTATAAAAAAATCCCTGTTATAATTTATCTAGATACCAAATTTGAAAAAAAACTCGTGTAAACGTGACAAACAGACAGAAAGAATGAGTTTTCGAATTTATAATATTAGTGTTCACACGGCTACACATCAAGCTATACTCTTCCACTATAAGCTGACCTCTCATTCTACGAAAAGCCTACACAATGCGAGGTCAGCTTATACTGAAAATGTATAGCTTGATGTGTAGCCGTGTGTACAACGTGTTTTGTTATATAGGACATTAATTAAAACACGTGTAGGGCTAATGGCTAGCGTTTTTGTAAAATAGGTTTTTTCAATATCTAGAATATTTTAAATTTTTAAACAACCTTAATATCAAGCCCTAAAATATCAATGAAACTGTATAAAATAGGTAAATCAATCATATTCATTCAATGTAAGTCCTGGTAAAGTGACTACGCGGCATCGTCACAAAGGCACCGCCTATTTATCTATTTATCTATCCAGCCTCCAGCACCCACTGTTGGGTATAGGCCTCCTCTATGTCGCCAGTCCAATCGGTCTTAAGCAAGTCTATAAGCGCTATACAAAGTGCTCATAGCAACTTTTTAATAAGAACTTCTGGAAAAATTTTGGCTACATAAAACTAAAAATCTGATTTACAAAGTGTAACTCTCATAAACAACATACCTCAGTGCCTTAAGACGAAAGTCTTCAATCAGTGTGTGTTACCAGTGATGACATATGGAACCGAGACGTGGTCCCTCACTATTGACCTTATGAATAAGCTCACAGTCGCTCAACGAGCTATGGAGAGGGCTGTGCTCGGGGTTTCTCTAAGGGATCGAATCAGAAATGAGGAGATACGTAGGAGAACTCAAGTCATAGCCCGACGAATTAGCACGTTAAAGTGGCAATGGGCAGGCCATATGGCGCGCAGAACAGATGGCCGATGGGGCCGGAAGGTTCTCGAGTGGAGGCCACGGACCGGCAAACGCAGCGTAGGACGTCCACCTACAAGATGGGCAGACGACTTAGTAAGAACCGCAGGTCGGCGTTGGATGCAGTCCGCTTCCAACCGCAGTTCCTGGAGATCAATGAGGGAGGCCTTTGTCCAGCAGTGGACGTCCTACGGCTGATATGCTGATGATGATTATGAATGATGATTTGAGTACGGTGCGAGCAGTTGTCTGGTCGACACGTATTATGAACTACCTCTGATTCACATATCGTTAACATTTGGATCATAACATGCAGTGCGCGGCTTGTGGTGTTGATTTCAATGACGGCGAGCAGTGCACATCCTGCAAAAGGAACCTAGATTTTGGGTGTGCTCTAGTAACCGAAACTGGATGGAGGAAGCTGGGTGCTGAAAGAAGGGCCGTTTGGAAATGCTCCTCATGCAGGGCCCTATCTCCCAGGCCAGCCATGTCACCGGAGCCTGCTTCATTAGAAGAAGTCCTCAAAGAAATAAGGGATGTAAAGCGGCAGCTTGCAGGCTGGCCGACACTCTTCGCCGATGTCAAATCAATTAAAAATGAATTATCGGACTTGAAAGCCAGTAGCGAGTTTATGCCATCTCGCTTGGACGACTTTTCTACGAAAATTGTCGAAATAGCGGTCAGAGTATCTAAGCTCGAGAGCCTGCAGCTAACCGTTGATCTGCTTGAGAAGGACATCTCCTCACTGAAGGATCAGCTTTCCGCTGCCGATCAAAGGTCTCGTCTCAATAACATCGAGATCAAAGGAGTCCCCGTGAAAAAGGATGAAAATCTTTTTTCGATAGTCGAGTCCATCAGCAAAAAAATTAGCCTCAGCCTCCCGAGGTCTCAGATCAACTATTTGTACAGAGTCCCACTATATGGTTCTAAGGACAAGGCGATTATTGTGAGTTTCACAAACCGCAAATGTCAAGGAGGAGTTCGTGTCAGCAGCGAGAGCCAGGAAGTAATTGGCAGCCCCGGACATCGCATTCCGTGATTCTACTCGTCGTATTTACATTAACGACCATCTCAATGCAGAGTGCAAGACCCTTCTCAACAAAGCAAAAACCTTGAAAATAGAAAAGGGCTTTAGTTACAGTTGGGTAAAGTATGGTAAAATCCACGTCCGTAAAAATGACGTCTCGTCTGTTTAATGTTAATGATTTAAACAAAATCTCTTAAACTGTTGCTATGCAAAATTATTATTATATTGTTTAATAGCCCCCAATTTTCGTCAACATAAGACATCTGTATTACATTACGTGACCTGCCATAATATATTCTTCTATTTACTTACCTTAGTCCATATACTATCTACAATTATTACCTTTACTCTAACTACAAACATGTTTGTAATCACTGCTTCGACCGCTGTCTGCCTCGCTCGCTTTTATTCTCGCGCGCGGGTAGGCCACGCCAGTTGCTTGCATATTGCCTACCGTGCGGTTCACTTGCTCGCACGCATAAGCCAAGCCAAATTTGCCAATTGTGCATTTGTTGCGCTTTTTACTTTGATTTTATTTGTTCGCTTTCTTTTGTACAAAATTAATTCCATGATCTCCGTTGGTAGTTTGCGTCATGTGTTGTCAATCATAAAACTATTGAATATCTATTGCAATCAGCTAATATACGAAGTAAAATATTTTACTAGAATTGTGTCTGTTCCGAGGTTATGTGGTAGGATGAAGTATGGGTAGTACAAAAATTAATAACTTGAATATATATTACCAAAACGTCAGAGGGTTACGCACAAAAACTTTAGTTTTTTGCCGGAATGTTTATAAGACTTCGTATGATGTTATTGTCTTGACCGAGACATGGATTTTGGATGGAATTACAAATTCGGCACTTTTTGATGACAGGTATGTTGTATGGCGTAGGGACCGGGATTATGATCTTACAGGCCAATCGCTGGGCGGAGGTGTTTTAATAGCAATACGTAAGGATATTAATGCCACTCCGCAACCGTCATTTCAATCGTCAGCGGAAGATTTATGGGTTACTATCACAATCAAACAAAACAGTCAATCTTATATATTGGTTCACCTATGTTGCTTGTACTGTAATCAAAACTTAGGATTTAGTTTTTCACAGCATTAGACAACTATTTAATAAAATTGAGTGAAATAATCATCTCGATACCAATAGATAAGTTCATCCTGATAGGTGACTTTAATCTTAGAAAAATTAATTGGTTACCTTGCTCGAGCTCATATTACATACCTTCCTAATTCTAGTGATTTGGAAACACTCTTAATCGATGAACTGAATACACACGGCTTACGCCAATTTAATAGTGTGAGTAATGTGCAGGGCAGAATTTTGGATCTCGTTCTGTCGAACGATGATGATGTCGTTGTCGCCGAGTGTTATGACCCTCGAGTACCACTTGACCCCCTCCATAAAGCATTGTCGATTTATGTCAACTTTTTGAATATTCCTTGCTTAAAACCTCTATCGTATGTAAAATTCATGTATAATAAAGGGAACTACGTCTCCATCTACTCAAAAATATCTGATATTAATTGGTACACAGAGTTTTCATCGCGTTCCCTGGATGATGCCGTCGATTACTTCTACTCTGTTCTAGATCACTTAAAGACTGAATTTATAGCCACAAAAAAATCATCTAATAGCTCCTATCCCATATGGTACTCTTTTGCACATATCATATTAGTCAAGGAAAAGTCCAAGTATCTTAGGAAATTTAAAATATATGGTATGAGAAGTGACCTTGAGACTTACAAATTACTACGGGACAGAGTGCACTCCTTGGAAGATCAGTGCTATAATAATTATATTGCAGTAACTGAAAACTGTAAAGAAAAACAACCCAAGCATTTTTGGTCGTATAAAAAAGTCGTTCCAACTCTAGCGGTATCCCTACTTCTCTTAAATATCAAGATTCGGTCGTAACCTCTGGGGATTCTATATGCGATGCATTTTCGAAATATTTCTATTCCACCTTTATTTCGTCAGATTCTCAGCCTTCGGGTGTTAGCCATTATTTACTCAATATACAAGAGTCCATTACTTCTCACGACATCTGTTTTATCGAAATAAGAGTACATGAAGTTGAAAAACTCATTCTTAAATTGGATACATCCAAGTCGGCTGGACCTGATGATATCAGCCCACTATTTCTTATTGGCTGTACTAAAACCGTTTGTTACCCAATAGCTTTTCTTTTCCAAAAATCTATGAAGGAAAGTATTTTTCCTAATGCTTGGAAATCGGGCTTTGTCTCACCCATTCACAAGAAAGGTTCTAAAAGCGAAGTCAGTAATTACAGGCCTATTTCCAAACTTTGCATTATTGCCAAAATATTCGAAAAGGTTGTGTATGGCCAGGTTTACTCAGCGTTACAGCACTCCTTCAACCCCTCGCAACATGGCTTTCTAAGGGGTCGCTCAACTGTATCTAATCTTACCCTGCTCAATGACTTCTTGACTGAAGCCATGGACAGTGGTCATCAGGTCGACGTAATCTACACCGATTACAGCAAATCCTTCGACAGAATAGACCATAAATTGCTGTTGTCTAAGCTTAGCCTCATTGGTATAAGGGGAGACCTACTAAGATGGTTCTCCTCCTATATAATCAATCGGTCTCAGGCGGTCGGCGTAAATAATTATAATTCAAGCTGGGTTCCAATACCAAGCGGAGTGCCCCAAGGCTCATTACTGGGTCCCTTACTCTTTTTAATTTTTGTCAATGATATTTCTAGTTGTTTTCAAAATAGTAATTTGTTATGTTTTGCAGATGATATGAAGATTTTTAAAATTATAAAAACTTTCAGGATGTCTCTTATCTTCAAGCAGACTTGTTAAGGTTGGACATTTACTGTTCTATTAACAAGCTGGACCTCAATCCATCCAAATGCTATGTTACCACATTCACCCGCAAAAAAATGCCACTGCCATCCTCTTATCATTTAAAGCACCATACCTTGCAAAATTCTAATCTTGTTAGAGACCTTGGTGTGCTGCATGATTCAAAACTGTTGTTTGATGAGCATATCGAATCTATTGTATCTAAAGCCTTGGGTTTTGTTATGAGGAACTCAGCTAGTTTCAATTGAGCTAAAACTTTCAAGATTCTTTACTGTACATTCGTTAGAAGCACTCTCGAATATTCATCACAGGTTTGGAACCCACGGTATGAGAAATATATAACTAGAATTGAACGTATTCAAATTAAATTCATTAAATACCTAAATTTTCGTCTCAAAATTCCATTTTCATCTTCCAATTATACAGAACTATGCAAAAAATTCCATCTCCTGTCCTTGGTTAAGCGGCGTGAAATAGCTGATTTGTCGTTTTTATTAAAAATAATCTCTAATGTTATAAACTGTCCTGACTTATTAAATAAAATTAGAATTAATGTTCCATTTAAACAAACTAGGTTCATTCCTCCTATAGATTTACCCATCGTTGGTATAAATTACAGGCAAAACTCATTTTTGTGGCGAGCAAGTGACAATTTCAATAAGCTGTGTAAGCGCACGGACTGTGACCTTTTCTGCATGAGCGTCAGTTCGATTCGACAGCGGTTGAATCGTGAATTCTTTAGTGGTTAATAAAAGTATATTTAATATAATAATAGTATAGGTATACTCATTCTTCATTGCATCTGTAATTTGAGATGTCGAATGGTTGTTCACATTTTTCTGTTTCTATAATGTTGTATAAACGTGAAAACCTGTAATTGGCTATCTGTTAAACAACCTGTTATTTGTATAAGTTTATCAGCTGTTGGTTTTCCTAGAAATAAATAAATGATTATGCAGAGCAACTTTCCCCTCTGCCTCAAAAAACAGCTGTTCACGCCAGGACAGCTTCTTAGTCTTTACAAAGCACACGTCCGGTCTGGTATGGAGTACTGGTTCGGATGGTTCGGCCCAATACCCGGTCGCTACCTTATATAGACTCGATAGAACGTAGGGCTTTTGAGCTTATAGGTGAGCACTAAAACTGAGCAATAAAAGCCGAAAAGTCGCAAGCCTATCGATATTTTACAGAATACATTTCGGGGAATGTGCCCAGGAGCTAAACGATCTGTTTACGCCATCTCCCTTCCATCAAAGGACAAGCGGGCGCACGGCTCAGTACCATCCGTATCTAGTTGATATACCACCCATTCGCACACACCGTTTTGGTTCTGCGTTCTTGATGCGCACAGCTAAGGCACGGAACACTTTGCAGTCGTCTGTTTTTCTTAAAGAAAAAGATTCGGGTCTCTTTAAGGTAAGAGTGAATAGGTTTCTTCTAGATCTTCGAGCTTTATCTTAGACCACATCATCGCTTACCGTCTAGGTGAGATTGTAGTCAGTTAAAAAAAGAAGCTCATGGATATATGTATTCTTCCTATACTTACCTACGGTGCACAAACCTGGCCTTTGACGGCACTACAAAAGTCCAAACTTGGGGTCTGCCAGAGGGCGATGGAGCGTAGTATATTGGGAGTTAGACTCACAGACCGCATAAACACACCATACCGCGCTCTAAGACAAAAATCGTTGATATCACGCAAAAGACAACTAAAATGAAGTGGGACTGGGCGGGACACGTATGTCGAATGCACGATGACTTGCTAAGATAACCACCTAGTGTCCCACAAGGCGCAAGACCGCGTAACCGGCCCGGGATGAACTAGACGCGCATAGTGCTAACTGGTCGACAGAAGCCCTAGACCGGGATGAATGGAAGAAGAGGCTTTGCCCAACAGTGGGATCCAGCGGGGCTCATTAGATTTAGACTTGAATAGGTACCTCAGTATCTTTTTATAAGCAGTCGCTTAAAAGTTTAATCAATCAATCACAATTTACCGAAAGCGTTTGAAGCGGGCATTATGTTCGGTTATCGTGAAAACGACCCTAATTATTATAATTCCACTTGTACACACGGCTACACATCAAGTTATACATTTCCAGTATAAGCTGACCACTCATTCTACGAAAAGCCTACACAATGCGCGGCCAGCTTATACTGGAAATCTATAGTTTGGTGTGTAGCCGTGTGTACTAATCCGATAATGGGTGATCCTTGGACGTTTACGTTTTGTTTTAAATATTTATGATCAGAGATTTTGAAGAATATGTTTTAATATATATTTTTAGGGTTCCGTAGCCAAATGGCAAAAAATGGAATCCGTATTGATGCGTTATGTCTGTTTGTCTGTCCGTCCGTATGTCACAGCCACTTCTTTCCGAAACTATAAGAACTATACTGTTGAAACTTGGTAAGTAGATGTATTCTGTGAACAGTATTAAGATTTTCATACAAAAATAAAAAAAAAATCTATATATTTTGGGGGTTCCCCATACTTAAAACTGAAACTCAAAATTTTTATTTCATCAAACCCATACGTGTGGGGTATCTATGGATAGGTCTTCAAAAATGATATTGAGGTTTCTACTATCATTTTTTTCTAAACCGAATAGTTTGCGCGAGAGACACTTCCAAAGTGATAAAATGTGTATAACCCCCCCCCCCCCCCCACCCCTCTTTAACTTCAAAAAATAAATAATCGCACTTGGCCGCCTTTTTATTTTAAGATTAGTAGAGTTCCTTGAATGAATGAAAATTCTTTATTATACCTTACAAGCTAGACACAACAGATATAAATAAATAAACAAATAAATGTAAGCATAATGGGCGGTCTTATCGCTTAACAAAGCGATCTCTTCCAAACAACGTTTGGATGGAGAGGATCATTGCTTAATGGAAGATTGGCCGAGGTGTAAAAAGAAGTTCCTTGTAAATGGACTCGGCCGGGGGAAGAATTACCACCACACCTATTTTTGCCGCCAAACATTGCTGTGTTTCGGTTTGAAGGGTAGATTAGATTAGAGAGTTCTTTATTGTACACCATCAAACTATGAGGTACAATCGGCGGTCTTATCGCTAATAGTGATCTCTACCAGACAACCTTTGGGTACAAGGGCTTTACATCTGTATGCCTCAAGTTGTTGGACGCAGAGCTGTGTATCACGGCATGCTTCTAAAGTGTGTGACCTATGAGGCAATACTTTGTTATAGGCGATGGTTACCACTTAACGTCAGGTGGGCCATATTGTTCAATTTCTAGGTCGTATAAAAAAATGCTGATTTTCTTGAGCTACGTCTACATAGACATGTAGATAGACATGTAGATGTACATAGACATGTAGACTACATAGACATATGTGGTAAGGAAGATTATACAGAGTGTACAGTCTTCAACTATACATTTTTGATGAGACTGCGATCGGCACGAGCGCGCGTCATTTTACTTAGCCATTTATATTATATTTCACAAATTTTAACATTCAGTGTGAGTTTTAACTAACGAGAAGGAAACATCAACGGTATAATTATCTGTACAAACTTAGTACAATAAACGTATCGATAGTGATTGTGATCTTTTCTCTCCACACTCAAATTGCAAGTGTATAAATCATACACAGAGTGAACTAGTGTTCCTGAAATAAATCCAGTGAAATCGATCCGGTGGTCGTCTGGAAGAGATCGCTTTTAGCGATAACACCGCCACTTGTATTTGTTATGTGTTTTAATAATTATCTGATAATATAAACGTAGTTCTGCGCGCTATATGGCCTGCCCATTTCCACTTCAACGTGCTAATCCGTCGGGCTATGTCGGTGACTTGAGTTCTCCTACGTATCTCCTCATTTCTGATTCGATCCCGTAGAGAAACCCCGAGCATAGCCCTCTCCATAGCTCGTTGAGCGACTCTGAGCTTATTCATAAGGCCAATAGTGAAGGACCACGTCTCGGTTCCATATGTCATCACTGGTAACACACACTGATTGAAGACTTTCGTCTTAAGATGGCCGATGGGGCCGAAAGGTTCTCGAGTGGAGGCCACGGACCGGCAAGCGCAGCGTAGGACGTCCACCCACAAGATGGGCAGACGACTTGGTAAGAACCGCAGGTCGGCGTTGGATGCAGGCCGCTTCCAACCGCAGTTCCTGGAGATCAATGAGGGAGGCCTTTGTCCAGCAGTGGACGTCCTACGGCTGATATGATGATGATGATGATAAACGTAGTGTACAATTTGGCTATTTCTATCTTTGCGTGTTCTGAGATATCTTTTTTAAATACGGAATATTTACAATGATCTGGGAGTTTTTGTTATTTAAGTTTTTATTTAAATATTTGATTACGTAATATATCTATCATTGTTCTAAAATATGGAGCATATTCTTTCGTGTAATTTATTCATTTAAAAAATTCACTTCAATTATTTTTTAATACAGAATTTTATAAGTAAATTCCCCATTTATATATAAAGAGATAAATGCAGTACAGCGATTACTCACCAATTTGAGTCGATCACGTCGCGGCCTGTTTCGGGACAATTTAGAGCAATCTCTAAGACAATATAATTTGACTGATTGATTGCGGCTGAACACGCGAGATCAGTATTCTTATACGTAAAGGTTTTGTTTGTAAATATTTTATAATTACAAGTAAATTAATATAGAAGGTGTATCAAACGCTGCCTCCCCCCCCCCCCCCCCCCTGCCCCAAATTTCTATGGTATGTAATGTACCATAGAAACATAAAATGTAAAAAAACGCTTGGTAAACGTGTCTTTTTCTGAGAAGTACGTAACTTCCCAGAAAAACACACGTTTACCAAGCGTTTTTTTTCTGAATCAGATTTCAAAACATTATTCTTATACGTAAGCTGTTTGTTTATAAATATTTTATAATTACGAGTAAATTGATAAAGAAGGTGTATCAATCGCTGCCCGCCCCCCCCCCCCCAACCCCTTCCCCAAATTTCCCAATTCCTTCTTTCTAGGGTATATAATGTACATACTTTCCAGAAAAAACACTCGTTTACCAAAGCGTTTTTTTTCAAATCGGAGTTCAAAAAGTCGCACTAACATTTTTTGTGAGGATAATGACTCCCTTTCGGGTTAAGATACTTAAAATAAATAAATAAATATTGCAGGACATTTCACACAGCGCTATCTAGCCCCAAACTACTCGATATGGGAACCAGATATCTGATAGAATACTTATATACATTTTTTTTGTAAATATACTTATATTATATAGAGAAACATCTAGACCCGGAAAAAATATGTATGGATCATGCAAACATTTGTTCCGCGGCGGGAATCGAACCCGCTACCTCCTGCGTCTCAGTCAGCTATTTGCCCACTGCACCTCGTTATACTAAAACACTTTGCTTATTACTATTAGACTTCAAAACAAAAACAGAAATACAAATAAATGAGGAAATAATAAGTTTTCGGTTTAAAATTAAAAAAACAAACCAAAAAACTAAATGAAAACATTCATCTAGTTTTTTACAAGAATGCTTTTTATTAAATGTGCATCAAAAATTGGGCCGTGGCATTTTGAATCGGCAATTTAAAAGCGATTTAACAAAATTGTGATTTATAACAAGAATCAGTCAGCTCTGGGAATTCGCATTGCATCAGTTGGTGATTTATTGATATAAATATGAGAAAATTGGATTAAAATATTCTTAAGAATTTATTAGTAGACAAAAAAATAAATTTACTGTAGGTACCACGGCTACACTTCACCCCTAGCCCTAACAACCCTAACCCCACCCCTCACCCCTGCTTGAACAAGCTAGACCGTGGGCAGAAGCTAGACCGTGGGCAGAAGCTAGTTCGTACACACGGCTACACATCAAGTTATAGAATCCAATATAAGCTGACCTCGCATTGTGTTGGCTTTTCGTAGAATGAGAGGTCAGCTTATACTGGATTGTATAGCTTGATGTGTAGCCGTGTGTACGAACTAGCTTCAGCCTACGGCCTAGCTTGCTCAAGCAGGGGTGAGGGGTGGGGTTAGGGTTGCCAACTATACTATATAAATAAATAAATATTGTTGGACATTTAACACAGCGCTATCTAGCCCCAACCTAAGCAGAGCTTGTACTATGGGAACCAGATAACTGATAGAATAGTTAAGTATATACTTTTTTTTGTAAAAACCTACTTATAATATATAGAAAAACAACCAGACCCGGAACAAATATTAGTTTTAGTTAGTATTTAGTTATTTAGGGTCTGTATTTATAATTTCTGTATGTCTGTATTTATGTAGCTTTGAAATACATTTTCTGTGTCACGCCTTACCTTCTTTTAGCACGACCAGGATGACTGGTAGATAATGCTATTAGCATTAAGTCCTCCTAGCACTATTCTATTTTGTGTGAAAGTATTAAATAAATAAATAAATATCTGTAGATCATGCAAACATTTATTCCGCGGCGGGAATCGAACACGCTACCTCCTGCGTCTCAGCCGGCTGTTCGCCCACTGCGCCACGGCGGTCGTCTATAGTATAACATTAGTGTTTTACTATATTAGAGGATCAAATACTATATTTATAAAAAAATATATAGTATAGTCTAACTTTTTATTAGCTGCAGTAAAATGACGTTTCTAAATGTCATTCCGTAAAATAATGTTGCCAGCCTAATCTCAATAGGGATGTGATTCAGTACACAAAAATTAATTAAATAACATTATTATGACGTTTTTGTTTCATTTTGAATGTACCTCCCTATACTTCCACTAAAAAAGATCAATCCTCTAGTATAGTAATAATAATAGGTTAAAAAAATACATTACAACTTAATATTAAATCTCAAAAAAAAAACCAAACTGATTATTCATTTATGATTCACTCATTTAGCTACATCCCTATTTATTTTTCTTTAAAAACCGGCAACCCACAAAACGTCATTTTACTGCAGCTAATAAAAAGTTAGACTATAGGCAAATCTACTATATTTGGTAAAGCGGAACGCAGCCTTAATCTTTCTAAAACTAATTGGTAGAGATTTTTAAAACACTTCAGGCTTACTACAAAGCTAGAATTTTCCAAATTTGAAATGTTATTAGTAATTGCTGAGAAAATAAATATTTGTTTAAACAATTTGTACTCAGAAATTAATCAAATGAACAAAATTTTGGACATTTTACTTTCTGAACAAAAATTTTCTACTAAATCAACTGTTGAAAAATGGCAAGAAGTTCTTCTCTTAAATAATTCAGACTTGCCTAGTATTTTCAAAATTGTACCATTTCTTCTTTCAACTCCTGCAACATGCTGGTTCACAGAGCGCATATTTTCTGTCATGAAGACGAAATCGAGAGATGAGCGTAAGAGGGTCAGTTTGAATTTAATAAAAGCAGTAAGTATTTAATGGTGTGTTTCAATTTAAATTTGGACTGCCATCAAGCATAATGATAACTTACTTATAAATAAAAAATAATTATTATGGCGCAACAAATATTAATTTAAATAATAAATATTTTAACCACGTACTATTTTTTATCATGTTTTTGCCATCTACTATATTTTTAGAGGTAACAGCTTCGCAAATACTATACTTGATAGAAAAAAAGTTGATAACCCTAGGTGGGGTGGACACGACTTTTACGAAAATGGCCACTTTTGTTTGCCAGTTTATGTACACACGGCTACACATCAAGCATAATTTTCCAGTATAAGCTGACCTCACATTGTGTAGGCTTTTCGTAGAATGAGAGGTCAGCTTATACTGGAAATTTATAGCTTGATGTGTAGCCGTGTGTACCATACAGTAATGATTCATATACTGGCAATCAAACCTACCTACTTGCAAACATAGGATGCCGCTGGAGCTAGTCCGAATCCTGCGCAACGGAGAGGGTTTCGAGTTCGACTACGGAACTCTAAAAATATACGAAACGTAACTCTCTCTCTTTCTATCTTCACTACCTTACGAGTATATCTCCCTCTCAACTTCCGTTCGCACTTTTCGTAACGCACTCACCAGATTACACCTCATGTCAAGAGTTTTATTTCAAGTTTTAATTCAAAACTGCAGAACAGTAGTAAAAAGTTGAATCTTCCTAATCTTGCTAAATCATGGTTGGTATTTAACGTAATAATACCATCCCAAGAAAATACTTTTACTTAGTAACGAACCATATGTACATATAATCATCATCAAAACAAAACAATATCTCTTTTTATCACGACGTAAAAAGTAATATGTTACTTTCAGGCACACTCCCTATCAATTTCCCAACTACCCTCATTAATTAAAGGTACTCAAGTTAACAAGCTAATACGAAGACCTGTCAAAATGGACTCATCAAAATTAATAAAGTAGTGATATCAAGTGTCAACACGTGGCAGAATGGCCTAACCAGCGGTAGCCATAAAAAACACGTGCCGAGCAATGTTGAATATTTTTTTATGCTGGCCACCCACTAGTCGGTAATGGGTGGCGTGTGTCGTTACGAGAGTGCATTGTCGGGCTCCCCTGTGGAGTGGCGTTATGATACGGTAAGCTGAAGGAGCTGGGAATACATTTTTATAATTATCTAAAGATATTCATTATCATCGACGACGTCCACTGCTGAACACAGGCCTTTCCCATAGATTTCTAGAGCGACCGATCTTGTGCGGCCTGCACCCAACGGCTCCCAGCTTTCCATCTAGTGGGGGCTGTCCTACGCTGCGCTTTCCAGTGCGTGGTCTCCACTCGAGAACCTTTCTGCCCCAACGGCTGTCAGTTCTTCGAGCTATGTGCTACTAAAGTTACCGACATAGCACAAAGGATTAGCAAACTGAAGTGGCAGTGGGCAGGGCACATAGCGGAAGAACCATTCATAGGAATAGGGGTCATTTTATAAAAATACACATTATATCTAAATTTCTAAATTATTTTTTTATTCTGGCAAAGTATGAACTTCACCGTATGAAAAAAGTACACAGTATTATGTTCGCAACGAATCGGAAATATGCAAAATGCGCGGGCTCGAGCCACCTGTCAGAGAATTTGAAATTCGAATGCTTCGTTCAAAAGTTATCCGCGTGATGGGATTTCCGCACGAATACGATACGTCGAGGGTGCAAATTGGAGGGAGTTAAGCACAGAGTAATAATTAGGAAGCAATAGAAAAGGAGTGAGTGAACGAATGATAGAGAAAAACTGAGGGCTGAATAACTTTGAAATAAATCATCATGATAAAGGCAGGATAAAATATAAAATAATGTACTATGATAGCGCTAATTAACTAACAAAAAACAATTTATAATTTAAAAGATATTCATTCATACGTAAACAGAGTATGAATATTTGGTTGATATGTGACGATGAATGGGCTAAATTTAGGAGGAAACTATGTCAGAAAACTTTCGTAATTTATTACAGCTTTTTAATATTTATTTGGCCCACTAGACGTTACACTTTACGATACAAGAAAAAGAATACAATTTTACCAAGGACAGCCTTCTAGTAACATGCATTAATATAAATATGGGATTTATCACGTACCGACAATATACGACTGACGACTGACAATATTTCGGTTCAATTTATGAACTATAGAAATATAGAACTGAAATATAGAAATATATTTTAACTAGCTATTGCCAGCGGCTTTGCCCGTGTTGTTCTGGGGTGCAAAAATATATATAGAAACTTTGACATCCCATTTTTATCCCATGGGAACTGATTTATGGGATAAAATGTAGCTTATATGCCATTTTAGGTATTAAAACTAAACTTTTGCAAAGTTTCAACTCAATCCTTTCATTAGTTTTGGCGTGACGAGATCAAAATCATTTTTGATAGAAACTATGGCACCCCATTTTTATCTGTGTAAATGTATTATCTGTGTATATGTGTAAATTGTTAATCTACGTTCATATCAAATTTTATCGAAATCGGTTCAGCCGTTTTGACGTGATTGAGTAACAATAAACAAACTTCCAAACTTTCGCATTTATAATATTAGCGTGATAATGAAAAGACAGAATGTCTTTAGATACCTACTTACAAATACACAAGTAGTAAGATTAATTAGGTAGTTCCGACTTTGAGGTAAGGTTCATACTATCATAAAGTTAAAAACGGGTAGTCAACAGCATGTTTTATTACTACTCTGTAGTCTGAGAAATCGATGCTCAAATCTAATCGATTGTCAATTTGTTGCGATTTGAAAGAATTCTTTGATGTTCCAAAAATGAATTCTACATAAACAGGGGTTGCAAGTCACAACTGTTATTTTTATAGAGATTTATAGATTATGATTTATGATGATATTTTAGTATTTTATTTGTGTAAATACCAATCGAAGATGATTTAAAGCATTAAAAAACGACCTAGTAGTTGGACCCTACTACACGATGTGACGTTCAGTCAAACTGGATCGTCTGTTAACCACCACAATTGGACACAGAAACAAATGACACAAAAAAAACCGTCCAAGTGCGAGTCGGACTCGCGCACGAAGGGTTCCGTACCATTATCTATAAAAACGCTAAAAAAATCATGACTGTTGTATGGGAGCCCCACTTCTTAAATATTTATTCTATTCAATACCATAATTTTATTTATTTACCTTTGAGGTTGGTGCCGATTAAGCTAGTCCTCTAATTTGTATGACCACCCATACAATTCAGAGGACTATCTGAATTGGCGTCAACTATGTAGGTATGTAAGGGGACACCTTTCAATTATCCAACATTTTTATTTTTTGGAATTTTTCCTTTATTTGTGCTGAGACCTTGCTTTTCCCAAAATTCGTGATTCTAGGTCAACGGGAACTACCATAAAGATTTTCGACCCAAAACCTATAGGGTACTTCCGGTTGACCTAGAATTGTCAACTTTGGTTAAAAGTAAGGTCACATCACAAGTAAAGGGAAAACTCCGAAATCAAAAATTTGGAAATGAAGGTAAATTTTGGTATTTACCTAGTCAGGTCATAAATATTGTCACACAGTAAAAACTTTTCTTTTAGAATGCTGGCCACAAAAAAGTTTATAGAATTCGAATTTCGAATTGTTCATGAAAATAAAAATGTATACTTTTTAGAATTTTACTCATTTTTAAATATGGAGTGGACGCTTAAAGAAGACCGTGTTGCAGTTATTGCGTTGCATCGTTGCGGTTACGCGCCAATTCAAATTTTTGACATACTGAAAAATTTGAATATAACCAAAAGATTCGTTTATCGCACCATCAAACGATACAATGAAGACTCTAGTGTAGATGACAGGTCAAGAAGTGGTCGCCCTCGGTCTGTTAGGACTCCAGCAGTGATAAAAGCTGTGAAGGCGCGAATTCAAAGAAATCCCAAACGTAAGCAGAAACTGTTGGCCCTTCAGATGGGGTTAAGCAGAACCACGGTGAAAAGGGTGTTAAATGAAGACTTAGGGCTTCGGGCATATCGAAGAAAAACAGGACATCGTTTGAATGCTCGTCTAATGGACCTGAGACTGAAGAGATGCCGCGCTTTGTTGAAGCGGTACGCGGGAAAAAAATATCGGGAAATTCTTTTTTCGGATGAAAAAAATTTTACCGTAGAAGGGAGCTACAACAAACAAAATGATAAGGTGTACGCACACAGTAGTGAAGAAGCGAGCAACCGTATTCCGCGTGTCCAACGAGGTCATTTTCCATCCTCGCTCATGGTATGGTTGGGAGTTTCTTATTGGGGCTTAACAGAGGTACATTTTTGTGAGAAAGGTGTAAAAACGAATGCAGTTGTGTATCAAAATACAGTCCTGACGAACCTTGTGGAACCTGTTTCTCATACCATGTTCAATAACAGGCACTGGGTATTCCAACAAGATTCGGCGCCAGCTCATAGAGCGAAGAGCACACAAGACTGGCTGGCGGCGCGTGAAATCGACTTCATCCGGCACGAAGACTGGCCCTCCTCCAGTCCAGATTTGAATCCGTTAGATTACAAGATATGGCAACACTTGGAGGAAAAGGCGTGCTCAAAGCCTCATCCCAATTTGGAGTCACTCAAGAGATCCTTGATTAAGGCAGCCGCCGATATTGACACGGACCTCGTTAGTGATGCGATAGACGACTGGCCGCGCAGATTGAAGGCCTGTATTCAAAATCACGGAGGTAATTTTGAATAAACTTTAGTGTCATAGAATCTATGTTTTGTTAAGTTCATTTTGGTATATAAATGGTTAAATAATGAATAAACTTGTTTCAATTATTTTATATTAAACATGTGACGGAATTTATGACCTGACTAGGTACAAGTTTTCGCGAAAATATAAATTTGCCCATACCTTTTTATCGTGTTGACTTAGGACTTTGATTTTTAAACACCTAGTAGGGACTGTAAACTTCAGTATCTGTTATAAATTTCAACTTGCCAGGTCTACCCGTTCCTGAGAAAATTGGTGGTGACATACGGACAGACAGACGGACAGACGGACAAGAGAGTGATCTTATAAGGGTTCCTTTTTTTACCTCTTGAGGTACGGAACCCTAAAAACGAGCATTAAAATGAACAGCTTTCTTACGCATCTCCAAAAGGAACATTGCAGTTCACATAGAACTTTTGATATACCTAGTCAGGTTTTCATAGAATAATTTCCAGCTCATTTGACATCTACCAATATACTATACATAAACAAGAGTTTAAAAAATCGAAGACGTTCAACAAAACTTTCTTTTCTTTTTAAATTATCCTTCTACTTTTAAATTTTAATGGACAGGATGGGTCTCAGTAATCATAGAGGTTGTATGCACCTGTTCACGATTAACATAATCGATACACGCCTGTGCGATATGGACGGATAAACATTTGCATAATTACTCTATGGTCTGGCAGTGAAATGGACTACAGAAAAACTTTTGACATCGATCATACGATCATACGATCAGATCAGAAAAATTAACACAATTAAGTTTAGGTAAGTAGGTAAGTCTGTAGAAGATGCTAGATATAATGTTGGATAATTATTTTAAATCTTATACTTATATAAATATATCAGGGTATCCGTGAGGTCAACACTGGCCTCAGCAGAAGACCAGCGGTTGGCAGTATGGCAACACTTTTAATTTTTAGTAAGTTTTTAGTAGTTAGTAAGATTATATTTTTTTGTGACATTTGTTTCTGTATCCATTTGTGGTGGTATGAATAAATATTATTTTTCTTTCTTCTAAGTACATAATGATGCAGTGTTGCATCAATGAAACAATAATATACAATTATCCTGTTTATTAAGACTTTGCAATATCCAGTTACAATAATCCAATTATAGCCCCGAACTAAGTATCTAACCGTTTCTTTTTCAGTCTTAGCGCTCTAGTGTGTCTTAGTCTCTACCCACGCTTCCAAAACCCGAATAGCCTCCATTCTACGACCGAACTCCTTGGACTAAACTGTTTCATTGCAAATTTCATATAAAATACTTTTTATATAACGACTAAACTCCTTGGACGAATTTGTTACAAACATGATTCATTGCAAATTTCCTTTATAGTACTTTTTAGATATAAATGCAAAATTAATTATTTCATTACTTAACTAATTTTGATTATAAATATCATAAATTACCTAATAATAAAGAGGTCAAAAAATTCTGTAATAGTCGGTTGAAAAATTGAAAATATACTGTAGGGACATTCTACTAGGTACACACGGCTACACATCAAGCTATACATTTCCAGTATAAGCTGACCTCGCATTGTGTAGGCTTTTCGTAGAATGAGAGGTCAGTTTATACTGGAATTGTATAGCTTGATGTGTAGCCGTGTGGACTAACACAGCCTCCGTCTATGTCAGTACCTAGATACTTTAGAAAAAATATTGTGGAAGATATCCACAATATTATCTATGAAAATCTGATGTACATATGTTCACAAAAATATTAATTTGTTTAAGAAAAATAGCGATAATCATAATTTGAATACTAGAAATAAAGATAAACTCGATGTTGCCACTTGTAGATTCCATAGAGTAGTAAATCGTATAAAGGGCAAGGGCCGCGTCAAATTTATAAAAGTTTAGTATTACATAATGTACATAGATTCAATTTGGTTTAAGTTCAGTATTATGTTAATAAATGTATGATATACGGCAATGTAACTGTAAATCTAAGTATTATTGAATAAATAAAATAGTGATAGTATAATTAATTAGTATGTAAATATAAGTGATGTAAGTACTTTATGAATGAATATGCAGTTGAAATAAAGGCTTTTTTATTTTTTTTATTTTATTAGTATACAATGAAGTCGCCTCCGCTGTCTGTTCGCTTAGATCTTTTAAACTACTCAACGGATTTTAATGCAATTTTCAGCGTAAGATATAGTTATTCAAGAGGAAGGTTTATATGTATAATTCATACATAGTAACTGCGAAAGTAACTGTTTGTTTGTTACCTTTTCATAACTAAACGGGTGAACGGATCGTAATGATATTTGGCATGAAGATAGATTATATCCTTGGGAAGGACATAGGCTACTTATTACTGGAATGCGCAAATGGAGGGTAATGTTTTTATTGAAATATCACGCAAGCGAAGCCGCGGGTGGGTCAGCTAGTAATAAGTAAAGTAAAAAGTCTTCAAATTTTAAACAGAGCAACTAGCGAACGTATGCAACAGCATTCATAGCAGTATAACTAAAAAAACCGGTCAAGTGTGAGTCGGACTCGCGCACGTAGGCTTCCGTACCATTATCTAAAAAAAGGCAATAAAATCACTTTTGTTGTATGGGAGCCCCCCTTATTTGTTTTATTTTATTCTAATCATTTATTTTTAAAGTGAATAACTATATAACTAAATATTCTTTGAATATTTCAAGCGTCTACCTGTTGCCGTTATCAATATCGAGCAAAAACGAGCACAAAAAATCACGTTTGTTGTATGGGAGCCCCCCTTAAATATATATTTTATTCTGGTTTTAGAATTTGTTATTATAGTGGCAACAGAAATACATCATCTGTGAAAATTTCAACTGTCTAACTATCACGGTTTAACCGTGATAGTTAGACAGTTGAAATTTTTGTATGTTCTGTTTGTCAACAGACAGACAGCGGAGTCTTAGTAATAGGGTCCCGTTTGACCCTTTGGGTACGGAACCCTAAAAATGAGTCCGTCACGGGACGCCCGTCAGATGTGAAACATCTAAATTGATAAATACCTACTGATTTAAAGGATTATTTATCGCGTATCTACCTTTTTTATTTGTTATTCTGACATTTGATTGTGTTGCAACAGCCGTGGTACCGGCCAGACCGGAGTACTAGAACTCGAGAGGTGATGACAGCTGTAACAATTTTTAGTAATATTATATTTATCGTGTTATTTGTTTCTGTGTCCATTTGTGGTGGTCTCAGTCTGTATAAATATTTTTTCTTCTTCTTTCTTCTTAACAACTACCCTCACTTGGTCTTCAGAATTAGAAATGTCCTCGTTCATATTACGATACATTACACTAACCGTATCTACGCACTGAGACGACCGATCAGGACGCGCACACCTAGCAATCACCGGGTTCCAGGACGCTGAGCGTCTATAGCCATCTTTATGATTGAAATTTGGAAATTTCCACGACCACGGTTGTTGCAACACAATCAAAACGGGATAACGAATAAAAAAATATAAAATTGTTCAATTACAAAATTGTCCACACGTCTGAAGGTCGATCAGTCTATGTTCATTCTCGACAGGCGCAACTCGCACTCGCACATTAACATTTAAAAATATACGAAACGTATCTCTCTCTCTTTCTTCGTATTCTTCGTATCTTCACTAACTTATATCACCCTCTCAACTTCCATTCGCACTTTTCGTAACGCATTCACCAGCATACTCCCCAAGTCAAGCGTGCGTAAAGAAGTTTTACTTCAAAAAGGTACATACGCGATAAATTCCCGTTTAAATCAGTTGGTACAGTGATCACGGAAGTTTGAAAAATACTATCTAAATTGTTGGTTATTGAAAAAAATTATTATTAAAGAAAACAGTTTATATCTTATCTTATCTTAACCTACGCAATATAAATACGCGTGACGGCCCGAAACATAGGTACTCGTGGAAATCTTAGTACCTATCCTCAAAGTACATCGGTTTCGATGACGGCGACCCCAGCTAATTAAAAACACTAACCTAAAATTATTAAAGTGACGATAAACAGAATCAACCTTAAACTAGGAGATTATTTACATTTTTATAAAACTAATTATTATACAAACATCATTAACTAGCTAGAAATTATGTACGTATTTTTAACGTGAGCGCAAACTGGGCGACTCGTCGCCGCGATAAGACGCGGGGTGTCGTTTGCATCTGGCGTCTTGTCGCCGCGACTAGACGCGGAGCTGTCGCTTGCGTCGGCGACCAGTCGTTACGACAGACGTCGCGCAGGAAGCGATCATTAGTAGTAGAATATTCGAGAGAGATGGCCGTGTTGTTCTTCTTGTGAGTGAATATGGAGCCTCTAGTTGCATGTTGAGATTCTCAATATAATAAACACGTGCACCTTCCTCAGCGCTCACAGTGAGACTAACGCTGCACTGTCGCGCGACTGTCGTTGTGTGCGAGCGTGTCGCGCGACTAAACGCGGCGACAAGTAGCGAGCGCGCGCGACTCCCCTAGCTTGTCGTCGCGACTCCGCGACTCTGACGTCAAGTGTGCAGAGCTTTGAACAAAATATATGAAAATTGTCGGCCGCAGCCTATCGTCGCGTCTAGTCGCCGAATTGTCGCTGTCGCGTGTCGCCTAGTGTGCGCCTACACTAATATTGCTGGCAAGACCGACCTTAGAATCAAAAATACTATTGCACGAATGATATTTTAGTTGGCCTGCATACGTGTAGTTAGAGGGCTTAGGTAGGTATCTCTTTAGGTAAATACTACCAACGTAACAAAACCAAATAAAACAAAATTGGAATATCGTCCTGTCTGTGGTTTAGTAAACTGTAGAATGTGGGTAGGCAGGTTTATAATACAAATAATTCAGTCTGTACGCAGCCATTTTAATTTCAATTCACGGTGCCAGCGGTAAAAGTTAAATTTGCGATATTATGGCAAAGAAGTGTCGTGTAACGAGTTTATAACGGAAAAATATAGTAACAGTGTTCGAAAAACTCACATTGATCCAGTATTAAGTGTGTAATTTTTCAATACAAAGTGAAATTTTTGTGCATATTAATTACTAGCTGTTGCCCGCGACTTCGTACGCTTACACTACTAAATTTGTAGGTAACCTAGAAATAAAGCTAAACTCGCTGTTGCAACTTGACTTCACACCCCATTTGTATCTCATGGTACCTGGTTTATGCGATAAAAAGTAACCTATGTAGTAATCCAGGTTTATAATCTACGTAGTTATATACCAAATATCATCGAAATAGGTTCAGCCGTTACGACGTGATTGAGTAATGGGAACTGATTTATGAGATAAATGGTAGGCTGTGTGGTGATACAGGTTATCTACATATATACCAAATATCATCGAAATAGGTTCAGCCGTTACGACGTGATTGAGGAACAAAGGTACTAATTGTTAATGTGTATGGATAACATAATATTATACAGCATTTTCGGTTGATTTTACGATTTCCTAGGGAGACGTCCGTACAAAGTTATCACGGCACGCAAAAGTATTCTAAACCTCGCAGGCTGTGCATAATTGTTTTAATTGATTTGTGAAAGGGTGCTCCCGAGTGCACCACAGCGGGCCTGCAGCGGCGCCGCGGGAGACTCCGCGGGGGGCGCTCCTTGTGACCTGACTTCATTACCCCGTCTCGCTAATGTCACCAGAGATTTGTTTCGGCAATGAAGCTCGTGCCTAAGGTAGGCCCATATTTAAGATAGATCTTTCACAAAGATCTTAGGGTTAAGCTTGCCTTTGTACATATCAACAAACATATATTTTGTTGTGTGCAATGAAGAATAAAGAGAACGAGAAAGATCATTCTTACACTCGTTTTAGCTAAAGAGACGCCTAACTAAGTACCGTTTAACGCAAGCTAATCCTTTAGCACAATTTTTTTTTCAACCGATGTCATCCCATTGCTGGGCAAAGGTCTCCCCCACTGTCTTCCAGGACTTTCACTCGTGCCAAATCCCACCAATCGGTCTCGAATGCATCGAGTCCGTCACGCCAGCGTCTACTAGGACTTCCTTGGCGCCGTCGCCCGTCTTCAGGCACCCACTGCGTGACGATCGTTGCCCATCTGTCCGGGTGCATTCATTTTACGTGGCCCGCCCAATCCCATTTTAGCCTGGCAGCCTTATATCCTGCATCAGCAATGCCGGTCTTTAAACGCAGAGTGGTGTTACTGATTCTGTCAATCCTCTTTACTCCAAGCACGCTGCGCTCTTTAGCAAACCTTGAGTTTGGTTTTTTGAGCCTCGGTTAAAGACCATGTTTGGGAACCATAGGTAAGAACGGGCAGTATACACATGTCGATGTATATAAATAAATAAATATAAATATTGCTGGATATGTTACACAGCGCTATCTAGCCCCAATCTAAGCAGAGCTATGGGAACCAAATAATTGAGATAATACTTATATACTTTTTTTTGTAAATACATACTTATCATATAAAGAAAAACATCCAGACCCGGAAGAAATATCTGTAGATCATGCAAAAATTTGTTCCGTGGCGGGAATAGAACCCGCTACCTCCTGCGTCTCAGCCGTTAGCATAAACTTTCGTTTGGTTAATCAATGTTCAATAGTTTTTTGTTTATTTTGTTTTTAACCTTAAAAGGGCTTGAGTCGTTTGCATGTCAGCCCTGTTAAATTTTGCAATTATATACCTAACAACATAATAGTTTTAACTATTCTCCATTGTATAAAGTAAATTGGCTTCAACGCATAGCGGGACAGACATCACTTGGAATACACTATGTTCTATAGTTGAATTCTAAGCTAAAGATGCGAACATCATTGACACTTAAATAATATCTATATGTTTTATACAAGCTTTTTATTAACTTGCAATGTACCTATGTATGTATGTTTTGTCCGGGTGGAATCTTGCAACTGAATTTTAATCCCGTTCCCCTCAACCGATTGAGCTGAAATTTGGAATACATATGTAACGTCGGTGACAATGCAATTTTATGGTACCATGGAAATGGTCTCATGATGGATGCTAGACAACGGAACTTCTGAATGGCTAGTGTTTGGACTCATTTGAATCTGGTTGCGGTTCCGATTATGAATTTTATAAAAGCTTGTTTTGAAAAGTAATTTTTCAAAAAAACTTATTTTACATTAACAGAAAGAATATACAACCAGAAGAAACAGTTGAATTATCAAAAGACCGTTGCAAACGATCTATAGATAGCCCTACGGCTCCAGATCTGCTCAGATCTGGTGAACACACCAGGCGGAAGTGACGCCAAGACACTGGCTGCATTGCCCATTGAATTGCAATGATTAAATAATAATAATAATGAAATAACTTGTCTATGATTTTCATGATAGTGCGAAATTTACAAGTGAAGCGGCTGACTGTGATTGATACAGAACACATCTGTCAGTTTAAAGAGTTGCCTAGCATTATGTAGCGCCAAATCAGGGCGACATGCGTAACTATGCCTAAACGTATTTATTGGCTAAATATTATTTAGAGAGTTGTCAAATCATACACATACGTCAAATTTATACATGTTTAGTCCCTAAATACGTTAAGAGATAGTTGTGTAATCCGGGCTTAGTATCTTAACTTTAGGCAACGCCTAACGTCTCTAGTCATTACATAAAGGTAGGTGAAATATTTTTTATGACAACTTATTTTTATTTAGTGAAGTAAAAAGTAACCTATGTCACCCTAGGATAGTGTAGCTTCCCAACAGTGAAATACCTTTTTAAATCGGTCCAGGTGACATAGTCACTGTGTGACAAAACCCCTCATTTAAAATAAAGAGGAAAAAAAATCGGTCCAGTAGTTTCGGAGCCTGTTCAACACAAACAAACAAATCTTTCCTCTTTATAATATTAGTACAGATTGAAATAAATCACGAAAGTTTTTTAAGATAAAAAATTTAATTCTTTTTAAATTTTCGCGAACTATACTCATGTTTTTAAGACAAAACGGGTCTTTTCGGGCACAGATTTATATCAAAATAATAATTTTGACTAACCTCGACGTTTCGGGCAAGTTACATCGGCCGTGGTCACGAGAGACAACTGGCCGATGTAACTTGGCCGAAACGTCGAGGTTAGTCGAAATTATTATTTTGATATAAATCTGTGCGCGAAAATACCCGTTTTGTCTTAAAAACATGAATTTAATTCTAGTAAGTAATTCCATTTTTTTTGAGCACAGCAAGAACATGTGTACTGCCATCGAACCAGTACTTAATCTACTGTAATCCAGTCTCTATCGTGATTATTACAACGAATAAATCCTCTTTGACACAGGGACTCCTAATAGGCGCTTTATAGTACCACAACGAATACCGTCATTAGTTATATTAGATTTGTGGCCGATAGAGACACGATAAAAAATCCGATAGGGCACTGATTATAGACGGTCGGTTATAATTTAGGGGTTCGCGGGTCCCTCTTTTTACGCTAGTTCTGTTAAGTTTTATAGGGAATTTGTATGTTGTTTGTTAAGTGTATTTTAATGAATAACTTAAATACGCTAGCTGGCTGGTTTTATTTTCAGATCTATTCATTTGATAACTAGTGGCTCGCCCCGAACTAAGATCTCGCGAGTCTCCCATAAAAATAAAAATATTATTATTCGAAATATTTGACTATCAAAATAGTGCCACGAAATAAACAACCACATACTTGACCTACAGTTTCATTCAAATTACAGGTAACGGAAGTTCATGTTATTTGGTTATTTTTTTTTGTGGTACAAAATGCAGTTGTTCTAGATTTCTGACTTTTGCCTATATTTGTGTCACTAAAGCTACACGCATACCTAATTTCAGAATTGTGAGGTCACTGGTGTACCCTGTGAATTTTTTCAAAGTTTTGTTTTTATAATGGCTAATAACTCAAAAACTACAAAGATTAAACTAAAATTAAAAACAGAGTACTAATGAAGACCTTTCATTTCACGTCCTACTTGATCTAATAGTCTCATTTTAATTTTTTTACCCCTCTTGAAACCCAATATCTCAACAACCCCCCAATATTTTTAGCTCATTTAGTCACACCAAAATTGTGCCATCACTATCTACCTATGTATTAAATTTCACGATGATCGGATTAACGCTTCGAAACTTATCCTCGGACAAACAAACATACAGAGATACATACTTACATGCATACATACATACAATGCCGATTTGACCAAGTTGATACATACACGACATTTCAGAAATAAATGTTTGCAAGAAGGTTAAAAAACTACTTATGCTATTGTTAAATGGAATGAAATATAATTTCGTTGTCAAAATACAAAACATATGGGCACAATTGATATTCTACCCATTCACTCGGCATATCCAGTTTTGTACTGTTCCAAATTCAAACTACAACAGTATCACAGATACCATTTAAACAAAACAAAAGGTGATTGCGTTCCTTTAAAAAAACGTCAAAGAGAAAAAAGAAAGAGGGGTCTTTTCATGAGCGCAGTCCGGTGAAATTGTGTATGGGCGAGGTCCATCGTGACAGCCTCGGGCGAGTACCTACTGCTCGCGAGCTCTGTTGCCGACTGAGGTCAAACTTAAGTGGCTAGATTTTACCTATTTTTGGATTAAGCTAGCCACTAAAGTTTTAATGCAGTAAAATTTATTTACGCACGCTTGACTTGGGGAGTAAGCTTGTGAATGCGTTACGAAAAGTGCGAACGGAAGTTGAGAGGGAGATATAAGTTAGTGAATATAGAAAGAGAGAGAGTTACGTTACGTATATTTTTAAACGTTAATGTGCGAGTGCGGGTTGCGTCTGTCCAGAATGAATATAGACTGATCGACCTACAGACTTGTGGACAATTTTGTAATTGAACAATTTTTTAAATAAATATTTTGAAAAAGAAGTTAAGGTACTTCAGTCGTGTGCTCTAAAACACACTCGTTTTTTTATTTGAAGGATTACACATTTGTTATATATTAATAGTATTTCAGTGGATTAAATCTAGCCGATTTAGTTTGAATAGAATTAAAAACGTCTCGTGAATTTAAGGGTGGATTTTATATATTGTTCTGAGAAGAAAGTAAAGCTGCACAATATAGCGTTATGGCAAGCCTAGAAAATCAGATGTTTATCATTAATTAATTATAGATGAGCAATTGTTTATGTATCTCGTACAAATCCAAGTAGAAACTAGCTAAAGTTTCAAGTGGCTAGAAATAGCCAAAAAGTGCAATGTTGGTAACACTACCCGTAGCACTATTGGACGCGGCTATTACTAAGACTATAAAACTGTTTACCCGGTCAGTCCCGTACTAAACCTAAAACAGTTACGAAATAATGTTGCCTGTAATAGTAAGGTCTAATTTGCTTGTCGGAATAGAGAAATTTTCTATACCTGTGCTGGGTAAGTAATAAATAGTAGACATGAAAATTGTCTTGCTATTTTAACGATTATACATAAGGTAAGTATTGAGTTAATCTCTACATAGTATAAAACAAAGTCGCTTCCCGCTGTCTGTCCCTATGTATGCTTACATCTTTAAAACTACGCAACGGATTTTGATGCAGTTTTTTAATAGATAGAGTAATTCAAGAGGATGATTTATATGTATAATACATGCATAATATAGTAGAGAAACACTGATAATTTTAGAGGTTTCTAATATGAGGTCGTAAATAGAGACATTTTTTTGAGCTTACATTGCAAACGCTGGCTGAACTCAACGAGATAGATCAAAATAATGTACTACAGTATTGTACACCATAAAAAGGTCTACAAAAAAGTCTACAATGGTATATGTCTATCTCTTAGGGATAACCCACAATAACCATTTTTTATCCTTATCTTCTTACGGGAAATAGTAGCTTATTTACGAAGCGATTTTAAGCAATACAGTATTAATCCTTAACCAATTAAGTACCTTAAATACATTGTGTATTTAATATACATATATACAAACATACAATTAATATATAAAGACATTCTGTAGTATATTTAGTATCAGCATTGCACCCGTGCGAAGCCGGAGCGGGTCGCTAGTAATAAATATAAATCAAACCTAAGTTTTTAATAAATTCGACGGATCCCAAAATCGTAATTTAAATCTTATAACTTAAAGAGTACGCTTATAGAGTAAACTCTTTTTAAGCTCCTTGCGCGCACGGAGTGTGACATTTGGCATAGTTAAAGTATATATGGAGAAGAAGGGATGAAATTAAGCTAAAAAACGAGTGTGCTTAGGTAAGACCGCATTAGAGAGGCGCTGCAGTAGGTGTAGCTGCACGTCGCGGCATAGTTGCCTCCAAAAGAATATTGTGACGTGCAGCGACGCGCCGCCCGTGCGACGCGGTACAGAGACGCTCAATGCGACATAGCAAGCGGCGCGTCGCGTCTACGAGTATCTGCGTATTGCGCTCGGTGGAGAGGCAAAAAAGGTGACGTAAAGTAACGTGCTGTGCTACGCCTCTCTTAAAGCCTGTAGTGCGATAGGTGACGTGAAGTGACGTGCAGCGCCGCTCTAATACCTTTAGACCACACGACTGAAGTAAAACTTCTTTTTCAAAATATTAATTTAAAAAACTATTCAAGAACAAAATGAAATTACAAAAAATAATCAAGAAATCACTGTTCGCGTAACGCTAGCAAACTCGCAAACGAACTAATGACGGAGATATATATATATTTCATGCACTGGTTATGAGAGGAAGATAGAAAGAAAATGTGCGCGCGCACCTGTCTCTCTTGCTCCTACAGTGTTATACAGAAAAGAGGCCTGCTGTAGATATATCCCCGGTTTTGTGTCTACTCTGTTTCCCTATTTTTTTATTTACCAATGGCAAATGCACAAAACCGTGACACGCCAAGAAAAAAAAAATTAGGCCTGCACTGTGTCTTTGGTATACGAAATGTAACTAGCTATGAAAGAAAGAGAAAGAATATGTGTGCCCGCACCTCTCTCTTCTTATTTGATGCTATAAACAGGTAGTAGCCCATGGTCTGAGAAGCGTTTGTTCTGGGAAAACAGTGATTTACGATGTCTTTAAATCACTGTTTTCTCAGAACAAACGTTTCTCAGACCATATCACCAGTATAGATAGACGACTTGATCTGTGCAGGCCGCACCAGATCAGTCACTCTGGAAATCTATGGGGGGGGGGGGGGCATAGATTTCCAGAGTGACTGATCTTGTTCATCAGATTCTGATACGATAATGTCGATGGGGATGGAACATTTTGATGGTTGATTAAGGTTGCTTTTCCACCAGAGATGTGCTATGCAGCTATGCTGCGAAGATATAAAAGCTAAGCTATGAAACTATGTATGTGACCGTTTCCACTGATACTAAGCTATGTAGCGGAGCGAGTAAGATGTGCTATGAAAATGCGCCGCCGCAAAGTAGCCGTGCGAGGAAGATGTGCAGCTGTCGCGCAGCAGAAGACGATGGCATGTCTACTTTCAGTGACAAACGCGGGCCTACTGAGTACTCTGCTCTTCACATAGCTACCACTCGCGACCATCCATAGCACGCGTCCTTCCATATAAAAACATAGCTTAGTTGAATCCGTTTGCACCAGTGCTATGCTATGTGGACCAATGAATATGATTGGTGGATATCAAACGCAGCCATAGCAACGTAGCATAGCACATCTCTGTTGGAAAAGCAGCCTAAGTTCTGTACAAATTCACGGCGTGGCGTGTATGAAACACATTTGCACTCGGTATATGCCACGTCACGTCAGTTGTTTGCGATTGTGTAAACGTTACGCTGCATCAAATTAATCTGTCAAAGACAAAGCATAAATACATATAGATGTACCTATGACTATTTAAAGGTTGACGTAACTTTAAGTGGACGGTATTATGCAAAGTATTTTGCATTCGTTTTGTAAACGCTTAATTTATTAGTACTAGTTGCAGTGCACTGCAGTAATCAAAATTGGATCGTAACACATGTTGAAGTAAAACTTCTTTACGCACGCTTGACTTAGGCAGTAAGCTGCTGAATGCGTGACGAGAGTGTTACGAAAAGTGAGAGCGGGCGGGGTGAAGGGAAGTTCAGAGGGAGATATAAGTTAGTGAAGATAGAAAGAGAGAGAGTTAGGTTTTGTATATTAATGTAGAGGCAAGAGAGAAAGGTGCGAGCACACATTTTCTTTCCCTCTTTCTCTCCTATCCAGTTGATCTGTCGCATATCTCCTATCCCGAATTAGCCTAAATTATACAAACTGCAAAAACAAAACATTCCTTCATGCTGTATAATAGAGTTCATTTTACTGTAGATAAAAAAGTATTTACGACGTTTCGTATTTTAAATCTTATCAGCTTCGATTTACGACGAACTTCAGCTATTCTACAACAGATGGTAGGCAGCAGCAGAAGTTTTACTTCAGTCGTGGGGTCTAAAGCACACTCGTTTTTTTAATAATGTATTTATTTTATATTTCCTGGATGTGTTCTGTTTTGTGTGCCATATGTAATAAATAAAATAAAATTATTATCTACCTTACTGAACTGTTTACCACAGGTAGACGTTTTCGTCAACAACTTCGAGATTCATTCCCAACTGAAACCGGAAAGGGCGCCTAATAGACATTCGTCACGTTTCTAAATGCTCGATTGAGTTTATTTTGTACACACATGCCCTTGTGTACTAACAAACAGTTCTCAAACCAAAGAGTCCGAAAAAGGAGGAATGACCAAAGTGTGATTGATTAAAAACTCCATGGTGAGGTACGAGACAAAGCGTAGCGCGTAGAAAGGCGCGGCGTGACGGCCCGAGGCGACGCGAGGCTTACGTTCTGCCACTTCGGTAACTGCAGGACACAGAGTAAACTAATCTACAAATGAAGATAGGACACTTTTATCTTATAAACTTACCTACTTTTGAAAATAATACTTGTCTCACCGCCGGCGAGTAAGCGATTAGATATCAACTATTTTCTCGCTCAAGGAACGAACTTAAGATATAGATTATGTGTCAGTAAAAGAGACACGTATATTAATAGTTGATCGCTGGCCGTTCAAACTGCCGGCGAGAACTCGCTCTCCATTATTTTGTCTCAGCGACTACAACACTCGCTCAGCGATGCTCACTTGGCGGTCAGAACACACGCCGTGAGATGATGAGTATCGCCCGCCGCACTCGCTCACTCGCTTTATAGCCTAGTGAGACAATTATAGGAACTACACACTCGCTTTTCACTGCTCGCCAACTCGCTTCTCGTTCATCACCGGCCACTTGACTCGAAGGCAAACGTCAAAAGAGAAACTGTTGTAGCTACCCCCAGGTAGTAAGGAAAAGGTGACAAGTAGAAAAATGAGTTATTGGTGGTAAATAAAACACCGCCGCCGGCTAGCGTCACCGAGAAACAAGACGTGACGTATCGGTGACGGCGCGGGCTGGATACGCGGCCGTAGTAAAAGTACGTATGTATGTACTTCGACACTGACATCTCGTTCTCCGTGACGTCACCGGTGCAGTGGACAACTGCCTCATGAGTAGGGTACCCATCGTATACTAGTCATTGCTGTCACAGGTATCTAGGTACCTTTTGTGTTTTGTCCATATAATGAGCTCATAATTGCTTGAAAAAAATGTATTTTTTTTAGTGAAAACTCTTTTGGGCGCGTTGGGCATTTTTGAGATGGGAAAAAACCATTTGAACTCGCGACATTGTTACTGACACTTCTGT
Source organism: Philereme vetulata (assembly GCA_918857605.2). Lineage (NCBI taxonomy): Eukaryota > Metazoa > Arthropoda > Insecta > Lepidoptera > Geometridae > Philereme > Philereme vetulata. Next base: position 7,154,788 of record OU975422.1, on the reverse strand, counting down.
AATTTGATATTTTTTGGCGTGTGGAGGGGCATAAGACAACTTTTTTTAGTAAATTTTCATGTTTATACGACATCCATCTAGATCGTGTTGCAATATCCAAATTTTTTTTAAGTGAAAACTTCTTTAGGCGCTTTGGGCATTTTTTTAGATGGGAAAAAAACCATTGAACTCGCGACACTGTTACCGTTACCGACACCGTTCCTGACGATTCAAAAAATCCACACGTAATTGTTCAAGTTTTCACTTCTGTCGGCACCGGCACTACCGGAGTTCCATTTTTTTATACTATCGAGATAATGGAAAATTTTTATATAAAGGAAAATGTTGGACCAAGCTACGTAATCGGACATACTTCTTTCTTAGAACTTCATAATACCTCGTGCAACCGCTTAGTGCATATTGCATTATATGAATTCAACATTTTGTAGCCCTTTCGTAGCACGGTAGCGGTTTCGTAGCACGTCTACGACTTTTAATGCGGTTGCTCTAAAATGCAGAATAAAACAAGCAATATAAAAAAACGAGTGTGCTTTAGACTGAAGTAAAATTTCTTTTTCAAAATATTAATTTATAAAATTGTTCAATTACAAAATTGTCCACACGTCTGTAGGTCGATCAGTCTATGTTCATTCTGGACAGACGCAACTCGCACTCGCACATTACCGTTTAAAAATATACGAAACGTAACTCTCTCTCTTTCTTTCACTAACTTATATCTCCCTCTCAACTACCGTTCGCACTTTTCGTAACGCATTCACCAGCTTACTCTCCCAGTCAAGCGTGCGTAAAGAAGTTTTACTTCAAAAAGACTTTGGTTTTGAAACAAGACGTAAATCCTTAGATCTTTTATTGAGTACTTGAGCATACGTCCCAAGGGGGTAGTCAGAAGCAAGTCCAAACGTTTTGTTTTAATGTCAATAAGATAAACCAGAACAAAGGCTCCACTAGCCTCAGCCACGGAGGCTGTCACGCGCATGCTGCGTGTCGCAGACACTGCTATACCGAGTGGCTGCCACCGGCCACACGTGTTCGGAGAATCCATACAAAATGTATGAAAAACGTATGCTTGTCGGTGGCTAGTTTGCGCGGAGCCTAAGGCTTGTAGGTACAATATACTATATATCTAACAGTATGTCATATCTGCACAATCATCTGATCTATGATTGCAATAATCTACTACACCAAGATATATACAATTATATGGAGAAAATTGTTATTGATCTTTATGCAGATGAAATAAGATTCAAAATTAAAAAAAGCTAGTTGGATATTAAAGTTTTTATTATTGTAAGAAAATGCTTGTAGGCGTGATTTGAATGGCAGGTGTATGAGGTATATGTAGCCTATATAGTTCAATGCAAAACATCTTTATGTATTAAAAGCATGTAAAATACATAAACAAGCTGCAGCGTGCGGCTTCGCATGAGTGGTTTGTCAATAAAAAACCGGCCAAGTGCGAGTCGGACTCGCGCACGAAGGTTTCCGTACCATTATCAATAAAAACGAGCAAAAAACTCATGTCTGTTGTATGGGAGCCCCCTTTAATAATTGAATTATTTATTTTTAAAGTAAACATCTAACTAAATATTCTGTGAATATTTCAAGCGTCTACCTGTTGCCGTTATCAATATCGAGCAAACACGAGCAAAAAAGTCACGTTTGTTGTATGGGAGCCGCCCTTAAATATTCTTTTTATTTTATTTTTAGTATATCTTGTTATAGCGGCAACAGAAATATGGTTCATGAGATATGACAGACGGACAGACAGCAGCGGAGTCTTAGTAATAGGGCCCCGTTTTACCCTTTGAGTATGGAACCCTAAAAAGTAGCTTACATCAAGGTCGTAATCTATCTCTAAACCAAATTTCATCGAAATCAGTCGGAATTAGTCGTGAAAGAAAACGCAACAAACAAACAGACAGATAGACAGAGAGTTACTTTCAAATTTGTAATATAAGTATGGTTGAATATGTATTCATCCACTTGGAACTATAATAATTAGTATAGTATATTATCAATAGGATCCAATCCCGGCTAGGTGGAGCGAGATAGGTGGCGGACAGAAATTGGATGAGAAGAGCCGAAGACCGGGCTCAGTGGCGCGCATTGGAAGAGGCCTATGTCCAGCAGTGAACTAATGTGGGCTGATGATGATATTATCAATTTATAACTTTGACCAATGAGTTACCAGCTCCAACTTTACATGAAATTAACACAAAAAATCATAAATATAAATTTAAAAAAAAACCTTATGGATACTCTTGAGGATAGCTCGGTCCACGGATCGGACTGTCTATGTCATGTGCGTCTCAGACGCACATGACATAGACAGTCCGATACAAATAACACTACCTGCCGCCACGAGCGTTGACGGCGTACTGACAGAGCGCAGCAGCCGATTCTCCCCCCGTCTCGCCGCGCGCATACCTCAGGGAGTGCACAGCACTAATGGTCACACTATAACAAATAATTGAAACATTACCTATGCATAAAATATATACATTTATTGTTGTTTATTTATCTTATATAAGTATTTTAGAAAATCAAGTAAGTGGTTAAGTAGGTACCTATTTAACCAATGTTGTGCATCTCGAGTGTCTCTAAGCAACAAGACAAACTTTTACGGCCTTATTCCAAAACGCAGTCAAAAAATAGTACTGGGTTTAAACCAGATTCTACAATAAAATTTATTACAAAAAGAAGTTTAACACTAAACCATGAATCGTCTATGGTCTAAAGTTAGACTCCCGAGACCCCTAGTTTAACTCTGGTTTTTCTTGTTTTGAGTTTATCTTTGATATTATTTTTGTGTTACGTATTGATAAATAATTTACCGAAATGTGTATTAACATTATTGACTTGATAGATTTAGAAGATATAGATATGCTGGAGACGTTCCGGTGATCTGATAGACATCGTCACCGATTGAATCCTTTCTAATTAAGTGATGAAGATTTCTGTTTATTTATTGCGTGAAAATTTATCTCACGAATGCAGAGGATGCATTTTAGGTTTTACGATGCTTAATGTATTAATTAATAGTTGTATGTTATTTTTTCAAATAAATAAAAAAAAAATTAGCTTCCGCCCTTGGTTTCGCACGCGTGGTTAACTCGAAACCGCAAGAAGTTACGAAAAATCACCTATCACACTATACTCGTACCTATACTAATATTATAAAGAGGAAAGAGTTGTATTTTTGTGTGTATGTTTGTAATGAATAAACTCAAAACCTACAGTGCCGATTTCAAAAATTCTTTCACCTTTGAAAAGCTACGTTCACCGTGAGTACTATAGGCTATATTTATTTCTAGAAAAGAAGTAAAAAAGTGCCCTAATACGTCTTTCGTCGCATGCGCTGTGAAAACTATTGATGATAGAACAAAAATATGTTCTACAATATTAAAGAACATATCAATATCTACAAAAACATTGTAATATTATAAAGAGGAAGGATTTGTTTGTTTGTGTGTTTGCATTGAATAGGCTCCGAAACAACTGGACCGATTTAAAAAATTCTTTCACTGATGGGAAGCTACCCTATCCCCGGGTGACATAGGCTACTTTTTACTTACTTCTTTTTACCCAACTGCGCAAAAGGAGGGTAATGTTTTTATTAAAAAAACTACGTGTGCGAAGCTGCGGATCGGTTAGCTAGTAGATATTATAAATTTGAAAGTTTGTATGTTTGTTTGTTATTCAATCACGTCGTAACGGCTGAACCGATTTCGATAGAATTGTCGATAGAAAATGGGATGTCAAGTCAAGTTACAACAGCGAGTTTAGATTTATTTCTAGGTTACCTACACATTTAGTAGCGTAACGCGTACGAAGTCGCGGGCAACAGCCCGTAAACTTGTTTTATAGAAAACGAATCCCCTTTCAAGAAAACGTTCAGTCACGGCAAAGTAAAGTTCCTTCTCCGCAGATTTATGGAACGTTAAAGTAAACAGTGCAGCGTTAGGTGAAAGGGCAGGGTGTTTTGAAAGCGCTGTGACAACCCTACCGTGAGATCAAAGCGTCGCTTGCGTGGGGTTCTTCTATGCAGCGACGCGGAGATAGGGCTGACACTATTCATATAGGGAGGTGAAAAACTATCGTAATAGCTTTGTAACAATATAATAATTATAAATATCTAAGTTAAAACCTATATCTTAGTTATAACAAAATCCTCTCCATCATTATCTGGAAGAGATCGTTTCAAAGCGATAAGACCGTCCATTGTACTATTTGCGTTGTATTTTCTGTTGTTTCAAACTTTTTTGTCTATATTGGTGTACAATAAAGTGTGTTCATTCGTTCATTCATTCATTCAAATATATGATTTTCACACAACAAACATTCATAGAAAATACTATTTTATTAAGTTGACAGAATTTAGATTGAAATATTTGCAGCAATTTTTACCAAACAGAACTAAGGACCTTATAAAAACCAGATTCAAAACTAAAAAAAAACTATAATAGGTAAGTCGGTATCTCCTTTCGAGAACTACGATACTAAGAACAGACAGACAGACAAAGACTTCAAATTAGTAATCCTATATTGAGGTTAAAAACACGTATATTTGCAACTGCAACTGAACCTACAAGTGTAATATACACAAAAAAGGTAAATATGGATTACATAGATAATCCACGCGACCACTCTAAGGTTAAATTAACATATCTAAATTCATAGAAAATACTGAATCAAACCGGCCAAGTGCGAGTCGGACTCGCGCACGAAGAGTTCCGTAAAATTATCTATAAAAACGAGCAAAAAAATCACGTTTGTTGTATGGGAGCCCCTTGAATATTTGTTTTATACTAATTTAATTATTTATTTTTAAAGTGAATAATATAACTCAATATTCTTTGAATATTTCTAGCGTCTACCTGTTGTCGTTATCAATATTGAGCAAAAACGACCAAAAAGTCACATTTGTAGTATGGGAGCCCCCCTTAAATATTTGTTATATTCTGTTTTTAATAATTGTCGGTATAGCGGCAACAGAAATACATCATCTGTAAAAATTTCAACTGTCGAACTATCACAGTTCATGAGATACAACCTGGTGACTGACGGACAGATAGACGGACAGCCAGACAGACGGACAAACAGCGTAGTTGTAGTAATATAGTCCCGTTTTACCCTTTAGGTACGGAACCCTAAAAACGTTCTACGTTTTCACTGGTGGTAGAGCTTTTGTGAACGGGCTCGAGGAAGTGGGCACCACCGCCTTACCTTTATCTGCCGCCAAATAGCAGTACTTGTGCTGCTGTGTTCCGGTTAGATGGTAATGGTATGTTCCTGTAATTACTGGCACATAGGCATAACAGCTAATTCCTATAGTATGGCAACGTATCCACATAGAGATCAAGATAACATAATGGCTTGTTTTGAATTCTATGTGGATATCCATTGCAGTAGCCACTTAACATCTGGTAGACTGCATGCTCGTTTGCCATATAAGTAATATAAAAAAAAACGTAAGTATTTATTGTTAATTAGAAATAGTTAGTTAAAAACCCATAAAAATAAGTCACAATAAATGTATCGATAAATCAAAAAGCGATACATCACTACAACTATTTAAAATTCGAATGCATTCTGATAGGAATTCGTTTTTAATCGACCTCAAATTGGGCGCGAAATGAGTTCGGTCCCTCGCGTTTAGATGTCTTCGTTTCAATTACACATAAATTAATGGCCTCGCTTTAGTTTTGTGTTTCAAAAGTGTAATTTAAAATTTAGTCTGATAGGTAGTTATTGGGGCAGGTCTGTTGGTACACACGGCTACACATCAAGCTATAAATGTACAGTATAAGCTGACCTCTCATTCTACGAAAAGCCCACACAATGCGAGGTCAGCTTATACTGGAAATTTACTAAACTTACGTACCTACTAAACTTCGTAGTACGAGTTTTTTTTTCAACTGTCACCTACCACAAATTATATTATCACCCACTCGGCTAAATAATCTATCTATAATATAAAAATGAATCGCAAAATGTGTTGGTAAGCGCATAACTCAACAACGCCTGGACCAATTTGGCCAATTCTTTTTTTGTTGTATTTCTTATTGTCAGGAGAAGGTTCTTATGAAAGAAAAAAATTAAGAAAATTGCGCGCAAACTTAGAAAATTTAAGAATACTTAACCACCATATATTATATTATTATTATATCTAACCTTAGCGCTTTTATAATGTAACCTTATGAGGTTTGACATAGAGTTGACAGAATGCGTGCTGCAAATATCGTCAAAGAGGATGTAAAATAAAATGAATATCGTTTGAAACAGATGCTTTGGTAGGAGTTATCCCGAGATATATTGTCTATATATATAAAAATTAATTGCTGTTCGTTAGTCTCGCTAAAACTCGAGAACGGGTGGAGCGATTTGGCTAATTTTGGTATTGAATTATTTGTGGAAGTCATTCATTTTCTCATACATAATGATGGCCGGGGACAGCAATTGACAATTCTACCAGGGTGACTTATATTGACAGCCCGCGTTATACCTATGCATGTCAAGCCGATACGTAGTTCGGCTGGACCACTAGTATTCCTAATAAAATAAAATTAGACCTTTAAAAAATCAATACATAAAACATTATTTACTTAAGCTATGATTAAATTATTATATCACGTTAATATCTACATCATGCCGAATTTGTTACACCGTTTGGTTTTGAGCGTTTGCGGTTTGAGTACTGTGTTGTCTTGGTTGTGTGAGTTAGTACTGTCTTGTGTAATCTGTAAAATGTATACGTATAATATCGACGAATGCGAGTACCCAGACAAACCTTGCACGGTTTTTAGGGTATAATATTAAGGATGAATGTACTTAAATTGTAGAAAAAAAAAACTTTGTCCCTGTAATACAATAATATATATCTCCCTACAAGTAACTTTTTAACAAAAATATAACCGACTTCAGATAACAGAAACAACAAACTACTGAACCGATTTCGATGAAATTTCTATGGAACCAATCTGAAAGTATATATTTTCTAATAAAAAAAGAATTTTGAATATCGGTCTACAATTGACGGAGAAATCGGTGAACATACATAAACAAAAATATACAATCGAAGATAGAACCTCCTCCTTTTTTGAAGTTGGTTATAAAACGATGGCAATAATTAAATTAGTCTGCACCATTGTCTATATTTTCGTTAAAAATGTGACTATGTAAACAAGTTTTGCTGTTTTGGGCGCGTTAGAAACAGATCAGTGTATTTTTAGCATGTGACGGAAGATGTAACACACCATGAAGTTTTTACGGTCTGAAGTTAATCCACGTGATGCGCTAATAAACTACTCAAAAAAAAAATAGGGCCCACCCAATAAATAATGATTTAAATTAAAATAAAAAAAACGTTCAATTTATTTCAAGTTTAATTTTAGAAATAGGTTAACACATTCAGAATCATAAAAAAATTTCATTAAAATGCCTTATTTTTGCCAAAAAAATCGTCAAGAAATGCACGTTTTACACATTAAATTATACGGTTTTCCAAAACAACACGTTGAAGACACGAGCACATTTTTTTTAAACATGTTCTTAGGGTTGCTTCAATACCTTTATGTTTAGTAACGCGTAGGTCCTCCCCTATTGCGCACACACTCTCTGAGTCGGTTCGGAACACTCTCTATAAGGTGGATGACGTTTTCATCTGAAATTTGCTCCCAACACACTTTTAAAGCCGTTATCAACTCCTGTCGGCTATGAATTTCAGTGTGGTTGTCTTTAAGGCATCTTTTCAACTGGTCCCAGATATGCTCGATCGGATTCAGGTCCGGACTCATGGCAGGTCAGGGTAGAACTGCGATACCAGCTTCGGAGATTGCACTTTGGGTCACTCTGGCAGTATGAGGGCGAGCATTGTCTTGCATCAGAATAAAGTTAGGGCCTACTCGCTGTGAATATGGGATCACATGAGGTCGGATGACATGCTGAACATAGCTGGCGGCCGTTACATTGCCCTCATCCAAAATCACTAGCTCGGTTTTGCCCATTATGCTAATCCCACCCCATACCATAATACTGGGTCCACCAAAGCGGTCAGTTTCACGAATACATGGTTCTGTAAAACGTTCTCCAGGTCGTCGCCAAACTCGTACGCGTCTGTCATCATTAAAAAAACTTTACTTTAGATTCATCTGTAAAAAGCACTGTCCTCCAATTATTCATGGTCCATTCGAGGTGATCACGTGCAAACCTTAATCGCGCTGCACGGTGGGCTCTGGTCAATTTGAGCCGAACAACTGAAATTCTGGAGCGTTGTTGGTCTTCATGAAGTCTGTTGCGAACAGTTTGGTCACTCACTCGCGTTCCAGTGGCGTCACGTAAGCGGTTTCTCAATATGCGTGCAGTTACACGTGTAGACGTGCAGAGAGTCGGATGTATCGGTCTTCTTGGAAGGTTATCGCTCGGGTTCTACCTGAACTGCGCCTCCTACTCACACTACCTGTCTCTTGAAAGCGTTCCCACACATTTCGAATAGCTCGTCTTGACACACCTAAGCTTGAAGCTACTGATCTTTGCGAATTTCCCTGCTGAAGCAAAACAATGGCTCTAGTCGCGGATTCCGTGTCCATGTGATGTCGAGAACCAGGCATTGTTTATGCAAACAGTAATGTAATCGATAATTAAAGGTAAGGTTACGATAACTTCTTCGTTAGACACAACAAACCCCACTGAGCAACAATGTAATGGCACTCACAGATTCTGCGGTATATTGTAAGAGTTTGTTTCTTGTCTACCCACTTAAGAACTACCCTAAACTTAGCGTTTAACTATTAATTTATGATCAATAAATATGCCTACTTAACATTTACATATATATGCCAACACCTCGCAAAAAAAAATGTGTCGGGCAAAATATCGAAATATTTCAAGTGGGCCCCTATTTTGTTTTGAGTAGTTTATTACTATAACACTTCTAAAAAGTATAACTTCTTACGAGCGTACATAAATACACAACAGATTATAAAAACTACACAAATCGTTTTTAGGGTTCCGTACCCAAAGAGTAAAACGGGACCCTATTACTAAGACTCCGCTGTCTGTCTGTCCGTCTGTCACCAGGCAGTATCTCATGAACCGTGATGGTTAGACCGTTGAGATTTTCACAGATGATGTAGGTATTTCTGTTGCCGCTGTAACAACAAATACTAAAACAGAATAAAAAATATATAGGTAGGGCTCCCATACAACAGACATGATTTTTTTGCCGTTTTTATAGATAATGGTACGGAACCCTCCGTGCACGAGTCTGACTCGCACTTGGCCGGTTTTATTATTAACTTGCAATGTTTGTATGTTTGTCCTTGTGGAATCTTGCAACTGAATTATAAACCCGTTCCCCTGAACCGATTGAGCTGAAATTTAGAATACATTAGTAACTTTGGTGACAATGCAATAATGGTACCATGGAGGTGGTCTCATGATGGAGACGGATGCTAGACAACTTATCAATGGATTATAGTAGGCTACTAGTGTTTGGGCTCATTTGAATCTGGTTGCGGTTCCGATTATGAATTTTATAAAAGCTTGTTTTGAAAAAGTAATTTATCAACAAAAAAACTTATTTTGACTCTACTTCATTTTATATCTTTGGTAGAATACGCTATAGAACCAAGAGTACCAACCTACGATTAATTATGCAGCAGATAATTCTAAATACAATTTTGATTGTTTCGCTTTCCCTCCAAAATCTGACAGCTCAATTACTTTTTTCTGGCGAGCGACATTTGTTCAAATCACCAGTGTTTTATTGACACCACCACGATGGCTTTATACTGAAAATAATCTTATAAACCGTATTCAAAGATAATAAGGCTCACAATGGAATGATAGTGATGTAAAACGAGGTTGGTAGAAAGGAGTTCTTTTCCGTTCCATTTCGCGGTTAATACACCGTGTAAATGAGTTCTTTATCGCGGCGTTTAATGTTTTGTTTGTGTAGTTTAGAATGACATGTGGGGTGCATACATCATTGTGATACGGCTATTTAGAATGGGCGTTCTCACTGCACTTTGCATAATGCATAAAATGGTATTGCATTTTATTCAAACTAACACTGGCATGGCAATTTTTAAAAAAGGTATTATCGAATCAATTATACTATTTCCATATCTTTATTTGCTCGATGACAGCTCCTGTGAAAACTTGAACGAGCGTCTTTTTTACATTATGTATGCATTATTTTATAAAAATATGACGCTTACGCACGTACAAGGTTATACCAAAGACGGAGAAACTGATAGGGATGGAGCTATCGATAAACGTAACACGGTAACAGACCCGATATTTTTTTACAAAATGTAAGCAACTAAACTACTTACTGTCTGATACTTTTGTACAAATATATTAACTAATATTATATTTCATAACAAAATGTTACGCGTATTAATTCTTGATTGATAATGCCAACTTCTTTAAAATTTTCGAATCTGTTGTAAAATAAGTAGGTATAGGTAGGTACTCGACAATGAAATGAAATAATTATAACGACAGGTAATCTTTATTTATTTATTTTAATCAAAATCTGATGAATCGTCACTGTCACTCGATATCATTACTTATTCGATCACAACACTACAACTATCAAATTAGAACTGTCATCGAGAAAATAAAGAAATGGAAATAGTATAGAATATTGTACGTGTAAAAAAAACAATACTTGTAATATTTTTTATTGGTTTTTAAAAGAAAGTCATTTTTATCTATTTATCTAAATAAATCTTAGAATAGAATATGATAGAAAAAGCTTTATTGTATACCACACTTAAATTAACAAATCATATTTTAAACACTTAGAACTAGACACGCGATACAATTGGCGGTATTATCGCTAAAGGCGATCTATTCCAGACAACCTTTGGATGGACTGGATTTTACGAGAACGTTAAAGGATAGTAGCTTTATAACTTAAGATTTTCATTTAACTGTGTACTTACATAAGCAAAACAAAATAAATAGATATCAGGATAATCTATACATAATAATATTATAAAAAGGAAAGATTTGTATTTTTGTTTGTATGTGTGTGATGAATAAACTCAAAACTAATGGAACAATTTAAAAAATTATTTCACTGTTGGGAAGCTACACTATCCCCGGGTGACATAGGCTACTTTTTACCCAACTGAAGGAGGGTAATGTTTTTATTGAAAAACTACGCGTGCAAAGCTGCGGATAGGTCAGCTAGTATTAATAGGTATAAATGTAATTCATAAACATTATATAATAATTAAATACTAATAATAAATAAAATACAATTATGTAACAGCCGTTATACAAACAATAACAACGATAGATATAATAACAAAATAAGATAATACGAACTAGTGTTCCGTTCAGGAGACCTGGCTCATACCTCTTACTCGCGGACTCTCTTACTATATAACTCATTGATTCGTTCTCAATTAGAGTACGCTACGCCTGTGTGGAACCCGTTCTATGCTAAATACCATGACCAGATAGAATCCGTCCAACGCAAATTCTTGCGTTCAATGAACTATCGCTGTATATACTTCTAAATACATTTTCTTTACCAACACTTAAGGGGACACCGGAGGGACAATTGCCCATACAACACGTACTACTAAGATCTATTCTAATTGGAGCATATTTCTACCTTAATAAGGTGTTATTTTAATTTGAATAGTATTTATGTAGGTTCCCAACCATATATTAGATCAAAATACTTACCTAAAATGAAATAGAAGCGTATCGCATTCTGCATGTTTTTACGTCATAAAATACCTGTTTTCAACCTAATTGTTTCGTATTAAAAACAACAACATCTAACGTATCCTAGTCATGGGAACATAGATTATATCGTCTAGTTACAGAATAACAGCACAATGAGAAAAATACAACAAGTTTTCAGTCATCATTTTTGGTATTACGGAACACGGTCAAAATCTAATCAAATTTAGAATCGTTCTATTGCTATCACTGTCGCTCTGCGTGGCTAAACTTCGTCACTAAACAGGGATAGCGATATTCAGGCCGAAGTTTTTGACGCGGCGGAATTGAAGTTGCGCTCGGGGTTCGCAGGCGCGTTAAGACAAGAAGACTGCTCCTTGATCAATTGCTATTATATAATATCTGCCATGATAAATTTGATTGTACTCGTAACAAACTTGTTAACCAAATATACCTATATTCGTATTCCATATCGTTCGTATTCCAACCGAGAGACCCTCAAGCGTTATCTATTCGCACTTACTACTTAAAACACATACGCAGGTGAGCGAGCGCCACTCAATACAATTCCTAATTTGTTTATCGATCATTACTTAGAAATTGATTTTTTTGCAAGCTCACCCGCCTTGTTTAAGAAAACAATTAATCAGACAATCCTGTCTGATTGTCTAATTTTAATTTAAAGCGACTATGTTACTCATTACTAAATGTGAACCTGTATTGTGTAGGTACGTAGGTACCTAGCCACTTATTTGCCTGCATAATATAGGTTAATCTATATATTTATATTTTTTGTATGTATTTGTTTACACTCATGCCCACCATCTAACGTAATCTGTGGACAACGGTGCTGGTTATGCCTGTCAGACATTTTGTAATAATTAGTAAGTCTAGTAATATTTAGGCATAATTGTTTGTTTCAAATAGTATTTTATTTATAGTGTTATCCGAACACATACGGAAAATTCCAAGATTTTTAAAATCATCTCAAAAATTTCAAGCCTAGACGGACGGGACTTGAACCCGCAGCCTTCCTCTTGATACAAGGATGCACTATCCAACTGTGCTACCAGGCCAATACACGTCTAGGTCGATTCGTAATTGTTTTTGATTCAAATAAATATAAATAAAAAAAAAGATGACTAGGCTCCCTGATGCAGACAAATAGTGCTTAAACAATAGCGTTTTAAAGATAGGAAGGTAAGAGAACAGTTCCATAAACGGATAGCTTGTACATCTAAATAAATCTACTATGCTTTGATTCGATTTAAATTATTATAAACTAGAAACTAGCTGACCAATCCGCAGCTTCGCACGCGTAGTTTTTCAATAAAAACATTACCCTCCTTTTGCGCAGTTTGGTAAAAAGTAACCTTTATCACTCGGGGATAGTGTAGCTTCCCAACAGTGAAATAATTTTTTAAATCGGTCCAGTAGTTTCGGAGCCTATTCAATACAAACAAACAAATCTTTCCTCTTTATAATATTAGTTTAGACATCCAAATCAAAAATAAAACATTTAAAAAAAATACATCTTTAAGGATGAAATTTAAATATTTACTAATCATAAATGTTGGTCATCATCATATCATATCAGCCGTAGGACGTCCACTGCTGGACAAAGGCCTCCCTCATTGATCTCCAGGAACTGCGGTTGGAAGCGGCCTGCATCCAACGCCGACCTGCGGTTCTTACCAAGTCGTCTGCCCATCTTGTAGGTGGACGTCCTACGCTGCGCTTGCCGGTCTGTGGCCTCCATTCGATAACTTTCCGGCCCCATCGGCCATCTGTTCTGCGCGCAATATGGCCTGCCCATTGCCACTTCAATGTGCTAATCCGTCGGGCTATGTCGGTGACTTGAGTTCTCCTACGTATCTCCTCATTTCATACATCCTCATCATCATACATAATTATAAATGCGTAAGTTTGAATGGTTGTTTATTTATTGATTTGTTTGTTACTCAATCACGTCTTAACCGAAATCGATGAAACTTGGCATGTATGTAGATTATGACTTGGATTAACAAATAGGCTACTTTTTATCTCATAAATAAGGTCCCATGGGATAAAAATGGGGTGTCAAGTTTCTAAAGAAACATTATTTTGGTCTTCGTTACCACTTTACGCAAAACTACAGACCGGATTATGCTCAAACTTTGCAAAAATTTAGTTATAGATATCGAATACCGCTGGTAACGGCTAGTCTTAGTATATTGTATGTGTATGTTTTTAACAAAAATATAACTAACTCCAGATTACAGAAAATACAAATTACTAAACCGATTTCGATGAAATTTCTATGGGACCAAATCTGAAAGTATAGATATATATATATATATATATATCCTTTCAAATAATAAAATAACTTTTCAAATTGGTTGATAAAATGACGGAGTACTGAGCTAACAAACATAACATAATATAAAAATTAAGCAAATTTAATACTTATATGGTTTTCTCATGGATGGCATTATCAGAACTCGACCAAATGGAAATGAGACCACCTTGGAAGTCCACTCTTTTGAATAGAAAAAGAATTTTGAAAGTCGTTCTACAATTGACGGAGAAATCGGGGAGCATACATAAAAAAAATATATACAGTCGAACATATAACCTCCTACTTTTTTGAAGTCGTCAAACGGCACGCCATTTGACGACTTCCTTGGTGCAGTGGGCGAATAGCCGGCTAAAACTCAAGAGGTTACCCGCCGCGTAACAAATGTTTGCATGATCTACAGGTATTTGTTCCGGGTCTGGTTTTTTCTCTATATATTATTAGTATGTATTTACAAAAAAAATGTATATAAGTATTCTATCAGTTATCTGGTTCCCATAGTACAAGCTCTGCTTAGTTTGGGGCTAGACAGCGCTGTGTGAAATGTCCAGCTATATTTTACCTTTAATCCATTGGCATTATCAACTAACACAATTGGGGTTGGTCAATAGACGCACTATGTCTCAAGAAGGTACTCCACACACACATCCATAGCATTATATACTATCTACCTAGTACACCTTAGATCAGTGCCTCAGATACAGTGCACCTTGCAAGGCGTGGCCTTCCAGCCACCGCCCGCTCGTAGTCTTGTTGCATTGTCCTGAAGTATTTATATCCCGTGCAGATTGTATACTGTAATTTTCTTTGCTATACGATTTATAGGGCGTTATAAATCTATACAGGTTGTAGACGGCGTAATCGGATGGTGTGGTCAGTATCTAATGTTTAGGTAAGTCATATCTATTTACTAGCGTTAATACTTACAAGGATTTGCCTGCGTGCTATTATGGCTTCGCATACTGGGCGACTTGCCGCCGCGTCTAGTCGCCGCGACAAGACGCGGAGCTGTCGCTTGCGTCGGCGACCAGTCGTTACGACAGACGTCACGCAGGAAGCGATCATTAGTAGTAGAGTACCCATTCGAGACAGACGGCCGTGTTGTTCATCTTGAGTCAAAGTCAAAATCATTTATTCATTAAAATCACAAGGATCACTTTGAAACGTCAATTTTACTGCCTGTTCCTTTGCGACCAAGCCAGAAAAGAAAGGCAAGAAACAAGGCTTGTTTTTTTTGATGAACTCAAAATGCACCACGAAAAATTTTTCAAATACCATGTTGGTATTCTTAATAAAATAAACACGTGTACCTTTCAAAACGCTCACAACGAGACTGACGCTGTGCGTCGCGCGACTGTCGTGTGTGCGCGTGCGACTAGACGCGGCGACAAGTAGCGAGCGCGAACGACTCCCCTAGCTTGTCGTCGCGACTCCGCGATTCTGATGCCAAGTGTGCGGAGCTTTGAACAAAATGTATGAAAATTGTCGGCCGCAGCCTATCGTCTAGTCGCCGAACTGTCGATCTCGTATGTCGCCTAGTGTGCGCCTACACTTAATCAGTAAAAGTGTGACTGGCAGTTATTGACGTCATTAATCAACTTGGGCAAATCGGCGTTGTATGTATATATGTATGTTTGTCCGAGGATAACTTTCGTAACGTTGATCCAATCATCGTGAAATTTAATACATTGGTACGTAGTGATAGCACAATTTCGGTGTGACTATGAGCTAAAAATGTTGTGGGGTTGTTGAGATATTAAGGTTCAAGAAAGATAAAAAGAGGGTAACTAGTCAAATGTGATGTCAAATAAAAGGTATTTATTAGTACATTTACAATCCGTTTTTATTTTTTGTAAACTCTTTATACTTTTTGAGTTATTGGCCATAATAAAAACTAAACTTTGACCAAATTCTCAGGCTACACCAGTGACCCCTCCCGTACTGTAATTTATTATGCGTGTAGCATAAGTGACACAAATAAAGTAACTGCGATTTGTACCCCAAAAAACAGTAACCACAACTACATGAACTTCCGTTACCTGTAATTTGAATGAAACTGTAGGTCAAGTAATGTGGTTAATTTTTCGTGGCACTATTTTGATAGTCAAAGATTACAAATAATATTTTTCTGTTTTAATCGGAGACTCGCGAGATCTCAGTTCGGGGCGAACCACAAGTAGTTGTAAATTTTAAAGGCCTCAGATGCAGAAGCCGTCTAAGGAATTCAATAATCGAATTTCCCACCAACTAAGACAACAAACGTCAATGATACGCTGCGTGTCACGATCTCGTGAACCCATTTAGGAAGCGGTTCACACGTCGCGTCCAGTTTAATGGTAGGACTCGTCTAAGGAGCGGTAAGGTATCGTCTAATTATCTGCCTAAGGCCGTCATGGAAACTGCCAAAAATTCCCGCCAAGTCATGAAATGCGTGACATTTGGTAGGGATGGGATTTTTTTAATCGGTTGGATGTATGTACGAAACCCTTTATGCCAAGTTTTGTATTTTGATTATAGTAAAGTTTCCAAAGTCATCATGTATTAAAAAATGGCGCTCCCGCCAAAAATAAATAATAATCTATAATATAAAACAAAGTGGGGTTAGGTACACCATTTTCAACACACTTGCTCGTAAAGTGCGCCATAGTACATCGTTATTAGGGCCACAAACCGAACTACAACACACGCGTGGGTAATAATATAACACACTAGTGCATAATAGAAATATCTCTACAAAGTTAAGTAAGTACCTAACTGCAAATTATATGCGAGTAAACAGAGCATTTTCAATTTAACCGGGTAATACAGTTTTTGTAACAACAAAGAGGTTTTATGCCGCTGAAAATCCTATTACATTTTTGGAATAAATAAATGTACCCCTAATTAAGACGAAAAAACATTTATTATTATCAAATTACTTATAATTCACAATAATTTGTTATAAAATATTTGCATTTTATCACTAAAATTATAATTTTGAAGTAGGTTGTATAGCTTTCAATCACCTTACATTTGGCGCGTGCAAAAAAAAAAACTTGCGCGCCACTTCCCATTTTAATGTTTGTATCGCATTTGTTGCTCTGTGGTAAATAATTGTAAAAAATGTCAAGTTTTAGTACAATTGAAGATTAACAATTGATAGATTTAACCCCGCCAGAAATACTAAATGCAGCACAAAATGCACACGAAAGCCTGCAAAATCTAGAGAAAAGTACTTAGCTGCTTACGCTAGTTGCATACAATAGAAAAGCAACAAAAAACCAGGTCATTTTCTGAAAATGTATTTTAACATATTTCTCTGAACTCGCCAATACCTACATACAAACCCAGCTCCCTGTGATGCATCTATTACATGTTAAGAAGCATGGTTAAGCTCAAACATTATGTTGATATCAAAACGTACTGTAACCCACAGCCATGTACATCTCGTAGCATGAGTTATTTGGTGCCTTCTCCTTCCAGTAATTTGTATGATTTACCTTTGTCGCCGACATTTAAACAAGAAGTAAATGAAGATGCTAAAGAAGTGGAAAGTACCCAATGTAACACAAACTGTGAAATTTCCATCAAAAACAATCCAATATCGTTTTGAAAGTTGTACATACCTCAATTGTTTTAATAATTAAACGATTAATGCAATACATTTGTTTGTTTTTTCCTCGCAAGTGTGTTGAAAAAGTGCGTATGAAACTCGTGAGCAACTTACTCACTAGACACTCGACTGATTTACGCCCTCGCCTACGGCTCGGGCTACAAACCACAGCCTCGTGTATAATGAGCAACTTAGCTCACTTGTATCATAATATACTATTATAAATCAAGAACGGATGGACCGGTTTTGATGATCCTTAATTTGTTAGATTTGTCTCCGCCCTGAATAGCAGAATAACTATTAAAATATCAAAAAACCACACACAAAAAAAAATATGAAGAAAATTCATAACGACTAAAAATAAGATTGACTAAAATTAATATTAAGACTTGTATAGTTAGTTAATATTAGTTATGGGTATATATATATTATTTATGTTTTTGTACACTCGCCTACCTTTAAAATCATCTCTCTCCCTCTCTCTCTCTCTAGCTTCAAAGGTTTACTGGAAAAAAACTAGTGTTAATCTCGCCTTTGTACATGCCCTCTATTTCTGTATTAAAAAATGTGCAATCACACTAATATTATAAATGCAAAAGTTTGGATGTCTGTTTGTCACTCAATCACGCCGTAACAGCGGAACCGATATCGATGAAATTTGGTATATACGTAGATTATAACCTGGATCACCACATATGCTACAATTTATCCAGCCGTTCCCATGGGATAAAAATGGGATATCAAAGTTTATATATGTATTTTGCATCCCAGAACAACGCGGGCGAAGCCGCTGGCTGTTGCCACTTTACTAGTTGTTACTAGTAAAATATAAAGAACTAGCTGACCAATCCGCAGCTTCGCACGCGCAGTTTTCCAATAAAAACATTACCTTACTTCTGCGCAGTTGAGTAAAAAGTAGTCTGTGTCACCCGGGGATAGTGTATCTTCTTAACAGTGAAAGAATTTTTTAAATTGGTCCAGTAGTTTCGGATTCAATACAAACAAACCAATCTTTCCCCTTTATAATATTCGAATTGTCGAATCGAAAATATGTCGAATCAGAAATTAGGAAATTTCATAGACATACAAATGGCACTAACGTATAGCCCAGACTCCAGAGGATTAGCAAGCTTAAGTGTCAGTGTCAAACGCAGCGTAGGACCCCCCCCCCCCCCCCCCACTAGATGGAAAACAAAGGTTTCTAGGAGCCCTTGAGCGCGGGCCACAATCTACATACCAACTTTCATCCAAATCGCTTCAGCCGTTACGACGTGATTGCGAAACAAACAAATACATTAACAAACATCAAAACTTTCGCATTTATAATATTAGTGGGATTTGACTCCTTAAATCATATTTAGCCACTGAATACGTTTAGGTATCGTTGTGCAAGTTCCCCCTATAGTTGTTTGAAATATCTACACTGTGTTCAGCGATATTTTGTAACTTATATGTATTTCTGTCATTAAAGACCTTCGAAAACAAAACAACAAATAACAACCGCTCATAGTCATGTACCATTAAAGGAATGAAAGCTCTCAGTGACCAACTCTTACTGATACGTTTTAACTTGTTTAAATTGGGGGGGGGGGGGAGGGGGGGGATCAAAGTCAAATTTGGGACACCATGCACCTGATTCACCATTGACTAGAATCGTTAGGCAGTATACATATAACTATCTGAATCTGACCAGTTGGCAGTATTCATATAACTATCTGAATCTGACCAGTTGGACATATTCGCTTGCAATGTGAGAAAACTAAAAGCCCATTTTAAATGTAATAAATTATACTCTATACTTTGAAATATATTATATTATTGACTTGTCTTCTAGTATAAATTATAAATTTTATATTTAATTCATTCTAATTAATATTTTAGTTTATAAGGATTATGATTCTGTAATATTTTTAGTGTCTTTTATTTATTTCAATATATTAAGTGTTTTTTTTTGTTATTTGTATTTTTTTTATGTTACTCGCTCATTAAATTAGTCAATGTAGTCTTCACCTGTAATTATTACATTTAGCTCGTAAAAATATTAATTGATTCATTATAGTGTGTTAATATATATTATCATCATCATCATCATCAGCCGGTAGACGTCCACTGCTGAACATAGGCCTCCCCCTTAGATCGCCACAACGAGCGGTTGGTAGCCGTTTGCGCTCGACGGCTCCACGCGATTCTTACTAGATCGTCGGTCCACCTTGTGGGGGGCCGGCCTACGCTGCGTCTTCCAGTCCGTGGTCTTCACTCGAGAACCTTTCTTCCCCAACGGTTATCGGTTCTACGAGTGCTGTGGCCCGCCCATTGCCACTTCAGCTTGCTAATTTATATACATGTTTAATATATACATATACTATGTTGGTGTTCAAATAAATAAAATAATAAAATAATCAAGGAATAGGGGAATTTTCACTTAGGATTCCTATCAGGAACTACAAGTAGATAAATAGGTAAGCTAGAATAAATAGTCACACTGGGTGGCTTTATCGCTGAGAGCGATCTCTTCCAGGTAACCTGCGGAAGCCCAGCAAGCAAAATTAGCAAAGTTATGACAGACCTTCCAAACCACCCACACCCGGAACGTAATGTTTTTGAAGTAAACACTTCTATATGAGCATTTTTGGAGATCGTTGTGGCGATCTAAGGGGGAGGCCTATGTTCAGCAGTGGACGTCTTCCGGCTGATGATGATGATACAAAGATAAATATTTGTCCCGTAGTTAGAATCCGCAACTTTATCGCAAGTATAGTTAGCTACTCGTTCACTGCAGTGTCTGAGGTCATCGAAGTTTTTTCCTAGACTTTTCCCTGACGAGCTATAATTTTATAAGCTTTTATCCAGTTTATTGCACGCATCCTTCGAAAAATGCCAACACTAATTGCGTACAATTCTGCGTACTTCCACACATGAAATTAGCTTGAAGGGTCCATATTTTAGCCGCTGGAGGGCGCTCGTGTGCCGTACTTCATGACCGCCGCAAGACAATACATAATGCCAAGCCTCTATTAGTGCGGTTAGGTTGGCGGCATTGCAACTGATGCTTTGTGCCAACATTAACGTATGATAATTATGTGAAGTAGCGTTTCGGAGTTGGAATGGGGCAGCGTGGGATATGGAATGAAATATTTTTTTCATACCATCTATTCGAAAAGAGGCGAGGTTCCTCGTTTGAACTTAGGCACTTTTGAATTTGGAATACTGTTTAATTAAAAAGTTTGAACGCAATTCGCTTCGTCACTACTAAAATAAATAAATCAATAAATATAGCTGGATATTTCAGACAGCGCGATCTAGCTCCAAACTAACAGAACTTGTACTTTTGACGACCTCCGTGGCGCAGTGGACGAATAGTCGGCTGAGAAGCAGGAGGTAGCGGGTTCGATTCCCGCCGCGGAACAAATGTTTGCATGATCTACAGGTATTTGTTCCGGGTCTGGATGTTTTTTGTATATATTATAAGTATGTATTTACAAAAAAAAAGTATATAAGTATTCTATCAGTTATCTTGTTCCCATAATACAAGCTCTGCTCAGTTTAAGGCTAGATAGCGCTGTGTGAAATTTCCAGCAATATTTATTTATTTTATTTTATTATGGAGACCAGATAACTGCGAATACTTATATACTTATTTTATGTAAATATATACTTATAATATATAGAAAAACATCCAGACCCGGAGCAAATATCTGTAGATCGTGCAAACATTCGTTCAGAGTCTCAGCCGGCTAAACGTCCACTATGCCACGGAGTCATCATCTCTTATATCAAAAGCATCTCTTATTTATTTTTCTCATAGAGGGTATTGAAAAGCAAAGTGTGCCACACGGTACCAAAATTATTTAACCTCGATCGATGTACTTTGTATCCCTCGCTACGCTTAGGATTCTACTTTAGAATCCTTCGCTTTCCTCTGGATTCAAACAATCGCTCTCGCCCTCAATATATTATTTTGGTACCAAATAGTAGATTGTGTCTTATCACAATCTACCTACTATTTGGTTGTGCAATGCCTAAACCAATTTTTATGAGTTTTAATACCATTCGATCAAAAGTATTGTGTGATATTTTTTAAAGTTGTCTGAAATTGAGATCTGTCAGGCTCCGTGATCATTAAAAGGAATGGATTTTTTTAGGGTTCCACACCCAAAGGGTCAAACGGGACCCTATTACTAAGACTCCGCTGTCTGTCTGTCCGTCTGTCACCAGGCTGTATCTCATGAACCGTGATAGTTAGACAGTTGAAATTTTCACAGATGATGTATTTCTGTTGCCGCTATAACAACAAATACTAAAAACAGAATAAAATAAATATTTAAGGGGGCTCCTATACAAAAAACCTAATTTTTTTGCTCATTTTTGCTCGATATTGATAAAGGCAATAGGAAGACGCTTGAAATATTCACAGAATATTGAGTTATATTATTCACTTATAAATAATTAAATTAAAATTAATATTTGCGGGGGGGCTCCCATACAATAAATGTGTTTTTTTAGCCTTTTTTATAGATAATTTTAATGGTACGGAACCCTTCGTGCGCGAGTCCGACTCGCACTTGGCCGGTGTTATTGTAGAATGCGATTTACTTTATAAACAATGTCATAGAAAATCAGAAAGATATTTACCTAATCGTTTACGTACTGATGCACAAATATTTTTTGTTCAGAGGTACGATAGTATAAGTGACTACTATATAATTTTACAAATAACGATCAACTCAGTGACGTAACTTGATTTTTTTTACAAACAAACTAAGTTGGTTGAGTTCTCTGGGTGTGGCCTTCTAGTTGATATTGTAATGCCTATTAAAACTAGCTCCAGAATAAACTATAAATTAGTCATGCCAGGCGATTCTAAATAACTGTTACTTTCTTCAATTCATTTATGTCATTCTAATAATAATAATTATTATTTTTTATTATTATCAGCCATCATCGACGCAGCCACACTTTCTTGTCAACTCAACTGGAGATGGGCCTGCCATGTGGCAAGGACATCGGATGAAAGATGGACAGAACGCGTGGTACACTGGGTACCCACGATCAGACAAGCGCGCGCGTGGGCGCTGCCGAGACGACATAGTCGATGTCGCTGGCTCTACCTGGACGCGACTTGCCGCAGACAGGGGTCTGTGGCGACGGATGGAGGAGGCCCAAAGATGGGTACCCAAAATAAATAAATAAAATAATGTGGAATAATGAATATTGTGAGATAGTGAATGTGAATTATTTGTTTAAAATATATTAACTATTGTATATGTAATTTTTGGGAATAAATGGCTTATAATAATTATTATCAGCCTTTCGTGTCCCACTCCTGGGCAAAGGCCTCCCCCCATTCTATCCAGGCTTCGCGGTCCCGAGCTGTTTGTGGCGAATCCGTTAGGAATTTATCCAGCTCGTCCCGCCATCTACGTTTCGGTCTGCCGCGTCGCCTTCTCGCTGGGTCAGGACGCCACTCGGCGGCTCCTTGCCCACAGTTCACTTGGCATGCGACAGACATGCCCAGTCCAGTTCCACTTCAGCTGAGCGGCTTTGGTGGCTACTTAAAATTAACTTTATTAAAATTAAAAATTAAATAAAACGTCAAGTACCAGACGTCTGTTACATTTTTGTAAACATATAAATAGGTTCTATGGTTGAGATGTGTTATAAAAATATTTTGTGTGATGGTTTGTTTGTCACCCATCCAGGTAAGTACAGTTTTTTCGTTTAAAATTAACATTTAGCTAAACTTGATCAGAAGATACCGAGCCAATTTATTTTTCGCACATTTCTATATAATATATATTATTATGTTATATCTATCTCACAGTGCGCAACTCCTGATTATAATAACTAGTAGTGATTATAATAGCCAGTGTAGTCAGTTTCTCTTTTTTTTTAGTTATACTTGTTTTAAAGTTAAAGTCATAGTTGGAAAAATTATGAGAGTAATATTTTTACGATGCGCGTGCACTCCGACAGCCAAAAAGCGACATGATGAAGTTGACTGATAACTGTCTCATGAGCGCGCACACCAATAGCCAAAAAGCGACATAATGAAGTTGACTGATAACTGTCTCCTGAACGCGCACACCGACAGCCAAAAAGCGACATGATGAAGTTGGCTGATAACTGACTCATGCGCGCGTACACCGACAGCAAAAAGCGACATGATGAAGTTGGCTGATAATTGCCTCATGCGCGCGCACACTGACAGCCAAAAAGCGACATGATGAAGTTGGCTGATAACTGTCTCATGCGCGCGCGCACACCGACAGCCAAAAAGCGACATGATGAAGTTGGCTGATAACTGTCTCATGCGCGTGTACACCGACAGACAAAAAGCGACATGATGAAGTTGGCTGATAACTGTCTCATGCGCGCGTACACCGACAGCCAAAAAGCGGCATGATGAAGTTGGCTGATAACTGTCTCATACGCGCGAACACCGACAGACAAAAAGCGACATAATGAAGTTGGCTGATAACTGTCTCATGCGCGCGTACACCGACAGCCAAAAAGCGACATGATGAAGTTGGTTGATAAGTCTCATGTGCGCATACACTGACAGCCAAAAAGCGACATGATGAAGTTGGCTGATAACCGTCTCTTGTCCGCACACACCGACAGCCAAAAAGCGACATGATGAAGTTGGCTGATAATTGACTCATGCGCGCGCACACCGACAGCCAAAAAGCGACATGATGAAGTTGGCTGATAACCGTCTCTTATCCGCACACACCGACAGCCAAAAGGCGGCATGATGCAGTTGGCTGATAATTGACTCATGCGCGCGCACACCGACAGCCAAAAAGCGACATGATGAAGTTGGCTGATAACCGTCTCTTGTCCGCACACACCGACAGCCAAAAAGCGACATGATGAAGTTGGCTGATAATTGACTCATGCGCGCGTACACCGACAGCCAAAAAGCGACATGGTGAAGTTGGTTGATAAGTCTCATGTGCGCATACACCGACAGCCAAAAAGCGACATGATGAAGTTGACTGATAACTGTCTCATGCGCGCGCACACCGTCAGCCAAAAAGCGACATGATGAAGTTGGCTGATAACCGTCTCTTGTCCGCACACACCGACAGCCAAAAAGCGGCATGATGAAGTTGGCTGATAATTGACTCATGCTAGCGCACACCGACAGCCAAAAAGCGACATGATGAAATTGGCTGATAATTGTCTCATGCGCGCGCACACCGTCAGCCAAAAAGCGACATGATGAAGTTGGCTGATAACCGTCTCTTGTCCGCACACACCGACAGCCAAAAAGCGGCATGATGAAGTTGGCTGATAATTGACTCATGCGCGCGCACACCGACAGCCAAAAAGCGACATGATGAAGTTGGCTGATAACCGTCTCTTGTCCGCACACACCGACAGCCAAAAAGCGACATGATGAAGTTGGCTGATAATTGACTCATGCGCGCATACACCGACAGCCAAAAAGCGACATGATGAAGTTGGTTGATAAGTCTCATGTGCGCATACACCGACAGCCAAAAAGCGACATGATGAAGTTGACTGATAACTGTCTCATGCGCGCGCACACCGTCAGCCAAAAAGCGACATGATGAAGTTGGCTGATAACCGTCTCTTGTCCGCACACACCGACAGCCAAAAAGCGACATGATGAAGTTGGCTGATAATTGACTCATGCGCGCGCACACCGACAGCCAAAAAGCGACATGATTAAGTTAGCTGATAACTATCTCTTAAGTTTCCGTGAAAATTCATAACTATATTTTTTAATTTATCATTCCTTTTACAAACAAAGAGTTGTGGCTTACGAGATGAAATATTTAGCTATTTTTGTTCTGTTACGCCAAAACAGTATAATTTCTTACGTGCGTACGTAAGTACACACACACACGTTTTGTTTTGCATATACATATTTCACGTTCCCCTCTTCTCCATATAAACTTTAACTATGCCAAATCTCACAAAGTTTCTCTTCACGAATTTTTAAATAGATATAAGTTAACGTGAAGCTAGTGACGGCTACATACAATCGCACTGTTGAACTTTACCTGTGTCGTGACTGCGATATGTCAAATAACAAACAAGGATTATCAGATAAATAACCTTTGATTATACCTATCATTCTAGTTCCACTATCTATGAATGCAAAAACACTCTTATCACAATTTGGTTCAATCACAATTGGTCGAGCTCGAGCCGTCGTACAGTGCGGACCTCTCTGGGGCGTCGTTACGCTGCCCGTTGAATATACGAAGATTCGATCGTCGTTAGTGGTCGAGGCAACATCGCCTATAAAAGGCTCCTCAGATCGCGCGGCACGCATTCGATCGTCGTTAGTGGTCGCCGCTATAGCATGCAGCGGCCACACCTTAGGAACCTAGGCTGGTAGAGGGGGGCTCGAGTGCCGAAACACTTTGTTGTAGCAACGGCGTGTTTCGGCCCTCGAGTCGGCACGGTCACTCCCCGTGCTAGTGCTCGTTGCTTCGGCGTCAACGCAATCCACCTCAAGTGGCGAGGCAACCAGGCAACTGTAGAAGGCCTGAAGGTAGCGATAGGAGTTTTTATCGTTGCCAGATACTGCGTCCTGTTCCCTTCCAGTCGTAGCGGTTCTCCGTTCCACTGGGTCAAGGGGAGTAAGGAGGAGAGGGTGCATCTGTGTACGGCGCGCACACTTATGCAACTTAATATATCCTGCGCATCTGACTTGGCTTTGTCATTCCGAGTTTAAAAAAGTCCTGGGCTTGGTCTAATACCTGGACACGGGTGGCCTAAGGAGAGGAGAGTGGTCGCTCTAGCACTGCATCGGGGTGACAGTGTGGTTCGGCAGCACTCTTTGAGACAAAGCAGCTTTATTTAGAGAGGCACTGCTTTCCTCGCTCAGCCGGGGAGGGGGCTAGAAAAGGTGCCCCAAACAAACGCTCATTCCTCGCAATAAGAATAAATCTAAAAACATGCAGATGAATATGACTTTTGGTGCGTGGAATGTACGTACTCTTTTAGACCGACCCAACAACCTCTGCCCAGAACGTAAAACCGCCATTGTGGCTCGCGAGCTCAAACGCTATGACGTCGACATAGCCGCTCTCAGCGAAATACATCTAGCTGACGAAGGTGAGCTTGTTGAACGTGGTGGTGGGTACACTTTCTTCTGGAAAGGCACACCAGCTTCTGAGCCTAGACGGTCAGGAGTAGGCTTTGCTATTAAAACTACTTTAGCCTCTAAGTTGGAAGAACATCCAGTTGCTATCTCTGATCGTGTCATGTCCTTACGTTTCCATCTTCGAAACAATAAATACTTAAATGTTATCAGCGTATATTCGCCAACACTCGACAAAAGTGATGACGTCAAGGACAAATTTTATGAGGAAGTGTCAGAAGTGCTGACTAAAATCCGGCGCTGTGAGAAAGTTTTGCTTCTTGGCGACTTTAATGCTCGCGTCGGACGTGATTTTGAAGCTTGGCCTCGGGTGATAGGGCGACATGGCATTGGTAACATGAACAGTAATGGGCAACTGTTACTAAGCCTCTGTTCCCAATTTCATCTGGGTATTACCAATACCATGTTTAGACTCCCAAATAAATACAAAACTACCTGGATGCACCCAAGGTCCAAGCATTGGCATCTTATTGATTATGCTATAGTCCGTCAACGGGATATAGCGGATGTCAAAGTAACGAGAGTAATGAGGGGCGCAAACTGTTGGTCGGATCACCGACTTGTTGTTACAAAACTATTTTTGCGTCTTAGCCCTTGCCGTAGACCTCGCAGGGCTAAGCCTAACTGTCTTCATCTGAAAAAGCTAGAGTCTGCTGAAATATTGGCAAATTACAGGGAAGCTGTCAATACCTTTACAGCAGGCATACACCCCGAAGATGAACAGTTAGACGAGGGCTGGAAACTGTTAACTACAAATACCATCAATGCGGCTACTGAGATCTTAGGCCAAAAACCTCGTGTCTGTGAAGACTGGTTTGACGAAAATGATAATACATTGACAGTCGCCCTAGAAAAACACCGCCAGCTCCTTCGAAAGGGAAATCAGACAACTGCTTCTGAAAAAATAAAGGAGAGTACGAGCCAAATAAGGAGACTAACTCGAAACGCAAAAGATGAGTGGTGGCTGAACAAGGTTCGCTATATTCAGTGGCTTGCTGATTCGAATAGACTCGGCGATTTCTTTAACGAGATTAAAAAGTTAGTAGGAAGTCCACATCGAGTAAACGTACCACTGAAATCACTTTCAGGTACCCTCCTGGTAAGCAAAGGAGAAGTTCTTACTCGCTGGGCAGAACACTATAACAGCTTACTCAATGTGGATCGTTCTGCTGACATAAACTATTTAGCATCACTTCCTGCCTTACCACAAGCCGTAGATCTGGATCAGCCTCCTTCTCTTGAGGAAGTTATCATCGCCATCAAAGCGCAGAAAAACAATAAGGCTGTCGGCATCGATAACATACCAGGAGAACTATTAAAATATGGCGGAGATGAGTTGCACTACAAGATTTGGCAATTTTTCCAGCGCATGTGGGAAATGGAGTTCGTTCCTCCTAGTTTTGGCGTATCACTAATTTGCTCTTTGTATAAAAATAAAGGTGATCGATCTGTTTGCAACTCTTATAGGGGTATATCACTTCTGTCTACTCCAGGAAAAACTTTTGCCAGAGTACTCTTAAATCGTCTTATGGAGCTCTCTGAAAGTATATTGCCTGAAACGCAATTTGGGTTTAGACCCAATCGCGGCACATGCGAGGCCATATTCTCTCTTAGACAACTGCAAGAGAAAAGCAGGGAACAGTGTCAACCTCTGTTTCTCTGTTTTGTTGATCTGGAGAAAGCTTTTGACAGTGTACCTCGCGAAGCTTTGTGGATTGTGCTTTCGAAACTTGGTTGCACCGACAAATTTATACGCTTGATAAGACTTCTTCACGACAACATGACTTGTTGCGTAACCGTCAATGGTGAGCAGACAGAGCAATTCCCTGTCACTTGTGGTGTAAAACAAGGCTGTGTATTAGCACCCACTCTTTTTGCTCTGTACTTTTCCGTTGTCGTGAGGGAGACTTTACAAGCCAACACCGAAGGGATCCGCATACGTTTTCGCACAGATGGCAGTATCTTTAACCTGGCTAGGTTAAAAGCGCACACAAAGGTATCGTATGACCTCATTACCGAATTGATGTATGCTGATGACCTATGTTTCGTTGCGGAATCTTCTGAGGGACTCCAGGACTTGATGACTCGGCTTGACGCTGCGTGCTGTAGATTTGGCCTCAAAATTAATATTACAAAGACAGAGGTGATGGCCATGGACACTGTTAACCAAGCTCCACTGAATCTGCAAATCGATGGAAAGCCCATAAAACAGGTCGATACATTCAGATATCTGGGAAGCAGCATAACAACAAAATGCGACCTTGACTCGGAGATCAACAGCAGACTTGGCTCCGCTATGGCTGCTTTTGGTAAACTACGAGTCCAGGTATTTCGCTCCCATAACATCAAATTGAGTACCAAGATTAAGGTGTATATGGCTATTGTACTTCCTAACATCTTGTACTCGTCAGAGACATGGTGCCTGTATCGCAGACACATACGCACGTTAGACAGATTCCATCTGAAATGCCTCCGCGACATTCTTAACATCAAGTGGTCGGATCGGGTCCGTAATACCGATGTTCTACGACGGGCTAATGTCTGTGGCATAGAGGCATATTTGATGCGGCGTCAGCTGCGTTGGTGCGGGCACCTGTCTCGGATGTCTGATGAGCGAAGGGCGAAACGCATTTTCTTCTGTGAACTAGAACATGGTAAGCGGAAACGCGGAGGTCAGTTCCTACGTTTCAAAGACGTACAGAAGAGGCACATGAAGAGGTGTTGTATCGATCCGTCGCGCTGGGAGGCTCTCGCTGAAAAACGACCTGAATGGAGGCGTCATGTTCAGGACAAAGTGTACGAGTTTGAAGAAGAAAGGAGGCAAGAACTAGACTTAAAACGAAATCAGCTTAAAAGTCGACCGCCGGCTAATATCAATTACAACTACATTAATGGCGCCTTAACTTGTGTTCATTGTAACCGGACTTTTAGCGCAAAAATAGGGTACATCAGCCACATACAGGCTAAACACCTAGGCCAATAATCACAAAGTCAAGTCTCTGTAGCCGAAATCGGCTAGGAGGATTATTATTATTATTATTATCACAATTCTATAAGACACAAACTTGTGTACAAAACTTCTTTACGTTATATGAAAAGGTCAGAGTATGTAATAGGGTGTGCAAACCCGGTTTTCCGGTTTTGCTAAAAACCGGAAACCGGACAAATTTTAACGATTTTTGAAAACCGGGGTTGAGAGACAAAACCGGAGTTACCTCCGGTTTTCGAGAATTGGTCTGATTTTCACATTGCAGTATATCAAGGTAGTGGTAGTCAAGTAATAAACTCCCAAGTGATGTAAGTACAAAAATAGGCAATTAACAAATTTAAAAACGCAATTAAACAAAATCTTTATAAAAAAGCCTACTATAAAATATCGGATTATTTAGATGATAGAGAAGCTTGGGATTGAAATTGCTGTTCAAAATGTTACAATTTAGACGTAATTTATTTCCTGTATTGTAAAAGGATCATTAAAAAAACAACCAGCCTTGTTTCTTGCCTTTCTTTCCTAGCTTGGTCGCGAAGGAACAGGCAGTAAAATTGACGTTACAAAGTGAACCTTGTGATTTTAATGAATAAAAGATTTTGACTTTGAGTACAAGCTATATATGAAAGCGGATGTCATCGGGGTGTATATCTCACAGCAGCTTTCAACTATTTGATATGTGTACTACGAGTTTGGTACTCGTGTAAGAGTGTGAGGGCCTTATCGAGTGCTGAGTACTTTTGCAACAAAAGAAGTACGCTGTCTGATAAAATGTTAGATGCACTTCTCTTCATAAGAACACGTTATTTATTTATTATTAAGAAAAGAACAGCGGTCTCTTGTAAAAAAAAACATTATTGTTTATTTAAATGAGTATACGGTACACATGTGATTTAAATGAGTATACGGTACACATGTGATTTAAATGAGTATACGGTACACATGTGATTTAAATGAGTATACGGTACACATGTGATTTAAATGAGTATACGGTACACATGTGATTTAAATGAGTATACGGTACACATGTGATTTAAATGAGTATACGGTACACATGTGATTTAAATGAGTATACGGTACACATGTGATTTAAATGAGTATACGGTACACATGTGATTTAAATGAGTATACGGTACACATGTGATTTAATCTCGTTTTATAGTCAAATATGAATCCTTTAATAATGTTGTTAGTAGTTCGTAATTAAAGAGCTCAAGTAACTGTGGTTGTGTTTAGTATCATAAGATGATGATTGCGTTTTCTATGTTTAAAATATACTATTGGTTCGCCCCGAACTGAGATCTCGCGAGTCTCCCATAAAAACAAAAATAATATTAATTGTAACTAATCTTTGACTATCTAAATTGTGCCACGAAATAAAAAACCACCTGACTTGACCTACAGTTTCATTTAAATTACAGGTAACGGGAGTTCATGTAAATTGGGTACCCTTTTTTGGGTAGAAATTACAGTTATTCTGAATTTCAGACTTTTCCCATATTTGTATCACTAAAGCTACACGCATACCAAATTACAGCACTGTGCGGTCATTGGTGTACTCTGTGAATTTTGTTAAAGTTAAATTTTTATTATGGCTAGTACCTCAAAAACTATAAAGATTTTATTGAAAATAAAAACGTTGTCTAATGGCGGGTTCCTATATCCGTCGGTAACCTCCGGCCTCGTATCTCCTTGAAAAAGTGTCAAACTAGTGTCAAACTTTTGCTAGGTTTTCAAGGAGAAACGAGTCGTACCTGGTTACCGACGGATATAAGAACCCGACATAAATGTACTAATGAAGGCCTTTCATTTGGCGTCCCATTTGACCAAATAGTCTCATTTTAATTTTTTTTACCCCTCTTGAACCCCAATATCTCAACAACCCTCTCACATTTTTACCTCATTTAGTCACACCAAAATTGTGCTATCACTACCTACCTATGTACCAAATTTTACGATGATCGGATCAACGCTTCGAAAGTTATCTTCGTACAAACAAACATACATACATACAACGCCGATTTGCCCAAGTTGATTTAGAAATCTCGCTTCGCTCGATCAATAAGCTCCCGAAAAACGACAAATCTGCTGCTATTTTACCTGCCTGTAAGTCCAGATTAAAACACTGGCTAATCGAGCAGACATTCTATGATATCGATGAGTTTATGGCGGGCAGGTGCAGCCCCATTGTAGTTGGATATTTTTGACATTGCTATCATGTCATTCGGTATATGGATACATCTCTGGGGCTGTACCAAAAAAAGCAACTGTCTAATCATCCAACGATTCCAAAATAAAGTATCCAGGGACATCGTAGATGCACCCTGGTATATAAAAAATGACGACCTTCACCGGGACCTCAACATAGAGTTCGTCGATAGAGTAATACAAAAATATACAGAAGCTCACGAACAAAGACTTCACCATCATGTGAACGTCGAGGCAATCCAGCTCCTCGATAACACGGATATAGTGAGAAGAGAGTTATTTTAGTGTAGTGTATAGTTATTTTAGTGTCAGTGCTGTGCACAAAGAACACAAGAACAAAGTGTCTTCCCTTTATATAAAGACTGTAAGAAAAGTGCAAATGGACACATTCATAATCATAATTTTATAAAATTAAGTCAGCATAAATTTTAGCCAACTTACGATGTAGGTCCTAATAAAAAAAGGCGGCCAAGTGCGACTCGGACTCGCTCATGAAGGGTTCCGTAGCAGCAAGTAACATAATATAAAAGTCCTTGTAGTTCGTTGTAACTTTTTTTATATTTGAGTTGATTGAATGAAAGGTAAATTGCGGTTTACGATTTATGACGTATTTAAAAAACTACTCACTAGATCTCGTTCAAACCAGTTTTCGGTGGAAGTTTGCATCGTAATGTACATCGTTAATTTTTTTTAGTGATATCATTCTCTTATTTTAGAAGTTACAGGGAGGGGGGGGGGGGGAGAGAGAGACACATTTTACTACTTTGGAAGTATATCTCGCGCAAACTATTCGGTTTAGAAAAAATATATTAGAAACCTCAATATCATTTTTGAAGACCTATCCAGAGATACTTATGGGTTTGATGAAAAAATTTTTGACTTTCAGTTCTAAGTATGGGGAACCCCCAAAGTTTATTGTTTTTTTTCTATTTTTGTGTGAAAATCTTAAAGTGGTTCACAGAATACATCTACTTATAAAGTTTCAACAGTACCTATAGTTCTTATAGTTTCGGAAAAAAGTGGCTGCAACATACGGACGGACAGACAGACAGACATGACAAATCCATAAGAGTTCCGTTTTTTGCCATTTGGCTACGGAACCCTAAAAATGTTATTCGGTATATTTTATTATTTTATTCCAATTATTCTTCTTGTTATTATTATTTTTATAATTATTATTTCATCCTGGCTTGACGTGTAAATGAGTTTACCAGTAAAGTACATATGACGTATGAAAAAGTCACGTTACGCAGTTATCTCTACCGGTTAGTATAGCAGACTATACATATTTACTTTGAGTGAGATAGCGTAATATTAAATGGTTTACCTTGATGATTCTGCTCGAGGTATCTTATTTCCAGAAAACAATGAATATAATAATACCTTACTGCAATTTATCTAAACTGAGATAATGTTTTTGTTCAAGGAACACAATAAGAAAATAAGCTTCCTATGCTGTAGTTAGATTATGGTCTACTTATGGTCTAATAATATTTTAGGCTCAAGGTCGCTAAGCGTGCTATGGAATCTGAGAAGATTAGTAGACGAACCAAAGTAATATACCTAAGAAGAGTCAATTCATGGTCTTTGAGGCCGGTACGAAACGTCCTGAAACGAACGTCTGCGTTCTGAACGTCCTGCGTTGTCACTACCGACCTCAAAGACAATGAAGACATCGAACAGGAGCGGAGGGCGCTGTCCGTGCAAATGTGTTTGCTGGCGGTTTGCGCGTAGTTCAGAGGGGGTTAAGCTGACTTTATTTCGGGCGTATTGTACCTCTCTGTACTCGTGCAGCCTGTGGGCGAAGTATACGCAGGCGACGTACAGCGCACTCCGCGTCCAGTATAACAATGCACTCAGGGCGGTGCTGGGGCTGCCCCGCTACTGCAGTGCATCAGGGATGTTAGCGACCGCGCGGGTCGACTGCTTCCATACCGTCATGCGCAAGCGAGCCGCGTCCCTGGTGCGCAGGCTGCGGGCCAGCGCAGCCGTCTAGGCAATGATAGCCGGCAGAGTAGACTGCCTGTACACCAGACATTGCTGTCACAGACATGCTCTCTAAAAACCCTGTTTAGTACTAGTGGTTCGCCCCGAACTGAGATCTCGCTAATCTCCCAAAACACAAAAGAAAATATTCTTAGGGCGACTCGCACAACAATGCTTAAACATATGTAGTGGAGTTTTCAAATCAAACAAATACGTAAAATTTAAACATGTTTAGTTGCTAAATACGTTTAGGGATCGTTGTGCAAGCCGGCCTTAATCTTTGACGAACAAAATTGTGCCACGAAATTAGTAACCAAATTACTTGACTTATAGTTTCATTGGAGTTCATGAATGTGGTTTTTTTTTGAGGTACAAATAGCAGTTATTCTGTATTTTCTTATATTTTTGTCATTTAAGCTACACGCATACCAAATTACATCACTGTGGGGTCACTGGTGTACTCAAAGTTCAGTATTTATTATGGCTAATATAATAAGTCAAAAACTATAAAGAATTTACTAAAAACAAAAATGGAATCTAAATACACTAATGAAGACCTTTTATTTGACGTTTCACTTGACCTAATAGTCTCATATTATTTTTTTTGTACCCCTCTTGAATCCCAATATCTCAACAACCCCCCAACATGTTTAGCTCATTTAGTCACACCAAAATTGTGCCATCACTACCTACCTATGTACCAAATTTCACGATGTTCTGATCAACGTTACGAAAGTTACCCTCGGACATACATACATACAACGCCGATTTGCCCAAGTTGATTTAGAGATCTCGCTTAAAAATATCTTGCAATAAAAATCATCATCATATGACTACTATATCACTGATGTTCACTGCGGAACATAGGCCTCCCCTTAGATCGCGAGCGACCGATCTGCGTCGTTGGGTGCGGCCTGCACCCAACTGCTATGGAGAGGGCTATGCTTAGTGTTTCTCTACAAGATCGAATCAGAATAGAGGAGATTCGTAGTCAAACCAAAGTCACCGACATAGCACAGAGGATTATCAAGCTGAAGTGGCAGTAGGCAGGGCACATATCTCGAAGAAAGTAAAAATACCATCATAAAATTATTCTACAGCCAAGGTCCTCTCATTCTTATTTCATGAAATAATATAATTTTGACAAGTGCGCGATTATCTGCAGAATGCAGGCATATAGGCTTCGCCCGGGGCGTCCGACGGCTGGCCGCAGCTGCCGACTCGGTACTAACTGTTATACTGTGGTCAGATCATAATGAACGCACCCTGTGTATAACAACATAACCACTGATGCTATACAAGCTGTTATATCCCTTGTTTTTTATTTAATTTAAATAGATAAGAAAAAAGTTTTTTCATTGAATACCTTCGTGGCGCAGTGGGCGAATAGCTGGCTGAGACGCAGGAGGTAGCGAGTTCGCTTCCCGCCGAGGAACAAATTATTGCATGATCCACAGATATTTGTTCCGGGTCTGGATGTTTTTCGATATATTATAAGTATGTATTTACAAAAATATGTATATAAGTATTCTAGCAGTTTTCAGGTTCCCATAATACAAGCTCTGCTTAGTTTGGGGCTAGATAGCGCTGTGTGAAATGTCTAGCAATATTTATTTATTTCATTTATTTTCCACTGTATATAGAGTTATTTTTCTTACATTTTTACAACCATATAAAACATTTTCAAGACTAGACGGAACTTAAACCCGCAACCTTCCTCTGTATACGAGGATGCACTGCCAGTTGTGCTACCGGGCTCTTGTCACGGCACGTTCAAGTCCCGTCTAGGCTTGAAAGTTTTTGAGAAGGTTTTAAAAATCTTGGAATATTCCGTAAGTGTTCGCACATTACATATAAACACACAATTTGTTATTTTTCTTATTAGGTATTTAAATTCACTTTAAAAACATTTCAAAACATTTCTTATGGTCAACGTAAGAAGTACTTATATCTAGTTGCCACCCGAGGCTTTGCATGCGTGGTTTGTCAATAACAAGTAGGTATCCTATGTTTCTATTCTGGTCACAATCTATCTATATTCCAAATTGCATCAAAATTAGTTCAGCCATTACGACGTGATTGAGTAACAAACAAACATCCAAACTTTCGCATTTATAATAGTAGCACCCGCCCGCGGCTTCGCACGCGTGGTTTGCCAACAAAAAGTAACCTATGTGTTAATCTAGATTATAATCTACGTACATACCAAATTTCATTAAAATCCATTTAGTAGTTTTTGCGTGAACGAGTAACAAACATCCACACATGCATACAAACTCTCGCGTTTATAATATTAGTGGGATTTGTGTGAGTTTTCATTAAAATATTCTTCAATAATTCACAGAGAATGTATTAACATCCATCCAAACTTTCTCATTTATATTATTAGTGTGATGTAGTATAGCATATAGCACCCGCCCACGGCATCGACCGCAGCTGCCGAGTCGATACTGACAGGTATACTGTGGTGGTAGGTAATGAACATACCCTGTGTATAGCCACTGATGGGGCAGAACGAGACCGGACGCTATACAGGCTGCTCCTTTGTTACATGTTATGATTTAAAAGATCATGACTGATGTTATCTGTACTGGTATTAGAATGAGGTAAGAAATCTGAAGGCAAATCGTTCGGCAAGCTGGACGACATCCTTAAGTCGCCTAAAACTCCACAGAGCCTGAAGACCCACTTATTTATCCAATGTGTTCTGCCCACCATGACTTACGAAGTCGAGACATGGACGCTCACGCAGGAGGATGTGTACAGGTTAAGAGTTGCACAGAGAGCCATGGAGCGTACCATGCTCGGCATCAACCTCTTGGATCGAGTTCCAAACGTCGAGATCCGTAGAAGAACGAAGGTTCATGACGTTGGGAATCGAGTTATGGAGCTCAAATGGTCTTGGGCTTGGCACTTGGCAAGACGTGGTGATGACAGGTGGAGCAGGGTACCGACTGAATGGTGGCCGGTGAATGGCTGTAGAAGGGTAGGACGTCCGGCAGCGAGATGGGTGGACGACATCATTAGAGTCGCGGGCCGTCAATGGGTGAGACTAGTGCAGGATCGTGGCGGATGGCACAAACTTGGGGAGGCCTATACCCAGCAGTGGGAGAAGTCGAGCTGTGGATGATGATGATGATGAAGAAATCTGAAAAGGGCCATTAAGGGTGACTTACGCAAGTACGAGCAAAAACCTCCAAATAAATAAAAGTGTTGGTTTTTACAAACTTGCAATGTTACATACATTGCAAGTTGTTTGTCCGGGTGGAATCTTGCAACTGAATTTTAAATCAGTTATCTTTTTTTTATAAATTAAAGGCTAGCGTTCGACCACGATCTCGCCTGATGGCGCGCGATGATGCAGTCTACGATGGTGCACGCTTGCCTAGAAGAAACCTATTCACTCGCGACTTTTTTTTTATAAATTATAGGCTAGTGTTCGACCACGATCTCGCCTGATGGCGCGCGATGATGCAGTCTACGATGGTGCACGCTTGCCTAGAAGAAACCTATTCACTCGCGACATTTTTTTTTATAAATTATAGGCTAGCGTTCGACCATGATCTCGCCTGATGGCGCGCGATGATGCAGTCTACGATGGTGCACGCTTGCCTAGAAGAAACCTATTCACTCGCGACTTTTTTTTTATAAATTATAGGCTAGCGTTCGACCACGATCTCGCCTGATGGCGCGCGATGATGCAGTCTACGATGGTGTACGCTTACCTAGAAGAAACCTATTCACTCGCGACTTTTTTTTTATAAATTATAGGCTAGCGTTCGACCACGATCTCGCCTGCTGGTAAGCGATGGTGCAGTCTACGATGGTACACGCTTGCCTAGAAAAAACCTATTCACTCGCGACTTGAAGACCCCTAGGTTGTAGTTATCAGGAAACACAGACTCAGGCAAGGCGTTCCACTCCTTGGCGGTACGCATAATAAAGGTGAAAGAGTACCGCTTTGTGCGTATGGGAGGTCTACCATAGCGGTGGCGCACCGCGATGATAGACACTCTCCGAAACGTATCCGGTAGAAAACCAAGAGGCTTGCAACCTTTCGACGATGCTCGAGGTTGTGAAGCCTTCTAACTCGTCATTGCAAATGAGCTTCTTGGCTCTTCTCTCAATTGAATCTAGAGCCTCTAGCTGGGATCTTTAACCGATTGAGCTGAAATTTGGTAACCACGCTTATTTTGGATGACTATACATGCTTAGCTATGTGACGTCATTCTAATTCCAATATGGCGGATCATCCAAGATGGCGGACTAGTTATTATTTCTGCACTACCACAGTATGGGTATCAAATGAAAGGGCTTTCTGAGGAGAACACGAAAACTAATACAACGTCACATTATTACAAGCTTTTATTCAGCTTGTAATGTTTGTTTGTTTGTTTGTTAGTCCACTTCCTCTTATACTACGAACTTGAAATTTGATATGGTGGTTCAGTTCCGATGACAACGCAGTTTTATGGTATGCATGACTTGATTCTACACCCTGGATTGGCTCCAGAGGAATGAACGCCTCTACGGTCAACATCAGAGACACGAAATTATGTTTATGCATTTAAATTTGGAATAACTTTGGTGACAATGCAATTATATGGTAGGAATGGAGGTAGGCGATGGAGACGGATGCTAAACAACGGAACTTCCGAATGGATTGTAGTGGGCTACTAGTGTTCGGGCTCATTTGAATCTGCTTGCGGTTCTGATTATGAATTTAATAAAAGCTTGTTTAGAAAAAGTAATTTTTCAACAAAAAACTAATTAGGTTATTCTTTTACTAGTTTCTGACCCCGGCTTCGCACGCGTTATTTGTCAATAAAAAGTAGCCTATGTTTAAATCAAGGTTTAAATCTATCAAGACACCAAATTTCTGGTGAGATCTCGCGTAATCTTTGAATAACTAAATAGTGTCAAGAAATATAAACCAAATTACTTGACCTACAGTTTCATTCAAATTACAGATAATGGGAGTTCATGTTACTTGGTTCCTCTTTTTTGGGGAACAAATTGCAGTTATTCTTGATTTCAGACTTTTACCTATATTTGTGTCTTTAAAACTACACGCATACCTTTCAGCATTGTGGGGTGGGGTTACTGGTGTACCCTGTGAATTTCGTCAAAGTTCAGTATTTATTATGGCTAATAACTTAAAAACTGCAAAGACTAAACTAAAAATACAAACAGGGTCAAAGTTTACCAGTAGACCTTTCATTTGACGTACCATATGACCTAATAGTCTTATTTTATTTTTTTATTTGAACCCCCAATATCTCAATAACTCCCTAACATTTTTAGCTCATTTAGTCACACCAGAATTGTGCTATCACTACCCACCTATGTCTCAAATTTCACGATGATCGGATCAACGCTTCGAAAGTTATCCTCGGACATACATACAACGCCGATTTGACCAAGTTGATTTGAAGATATCGCGTTCGATCAATAAAACCGAATTCGATATTTTTTGTCTAGAATATGCCTGAAAGTCACATCTGCCTGCAAATTAATTTTCACCTCCATATCCTATCAATTTAAAAGACAAATCACAACCCACGGCAATAATTACAAACACAACCCCATAAATAAGAACATTCTGTAGTTCAATAATAAATGTATCCGCTTAATTATTATTTTGAAAACCGCCCGCCGCCGGCTGGACGATGGAAATAACATCAAATAAAAAATAAATGAACGTCAAACAAAAAGGTAGTAATGATATGCATCGGTAGTGTACAGAGCTCTCAGATTTGATGTATCACAAATTCAAAATTTATATGTTTACTAGCTCCCGCCAGCGGCTCCGCACGCGTTTTTTGTCAACAAAAAATAGCCTATATGTTAATCCAGGTTATAATCTACGTACATACCAAATTTCATCGAAATCGGTTCAGCCGTTACGACTTGATTGAGTAACAAACAAACATCCACATTTATAATATTAGTGTGTTATAAATTCTGTGACCTATCTTGTCTACAGATCTTATTAGAACAATTCGTGGCAGTGGACGTATAGTCGGTTGATATGGGGGTAGCGGGTTCGATTCCCGCCGCAGAACCAATGTTTGCATGATCTACAGATTTGTGCATGGCCTGGATGTGTTTCTATAATATTATAAGTACGTATTTACAAAACAAAAAGTATATAAGTATTCTATCAGTTATCTGGTTCCCATATACTGCCAAGAGTAGCAAGCTGAAATGGCTGTGGGCGGGTAATCTTTAGTAGGTAAGTAGGTAATCTTTGTTAAAATGGTAACAAAACACAAGATTTATATATGATATACGTTGCTGGGATTCGTTGGGTGTAGGGTTGCCATACGTCCGGAATTTTCCGGACATGTCCGGTAATATAGGTCATTGTCTGGAAAGCGGGGGAATCCTAAACAATCCGGAATTTTTACACGAAACGGTCTCCTTTTCATCCCACTCCTACCCTTTGTGATATCCCACTCGTAATTTCTGAAAGTCTAAGCTTGTTGGTCGTTGAGCTCACACCCAACCTGAACTTCGGCTCGCACATCGAGTCTAGTGCCAAAATTGCTGCTATGAAGCTGGGCATCCTAGCTAAGGTTCGGCGGTACTTCTCACAGGGACAGTTGCTCAGTCTCTACAAAGCACAAGTCCGCTTATGTATGGAGTACTGCTGCCATCTCTGGGATGGCTCGGCCAAGTATCAGCTTGAAGCCCTTGATTCGATTGAGCGACGTGCTCCTAGACTCTTTGGTGATGACTCTCTAGTGGAAGCCAATTTACAAAGTCTAGAGCACAGACGCCGAGTAGTCAGTCTTTCAGTTCTTTACAAGATACATTTTAGTGAATGTGCGCAAGATCTTCATGTCCTTATCCCTCCTTCCCCCTTCCACCACCGGACGAGCAGACGTACCGAGAAGTACCACCCATACCTGGTCGGCATACCACCTTGCCGTACCAAACGATTTGCTTCAACTTTTCTTGGCACAAGTAAGGAGTGGAACTCACTTCCGGCGTATGTTTTTCCGAACCAGTATAATCTTGGAGTCTTCAAGTCCAGAGTGAATAGGTTCTTTCTAGGCAAGCGTGCTCCATCTTCAATCACACCTTCACTTACCACCAGGTGAGGTAGTGATCAAGCGCTTGTCTACCAACATTACCGGTTATTTGTCATTTTAATCATTACTGATATTTATTGCTCCCAAAATTCGAGAATTTGCTTCGTTCATTCACATGCGCGGTGCTAACGACATTTATGTTATATTTACAAGAAAGTCCGGAATTTTCATCAAATATCAGGAATTTACTCCGGAATTTCAATTTTTTAATCTGGGAACCCTAGTTGGGTTCAAAATCCGTTGCTCTGTAGCTCTATGGGGGAGGCCATAGCAACAGTAGAGTTCCAATGCTGATGATGAATTAAGTAAACTTTCAGTTCTTTAGTCTATTTAAGTAAAACAAGTAAAACAAGTTGTCTGAAAAGTGGCTGTTCGTGCAATTTATAACAAATACATGGGGCACACTAAAAGTTTTGCACTTCTAGCTAATCAGAACTTTTTGAATTTCGAATGTTATATTTTTTGAAACGTTGCAACCTTCTTAGTAAAAAAAAAAGTTGGCGGGAAATCATTTGTCAATTGCTTTTTATCACACATCAAAGTTCTACGTACGCAACGAAAATGGAATTAAGTCGAAAAGATTTTAGAGCGACGATTTTATATGATTTTAAAAGTTCTCTCTCTCCGGAAGACTGTGCCACTCGTCTTCAAAATGCTTTTGGGAGAGAAGCACCATGTTTGAGCACCGTAAGGCGATGGTTTGCTGAATTTGAAAGAGGTCGGGTTTCTTTACATGATGAATTTCGTGAAGGATGGCCTTCAACTGCCGTCAACGAAAATAATGTGGCTACTGATAAGCGGCTAATTGAAGAAAACCCGCGGATTACCTATGAGACAATTTGAGGACAATTGGGGATTGGTATGAGCCAAATTCAGAAAATTATAAACGAAGAATTGAAAGTTCGGAAACTTTGTTGTCGTTGGATCCCTCATGAACTGACAGCGGAGCAGAAGCGGGCTAGCGTGGAATGGTGCTCACAGATGCTACTGAAGTACGACCACGGACATTCTAATGCTGTTTATGACAATGTCACAGGAGACGAAACTTAGATTTATTGTTTTGAACCCGAAAAAAAACAGCAATCTTGTGAATGGGTGTTTAAAAATGAGAACAAGCCAACAAGAGTGAGGCAGGCGAGAAACGTTGGAAAAAAAATGATCGCGTTTTTTTTCTCAGCTACGGGTCCCATCTACACAATTCCACTTGAAGATCAAAAGAGTGTTAATGCCGAGTGGTATTCTACTATTTGTTTACCCAGGGTGTTAGAAAAAGTTCGCGAAAGACGACCAAAAAGCCGCGTTCTCCTACATCATGCATGACAACGCTTCTTCACACACGGCCAACAAAACAAAGTCATTTTTAGCTTCCGAAAAAGTACAACTCGTCACCCATCCTGCACATAGCCCTGACCTAGCACCCTGTGGTTTCAGTATTTTCCCCAAAATCAAAGATTTGATGAGAGGTTTCACTTTAAGCAACTCCGAAGAGGCAGTGATAGCGTTCAATCAGCACGTAGAAAACATGCCTTCAGATCTGTGGTCTTAGGGTTTTAAAAAAATGGTTCGATCGCATGAAAAAATGTTTAAAATGTAAAGGAGAGTACTTTGAAAAGCAATAAACAAAATATTTTGGTTATAACATGTTGCTTTTCTAAGTAACGCAAAACTTTTAGTGTGACCTACGTATGAACCGAACCCCAGAGAATCATTACGCAATAATTTTAAAGATATAAATAGTATATATATAGATATTTTAAACCTATTATGACATTCCCTTGTCACTACTTCTATGGAAATCTGATGTATGTTTACAAAAATATTCATTTGTATAAGAAAAATAGCGATAATCATAATTTTAATACTAAAAATACAGATAAACTCGCTGTTGCCACTTGTAGACTCCATAAAGTTAGTAAATCGTTTAAAGGGCAAGGTGTTCGCTTTTATAACAAACTCCCAAGTGATGTGCAAAAACTGACAATTAAGAAATTTAAAAACGTAATTAAATAAAATCTTTATAAAAAAGCCTACTATAAAATATCGGATTATTTAGATGATAGAGAAGCTTGGGATTAAAATTGAAATTGCTCCAACTCGTTCAAAATGTTACAATTTAGACGTAATTTATTTCCTGTATTGTTATGTATTCTAAAAGTATCATTAAAAAAACAACCAGCCTTGTTTCTTGCCTTTTTCCTGGCTTGATCACGAAGGAACAGGCAGTAAAATTGACGTTTCAAAGTGATCCTCGTGATTTTAATGAATAAAAGACTTTGACTTGACTTGACTTGGTCCGAATTCGTATGTTTTTCTGTACTAAATTTTATTATCCGCGCCCCTTGTCCTTAATAACTTTTATTATGGCAATCGCACACTCCTCCGCGCAATGCGCTTAAAAAGGGGTACATAGTTTTCTCATCATTCATGTACGCATCTATTCATAACTAGCTGACCCGCCTGCGGCTTCGCATGCGTGGTATTTCAATAAAAACATTACCATCCTTTTGCGCATTCGGGTATAAAGTAGCTTATATCCTTCCT
The DNA here is from genome assembly GCA_918857605.2 of Philereme vetulata. Classification (NCBI taxonomy): domain Eukaryota; kingdom Metazoa; phylum Arthropoda; class Insecta; order Lepidoptera; family Geometridae; genus Philereme; species Philereme vetulata. The sequence goes on along the minus strand of OU975422.1, from coordinate 7,111,192 downwards.
CAGGGTATAGTCTATTTCCTTGCCAAATTTCATTACGATCCGTTCAGCTGTTTCGTCGTGAAAAGGTAACTAACAAACAAACAGTTACTTTCGCAGTTATTTATGTACGTGTTATAGATATAAACCTTCCTCTTGAATCACTCTATCTATCGCTCAAAATTGCATTAAAATCTGTTGAGTAGTTTGAAAGATCTAAGCGAACAGACAGCGGAAGCGACTTCATTTTATACTATGTAAAGATAAAGAAGTTTTTTTTCCTCCTAAACAGCTTGACCAATTTTGATGATTTGTTTTTGTACCTGGATGGTTATCCATATCCATACTTATATTATAAATGGGAAAGTAACTCTGTTTGTTTGTTAGTTTGATAGCTACCTTTACTGGTGGTAGAGCTTTTGTGAACGGGCTCGAGGAAGTGGGCACCACCGCCTTACCTTTATCTGCCGCCAAATAGCAGTACTTGTGCTGCTGTGTTCCGGTTATATGGTAATGGTATGTTCCTGTAATTACTGGCACATAGGCATAACAGCTAAGTCCTATAGTATGGCAACGTATCCACATAGAGATAAAGACAACATAATACCTTGTTTTGAGTTCTATGTGGATATCCATGGGCTGCAGTAGCCACTTAACATCTGGTGGACTGCATGCTTGTTTGCCATATAAGTAGTATAAAAAAAACCTTTTCACGACTAAACAGCTGAACGGATCGTAATGTAATTTGGTAAGGAGATAGATTATATCCTCGAGAAGGGCATAGGCTAACCTTGAAGGGGGTGAAATATGGGTTGAAAGTTTATATGGGCAATCCATAATTCCTTAAGTTAGGGATCTAAAAATTAATATAAAGAAAGCTTTTGGTAAGCAATAAAGAAACACGTGTTTAAATTTTTTTGTAAATCATCCCTTAAGGGGCGAGGGGGGGTACAGTAAGGGATAAAATTATGAGCTATTCTTTAGATGCACTCCCTATGTAACGTTGGTATATAGATAGAATGTGACCGGGATTGGGACATAGGCTACTCTTTACTCGACTGCGCAGGAGGGTAATGTTTATATTGACAAACCACGCGTGCGAAGCCGCGGGCAGGTCAGCTAGTTGGACGCGGTAGGTGTTATTGTCGAAATCCAGAAAATTGGTGGACAAGTCGCGGGCATTCAACTAGTTTATACTTCGTAACATTTCGTCGACAATAGAGCTCTGTATTTAATCCTTCAGTCTCTACTGTACTGTAGGCATTTCCCGATACAATGGCGGAAAGCGAAAGGGTGCTTAACCCCTTCACTGTCAGTAGACTTAGGGACTACTAGAAGTGAATGAATGATGAATCATTTGTTTTAATGGTCTTGAGGTCTTAAGGCGAAAACGTTCAAATTTTTTTGTAAAGTTCGAAAGGTAGTTCTGAGTAACATTTCCCATTAAAATGCAAAATTTAATGTTATTATTTTTGATCGAGCAAAGCGAGTTATTTAAATCAACTTGGACAAATAGGCGTTATATGTATGTGTGTTTATTTGTCCGAGGATAACTTTCGGAGCGCTTATCCAATCATCGAGAAATTTGGTATATAGGTAGGTTGTGATGGCACAATTTTGATATGAACAAATAAGTTAAAAATATGGGGGGTTGTTGAGATATTAAGGTTCAAGAGGAATAAAAAAACAAAACGACTATCCTGTCAAATTGTACGTCTAATGAAAGGTATTTAAGAGTACATTTTGACCCCGTTTTTATTATTTAGTTTAATTTTTGTAGTTTTTTAAGTTATTAGTCGTGATCGGCGTAGGTAGTGCCATTCACGGGAATTAGTGACCGTTAACTTAACATGGATATGCCTTCTAAATCCCGGGAATTATATTTTTATTTTATTTAACAGGTTTTTTTAGGAATTCGTATTTTACATAGTAATTATTCAGCTTTATGCAAATACACGTTGTATTGATCACTAAATTCATCCCTTTACCTAACGCTTTTGTAGCTTATCGCGGGTAAGGTGAGGACTCGGTTTCATTATATCTATCTATATATGGTATCTGAAACAGTTTAACTTCATTTACATCATTAAAATATATACAGGAATCAGAGAATAAATCCCGGGGCATATCCATATTAACTTATCACTCAGGTTCATTCACTCAAAACAGCACTACCTACGCCGATCCCTAGTTATTACCCATATTAAAAACTAAACTTTGACAAAATTCACAGGGTACACCACCCACAGTGCTGAAATTTGGTATGCGTGTAGATTTAATGACACTAATATAGGGAAAAGTCAGAAATCCAGAAAAACTGCAATTTTTACCCAAAAAAAGAGTAACCAATTTATATAAACTCCCGTTACCTGTAATTTGAATGAAACTGTAGGTCGAGTTGGTTGGGTATGCATTTCGTGGCATTATTATATGATCAAACGAACTTTCCACTTTTTTTAAATTTTTTGAAGTCAAGTTTGATCGATATTATATGAGTAAGCTTCATTTGAAGATAAGATTGCAATATTTTTGTTTTTATGGTAGACTCGCGAGATCTCAGTTCGGAGCGAACCACTAGTTATGAAAAATTGAGGTTATGGTATAGTGAGACAGTAACACGATTAGTGAAGTTTTTCTACATAGATTTTTTTCAAAGTAGGCTCTTGTAAATCTGTTGTTACGTTTATACACAAAAGTATGAATAAATGAACGCTTTATAGTGGAATTTTATCGACTTGTCGTTAATGGCGGGTTTCTATATCCATACAGTCACACGTAATCAGCTACGACTCGTTTTTTCTTGAAAACGTGTCAAATGTTTGACACTTTTTCAAGGAGATCCGAGGCGTAGTCGGTTACCGACGGATATAGAAACCACGAAATTGAAGGTACTTAATCAAGGTTTGTAAATCAAAATAAGCTTTAATGAGTGTAGGGTAGAAGTAGGTATATTGATAAAATCATTACAATGTTGCGCTTAGTGCCGTTACAATATTAACCCAAAACTAGCTAAAACTATAATATAAAATCAGACTAATCTACGTACGTATCTATATGGAACCTCAAAATTTAATACAACGAGAAAGGTTTTTAATTCCGACGCAGCCGTTAAGCTGTGCAGCGAAATAAAGCGTAAAACATAAAAAATTACCTACTCATCTTATTTTTAAATTAAAACTTCTTTACGCACGCTTGACTAGGGGAGTAAGCTGGTGAATACGTTACGAAAAGTGCGAACGGAAGTTGAGAGGGAGATATAAGTTATATTGAAGATAGAAAGAGAGAGAGTTACGTTTCGTATATTTTTAAACGTTAATGTGCGAGTGCGAATTGCGTCTGTCCAGAATGAACATAGACTGATCGACCTACAGACGTGTGGACAATTTTGTAATTGAACAATTTTATAAAGTAATATTTTGATAAAGAAGTTTTACTACAGTCGTGTGGTCTAAAGCACACAAGTTTTTAATGAAACTTCTATAAGCTTCTAACTCTACAGCATTACCAGACAACATCATTGTAATAAGCAACCCTTTAGCTCGGCCTCTGAGAGCGATCAATAGCCGGCTTAAATAACAACCACTCATTCAATCATTCGTTCACTTTGAATTCACTGAATGTACAGTCTAACTGTTATATTTTAGCCCAACTGCAGAATAGGGGTTAAATTGGTACCAAAATTCAAGGTTGAGGTTCTTATTTCGGCCCTCACTATTATACGACTGGAGATAGAACAAGCGTATGACCCGACAATGCAGCCAGTATCTTGGTGACACTTCCACCTGGTAGTGATAAATTTTAGGCCAACGTTTGACCACGATCTCGCCTGATGGTAAGCGATTTTGCAGTACACGCTTGCCTAGAAGAAACCTATTCACTCGCGACTTGAAGACCCCTAGGTTGTAGTTATCAGGAAACACAGACTCAGGCAAGGCGTTCCACTCCGTGGCGGTGCGCGTAATAAAGGTGGAAGAGTACCGCTTTGTGCGTATAGGAGGTATGTCTACCATGCAGCGGTGGCGCATCGCGGAGCGTCTGGTTGTCAGATGATAGAATGGGGATGGTGGGATCAGGTTGAAAAGCTCCGCAGCACACTCTCCAAAGTCAAAGTCAAAACCTTTTATTCATTAAAATCACAAGGATCACTTTGAAACGTAAATTTTACTGCCTGTTCCTTCGCGACCAAGCCAGAAAAGAAAGGCAAAAAACAAGGCTGGTTGTTTTTTTAATGATCATTTTAGAATACATAACAATACAGGAAATAAATTACGTCTAAATAGTAACATTTTGAGCGAGTTGGAGCAATTTCAATCGCAAGCTTCTCTATCATCTAAATAATCCGATATTTTATAGTAGGCTTTTTTATAATAAAAATTATTTAATTACATTTTTAAATTTGTTAAATGTCAATTTTGGTACATCACTTGGGAGTTTGTTATAAAAGCGAACACCTTGCCCTATAAACGATTTACTATCTTTATGGAGTCTACAAGTGGCAACAGCGAGTTTATCTTTATTTCTAGTATTAAAATTATGATTATCGCTATTTTTCTTAAACACATTAATATTTTGTGAACATACATCAGATTTTTATAGATGTATTGACAAGGGAATGTCATAATATCCGAAATTTATATGTAGTTGAGCTATCTATAGATCGTTTGAAACGGTATTTAGATGAATTAACTGTTTCTTAAGCATTTTATACCTAGTCATGTAAATATTGTATAATCTTTCAGTTACTAAATTCTTCAAGCATCTACGTGCCTTGTTGCGTCGCATCGCGCCTCGATGTGAGCTGAGCCTTAGCGGTGTATTCTGTACCTACTATTGATTGGTTGCCATGACAACCAACTACATTCTCTCGCCTGTTACACCCGAACCTGCGTGTACTCTGCTTAATAACATCCCATAATCACTCTTATTTCAATGTCATAAGGTTCACTTCTAGTTGATATAATCCATATTCTGATGGTTGACGATTTTCAACTACAGTAAATCCTTAACTCAAGGATATAAGGTGTAATTCCGGTCGGCTTGGTCCCACGTACATAGTTGAATAAACTGGTTAAGCGTGTCGGACTATGCATAGTGGAGGGTTCCGTAATCTGACCGGTTGTATCATCTGACGGCCTCCGTGGCGCAGTGGACGTTACATGCGACGTTAAGGGCGCACTATACCTGGGGAGACAATAAATCGCTTATTGAGAAACGATGTTTTGTTTAACAAATTTTGTGCTTTCAATTTGTAATTCATATATGTTATAGTTAAGGATACGTGCTAGAACGCCTGTGTTGTAAAAACACGATTCCACAAAATTTTCTCGATAAAATAAAATCTAAAGATAAAATAATAATAAATATTGCTGGAGATTTCACACAGCGCTATCTAGCCCCAAACTAAGCAGAGCTTGTATTATAGGAACCAGATAACTGATAGAATACTTATATACATTTTTTTTTTGTAAATACATACTTATAATATATAGAAAAACATCCAAACCCGGAACAAATATCTGTAGAGCATGCAAACATTTGTTCCGCGGCGAGAATCGAACCCGCTACCTCCTGCGTCTCAGTCGGCTATTCACCCACTGCGCCACGGAGGTCGTCAAGATGACTCCAAATACATATCTTAAAACCGTTCTTAGGCGATGAATACTTCAAATTAGATCTTGAAACTGTATACAGTAATTCTACACAACATAAATAAGAGCGCCTGTGTTTTAAGTTTTCAAAATACCTTTTAATTTAACCATAAAATGAAAATACTTAAGTTTTGCACTAATGAAACCATTCGCTTCGGACGCCCGGTCCGCGATTCAGTCTGGCCTCGGCTTTCAGACGGGGTGCCCGTGACGCTTGTCGCTCCAAACGATCACGTAATTCTTATGTAGAATTTATATTAAGTTGGTTTTTGTAAAGACGCAGTAACTGACAAATAAGTACAGCAAGAAATTGAAGGGACTGAATGATAAAAAACCGGCAAACATATGAACCACAGCGTGATAGGACGTGGAGATGGGGAGCGGAGAAGCGGGGGTGAAATTCTAGTTTGGGCTGAGGTATAGTCAACTCTTAATTAATGTTGCATGATCTACAGTATTTCTTTCGGTATGTTTTTTATACATATTAAAAGTAAGTATTTACAAAAAAAAAGTATTTTATCAGTCACCTTGTTCCCATAATACAAACTTAGCTTAGTTTGGGGCTAGATAGCGCTGTGTGAAATGTTCGTAATTATTTATTTTATTTATTATCTTATTCCTTTTAGAAATACAAAGTAAATTTTGCAGCAGATTTTGGTAATTTTATGAAACTGCTGACACTAATAGCATTTACGAGTAAGGTGGATGTAACAACACGTACCTACAGACGAACAGCACATAGCGAAACTATGGGTTCCGAAAGTATTCTATGCGAAACTAATCTAATTCGAATACGGAACCCTATAAACCAATGCAATAGTGAAGTATCCAGGAAAAGTCATCTGTAACTCAAGTGGATAAGGTAGCATTTTCAGTGACTCGAGATAGATAGTCCAGTTTTTGAGTAAAACAGTACGCTGTACGAGAAACGCTAAAATGTGTAATGTTTAAACTGTATTTCAAGGTGTTAGAGTTAATAATGGAATAGCAAAGGGTCTGATAAAGTTGGTAGGTTAACACGTTGAACGCTACACGAAAAAGCAAGGTGCTCCATTTAAGCCACGTATGACACCGGTGAGCCACTAAGTGATGAACTGAACTTGGCCATGGGGGGCACCAGTGACCCAAGGGACTGTTTGAACGCCTACTACAAGCCATAGGAGACTTTCTATGGAAAATCGTAAAGGAAATGACCCCGTGGCCATGTAGATTGTAGTTTTTAATAACCTTTTATTGCCCTATGGTGTCCCACTGCTGGGAAAAGGTCTCCCCCCTTTCCTTCCATACCCACTCCATTGTCATCTCGATGCAATTGAGCCACAATAGCCGGCTTTGACAGATATTTTAAGTATCACACTACTCGTAATATTATAAATGCAAAAGTTTGGATGTTTGTTTGTTACTCAATCACATCGTAATGGCTGAACGGATGACGATGAAATTTGGTGTGTTGATAAAAAAGACCTTCATTCAAACATACGCTACTTTTCATTGACAAAACATGCGTGCGAAGCCGCTGCCAGAAGCTAGTATTATTATAAATTCAATTGATTATTTATTTAAGTTATTATACCTACCTAATTAATGTATAAAGTAGTGTGCACATAATGCTTGTTTGTTCCTCAAAAATTGGATTGACTATATATAGATGCAGCTACTGATGGCCGATTGACAATTCTACCGGCGACGTACATTGGTAGCCCGTGTCATGTCAAGGCGGTACGAAGTTCGACCAGTCAGCTAGTATAGTATTAAATAACACCAAGCCCTTATTCAGAGTGCCAAACACTATCTATCGTTTATTATTATTTATTAATGTTTAACCTGTGTTGTCCCACTGCAGGGCAAAGGCCTCCCTCTCTTCTTTCCAGTTTTTTCTGTCCCCTGCTTTAGTGGGGATATCTATATATCTATAGATATACTTTTATCTATCGTTTAGAACAATAAAACACCAAAGTTTAAATTGGACAGAAATGCGTCCGATTTTGGACAACGGATCGTCCTGCGTGGCTCATCCGTGTCCCCCGTGGCATTTAACGGGTTAAAGCGATTTTTCACGGTTGTTAGCCGCGTAAATGAAAAGACGATGTAATGAAGTTGATGTTTGGCATAAATTGATTCTGCCGCGTCTTTGAGCTTCGTTTAGTTTCCTTGTAGTGCCAAGCTTTTATGAGTTTGTAAAGTCTTTGTCTTAGTTATTACGATGGCAAATTATGTTAGTCCCCTCTTAGACTGGCTTGCACAACACTGCCTAAATGTATTTAGCGACTAAACATGTTTAAATTTAACGTATTTGTAAGATTTGACTCTATCATATTGAGCCGCTAAATACGTTTAGACATCGTTGCGCAAGTCGCCCTTAAAGGCGGTCCTAAGATAAATAAGAGGAGTACTTAGAGTTTCTTGTGAAAGGGCTCGCCCGGGAAGTACTACCATCGTACCTATTTCTGTCGCTATGCTGTGTTTTAGTTTGAAGGGTTGCTGGTGAAATTGTAGGCTTTACACCTGTATGCCTCAATGATGGACACAGGGCAGTGCATCGTACGGCACGTTCCTACGAGGCAAAACTTTGTTAGAGGCGATGGCTACCATTTACCATCAGGTGGGCCATAGGCTAGTTCCATTTCCAGGTCGTACAAAAAACAAGATCCTAGATCCTCGTACGCGCGCGTGTATGTTTGCGTGTGCCTATTTTTGATTGATTGATTGAAAATTATTTATTGCACAAAAATTAATATATCTGTACACAGGCGAACTTAATGCTAGCAAGCATTCTCTTCCAATTAACCTTAGCGTAATGTGGAAATATATTTTTCATCCAACCATCTCGAAAAGAGTATTTTTGATCTTAGATATGCGAGTGCGAAAGCCGTTTTAATCCGCTATAGGATAAAGTAAATTGAATTTAGAACATCGTGCGCACTAAGTTTGTGAAATCATAACATCATTAAACCTATTTACTTCTACCTCCATGGTATCGAATTTATCATACAACCTTTTTTAATTTGTTAAAAATAAAGACTCGGAATCTTCTTGGTGTATTACATTTTTTGCATTTAGTAATTTCCTCGCTGAGGTGGGATGAAAAGTTACGTGTTGCACTCGTGCTCTTTTGATTCCCTCGCTAACGCTCAGGATTCTAACTTTTAGATTCCTTCGCTTGTTCGGTCATCAAATTGAGCACGCGGTTGAAAAGGAACTTTGCACTCTTGTATAAAAAAAAACTATTGTAGGTAGTGCACGACGAGCAGCAGGAAAAGCTTAAGAAAATAAAACTAAGATAAACATTGTCCAATGTTTAGTGTTAGTTGTTGTTAGTTAGCTCATCAAAGTTTGCATATTTTTAAATGTTCATACATAAAAATATAACAATACAAAGTAAGTACCTAATTTTGGTTAAATTTTATTTTTATAAGTTTTGAGAAGAGTGTTAGCTTAATTAAAGTTATATAACATATGATTGTACATTCTAGAATTAAATTCACACTGTAATTGAACTAGTTTTGTACTAGTTATGCTTTTATTGAAGTAAAACTTCTTTACGCACGCTTGACTTGGGGAGTAAGCTGGTGAATGCGTTACGAAAAGTGCGAACGGAAGTTGAGAGGGAGATATAAGTTAGTAAAGATAGAAAGAGAGACAGTTACGTTTCTTATATTACTGTAGGGGCAAAAGAGAGAGGTGCGAACACACATTTTCTTTCTCTCTTTCTCTCATAGCCAGTTGATTTGTCGCATATCTCCTATCCCAAATTAGCCTAAACTATACAAACTGCAAAAACAAAACACTCCTTCCTTCAAAATAGAGTTTATTTTGCTACAGATAAAAAAAAGTATTTACGACGTTTCGTATTTTGAATCTACCAGCTTCGATTTACGAAAATGTTCAGCTATTCCACAACATACGGCAGGCAGAAGCAGAAGTTTTACTTCAATCGTGTGGTCTAAAGCACACTCGTTTTTTATCAAATAAAGAACTTTTAAAATTGAAAATTTAACACAATTGCTTTTGCTCGTTGTAGGTACTTAACTTCTGTTTCTATTCTGTGTCGGGACGTTAATATAATTTTACTTCCGTAGACCCCTGTATAAATTGAACAGTTGACAGTTGGGGTGTTTGGCCAGCCATCAGATAATCGGCCCCGCTCAAGTGGCCGTGACTAAATGTTGTTTAGTGAACTGATAGCTCGCTGATTGAATGCTTTCTGGCACGGAATGGAAACATTAACGGGGGAATAGTCATTATTCAATCATTGATTGCTCAAAATATGTATGGGAAGGAACGAATTTGTTAAATTTATACATCGTTTGTACTTTAAATTGATTGGAAATCATCTTAAAAACCAGTGCGGAAACGGAAAGGTTGCTTGAAAGAGATCCTTTTATTGATAAGGCATTTAAGTATTTTTTTTTCTTCTCGGTCGTTACACTCTTGGCAGAGTGGTCGTGGTCGTCACTTCGAGGGTAGTGGTGCGCTTGCCAATCCTTCGCCACTCCTCTCGTATTGCTGCTTCCCTGGTGCACTCGTGTAGTGGACCGTCAAGAACTACATTGATTTGGTCCGTCCGTCTCATTGGCGACCGCGTGGTCGCCTACCCTCAACTTTCCCGTTATGTTTATATTTTTATAATGGTGTGCTATAAAGAAATTATCTAATCTAATCTAAGTGCCAGTCTGACTCACGCACCGAGGGTTCTGTAAAAATATTTTTTTCATAAGATGTAGTTCTACATTTCGTAAACGGAAATTTTATCATAAAAGTGTTGATGAAATCTTATAATGTTTTAAAAGACCTAATCAAAAATAACCAAGATGATGGGCTGCGTGAGTAAACGATGGGCTGGTTAACCAACTTCCGTATAAGCGGAGGATTTTTTTGCGATAAACCTATTTACAAATGAACGATTTCTCGCGCTGAGAGACCTTGTTTCTCACCAAACATGATTCCAGGGAGGGCAATCTAGTTTTGAACCATAACACCAAAGTAAAACCAAAAACAAAAACGTTACGTGATGCACATTTCGTAGCGCGCTGACACGCGTGACGTCAGTCAAACGTGAGTTCCAACGGACAACGAAATGATCCTATAAGGTTTCCTTTTTCCCTTTTTAGGCACGGAACCCTAAAAATGTAAAAAGGCTTTATGTTAATCGCGAGTCTAGCAATAAATATAAAAAAAGTATACTTTATCGTAACGGCTGAACCGATTTCGATGAAATTTGGTATATACGTAGATTATAACCTGGATAGGACCATAGGCTACCTTTTATCCCATAAATCAGTTCTCATGAGATAAAAATGGGGTGTCAAGTCAAGTTGCAACAACGAGTTTAGCTTTATTTCTAGGTCTCTACACATTTAGAATATAACGCGTACGAAGTCGCGGGCAACGGCTAGTGACAACATACGTTTTTTTATCATCATCGCCAAAGCACAAAAGTGCTCTGAAGCACAAGAGCGCTCAGTCTAGCAGTCCAGTAACAACTCCAAATAAAATCTATTTCCTCAATTCCCCAACAAACGGACGGTGTAAATTGCCATTTCCGGGCGTCGCCGTTTCCGCCAATAAGCCTACTTCCGGCGCCAGGTAGCGACACTATTTAGTTTGCTTCGACGCGCACTGAAAATAAGGTTTTGAGGGTAAATCGCGTTAAGGCTTTCAATCACTAAACGAATTTAGAACAGGGCCTTTTTAGATGGGTCTTTTCTATGAAATCTTCTCTTCACTTTCGCCTACTTTGCTAGTAAAGAACCCTACTTCTTTGCAGTCGAGTAAAAAGCCATTCTATTTTTTATCTGGATAGATTTTTGTTTGACCACAATCTCACCTGACGGTAAGCTATGATGTGGTCTAAGATGAAGCACGAAGATCTAGAAGAAACCTATTCACTCTTACCTTAAAGAGGCCCGGATTGTATTCTTTAAGAAAAACAGACGACTGTGAAGTTGTCTATACCTTGTACGCATCTATATATCATTGTCTATACCAAGAACGTACAACCAAAACGAACATTCCAAAACACACGTACTATTTTCTATTACAATAGTGGTTCTGCTTTATAGATAGATAGATAATTTCTTTATTGCACACCATTAAAAATAAAACAAACAAAAGAGAATACAAAATTAAATCAAAGGTACAACGGGCGGCCTTATCGCTAAAAGCGATCTCTTCCAGGCAACCTTTGGATGCCTGCTTTATCATAATTACGAAGCATCATCGTCATCATCTTATTAAACATAGGACGTATATTGCTACACATAGGCCACCCCCAAAGATTTCCAGAGCGACCGATCTTGTGCAGTCTGCAACCAACGGCTCCCAGCAACCTTTAACAGATGGAGGCTGATCTACTCAACACAAACAGCTTAAACACTTACTGCGACCAATGTCGTGTACCTATGCGCGCATGTGTTTGTGTGTGTGTATGCGTGTGTGTGTGTGTATTCCTGTTATATTTCCTGTATTTAATTTTTTTCCTCCTTTTATGTGTAGTCTACCTTACCTTTTTATATTTAAAAAATCTTTTTTTTACTGGATAGATCTTTATTCGACCACTATCTCACCTGATGGTAAGCGCTGGTGTGGTCTAAAATAAAGCACGAAGATCTAGAAGAAACCTATTTAAGAGGCTCGGATTGTATTAGGAAAAACAGACGATGGAAGTGTTCCATACCTTAGCTGTACGCATCAAGAACGTGGAACCAAAACGGTGTGTGCGGATGGGTGGTATATCAACTAGGTACGGATGGTACTGAGCCGTGCGCCTGCTTGTCCTTAGATGGAAGGGAGATAGCGCGATCAGATCGTATAGTTTCTGGGTACAATCCCCGAACTGTATTCTGTATAAGATCGATAGGCGTGCAACTTTAGGGCGGTGTTCGAGACTTTGGGTCTTAGTCTTCGCCATATATTGCTCACCTATAAGCCTAAAAGCGCTACGTTCTATCGAGTCGACTAGAAAGAACCTATTCACTCTGGATTTGAAGACTCCGAAATTATACTGGTTTTGAAAAACATACGCCGGTAGTGAGTTCCACTCCTTACTTGTGCTAACAAGAAAAGTTGAAGCAAATCTTTTGGTACGGCAAGATGGTATGCCGACCAGGTATGAGCGCTTTTCATTACGTGGCCTCCACTCTAGAACCTTTCGGCCCTAACGGCCGTCAGTCTTCGAGCTTTGTGCCCCACCCACTGTCACTTCAGCTTGCACATTATATGGGCTAGTTTAAATTAAATGATAGACGTAGGAGATTGCGGGATCGATTCCTGTTGCGAAACAAATATTGCTTCTTTCATATCCTCCTATCCCAATATGTCTCCCTAGTAAAAACCAGGTTGATATATAAACGAACCACCAAGCAATCGCTAGTCTTAATTTTTTTAATATAACTCTAGGAGGATGTATTTGTGAAAAATCTCCGCGAATTTGCTATTAAAACTTTTTGGTGAGGGCATTTGTTTCCGTAAGAATAATATGGATTCGTTTTATCTTTAATGCTATTCGTGTAGTGTAGACAGTCTTCTATATATTAATACGTGAAGAGTTTTTGAAGTAAAACTTCTTTACGCACGCTTGACTTGGGGAGTAAGCTGGTGAATGCGTGACTAAAGCGTTACGAAAAGTGTGATCGGGCGAGATGAACGGAAGTTGAGAGGGAGATATAAGTTAGTGAAGATAGAAATATACATACATACAGAAATGTACATATAGACGGAGCTAAAGAAGTTCGTTTTTTTTCATGTTTAACATCTTTCCGCATGGTACGTGGAAATGATTTTGGCAAAAGGGATGGAAATATGTAACAGGAGACCAGGGAAGCGCTTTGACCAATGAGCGCGCGTGGTAGTCCGATGTTTTTCACTACGAGACTATATTAAGGCCTCTTTCATTTAATAGAAATAAGGATTTGTCATGGAGGTTGTATTTCATCATAGCATATTCTGAATAGGTACAATGAGCCTCATTCCATTTTTAAATTTACTACCGTTTAATCGCATTTACGGAGCCGTTATTGAGTTTTCAATGACCAACTTTCAGAATGACGAATTCGGTAGATAAAATTAAGATTTGCTTTGTGTTTTTTATTTTGTTTGTAATTTTTTGTTTATATGGTGTACATAACCGTGTGTGTTGTTTATATGGTGCCGTGGGGCGCCGGCAATAGAATGTTGCCCCTCCGCTCTTGCCCGTGGATGCAGTAGGAGTCTGCTAAGGGATACCTCCGAAAGATGGGCAGCAGCGTCTTTTCGTGTTTACAATACCTATACTGCGCTCGCCAACCCGCCTGCCAAGCGTGGCGAGTATGGCAACAACCCCCTCATGATATTGCAACATAAAACCAGGCCCCGAGTCCCCGGCGGCCCCGCTAATCCTGGCTACGGTAGCAGTCACGGTAACGGCGGGGCCAGGGGTGCTAAGAATCCCCGGGAGACGATCGGCTACCAAACCCTACGACAACCACTGGCCCTGGTAACACACAACATCCGCACTTTGAGGACAGACGAAAAGATTGCGCTGGAAGAAGAAATTAGTAGATATCACTGGGACATTTTGGGGTTATCAGAAGTCCGTAGAGAGGGCGAGGACACGATATCCCTTGAGTCTGGTAACCTACTATACTACCGGGAGGGCGACCAACAGTCCCAAGGTGGTGTTGGGTTTCTCGTTCACAAGTCACTCATCAACAACATTATCACCATCGACAGTGTGTCGAGCAGGGTCGCGTAGGTACGCGAATATCGCTTAGATATTCTGAGTGTCAGGTGACACTCAGAATATCTAAGCGATATTCGCTGAAGGTCGTTCAGGTATATGCGCCGACCTCTTCACACCCAGATGAAGAAGTAGAGTCTATATATGAGGACATCAGTAGAGCCATACATACGAACAAAACTCACTTTATTGTTGTTATGGGGGACTTCAATGCAAAGCTAGGCATGAGAAGCGATGATGAGTTGAGAGTGGGGCAATTTGGATATGGGCAACGGAACCCCAGGGGACAGAGGCGGGCCGATTTTCTGGAGAAAGAAGGACTCTTTATGATGAATTCTTTTTTCCAGAAGCCGCCTCACAGGAAATGGACCTAGATGAGTCCCAACGGTTCCACGAGAAATGAGATTGATTTCATCTTGACCAACAAGAAACGGATATTTAATGATGTCTCTGTGATTCACAGGGTGAAAACCGGCAGTGATCACCGAATTGTTAGAGCCACATTGAATATGAACGTTAAACTTGAAAGATCCCGTTTGATGAAATCTACGCTCCGACCTACTCGCGCACATATCCAAAACCTCGAGAGCTTTCAACTCGAACTTGCAAATCGCTTTGACTGTCTAGAAGTAGATGCATCAGTGGACGAGATCAATAACAGGTTCGTAGAAACCGTCCATACGGTGGAGTCCCAGTTCTTTAAGACCCCCCGTACCAATAGACCTCAGAAACTCTCTGATGACACCCTTAACCTCATGGCTGAACGACGTTCTTTGCAACTGCAGTCTCCCGATGATGCTCAGTCACATAGGCAGCTCAATAGAAAGATTTGGAAATCCTTGCGGCACGATATTCGTACCTTTAATACATCTCGTATTAAAGATACGATAGAGCGGAATAAAGGCTCCAAAGTGTTCGCGAGAGATAATTCTATTGGGCAGAGCCGCATGACGAAGCTGAAGAGGGAAGATGGCAGCATAACGTCAAGTAAAGCGGAAGTGTTAAGGGAAGTCGAAAGTTTCTATGGACGGCTCTACGATTCGGTCACTAAACCTGTTTGCAGTGCGGCCAACGACCCAAGAGCCAAACTGACCCGACATTATACCGAAGATATTCCGGACATCAGCCTGTATGAGATCAGGATGGCCTTGAAGCAGCTTAAGAACGACAAGGCGCCGGGTGAGGACGGAATCACCTCAGAGCTTCTGAAAGCGGGTGGATCACCGGTACTTAAAGTCCTTCAGAAGCTTTTTAATTCCGCCTTGCTTGAAGGTACGACGCCAAAAGCATGGAACGGGGGCGTGGTGGTTCTGTTCTGCAAGAAAGGTGACAACACCTTGCTTAAGAATTACAGACCCATCTCGCTTTTGAGCCATGTTTATAAGCTGTTTTCGAGGGTCATCGCGAACCGTCTCGAACGCAGGTTTGATGACTTCCAGCCTCCCGAACAAGCCGGGTTCCGTAAAGGCTACAGTACCATAGACCACATACATACGCTGCGGCAAGTCATACAGAAGACCGAAGAGTATAACTTGCCGCTATGTCTCGCGTTTGTGGACTATGAGAAAGCCTTCGATTCGATCGAAACATGGGCAGTGCTTGAGTCTCTCCAACGATGCCGTATTGACTATCGGTACATCGAAGTGTTGAAGTGTTTGTATAAAAACGCCACTATGTCAGTTCGAGTACATGAACAGAGCTCGAAGGCGATTCCCTTAAAAAGAGGCGTAAGACAGGGAGATGTCATCTCTCCGAAACTGTTTACGACCGCATTGGAAGATGCCTTCAAGCTTCTGGAATGGAAAGGACTGGGCATCAATATTAACGGCGAATACATCACTCACCTTCGGTTTGCCGACGATATTGTGGTCATGGCAAAGTCGATGGAAGAGCTCAGCACGATGCTCGAAGGCCTCAATCGAGTCTCCCAACGGGTAGGACTTAAAATGAACATGGACAAGACGAAAATCATGTCGAATGTCCATGTCGTCCCTGCCCCAGTTATGGTTGAGAACTCGGCTCTTGAAGTTGTCGACGCGTATGTATACCTAGGACAAACAGTCCAATTAGGTAGGTCCAACTTCGAGAAAGAGGTCAATCGTCGAATCCAACTCGGATGGGCAGCGTTTGGGAAACTTCGCAACGTCTTTTCGTCCAACATACCTCAGTGCCTTAAGACGAAAGTCTACAATCAGTGTGTGTTACCAGTGATGACATATGGAACCGAGACGTGTTCCTTCACTATTGGCCTTATGAATAAGCTCAGAGTCGCTCAACGAGCTATGGAGAGGGCTATGCTCGGGGTTTCTCTACGGGATCGAATCAGAAATGAGGAGATACGTAGGAGAACTCAAGTCACCGACATAGCCCGACGGATTAGCATGTTGAAGTGGCAATGGGCAGGCCATATAGCGCGCAGAACAGATGGCCGATGGGGCCGAAAGGTTCTCGAGTGGAGGCCACGGACAGGCAAGCGCAGCGTAGGACGTCCACCCACAAGATGGGCAGACGACTTGGTAAGAACCGCAGGTCGGCGTTGGATGCAGGCCGCTTCCAACCGCAGTTCCTGGAGATCAATGAGGGAGGCCTTTGTCCAGCAGTGGACGTCATACGGCTGATATGATGATGATGATGGTGTACAACAATAAAACCGGCCAAGTGCGAGTCGGACATGATGGGTTCCGTACCATTATCTAAAAAAACGGCAAAAACATCACGTTTATTGTATGGGAGCCTCCCTCAAATATTTGTTTTATTTTAATTTTATTATTGATTTTTAAAATTAGTATATAAATAAATATTCTGTGAATATTTCAAGCGTCTGCCTGTTGCCGCTATCAATATCGAGCAAAAATGAGCAAAATATTGGTGAACATTTCACACAGCGCTATCTAGCCCCAAATACATACTTATAATTATGTATTTACAAAAAAAAAGTATATGCACTTTTTCATTCATTCAATTAATTCATAATACAATTATTATGTGTAGGTCTTATACCGTCAGTTATATATCCTATCATGGTACCTGTTATCAATCATCATCATCATCCACAGCCCGACTTCACCCACTGCTGGGTATTAACGCCTACTTTGTCTATGCCAGCAAGCTACTGCCTAGTTATTTTATGTTCGTTCATTTTCGTTCATTCCTTCCTAAAATTCATTCTAATTGGTTCGACTTGTCAATTCATACTGTTCCCAAAACCTTTTTTCCAAAATACGCTGTAAAGGACAATATACATCTAAATCAGTGTTAGGGAGTTTAATTTGCGACCCCTGTGCGCAAACACTGGGTATGGGCCTCCCCAAGTTTGTGCCATCCACCACGATCCTGCGCTAGTGGGTGAGCCATTGACCGCCCGCGACTTTAGTCATATCCATGATAATCTTGCATTTTTTCATCAACAAAGAAACAAATTCGTTACAGGAAAGTTTAAAGAAAAATAATTAGAATAGCTCCCCATCTTTCACCGCGAGGGGGCGCCACCAAAACTGTTTCTTTCGTAACTGCCGAGTTTCTTTTGTAACTGCCGAGTTTCTTTTGTAACTGCCGATTTTCTTAAATAATTAGGGAGTTTCCCTTTATTTTTCAGCAAACATGCCCCGTAATGAGATTACAATGATTACCTTTTCGCCTTTTTCCGGTATTTTGAGGATAATACGGTTTTTAATTATTCTTATAATTATTGGTAGGATTTGTTTATTAGATCTCGACTAGCTTTTGACTAATGTTGGGTCATGGGTAATGTTTTTATTTAAATACCACGTATGTATCATGGTCAGCTAGTCCTACTAATATTATAAACGCGAAAGTGTGTATGTATGGATGTATGGATATTTGTTACTCCTTCACACCGGAACGGCTGAACCGATTGCAATGAAATTTGGTATGTACGTAGATCATAACCTGGATTAACACATAGGCTACTTTTTATTAACAAACCACGCGTGCGAAGCCGCTGGCAACAGCTAGTAATAAATAAAGTAAAAAGTCTTTGATGCAACATTGCACTCCAAATTCAAATCTCAAACACAGCAACTAGCGAACGTATGCAACAGCATTCGTAGAAGTTTAACTAAAAACAACCGGTCAAGTGCGAGTCGGACTCGCGCACGAAGGGTTCCGTACCATATCTATAAAAACGGCAAAAAAATCATGTTTGTTGTATGGGAGCCCTGCTTAAATAATTGTTTTATTTTAATTCATTTATTTATTTTTAAAGTGAATATATAACTAAATATTCTGTGAATATTTCAAGCGTCTACCTGTTGCCGTTATCAATATCGAGCAAAAACGAACAAAAAAAATCACGTTAGTTGTATGACCCCTTTAAATATTTATTTTATTCTGTTTTTAGTATTTGTTGTTATAGCGGCAACAGAATTACATCACCTGTAAAAATTTCAACTGTCCGACTATCACGGTTCATGAGATACAGTCTGGTGACAGACGGACATACAGACAGACAGCGGAGTCTTAGTAATAGGGTCCCATTTTATCCTTTGGGTACGGAACTCTAAAATGGGTAGTTTTTACGAATGGGCTGAACGGTCAAATCTAAATCGTAATAGGTATGGAGAAATCCCAAAAGCATAGTATTGGTCGAAACTTGCGGAGGACTGGAGAAGAAAAGGACGAAATAAAATCAAAATCATGTAAGTATTTGTTATTAATATCGTTATCATTACTGATTTATTAAATAAATATGTTTTTTTTTTGTATAATTGGTCTTATTATGTTTAAATTTGTGACGTCACCCTGCATAAGGCTCTGCCTGAAAACCAGCGCTGCTTTGCATCATTTATTGCAAAGGAGCATAAAGCTGAGGCAGAGCCTGTTTAGCCACGCGTGACACGGAGCGGGACTAGTTGGTGCACCTACCTACTACCTACTGGTGGGGTAGGTACGTATGTGTACTAAAGCTACTGTTACACATGCTCTAAAATAGCATGCTAAAAAGCGTGCTATTGAGTATGCTCAATATGAGCATGCTTATGAGCAGTTTACATTTGCTAGCAAGAGGAATGCTATTTTTAAGTATGCTCCTGAATAAGCATACTCAAAGTAAACACTCCAATACACATGCCTTTTTATAGCGTGCTCTCTCGCGTATCGCGTAAATTTTTAATTTTGGTTTTAATGATTTTCACAGTCAAGGTCGGTTCCTCCATGTTCGTTAATAAGTCTTGGTACGCATTATTTATCATATTATATATGTTATATCAACATTATTTTTATACTGTGGTATGCGGGGATTCCACAAGCACTCGTTATTTCGATATAAATTTACAAATTTGAGCGTTTTTCGTCACCCCAGCGAGACATTTTGCGTGAAATTGTGCACGTGCACCTGTTGCGAACGATTGATCGATACTAGCATACTCAATAAGCAAGCAAACCTGTTCACACGCGCTAAAAACACGCCCCCCTCCACCCGCACTGCAGGTAGCATGCCCAAAAATCGTACGACCGTCGATTTTTGAGCAAACTCGAAATGAGCATGCTCATTATTAGCAATGTTTCAATACACATGCTACTAATGAGCATTTGCTCAATAAAAGCATGCATTCGAGCTAGTAATGAGCATGTGTAACTGTATCTAACTGTAGGTCTAATTATAATCTCATTGTATTGTACTTTTCCTGTCTGTCTACCTTTTTTGTTTGTGATCCGTTCTATGTTTCTTTGTGTGTGTCAAATAAATTATTCTAGTCTATATAATCATCAAATCAAAATCTTTTTAATCATTAAAGTTACAAGGATCGCTTTGAAACGCCAATTTTTCTGCCTGTTCCTTCGCGACCCAGCCAGGATAGAAAGACAAGATACAAGGCCGGTTGTTCTTTTTAATGATCCTTTTAGAATACATACAATAACGAAAATAAATTATGTCTTAAATGTAACATCTTAGGTAGGTAGACAGACAACATGTTTGATTCTTTTAAAAATTATTATTTTTGTTAATTTTTTTAAATAAGGCACTTAATTGACGTCCGTGACGTCAATGCAGGTTTGATGGCTGAAAACCAGCGTTGAGCAATAAGTGAGCTCAGCATAATGCTGACCCATTCTTCTCTTTCGGCGCACGGCTCATAGTGACTGGGTACGTATCTTTCGTTTTACTTGTATTTAATTGGTTATATTAACGTGTTTTTGATTGTCTGTATTTAATTGTCTTTAATTATCCGCTGTATGTAGTTTCTGTGTGTTCGTTACTTGTGTCGAAGTAAATGTATATATCTATCTAACATTTTTGAACGAGTTGGAGCAATTTCAATCCCAAGCTTCTCTATCATCTAAATAATCCGATATGCTATAGGCTTTATGTTATAGGCCGTTGTAGGCTTTTTTATAAACATTTTTAAATTTGTTAATTAACAAATTTTGTACATCACTTGGGAGTTTGTTATAAAAGTGACGTATAGGTTTGGTACCTTAGTGTCCTCCGCTGTGCTTTCCAGTGAGTGGTCTCCCTCTAGTTCCTTTCTGCCCCAACAGCCATCAGTCCCCGGTCTAGTCACCTGTATCAGTTAATTATGCTACATTTAATTTCGCAACCTTTTTCAAAATTTGATACAAAAACGAATAATTCCTACCTATTATAAATTCCAAAGTATCTAACTCTGTCTGTTTGTTAGGCATAGACATAAACATAGGCACTCATTTATTTGCCACATAGCACACATAATACAAAGTCAAAAAAATAATATTTAAAATAATCAACATAAAAATAACCACAATACAGTACCTACATGCACAACAGACACAAACAAAAAATATAACATAACTGTTAACTTTAAACATGTGGTAGGTATGTTGTGTGCTATAGCTGCAAAAAGGCCTCGAAATCAAAGTCAAAATCAAAATCTTCTATTTATTAAAATCACAAGGATCACTTTGAATTTCAATTTTACTGCATGTTCCTTCGCGACCAAGCTAGGAAAGAAATACAAGAAACAAGGCTGGTTGTTTTTTTTAATGATCCTTTTAGAATATATTACAATACAGGTAATAAATTACGTCTAAATTGTAACATTTTGAACGAGTTGGAGCAATTTCAATCCCAAGTTTTTCTATTATCTAAATAATCCGATATTTTAAAGTAGGCTTTTTTATAAAGATTTTGTTTAATTGCGTTTTTAAATTTGTTAACTGTCAATTTTTGTACATCACTTGGGAGTTTGTTATAAAAGCGAACACCTTGCCCTTTAAACGATTTACTATACATTATGTCAACTGGGTTAACAGTTGACGCTGTTATTCTGCCGAGACCGCATAATCACCCACTAGACCCTGTGAGACCTAGACCTTGTTACGTTTTCACAAGTAATGGCACCTTCAAATTTGCCGCAAAGTGCCGCGCGGAGGCAGCTCGTCTGCAGTGCTGCGGCCGCGCGGCCGTCGCTAGGTTCGAGAACCGTAGTGTTGTACATTTAGTTGCACGATGGACTCTGACGAAGAAACACTGCTCTTAGTGTTACTATTAAAACGAAAAAGGATTTTAAAGTCACTAGTCGATCGATTAACTGAACCTAAATTTGCACCTGTTCCAGCGCCGAGGGGTTAACGCACACGCTCTCCGCAGCAATAAACACCAGCAGAGGCTGGTGACGCCAACACAAAGGCTGCACAAGTCGAACACATCGGTGTACATCTCGGGCCCGACAGTCTACAGCTACCAGTTAGTATCCGAAATGCAGCCTCCATCGCGGCGTTTAATGGTCATTTAAAAACATGGTTGTTGGGGAGGGTTTTCTACAGCATGGGTGAGTTCCTCGAATTACCCGAACTGTAGAAGATCCCCCCACCACCTACTAATCAGAAGATACTGTAGCAAATGTTTCACAAGATGAATCATAAATACGTAGGTAATTATAATTCATTAGTTATAATGTTATAATTAATTATAATTTATAAAATTCGACCAAATGACGTGTAAAATATTATTTTTATTAATAAATTCTTATATTCTTGTATTCTGATGCGCGCCTGCAGCGTGGGTGCAGCGCTGCAGGCGAGCGTTTTTTTATTTAAATAGATTTACACGCCGGCTCGCTGCGGCAAATTTGAAGGCGTCCTTAACAGCGTGGCCGATTTCGATAAAGTTTGGTAAATAGATTATGACCGGGACTGTCTAGATCTCTTTTTACCAGACTACGCAAAAGGTAGTTACTGTTTTTATTGAAAAACAACGCGTACGAAGTCGTGGGAATGGCAACAAGTAACAGAGGGACCGATTTCGATAAAACTCGGTAAATAGACTAATTATTTATTTTATTAATAAGAATCATCAACACAGCATACACTGACAATATTCAGCGGTACATTTACAAATGATAGAACTTAGTGCCACTAACTTATCACAGATGATAGACTGCATGCATTAATGTTTTATGCCGAGCGAGTAAATTAATTGGATTTTACTAATAAACTAAGATGGCATGCACTAACTTCTTGCCAACAATACATTTCATTATAATATAACAACTTCAAAAAGTTAAAAAAACCAAGTAATTCTTTAATTCCTATTTACAAATTCAAAACTCGTTTACAGGGATACAGGTCATACAGGTACAAGAACGATTCACAGATTAACCTGGGATAAGCTGTTTTTAAACATTCGTACAGTTCCAACAAACATGTCCGCTCCCTTGCTCTTAGCCACACAATTATATTGGCGGACTATCTTTTTCAGAGGCGCATTAGTACCGAGATTGGATTTAGAAGAGCTCGGCTGTAAAGGATTAAATAAAAGGATAAAAACCTAGAAGGAGCAGAGTAATTTGGGGCAGCGAGTAGCTCCGGAGCGTCCAGGGTACCGATTGCGAGCTTAAAAAGAAATCCACTTTTTATTATTATTATGACCGGAATTGGGATATAGACTTCTTTTTACTCGACTGCGCAAAGGGAGGGTCATGTTTTATTGATAAACCACGCGTGTGATGTCGCGGGCCGAAGCTTGTATTCGTTACAGAATTACGCTTAACATAATAAATCACGATCAACGTACTTATCCAGATATGTACCTTACATAAAAAGGAGACGTCTTATAAAGTTGTCACGCACACATACACAGGGCATTTCCCGCGTGCACAGGCACCGCGTTTATGTGTGCGCCCCACCCGCCCTGAGCGACGGGAAAGTGCGCCCTCGGTGTTGCCCCCGGCGTTCTACGTGTGGAGGGCTGTAAATGCACATTTTGGGTGACAGTTTTTAAGCTTATGTATATCTTGATTCATCATAATTATAATACAATAAATAAATAATGCCCGGCGTTGCAGATGTAGGGAAGAGATCGGCTAGAATGTGCGGGCTACGTTGCCCGAATGCACTCGGAAAAATGGGCCTATATTGTAACACCATCCACAATCCCGACTGTCTCTACTTAAGAAGCGCCTGGTTTAAAACAGCATCCTTAAACCAGTGTACACGTATGGGCTACAAATCTGGAGTACAACCAGCAAATCCAACCGTGATATCATCCAACGCTGTCAGAACAAAATCTTGCGTTCCATTTCTAATGCCTAACGGTTCACAACCAACAAGGAGAGCCATGAGTACCGAGAAGTTCCCACAATTGACCAAGAGACGGGCTTCATAGGGAAAAGATACCTGGATCGCCTAAAAAGCCATGATAATCCGCTGGCAAGAGCTCTGGTGGAAAATCGTTCTGATACAAAGCGCCTGAAAAGAGTCCATGTCTTGGACAACCTGCTTGTTTCTTCTAAAGAAGGGAAGAAAGACTAATATGTGTCGATCCCGAACGCCACAAATAAATAAACACATCCGCCTATAGTCCTCCAACTGATTGCGGATCACAATGAGAACAAATAAATAAATAAATAAAAAATAAAAATATTTTATTTCAGATTACATAAATCCATAATTTTTTAGTACAAGTACGTTACTTAGATACAAAATTAGTAGGCACACACACAATTGGAATAAAATAAAACAGGACAAAAGGTGTTCGCGCTGAGAGTGACCAACCTAGGTCGGTTTGATCACTCTCAGCACGAAGCACTTCCATATCGGAGAGGTAAATCCGTCCGATATAGTTTTCAGGATGGTGTTTTGACTTCCCCGCACTCTGCGTAGGATGGCTTCGAAGCCATCCGTTTGATATTCTGCAAACATCCCTGACGCACTACAGAAGCGGGGCAGTCCCAACATCATCCTGAAGATACTATTCTGAAGATATTATAAAAAAAGATATACTAATCAAAAAAAATATTGTAACACTATGGACGCCTGAAGACGGAAGGCGACGTCGGGGTCGGCCGAGAAAACGTTGGCGGGACTATATCGTCACCTTCCAAACAGGATGGTGAGAGATAGCGACAGATAGGGATGCTTGGAGGGACTTGGGGGAGACTTTTGCTCAGCAGTGGGACTAGATATGTTAGAAAAAAATGCTGGACATTTCACACAGCACCATCTAGCCCCAAAATAAGTCAAGCTTGTATGGGAACCAGATAGCTGATAGAATTCTTTTATAATATGTAAGTACTTTTACTATGTAATGCTAAACACCTTGTACACACGGCTACACATCAAGCTATAGCCACATTTCTAGTATAAGCTGACCTCTCATTCTACGAAAAGCCAACACAATGCGAGGTCAGCTTATACTGGAAACTCATAGCTTGATGTGTAGCCGTGTGTACCTACCCATATTACACAATAAATAGATTTGTATTTGTATTTATTGTATTTTGTAAATACATACTTAATATTTAAATTCTCGTGTCACAGTGTTTGTAACAAAACTCTTCTGAAACGGCTTGACCGATTCTTATGAAATTTTTTGTGTACATTCGTTAGGTCTGAGAATAGGATCTAAACTATTTTGCACCCTCCTACCTCCACCCTCCATTTTTAGGGTTCAGTATCTCAAAAGGTAAAAAAAGGAACTCTTATAAGACATTGTCTGTCTTGTCCGTCTGCTCTTGTCCGTCTGTCCGTCTGTCCATGTGTCATCACCGATTTTCTCAGGAACGGGTGAACCTAGCAAGTTGAAATTTATACCAGATACTAAGGCTTATAGTCCCTATTCATCACATCAGCCGTAGGACGTCCACTGCTGGACAAAGGCCTCCCTCATTGATCTCCAGGAACTGCGGTTGGAAGCGGCCTGCATCCAACGCCGACCTGCGGTTCTTACCAAGTCGTCTGCCCATCTTGTAGGTGGATGTCCTACGCTGCGCCTGCCGGTTCGTGGCCTCCATTCGAGAATTTTCCGGCCCCATCGGCCATCTGCTCTGCGCGCTATATGGCCTGCCCATTGCCACTTCAACGTGCTAATCCGTCGGGCCCTATTAGTTATTTATATTAGTTAGTTATAGTCCCTATTAGTTGTATAAAAATCAAGGTCCTGAGTCAACACGATAAAAAGATATTGGTAAATTTAAATTTTCGCGAAAACTTGAAAATGCCAAAATTTACCTTAATTTTCAACTTCTCTTATTTTTCAGTACTTTCCCTTTACTTGTGCTATCAACCGGAAGTTCCCTAGGTTTTGGGTCAAAAACCTATATGGTAGTACCCGTTGACCTAGAATCACGAAATTTGGCAAAAATCATGGTCTTACACAAATAAATAAAAATTCCAAAAAATAAAAAAATTGAAAATTAAAGTATGTCCCCATACATACATACATAGTTGACGCCAATTAAGATAGTCCTCTCGAGTTGTATGGGCGCTCATACAATTTAGAGGACTCGATGGATCCGCACCAACCTCTAATAAGATAGGTAAATAAATAAAATTGTGCTATTGAGTAAAATAAATATTTAGGTAAGCGGGGCTCCCATACAACAGACATTATTTCTTTGCCGTTTTTATAAATAATGGTACGGAGCCCTTCGTGCGCGAGTCCGACTCGAACTTGACCGGTTTTTTAATCGCGATATTCGTATTTTTGTATGAACAATACCCATATAATTTAACCGTCTTTCATCGACGTGAAGTCATTTAGGTACATTATGTGTCGCGTCGCTTTGACAATAGCGTTTTCCCAGTTGTAATAACACAGAATAGCGTAGCCCAGTCTCACTTGAGTTTGGCGGCTTTCTTAGCTAGGTACATCTACGATTAGTGTTCGCGAGCGCAGCTCGGTGTCGCGTATGCGGTCAATACGCTTGAATCCGAGAATGCTGCGCTCGATCGCACGTTGGCAAACCTTGAGTTTATAGGTACTTTTGGATGTTAGTCAAAGACCAGGTATGCGCATACGCATCCTCCCCGTTCTAACGTATGGTGTTCAACGAAGTAGGTATGTGTGTATGGTGTATCAAACGGACGTATAGAGTTGTTATGTCCATCAACTTTCAAATTAAAAGTCGTTTATTTACACTTAAATATAACTTTACAGAATTAATCTAATATGCTATATCTAAAACTAAGCTACAAGAAAAAATACAAATTATAATCTAAGTAGGTAGTACATTCATTTTCAAACTTACATATTTTAGGTTAAAAAGGTACACAAAAACACAACAGATATACAGATACAATAGGGGACTAAA
This sequence comes from Philereme vetulata, assembly GCA_918857605.2. Classification (NCBI taxonomy): domain Eukaryota; kingdom Metazoa; phylum Arthropoda; class Insecta; order Lepidoptera; family Geometridae; genus Philereme; species Philereme vetulata. The sequence goes on along the minus strand of OU975422.1, from coordinate 7,084,322 downwards.
CATAAATAACTTAACATCGGTATACTTAACTAATTAAATACTCTCACAATAACTGAGACACACTCGCTCGATCGTCTTCCAAACATCCGTTTGAGCGAAAGAGGAAGGTTGCCCTTCATCAAATCTCCCATCGACCAATAGCTCCTCCAGGCATTCTCGGTTCGTCGAGCGATTTCCATATCCTGCCTGGAGTCGAAGGAGACTATTTGGCCTAGATAAAACGTACTCTTGGACGTATGCTAGCTGTTCTCCATCCACCGTTACTCTGGTCTCAACGCTGTTAGTCATAACCTTAGTCTTTGTCCTATTCATCCCTAATCCATACTCAAGGTTTGCGATGCTAAGGTCTTGTAGCATCGTTTGTAGCTCCGAAGCGGAAGAAGAAAGAAGGACAATGTCGTCAGCAAAGCGGAGATTTGTTAACCTCACTCCGCCGACTTCAATCCTTCTTCAATCACGACTTCAATTCAACATAGGTCGTTACACGAAAAATATTAAACACTGCATAGCTGGTGTTTAAAAAATTTCTATACATAAATAGGTAAGAATTTTATTAAACATGCGTTAAACAATCGTTTAAGTTTTAAAAAGTTTTAAAAATTAGTTAGTAAACTTTTAAAAGTTATTTTTTTTCGTAAAAACATTACGTGCCAATCCCGGTCATAATCTATATGTATTACCCGTGCGCGATAAGTTGGGGCCTGAGCGCGGTGACGTCATATTGGCGTGTTTGTACCGCCCGCAAAAAAGCGAACATAACAAGCAGCCGCCCGCGGCTTCGTCTTTGTTTTTTTTAACCTAATTTATTATGTTACTCAGGGAGGACGCTGCTTTTTATCTAATCTTTTTTACACTATTTGAATAAAATAAAAAAACAATGTTTAAGTTTATACATTTATTTTATCTATTATTTACATTATCTCATCTTCGTCATGTTCGTTTGACTGCCTGGTCAACAGGTAAACAAAACTGTTTGTTACGTTTTTCGTTTTCAAAAAACTCTAACACTTTTAGCACGAGGTTTCTTTCTCCGCTATGCAAAGGTTTACCCTTCATAATAACAAAAACACTTAACAAGAACTATAACAACAAAAACTACAACAACAAAACAATGACACAAACTATAACAACAAAAACAAAACAATAACACAAACGAAAACTAAAAGAATTCCAGAGCGCGTCGTTACGTGACGTAGGCCAGTACGAGACTAATAACCCTAGTAAAAAATAGTGATGCGAACGGTACAATACGGGCGCCATCGGGGAAGTGCAGGGGAAGCGGTCGGGGAGTCGCATTCCTAGCAGGTCCCAAGTTATCGCGCACGAGTAATAGGTACATATACCAAATTTCATCGAAATCGGTCCAAGCCGTATTTTTAGTCGCGACATCGTAAAAAACAGACTTTCAAAATATTACCTAGTATGGTTAAACCGACGTGTGTTTTACTGCTACTATAGAGTTTCCAGTAACTAGTTTCAAACTTGTTTACTGCGTTTTTTTATTACAATTATCCAAATCCGGTGTTATCCGTGACATCCGTAACCGAACAGTAGACATAGGGCGGGCTACTGTTCACAGCCTGCGGCCTTCCTGACCAATCACAGTGCTCCGAGCTATATCTCCCTCTCGATCGCACACGCCAATTCCCTCATCCTGCTATCCCTGTCGCTTCCCCCGGCTAAAATCCTAGCTACACAAATTGAGTCAACTTTTCACTATAGAACAGTCGCGTTAGAGTCCACTTTTGTTTGAACAAACCGTCGTCGCTTCAGGCGTTGTGAATGTTTATTTGATATCGAGCGTCAGGCGATGATTTCAAGTTCACATTTTCCTTTCAAGTGACTTTGAACCTTATTCCATCGACATTGAAGCTATAAAGGGGGAAGCGTTTTCAGGAATTGTATTTACGTGTGCAATGCTGGCATTTTCATTGTTACATTACAGTTCTGTTCGTGTAGCTATCGAAGTTGCAGCTTTCGCGGTTGGGTTTAGGGTTGATTTTAAGGTGAGTGTTTTTGGGATTTCGTTCGTTTTGGTGTTGTGGGGTATAATGCCGTAGGCAAAAGCTATTTGCGATGACAATTTTGCGAGCGTCGGCGAACGAAATATGCCTTTTATTCGTAGAGTTGGGATTAAAGCTCTAAAACGGAATTGCTGTCGAGCTTTGTAGAAATTTGTGAACTACACCTACCTATTTTCAGTTCTCTTTGTGAAATACCTAGCGGATGTTAAAACGTTCGCCTTAATTTAACCAAATCATAGTTAAAATAAATTAGACACATTCTATACTAAGCCCGGCTGTCACAACGATCCCTAAATATATTTAGCGAATAAACGTTTAAATTTGATGTAGGTACGTATTTGTAGCATTTTACAACACTCTAAATCATATTTAGCCACTAAATACGTTTAGCCATCGTTACGCAACTCGCCCTAAGGGAAATCTATTAGGTCCGATACTCGTAGGTATATCATTTTTTTTTAATTCAGCGGATCAATGAAGCTTGTGACTTGGGGATAGGTACTTCCGCCTGGTAGTTGAGCAATTGAGCTATCTATAGATCGTTTGCAACGGTCTTTAGATGAGTCAACTGTTTCTTCAGTATTTTATTGTAAATAATTGTACAGTTGTTATTGTAATAATTCTTTCTGTTATTAAAGGCATTTTGCCCAGATTGAAGCATTTATAATCACAATAATATTAGGTCCTTACATATGAAATCAGAGTTTTGTCGTACTGACCACTTTGATCTAAAATATCTCCTCTTTGGTTAAGAATTCTAAATTCAAATTTATAAATTCATTTAGCTGGTACATTTGAGTTTTGAAAACAGTCATTTATTTGTTTTATCCTCATTATTTTTTTCTTTGGCGTCGCTTATTACCGGACAATGGAAAACATGAAAATATCGGTATATTTACGAGTACCTAAGTACGAGTTCTACCGTGGCACCAGTGCTGCAGAAACAGCTCGAAGGATTAATGATGTGTACTGCGCTGGTGTCGCAAAAGAAAGCACGGTACGTTTTTGGTTTCAACGTTTTCGTTCTGGAAATTTCGACCTTCGGAACCAACCCCGTGGATGGCCGGAGACCAAAGTGGAAAATGAAGAATTAAAGGCTATTGTGGAAGCGGATCCATCACAAAGCACTTCAGAGATAGCTGCATGCTTCGGGGTAAGTGATAAATCTGTATCAAACTACTTGAAGCAAATCGGGAAAGTAAAAAAACTTGAACGATGAAGGTACCTACCTCATGAATTGAGTGAATCGAACTTGCGAACACGCGTCGACTGCTGTGCTACTTTGCTCAATCGACACAATAGTGAAGGGTATTTTAAATCGAATCATTACTTGTGATGAAAAGTGGATACTGTACGATAATCGGAAGTGCTCGTCGCAATGGCTGAACCAGGGTTCAGCCATTGCGACGAGCACTTCCGTTGCGACCCAGCCAAACCGTGCCCTAAACGAAAATTGACTTAGAAAAAGATACTTGTGAGTGTTTGGTGGACTAGCGCCGGTGTCGTTCACTACAGCTTTCTAAAATCTGTCCAAACGATTACGGCAGATATCTATTGTTGGCAACTGCAACCCATGAAGGAAGAACTAGCAACTAAACAACCGAGATTGGTCAATCGCTCTAGGCCACTGCTGCTTCACGACAACGCAAGACCACACACTGCACAACAAACAACCACTAAGTTAGATGAGCTACAATTGGAATGTCTGCGAGATCCACCGTACTCCCCGGACCTTGCTCCAACAGATTACCATTTTTTCCGGAATTTGGACAATTTCTTTCAAGGTAATAAATTCAAATCCGATGCGGCAGTCCAAACCGCCTTCAAAGAGTTTATTGATTCTCGCCCTCATGGTTTTTTTAGTAAAGGGATCAATGAACTACCTACGAGATGGCAAAAGTGCATAGATAACAACGGTGCATACTGTGAATAATGAAATATATTTTACAAAAAAAAATTGACTTTATATTCCTCCGTACAAAATGCCAATTTCATATGTAACGACCTAATATTATCTATAAATGCGAAAGTTTGGATGTTTGTTTATTTATTTATTTATTTGTTTGTTACTCAACTGTTGAACTTGTAAACTGTTGAAATTTGGTATGTATGTACATACCTACGTAGATTATAACCTGGATTAACGCATAGGCTACTTTTTGTTGACAAACAATGCGTGCGAGGCCACTGGCGGAAGCTAATTTAACTATTACAGGGTGGTCAGTGCTCGAAATGGACCCGAACGCACGGTTCGTTCTGTTCGGTAAGTTCTATCGGCGAGAAACATTTTACCTACTAATTTTTATTTACTTAGATACTAGGTGTATAAAAATGAAAAAAGTGCTATTCATGCTATCATTGCCTAGCCTAGCCAAGCAGCATTGCTGTGTTTTGGTTTGAAGGGTTGCCCTATCCAAGATAGGGCACCTATCTAAGGTGCGTGACCTGCAAGGCAATACTTTGTGATAGGCGATGGTTACCATTTAAAATCAAGTGGGCCATAAGCATCTTCCACAGAAGGGAAAACTTGAACAATTACGAGATACCTACTTATACACGGTGTCCTTTAAATCACTGTTTTCCCAGAACAAACGTTGCTCAGACCATGGTCTAATAACAGTTTATAACATCAAATTAAAAAACAAAACGAAATCGGTCTTTGAAAAATATAAAAAGTTGCAAACTTAATACGTCTATTTACGCCCCACAACATACTCAGCGCGCTGACCGGTAGCTACTAGGTAGCTAAAGAGTAGGTATAATACGCTACGGCTAGCGTAAGTTCATGGGAACTTTATGTCACGGTTAGTTTTTGAACAAAGTTAGAATTACTTGAGAAGGTCTAGATTATATTATTTTATTCTCTTATTTGATGTTATAAACAGTTATTATACCATGGTCTGAGCAAAGTTTGTTCTGGGAAAACAGTGACTTAAAGGACACAGTGTATAGGTACCTATAGGTACGTTCGTTTTCTATTAATTACCTATCTGGTTTCCATAATACAAGCTTTGCTTATTTTGGGGCTGGATAGAGCTGTGTGAAATATCCATTATTAATCGATTCGCTTTTTTCGTTACTAATGTTTAGAAACGTATTGAATCTTCAACCAATTATGTAATGCTGTTTGAGTAACCTGTTGGGAATTTACCACGAGGATTGAGATTACACGCCGTTTTTGTACGATTTAAAGGCAATGCGTGAAATGTAAGTAAAAATGGTTCACTAAAATTACACTTTTTGCATTTAAAAGTGTTTTTTTATCATCACACTGATTGTTTATTTTCCATCTTAACATGAAGACACTGTCATCAAAGTCTTAGTCCGGCTTGCACAACGATCTCTAAACGTATTAAGTGGCTAAACATATTTAATTTTTTTTTATACTACTTACGAGTATACGGCAAACGAGCATGCAGTCCACCAGATGTTAAGCGGCTACTGCAGCCCATGGATATCCACATAGAATTCAAAACAAGCTATTATGTTGTCTTGATCTCTATGTGGATACGTTGCCATACTATAGGACTTAGCTGTTATGCCTATGTACCAGTAATTACAGGAACATACCATTACCATCTAACCGGAACACAGCAGCACAAGTACTGCTATTTGGCGGCAGATAAAGGTAAGGCGGTGGTGCCCACTTCCTCGAGCCCGTTCACAAAAGCTCTACCACCAGTAAATTTACGTATTTGTATGATTTGACAGCTCTCTAAATCATGTTTAGCCTTAAAATACGTTTAGGCATCGTTGCGCAAGTCTGATGGGCTTTATCACTTTCAGTGGAAGCATCAAATTGAGAATCTATAGCACCTTCTCGGTCAAACTGACCAAAAATTAGCAAATTTATCGTTTACTTAGAAAACTTTTGTGATTGCTTTCAATCACATTTCTTATCTATTTAGAGCTGTACCAATTATAATGTACTAGTTGACCCGCCGAACTTCGTACCGCCTTGACATGCATATAACGCGGGCTGTCAATATACGTCCCCGGCCATCATTTTACAACCATACCAAAGACATAGACAAAATATACGTTTAGCTGTCATTTGCGTTTTGTTAATCCATGTCAGGTGTGTTTTTGTTATACCACGTTTTATAGTGACTTTTATTCTCTTTGACGTTTTATGTCACGTCACACGGGAACGCGGTCGAACGGGTTAAAAAGTATCCTATGTCCGTCTCCTGGTTCAAGCTACCTCCCCACCAATTTTCTGGCAAATCGGTTCAGCCGTTCTTGAGTTATAAATAGTGTAACTAACACGACTTTCTTTTATATATATATAGATATATGTATTTACCTGGTTCCAATCATGTATTATATTAAGTTAAGTAGGTATGTATATTAAGTGTATTATAGACTGAGCGCTTCCGAGCTTCAGTTCCTTATGATGTATTTTTATTAAGATACCATTATCCCTACAAACCTTAGTGGTTTATAAGTGCTATTTTTTAAACATTAAGTATTGTATGTAAAAATTTTAAGTGAAAAATAAAATTAAAAAAATATATATATAAATACGATAAACAAAACGGGTCTTTTCGCGCACAGATTTATATCAAAATCATAATTTTGACTAACCTCGACGTTTCGGCCAAGTTACATCGGCCGTGGTCACGAGAGACTGGCTTTTCTTTTTGGTCTCTCGTGACCACGGCCGATGTAACTTGGCCGAAACGTCGAGGTTAGTCAAAATTATGATTTTGATATAAATCTGTGCGCGAAAAGACCAGTTTTGTCTTATAAACATGAGTATAGTTCGTGAAAACTTAAAAAGTTTTATCACGTAGGTACTTACCGTCTTATCGGTGTTTCGACCGACAATATTTCGGTTCAATTCGTGAACCCTCATGAGGGAGAGTGCGATCCGCTCCGAATAACGTCTCGCTTCGCCCTGCGCGCGAGTAGACGGAATCGGTGTTGCGTGCGTCAATGATATCTTCATCATCCTTATCAACGATTTTATTTTTTCTTATCGCTTCTTCTTCTTCTTCAAGTAAAATACATACTTATTTAATACCTACTTAGCTGATCCGACCGCGTCCTCTCGCGCGTGTTTTGTCTATAAAAACATTACCCTCCTGCGTAGTCGTGTAAAAAGTAGCCTATGTCTCAATTCCAATCATAATCTATCTATACTTATACCAAATTTCATAGAAATCGGTCAAGCTATTCTTGAATAATAAATGGTGTAACTAACACGACTTTGTTTTAAATACCTATTTATTTAGATTGGTATAATTAAATAGGATAGTTAAGCGGCAATTTCTACCTAACTAAAACGCGCAACTGAATAGAATGACATAAGTTCACAGTGAAGACTCGCCTACCAGAATTGTTTACATGCAAGAAAAGCTCTTGACAGTGCGCATCTAATAAAATATGCAACAGTCATTAGTCTTCCGTATTGTTCAACGAACCTCCTCGTCTCGTCTGCCAGCCTGGTACTTTAAACAGTGTTTGAACACTTTTCTTGGGAAAAAAGAAAGGAAAAAAGTTTCTAATGGGTTTTTTTAGCTATTTGTCACAGGTATTTTTGGCATGTCTGTAATCTATCTGCATACAATAAAGAATAACGAATGGAAATAGTTTAGCATAAAACGACCATAAATTATGACTAATACATAACTGGTACTTGCGCTTATTCATAAACACGGTGCTAAGCTAAGTGCTAACTAGGCTAATAACACCGTACTCTTTGGTGACATCGCCGAGTTCGCCCACCAATCAACCACGTGTACCAACCTAATAAATTACAGCATTTGAACCAAATGCTAATGAAATTATACTTTAACTAACCGTAAGAGCTGTGTTTTGCAAGTGTAATAGTGACTATTATTATTCTGTGGTTCTGCTGTTTTGAAATAAGAATACGCAAAGCAAAGAGTATTTGTTATATCTGCAAAACTTATAAAGTTTTGTAAATTCGAAACTAGAATGCCTTAACAATTCAGTCTCTTAAACTAAGAACTTGGCAATTTTTGTCGTGTGTTCTCAAAGTGTCTTTTTTAATATCATTGTGATACGTAAAGGATTTGCTTAAAATTAAATAAAACACCTTTTCGGTAAGCTTCGTTAAGATTAACGTATTTTTTCGTATTGAATTTAACAAAGTTTTTAAAGTAAAACTTCTTTACGCACGCTTGACTTGGGGAGTAAGCTGGTGAATGCGTTACGAAAAGTGCGAACGGAAGTTGAGTGAAAGATATAAGTTAGTGCAGATAGAAAGAGAGAGAGTTACGTTTCGTATATTTTTAAACGTTAATGTGCGAGTGTGAGTTGCGTCTGTCCAGAATTAACATACTGATCAACCTACAGACGTGTGGACAATTTTGTAATTGAACAATTTTAAAATTAATATTTTAAAAAGAAGTTTTACTTCAGTCGTGTGGTCTAAAGCACACTCGTTTTAGCATCAACATATCAGCCATAGGCATTCCCATAGATTTCCAGAACGAATTATATTATGCGACTTACACCCAACGACTCCCGTAACCCTTATCAAGTCATCTTTCATTATTCTCTGTTTATTTTTACTAATATTGTAAATTCGAAAGTAACTCTATCCCTCTACCTGTTTCTTACGTTTTACAACTAAACAGCTTGACCGATTTTGATGAAATTTGGTATATAGATATATTATGACCGATGTAGAGATATAGGCTGCGTTTTACCCGACTGCGCAGGAGAGTAATGTATTAATTGACAAAGCAGGCGTGTAAAGCTGCGATTCAGCTAGTTTAATATAATATTGAAGTTGAAAATCCACCATTCAATATTAATCGCACTGTCTACGTCACCCGCAATGTATGAGAAAGATGGATTTTCAACTTAATTATTGTATTACGGACAGAGACGGAGAATTTGTCTCTTTACAGATTTATTCTATTTTTTATTAAAAAAAAACGAGTGTGCTTTAGACCACACGAAGTGAAGTAAAACTTCTTGTTCAAAATATTAATTTATAAAATTGTTTAATTACAAAATTGTCCACACTTCTGTAGGTCGATCAGTCTATATTCATTCTGGACATACGAAACGTAACTCTGTCTCTTTCTATCTTCACTAACTTATATCTCCCTCTCAACTTCCGTTCGTACTTTTCATAACGCATTCACCAGCTTACTCCCCAAATCAAGCGTGCGTAAAGAAGTTTTAAATAAATAATATACCGCCTCTATTATGTATTAGCTCCACGGTCCGCTCGCGTTTACACCGCTCGTAATGGTGTAAATTTGTAAATTGATTTGTGTCCGCGGTTGCAGAGGTTATAATTTTCGCGCCCCGTGCTGAGAGAACGCACGCTGTGCTGCCAACATAGCAGCTTGTAGTTCTATTTTTGAAATAGACGGATGTTTTCATTTTAATGCTGGTAATGATTGTGGTTATTTTCTTCTGTATTGTTAGTAGCATTACTAGAGTAAACATTATTATTATTCTCTTAAACGACTAGGCCCGTCGTCTAGTGGAAAAAAGTGCATTATCCCTTTCTAAGTTTATTGCGCGCACGTAAGAATGTGAGATTTGGCATACTTGAAGTTTACATGGAGGAGAGGCGAATACTAAAGCTACGAATGCTAAGCTAAAAAAATCATTAAGGTACTGGAACTAGTAAATATAAAACACAAAGCCACAAGTATACAACCTGCTTTGTTATAAATAAATAAATATTGCAGGACACTTCACACAGCGCTATCTAGCCCCAAATTAAGCAGAGCTTGTACTATGGGAACCAGATAACTGATATACTTATATACAATTTTTTTTGTAAATACATACTTATAATACATAGAAAAACACCCAGAACCAGAACAAATATCTGCAGATCATGCAAACATTTGTTCCGCGGCGTGAATCGAACCCGCTACCTCCTGAGTTTCAGCCGGCTATTTGCCCACTGCACCACGGAGGTCGTCATGTATGACATTAATTAAAAACACACATCCGAAATCTTATTAACTGATTTTAGAGGTGAGTTTAATACCAGTAGCTTCAATATTTGTCCAGTAATTCGATACATTTCCAATAAACCATTTTCAACGTGAATCAGCAGCGCCTTCGCGATGATGCCGCTTAGTCAGTTTAACAGGTACCTACTTACTTTTAACATAATTTATACAGGCTTAGGATTTGATATTAAGGTTTATTGAAAACTTAAAATTTTCTATGGTAATAAATTTAAAAATAACTATAACTATACTAGTCATTAGCTCTACCCGTGTTTTTATTTAATGTCGTACACACGGCTACACATCAAGCTATAAATTTCCAGTATAAGCTGACCTCTCATTCTACGAAAAGCCTACACAATGCGAGGTCAGCTTATACTGGAATCTATAGCTAAAACGGACGTCTACTGTTATGTATATATTTTTATTTGATATCGGTATAGTTTAGTTTATTATATACTAGCTTGACCTGCCCGCTTCTTCGCATGTATGGTATTTCAATAAAAACATTACCCTCCTTTTATGCATTCTGGTAAAAAGTAGCCTATGTTCTTCCCCAGGATGTAATCTATCTCCTTGCTAAATTTCATTATGATCCGTTCACCCGTTTAGTCGTGAAAAGGTAACAAACAAACAGTTACTTTCGCAGTTACTATGTATATATTGTACATATAAACCTTCCTCTTGAATCACTCTATATATTGTTGAAAACTGCATTAAAATCCGTTAAGTAGTTTAAAAAGTCTAAGCGAACAGACAGTGGAAGCGACTTCATTTTATACTATGTAATGATGTAAGTTTACTTATGTAAGTATTATATATCTATATTATGCTATTTTTATGAGTCCTGTGCAAATTTTTATTTGATTTCCTTTTCTGTGCACTAGCTCTATCCGTAATACACAAAGGTTATCTGGAAGAGAATGCTCTTTAGCATCAAGTTCGCCTTTGTACGATTTTTATTAGTGCATTAAATTATTTTCAATCAATCACCGCAATAAAGCGCCATAAACTACTTATCAACTGTTGTCGAATCTCATCATCAAACTGATGATGATGAAGTATCAAAATCAATGTTATAGAGCTTCATTACCGTGAATAGTATGGAAGTGATATTCAGCGCATGGCACTGATGGGTCTATAATCCCACAAAGCGATGTCATGAACAGTACGGGGTTCAGATAGGGAAGGGATTACGGATTTCTTTTGATCCCTACCAGAAGGATAGGTGGTCCCTACCTGGGATCGTGATGAGCAATGTTATTTGGTAATCTTTTGTAATATTCCGTGCATTAATAAAATTAAAATCGACTTCAGTTTAATTCTTTTGGCGTGTTTGGAAAAAAAATGAGAGTAAAGTTTTTACGCACACACCGACAGCCAAAAAGCGACGTGATGAAGTTAGCTGATAACTGTCTCATGCGCACGCATACCGACAGCCAAAAAGCGACATGATGAACTTAGCTAATAACTGTCTCATGCGCGTGCACACCGACAGCCAAAAAGCGACGTGATGAAGTACGCTGATAACTGTCTTATGCGCGCGCACACCGACAGCCAAAAAGCGACGTGATGAAGTACGCTGATAACTGTTTCATGCGCGCGCACACCGACAGCCAAAAAGCGACGTGATGAAGTACGCTGATAACTGTCTCATGCGCGCGCACACCGTCAGCCAAAAAGCAACGTGATGAAGTTAGCTGATAACTATCTCATGCGCACGCACACCGACAGCCAAAAAGCGACACGATGAAGTTAGCTGATAACTGTCTCATGCGCGCGCACACCGACAGCCAAAAATGACATTATGAAGTTAGCTGATAACTGTATCATGCGCGCGCACACCGACAGTCAAAAAGCGACATGATGAAGTTAGCTGATAACTGTCACATGCGCGCGCACACCGACAGCCAAAAAACGACGTGATGAAGTTAGCTACAAACAAAGAGTTGTGGCATACGGGATGAAATCTTTAGCTATCTTTGTTCTGTTACGCCAAAAACGTATAAATTCTTACGTGCGTACATATGCACACAAACACACGTTTTTTATGTAGTACATATTCATAGTGAATTATTATGAATTTACTTCTTATATTTTATTATGAATGTAATTCCTATGTTATATAATAAATAGTGAGCCTTCAATTGTTAATAACCTACTTGAATGCATGTCAAATAAATTAATTAATTAAATTAAAAAAGGTCTACCTAGTTTTTGGCCAAGCAACGAAGAATCTACATGAATTATTGAACAAAGTAGTACACTTGCTGGTACATATTTGTGTTCGTGCTGAGACGCCGTACATCAATATGGCTTAGCGTGGTGTCTTTGTATCTGCATCCGTGCGCAGGTGTAATAAACCTGAAGTTGTCAGGCGATAGCGAAACCTTGGGCATTTGAAGCTGTTCCATTCAGCGTTTTGGTATGAATCGTGATAGATTGCTAACTCTAAATTCATGTCAACTTTTAAAAGGATAATTAATTTATCTACTTAGGCGGTGTCCATTAAATCCGTGAGACGTTATTGGCGATTGTTTGTCCCCCCCCCCCCCCCCCCCCCACCAGGGGGCCCCAGGTGAGATGTCACGATATTTGTTTCGACCCCCTCGCCCCTCCCTTTATCTCACGTGGGATTTATCAAAATTTGTATTCATAGGGTAAATGCGTTGGACTTATTTAAAATTATTGGCTTCATTACGAGCCGGATGAAGCCAATTGTGTTCGGATATTAGCCGAGACCCCCTTTTCCCCCACGTGAGATTGAGCGAGATTCGGCTAGATACCGCCCCCCTCCCCCCCTGACACCTCACGTAATTAATCGACGGCCCCTTATTGGGCGCGAATGATCGCCCTTTTCTTACAGTTGTCCTTAAAATGCGTTTACATTATTTGGTCCCAAATTGCATTCTAGAGTCATTGTTATTAGTCATTTTGTATAACTGAATGTATTTACGGGTAAAAAATTGGATTCGGGGGCGGGATAGCGGTAATATATTTAAATTTACGAAATCTTCAGTTTCAGAAACATTCAAATTTTATTGAAATGTTATGACTCATTTAGTTGCTTAAATTTGGAATTTAAAGATCTTATAAAACATTATTGTTAAAGTAACTTTTAAAAAACATGCTATGACAAGAAATGAAATTATAAATTATGTCAGAAAATTACTTACGATGAGAGTCGATATTTATGACGCGTTATTGCAGCTTTCTTTTTTTTTCTAATTGTAGGCTAGCGTTTAACCACGATCTCGCCTGATGGCGCGCGATGATGCAGTCTACGATGATACACGCTTGCCTAGAAGAATCCTATTCACTCGCGACTTGAAGACCCCTAAGTTGTAGTTATCAGGAAACACAGACTCAGACTAGGTGTTCAACTAATACATAGTTTATATATTTTAGCCTGTTATTGGTTACATTATTTAATACAATCATTTAATCAACTTGGGATCATACACAGGCATGCAATTACAGTATTAAGTTAGAAGATTATAGTTAAAAGTACTTATTCTAGGTTTTGTCCCTGGAGTCAAAGTTATAAGGCACTCGAACATCAGATATGGTAGTACAATAGTGCTAAGGCAGGATACTTCTCATGTCTGTAGGTACTAAATTATTGTACAACCTGATGCCCGCAACTTCGTACGCATTAGGTACACTACTAAATGTGTAGGTAACCTAGAAATAAAGCTAAACTCGCTGTTGCAACTTGACTTGATACCACATTTTTATCCCATGGGAAATGATTTATGGGATAAAAGTTAGCATATGTGGTAATCCAGGTTATAATCTACATATATACTAAATTTCATCAAAATCGGTTCAGTCGTCACGACGTGATTGAGTAACAAACAAATAAATAAACAAACATCCAAGTGTGATGTGATGTGATTGATGCTTACGAAGTAAGGACATTATAAAAATACACATTAAAAGAAACAGCAATATATTTACAAGAATTTCGTACCCACAATGTATACAAATATGTAGTTATCTACTAAAAAAGTATGTTTGAGTTGCGCTTAAGACAAAGCTACTAAGATTTTTTAACTGTACCTATTGATTTTTTAAGTATGTGATTTAAAAAATACAAGTAAGTATCCCTTTAAATACAACTCTTCATTTGTACCTATTTGTACTCTGTGCAACGCTGCCCATTACTGCTTCGCTCATTACTTTCCTTTCAAAGGTTGTCTGGAAGCCCATTGTACTATATTTAGAATTAATAAGTTTTTTTAAGTATTCCTGTTGTACAATAATAAAGCATTATTCTATTCTATTCTTTCATAGGTACGGCGAACGGCGAGTTACCAATTATTGCAAGTAGGTATTGCAACTGAGTGTATACTGGATCCTCAAAAAGGTAGTTCCAAAAATAAAAGAATCCATATTATTTACGACAAATTGCGTACACTCAGGGTACACATGTTGCGAGCGCATTACAAACACGCTACCGCACGTCATGCTGCGTGCACTTTTATTTGCAATCAAGTGTAATTGAATTCTCGAGATTAGCCGTTTATGCGCGCTTTAATTTATACTTGATTTATTTAATGTTTTTTGTTTCCAACTCCAAGTGTAGACATTTAGTTAGTACCTAACCTACGAAAGGAGTTTGGCGAACGTCTATGATCGGGACCCAAACCCATTCAAGGCCTGTACAAACCGAATGACATATAGATGCAATATATAAAAGCATTTTTTGAGGCTCACTACTAATTCTGACTTTTGGACTAATCCGTCAATTTTCTAACAAAAATCGTCTCTGAAAAAATTGTGTAATGAATATTTCCGTTTTTATTCCTGAGTGTAACTATACCTTTTTTTTTAACTTTATCATCCCACTTGTCAAATCATGTATGTTCATTGCTGTCTCCCACTATCCTTTCGCAAAGGCGACTTTTAACCTCCAACGCAAAATAAGGGTGTTATAAGTTTTTGTTTAATCTATACTAATATTAAAAAGAGGACCAATTTAAAAATTCTTTCAATGTTAGGAAGCTAAACTATCCCCGGGTGATATAGGATACTTTTTTTCTTGCGCAGAATGGGGGTAATGTTTTTATTGAAAAAAATACGCGTGCGAAGCTGCGGATTTGTCAGCTAGTTAATAATAATTAATCTTTATTTTAAGCAACAATATAAGAGTAAAAGATGTCTGAATTCTACAGTCCATATAAATATATACCTTAGTGTCTAAAATACATAATTATAATACTTAAAACTATTTGCTGACACGTAAAGTCTGAGACGTGTGACGCACTTGCGCTGTGTCGTGTAGTCGTCCGCGAAAACGACGGAACAACACACTTTTCGGCCAAAACTCTCCCTCTGTAAAGGTCGAAAGATGCAGTTGTTGGAACACACAACACAAAAGATTTATTCAAGTTAAGATTCTTGCTTTGGGTGGTTTTTGCTATGGTCTTCAGGTCTGCCGATCTGAAGACTAAAAAGATATCTAAAGTACTGTTCTCGAAACCCACTTTTAGTTTTGAAAATTTGTTGAAAATTAGCTTGTATAAAAAATATTAATAGGCTAGTGTTGGGCATGTTAAATATTCTCAAGTCGATGAATATGTTGTTTTGGAGATCGGTAGCCGCGGGCGCGCCATCTGTCAACGTTACAAGTTCTCTCTAGTCTTCTTGACTAGTGATGGGGTGATATCGATGAAAATAGATTTTTTGGACACATTTCATTATACTATTATGCCGACGTCGTGGAAGAGATATGAGGAGAGCGAGTTGAAGTCTTATTGATCAAGCGTAGCGAGATCTCCAAATCAACTTGGGCAAACCAGCGTTATTATGTATGTATGTTTGTTTATCCGAGGATAACTTTCGAAACGTTTATCCGATTATCGTGAAATTTGACATATTAGGTAGCGATGGCACAATTTTAGTGTGATTAAATGAGCTAAAAATATGGGGGGGTATTGAGATATTGGGGTTCAAGATGGGTCAAAAAAAACAAAATGGAACTGTCCGGTCAAGTGCCATATCTAATATAAGGTCTTTGTATAACCCCGTTTTTATTTTTAATGGAAACCTTGTAGTTTTTAAGTTATTAGCCATAATAAAAACGGAATTTTAACAAAATTCACAGGTAACACCAGTGACCCCACAGTGCTGAAATTTGGTATTCGTGTATCTTTAGTACACAAATATAAGGAAAAGTCTGAAATACAAAATACTTAAGTGTAATTTCTACCCCAAAAATTAACCAATTGACATGAACTCCCGTTACCTGTAATTTAAATGAAACTGTAGGTCAAGTTAGTTGGTTGTACATTTCGTGGCACTATATGGATAGTCAAAAAATACAAATAATATTTTTTTGTTTTTATGGGTGACTCGCGAGATCTCAGTTCGGGGCGAACCACTAGTTTACTTTAGATTTTTATTTCAAGGTATCGATTTTCAAACTTAGCCCGGCATGCACAACGTTCCCTGAACGTATTTAGCGACTAAACATTTTTATTTTTGTTACTTGTGGGGAAACAGGCTTATGGCCCACCTGATGGTAAGCGGTCACCGTCTCGCCTATTAACACCGGCAACACCCGGGGTGTTGTCGATGCGTTCCCTACACTGTAGAAACCTCTTTACATTTCTCTTGAAGCGTGCCATGTCGTAGTCTAACGGGAAAACCTCAGATGGTAGCTCATTCCACATCTTGCAAGTATGGGGTAGAAAAGATCGCGTGAAGCGTGTGGTGCGCGATACTCAATTGTCGACGATATGTGGAAACATGTTTAAATTTGATGTATTCGTATGATTCTCCTTAAAATTTAGAGAGTTGTCAAGTAACGTATTTAGTGGCTAAATGTGATTATTCTTTCTTATTATGTCGCAAGAATTGTTTGAATTATTGACGATCCCATTCTCACAAGTGGTATTGAGCCCTTAAGTCTCAGGAGAGATTTTGCCTCCCTGTGTGTGTTCTGCCGCTTGTATAATGGGTTGTGTTCTGAGGAGTTGTTTGATATGGTGTCTGCAGATTCCTTTTATCATCGCACCGTTCGCCATCGGCAGGGAATCCATCTACACACATTGGAGACGATGTGGTAGCGTACCGTGAGGTTCCAGAGGACTCCCGCGAACACTTCGCTTGTAGAATGATTTCCCTGCCGAGGTTTTCCCCGGGAACTACAGTATGGGGTTCTTCAACTAGGGCGTTTTGAAAATTTTAAAGTGTTGCAAACGTCCATAGGCTACGGTAACCGCTTACCATCAGGTGGGCCGTATGCTTGTTTGCTACCTTAGTGGTATAAAAATGTTGGTTGTCTGAAAAGTCTGTTTACGGACGATAATTTTACGTGATAACGAGTGGAAGATAGATGCGTCACAAGCCGAACGCTTAGGCCGATCGTGGCTCTCTATCGCTTGTTCCGCGCTCTCGCTTGCACGCTCGGCTCAGGCGGAACGTGACACTTTTTCGTGCGTGCCGCCGGCGTTCATAGATGTCAAAAAAATGTCGGTAGATGCTCTTACGTTATAGCTATTTTTCAGTCTTTGATTATGACCGTGATTAAAAAAAACCGATGTATGCACGATCACATCACTAATGCTGAAATC
Source organism: Philereme vetulata (assembly GCA_918857605.2). NCBI lineage: Eukaryota > Metazoa > Arthropoda > Insecta > Lepidoptera > Geometridae > Philereme > Philereme vetulata. The sequence continues at coordinate 7,066,763 of OU975422.1, read as the reverse complement.
TGAGTGGCTCCATAAATAATTCATAGTTTTTTAGTCATCAGTTTCGGTCGCACGCGCAGACAGATGGCGCTGTTTACAAAAAATTACTTATCAAATGGTTTGTTCTAAGTGTTGAGAATGAAGAGTGAATTGCTATCGGGGGACACGATTTTAGAAAATGATTACACACGTAACAAACACATACATATTATGTAATATATAAATTACTATATTGATTTTATGGTGTAAGTACCTGTCCACTTCTATAGTAAAATATTTTCTATCTGTCACACTAATATTATAAATGTGAAAGTTTGGATGTTTGTTACTCAATCACGTCGTAACGGCTGAACAGATTTCGATGAAATTGTGTATATACGTAGATTATAACCTGGATTACCACATAGGTTACCTTTTATCCCATAAATCAGTTCCTATGGGATAAAAATGGTATGTCAAGGTGTAAGTAACAGCGAGTTTAGCTTTATTTCTAGGTTGCCTACACATTTATAGGATTGTAACGCGTACGAAGTCGCGGGCAAGAGCTAGTCTACTATAATTCTTGCAATTTAATAATTAGTCTGACATCCTACGCCATAATAAAGTATCGAATGAAATTATGTAGTTCACTTTATCTATGGTCAGAGTATCAATTATTTATAATTTTAATCTATGATCGGGCAGAATACTCTTCATGTGGTTTGCATCAACTTCTAATAAAAACATAATTACAAAGTATTCTGAATTCAAAACGACCTGTTATTTAAAACCATGGTTCCGTGGAAGGGTGGCAAACCCCTCTGCGGGTCGATCGAAGTGATTATACACGCATGCAATAAAAATGGTGTTATGCAATAAAAAACTATTGTAACTTTTAGGATTTGGCCATTTATATTTTAATAGTTGTAATATGTTTTGAAAGTCTGAATAAATAAATATGATTTTGTCAAATGGCAATATTATTATGGTTATTATTATTTTGGATAATCAATGGTCAGGTTACCTAAATTATTATTTTTAAAGTTATACTTCTTTTGGCACGTTTGGAAAAAAATATGAGAGAAAAAAATTTACGGTGCACACCGACAGACACCATTCTATTGCCGTGGGGCGCCGGCAATAGAATGTTGCCCCTCCGCTCTTGCCCGTGGATGCAGTAGGAGTCTGCTAAGGGATACCTCCGAAAGATGGGCAGCAGCGTCTTTTCGTGTTTTCAATACCTATACTGCGCTCGCCAACCCGCCTGCCAAGCGTGGCGAGTATGGCAACAACCCCCTTATGGATATAGTGCAACATAAAACCAGGCCCCGAGTCCCCGGCGGCCCCGCTAATCCTGGCTACGGTAGCAGTCACGGTAACGGCGGGGCCAGGGGTGCTAAGAATCCCCGGGACACGATCGGCTACCAAACACTACGACGACCACTGGCCCTGGTAACACACAACATCCGCACTTTGAGGACAGACGAAAAGATTGTTGAACTGGAAGAAGAAATTAGTAGATTACACTGGGACATTTTGGGGTTATCAGAAGTCCGTAGAGAGGGCGAGGACACGATATCCCTTAAGTCTGGTAACCTACTATACTACCGGGAGGGCGACCAACAGTCCCAAGGTGGTGTTGGGTTTCTCGTTCACAAGTCACTCATCAACAACATTATCACCATCGACAATGTGTCGAGCAGGGTCGCGTACCTGACACTCAGAATATCTAAGCGATATTCGCTGAAGGTCGTTCAGGTATATGCGCCGACCTCTTCACACCTAGATGAAGAAGTAGAGTCTATGTATAAGGACATCAGTAGAGCCATACATACGAACAAAACTAACTTTATTGTTGTTATGGGGGACTTCAATGCAAAGCTAGGCATGAGAAGCGATGATGAGTTGAGAGTGGGGCAATTTGGATATGGGCAACGGAACCCCAGGGGACAGAGGCTGGCCGATTTTCTGGAGAAAGAAGGACTCTTTATGATGAATTCTTTTTTCCAGAAGCCGCCTCACAGGAAATGGACCTGGATGAGTCCCAACGGTTCCACGAGAAATGAGATTGATTTCATCTTGACCAACAAGAAACGGATATTCAATGATGTCTCTGTGATTCACAGGGTGAAAACCGGCAGTGATCACCGAATTGTTAGAGCCACGTTGAATATGAACGTTAAACTTGAAAGGTCCCGTTTAATGAAATCTACGCTCCGACCCACTCGCGCACATATCCAAAACCTCGAGAGCTTTCAACTCAAACTTGCAAGCCGCTTTGACTGTCTAGAAATAGATGCATCAGTGGACGAGATCAATAACAGGTTCGTTGAAACCGTCCATACGGTGGGGTCCCAGTTCTTTAAGACTCCCCGTACCAATAGACCTCAGAAACTTTCTGATGACACCCTTAACCTCATGGCTGAACGACGTTCTTTGCAACTGCAGTCTCCCGATGATGCTCAGTCACATAGGCAGCTCAATAGAAAGATTTGGAAATCCTTGCGGCACGATATTCGTACCTTTAATACATCTCGTATTAAAGATACGATAGAGCGGAATAAAGGCTCCAAAGTGTTCGCGAGAGATAATTCTATTGGGCAGAGCCGCATGACGAAGCTGAAAAGGGAAGATGGCAGCATAACGTCAAGTAAAGCGGAAGTGTTAAGGGAAGTCGAAAGGTTCTATGGACGGCTCTACGATTCGGTCACTAAACCTGTTTGCAGTGCGGCCAACGACCCAAGAGCCAAACTAACCCGACATTATACCGAAGATATTCCGGACATCAGCCTGTATGAGATCAGGATGGCCTTGAAGCAGCTTAAGAACGACAAGGCGCCGGGTGAGGACGGAATCACTTCAGAGCTTCTGAAAGCGGGTGGATCACCGGTACTTAAAGTCCTTCAGAAGCTTTTTAATTCCGCCTTGCTTGAAGGTACGACGCCAAAAGCATGGAACGGGGGCGTGGTGGTTCTGTTCTTCAAGAAAGGTGACAACACCTTGCTTAAGAATTACAGACCCATCTCGCTTTTGAGCCATGTTTATAAGCTGTTTTCGAGGGTCATCGCGAACCGTCTCGAACGCAGGTTTGATGACTTCCAGCCTCCCGAACAAGCCGGGTTCCGTAAAGGCTACAGTACCATAGACCACATACATACGCTGCGGCAAGTCATACAGAAGACCGAAGAGTATAACTTGCCGCTATGTCTCGCGTTTGTGGACTATGAGAAAGCCTTCGATTCGATCAAAACATAGGCAGTGCTTGAGTCTCTCCAACGATGCCGTATTGACTATCGGTACATCGAAGTGTTGAAGTGTTTGTATAAAAACGCCACTATGTCAGTCCGAGTACACGAACAGAGCTCGAAGGCAATTCCCTTAAAAAGAGGCGTAAGACAGGGAGATATCATCTCTCCGAAACTGTTTACGACCGCATTGGAAGATGCCTTCAAGCTTCTGGAATGGAAAGGACTGGGCATCAATATTAACGGCGAATACATCACTCACCTTCGGTTTGCCGACGATATTGTGGTCATGGCAAAGTCGATGGAAGAGCTCAGCACGATGCTCGAAGGCCTCAATCGAGTCTCCCAACGGGTAGGACTTAAAATGAACATGGACAAGACGAAAATCATGTCGAATGTCCATGTCGTCCCTGCCCCAGTTATGGTTGAGAACTCGGCTCTTGAAGTTGTCGACGCGTATGTATACCTAGGACAAACAGTCCAATTAGGTAGGTCCAACTTCGAGAAAGAGGTCAATCGTCGAATCCAACTCGGATGGGCAGCGTTTGGGAAACTTCGCAACGTCTTTTCATCCAACATACCTCAGTGCCTTAAGACGAAAGTCTACAATCAGTGTGTGTTACAAGTGATGACATATGGAACCGAGACGTGGTCCTTCACTATTGGCCTTATGAATAAGCTCAGAGTCGCTCAACGAGCTATGGAGAGGGCTATGCTCGGGGTTTCTCTACGGGATCGAATCAGAAATGAGGAGATACGTAGGAGAACTCGAGTCACCGACATAGCCCGACGGATTAGCACGTTGAAGTGGCAATGGGCAGTCCATATAGCGCGCAGAACAGATGGCCGATGGGGCCGAAAGGTTCTCGAGTGGAGGCCACGGACCGGCAAGCGCAGCGTAGGACGTCCACCCACAAGATGGGCAGACGACTTGGTAAGAACCGCAGGTCGGCGTTGGATGCAGGCCGCTTCCAACCGCAGTTCCTGGAGATCAATGAGGAAGGCCTTTGTCCAGCAGTGGACGTCCTACGGCTGATATGATATGATGATGACCGACAGACAAAAAGCGACATGATGAAGTTAGCTGATAACTGACTCTCAAGTTTGAAAACTCATAACTATATTTATTAATTTATCATTCCTTTTATAAACAAAGAGTTGTGGCATACCTACGGGGTGAAATCTTTAACTATTTTTTTAACAAATACCTAGGTATTCTAATACCGTTCTACTTACCTATCAAAAACTCAAGCTAGCGACATGAATGGGAAATTTTAAAATTGCCAAAGTTTGGAAATTTGTTTGTTACTCAATCAGGTCATCACGGCTGAACCGATTTCGATGAAGTTTTGTATAAAATCGAATATGAACTGGACTAAAACTCGGACTACTTTTTATTGAATAATGTAAGTAGTACCTATCGGTCACAGATAAATAACATGTTAAATACAATTGTTTTTTATTGATGATAGCCAAACGCTTGACCACTACCTCACCTGATGGAAGTGAACGTATGATCGAAGATGGAGCACGCTTGCCTAGAAACAACCTATTCACTCTGGACTTGAAGACTTCAAGATCATACTGGTTCGAAAAAACATACGCCGGAAGTGAGTTCCACTACTACTTGTGCTAACAAGAAAAGTTGAAGCAAATCGTTTGGTACGGCAAAGTGGTATGCCGACCAGGTATGGGTGGTACTTCTCGTCACGTCTGCTTGTCCGGTGGTGGAAGGGGGAAGGAGGGATAAAAGCATGAAAATCTTGCGCACATTCACCAAAATGAATCTTGTAAAAAACTGAAAGTCTGGCTACTCGGCGCCTGTGCTCTAGACTTTGTAATTTGGCTTCCACTAGGGAGTCATCACCAATGAGGAGTCATCACCAAAGAGTCAAGCAGCACGTCGCTCAATCGAATCCAGGGCTTCGAGCTGATACTTGGCCGAGCCATCCCAGAGGTGGCAGCAGTACTCCATACATGAGCGGAGTTGTGCTTTGTGGATGAGAATTGCATTGCATTACTTGACAATGTATGTTTCTAACTTCTACACTACCTTTCGATAACTACTTACCTACTGAAACAGGAAAAGACAGCCACCCACAAGTCCCACAACAAAGAGTAATCCTAGTATGCGGGCTAGTATTTTTTTATCTAAATCACATTTTACACATCATTTTTTTTAAAGTCTTCAATGTTGAAACCTTAAGGTAGCATTCGGTTCTTAGCGACCGCGACCCGCGACTTCATCCGGGTCGCGTGACCCACTGCTTAGTATGGATTTATATCGAACACTAAACAAACCCGACGACCGCGTCGCGCGACCTGTGGGCATGGCTAGAGAGCGGCGAGGCGACCGCGCCTTAGCGCGCGATAGCGACAAGACAGCAATTTGGCTTAGGTAATCCTAAGCCAAATTGCTGTCTTGTCGCTATCGTCAGGCCATCCCTTTCACACGCGAGGTACGTACTGTACGTGTGAAAGGGGTGGCCTGACTAGCGATAGCGACACGACAGCAATAATACTTAGGTAATAAAGGGGCGGGTCGCATCGGAGGCAGTGCAGTCGCGCGACGCAGGCGAGAAATACATCGAAATGGCGGCGTTTTCACCGAACGAAAATGAGAAGTTGATAGAATTAGTAAATAAAAAAACACATTTATATGATGTAAGGCTCGCATCTTATAAAGACAACATTGTGAGGAACAATATTTGGGAAATAATTGGCAAGGCAAGAAATAATTCCGGAGGCATAGATAATAACACAATCATTATATCATCATCTTTTTTTATGAAAAACAGCGGGAAGAGTGGCGATGTCGCCGTCGCGGTCGCTAACATCGGAAGGCTAGGGGTCGCACCGCGACAGCCGTCCATGGTCGCGTCGTTCAATGGTTGCAGTCGCGCGTCGCGGTCGCTAAAAACCGAATGCTACGTTTACTACATCATCTTTTCTTAAAAAAATGCGTTAGTTTTTAAGTTTATTGCTTTAAGTATGTTAGACTTAATGGTATTTATAGATATGGGCCTTATTGTCGTTCTTGTATGTGCACATTGTTCCCTGAAATAAACGTTATATTATTATTATTTAAAATGCTAGCTAAGTACATACTGTAAGTATTGTAAGTAGCACGCGTGTAGCCGCGGGTGGATGTTAGTAGATCATTTCTTGGCCACATCTCGCATTACAGCGTCCCCAATTACTTATTCAGGAGGTATTCAATTGACAGGCGAGCGATTGCGCTTACAAGTGGCATTGTTCTAAACACGGCGCGGCGCAGAATATCACTGGGATGTTTTAATTACCGTGTTGTATTTGGACATATTGTGTCGATTATAAAAGAATTTGGTAATTATTTTTAGTTATAAAATAATTCAAGGTCGTTTTTCTTCAAGCTTTTTGGTGTTCGTAGCTGCCGCTGAAAGCACACTAATCTAATCACACTCATTTGTTATTTTGTTTTTTTTTTTTTTGCGAATATTTGGAAGATTGTTTATTTGTTTGTTACTCAACCACGTCGTAACGACAGAACGGATTGCAATTAAATTTGGTACATATGTAAATAGATTAATAGAAAGAATATATACAATTATTTACAATAAAATACAGAAGAAACAGTTGAATCATCTAAAGACCAAACGATCTATAGATAGCTCAACTGCTCCAGAACACTACCAGGCGGAAGTGTCCCCAAGACACTGACTGCATTGCCCCGCTGAATTGCAATGCTTATGCGTTGACCCAGATAAGCGCCAGCTCTCGGATCCCACGTCGCTGCGACCAGACGCCCAGAAAGAGTTTTGAAAACGCGATGGACCCAGGTACCCCATGGACCCAGGGTCTTGACCCCAAATGGCTCAAATACGTAAGCTCTGACGAGACTTCCATATTTCCGCCGCTTGAGATCTTCGGCTGAATTTGCCGCCGCACCGGCCTCAAAGGTAAATACGTTTTGTAATCTCATTATTACCATTAATTTTCCAGTTTTAAATTCAATTTTGGAATAAAATAATCAAGATTTCAAATTCTAAACATTCCAATTTTAGTTCGAAATCCGGAAGCTTCAAAAAGTAGCAACAATATGTCAATTTCAAATAAAGAACGCTGCAGTAGTCGACCCGCGCCGTCGGTACAGTCAGCCCCAGTTAGCTAGCAAAAATTATCCAGTATTAAAAATAAAGATATATTTTTGTTCTGAATGAACATTAAATTGAGTATATGACCAGGCCTTACCATAGGCACCAGATAGCGAACTGATATGTATCATAAAATCAAGTGCTAATAAAATCAACCTACTACATTTGATGGAAATCTGGCCCGATTTGACTTGTATCATTTTTCATGCCACCGTGATAACTTTGTAGGAACGTCTTCACAAGAAATCGAAAAAACAAAGCCCATTCTTTTTTTCATAAGTACACACTATATTCTTTCACACTTTGGGCAAAGGTCTCCCCCATATCTCACGATCACTCGCCACGTCCCACCAGCCACCTTGGAATGCATCGAGGTCATCACGCCAACGTTTCCTCGGCCTGTCCCGGCTTCGACGCTCATCTAAAAACCAGCGCTGCTTTGCATCATTTATTGCAAAGAAGCATAAAGCTGAGGCAGAGCCTGTTTAGCCACGCGTGACACGGAGCGGGACTAGTTGGTGCACCTACCTACTGGTGGGGTAGGTACGTATGTGTTCTAGCTGTAGGTCTAATTTAAGGTGACACCAGAGGGGAATCGCTCATACAATACGTACTACTAAGATCATTTCTAATTGGAGCATATTTCTAGCTTAAAAAGGTATTATTTTAATTTGAATAGTATTTATCCAGGTTCCCAACCATATATTAGATCAAAATACTTATCTAAAATGAAATAGAAGCGTATCGCATTCTGCATGTTTTTACGTCATAAAATACCTGTTTTCAACCTAATTGTTTCGTATTAAAAACAACAACATCTTACGTATTCTAGTCATGGGAACATATATTATATCGTCTAGTTACAGAATAACAGCACAATGAGAAAAATACAACAAGTTTTCAGTCATCATTTTTGGTATTACGGAACACGGTCAAAATCTAATCAAATTTAGAATCGTTCTATTGCTATCACTGTCGCTCTGCGTGGCTAAACTTCGTCACTAAACAGGGATAGCGATATTCAGGCCGAAGTTTTTGACGCGGCCGAATTGAAGTTGCGCTCGGGGTTCGCCGGCTTCTTAATCTCATTGTTTTGTAATTTTCCTGTCTATCTACCTATTTTGTTTGTGATCCGTTCTATGTTACTTTGTGTGTGTCAAATAAATAATTCTATTCTATCCTATTCTATTATATCTGCAGGCACCCATTGTGTGACGGCTGTAGCCCATTTGTCTGTAACCATACGACTGGCAAAGCCCGCCCACTTCAGCCTGGCAGTCTTCTCAGCAACATCTGCGATGCCGGTCTCCGCCCGCGCGCAGTGTGGTATTGCGGATCTTGTCGATTCTCTTTACCCCTAATACGCTGCGTTCTATGGCTCTCAACTCCCGCTCTCTCTCCCTTCTCCCGCTCTCTCTCTCTCTCTTCTCAACCGCATAACGCAAAATATTTATTATGTTATCCATACACTACATACAACAATGAGAATAATTATTAATTATTGATTAAAACGGGTATTTATCGCGTATGTACCTTTTTTATTTGTTATCCCGACGTTTCGGCTGTGTTGCAACAGTCATGGTATCGGGCTGACTGGCGTACTTGGATACCCGTTTTAATCAATAATTATGTACAGTGATCGCAAAAGTTTGAAAAATACTAATAATTATTAAGCACCAAGTTTCACTTTATATTGAAAAATTACACTCAGAATCACTATTTAGTAATCCCGGATCAATATTTCAACACAACGATATTCCAATGTTGTATCATTTGGTTCTGTTGGTATCATTTGGTCAGAATATTAAACACACACACATTATTATTATTATATGTTCTGACACCTGTCAAATTCAACTATTCCGCGAGTATAATTTCAGATTTATTTTGCTGTTAATTATCAATTTCCTAATCAATTTATGTTTCGGACTGTCCTCTCGGCAGGACGCCACCGCCCGCCGCGCGTTGCGGTTGAGGTGAATCACTTGTTAATCATTAAAGAATGTTTTAATCCAATGTAGGTATTCTAACCACTGTTTTGACTTTGTGCATCTGGTAGAATAAATATGCATACTCATGCCAAATCAAAGAATGATATCCTCTAAAAGTGCAAAATGATTTCGAAATTCGAACGTTGCCATAGATCCTACGAAAAGTTATTTTCTTTTTTTTATAAAGGAGACTAGGTAACGTTGTTTAGATTTGTATGCATACCATGCTCGAGAACTGCCATAAATTAAAATAATAATTCACGTACATACATACAACTAATAGTAATACTATACTATAGTTTTTATACACTTACAGTGGGATTGGTCCACAAATTGAAAGTCGCTCAGTAAAGAGTCGCTCGGAATTTCTCTGAAGGATATAATCCGAAACGAGGTTATCCGACAGAGAACCAAGGTGATGGACATAGCCGGTCATATGTGCCGCAGAACCGATAACCGCTCGGGTAAACGTGTTCTGGAGTGGAGACCACGCCTAGGCAAGCGAAGTGTAGGACGACAAGGAATGAGAAGAGCTGAGGATCGGGCTCGATGGCGCACCCTGGGAGATACCTCCGTCCAGCAGTGGACGGTGAAAATTCTAATATTTATAAAACCATTCCCAAAACTGAGTTCAAAAAAAAACATGAAAAACATCGTCCCGTCAGATGATCCTTGTAATTTTAATGATTAAATGAATATTGACCATTGCTTGTAAAAGCGACGAATACTATCGAGCTGGTCAGAGACCGATCAGAGAACAAGACCGTTGGCACAGACGATGCTGTCTACTGCTATGCTGATTGACCCACAAGCATGGGCAGATCCAGGGGGAGGGTCATGGGAGTCATGACCACCCGCCCCCCCCCCCCCCTGTGCTGGGTCCAGAACCTAGTTGGATCACTTATTCAAATTGTAAAATATAATGTTTTATATATTTTTTTGTCACAATATAGATTTTATGTAAGTACATTTAATATTTAATTAATTTAATATAATATTTTGATTTGAAAAATTGATTTTGTTATTTAAATATAGGTATTTTTAAGTACAGTATGTAAGTACATTAATAAAATACCTACTTTTTACTTGTATCTATGATTACAAAAATTAAATTATAACTTCTTGTGACTCGACCACTACTATGTGCCCCCCCCCCCCCCCCCTCCAACCTCTGGCACCAAAGTTGTATCCGCCCTTGCCCACAAAGTAATATAAATCAAGGTCTTTCATATAGGTATACCCTAAAAAAGATACTCCGTCAGATTGACAAGTTTTTGAGATGATTGTAACTAAAGCATTAAAACACACTTTAAACAGTCTAATCTTCCCCTCAACTGCACTTAGGTAATGAAAGGCATAATCCTTATCCCATGCGTTGCTCGATGTAAACAAGCCTCGGGCCGGACATATCGAATTTGCAATAGGGAGTTCAAATGAACCCGGGATTTTAAACCCGGAATAAAATAGGGTTTGTTTGGAGTAAAACCTTTTTTGTAAATAAAGCAGTTTTAACTATTCGTGTGGAATGAATAAACTATTATTTGCTGTCGTAATCTAGTATTTTTTACCGTTTATTAGTTAGTACCTACTCTACTCATATCATTCTTGAAACCAAGTGTGGGATAGAGCTTTATTGAAGCCGTATTTTGTTGAAGTAGTCTTTAAAAACTACAACCCTTTTTTGCATAGTGTTGTTCTATAGTTAGCATACAATCCTTTTCCCAAACCCAACTGTGATCTGACTGTGAGGCGCACGCTCATTTCCCGGCCTGTCAAATTCGAAAAAAGAATAAGTTTTTTATTTTTAATTGGAACATATTCGCGGCAATCATTCAACAGCGGGTGATGTTTTTTATAGTGGAAGTTTGGAAGTTGGGGTCGGTAAGGGACCGCGTAGCCTCGAGGTATTTGGTTTTGAGAAGCGTAGGCATATTGGAATAAGACAATCTGGCCCCCTGTAATAACTTGGCAACAATGAGCGGTTCGGTGCGAGTAACTTGCGTTTTATGAATCCATTGTGTGTACTCGGATAATAATAGTAAACTGAATGATAAAAACATTGGGGGAGTGGTGCGGTGTACTGATGAAGCTTTTCTTTGAAGTAAAAATATACATATTATTTTTTAAATCCAATGAAAAGATGTATCATTATCATGATCGGTATCCACTCGGTATCTATCATTATAAAAATTGATAGGACGATCCTCATCCTTATCCATTCTAAAGATCATTCAACGGATTTAATTGATTTTAAAGTGCGGCCAATCGGCAAAAGCTCCTTTCAATCCAGTTTTAAAGACGTAAGAAAAATAGATAATACTTACCTAGAACTATATTATTAGAGTCACGAAATGTCTATACTAGGATATAAAACATTACTTTTATGAAACGGACTCTACGGGTCTCCTTTTTTTTGCTTCAAAGTAAACAACAGTCTATTAAATTGTTTCTGGGTAAATTGCAATAAGTAGGTACATACAAAATTATAAACTCTGTACTTTTTACCTACAAAAAGAAGTTCATGCAAAATGCCTATATACCTAGGTACTACAGAGTAATCACATGGAAAATTACTTGAATTGAGTCCATTGTGCGATTGTTTTCAGAGAGAACAGAGGCCGTGTTTCTGGTGAAGTACCAGGGCAGCAGATATACAAGGAGGTGGGCGCGGGGCGTGACGGGGAGCGATCCGTCAGCGGCTCGCGGCGATCACGACGACCGGCGACCTAGGGATCCGCACACACTTGCAGTAGTGGACTGATATGGCTCAGGGCTAATACCGCTTTATGCTACTTATGCATGCAGGAAAGCTATGTCATAACAGGACTCACTATAAAATCTAGCTTGTTTATCGTTACTATCTTATAAACGATATTAAACTCGACTTATAAGTACTATCAAGTCTCAATATGTTTTCTCATTTCAGCTTGTTATCAGTGTAACATCGCGTATTTAATTTACCAAGCACTGCAGAATAAGATATACGAGCAATTTTACATATTTAGTAACCCTCAGTGCTTCAAAAACCTGACTTTGTGCAGTTAAAAGCTGTAAAAATGAATTATTTCCAATGTGGACGCCTCCGAGGCCGGCGCGCGACTGCCTGCTCGCGTGCCAGTAATTGCCCAGCGTTCCTTTTTTGAATAACTATCACGACTTTTTCGCTCCATATACTTTTCTTTTTCTCGCCAAGGCATTCCAAGCATACGTACTGCCAAGCAATTTGGCCGCGCTCGGATATTTCAAGCATTCGCTATAATGATCATAAAGGGCTGGGCGAAACGAGACTGAATAATGTTTTAGTAGTTACAATAAATCTTGATTGTGACAGTTAGGACAGCGTTTATGATACGCGTCATAGCTGAGACAAGGGACTAACAGGAACTCTTAGTTTTGAATGGCACTATGACTTCAGTGAAATAATTGCTAAGCAAGGGTTGATGTCTCAAAATTTCACAACATAAAATTAAAATTTCCTATTAAGGACACCTACCAGGATCGCTTAAATAGTCCCAAACAATATTTGGTAACAAAACATCCAATCCAGATTTTTTACAGATCATTCAAGCATTTGTTCAATAGCGAGAATCGAATCCGAAACCTCTTGCATCAATCACAGTCAGCTAAATCGCTTCAAAGGGTGACTTGTGCTGATTACTTTTGAAGTAAAACTTCTTTACGCACGCTTGACTTGGGGAGTAAGCTGGTGAATGCGTTACGAAAAGTGCGAACGGAAGTTGAAAGGGAGATATAAGTTAGTGAAGCGACCGACAATGTTTCGGTTCAATTCGTGAACCTTCATCAGGGTGAGTGCGATTCGCTCCGAATAACGTCGAGGCGAGGCGTTATTCGGAGCGGATCGCTCATTAACCTATCACTAGTTTATTACTCGTATTTTGGGTATTCTTTATTTAAAACTCGTATCTAAATCGATTGCTGAGTTTTTAAATTTGGAACAACTTTATTTTTTATTCACAAAACTAATCCCTTCTTATCTAAATCGTACTCTATCGATATATTTTTTTCCGAACTCTTTTATTCTGTCAAGTGCAAGAAGTATTGTTAACATTTTTATACAAAATCATAATAAAAGCAAAACGCAAAGTAAACAATCTCGAATCCAAATTCTGTGTTTTGTTAATGTTCGTCAGTTTATCGAACAAAGTGAATAAGTTTTGGTTGGGTTAAGTTTGTTTATAATATCTAACCTGCCTACCATTACAACTGTAAAGGGTTACCAGTTGAAATAATAAAAATTACAATAGATTGGTTAAGCGCGTGTCGGACCACGTACAGCCATTTTAAAATAAGTTAATTTTGCCGTTGATTTTGGTCATTGTCTACCTACTTACGTATGAAAAGAAAGTCGTGTTAGTTACACTATTTATAACTCAAGAACGGCTTAACCGATTTGTCTGAAAATTGGTGAGGAGGTAGCTTAGAACCAGGAGGCGGACATAGGATACTTTTTACCCGACTGCGCAGAAGATGGGTAATGTTTTCATGGACAAACCACGCATGCAAAACCACAATAGACCACCACCGACCAACAATAGAGTGATTCAAGAGGAAGGCTTATATGTATAAAACATACATAGTAACTGTTTGTTTGTTACCTTTTCATAACTAAATGGCTGAACGGATCGTAATCAAATTTGGCAAGGTGATAGATTAAGTATATCCTGGGGAAAGACATAGGCTACTTTCTACCTGAGTGCACAAAAGGAAGGTAGTTATTGAAATACCACGCATGTGAAGCCGCGAGCGAACCACAAGTATTAAATAAATAAATAAATATTGCTGGAAATTTCACACAGAGCTATCTAAAGTCTAACTTTTTATTAGCTGCAATAAAATGACGTTTTGTGGGTTGCCGGTTTTTGAAGAAAAATAAATAGGGATGTAGCTAAATGAGTGAATCATAAATGAATAATCAGTTTGGTTTTTTTTTTGAGATTTAATATTAAGTTGTAATGTATTTTTTTAACCTATTATTATTACTATACTAGAGGGTTGATCTTTTTTAGTGGAAGTATAGGGAGGTACATTCAAAATGAAACAAAAACGTCATAATAATGTTATTTAATTAATTTTTGTGAACTGAATCACATCCCTATTGAGATTAGGCTGGCAACATTATTTTACGGAATGACATTTAGAAACGTCATTTTACTGCAGCTAATAAAAAGTTAGACTATAGCTCCAAACTTAGCACAGCTTGTACCTACTATGAGAACCAGATGAGTAAATATATACTTATGATATAAGTATAGAAAAACATCCAGGCCCGGAAGAAATATCTGTAGATCATGCAAACATTTGTTCCGCGGCGGGAATCGTACCCGCCACCACCTGGGTCTCAGCCGGCTATTCGCCCACTGCGCCACGGAGGTCTGCTAATCTATAAGAAAAAAACCAAACTGCAGACAAGTTGATCGACCTGCTTGTTAACTAGCAGAGTCTTCTCTGCTTTGATCATTTTTCTTCCAACTACAGTATAATACCTATGTGCTACTATTGTGAATACTTTTAGGTATAAAATGATAACGGTTTGTCTGGTAGGAGCGGGGGGGGGGGGTGGGGGGGGGGGGGGGCTATTACGAAAATTTCCACATTAAACTTTAAAATTCTAAAAAGTGTCAAGAAGACACCTACTCAGCCATACACCAGAGGAGTAAAAAAATCACTCCATCCATATAGGTAGGTACCCTAAAAACCAAGCTTTCTTCTCGGGTTTCTTGAAGATATCGCTTACCTAGCGATAGGACCGCTCATTTTAGTTTTAGTGTTTCTTCTATTATATTATGGCTTACTGTTTGTTGGTTGTAGGTACACTAAGAATTTTCATTCAATCATTAATTAATATAAATACAAATATGTATTAAAGAATATAAATTAAGATAATGTCTATTTATAGATCAAAGAGAGCATTAAAATGAATTTTAAATAATATTACAATGCAGCTGAATACTAGTGAGGGGACATTTCATTTATCGATGAAATTCAAAAAGCACTGACACATGTCCTGTCCAACTACTTACTACACAAACTTCGATTTGAAGGGTAAGGTAGCCGGCAAAGTTACAGCCACATGAGGCTTTACACATGTATGCCTCAAGTTGATGGACAGGGCAGTGCATCGTAGGGCACGTTTCTATGGTGCGTAACCTATGAAGCATTACTTTGTTATGATGGTTATCACTTAACACCATGAGCCATATGCTTATTCCATCAACAGGCAACATAATAGAAAAAAAAAGTAGCACTCCGGGAGTGCCGACAGAAGTGAAAACTTAAACAATAACGAGATACTTATTTCCCATCTCATACAATGCCCAACGCGCCTTAAGAAGTTTTCACTTGAAAAAAACACACCAGTAAATTAAAAATTAAAATACCCCCCCGGATCCACTTTGTAATAGGTGTTAAAAACTGACGTAGCAAAGAAACACCCCAGTTAAACTAGCTTTCTAATAAAAAAACCCGCGTCCTAATTGGTCCATTTTGGATGTCACAGATATGACATTTTAGACAATATATTATTTTTTATATTTAAACCTTTTTTTATTGTACATTTTTATTGTATTATTTACTATCGTGGAATTTAGTTTAAATAATATTTGTTTCCTTGATGTATTTTGTTGTTAGTTATAAGCATATTAGTTAAAACAAGGTTTATAAATTGATAATGAATAAATGAGTTATGAATTACGACAGGCAGACACGCAGATAGGCGACCAACTTATAATACCACTCATTATGCGTCGGGGGCTTAAAATATGTTCATGGGATTTAAAATTAAAACAAAAACCGCAATCATATTCAGTGTTTTTAATGCGTTCACACATCATGTCAGCCGTATGACGTCCACTGCTGAACACAGGCCTCCCCATAGATCTTCAGAGCGTCCGATCTCGTGTGGCCTGCACCCAACAGCTCCCAGCAACCTATATCAGGTCATCTTTCCATCAGGTGTGGTGTGGTCAAAAGATTGCCAATAGGATTGCAAATAAAAATAAACCGGCCAAGTGCAAGTCGGACTCGCACACGGAGGGTTCCGCACCATTATCTATAAAAACGGCAAAAAATCACGTTTGTTGAATGGGAATTAAATTACTTAAATTAAAATAAACCAAATAATGTAAGGGGGGCCCTTACATTATTTGATTTATTTTAATTCAAGTTATTATTTTCAAAGTGAATATATAACTAAATATTCTGTGAATATTTCAAGTGTCTACCTGTTGCCGTTATCAATATCGAGCTAAAACGAGCAAAAAACTCACGTTTGTTGTATGGAAGCCCTCCTTAAATATTTGTTTTATTCTGTTTTTAGTATTTGTTGTTATAGCGGCAACAGAAATACATCATTTGTGAAAAATTCAATTGTCTAACTATCACGGTTCATGAGATACAGCCTGGTGACAGACATACAGAGAGCGAAGTCTTATAGGGTGCCGCCTTTGGGTACGGAACCCTAAAAAGCGTGTACATACTTATGTACGCACGTAAGAAGTTATACTTCTTTTGCGTGAATAGATAAATAGTTTAACGTCATTTGCGCACCACATTGAAAACTTCAGGCCGAAGAAAATTACTTCTTGGTGTGTTACATAGGCACGCAACATCCGTCACATGCTAAAAATAAAATCTATTTCTCGCGCCAAGAAGTAAAACCTCAAAAATTTGTTCATATATATAAAAAAGTATCGATGAAATTCCCAGCACTATTAAACAAATCCGTCACGATGACATGGGGATTCTAAGTGGTTATTTGTGACATTGTGTGGGGATCAGCTATTTGTAATATCGCTAATTGAGAGGGTAGTTGCATACCGACGAAAGACCGCCGCTACTGCAGCGCATCGGGGATGTTCACGGATGCGTGGGTCTACGCTTCCACAGCATCATGTGTAAGCGCGCCGCGTCCCTGGTGCGCAAATATTTGAAACTGTAGTATTCGAATAGTCTTCAATCAATTTAGGGGGGGGGGGGGGGGGGGGGTATTCGAATATTATGTCATATAAATGTCAAATTATAACTAGTATTTAGTATAGAAAATAATCACAAAACCGTTTAGGAATACTCCAAATAGGCTTTAATGGTTTGCGAATAATAAAACAAAAATTAGATACATTAAGGCATTATGGGAAGGTTTACTATATAGTATTTTGACTGATAAAATCAAACAAAACTGTGTGTCTAATACCTAATTGAAAATAATTAAGACAGTGATTATAATTTTTAAAAGGCGGCTAACTCTTATAGTTAAAATTATTCGATTAAACGCTATTACAAAATTTGTCAATATTTAATTTTGAATATTTAATATTCGAATGTTGGAAAAAAGACAGCTAGGCTCAAATGGGATTGGGCGGGACACATTAGTAGAATGCACCCCTATAGGAGGGCTAATTTAGCCACAACCTGGAGCCCTGATGGAAGACGCGGTCGGGGTCGGTCAAGAAAGCGTTGGCGAGACGATCTTGTTGCCTTCGAGCAGGAGTGGTGGAGTGTCGCACAGGACAGAGATAGATGGAGAGACTTGGGGAAGACCTTTGCCCAGCAGTGGGACAATATAGATTGACAAAAAAAAAATTCGAATACAAAAATCTGTTGAATATTCGATTCCAAGGCTTATGCGCAAGTTGCGGACCAGCTTCAACACCGTCCTGGCAATGATAGCCGCTAGGGCAGACTGCCCATCTACCCATCCATCAATCTACTATCGCCAGGTATGACTGTTGTGACGTTGTGAGTGACATCGCACCACCAACCCCATTCGTTTTTAAGCTATTTTGTATCTCCTGTACGAGTAAATGTTTTTTTAAAGAGTCCTCTCCATTCTAAGGATATCCGGATGAAATTGCTTTAAGCGATAAGACCGCCCCATTGTGCATTTCTATTGTTTTTAGTCTTTTTAGTTTTTTTTTAATTGGTGTTTAATAAAGAGTTATCTATCTATCTCGACCTCTTTGGTGCCGCGGGCTAAGAGCCGAGTGAGACAGGAAACCTCCTGCAGGTTCAATTCCCGCCGCGAACAATGTTTGTATGCTCTACGTATATTTGTTCTGGATCTGAGTATTTTTCTATTTATTGTAAACTAGCTGTTGCCCGCGACTTCGTGCGCGTTACACTACCAAATGTGTAGGTAATCCAGAAACAAAGCTGAACTCGCCGTTGTAACTTGACTTGATACCCCGTTTTTATCTCATGGGAACTGATTTATGAGATAAAAAGTAGCCTATGTGATAATCTAGGTTATAATCTACGTACGTATTAAATTTCATTGATATCGGTTAAGCCGTTACGACCTGATCGAGTAACAAACAAATAAATAAACAAACATCCAAACTTTTGCATTTATAATATTAGTGTGATAAGCACGTATTTACAAAAAAAAGTACTGTATCAGTTATCTCATTCCCATAGTACTAGCTTGCCTTAGTTTGGGTCTAGTTAGCGCTATGTGAAATGTCCTACATACTGACCTACTTATTTACCTACCTGTTTTATCAAAACTTTAATATATTTTTTTATATTAGAAAACCTATATTAAAGCCTAAAAATAGAGTCTAAAATATCAGGATCATTTTACTTTTAGAGATGGAAAATATGTCTTTATAAATCGACCCGCGTTTGGTAGACTATCAATTCGTCAATTTTTCTAGAAAAACTGACACCTTTTACAAAAAAACCCCCAAATGTATAAAGCTCACACTACTAATGTATAAGACTCACATTAGTAATAAAGTTTTTAATAACTTATATTACCCCATTTTTGGACCAGCGGTTAAAATAGGGTGCATTTAAACAAGTGTTCCATTAATTAGGAACATGTCATCCATCGAAATTAAAAGTTAAAATCGCCCTCACTCACGACAATAAGATCGTCATTTTAATAACTTAACACCTTTCTATTGTAAGGAAAACCAAGCGATGATTTATTTGAATAGGGGCAATTATTTCACCACAAACTACATTCAAACTATACTAGTGGTTCGCCCCGAAATGAGATCTCGCGAGTCTCCCATAAAAACAAAGAAATATTATTCGTAATCCTAGACTATCAAAATGGTACCAAAAAATAAATAATCAACTAACAGTTTTATTCAAATTACAAGTAAAGGAAGTTCATGTATATTTGTTACCCTTATTTGAGGTACAAATTGCAGTTATTCTGGATTTCAGACTTTTGCCTGTATTTGTGATACATAAGCTACACGCATAACAATTTACAGCACTGTGGGGTCACTGGTGTACCCTATGAATTTTGTCAAAGTTTAGTTTTTATTATGGATATTAACTCAAAAACTTCAAGAACGTTACTAAAAATAAAAACGGGGTCGAAATGTACTAATGAAGACCTTTCATTTGAAGTCTTATTTAAGTGAAAAAAATAAAAATGAGTCTATTAGGTCAGTCTAATAGTCTCATTTTCATTTTTTTACCCCTCTTGAACCCCAATATCTAAACAACCCCCCAACATTGTTAGCTCAATTAGTCACACCAAAATTGTGCCATCATTCTAGTAACTCCATCGCTCCGCTCGTGAGTTAACTGTAGAATCCTTCCTTCGCTGCTACACAGTTTTTTCTAACTTTTTGCAGCTGTCAACGTTCACTATTTGTTCTTGATTTCTATGTGTTTTTGAACCAAATAAATATTTTGATTTGATTGATTCGTTACGTTCGGGATTCAATATAGCGCCCGTGACGCAAGACACTGCTCTTTTATATTTTTATAGATTAATGTTTATTAATCTAGTATCACAACTTTTGCCTTTGTTATTATGTTGTGACATTCGATAGGTGATCGATCCGGAGGACGGGAGGACAATTTGGGGAAAGGAGGCCATGTCCAGGCAACCCTAGTCACGCAGGGCGCTTCTAAACATATATTTCCATGTTATTTCATTATGAACGTGGCTCCCCTACACGACCCCACTGCCAATGTTAGAGTATGCGTGAAGCGTTGATTTTGCCAATCGACTACCCACAGTGCGGTCGGTTTCATGTCATTTAAATATTGAATACGACAAAATGTATGTGACTATTTTTTTATAGATTATAGGCTAGCGTTTGACACGATCTCGCCTGATTGTAAGCGATGATGCAGTCTACGATGGTACACGCTTGCCTAGAAGAAACCTATTCACTCACGACCGGAAGACCCCTAGGTTGTAGTTATCAGGAAACACAGACTCAGGCAAGGCGTTCCACTCAGTGCATAATAAAGGTGGAAGAGTACCGCTTTGTGCGTATGGGAGGTATGTCTACCATGTAGCGGCGGCGCACCGCGTAGCCTCTGGTTGTCCGATGGTAGAATGGGGTTACATATTATAATAAACTCTTGTATTTACAAGATCACTTCGTTGTCCGTCTGTCTGTCTGTCTGTCTGTCTATCAAGAACCTATTTCTCAAAAACTTTGCCCCTTGGAGTTGTATAAAAATCAAGCATCAAAGTCAACGCAATCAAAATAAAATTTTATAAAAGCTTGTTTTGAAAAAGTGATTTTTCAAAACAAGCTTTTATAAAATTCATAAACGGGACCGCAAGCAGATTCAAATGAGCCCAAACACTTGTAGCCTACTATATATAATCCATTCAGAAGTTCCGTTGTCTAGCATCCGTCTCCATCATGAGACCACCTCCATGGTACCATATTATTGCATTGTCACCGAAGTTACATAAGCGTTCCAAATTTCAGCTCAATCGGTTGAGGGGAACGGGTTTAAAATTCAGTTGCAAGATTCCACCCGGACAAACATACATACATTGCAAGTTAATAAAAAACTTGTAAAATACGGCTATTTATGCTGCATATTTTGATCGCAAATAAATCAATACCTATAAGGTTCCCTTTGACCTAGAATCATGAAATTTGAAGAAGCAAGGGTCTCATAAAACTAGTAAAGGAAAAATCAGAAAAAGTTAATTAGTAGTTCTAGCACATAAACAAACGAGTGTGCTTTATACCACACGACTGAAGTAAAACTTCTTTCAAAATATTAATTTATAAAATTGTTCAATTCTAAAATTGTCCACACGTCTGTAGGTCGAATCAGTCTATGTTCATTCTGGACAGACGCAACTCGCACTCGCACATTAACATTTAAAAATATACGAAACGTAACTCTCTCTCTTTCTGTCGTCACTAACTTATATCTCCCTCTCAACTTCCGTTCGCACTTTTCGTAACGCATTCACCAGCTTACTCCCCAAGTCAAGCGTGCGTAAAGAAGTGTTACTTCAAAAATTACGGAAATTACGGTGCGCGAGTAAGACGTGCCCTTTGCCGGTTTTTTGTTAGAAATCTGTTGTGACGACACGGACGCTGTCGAGCCTGTCGAGCCAACCATAATCATTATTTTACTGGTTGAGGGCGTCTGGACGTCATATCGGGTGGTTAGGTATACCCAACTGAATCGTCTGTTAATGCTTTTAAAGGTGGTACGGGGTCAACTACATTTGCAGTCATGTTAAATCGTTTCTATTAAACCATTAAGAAATTAACCGCAATCTTTCAACCGTTCTGTTCTGACCCGTAATAACCTGGTAATTGTGACCAATCCCTGCGCATTAGCTATGGAGATTTGTCTTAGGTGAGTGAGCGAACAAAAGCTACGGGATAATCATCATCATCATCATATTTAATTTCAATTATTTATCAATTAAAAATGGTTGATGGATTATCGTGTTCCAGGGCCGCCGGTAATATTTCATGATACGCTAGCCTTAAGGCGTATATAGTAGCTGATTGGTCTTATTTGGAGACTTTCTCCTCAGAGAGGAATCAGTTCTAAGTGCTCAAAAAATATATGTCATTCATTGACCTTTTATCTGCAAAGTTAACATACAAAAAAGTTCTACCTGTTTATTTACTATGAGAAAAAAAATAACAAAATGTAGCTGTTTTCGACTTTCAATTTGATTCAACCTCTATATTCTCTTATATATACCGACGTAAAATATTGTAATTTTTCTTTCACCTAAATGTGGGCAAAGACTTTACCTTCAAGTTGTACATATGATTCTGTGCTGCGACGCTCTTTCACGTGGCAATTCGATTTTTCTGAATGATATCATTCGCCGGGCTTTTTGCAGCGTTAACGTTCCAGCCGTTCTCGAACCGAACGGTCTCATACGTGACTATGGTTAGAGGCCTGACGGTATGACTTTTATACCTTGGGAGAAGGGTAGGCCTTTGGTGTGGGACGCCACGTGCGTCGATACCCTTGCGGCAACTCATCTGTCTGGTACAGCAGTTGGGGCCGGTGCGGCGGCAAATTCAGCCGAAGATCTCAAGCGGCGCAAATATGGAAGTCTCGACAGAGCTTACGTGTTTAGCCATTTGGGGTCGAGACCCTGGGTCCATGGAGTGCCGAGGCCCATCGCGTTTTCAAAATTCTTTCTGGGCGTCTGGTCGAAGCGACGTGTGATCCGAGAGCTGGCGCTTATCTGGGTCAACGCATAAGCATTGCAATTCAACGGGACATTGCAGCTAGTGTCTTGAGGACACTTCCTTTTGGTAGTGATCTAGAGCAGTTGAGCTATCTATAGATCGTTTGCAACGACCTTTGGATGATTCAACTGTTTCTTCTTATTTTAGTCATGTAAATATTTATTGTTATAAAACTAGTTCGATTATTAAAATATAGATATTAACTAAACTCACGACATGTAATAAAACATTTTTGGAAACATCCTTCTACAAGTTTTTGATCGATCGAATCGAGATCTCCATATCAACTTGGGCAAATCGGCGTTGTATTTAAGTATGTATGAATGGATGTATGTTTGTTTGTCCGAGGATAACTTTCAGAAGCGTTTATCCGATCATCGTGAAATTTGGTACATAGGTACGTAGTGATGACACAATTTTGGTGTGACTCAATGAGCTAAAAATGTGGGGGAGGATGTTGAGATATTGTGGTTCAAGAGGGGTAAAAAAAACAAAATGGGATTATCTGGTCAAGTGGCATGTCTAATAAAAGGTCTGTGTGAGTACATTTTGCCCCGTTTTTATTTTTATTAAACTTTGATTTTAAGTAATTAGTCCTAATAAAAACGGAACTTTGACAAAATTCACAGGGTACACCAGTGATCCCACAGTACTGAAATTTTGTATGCGAGTAGCTTTGATTGCACAAATATAGGCAAAAGTCTGAAATCCAGAACAACTGCAATTTTTACCCCAAAAAAATATCCATATAACATGAACTCCCGATACCTCCCTGTAATTTGAATGATACTCTAGGTCAAGTAAGTTGGTTGTATATTTCGGGGCACTAATTTGATAGTCAAAGATACCGAATAATATTTTTTTTGTTTTATGGGAGTCTCGCGAGATTCAGATGAACCAGTAGTACCTAATGGAACCAGCTTGATGAAATTTCGATGAAATTTGGAATATACCTATAAATAGATTATGACAGGTTTTGGGACATAGTCTACTTTTTACCCGACCGCGCAGAATAATAATGTTGTTATGGACAAACCGTGCGTGCGAGGTCGCGGGCGGGTCAGCTAGTATAGTTATATTACTATTATTTCGAAAAGTATCGCTTAGCCTATGCCTCCAAGTAGGACATAGATCAAGGAAATCACGGACATTGACATCGATGTGCAAAATCGGTGATCAAGGTACTAGAATATTCATCAAGTATTGTCATCGACTGTCGCAATTTGCGGTAAAAAAGGCTTTCATACCAGAAGTTCAAAAGGGTTGAAGAATAATAGATAGTTATTATTTTGAAAACCTCCGTGGCGGAGTTGTCGAACAAACGGCTAAGACGGAGTTGCGGATTCGATTCCCGCCGCGGAACAAATCTTTGCATGATATACAGATATTTGTTCAGAGTTTGCAAAACGAGTGTGCTTTAGACCACACGACAGAAGTAAAACTTCTTTAGCTCCTTCTATATGTATGTATATATATAATAATATTTAATAATATTTTAAGGAAATGTCAACGCGTTATTTCGGGGTGCATACAGTAAGTATATAAATTATTTTCTGCTGCTCTCTGCCATATGTTGTGGAATAGCTGATCTTTTTCGTAAATCGAAGCTGGTAGATTCAAAATACGTAACGTCGTAAATACTTTTTTTATCTATAGCAAAATTAACTCTATTATACAGCATGAAGAAGTGTTTAATTTCTGCAGTTTGTATAATTTAGGCTAATTCGGGATAGGAGATATGCGACAAATCAACTGGCTATGAGAGAGAAAGAAAATGTATGCTCGCACCTCTCTCTCTTGCCCCTACAGTAATATACGAAACGTAACTCTCTTTACTACCTTATATCTCCTTCTCAACTTCCGTTCGCATTTTTCTTAATGCATTCACCAGCTTACTCCCCAAGTCAAGCGTGCGTAAAAAAGTTTACTTCAAAAAAATTTGCAATTAAAATACAACTAAGCAATGAACAAAAATATAACACTACATTACTCAATATACCCAAATAAACTTTACACCTAATACACGAATGAAATTGATATGGGTATCTATCTCAGTACTGTTTACATACGTGCTTCACAAAAGCTGAGACACATCCTGTCAATGGAATGTAGTGTATCAGGGAATATCTCAACCTCAGGGTGTACTTTTATAAGCTCATTCAGATGCGTTTGAGCACGGCAGATGGGTGACTTGTGTAGCCACAGTACGCGGAGGGATCGGTGCAAAGAGTGGGAGCTTCGTCTACTCGACTACCGTGCCACGTTGCTTCTAAAATAATTTAAGATAGGACAATCATAGGACTCCGACTGGTTAATTGTATAATCACTACCTATAGGAAATAAATCAATACAAGAAAGCGGAAGGCACAAATCATACATTATCTCATCGACGAATCTGAGGTAGGTAAACTGTGCGTGGGTTTCTATACTACTGTACCTAATTCTCGTATTTTTTTTAGTCAAGGATAGGTATTATAAGTCTCACAAAAAATTTACTGATTTAGTAGAGAGGTTCTAGCGATTTGATCTAATCTTCCTGACTTAGTCTTGGCGACTCCTTCACAGTTCAAGCTGTGCTGCTGTGAAACGCTTTCTCTATCAGATCATCTAAATATCTTCCTATCTTTAAAGTTAAGGTATACAACCATTTCCTTTCGTTGTCTACGTACTGCTAGTTTATCGTTATGTTTATCTCCTTTGTTGTAGTTTATGTATATATATATATATATACATATATATATATATATATATTATATTTGTATATATTTTTAGTTTATTAGTAAGTAGGTATAGGTAGTTTATGTAGGTTTATGAACATAGATACACCGCCGTCTTTTTGATTTTGTTTTGTCCTGTCCATCCAAAGGTTGTCTGGAAGAGATCGCTTATCTAATCGCTTTTGCGATAAGACCGCCCATTGTACTTACCCTTATTTTGTGTATTTTTTTGTATTTTTAATTTTATTGGTGTGCAATAAAGAATATTCTTTTCTATTCTAGTCGAAGGATTCTTGCGATATGGCCTAATCTTCTTGACTAGTCCAGGGTTTCAAACAATTTTATCGTATCTTCTTGACTAAGCGGAGGGTTCTAGCGATTTGGACGTATCTTCCTGACTCAGTCGCAGGATTCTAGCGATATGGTCGAATCTTCTTGACTAAGTCGAGGGTTTCAAACGATTTTATCGTATTGTCTTGACTTAGTCGAAGGATTCTAGCGATATGGTCGAATTTTTCGTGACTTAGTCGAGGGATTCTAGTGATTTGGACGTATCTTCTTGGCTCAGTCGAAGGAGTCTAGAGATATGGTCGAATCTTCATGACTTAGTCAAGGGTTTCAAGCGATTTTATTGTATTTTCTTAACTTAGTCGAACGAGTCTAGAGATATGATCGTATCTTCTTGACTAAGTCGAGGGGTTCTAGCGATTTGGACGTATGTTTCTGACTCAGTCGAAGGATTCTAGCGATATGGTCATATCTTCCTGATTTAGTAGAAGGATTCTAGCGATATGGTTGAATCTTCTTAACTATGTTCCCATTCAGATGGTAGAGCGAACGATCTTTATTTTAATAAGTAAATGCCTTGGCGTGTGGTGCCACTGACAAATATTGACAAAATCCTCTTTTATAAAAAAAGAAAAAATGTAGACAAGGATAATGTCAAACAGCTGTGATTAATATGTAAGTACTCAAAATTACAAAAGTGCTTTCTGGCTTAGTCGTTTCAAGCGGTTTAATCGTATTTTCTTGACTTAGTCGAGGGATTCTAGCGATTTGGTTGAATCTAAACGTCAATTTATCAATTGACAAGTTCTTATGACCAAAGTAGCATTGTCAGGCATCAAAATTTTATTCTACTAGATTAATTACTACAGGATTCCGTCAGGCAAATCTGTTGACAGAAGCAAGTCAAATTCAAGTTTTTAAAGGAGTGCAAAGGTTGATTACTAGAGGAAGTCAGAGGGGCAAGTCCGAACAATGAATCGGCTTTGGAGTCCGAGACATCAAATCATAACTGTCGTCCACTAATCGATAGATAGCGATCGAATAACGGTATCGATTCAAGTGGGCATTAACGACCTTTCTATTGTATTAACTAGCGATAACTCATGACTCTGTCTGTGTAAGAAGACCGATTTCAAAATTAATTCAAGTTTCTTCAAATTTCCATCTTATCTAGATTCACTGGTGGTAGAGCTTTCGTGAACGGACTCGAGGAAGTGGGCACCACCGCCTTACCTTTATCTGCCGCCAAATAGCAGTACTTGTGCTGCTGTGTTCCGGTTAGATGGTAATGGTATGTTTCTGTAATTACTGGCACTTAGGCATAACAGCTAAGTCCTATAGTATGGCAACGTATCCACATAGAGATAAAGACAACATAATAGCTTGTTTTGAATTTTATGTGGATATCCATGGGCTGCAGTAGACACTTAACATCTGGCGGACTGCATGCTCGTTTGCCATATAAGTAGTATAAAAAAAATTCTGTCAATGACAATTCTGTTTGCACAAACCAAGCCGAATTTATTTTATTATGAAAGATTACATAACTAAGAAAAGTTTCCATTAATGTTTAGTACTTACTTACATCATTAAGAAATGGTGGACAACTTCTAAACAGAAATAAAAATTACATAACCATATATAAACTAGGGCCAATACAGAAATCATCACACTAATATTATAAATGCGAAAGTTAGGATGTTTGTTTGTTTGTTTGCTACTCAGTCACGCCGTAACGGCTGAACCGATTTCGATGAAATTTGGTATATACGTAGAATATAACCTGGATCACCACATAGGCTACCATTGATCCCATAAATCAGTTTCCATGGGATAAAAATGGGATGTCAAAGTTTATATATGTATTTTGCACCCCAGAACAACGCGGGCGAAGCCGCTGGCAACAGCTAGTATAATAATATAAATATTCATACATTTAGGTTTGATAAGAAATTAAATTGTTGTTATTTTTTATTTAGACAGACAGAGAGTGACAGTTAAGTACTCTCAAACCTAAATAGAAACAGTCCGTATAATTGACGTTTCAAAGTGATCCTTGTGATTATAATGAATAAAAACATTTGATTTGAATGAATGAATGAAAACACTTTATTGTAGACACACATTACAGACAAAATAGAAGACACAAATCAAATAGTACAATGGGCCTTATCGCTTTGAAGCGATTTCTTCAAGACGATCTTTGGATGACCTTTGATTCATTGATAGGGCTTCTTTTAGCTTCTACTAACAGAACTACCCCATTGCAAAGTTTGAAGAAAGGTGTTCCTGCTTATAAAGATAGAGACGGTCTAATAGATTGGTGTCAGTTCTTAATTGAAATTCAACTCATTCATTCATTAAAATCACAAGAACCATTTTAAAATGCTAACTTTACCGCCTGTTTATGGAAAAAAATCACTAGAAATAAAGGTAAACTCGATGTTGCCACTTGTAGACTCTATAGAGTTAGTAAATCGTTTAAAGGGCAAGGTGTTCGCTTTTATAACAAACTCCCAAGTGATGTACATAAATTTGACAATTAACAAATTTAAAAGCGTAATAAAATAAAATCTTTATAGACAAGCCTACTATAAAATGTCGGATATATTTAGATGATAGAGAAGCTTGGGATTGAAATTGCTCCAACTCGTTCAAAAATGTTACAGTTTAGACGTAATTTATTTTCTTTCTTTATTCTTTATTGTACACAAGAAAAAACATTATAAAGTACAGAAATAAAGGACATGTACAAAGGCGAGCTTAACCCTATAAAGAGTTTTCTTCCAGCAAACCTTTGAGGCTAGAGAGAGAGATGATTTTAAAGGTAGGTGCGTGTACAAGAATCATAAATATGTACAATATATCTTAAACAAATAAAACGAAATATACCAAAAGAAAGTAATAAAATGAATGAATAAAATAAATAGACTAATATATACAAAAATAAATATATACCTACAATAAAATAAAATTACAGAGAAAAACAGTGCTCTTTAACTTTCCGTTTGAAAATATTAAACGACGGACTAGCACGAACTTCATGGGGCACTACATGAATTTTTTATTGTTATATATTCTAAAAAGATCATTAAAAAGACAACCAGCCTTGTTTCTTGCCTTTCTTTCCTGGCTTTGTCGCGAAGGAACAGTAAAATTGACGTTTCAAAGTGATCCTTGTGATTTTAATGAATAAAAGATTTTGACTTTGTTCTCCGCAAACGGTAAGAATCAGGCAAGTAGCAAGACTGGTTATTCTTTTTACCTGATTACGGCACAGCCGAAAATAAGCTTATGTTCTACGAGTGCACAAACTACTCATCCGATTTTGATGAATAAGGTGTCAAGCGCTTCGTTATTATAGTCCGAATGATATAGACTAAATTTGTACCGTCTACCCACTAGACTTTTATTTTTATTTAGATGAAACTTTTTATACAACCTGTTTTGTATTGTCTGACATTAATTTAGAACACAGATCCGTAATCGTATTAACTGATTTTAGAGTTGGGTTTAATACCGGTAGCTTGAGTATTTATCCAGTAATCTATACATTTCCCATAAACAATTTTTAACGTAAATCGGCGTCGCCTTAGCGACGATACCGCTTAGTCAGTTTAACAGGTACCTACTTACATGATGAATGATTATAATTTTATTACCTATTTTATACAAGCTATTTCATTGATATTTTTAGACTTGATATTAAGGTTGTTTAACACGATAAGTGCGAAACAGGGCATGAAACACCCTGTCCGTGTCTCCTCTTTATAGCGGTAAGAAAAAACTTAAACGTCTCTGTCGTGCGGGAGGCATAACTTTCATCTGGTTCAGTGTAGGAAAGAGGTAACTATATATCTGAGATGTGCTATTGATTCCTAGTTCTATGGTATACCAACCTCGTGCCGCACACGAAAAAAAACCGTACACGTTGTTTTATTTGGCGCCAAAAAAAGGATATTGGTCTCCTACGGGCGGTGGGGTTTAATATGCCTCGTGCCGCCACAATATCTGGTGTAGGACAAGGTTTAAAACGACCTGTAACGCAGTAATGGAAAGTACAGATAAATCTGTGCCGCTGGGAACGTGTTAAAAATTTATAACTTTCTATGGTAATCAATTTTAACTAGCCATTAGCCCTACCAGTGTTTTCATTTAATGCTGTACACACGGCTACACATCAAGCTATATTTCCAGTATAAGCTGACCTCGCATTGTTTAGGCTTTTCGTAGAATGAGAGGTCAGCTTATACTGGAAATATATAGTTTGATGTGTAGCCGTGTGTACATAACAAACACGTAGTTTAGATAGATTATGATCGGGTTTGAGAAGGCTACGTTTTATCCGACTGCGCTGAAGGTGATGTTTTCATTGACAAACCACGTGATCAGGTCAGCTAGTTAAGTATGTTTAATGATTATATTTGTTTTCAGAGAAAGCTTCGTTTCAAAACAACAGACAGATTAATATTAACATATTGGTCGTATTGATCGCTTGTTATAAGTTGTTAGATGTGCGCGTGCGACGCCCGCGGCTGAATCTTTTACGGACCATAAAAGTTCTGGGCCCATAGCCTACCCGGGGCAGTTGTTGGTTATGACCAATTTTTTTATGTTTAACATTTTGGATTAAACATTCTATCTCACATCCACATTATAGATTCGAAAGTAATTCGCTCTCTCTTTTTCTGTTTGTTTTCACGGCTCCCCCACTAGATGAAAGGACGATATGTTAAAGGTTGCTGGGGGCCGTTGGGTGCAGGCTGCACAAGATCGGTCGCTCTGGAAAATGGAGAGGCCTATGTTCAGTAGTGGATGTGGTACCGTCAGTTCTTCGAGCTGTGTGCCCCGCCCACTGCCACCAGCTTGCTAATCATCTGGGCTATGGCAGGACTGGTATATCTACGAATCTCCTTATCGTTCTCTACGATTCGATGTCGTTGGGAATCTCTAAGCAAGCTCTCTCCATAGCTCGCTGAGCGACCGTGCGCCTTATTTGAGACCCATAGTGATGGGCCACGTCTCTGTACCCAGAAGTAGGCAGTATTATAAATTTGTATTTTGTATTTGTAATTCAATTACTTCGTAAAAATGTAATTTGTAATGGGTATTTCAAATACCTTACGCTGAGTTGTTTTGTAGTTAGTATTTCAAATACGTATGACTTCAAAATAAATCTAAACCTATAAGTATATACATTTAGCAATCTTACGTGCGTTCTACAGCAAATAGCGCTTGATAGTATTCGTAACTATTCGTAAGCAAAATGGCGACCGCTAAATATGTCAATCTTTAAAGTTGGCAACACTGCACTGTACGTCAAATTGTCAAGTACCTAACACCAAGTATTTTGTAATTTGTATTTGAAACAAAAATCGTTATTATACTGTATTTTATATTTCAATTACACGATTTAAAAATATTTTGTACTTCGTATTTTAAATACGTGCGAGATAGTATTTTGTCATTTGTATTTTAATGAACGCGAAGTATGTATTTTGCCCAGCTCTGTTTGTACCACTCATAAATTTATTATTATGAGGTCCATAGTGATGAACCAGGTCTCTATACCACTCATGAGTCATAACATTTTTTTAGTCTACTTCTAACCATCGCCTAAAGCAAAATATTGCCTTGTATGTCACGGTTATCGAATCGTGCCCTACGATGCACTACCCTTTTTTTACGATGGGAAAATGCTTTACGCATGTCCTTCAACTCGGAGTGAGAGCTGAAGGGGTCTGT
This sequence comes from Philereme vetulata, assembly GCA_918857605.2. Lineage (NCBI taxonomy): Eukaryota > Metazoa > Arthropoda > Insecta > Lepidoptera > Geometridae > Philereme > Philereme vetulata. Next base: position 7,035,220 of record OU975422.1, on the reverse strand, counting down.
TGTACTCTCCGTAGGCTATCGACCAACGGCATACCGACTAAACACCCGCCGATATTCCTTCATTCACCTCAGTGCCAGTGCATCATCAAACCGCACATAGGTTGAGCAGCTCGATGCTGCCTAGCACCTGGCAAGGTCACGGGGTCCCGGTTGGATTCAACCGCGGCCCTGTCGGTGAATGTCTGCCTTAAGCAGACCCCTGTCCCCCTCCTGGGAAGGAGAGAAATGTCCTGGAATATGGAGGGTATTCCCCAGCGTAGAAGGCCTATGCGATGCTGGGTCGGAGCTCCCGCACTCGAACCCTGCTGGCCTCCAACGATGCACTAACCTTTTTTTTACGGTGGGAAAATGCTTTATGCATGTCCTCCAGCTCGGGGAGAGCTGAAGGGGTCTGTCGGACTCTCCGCAGGTTAACAACCAACGGCATACCGACTATAAACCCACCGATATTCCTTCATTCACCTCAGTGCCAGTGCATCATCAAACCTACCATCTTGAGATGAGTGAGTCGATACTGCACTAGCACTGGACAGGTTCACGGGGTCCCGGTTGGATTCAACCGCGGCAACGATTGGGTTCAACGATGCACTACCCTGCGTCAACTTGGGGCATACAGATACTTCATCATCATCATCATCATATCAGCCGTAGGACGTCCACTGCTGGACAAAGGCCTCCCTCATTGATCTCCAGGAACTGCGGTTGGAAGCGGCCTGCATCCAACGCCGACCTGCGGTTCTCGAATGGAGGCCACGGACCAGCAAGCGCAGCGTAGGACGTCCACCTACAAGATGGGCAGACGACTTGGTACAGATACTTGGTAATGACTAATCATAATCCATGAGCAACAATATATCTACCCGATACCAGAATAAAAGCCAGTTAAATAACGCCAAACGAAGCATCATTACCGAATCTGCATAACTGTATTAAGCATGCGGTATTGTCGCGGCTTCGATTCCCGGGGGACCACTATATCTCATTTTACACCACAACTCAAAATCACTATAAGGAAATTTCCACTCTGTGCCAAAGAGTTAAAGCCCAAAGTTTGTTTAGTTGACACGGCAGTAGTGATGTTTCGGAATGGGGCACTGTATATGTCACCCCCATAGTTATTATATGCAAATGGGCTATACGTATAATTTAGAGTTCTGCCCTATACCGTGTTTTATCTACTTATCTGTGAAATGGCTCAATTAGTAAAGCGTGCGTATGACTATGGGGCACTCCGGGGTACTTTGAGACCGATTGTACCCCACCGTACCCTATAAAGTGGGGTAAAATCGGCTGGGATGCAAATCCTCTATCTAAACTCGATATGAAATATGCTAAATGATTTATGGGGATTATATCTTGGGGTTGATGGACTTTTTGTTTGAATAGTCGATTGCTTTGACGGATAAAATAGTACTGTTTTTATTTTGATTAAATAAATATTGCTGGACACTTCACACAGCGCTATGTAGCCCCAAACTAAGCAGAGCTTGTACTATGGGAACCCAGATGGCTAATAGAATACTTACATACTTTTTTTGTAAATACATACTTATACTAAGGTGTATGACCTACGAGGCAATACTTTGCTATCTTCTTCTTTCGCGTCACTTTGACTTCTAAATTGTATTAACCCAATAGAGAGCAACTTCCACACGCCTCTCTGTTGCCTGGTACAAGTCCTCTCGTGTGCAGGTGGTTGGGCAGAGATGACATGAGAGCAGGTGGTGCGTGAAGATATCCTCCACGCGGCGCATCCTGGAAGCAGCTAGACCCGGTAACGCATGGTCTAGGCTGAATAATATATTCACCACAATGGCTTAATCTAGAAAAATACTTTGCTATAGGCCAAGGTTATCACTTTACATCAAGTGGGCCTTAAACTTGCTCCATCTCCAGATAGGATAAAAAAAATGTTTGATTGAATGTATGAAAACACTTTTTTTTTACACCACAAAAGAAACAAATTTAAATTACATAAAACCATAAGTGCAATGGGCGGTCTTATCGCTTAGAAGCAATTTCTATTAGAAAACTTTTGTATGGAGAAGATTTTTGTAATATTTCAATAATAGGACGTACGCTAAATTATTGGAGAGCGTTGACTTTGTACAATTGAACCGTTTCATTCTACTTTCGTTATTCTTTACTAGTTTCCGCCCGTGGTTACGCACGCTTTTATGTCAATAAAAGTTAGCCCATGTTTATTCTCAAAAGAACATAATATTAGATGCAGTTCACTTATATGAGACATAGTTTTATAATACCTAGGTGAAACCTAAGTATATTTATAATACATATTAATTGGTGCTGGTGACCAACAATGCGTTTTATTGAGCTATAGGTACTTGTTACTTATACCTAGCATAGTTAAAGATAATACAAATCACAAGAATGCAAAATACTATTAACAAAAAAAAGAGAGAAGAAGTGAGTACGTTTTACTTACTTACTTTATTATTTATTTTCGTTTATTTATTGGCCAATTTCTAATTTCTATTAAATTTTTAGAAAACAACGTATCTTTTACCGTACCTAGGTTTGTCTTAATTGTTTTGGTATTCGTTTATGAGTGTTATTCGTTTGGAGTAGATTATTAATTACGATAATAAACAAATACAATTGGTATTAGTTTTTGATGAACATAATTAAATTTAAAACATTAGTCTGTAAAGTTCTCATTGCGGAATTAGTGTATTTTTATGCTACATGAAGATGGAACAAGCTTGATGTTAAGTGGTAATCATCGCCTATAACAAAAAAAATGCCTCGCAGGTCATAAACTTTAAAAATGTGCTCTAGGATGCATTGCCCTACGTCCATCAACTTCAGGCATACAGGTGTAATCCTCAAGTACCTGTAATTTCCCCTTCAAACCGAAACACAGCAATGCTGCTAATTTAAACTAAAAAGAGAATAATTTATTTCTAAAGAAAGTGTAAAAGTATGAAGGTTATCGTACAATCGCCCCTAAAATTCTCACATTCCGAGAAGCGTGTTCGCAAATCAACACTTTAGCTTAAAAGTTAAAAATAAAAGTTTTGGCGCCACGACAACCTCAAAGGTTGCCGCGTTTCGAAGGAACACACTATAAATTATTCCTAATCACCCCTAATTGGGGTAAGTCGTGACCCAACTTAACCTTAGGTCGGCTACAACGAATAAAACTATACAAATATAATGATACGTGTGGGTTTCGGGTTAAGTTTTCAAATGTCAGGAAAGTCGTACAATCTTGATGTTACCGAAAAAAGCCGTCTAAGTCAGTCAGCTCATATATACTGCTGCCATCTCTGGAATGGCTCGGCAGTGATTAAGAGGAAGGTATATGTTTAATACATATATAGTAACTGCGGAAGTAACTGTTTGTTAGTTTGTTTGTTACTTTTTCATAACTAAACGGCTGAACGGATCGTAATGAAACTTGTCAAGGAGATAAATTATATCCTGAGAAAGGACATGGGCTACTTTTTAACTGAGTGCACAAAAGGAGGGTAATGTTTTTTTGAAATACCACACATGCAAAGCCACCGGCGGGTCAGCTAGTCTTTACTAATCTACACTAATATTATAATATTATAAAGAGGAAAGATTTGTATTTTTGTGTGTATGTTTGTAATGAATAAACTCAAAAACTACTATGCCGATTTCAAAAAATGTTTCACCATTGGAAAGCTACATTCACCCTGAGTGACATAGGCTACTTTTACCCAACTGCGCAAAGGAGGGTAATGGTTTTATTGAAAAACTACGCGTGTGAAGCTGCGGATTGGTCAGCTAGTACTTAATAAAACTAAGTAATTTTTGGCCGGAAAAAAATCAAAAAGTCGGCAACACCCTTCCCTATTAGGATATCTTCGACCAAAACGCTTTTAATATAACTCGAGGTTTAAAAGCTGTAATTATCATCACGTTAATATTAGGATAGAGATATTAATTCGTGTTTGCTCTTTTCGTAATTTATTTACGTTTTTTGGTGAAATTAGAGGTTGTAATAGTTTTTATGGGTTGAAAATGTGTGACCGGGTCTTTAGTGAATTTTAATTTTTATGATGTGTAACGCTTAATAATAGTCTAAAAAGGTATTAAAACTTGATAGAAAGATGAGGTAAAAATACTTCCCACGACGTTTCCAATATCATCAACTAGCTTCCGCCTGCGGCTTCGCACGCGTGGTTTGTCAATAACTATCTAAAATAATCATATACTATCTATATACCAAATTTCATAGGTTCAATCGGTTCAGCCATTTAGTCGTGAAAATGTAACAGAGTCTCAGGAGAGATTTTGCCTCCCTGTGTGTGTTCTACCGCTTGTACAATGGGTTGTGTTCGGAGAAGTTGTTTGATATGGTACCTGCAGGTTCGTTTTATCATCGCACCACCCTCCATCGGCAGGGAATCCGTCCACACACCTTGGAGATGATGTGACCGCGTACAGTGAGATTCCAGAGGAATTACCGCGAACATACGACGATACGAAAATTGAATTAAAACCTATCGAATAACAATAAAAAAATCAAATTATGCCAACGCATTTACCCTATAAGTACAAATTTTGAAAAATCTCACGTGAGATACGAGGTGGGGGGAGGGGGTCGAACCAAATCTGGCAACATCTTACAACATCTGGCAATTAAAGGACGCCCCTATAACTACTTAAATAATCAGATTTTGTCGAAATTAACAACTTTGTCTGTTTGCCATTTGTCGGCAAAGGCCTCCCTACGTAGCTGCAGCACTACCTTTTGCTTCTGGTTTCAGCTGTCAGCTAAAATCATCGTTGGGTGCTTAACATCCAACATTATGCTGAGCTGAACGCCATTTTGGTACGCAGACACATGAGTCGAACTTGTTTTATTGGATTCAATTGTATCTACTGTTCCTTTAAATTATTTCATGTGTCATTTTGTGTGTGCCAAATAAATGATTATTCTATTCGTCTATTCTATTCTATTCTATTCTCTTTCAAATGTGTCTAATTCTCTCTGGCCTTTGCTGTTCTGCTCCAAGTTTAACCTGCTGTTGTTTTAATTTCATCTTGCCTCCTGAATTGTATTTCCTTGTTTTTAACCAACTTTAAAAAAAGGAAGAGGTTCTCAATTCGTTCTCTTTTTTTTTTGTTTATGATAGCCAAGCGTTTGACCATTACCTCACCTGATGGTAAGTGAAGGTGTGGTCGAAGATGGAGCACGCTTGCCTAGAAAGAACCTACTCTGGACTTGAAGACTCCAAGATTATACTGGTTTGGAAAAACATACGCCGGAAGTAAGTTCCACTCCTTGTGCTAACAAGAAAAGTTGAAGCAAATCGTTTGGTACGGCAAGGTGGTATGCCGACCAGGTATGGGTACTTCTCGGTTCGTCTGCTTGTCCGGTGGTGGAATGGGGAAGGAGGGATAAGGCCATGAAGATCTTGCGCACATTCACCAAAATGTATCTTGTATAAAACTGAAAGTCTGGCTACTCGGCGTCTGTGCTCTCAAACTTTTTTTATGGATTTTCCCCGATTACTCGAAGACGCCTGGACCGATTAGAAAAGTTCTTTTTTTTTTGTTTAAAAGAGTATACTTTCCAGGTGATCCCATTGGCACCAAGTCAGGATCTGATGATGAGATCCCAAAAAAACGAGGGCAATCCTTCAATTTTATAGGGATACATTTCGGTTATGTTTGTTATTACATCAGAACCCCTGTCATTTATAAACCGATTTGGAAAATTATTTTACTTTTGAAAGGATATACTTTCATATTGGTCTCATGGAAATTTCATCAAAATCGGTTAAGTAATTTGGTTAAGACGACTTCCGTGGCGCAGTGGGCGTATAGCCGGCTGAGACGCAGGAGGTAGCGGGTTCGATTCCCGCCCCGAAACAAATGTTTGCATGATCTACAGATATTTATTCCGTGTCTGGGTGTTTTCTATATATTATAAGTATGTATTTACAAAAAAAAAAGTATGTTAGTATTCTATCAGTTATCTAGTTCCCATAGTACAAGCTCTGCTTAGTTTGGGGCTAGATAGCGCTGTGTGAGTTGTCCAGCAATATTTATTTATATTTTTAAAAAGTTACTTGTGTAAGTTGGATAACATTTCATTATGACTTTACTCGACTATGCCGTAGAGGTCGTCAAATAAGCTCATATATTCGTATGCACCCCCTGCTCTGTGAAACTAGATTACTGAATTTGCGGAAACCACAATTCCGTAGGAGGGTCATAACAAGCTTAACATTTCAGCGGCTCGGTCCCGGGAGACGGAGTGGGAACCTAACGTGGTTTAAGAAAGGAATGGAACATGAGGAATGGGCTATTTTAATTAGATTCATTTTATTACCGAGAACTCACGTCTAAAATCGCACAATTTATTTAGTTTATATTATAGCTAGCTGACCAATCCGCAGCTACGCAGGCGTAGTTTTTCAATAAAAACATTACCCTCCTTCTGCGTAGTTAGGTAAAAAGTAGCCTATGTCACCCGGGGATAGTGTAAATTCCCAACAGTGAAAGAATTTTTAAATCGGTCCAGTAGTTTCGGAGAATACAAACAAACAAACAAATCTTTATTTTTATATAATATTAGTTTTTAATATTAATTTTTAATCTTTTTGTTAATGAGCTACCATCTGAGATTTTCCCATTAGGCTACGACATGGCACGCTTCAAGAGAATTGTTAAGGTTCTACAGTGTAGGGAACGCATCGACAATACCCCAGGTGTTGCCGGTGTCAATAGGCGACGGTGACCGCTTACCATCAGGTGGGCCGTAAGCCTGTTTCTCCACAAATAACATAAAAAGAAAAAAAAATAGTATATATATGTATTTTAGGGTAAGGTATATCTTTATCTGCCGTTGAATAAGTTCATTGCTAATCCTTGCACTATTTGATTGTTGCCAGAAATAACAAGTGGTTCGTCCCGCACTGAGACCTCGCGAGTCTCCTAATCACAAAAAAATATTTTTAGCGCGACTCGCTCAAAAGGTATTTAGTGGCTCAATATGATTTAAAGAGTCGTCAAATTATACAAATAAGTGAAATTTAAACATGTTTAGTCGCTAAATACATTTAGGGATCGTTGTGCAAGCCAGCCTTAATCTTTGACTAATAAAATAGTGCCACGATATGCCTCCAATTAACTTGACCCACAGTTTCATTCAAATTACAGGTAACGGGAGTTCATGTAAATTGGTTCTACTTTTTTGCGGTACAAATTGCAGTTATTCTGGATTCCCCCCTTAAATATTTATTTTATTCTGTTTTTAGTATCTGTTGTTATAATGGCAACAGAAATTCAATTTCAACTGTCTAACTATAACGGTTCATGAGATACAGCCTGGTGACAGACAGACGGACAGACAGCGGAGTCTTAGTAATAGGGTTTCCTTTTACCCTTTGGGTACGGAACCCAAAAATTACCGAATTTATAACCTTCTGTTTGTTTTGAAGTTGGTTAAAACGGTACTTTAACAGTTTTTTTTGCATATCTAAAATTGCAAATATCTGGAATGAATGTGGGCAATTTTGTTGGCACAACGGAAACAAAATTTAAAATACATAAGATAAAATAAGTTATGATGTGTTTTTTTTCTCAGAAATGTCTCGCAACATGTTTGAAATTATGCACCCGATATTCATACCCAATCGAAGGATACTAACAAGCTTACCATCCACTCCCAAGAGACGAGGTGGTCTATGGGAACTGAGGATTGGCAGTATTTGGGACCCTTGACGTTGAGAACAAAAATCAACACTCGTTTAAAGCCCAGTTCGGCCGATGTACGAATGTGCAATGTTTTTGGATACGGTAAAATACATTTTTTTTCACACAGTTTTTTTACAAGAGCGACGTGCATCTTTGACATCAAAATTTCCGGAATGAAAATGCTTAAACCAAATTTGTGCTACTCTCACAGACACTGCAATGGGTCCATAAACATCGCAAATTTTTTTTCGCGGCTTCCGTTACATTTTTACCTTTTTTGTAGTAAAATTTTAAAATGTATCGAATTTCTTCATTAGATTCACTCATCTTTAAAGGACGAAAAACAAATAAAAATCACACATTTTCCTAATTTGAATTTGGAATTATTTTCTTTAAAATTTAAACTTTGAATGATACCAAAACCAGCCACATACAAATAGTATAGCCAAAAAGATTTTATTACAAGTTCATACATACTATAATGCGAAAAGACTTTTTCCCCAACCTATTATGTATAATATTAAATGGAAATAATTATTATATTGCCTGAATAAATAAATAATCTAACGTTATTATAATGAGTTTGCCAACTAACATTACGACCTGCTATTCCACAATAGGATCAATAGCCTAGCACTTTGTCGTGTGTTGCGCTGTGTACGCCGGGCCGGCGGCGCCTGCGCGCGCTCACTTAACATCACCCAGTATGCTCCCACAGCCTAGGCTGTATCTTTGGTCAACGTCTTGGTTGCTCATCACCCTCACTTTGACTTATTCTATGTTAAATTTTGTGTGTTTGTTAATATATGTATTAATTATTTGACATGATATTTATTATATTAAATTTTTAATGGAATTACCTACCTAATTAATTTACTTATTCTTAATTTGGTTAATATAATTTCTGATTATTATTAATTTAACTTTTTTATTTAGTACTTGCCGTGGGGCGCCAGCAATAGAATGTTGCCCCTCCGCTCTTGCCCGTGGATGCAGTAGGAGTCTGCTAAGGGATACCTCCGAAAGATGGGCAGCAGCGTCTTTTCGTGTTTTCAAAACCTATACTGCGCTCGCCAACCCGCCTGCCAAGCGTGGCGAGTATGGCAACAACCCCATAATGATAAATTTACAACATAAAACCAGGCCCCGAGTCCCCGGCGGCCCCGCTAATCCTGGCTATGGTAGCAGTCACGGTAACGGTGGGGCCAGGGGTGCTAAGAATCCCCGGGCGACGATCGGCTACCAAACCCTACGACGACCACTGGCCCTGGTAACACGCAACATCCGCACTTTGAGGACAGACGAAAAGATTGTTGAGCTGGAAGAAGAAATTAGTAGATTACACTGGGACATTTTGGGGTTATCAGAAGTCCGTAGAGAGGGCGAGGACACGATATCCCTTAAGTCTGGTAACCTACTATACTACCGGGAGGGCGACCAACAGTCCCAAGGTGATGTTGGGTTTCTCTTTCACAAGTCACTCATCAACAACATTATCACCATCGACAGTGTGTCGAGCAGGGTCGCGTACCTGACACTCAGAATATCTAAGCGATATTCGCTGAAGGTCGTTCAGGTATATGCGCCGACCTCTTCACACCCAGATGAAGAAGTAGAGTCTATGTATGAGGACATCAGTAGAGCCATACATACGAACAAAACTCACTTTATTGTTGTTATGGGGGACTTCAATGCAAAGCTAGGCATGAGAAGCGATGATGAGTTGAGAGTGGGGCAATTTGGATATGGGCAACGGAACCCCAGGGGACAGAGGCTGGCCGATTTTCTGGAGAAAGAAGGACTCTTTATGATGAATTCTTTTTTCCAGAAGCCGCCTCACAGGAAATGGACCTGGATGAGTCCCAACGGTTCCACGAGAAATGAGATTGATTTCATCTTGACCAACAAGAAACGGATATTCAATGATGTCTCTGTGATTCACAGGGTGAAAACCGGCAGTGAACACCGAATTGTAAGAGCCACATTGAATATGAACGTTAAACTTGAAAGGTCCCGTTTGATGAAATCTACGCTCCGACCCACTCGCGCTCATATCCAAAACCTCGAGAGCTTTCAACTCGAACTTGCAAATCGCTTTGACTGTCTAGAAGTAGATGCATCAGTGGACGAGATCAATAACAGGTTCGTAGAAACCGTCCATACGGTGGGGTCCCAGTTCTTTAAGACCCCCCGTACCAATAGACCTCAGAAACTCTCTGATGACACCCTTAACCTCATGGCTGAACGACGTTCTTTGCGACTGCAGTCTCCCGATGATGCTCAGTCACATAGGCAGCTCAATAGAAAGATTTGGAAATCCTTGCGGCACGATATTCGTACCTTTAATACATCTCGTATTAAAGATACGATAGAGCGGAATAAAGGCTCCAAAGTGTTCGCGAGAGATAATTCAATTGGGCAGAGCCGCATGACGAAGCTGAAGAGGGAAGATGGCAGCATAACGTCAAGTAAAGCGGAAGTGTTAAGGGAAGTCGAAAGGTTCTATGGACGGCTCTACGATTCGGTCACTAAACCTGTTTGCAGTGCGGCCAACGACCCAAGAGCCAAACTGACCCGACATTATACCGAAGATATTCCGGACATCAGCCTGTATGAGATCAGGATGGCCTTGAAGCAGCTTAAGAACGACAAGGCGCCGGGCGAGGACGGAATCACTTCAGAGCTTCTGAAAGCGGGTGGATCACCGGTACTTAAAGTCCTTCAGAAGCTCTTTAATTCCGCCTTGCTTGAAGGTACGACGCCAAAAGCATGGAACGGGGGCGTGGTGGTTCTGTTCTTCAAGAAAGGTGACAACACCTTGCTTAAGAATTACAGACCCATCTCGCTTTTGAGCCATGTTTATAAGCTGTTTTCGAGGGTCATCGCGAACCGTCTCGAACGCAGGTTTGATGACTTCCAGCCTCCCGTACAAGCCGGGTTCCGTAAAGGCTACAGTACCATAGACCACATACATACGCTGCGGCAAGTCATACAGAAGACCGAAGAGTATAACTTGCCGCTATGTCTCGCGTTTGTGGACTATGAGAAAGCCTTCGATTCGATCGAAACATGGGCAGTGCTTGAGTCTCTCCAACGATGCCGTATTGACTATCGGTACATCGAAGTGTTGAAGTGTTTGTATAAAAACGCCACTATGTCAGTCCGAGTACACGAACAGAGCTCGAAGGCGATTCCCTTAAAAAGAGGCGTAAGACAGGGAGATGTAATCTCTCCGAAACTGTTTACGACCGCATTGGAAGATGCCTTCAAGCTTCTGGAATGGAAAGGACTGGGCATCAATATTAACGGCGAATACATCACTCACCTTCGGTTTGCCGACGATATTGTGGTCATGGCAAAGTCGATGGAAGAGCTCAGCACGATGCTCGAAGGCCTCAATCGAGTCTCCCAACGGGTAGGACTTAAAATGAACATGGACAAGACGAAAATCATGTCGAATATCCATGTCGTCCCTGCCCCAGTTATGGTTGAGAACTCGGCTCTTGAAGTTGTCGACGCGTATGTATACCTAGGACAAACAGTCCAATTAGGTAGGTCCAACTTCGAGAAAGAGGTCAATCGTCGAATCCAACTCGGATGGGCAGCGTTTGGGAAACTTCGCAACGTCTTTTCGTCCAACATACCTCAGTGCCTTAAGACGAAAGTCTTCAATCAGTGTGTGTTACCAGTGATGACATATGGAACCGAGACGTGGTCCTTCACTATTGGCCTTATGAATAAGCTCAGAGTCGCTCAACGAGCTATGGAGAGGGCTATGCTCGGGGTTTCTCTACGGGATCGAATCAGAAATGAGGAGATACGTAGGAGAACTCAAGTCACCGACATAGCCCGACGGATTAGCACGTTGAAGTGGCAATGGACAGGCCATATATCGCGCAGAAAAGATGGCCGATGGGGCCGAAAGGTTCTCGAGTGGAGGCCACGGACCGGCAAGCGCAGCGTAGGACGTCCACCCACAAGATGGGCAGACGACTTGGTAAGAACCGCAGGTCGGCGATGGATGCAGGCCGCTTCCAACCGCAGTTCCTGGAGATCAATGAGGGAGGCCTTTGTCCAGCAGTGGACGTCCTACGGCTGATATGATGATGATGATGATTTAGTAGCAATAACAGTTGACTTTTATTCTTATATTGTATTGTTCTGTAATGTGTATATTGTTAGTTGGTTCGTCACACGGCTTGGCACTGCTGTGAGTGTGCAAGCATTTTATAAAATAAATAAATAACTGAGCTCAAAACACCGTATCCTCACCACTCCCGTTCTACGAGCCACGGCACGGATTATGTCGCGCGAATGTCAAGTGTCACTCAATACTCCACTGTTGACATTACAGATCACACCCTGCGATATTAGACATAGATGTATAGCTGATTATTAGCACAAGGGTGTATAGCTGTTTATTTTTAGTTATTGAAAGAAAATACGACCATAAGAATTTAAATAGTTAGAAAGATAATAGGTTGGGGAAAAAGTCTTTTCGCATTATAGTATGTATGAACTTGTAATAAAATCTCTTTGGCTATACTATTTGTATCTGGCTGGTTTTGGTATCATTCAAAGTTTAAATTTTAAAGAAGATAATTCCAAATTCAAATTAGGAAAATGTGTGATTTTTATTTGTTTTTCGTACTGTAAAGATGAGTGAATCTAATGAAGAAATTCGATACATTTTAAAATTTTACTACAAAAAAGGTAAAAATGCAACGCAAGCCGCGAAAAAAATTTGCGATGTTTATGGACCTAGTGCAGTGTCTGTGAGAGTAGCACAAATTTGGTTTAAGCGTTATCAATCCGGAAATTTTGATGTCAAAGATGCACGTCGCTCTTGCTTATTACGAATAAAATTGATGCCATTTTTGAAAAAGTGGAGCAAGATCGGCATATCAGTAGTTACGAAGTAGTTGAAGAGCTGTAAATGACCACAAAACAGTTTAGGCGCATTTGAAAAAAACTGGGTGCACAAAAAAGCTCGATATTTGGGTACTCCACGAGCTCACTGAAAGAAACCTAATGAACCGTGTACTCATTTGTGATTCTTTATTACGACGTCCTGAAACCGAACCATTTTTGAAGAAGCTGATAACTGGTGATGAAAAGTGGATCACGTACGACAAGAACGTGCGAAAAAGGTCGTGGTCAAAGGCCGGTCAGGCTTCACAGACTGTGGCGAAACCCGGATTAACTCGCAACAAGGTGATGCTGTGTGTGTGGTGGTATTGGAAGGGCATTATTCATTATGAGCTGTTACCACCAGGCAAGACCATCGATTCTGAACTCTACTGCCAACAACTGATGAGATTAAAGCAAGAAGTTGAGAGAAAGCGGCCGGAATTAATCAACAGAAGGGGTGTGGTTTATCATCATGATAACGCTAGACCTCACACATCTTTAGCAACTAAGCAAAAATTAAGAGAGTTTGGCTGGGAGGTGTTAATGCATCCGCCGTATAGTCCTGACCTTGCACCTTCAGATTTCCACCTGTTTCGGTCTCTTCAGAATTCTTTAGGCAGTGTCAGGTTAACATCACGAGAGGACTGCCAAAACTACTTGTGGCGGTATTTTGATCAGAAGCCCCAAAATTTCTATAGCAATGGAATCATGTCCCTACCTACAAGATGGCAAAAAGTTATCGAACAAAATGGTACCTACATACTTTAGTTAAATGTAAATAAACTGTTTTAAAAAATGTTTTGAATTTTCTTAAAAAATGCGAAGACACTTTTTCCCCAACCTAATAGATAGTTAGTACCTTTATTGCACATAATCAAAAAAGAAACAAACCAAACAAAATACACTTTTAAATCATAGGTACAATTGGGCGGCCTTATCGCTAAAAGCGATCTCTTCCAGGCAACCTTTGGATGGGCAGAATCGTTTACGCGCGAGTAATTACCTCCGTGGCGCATTGGGCGTATAGCCGGCTGAGACGCAGGAGGTAGCGGGTTCGATTCCCGCCGCGGAACAAATGTTTACATGACCTACAGATATTTGTTCCGTGTTTGGATGTTTTTCTATATGTTATAAGTATGTATTTACAAAAAAATAGTATGCCTAAAATAAGTATTCTATCAGTTATCTGGTTCTCATATAACAAGCTCTGCTTAGTTTGCTAGTTAGTTAAAAATACGTAGGTACTTAATATGACAAGGAGCAGATGCTCCAGTGTAGTCATCCAAACATCCAAGGTTGTCTCGAAGAGATCGCTTTTAGCGATAAGGTCACCTATTGTACCTATGATTTAAAAGTGTATTTTGTTTGGTTTGTTTCTTTTTTTAATTATGTGCATTAAAGATATTAACTAAATAATAATAAATAAATAATGCTGAACATTTTACACAGCGCTATCTAAACTAAGCAAAGTTTGTATGTACTATGGGAACCAAATAACTGATAGCATGAATACTTATACACAGTTTTTTTTAAATACATACTTATAATATATAAAGAAATAACCAGACCTGGAACAAATACTTGTAGATCTTGCGAACATTTGTTCCGCGGCCGGATTCGAACCCGCAACCTCCTAGTCTTAGCCGGCTATTCGCCCACTGGGCGAAGGAGGTCGACTAATAGGATCAATAATAGAAAGCTACATTATCACTGTATATTCTCTTATCTCGCACTTGGGTGCTATAGGCTTTTTTACTTTGATAAAAATCCATGCAAATCCGTGGTGAGTCAGCTAGTAGTATTATATTTTATGTACTCGTAGTACCTATAAGTAGATATAAATGGTAGGTTATGCACTTTGTCCATGTAAGTTCTGTAGGTATTCTGCGGCTTGAGGCTCACCGAACGAGAAATCGATTATTATTAGTTTAAAGCCCCAAACCCTTGACTTGATGCTGGAGTTAATAACGGGAGGATCGAGCAAACATGGTCACGTGGCTGGCCGCCGGCGACACGTGGCCATGGACAGATTGGGATCTTTGGCGCGCGAAATTGTCTATGGTGTGGCTTCGCGCGCTTTTTGATGTCAAGTCTGTGGTGAGTAAATGTCGTTCTACCATTCTACCTTATGTCGGAGTCTGTTGTTGAAGGGAGATTGTTGGTATGTATTGATGTTGGGATTTAATAGGTACAGTTGATTTAAGTAGATTAAGAATCAAGACTTTTTATATTAGCCTAATTCGTAGCTGGGCGAAGGTTAAATTCTTCCATCTATGCATATGTGAGAGTTGACTGATCATCAGTGCTGTAACTAGGGCAGTGCTGGCGGTGCCCAGGCACAGTTCGCAGACCCTGGAGGGGCGCAGAAATGACCAGACCAGGGCCTTTTATTTATATATTTATACCTGTCACCTAATTTTTAAACGCAATTTATTTGAACTTCCTTATTCAAAACTTTACCCAGTACTTAAAATAAAGTTTACAAAAACTTAGTTTTTGGATGACAGATTTATTTTTCACAATCCATTTTATTGTCCGAACCGGTTATGATTAGAAATTTTGTCAAGAGCGCGGTTATAGCAGCTCGCACCGGGCGCCTAAAAGGCTAATTACGGCATTGCTGATGTATGTTTTTTTTTGAGTCGTTAATTAGAATAGATAATTCTTTATTGTTACACCAAAATATCACCTTTCCCTTCTTGAATCTCATTGCACAACTAGGTACTAAATTGTAGGTATTATTTGCAAATTGATATTCGAGCAGGTGATAGTAGGTACGATGTAGGTACCTACCCACTTTTTCTGTTTTTTTAATCGTGTACTGTTTGTGAGTTAACTAATAATGTTCAATTGTTCAATGAATCCGTGGATGAAGTCGCGGGTCATGCATTTATTTATGTAACTACTAGCACTACGATTAACTTCGTAATGTATGACTGTTTATCTCCGGCTCGAGACGAGTTACGAAGGTACCTCCAGTAAGGCTTTACGGTTCTAACTTGAAAAAAGTGGAACAGTTTAAATACTTGGATCACTTAGTTACGACCTGAGAGACGATGCTGATATTGAACGGGAGAGGCTTGTCGGTCGTCTTGCCGCAGGTTTGCACCTTGTTCAAGAGACGTTAAAATAACTCTCTTTAGAGCACTTTGTAGTTTATTCTACACGTGCAGCCTGTGGGGAAACTATACTCAGAGATCGTACACAGCCCTCAGAGTCCAGTGCAACCACGCGCTGAGGATGATGTTTTTTTTTTGTTATGGTAGTGTTTTTTTTTCTAGGTTTCTACCTTCTAGGTACCTTCTTTATTTAGCTGTCGTTCTCCTCATTCTAGTTACATTTTCTTCGTGAGCTTTTCTCTTATCTTCTCGTTATCTGCTGAGCTAATGATGATGTTGGGGCTTCCCCGCTTCTGCAGCGCGTCGGGAAGTTTAGCAGAGACGCGCATCAATTGTTTGTATGCGAAAATGCGCCTGCGCTGTGCATCCCTGGTGCGGCGGGTGCGGGCGAGCACCAACCTCCTCCTCAACGTGATTGCAGACCACCTCGACTGTCCCTATCTGTACCACTGCTGTAAGCTCCATGTGCCACACAAGCCCTTCCAAAGAGCATTATTTGTATTTGTGAGTGAGCGTACCTGAATATAATATGTTCTGACTAAGTGACGAAACCGACATTTTAGAAAATATTACTAAAAGTCGTAAGTGTACTTAGGACACTTCGAATGTTTTATAATTTTTAGATATGTAGATAC
Organism: Philereme vetulata; assembly: GCA_918857605.2. Classification (NCBI taxonomy): domain Eukaryota; kingdom Metazoa; phylum Arthropoda; class Insecta; order Lepidoptera; family Geometridae; genus Philereme; species Philereme vetulata. Next base: position 7,018,857 of record OU975422.1, on the reverse strand, counting down.
GTCAAAACTTACATCTAGACATAGGTTGAAGATACAGATACGCCGATTAGACAGATCGGTTCATCTTCAAAAGTAGATAGAAGTAACATTACAAATGTCAGTTACGCCAAAATATCGGTTACGTTAGTCAGAACAGCGACAATGTGACTTATGATTATTTTGTGTTAGAATTTAATTTGCACTGACCCATTTAATTAAAGCGATCTCTTCCAAGCAACCTTTGGATGGACTGGATTGAAAAAACGTTACGCTAATTGCGATTAGCGATCGTCGCTAATTACGTGGTCGATACAAATATGTCAAATTTAAGCATGTTTAGTTGCTAATTACATTTAGGGATCGTTATGCAAGCTAGGCTTAGACATTAGTATTACCGTATTTCCTCCAATTTTATGACAATTTAATCGTATATTATATACTCGTAGATAAGTAGATCAAATGTTTAAAATGTCTGTACACTTACAGATAGGTAGGTATGTACTTCAACTTTCTCAACTGACCTTTAAAATGATGAAATCTCAATCAATCAAATGATTAACTAGCTAACATCTGTAATTATGTATTTAATCATTATATTAATGGATTAGATTTGACATGGCGCCCGGAGGTGCTGCTAAATACCTGTTAAAAGAAAAATTAAATTATAAGTACAAGGTGGTTCGAAATATGTATGTTAAACATTTTTGAAGGAAAACTTCTTTACGCACGCCTGACTTGGGGAGTAAGCTGGTGAATTCGTTACGAAAATTGCGAACGGAAGTTGAGAGGGAGATATAATTTAATGAAGATAGTAAGAGAGAGAGAGAGTTACGTTTCGTATATTATTGTAGGGGCAAGAGAGAAAGGTGCGAGCACACATTTTCTTTCTTACTTTCTCTCATAGCCAGTTGATTTGTCGCATATCTCCTATTCCAAATTAGCCTAAATTATACAACCTGCAAAAACAAAACACAAGGAGTGTTTTGTTTTTGCAGTTTGTATAATTAATGCTGTATAATGGAGTTCATTTTGCTATAGATAAAAAAAATTACGACGTTTCGTATTTTGAATCTACCAACTTCGATTTACGAAAAAGTTCAGCTATTCCACAACAGATGGCAGGTACCAGCAGAAAATAACTTATGTAAGTACTTACTGTATGCGCCTCGAAATAAGGTTGATATTTCCTTAAAAAAATATTATATACATACATATATGTATAATATACAGAGGGTTTTTTTTCACTGTAACAGTACGGCAGCACCCATAACCAGAGGAGATACAGGTGCAGTTTCTGTAAAACCATCAGCTCGTTTTCGAAGAAAAACATTTTGGCATTAAAATTTTTTTGGTCAAGTGTGAGTAGCGCCTTAAAATGAATCAAGATGGTAATTTTTTTTTTTTGATGCCGATCGATGCAGTCCTTTGTAAGGATCATTTTATTGTAGCGGATGAAAAAAATCTGAACAGCGGAAATTAGACAAATTTGATAAAGAGTATTCTCATACAACAGTATGTATGTTTCAATTAAGTCTACGTTTTGCGTATTTGATAATGCCATGATAGGACAAATAAGATGATGCAATGACTGATATAAAAGTCCGACAGGTGCAAGAACCATGTTCGAAATTCAAAATTGTTTTGAAATACGAAATGTTTTTGAATTGCTCATGAGAGCATGGAGTTCCTAATGTTCTTAATCGCTACAGTATTAATACTTCTTTAATGTGCAATTAGAATCTAATAAAATGTTTGTAGAAGGAATTTTGTTTGTCCTGTTGTATGAGAATACTTTTTATCAAATTTGACTAACTTTCGCTGTTCAGATTTTTTTCATCCGATACAATAAAATGATTCTTACAAAGGACTGCATCGATCGGTATCAAAAAAAAATTTACCAACTTGATTCATTTTACGGCGCTACTCACACATGACCAAAAAAATTATAATGCCAAAAGGTTTTTCTTCGAAAACGAGCTGATGTTTTAAAAGAAACTGCACCTGTATCTCCTCTGGTTATGGGTGCTGCCGTACTGTTACAGTTAAAAAAACACTGTATATACATGTATAAAATAATTAATAATGTTGACTTTTCCTTATAACATTATTTTATATTATTCTACAGTCTAGCGTTTGAAAACAAATAAATAGTGTATTCTACCGCCTGTATAATAATGATGAGGAATGTTCTGAGGAGCTATTCGATCTGATCCCGTTGTCGAGACTTTACCATCGAACTTCTCGACAACGTATTATAGTGTGACCATTAGTGCTGTGCACTCCCTGAGGTATGCGCGCGGCGAGACGGGGGGGAGAATCGGCTGCTGCGCTCTGTCAGTTCGCCGTCAACGCTCGTGGCGGCAGGTAGTGTTATTTGTATCGGACTGTCTATGTCATGTGCGTCTGACATAGACAGTCCGATACAAATATAACACTACCTGCATACCTCAGGGAGTGCACATCACTAATGGTCACACTATAATACGTTGTCGAGAAGTTCGATGGTAAAGTCTCGACAACGGGATCAGATCGAATAGCTCCTCAGAACATTCCTCATCATTATTATACAGGCGGTAGAATACACTATTTATTTGTTTTCAAACGCTAGACTGTAGAATAATATAAAATAATGTTATAAGGAAAAGTCAACATTATTAATTATTTTATACATGTATATACAGTGTTTTTTTAACTGTAACAGTACGGCAGCACCCATAACCAGAGGAGATACAGGTGCAGTTTCTTTTAAAACATCAGCTCGTTTTCGAAGAAAAACCTTTTGGCATTATAATTTTTTTGGTCATGTGTGAGTAGCGCCGTAAAATGAATCAAGTTGGTAAATTTTTTTTTGATACCGATCGATGCAGTCCTTTGTAAGAATCATTTTATTGTATCGGATGAAAAAAATCGGACTGTCTATGTCATGTGCGTCTGACATAGACAGTCCGATACAAATACAACACTACCTGGCGCCACGAGCGTTGACGGCGAACTGACAGAGCGCAGCAGCCGATTCTCCCCCCCGTCTCGCCGCGCGCATACCTCAGGGAGTGCACATCACTAATGGTCACACTATACCACAGACCAGTATATTTAAATATTGGTCTGTGGTATTACTTATAGCTCAGCCACATATCGTCGACAATTGGGTATCGCGCAACACACGCTTCACGGTAGAATTGCATTAGTCATTCATTACATATCGGGGAATGTCAAGAAATACATTTTGAAGTGCAAGTTAGTGGCTAAATATGATTTAAGGATTTGTCAAATCAAATAAGTACATCAAATTTAAACATGTTTAGTCGCTAAATACGTTTGGGGATCGTTGTGCAAGTCGGGCTTGATGATGAGATGGATCCCATCAAAAACATAAATGTGAAATGAGAGCCAAGTTCAATATATGACTAGAATATATGCCTTGGTTGTTGACTTCAACGACAAAAGAAGTGAGATCTAAATAGGTGCCAAGTTCAATGGTCAGTGCTGAAATTTATTTAGAACAACATAAAATATGATTATCATAATATAATACATAATATAACATAACATATAATATAACAGTCATGGTCTCGGGTTGACTCAAGTCTGGATGCCAAATTTGAACTTTTTAGGTCATCAGTACTGGGAGTTTTGATCTATTTAAAGTCAGTGATAACAATATCGATTTTTGGACGATAATATCTAAATAACCGTTTGAGGTGTGGTTATGAAATTTGGAGCATATATGTATCCCTCAAGTCTCAATATATGAGCCAATTTTGTGTTATGACGTGGTCAAAAGTGGCTCCAAATGGTTCGTGTAATATTACCTACACACGGTGCTGCTCGCCAGTTCTGTTAGCCTGAACTTGGCTTGACACGCTACCGCGTGTCTAGATACATTCGATGGGCTATCACGTGAATGCAAAAGTGAGCATGTATGTATGTAATGTTAGGACTTGCCTCCCCCCCCCCCTGCTATGGGGGGGCATCTTCACGGGTATGCGTATCTAATGCTAGGTAAGATTAATTATTAAAAGTCTCGTGCCCATCACCGTAAAACAAAAGGTAAACAATTATTAATAAAAAAACAGACTAAAATCTGACATAACTATACTTGAAAAAACATAGCTTGATCTCTGCGACATTTGTTAAACTGACATTCCTTGGGTTGTTATGATAGGTACAGAAAAAAATATCGATAGTAATTATCGATAGAAGCTTTGCAGTAAGACCAATTGTTGGACTTTTGTCAATTGTTGGACAATTGTCAAAGTCGTCAATTTTTGTGACAGGAGCAGCCTTTCTTTTTTTTTTATTTGGCGTTGATAGCTTTTTTTCCTCGTCTTCAGTCAATACTGCGGTTGAAGATTCGCCATATTTTTCTTTACTGATGCGAATTACTGTCGCACGTCCAATGCCAAGAGCATCTGCAACTCTGTCACAAACTTTTGCCATGGGTAATAGCGGTCCACCATTTTGGTTTTCTCGCTCAAAATATTCACGCAAGCGAATCACAAACTCACGACTTTGACTGTTCAAAACAGTTTTCTTCGTTCTCTTTGGCATTATGCCAACAAACAATGAAAACAAACAATAAAAACAAAGAAACTAACAATAATAAATAAACTTAACAAATTAACAGCAATAGTAACAAAAACAAAGTGATGAGAACGGAAAACACGTGGCGTATACAAGGCGTTAGCACTCGTACTGAGGAGAATGGGTCATGTCAAACAAGATGGCGGCGCGTTGGCGCCATCTTGCGGAAGAAGACACGCTGCGGCCAAACTTCTCTCGAACCCCAAAGTTGTCGGAAGGAATGTTACGAGTAGGTTAGAATTTAGATTTTATTTACTCACTATTGTAAATAATGTTATTTTTTTTACATATTCGATAATATTATTTTTTTAAATTAAATGATAAATTAATTTTGAATTAAGTTTTATACAAAATATCGATAGTTTATAGTCTGTGGTTACGATGATTCATCGCTTATCAACATAATTAGCTCATCATGCCCATAAAGTATGACATTGACGGGTACGTTTGTCCGTACTGTTAAATTCAGAACTTCATAGGCGCGATTTTACTGACAGCTGTCCCAGAGATCAAGCTATGTTTTTTCTAGTATAAGAACCATACAAACTATCCACAGATAAACAAGCTTTCTATTAAAAAAATCCACGTCCGAATCGGTCCATTCGTTCCAAACACACAGACATAGGTAAGCGTCAATCTTATACCTCCCTTCATTTTGCGTAGAGGGATAAAAAATGTTTTGATTAATTCGTCTATCAGAATATTCATACATGCTGTTCCCCTAAGGATCCCATGATGCCTGAAGGCAAGCATTCGATTAGCTATCAGATTACACGTAATGCAACCGAGTGAGATACAGTGGAAATTACCATGGCATATACCTTGATAGGACAGTTTGTGTGTACCTCTTTGGTATCAAAATCAAATAACATTTATTTGTGACAACATCAATAGTATGAACAGAACAAACATACACAGGAGACATAGAAATAAAAAACCGGCCATGTGCGAGTCGAGCTATAAAAACGGCAAAAAATAACGTATGTTGTATGGGAGTTCCCCTTAAATATTAATTTTATTTTAATTTAATTATTTATTTTTAATGTTAATTCAATATTCTGTGAATATTTCAAGCGTCTACCTGTTGTCGTTAATAATATCGTACAAAAACGAGCAAAAAATCACGTTTGTTTTATGGGAGCCCCCCTTAAATATTTATTTTATTGTGTTTTTAGTATTTGTATAGTATATGTATAGCGGCAACAGAAATACATTATCTGTGAAAATTTCAAATGTCTAACTATTGCGGTTCATGAGATACAGCCTGGTGACAGATGGACAGACAGACAACGGAACCTCAGTAATAGGGTGACGTTTTACCCTTTGGGTACGGAACCCTAAAAAAAGTGGCACTCCGGGAGTGCCGACCAGAAGTGAAAAATGTTTGTGAAAAATGCTCAATGTTTGAGTATTCAAAATTTAAAAGCAGACTACAACTACAGATAATTGTATACAGAGGTGTCGGTAAAGGTAACAGTGTCGCGAGTTCAATGGTTTTCTCCCATTTAAAAAAATGCAAAATGCACCTAAAGAAGTTATCATTTCAAAAAAGAACAAAGTAGCAATAGCTTAAATAATAAACATTTAATATAAATAAAAAATATTGCAGTGTGTGTCTCATTGCACTTGCTACTCAGCATCGGTAGCGTGTTTTTTTTTTGTCAACATATATTGTCCCACTGCTGGGCAAAGGTCTCCCCCAAGTCTCTCCATCTATCTCTGTCCTGTGCGACACTCCACCACTCCTGCTAGAAGGCAACAAGATCGTCTCGCCAACGCTTTCTTGGCCGACCCCGACCGCGTCATCCATCAGGGCTCCAGGTTGTGGCTGCATTAGCCCACCTATCGGGGTGCATTCTACTAATGTGTCCCGCCCAGTCCCATTTGAGCCTGGCTGTCTTTTCTCTAACATCGGCAATGCCTGTCAACGAACGCAGCGTGGTGTTTCTCACTCGATCATTCTGTTTGAATCCGAGAACGCTGCGTTCCATTGCCCTCTGGAAAATCTTGAGTTTGAACTTCTGTGACTCGGTCAGCGACCATGTCTGCGCACCGTAGCTTAGGACGGACATGTCGATGAGCTGGCGCTTAAGTGTAAGAGGAAGCTCACCCTTCATGTGCTCCTTCATGGACCAGTAGCTTTTCCAGGCGTTTTCGATGCGACGATCTATCTCCCTGTCCTGCCTGTTTTCGAAGCTTGCTAACTGGCCCAAGTAGATATATTCATCGACATAGTGTATATCTTGCCTATCTATCACGACCCTACGTTTTTTGTATTGCTATTAGACATAATCTGCGTCTTAGTCCAGTTCATTAGAAGTCCAAGAGAAATGTAAAGAGGTTTCTACAGTGTAGGGAACGCTTCGACAATGTCCCGGGTGTTGCCGGTGTCAATAGGCGACGGTGACCGCTTACCATCAGGTGGGTCGTAAGCCTGTTTCCCCACAAATAACATAAAAAAGTCCAACCTCAAGACTTGCCGTGCTCAGTTCTTGAAGCATTTGTTGCAGTTCTTGAGATGTTGGGGCAAAATGGACAATATCGTCCGCAAAACGAAGGTTTGTTAAGCGTTTGCCATCGACGTCGATGCCCTTTGTTGCCCACGAGACTGCCAGCGTTTTGTATACCTCTTCGATGTAGCGTGTTAATATAATTTATTTGTTTAATGCAAGTTACATTTGTTAATTTTACCGCATTAGAAACAGTAAACTGCGCTCCCAAACACAAATCGGTCGTTGGGCACCAAGTAGGCAAGTTAAAGTGGGACTGGGCGGGCCATCTCTGCCGGATGTCGGAGGAGTTATGAGCAAAATCCCCCACCGAGTGGATCCCAAAAGACAGAAAACGAGCACGCGGCAGACCGCGACGCCGATCACGAACTCAACTCGTATGTGGAAGACTGGACTACACACGCGCATGATAGAGTGGAGTGGAAGGAAGGAAGGGAGGCCTTTGCCCTGCAGTGGGACAGTACAGGCTCCAAATAAATAAAATAAAGTAACATTCGACTCATTCTTTTATTTTTATTTTATTATTCAACCAACGATTGTTGCGACTATACATTCACATATTTTTTTATTACAAGAACAATTAATACTTTACGGGACGTATGAAGGCTAATTGCACAAAAAAATACACACAAAAATAAAATACAATTTACACAAAACTATTATCTCCTCTCCTCTCTATCGGGCTTCTTTAATGTAAGAAAGAAGACATTTAATGTGGGGAAGTTTGAAGGGTGACGACTTTTAGGTTTTTTTAACAACTGTATCTCTATTGAAATGTAAAATATGCACCAAAAAAAACATATTTTATTAAAATTAAACATATAATCTACCGCTTTGTGAAGATAGAAACGCGAATAATGAAACTTTTCTCTATAAAAAAAATCATAAAGTTGACACTAAATTGATATTTTAACGGTCGATACTAAGAGGTTTCTTATTGAAATCATATCAAATTTATACCAAAAGATAGAGCTTATTATTAACTATGGAATTGAAAAAACAATATGTAAATCAGTTATTATTAATCTCTGTGAAAGAAAACTATCAAAATCTACTCGTTCAGGCGCTCGCGCCGGGCGGTCAGTGCCCGTCGAGACGTCTTTGAGGTCGGACGCTCGCCGTTTGTCTCCCGAAAATTCCCCCACGTTTCAAATTAGTGCAGTGCAGATACGTTTAGATTGGCGGGGCCTGAGGTAGCGTAAATTACCTAAAGTTCCGAAACAAGCCCGCCTTAAGAGTAAATAGGTTCCTTCTAGATCTTCGTGTTTCATCTTAAACCACATCATCGCTTACCATCAGGTGAGATTGTGGCCAAACGAAGATTTATCCAATTAAAAATCATAAGTAGAGTTTAATCAGGTACTCTCAACCGCAATGCTCTTTGGAAGGCCTTGTGTGGCACATGGAGCTTACTGCAGAGTTAATAAAACCATTTTTGAAGTAAAACTTCTTTACGGATGCTTGACTTGGGGAGTACCCTGGTGAATGCGTTACGAAAAGTGCCCACGGAACTTCAGAGGGAGATATAAGTTAGTGAAGATAGAAAGAGAGAGAGTTACGTTTCGTATATTTTTAAACGTTAATGTGCGAGTGCGAGTTGCGTCTGTCCAGAATGAACATAGACTGATCGACCTACAGATGTGTGGACAATTTTGTAATTGAACAATTTTATAAATTAATATTTTGAAAACGAAGTTTTACTTCAGTCGTTTGGTCTAAAGCACATTCGTTTTTTTATGGACTGCTCCAATATTACACCGACTATAAGTCTACATTCCGGGTCTCTTATGGAAAGAGTGAATAGATATCTTCTAGATCTTCGTGCTCTATCTTAAATAAGATAAGATAACTCTTTAATGTACACCATAGTAAAATACAGAACATAGTTTTTACAAATAGATTTAGTACACTGGGCGGTCTTATCGCTAAAAGCGATCTCTTCCAGACCACCTTTGTATGGACAGGTTAATAATTGATCACATGACGGTGGTGCATCTATCAAATATTAAAAACATAAACTATAAACTTAAAATAATAATAATAACACAAATTTGATTAAAATAAAATTAGCAAACATAAATATGGTTATGATGAATTAACAAGCAGTTACAACTTCAACACAGCGACAAATAATGGGTGTGTACTTTTGTTTAAAATTACTAATAGACTTGGATGTTCTTATAGAGAAGGGCAAAGCGTTTCAAAATCGTACGGCTGTTACAGTGAAGGATCGACCATAAAACTCTGACTTAGACCACATCATTGCTTACAAATAAATGAGATTGTGGTAAAAACAAAATAAAAATGTTTTTGCTTATTCAGTAATTTTATCTGCGATGTATTAAGCAGGTAAGTTATTCGATATAGTTAATAAGACAATGTTTTAAATATTTTTATCTCTGATCCTCTATATAATTATTTTAGACTGACAAAGTCGTGGGATTAAACCAGTTATTATAATAAAACCTCAAAATAACGAGGTAACGACACGCACGTTCGTCCTCGGTCGCAGACGAGAGCATAATGCTCGATAATGATTCTAAATTCAAAATTAGGGTTGCACTAATGCTTCGGTTTCGGTGCTGGTGGGATATGGAATTTCGAGATGTTTGATCGAATTTTGCATGATTCTGTTTCTTTACAAATCCACTAGAACCCATTATGCTTTTGCAAATACAAAACGTTTGTATTTAATAGGTGATAAAATATCTTAGCGTAGCTTTGCGTAGCTGAGATATAATAAACTCATAATAACGCCAAGCTACGCTAAGATATATTGTCACATAATAAATACATAGCCATAGCATGACTACAGCGTAGCAGTAACGTAGTTTCTCGTATCCGAGGCGTAGCAGTTGCGTAGCCTCTCGTTATCATAGTTATGATAACGTGTGACGATAAGTGGCCATGCTATGGATACGCTATGACAAACAGAGGTTGTCTCAGCTACGCAAAGCTACGCTACAGCTACGCTATGGCTTTGCTGGGGGATTTGCAGTCCTACTGTAGTTCAGTATTCAGTAGTGTAGCTTCTTGTATCCGAGGCGTAAACTTTTGTTGTTATAGCGTAGCTTTGCGTAACAGTGGCGTATCTTCACGTAGTTGTAGAGTAGCCAATTTAGTTTTAGTTCTGTAACCCTTTTACTGTCTTCGTCCAGTCATCACCTGAAGAGTTACATTCCGAGTTCCTTACTCTGCGGCCACATAATCGGTTTACGGCGAATGTTCGACAAATACGCGTATTTGTCACTATCTATCTGCATCAGTCGTCGCATGCAGCGCGAACATTCGCCGTTGACCGATAATGTAGCCGCAGAGTAAAGAACTTTTCCGAATCCATTCGCTTCCGCCGTCTGTTTTTCTAAAAGTTCGGTATATTATCTCTGATGATTATTGATTTAAACGGGTATTTATCGCGTATCGGGATAACAAATAAAAAAGATACACCCGCGATAAATACCTGTTTAAATTAGTAATTAAGTATGCTCAGTGATCGCGCAAGTTTTTATCTCGGAGTCTTCAAATCCAGAGTGAACAGGTTTTTTCTAGGCAAGCGTTCTTCATTTTCGGCTACACGATCACTTACCATCAGGTGAGGTAGTGGTGCAGCGCTTGACTGTCAACAATAAAAAAACCGATTATGTTGCCACAGGGTAAAAGGTTTTTCGGCTTCGGCCAAAATTTCGGCCTAAGCACCTTCTCTAGAAAAAAATAAAGAAGTTATAGGCGGTCGCGCACGGGTCGGTGTTGCCAGTTATATAATTAGAAAATGAAAGGGTGGCGCGCACGCTGCCTGCGGCGCGACCACTACTATCGCTCACCATCGGACCATCCGACCATCCGACCGCTAGTGATGGGACAAACTTTTATCGATATCGATAAATTCGATAGATTACAACGTTAATTCATCATCAACATCATCACCAGCCGTTCTCACCCCCCTGATGGGTGTGGGATGAGAACGGTGAACACACCTAGGGAGTCGTCCTTTTATCACTTGTGGTTCGAACGTGGTCACGATGGGGGGCGGAGGGGATGTTGTGGAAATTATGTGTATATTTTCATAAAAGTAAACAAATTTTTTTTTATATGTTTAATAAGGAAAATGATGCATACTTAGATATTTATGAATGAAAGTGTGCTACTTTATTGAAGTACTAGCTTCGCACGCGTAGTTGTTCAATAAAAACATTTCCTCTTCTTCTGCGCAGTTGGGTAAAAAGTAGCCTATGTCACCCGGGGATAGTGTAGTATCCCAGTGAAAGATTTTTTTAAAAATGGTCCAGTAGTTTCGGATCCTATTCAATACAAACAAAAAAAATCTTTCCTCTTTATAATATTAGTATAGAAAACTTCTTTACGCACGCTTGCCTTGGGGAGTAATCTGATGAATGCGTTACGAAAAGTGCGAACGGAAGTTGAGAGGGAGATATAAGTTAGTGAAGATAGAAAGAGAGAGAGTCACGTTTCGTATATTTTTAAACGTTAATGTGCTAGTGCGAGTTGCGTCTGCCCAGAATGAACATAGACTGATCGACCTACAGACATGTGGACAATTTTGTAATTGAGCAATTTTATAAATTAATGTTTTGTAAAAGAAGTTTTACTTCAGTCGTGTGGTCTAAAGCACACTCGTTTTTTTATTTACCGACAATAATAAAACGTAACTAATTCGATACGCATATGACAAGAAATATCTACTTTACAATTATCTAGTGAATCTGCACTGATTTTTTTTTAGGAATTGAATCACCTTAACAGGCTGTACTCTAAACTAGAATACATCGACTAACGATAGGTAGGCGATGTAGTATATATGTATAGGTAAGTACATCTTAAGTACAAGATTACGGATCGATATTACCCCATCACTATTATAAAATACTCCCCTCCCCGGAGGGCAAATAACAACATTCTTTTTTTGAATATTAATAAGAAGCGTGCATTACGCCGTATTTCACATCAAGTAACATCATCTGTCCCACTCCCTCTCACTCTAAAACTATACTTCTGTCCCGCTCTAATGTCCAAATTGACGACCTTTCTGGTGCAAGATGGTTTATCTGAAAAGATTTATCTAAATTCTATAACTAACGACTAACATAATTATTGTGTATGGAATTGTATAACTGGTATTATGTATGGAACTTATTCTTATCGTTTTTTTTTGTTATCTCTATCAACTATCCACTTATTCATTCAAGTTCTAAAGCTAAGTTCTCATTTTATTCTTCCAAAAATTTGGCTTACTGGTAGAAACTAGCCATCGAACATAGGGCTTCTCCATGACTGTTTTAGTAGGTACTTACTACACCGCCATCTTTTGATTTTCGTTTATCCTGTCTATTCAAAGGTTGTTTGGAAGAGATCGCTTTTAACGATAAGACCGCCCACTGTACTTTTATTTGTTTAATTCATATTTAGGCTTCAATATATAATCCTAAGTTATAAGAAGAAATTATATTTTAAGTTGTTATAAAATATTTTATGTTGGTGTAAATAAATTTCAGCACTGACCATTGAACTTGGCACCTATTTAGATCTCACTTCTTTTGTCGTTGAAGTCAACAACCAAGGCATGTATCTATATTGAACTTGGCTCTCATTTCACATTTATGTTTTTGATGGGATCTGTTACTGTATATTTTTGTGTAGTTATTAGTGGTTAGCATAAACAAACTTTTGTTTTATTTCTTTTTCTTTCTTTCTTTCTTTCTTTAAATAAATAAATAAGTAATGCTGGACATTTCACACCGGACCACCTAGCCCAAACTAAGCAAAGCTTTGGGAACCAGATAACTGATAGAATACTTATATGCATTTTTTTGTAAATACGTGTTTTGTATTTGAAACAGAGGAACAACCAGACCTGAAACAAATATCTGTAGATCATGAAAACATTTGTTACGCGGTAGGAATCGGACTCACAACCTCCTACGTCTCAGACGGCTATTCGCACACTGCGCCACGGAGGTCGTCTTTAACTCTTTAATCGATCAGGCACCACAACCATACAAAAATGTATTGTCGTGATCCTTGGCAATTTTTTTTTTTAATTTTCATTTGTCTATTTCCATAATTGGGTATCTTTAAGTCGCGAGTGAAAAGGTTTCTTCTAGGCAAGCGTGTACCATCGTAGACTGCATCATCGCTTACCATCAGGCGAGATCGTGGTCAAACGCAAGCCTATAATATATATAAAAAAAAATTGTTGGAATAGTTTAGGAGCTAGCGGAAGATCAGCGCGCTACGTACTCGTATTTACTAGTGCGTGGCGCATAATGCTGAGCCGGATCCAAGTTTGCGGACGCTCATAACCTGGACGTACTAACTGCCTATGTATATTTTATGTTTCTATTTGTGTTTGTTATATTGTTACTCCTACAGTCGTATTATTTTTGTTACTGTGTATGTTTTTGTTTTGTTATGTCTGCAAATAAATGTATTTTCTTTTTTTCTTTCTTTCTAGTTTTGGTCTAATTTGTTATGTAAAACGACACAATTGTGGTCTAATTCAGACTGATTTTATTATCAAATTGACCAACTCTGTGTCATTATAATCAGTTGTAAGAGGCGGCCGGCGGCGAACTCCCAAACGAACTGTAGAGTAACCATGCTTTAATTTTTATAGTTTAGTGACAAAATGCACATAGAAAAACAAGTCTAAAAAAAGTAGTAAGTCATTAAAAATCAATCCTGCCTTACGAACTAGCTTCCACCAGTGGCTTCGCACGCGTTGTTTGTCAATAAAAAGTAGGTAACCTATGTTTCAATCCAAGTTATAATCTATCAACATACCAAATTTCATCGAAATCTGCTCGGCCGTTACGACGTGATTGAGTAGCAAACAAATAAACGAACTTTCACATTTATTTATAACTAGCTGACAAATCCGCAGCTTCGCACGCGTAAATTTTCAATAATAACATTACCCTCCTTCTGCGCAGTTCGGTAAAAAGTAGCCTATGTCACCCGGGGACAGTGTCGCTTCCCAACATTGAAAGATTTTTTAAATCGGTCCAGTAGTTTCGGAGCCTATTCAATACAAACCAACAAACAAACCTCTTTATAATATTTGTATAGAAGTATATACTAGGTTCCGCCAGCGGCTTCACATGCGTTATTTGTCAATAAAAAGTAGCCTATGTCACCCGGGGATAGTGTAGCTTCCCAACAGTGAAAAATTTTTTTAAATCGGTCCAGTAGTTTCGGAGCCAATTCAATACAAACAAACCTCTGTATAATATTACTATAGAAGTATATACTAGCTTCAGCCAGCGGCTTCGCACGCGTTGTTTGTCAATAAAAAGTAGCCTATGTGTTAATCCAAGTTATAATCTACGTACATACCAAATTTCATCTTGATTGGTTCAGCCGTTACGGCGTGATTGAGTAACAAACAAACAAACATCCAAACTTTCGCATTTATAATATTAGTGTGATTCGCCCACTGCGCCACAAAGATCATCGAAGCATGACGGACGCATCAAGGCAATGATATCGTATTCTTTCCTCACAGATATTTTTATAACGATAAATTATCTAAGTACTTGTATATAACAATAAAACCGGCCAAGTGCGATTTTTTGTTATAGCAGCAACAAAAATACATCATCTGTGAAAATTTTAACTACCTAACTATCACGGTCCCTGAGATACAGCCTGGTGACAGACGGACAGACAGACAGACAGCGGAGTCTTAGTAATAGGGTCCCGTTTTACTCTTTGGGTACGGAACCCTAAAAACACCTGACAAAAACCCACCAAAAAGGAAAAGTCCTCGGACTGGCTGAGCTGATACCCGTATCTGAATCCGTCTATCCGTTTGGGAACTACAATACCACAAACACACAGGCAGACATAGGCGTCAAGTTTTTTAGTTCCTAGTGTACAATTCTTATAATGATATGAAAGCTTCTTTTTCAGACATTTTTTTTAATAAATTATATAATAATAATGAACAGATTATAATAACTTACTAATTACAGATGAGCATCTTAACCAATTAGAAAAGTAAAATGACACTTGCAACTCGTACAGTCGCGTGCCTATCGCACCCGCATGTTGTATTGTATTCATTTTATTTCAGATAATTATAATCCATAATCACAATAATTAAAATAAATATATTGAGTACAATAAAAAAAATTAAATTAAATCAATATTATAATATAGTAGGTAAGTTAAAATTAAAATAAACAACAGACAAATAAATAAACGCACTCATTGTAATTTATTTATTTTCAGTGAACTTTTTTCATGTGATTAAAACAATGTGAATACTGGAAAATGCAATAAACTATATCCATTTCTTTATTTTCACGATGACAGTTCTAATTTGATAGTTGTAAATAAGTAATGATATCGATCGCATATATTTATTATATTTTGAACAAAGACGAATACAACAAAAACATTCAAATATATTTTTTCAAGGAACACTTAATGGCCGCCATTTTGTGTTTGTTTTAATCTGTCACTCGCAACAAGACGGCATTAACAATCAGAAGTTGGCATTATCAATCAAGAATTAATACGTGCAACATCTTGTAATGAAATATACCTAATATTAGTTAATAAATTTGTACAAAAGTATCCGACAGTAGTTTAGTTTCTAACATTTTGTAAAAAAATATCGGGACAGTTATCGTGCTACGTTTATCTATAGCTCCATCCCTAGCAGTTTCTCCGACTCTGGTATAACCTTGTACGTGCGTAAGCGTCATATTTTTATAAAATAATGCATACATAATGTAAAAAAGACGCTCGTTCAAGTTTTCACAGGAGTTGTCATCGATAAAATAAATAAATGGAAATAATATAGTAAAATACTGTGTCGCAGTTTCCAGTGCCCGTATATACAATTAAATGAGTTTGACATTCCTGATTATAGAGGTAGGTTATTCATAAGTTACCAATTCACAAAAATTTGATTTAAATAAGAAAACTTAAATAAACTTACATGCCTTACATAACTTACATTAACTTATATGCCATGATAACTCGGTTTTTTGTAAGTATGACTGTGTGTGTGAATGTGTTTTAGAGTGCTTTATGGGAGTGGTTGTGTGTGAATGAGATTAGTTTTAGATTTCGTCCAATTTGCTATCATTTCTAACACGTTCATTTTGCGTCGGGGGCTACGAACAGAATGTACTTACTAAAGTGGGGTGTCAGCACAAGGTCTCGATCGCGTGACGTTCTTAAGTTTCCTATGGGAGCCTCACTCTAATCGCAGGGCTGAGGAATGTCTACCAAATCAGCATGCTACACCAATATCAACGTAAATTAGCATAATTTGCCTCCCTATTCTTAACCAACATCAAAAAAAGTAGGAGGTTTTCAATGCGGTTGAACTTTTGACGTGAACACATTTTTAAAATTGCTTCCGTAGTGGGAGGCAGTTCAAAACGTTGTGCTGCGCCAGTTAAAATTACTTTGTTTAGTTAGAGCGTATTGTACCTCTTTTTACACGTGCAGTCTATGGGCCAAATATACGCAGAAATCCTACAATGCCCTACGAATCCAATACAATAACGGTTTCAGGATGTTGTTGGGGCTGCCAAGGTTCTGTATCGCATTAGAGATGTTTGCAGACGCTACCGATGACTTCTACGCGATCATACGCAAAAGAACCGCATCCCTGGTGAGCCGCATGCGTGGAAGCACCAACAGCTTCCTGACCGTTGTTGCCGGGAACATGAGCTCATATATCGTGAGGCACTGGATGGCTTTGCTTAAGCCGATCACATGCCTGGTGTCTCAGTAATGCGCTCATGTTCCAATGTTGCCGCATTTATTTTATCCTGTCTTTTTTTTATCTTGTCTTTTTGTGCACCTACTAACAATATTTTTTTAGTAAGTTTTTATGTTTTACTAACAAAAGCTATGGATCCGAATGGTCTGAAATAAATGTTTTTATTATTATTATTATTAAAACACGATGATAACAAAATCGGGGAATACAGTTTGTGTTCAAGCCATTGCAGTTGGTATCTCGCCTGATGGTAAGTGATGATGCAGTCTAAGATGGATCACCCATGCCTAGAAGAAACCTATCCCACGAGATCGAGCCATAGTTTCATTGGCTCTTCGTGCTTAAAATTTGTAAAAACAGACCCAGAGATGACTCCAAATTTTCTGAAAACCAACAAAACAGTAGTAAATGGTTAAAAATTGTACATACAAATATACAAAGCATAGGTAATAAGTACTTAGAGCTTGAACTTTTGACTGAAAACACAAATTGTGATGTTCTATGTCTCACTGAGACATGGGCAAATGAGTTTAAAATTGATGTAATGACTATTGAGGGATACACATTAGCAACTTTGTATAATCGAAAAATGTTTGAACATGGAGGTACCGCTATATTCATAAAAAATGGATTGCAATATAAAACTTGACATGACCTAACCAAGCTAAGTTTTGAAAGTTTTGAATTTGAACTGTGAATTATCGGCAATAGAAATAAAAAATAATAATTTGATAATAATTTGTATGTATAGACCTGACTATGATTATTTAATATTTGAGGACATATTAACAAAAATTCTTGAAAAGGCAACTATAGAAAGGAAAAAAATTGTGATAGCTGGTGATTTTAATTTAAATGTAATGTCAAATAATTTATACAAAAAAAAAGAAGTTTTACTTTTTCTAAGGCTATTAGATGAATTCAAATGTAGAGTTATAATTAATGAG
This sequence comes from Philereme vetulata, assembly GCA_918857605.2. NCBI lineage: Eukaryota > Metazoa > Arthropoda > Insecta > Lepidoptera > Geometridae > Philereme > Philereme vetulata. The sequence goes on along the minus strand of OU975422.1, from coordinate 7,001,080 downwards.
CCAACGCGAACTAAGAAGAAGTCCGCCACATGTATTGATAATTTTATTTTAAATGATGATGTCAATTTAAAACACCATGTAGGTACAGTCCTAGATGTTAAATTGTCCGATCACAATGTCATACAATTAGACTATAAACTAGGTTGTGATAAATTTATTTATTTATTAGGTTTACCAACAGTTAAGCACATGATTGCTTACAAAAAAAAACTTATTATCTAAATGCTCTATGCTACATGTGAAACCAGTAACAGGCAAACACAACATGCTCAGTAATCTAACATTTTAGTTAGGTAAACATACACGTAGGTATCGTAACTAGGTAAGAAGGTAAAATATTAATAATACAATAGGTGGCCACTTCAAGCCAGAGATTAATTTGATTGTCTAGTAAACAAACAAAAACGGGGCCTGCACAACGACCCCCAAACGCACTAAGCAACTATACATGTTCAAATGATTAAAAATATACGTATCTGTGTTATTCGATAACGCATTAAATCATATTTAGCCACCAAAATACGTCTAGGCTTCGCTGTGGAAGTCACCCTCAGTAGGTTAATAAACCTATAACTAAAATAATCAGATATCAAGGTTACGTTAATGAGTAAACTAGTAAAACTGACAGAACGAGACGCAGACGCCTTCAAGCTAGGTACATTCGAGAGAACAATACTTTAATCATATTGCAATGCTCTTTTAAAAGTAATGGCGTATTATAAAATAATAATAATAGTTAAATTACATGAACTAAGTGCATGCAATAAAAATGCAATATCTATACCAGGTCCATAAACAATCCAAGTATGTATTTACAAAAGAAAACTGTCAGTATATCTATATAAGTATTTATGTAACAGTTCCCATAGCACTAATATAATATTTGTTTAATTTTTTTTTTTTTGTTTTAATACTGTCAAGGTCGCTCACGATTACGAACGAAAGATTTTATTTTAGTGATTTCGTGAAAGCCGATATCCAAATCCACAAATTCATTATAAAGTTTGCAAAGACGTGGTATACAAGAGCTCGTACCCAAGACTGTCCTTCGAAAAGGGGGCACAAGAGGGTTAATTTTAAAGGGGGGGTACCTACGAGGTACTTTGAAGCGTAATCTTTCTAAAAGTTGAGGGCAGTCAATTTTATTCCTTACTATTTTGTGTAAAAATTTTAGATCTATCAGATCTCTGCGTTCATCTAATGAACTGACTCCAAAATGCGCTAGCCTCTCATTATAAGATACATGTCTCCTAGCGAGTTTGGTACCTCGAGCTAAATGCCAAAGGAACCGTTTTTGTACCCTTTCCATTCTCAATTTATGTACAGCATAGTGAGGACGCCAAACCGAGCTGCAGTAATCAAAAATACTACGTACAAGTGAGCTATAGAGTATCTTTTTAATTTTGAGTTTTTTGAAAACCTTTCCGTTTCTCATAACAAACCCGAGCATCTTTGAAGCCTTTTTAACGATATAGTCAATGTGAGGGACAAATGTGAGCTTGCTGTCAAGTATAACACCCAAATCTTTGTACTGAGTAGTTTCTTGCACTGCCTCTTGTGAAACGAAATAAACAGAAGGAATGACATTAATTTTACGAGTAAATTTTATGTGAAAGCACTTTTTTAAATTTAATAGCATTTCATTTTCTTCACACCATTTGCTCAATCTATTCATATCGTCCTGAAGTAGTGTGACGTTCTCGATAGACTGAATACACCTGATAAATTTTAGATCGTCGGCATATAGAAAAGGTGTGGAGTTCTTGAAACAGTCAGTTATATCATTAATAAAGATATTGAAGAGAACAGGCCCTAAATGAGAGCCCTGGGGCACGCCTGACAAAATATGCATCAACCCAGAATCAAAACCTCCCAACACAACATAGAACAAGCGTTCAACTAAGTAAGAGTTTATCCATCGCAGTAAAGAACCGGCAAACCCGTACTTCGATAACTTGTAAACCAGCAAATCATGAGATACGCGGTCGAAGGCTTTAGAAAAATCTGTGTAAATTACATCTACTTGTTTGTTTAAATCCACAGCTTCGACAAGCGCTTCAGTATAAGATACTAGATTAGTGCAAGTTGAGCGCGCGGAAATGAAACCATGTTGGTGTGGAGTGAAGTATTGCTTCATATGCGTCTGTATGATCGGACAAACTAAAGACTCGAAAATTTTGGCGAACGTAGATAAAATAGAAATTGGTCTATAGTTACTTACAAGATTTACGTCCCCATCTTTATAAATCGGAACCACTTTAGCTATTTTCCAAGCATGAGGGAAGATACCCGAGCTTAAAGACTTTTTAAAGATGCAATACAGTGGTGTTACTAGATTTTCAGAACAGTTTGAAACAAAAAGTGCTGGGACTCCATCTGGACCCGCTCCCTTATTTCTATCCAACTTTTTTAGTTTGTGTAAAATGATCTCAGGAGTGATATTTACTGTTGATACGCAATCACCAACAAAGTCTGATAGGGAATGAGAAGAGCTTTTTTTGATAGTTTGAGCGTTACAATAAACTGCTGTAAAGTAATTTGCGAAAATATTACACATTTCTACGCCATTTAAGGATTCAACATTGCCGTCTGTGACCATAGAAGGATAACTACTTACTCCGTTCCGTTTTGCTTTAATATACGTCCAAAAACCTTTTATATTACGACCTATCATATCCTCCACACTGGAAATATATGCGTAATAACAATCCGTAGAAAGTTTATCACACAGTTTATTTAAAGATTGTAGTCTTAACTGATCCAAGGGATTGTTGTACTTTTTTACGCGTTGCCTCATTGTTTCTTTCCTTTTAAGCGATTTTATCAAGTCACGACTAAACCAGATTGGACGTTTGTTGGACTGGTTTGTGAAAGGGGACGAATTGAGTAATCGATGATTGAACGATTGTATTGAAAACATTGAGCATGTCATTCACATCCTCGCAATCTGAAAAAAGTTCCAACCAGTTTAGATCACCCAAATAACTATTTATTTTATCGTAGTGGACCCGCCTAAAATTTGGGATTCGGATATCGTCTTTGTATTTAATGTTGTCTTTAGATAAAAGATCAATTGACAAATGTATGGGAGGGTGAAGTGGATCTACGCGTACGAGCGGATCTTGGACAGCGTCAACATGACATGATGAAATATTTGTAAAAACAAGGTCAAGTATTTTATTCTGATTATTAACAAAGGTGTTATGCTGTTTGAAATTATTTAAAAATGCAAAGTCAACTAGTGCATGTTCTAAAGAAGTCAGCGCTAACCCTGTAACATCTGAAGAAGAGCGATCAACAGAGTGCCAATCAATACGCCTTAAATTAAAGTCACCAACTACACATACTGGAAAATCACAATTTTCTAGGACTTCATTGCAATTTGCTATAAAATGGTCTAGTATTGGTCTTTTCACGGGTGGAGAGAAGTATACAGAACAAAAAGCAACCTTCCGAGTGCCATTTTTACTAGGAAGATCAATAGTCACCCACACGTCTTCGCATTTACACTCCCAATTTTGCATTCGGGCTGAGTTTATTTGCTTAGAAACAGCAATAATAACACCTCCTCCATCTATATCACCGCAAAACCCTGACGTCTCTCTATCCCTCCTATAGACCACGTAGTTATCGTCAAATAGTTCAGTTGATAGAACACCTACATTTAGCCACGTCTCAGTAAGGATTATCACATCGTAACAAGAACAACAAAGATTGCGATAAAATGTATGGGTTTTCGTTCTCAAGCCTCGGACATTTTGATAGTACACCTTTAGTGATGCCATTAGTGTGGATGGTATTAGTATATTATAATAATAAGTCCTTAGTAGATTTATTCTTCCACTACACACAGTGGATATACTTAGTCTTACAAAATGTGGCTATTACTCCAGATTATTTAGAGAATCCAAGTTTTTTATAATTTTATAATCCGAAGTTTCGGTTTTTCTCATATATATTCTCCCATTGCGCACCCAGACGAACTTATAGCCATTGTTCTTGAAATTTTAAATGAATGTATTATGCAGGGTACTTTCCCAGATAGTTTGAAAATAGGTAAAATTGTACCACTATACAAAAAAGGAGAAACTGTTGAAATTGGTAATTATAGACCAGTGTGCGTCTTACCTGTACTATCAAAATTTTCGGAATATGCTATTAAGTCTAGGATGATTAATTATTTTGAAAGAAATAAACTATTTACAGAATGTCAATTTGGTTTTCGAAACAAGAGATCAACAGAAATGGCCATAAGAAAAACGGTTTACTTTATACTAGACGCTATGGATAAGTCGCAGAAAGTCTCAAGTGTTTTCTGCGATTTATCCAAAGCATTCGATTGCCTAAGGCATGACATCCTAATTCATAAGCTGAAATTCTATGGTTTTGAAAATACTGAACTTAACATCTTGCAGTCGTATCTAAACAATAGAGTTCAAATTGTAGAAGTTAATAGCATAAGGTTAGACGCGCAACGCAATAGCATAGGAGTGCCACAAGGCTCTATACTAGGGCCAGTGCTATTCTTAATTTATGTTAACGACTTGACAAATTGTTTACCAGAATGGGCATTGGTTACCTTGTTTGCGGATGACACGCATGTAGGGGTCAAGGACAAAAAACTTGAAGTCGTTGAAGACCAAATAGAGGCTGTTCTAATAAAGTTAAAACAGTGGTTTGAAACAAATGGCATAACTTTAAATGCTGATAAAAGTACTATTTTAAAATATACAAGCTCAAGAAAAAATCGCAAGGACATTATAAAAGAAGTTACATTTCTAGGGTGTACGTTGGATTCTACTTTATGTTACGATAGTCATATAGACAAAATATGTAAAAGACTGACTAGCGCTAATTATACATTGTTTAAGCTAAAACCAATAGTGGATAGGAAAACTCTCTTATCGGTTTACTACGCCTACTGCCACTCAACATAAGTTATGCAATAACAGTTTGGGGAAATGCTTCAAAAATTGAGAGAGTTCTAATTTGCCAAAAAAGGTCGATAAGAATTATACACGGCTTACAGAGATTAACTTCAGCTAGGGCTTATTTTAAGAAAAGTAAAATATTGACAGTTATATCACTATTCATATATAACTCTCTTATAGAAATATATTTAAGGAAAAATGATTTTTCAATTAATAGTCAAATTCACAATTACAATACCCGAAATAAAAATAAAATATATGTACCTAGAACTAGGCTTGCTAAAACATTTAAACAAGGCGTCTGCTTAAAGCTCGCTATGTTTAACAAACTACCATCAGAAGTATACTAAAATTGCTACCGCTAGCCCAATTCAAACTAAAATTTAAATTATTCTTTCAACAAAATCCGTTTTATCACATTGACGAGTTTATGAGCTGTTCCTTCTCTGATTTGTAGGTGCGAGTGTGTCTCTAAGCTGTACCTGCTTATGTAGATGTACCTATGTTTTAGTTTAATTTAGTTAGTAGTTTGACATTTATCTAAATTATTGTGTTTTTTACTATGTACCGACCCTATGTATCTTGACTTGCCAATGTTATGCAATGTAACTTTATGGTTTAATAAATGAATATGAATATGAATATCCACTCGCGACTTGAAGATAATCATCTTTTTTTATTATTTATGATAGCCAAGCACTTGACCTAGAAGAAACCTAGTAAGTGAAGGTGTGGTCGAAAATAGAGCACGCTTGCCTAGAAAGAATCTATTCACTCTGGACTTGAAGACTCCAAGATTATACTGGTTCGGAAAACATAGGTACGCCGGAAGTGAGTTCCACTCCTTACTTGTGCTAACAATAAAAGTTGAAGCAAATCGTTTGGTACGGCAAGATGGTATACCGACCAGGTATGGGTGGTACTTCTCGGTACGTCTGCTTGTCCAGTGGTGGAAGGGGGAAGGAGGGATAAGGTCATGAAGATCTTGCGCACATTCACCAAAATGAATCTTGTAAAAAACTGAAATTATCTCCATCCAAAATGTAATTACACCACTGGATAGCTAAAGGATCTAAGAATTCGTTACGCTTAGTCCAGACTGTGACGCATCGCGCGCGGTGGAGGGGGGCCGCCATTTTGAGGTCATTTTGCTGCGTTTCGAGATTTGCATTTAGTCTGACCCGAAGGACTTTTTAGTGTTCAAACATGATTATTAGGTACATACATAAAATAGCGTATTTTATATTTTGTATAGAAAATATTACCTGTTACGTACACGTATACACGTACAGCACACGGCCGTGTCCATGATACAGCCACACGCATTTTTTTATATTTGATACCTCATAACTCCGTCATTTATCAACCAATTTGGAAAATAAGTACATTTTTTATAAGTCGGTTATATTTTTGTTAGAAATGAATACTCTCTTTATTGCACACCAAACAAAAATACAGTAATAATGGAAATAAACATTAAATAAAGGTACAATGGGCGGTCTTATCGCTAAAAGCGATCTCTTCTAGACAACCTTTGGATGGACAGGATAAACAAAATCAAAAGACGGCGGTGTAAGAGTACCTACAGACATAAACAGAACCCACAAAATAAAATATACTTATTGAATATACCAATAAACATAGTTTCGGTACAAGTTAGTTGATAGAGCGTCTACTGCTGAACATAGGCCTCCCTATTTATTCCCAAAGCGACTGATTTTGTGCGGCCTGTACCCAACAGCTCCCAGCAACCTCTAACAGGTGATCTTTCCATCTAGTGGAGGCTGTCGCGTCGTATTATGTAATAATGCGAAGTCTGGATACTTCCCTACTTGATAATAAAAATTCGAAAGTAACTCTGAGTTTTTTGAAGTTTTCACGGTTAAGCGGCTGGACCGATTTCGAAGAAATTTGGTATAAAGATTATGACCGGCATTGGGTTATAGGCTTTATTTTACCCGACTGCGCATGCGAAGCCGCGGGCGGGTCAGCTAGTACATAAAATCACAACTAAAACTTTCAAAGAAAAGGTTTCATAATTACCTACTAATAATCGTAACTTTGTTACTTTTGTTCAGAGACCAATAGACTGTCAATGTCCCTAAAAGAAATCGTAGCCCGCAAAATGCTCAAAATCCCGTATTATTTCTAGATGGCGCTGTCTCATAGCCTGGACACTTTCATAGCGGCCATTGCAACCAACAAACAAAAATTAACTTCCACTAAAACCCACCAAAATATTTCTAATTGGAAATAGCGCCATCTATTTTTCTTCGTACCATTATGAGCGGTAGTAAGCTAGAGGTTGGCTAGAGTTCACATATATTTAACGATTTGTAACTCCTAGCGACATCTCACGTCCTAGCAGATAATCAAATATCGAGTTACATTATCTTATTTGAGACTGTCAGTCTATAAAATTATACTGGTCTGTGCTTTTGTTACAAAGCCGACCAAAAAGTTGCAATTATGAAATTTGGGCTATCATTTTCGAGCTAGCATTAGTTAATATGCACTTTTGGACTCAACCAAAAGTCGTGACTTTCCTCGAGTTGCAGCCGCACCCATAGCACTCAAATAACTTGAGTATTCATTAAACCCTCCTAATATTCCAAGAACAGCCGCACAAGAATGGTTAGCGAAGGATTTTTAATGGTCATTAGAGTTATGTAATATCTCGAGTATGGCCATAGGTCTCACGATCTTTAATCTGTTTGACGTAAAAACTTCATTTTGAGTTTTGATCCATGGGTGGAGGCTGGAGATGGTGAAGTTATTACACATTTTAAAATGTTTCAAATGATTTCGGCTCTCAATGTTAATTGTAGGGCTTTAATTTTGAGTGGCTTTAGACAACGTATTCTTGGTTATATCGTCCTAAGTTGTCTTAACGGGATGGGTCAATGTAGTCTAGGGTGACCAACTTTTTTTCTATCAAATATGTTATTTTCGAAGCTGTTACCTCTAAAAATATAAAAAAGTATAGTATGTGGTTAAAATATTTATTTTTTAAACGAATATATTTTGCTGCTCTGCGCCTTAATAATTAAATTTTTATTTTTAAGCAAGCATTCATACACTTGATGCAGTCCAAATTTAAGTTGAAAAACTCCATTAATTCTGCTTTTATTAAATTCAAACTAGCCATGTTACGCTCATCTCTCCATTTCGTCTTCATGACCGAAAATGTGTAAATGCTGATGTTGCAGGAATTGAAAGAAGAAATGATACAGTTTTTAAAATATAAGGCAATTCTGAATTATTTAATAGAAGAACTTCTTGCCATTTTTCAACAGTTGATTTAGTAGTAAATTTTTGGTCAGAAAGTACAATATCCTAAATTTTGTTCATTTGATTTATATCTGAGAACAAATTGTTAAATTAAATTAATTTAACAATTTGTTCTCAGATATAAAATTAATTAGTTAAATTAGTTAATTAGTTTTCAGCAATTTCTAATTTTAGAACGGAGCGGGCTTTTAAAAAAGATTAAGGCTGCGTTCCGCTTTACGCAAAATATAGTAGTTTAACCTACTATATTTTTTTTAAATATAGTATTTAATTTTATTCCCTAATATAGTAGGATACTATATAATATAGTAGGGTTGGCAACCCTAATGTAGTCCCACTTGACTATGTTGATGTCTTGGCCTCCTTCAGTCAGATAAATTTCAGTTTTTAATTGGGCGCCACACTAAGTAGGTACTTCATTACGTCAAAGTCAATCTTTTTTCATTGGCAATTTAAATATCACTTTGAAACGTCTTACGTAAACTAAAAGTAGTACCGCGTAATATCTCTAACGAACCCAATGAATGAAGGTGCTCCTCTCTTGCATTACAGGGAACTGCAAAAAATGCGGTCGTAGCTGTCGCGTCCCGTACCTAACAGGTCTTCTATGCTAAGGCTCCACTGATTAACAGCTCGCCTGCATTATCTGATCCTACAGAGTGAACTTAAAGGCTTTACCTACCGCTACTAAAACTGCGCTTGCACAATCTCTCCTTCTCCCTGTCCTTGACTATGCTGATGCCAGTTATCTTGACCTTACGGAGGACTAGCTTAACAAGCTAGAGCGACTTCAAATTTTCTGCATAAGATTCATTTTTGGACTCCGCAAGTTCGATCATATCTCTGAATTTCGTCGCTCAAGTGGCTCCCAATTCGCCTTCGCCGGAATGCTCATATCCTTTCTCTGCTATACAACATAATTTATAATCCCTTACCTAACCCCCGCCTATTTGAAGGAGCGATTTGAGTTCCTTCATTCTTCCCATCCCCTCCAATTCCGGTCGTCTGAAAATCTTTTGCTAAAAACGCCAGTCCATAGTGCTAGCTTCTATGACAGTTCTTTTACCGTCCGAGCAGTACCTACGTCTATGGAATGCATTACCAACAACAATACGGCAAGCCTCATCCTTAGCTATATTTAAATCTAGGGTAAAAAGCTTATATCTATCAGAAACGTAGACAGAACGTCGAAATTATCGCACATAATTTAATGTATATATATCGTATTTAACTAATGTTAATGTATGTATTATAAATATTATATATATCATAATTTTATATATTATATTTAGGTATGTAATTTAATAATTTATTTATGTCTATTTATATATTTTATTTAGGTATTAGTTGCACTCCCTTCATCCATATCTTAAGTGCACCCCCGACCATCTTTGACATTAGGTACTAATCCTCTCCATCCAAAGGTTGTCTGGAAGAAATCGCTTCAAAGCGATAAGACCGCCCATTGTACTGTTTGCTTTGTGTCTTCTATTTTGTCTGTAATTTCTTTTTTTTTAATGCGTACAATGAAGTGTTTTTCATTCATTCATTAAAGTTCATAGAGGGAACTGCAAGTGCGCAAGTGGCTATTGTAATTATTAACTGACAGGCTGTGGTGACAACTTATCATCTCCCGTAGATGTTAGTGGCTGATGATGGTGTGTAGGTCATTGAATTCCTTTTAACATTAACCTGCCGATTATATCAGATTCGATAAGTCTCTCTGACTCAGCGTCTAATGATAGGTTAAGATAAACCTCTGGATTCTGTGAATTTAGTCGGTGGTTCCGTAGGGACCTAAAAATGATTTCGTACCCGCTAATTTTGAAGACTGCTTATTTATTTATTAGCGAATTTTGAGATTTAAATGGAGATAAACTAGAGATCTGGTTAAATTATACGGTTAGTTAGTCTGATTTGTTTCTCAATATTAAATGGTCTAATAAACCTATGGGTGTAGTCGTATTAGTGTGTTCGGTATTTATCTGTGCTATAGGATGTGATGTCCAAAAGAAGCGATACCACTAAAATACGTATCGGGTTTTTGTAGGTATATGAATCGTATCGGTTTATAGCGTATCGTTATAATCAAACAAATAAAAGATTTTTCTTCGGTAGTGTGAGATACACAGCGCCATCTATGATGCAGTAGCAAAGTTAATAATAAAGTGCCATCTAGCAGGAAGTAGATAATACTTCAGTTTATTTACGTTGTCGCTAGATGACACTTAGCAAAATGGTTTATACAAAGTTCGTAATAAATTACATACAAATTACTTTTAATAATAATTGCGTACATACATACATACAAGGAATTATATAGATTGGACTGCGCTATTTCATGCTCGAAACGTTTTCTACTACAATAAATAGCAACATCCTTTTGAGAACAAGTAGGTAACATCTATACTTTACTGTCAAAACTGACAAATCGGCGTTTTTGAAGAAATCGCTTGTCATTCATTCAGTACCCAAGATATTTGTTTGTTGAAATTAATTTTTTACTGTAAATTTAAAAACATGGCTTTACTAGACTTCTGCCGCTTGGACGAGAAAATCAACTTGAGGCCTGTGGATTCCCTCGCATCGTTTCAAAATGACGTGATTGGGTTCAGCCAGAATTTCATGAACAACACACAACTCGCTACACCGCCGTTCGCTAACGTAAGGTTATTTTGCTAAAAACATCTATTTTACGCATCAAGTTAATTGTATTAACAGTTTTAACTCTGAATTTCAGCCTGTAGAGACCCTTGCGAAGTTCAACTCGAAGGATGAAACTGGAAAGCAGATCAAAATTCAGTTTGATCATGGAACTACAACTCTTGGTTTCCGCTATAAGGTAAGCCAAGCAAAGAAATGTAACAAACTTTATTTAGTCTTAGCAAGTACAGTTAGTTCATAAAACGAATTACTCTAAATGCAGCTACATAAACTTGTCTACCACGCAGCTAAAATAATTAATTTCAGGGTGGGCTTAAGATAATAGGCAGAATTGTAAAATGCACAGTCATTCAAAACCTCATACTGAAATGATGATTTTACCCTTGAATCATATGCTTGCCTGCTTTTACCTTGCATGTAGCAAATTGAAAAACAATTATTCTCTGAAGAGAATACATAAAACTATAATTTGTCATGCTTATCCTGCAGTTTCAAGTACAAAAATAAAGAGTGTGGTATTTTTAGGGTGGAGTCCTTCTTGCAGTGGACTCACGTGCCACAGGAGGCCAGTTCATCGGTTCCCAGACCATGAAGAAGATTGTAGAGATCAATGATTATTTGCTCGGTAAGTTAACAAACAATCATATTCAACATCAAAGACAGCTCAAAATAAGATCTGTCACCTATCTAAACTGTGCCAAAGAAATGTGAAAATGGGACATCTTTAACAGAGAATGAGATTCATAGTAGTTTTTATTTTATCTTTTATTCATTAAAATCACAAGGATCAAAATTGATGTTTCAACATCAATTTTACTGCCTGTTCCTTCGCAACCAAGCCAGGAAAGAAAGGCAAGAAACAAGGTTGGTTGTTTTTTTTTAATGATCCTCTTAACCAAAACTTCTCTCGAATTGCGAGGCGTTCTCGAAAGAGCATGATCTCATTTTCTCTCGATTTGCGAGGCGTACGCGAAAGAGCATGATCTTATTTACAACACAAAAAAGATGGAAATGGTGATTTTAAGATCGGGAAAGGGACCTGAAATAGTACCCGAGGTCTATCTTAACGGACAACCCGTAAGAACAGTTGAGCCGTTCAGGTACCTGGGTTACATCTAACTTAAAGGACGACGCTGACATAGAGCGGCAACGTAGGGCTTTGTGTATAGTAGGCAATATGATAGCCAGAAAGTTTTTTAAGTCATCGCCTGATGTGAAAATAACACTCTTCAGATCTTTCTGCCAGTCGTTTTACACATGTCAACTCTGGACAGATTATACTAAGAAGTCGCACAGCAGTATACGAGTGGCTTACAATAACGTCTTCAGACACATGATGGGTCTGAGGCGCTATTGTAGCGCTTCGGAAATGTATGCAGAGGCTGGGGTTGACTCTTTCAATGCGATCCAAAGAAAGAGGATCGCCTCCTTCATGTTCAGAGTCGACATGTGTAAAAACGCAATCATCAAGAGTCTGGCGGATAGACTGATGCTGACGGCAGCGTATCGACGTTGGGTGGAAATAGCCACCTAACCTAAGTACCTAATTTTTGAATATTTTTTTTTTATTGTATTTTTATTATTGTGTAATTATTTTAATTTGCTTTTTTTAATTTTGGTTTAGTGTAGATTATAAAATATGGATCACTGTCTGAAATAAAGAATTATTATTATTAACATACATAACAATACAGAAAATAAATTACATCTAAATTGTAACATTTTGAATGAGTTGGAGCAATTTCAATCCCAAGCTTCTCTATCATCTAAATAATCCGATATTTTATAGTAGGCTTTTTTATAAACATTTTATTTACTTAATAGCGTTTTTAAATTTGTTAATTGTCAAATTTTGTACATCACTTGGTAGTATGTTATAAAAACGAACACTTTGCCCTTTAAACGATTTACTAACTTTATGGAGTCTACAAGTGGCAACAGCGAGTTTATCTTTATTTCTAGTATTAAAATTATGATTATTGGCATTTTTCTTAAACAAATTAATATTTTTGTGAATATACATCAGATTTTCATAGATGTATTGACAAAGGAATGTCATAATATTTATTTGATGATGATTCTCTGGGGCCCATATTATAAATTGCACAAACAGCCCTCTTCTGCAGCACAAAAACGGTGTTTTTCTCTTCAGTAAGTTACACAATTTCACATAGATAGGTTTACATATGAAAACAGTTACCTTGTCCCCTCTGCTCTGCTTAGTTTGGGGCTCAATGTCCAGCATTTATTTATTATTATTATACAAGAATGTAGAAGCTATGTATGTTCTGTGAGAAATATTTTTTTTATATTCTTAGGTACCCTGGCTGGAGGTGCCGCTGACTGTGTGTACTGGGACCGAGTGCTGGCCAAGCAATGTCGTCTGTACGAGCTGAGGAATCGGGAACGCATCTCTGTGGCTGCTGCCAGCAAGCTCATGGCTAACATGGTGTACAACTACAAGGGCATGGGCCTTAGTATGGGCATGATGCTCGCTGGGATTGATAAGAGGGTAAGCATAAAAACCTCTATCCGGTCAGCTTTTTATCTAATTCTAGCGTGAAGGGAATAAGATCTGCACTGACGTTCCGTTCCGTTGGGGCCTCCTGCATCATTTTCAAATACAGAATATCTTAACTTGTGAAATAATCCTGAATATTTATTCTTTAAAACTTATTTTACATGCGTCGTGATCAGTTTACCCTTACCACAAATCATGGTAAATATTCTGTATAAATATAGTAATTTTTTTCAGGGTGCTCAGCTATACTACGTCGACAGTGAAGGAACCCGTACTCCTGGCAAGGTGTTCTCCGTGGGATCAGGATCTGTGTACGCCTTCGGTGTGCTCGACTCTGGATATCACTGGGACCTAACTGATTTGGAGGCTCAAGGTAAAGGCATTTTAACACTTCCACAGTTATGCAATTTATTTTAGCAACAAACTGTTATAGATTTTTTTAAATTCCTTACATTTGTGATGAAAAGTTATGAGTTTATACTCTGGTGTAAGTGATCATTAGCACCCTCAACTCATTAGCGTACTCGCTCGCTTTATAACAATGTACTATTAACCCGTCAAGGATAACGCCTATATATAAGAAATTTAAACTACAAATAATGACGGATATTGCATTGACTGGGCTAGGTCATTGTACTAGCAGGGTTGTTGACCGGCTCGTAGTAACTTTTTAGTAATTTGTGGCATCATACAATAAACTAGTTCTCTAACATTCCGTCGAGCATAATTTTATTAACCGACTTCAAAAAAAGAATGTTCTCAATTTGTCTTTTTTTATGCATGTTCCCTGATTACTGGATGACTCCTGGACCGAGTCGAGTTTTTTTTTTATTAAAGGGATATTTTCCAGGTGGTCCCATTGGCAGGAAGTCAGGATCTAATGATGGGATCCCAAAAAAATCGAGGGCAATCCTCAAATTTTATAATGACGCATAATATATTTTCTATTCTATTCGTCTAAACTATTCGTCTTTTATATTTTTGTTAAAAAGTGACTTGTTGATTATCTCGAGATTTTGATAATAAAAGTAGGTATATTTTATAGATAGATTTATTTTTATTTTTTTAAAAATCGTCTTCAATATAATTAATTTAAATGGCAACACATTATATTTTTAACCGACTTCAAAAAAGGAGGATTTTCTCAATTCGACTGTATTTTTTTATGTTTGTAATCTCATACATAACTCTATCATTTATCAACCGATTTGGAAAAATCTTTTATTATTTAAAAGAATATACATACATTGGTCTTATAGAAATTTCATCGAAATCGGTTCAGTAGTTTGTTTTTTCTGTTATCTGAAGTCGGTTATGTTTTTGTTAAAAACTTAATTACTTGTTGTAGGTACACACGGCTACAGATCAAGCTATAAATTTCCAGTATAAGCTGACCTCTCATTCTACGGAAAGCCTAAACAATGCGAGGTCAGCTTATACTGGAAATGTATAGCTTGATGTGTAGCCGCGTGTACACTACCTCTGTATGAGGCCTCTGTATACAAACTGATATGTTTAATTGTTGTTCCCCAGAGCTAGGGCGGCGCGCCATCTACCACGCGACCCACCGCGACGCGTACTCGGGCGGCATCGTGCGCGTCTACCACATCAACGACCAGGGCTGGGTCAACATCTCCAACGAGGACTGCTCCGATCTCCACTACAAGTACCAAGCCGAGAAAGGGGTCGCTGATGACGCGTAGATTGTACATGATTTAATATAAATTTTTTTTTAATATGACTGGTTTTATTTTAAACTTGCCACCTTGGACCATTTTGAAAATGTCTAAAATCTCACAGACCCCTTTTGAATAGAAAAAAAAACAAAGGAACCTGTGAAGTTAATTATTTTGACACACCTTGACAATACCAGTTGCAACAATTACATTCATAGACATTTCGAGAAATTTCTATTCTTCAGTTATAAGCCATGAACCCTCAAAACTCGTGAAGGGTCCGTGAACCCCAGACGAAACACTGCCTTAGACAGAACCAACAAAAGGCTTGGTTCTCTCACCTTGGTATATCAAGACTCGCCTTCTGCTGAACTGAACAGATTCAGTTAATTTTGCTTAGAAAACTTTCGTGATTGATTTCAATCATTATTATAAATTTGGGATTTATCACGTACCGTCTTATCGGTGTTTCGGTTCAATCCGTGAACCTTCATCAGGGTGAGTGCGATCCGCTCTGAACGACGGACGCGGTGGTGGGGATTGCGTCAACGATGGTCCAGCGTGTTGACAGGCTGCGTCATCATCATTTTCATCACTGCTGCTCTCTTCGGTAGTTCTCGGTACAGGCAAACACAACACTCTATGTCTCTACCAGGTTCATTCACTCCTCTGTAGGTTGCATAATGAAGACATGGCCTCCAGGCTGGCGGTAGAACCCATCCTCTATCTCTGTTAAAATTCGGCACACGACTTATTTCTATCGCCTCTCGGGTCTTGCGAGGAACGAAGAACTCTCTCGCTAAGAACCGGGCCTTGTCGAAACGTATGTAGTTATGTAGCGTCGAATCAGAATCTAGGGCATGTTCCGCCACTGCAGAGCTGTTGCGAGTTGACATTCATTGCACATGTTCAGTCAGCCTGGAGGTTGACATTATTGAGTGAAACACCGATAAGACGGTACGTGATAAATCCCGTATTTATAATAAAGATTTCGTTCATTATACTTTAAGTGTCTCACCGCCGCCGGCGAGTAAGCGATTAGCTATCAACTATTTTCTCGCTGAGAGACACGTATATTAATAGTCGATCGCTGGCCATTCACACTGCCGGCGAGAACTCGCTCTCCACTATTTTGTCGCAGCGACTACAACACTCGTTCAGCGATGCTCGCTTGGGGGTCAGAACACACGCCGTAAGATGTTGAGTATCTCCCGCCGCACTCGCTTCTCGGCAACTCGTTTCTAGCTCTACTCGCTCATCGCCGGCTGTGAGACAAGTGCTTAATATTCTGTTTAAGGTTTTTAGGGGAGAAAACATGGAAAAATTTTGCCCGAAAAATCTGATAATTCAGGAAAAACAAAGTTTTCTACGCGATTTTTGTATGAACGCAAGACGCATAATTTATTTTGAAATCGGGGCGGCGTCAGCTAGTGATAAATGAAACTACACTTCTATAAACGACATGTTTTATTAGATACAAAACTTAACGATAATACCTATCTACATAAAGTATAAATACTGGGGGGAACACGGCAAAACCAGAAGAAGGGGGATAAAATACACAACCTATTATTATCACACTAATATAAATGCGAAAGTTTGGATGTTTGTTTATTTGTTACTCAATCACGCCGTACCGGCTGAACCGATTTCGATGAAATTTAGTATATATGTAGATTATAACCTGGATCACCACACAGACTACCATTTATCCCATAAATCAGTTCCCATGGGATAAAAAAGGGGTGTCAAATCAAGTTGCAACAGCGAGTTTAGCTTTATTTCTAGGTTACCAACACATTTAGTAGCGTAACGCGTACGAAGTCGCGGGCAACAGCTGGTTATTAAAATAAATTAGTTTAATTGTAACAAGTTAAGGGGACGTCCATTAATTACGTGAGATGTTTTTGACGACTTTTGACCCCCCCCCCCCCCCCCTGAGACGTCGCGAGATTTGTTTCTACCCACGCCCCCCCCCCCCCACCCTTTATCTCACGTTTCTACCCCCTCCCCCCAACCTTTTATCTCACGTTTCGACCCCCTCCCCCACCCTTTATCACACGTTTCGACCCCCTCCACTCACCCTTTATCTCACGTTTCGACCCCCTCTCTCCACCCTTGATCTCACATGAGATTTTTCACAATTTGTATTCGTAGAGTAAATGCGTTGAACTTATTTAAAAAAAACACAATTGGCTTCATTATTTCAAGATGGCTTCTCTCGTAATCTAGATTTAGAGTGATAAAATTCAAAAAAAAATACGTGATATTCCACCCCCCCCCCCCCTGCCCATGTGAGACTGGGCGAGATTCGGTTAGACCCCCTCCCCTCCTGAACACTTATACGTAATAATGGTGCACACGAGCCACACACAAAACGCCCCCACACCGAGCGATGGACGGCTTTTGTGAATGAAGTGCAATTTTATGGACAACTAGCTTCCGCCAGCGACTTCGCACGCGTGATTTGCCGATTCAAAGTAGCCTATGTGTTAATCCAGGTTATAATCTACGTACTTAAATGTTTCGCCGAGGCTGTTACAGAATAAGTAATAGTCGGTTTCTCGGAGTTATACCTAATGTGTCACAGAATAGGTAATACTTGGTGTAGAATATACTAACCTGCTACGATTTTACCTACAGTGGCACAGAATAACAAATAGTCGTTGATAGAAATACCTACACTTTTCCCGTAACCAGTGGAACCATCTAGAACGTTCGCGAGTTATATATCTACTGTGCGCGGTATAAACAGTGCTTAGAGACGCCCGCGGAGTCAGTCTGAATTTGGCGATACGTGCGAACATTTCCGTGACTTCTAGTGGTTTATTGTGTTGTGAATTAGTGTGTTGTGATTAAGTTTGTGTATTTACCATTTTAGTGTTGAATAAAAGTGTTATTTTGGTTAGATTAATTTTCATTATTTTATCCCGAACCCTCAGTTCGTAACAATACCAAATATCATCGCAATTGGTGCAGCCGTTACGACGTGATTGAGTAACAAACAAACATCCAAACTTTCGCATTTATAATATTACTAGCTTCCGCCAGCGGCTGCGCACGCGTGGTTTGTCTACAAAAAGTAGCCTATGATCCAGCTTATAACCTACGAACATACCAAATTTCATCGAAAGTGCAGCGGTTACGACATGAAAGAGTAACAAACATACATCCATACAAACTTTCGCGTTTATAATATTGATGGATGCACTTGGCACAGGACCGGAGAGAATGGCGTGATAGCGAGGAGGCCTATACCCAGCAGTGGGTGGATGTGGGCTGAGATGATGATGATTATATATATATGGACAATAATAAGACTTAAGTAATTCGATACGCATATCGTTGGCTCACTATTACAAGGTTCTGTGTTACAGTTTTAGTACTTATTGAGATAAGAATGCTACAAGGTTCTTTGTATCATTACCATTAGCCACACTTTTCAAAAAACAAATCAGTAGATGGCAGCACTATTTACAACAAAATATCAGTTTTTCATAGTCCTATGTTGTATTTTTACTACGCGAAGAAATAACGAAGTTCCATGTTAAACATAGAACCCTCCAATTTCGAGTTTATTTATTTTTACGATAACACGGTTCTATAGTCTAACTTTTTATTAGCTGCAGTAAAATGACGTTTCTAAATGTCATTCCGTAAAATAATGTTGCCAGCCTAATCTCAATAGGGATGTGATTCAGTTCACAAAAATTAATTAAATAACATTATTATGACGTTTTTGTTTCATTTTGAATGTACCTCCCTATACTTCCACTAAAAAAGATCAATCCTCTAGTATAGTAATAATAATAGGTTAAAAAAATACATTACAACTTAATATTAAATCTCAAAAAAAAACCAAATTGATTATTCATTTATGATTCACTCATTTAGCTACATCCCTATTTATTTTTCTTCAAAAACCGGCAACCCACAAAACGTCATTTTACTGCAGCTAATAAAAAGTTAGACTATAGAGTCTGGCTAACGAAAGTAGATACTGGATTTTTTTGCAAACTTTTTATATGACAACACTAAAGTGTTCCTACGATCGGATATTTACCCTACAAATTGGGGTATTTTAAGCAGAAAGTACTTAGGAACAATTAATTCCAAAAAGGCATTTTTAAAACAAACTTATTTTAAACATTTTGTAAAATGAGTTTTAAAAATTCGTACGTGTGCTAAAATTGTATTCATCGAAAATTAGTATCGTATGTACGTGTTGGATCATTTCAAGAGCAACACTAAGCCTTAAGTTGGTCTAATAAATAGCTTAATTAATTAGGTACACTATTTACTAGAGAAAAACTTGGCAATTTTATTTTAAAGAAATTAATTTTCGGCTGTTTTCCGAAAGATTTGGTAAAATCAGAATCAGTGTATGGTATCCCTATCTCTGACGCAACAAGATGGCGTGTTGTTGATGTTTCGTTGTGGTTGACTTACGTATAGTTTTGTTGTGATATATCCGTGTTAATGCTATAAAAAATGCATCGAAACGTGCAGAAGGCAAGCCAATAATCTACTTAGATGAAACTTATGTCCACAAAACCTATAAGCCTAAAAAATGTTGGCAAGGTCCATCAACAAGTGGAATAATTGAAAATATATCGTCATGAAAACGATATATTATTGTGCATGCAGGATCAGAGAAAGGCCCTGTTCCAAACTCATTGTTAGTATTTAGCACCAAATCGAAAATGGCCGACTACCACCATGACATGAATTCCACAAACTTCAACAAATGGCTTCAAGAAAAGCTTATGCCCAATTTGAACGAACCAAGTGTAATTGTAATGAACAATGCATCATACCATTCTGTCATAATAAATAAAGCGCCCACATCTCAAAATCGAAAGTTAGAGATACAGAATTGGCTTACATTGAATGGTATTTCATTTGAAACATACAATTCAAAAGCAGAGTTGCTCTGCTTAGTAAAACAGAACACACCAGAACCTATTTATGAAGCTGATGAACTTTTAAGCCAAAACGGACATGAAGTGCTAAGACTTCCTCCATATCATTGTGACCTAAATGCTATAGAACTCATATGGAGTCTAGAAACTGTGTCTAGAAATGTGGGAAGCAAAAATGTAAGCCGAACTCCAAAAGAGTTCGAGGATCTCATAAAACAATATTTTGAGTGTATTACAGCAGATGATTGGAAAAAAATGACAGACCATGTCATTCATGTGGAAGACAAGTACAAAAGAAGAGACCATATTACTGAAAATAATTTACAAAGCTTCATCATCAATTTAAGAGACAGCAGCGACTCCAGTGATTCTGACGATTCACTCCATGTTGAATGTATAGATTCAGATTTTGATTATAGTGATTAAAAACAGTATAAAAATATATGGTGTTGTTTTCTTTGATACATACTCACATAGATTTACAAATATTTAAACTCATGATAATATTGATACTCATGATAGTGTTTGTTCCTTTAATACGCCACAATGGAGTGACTTATCCGTGTGATGTTTGGTATGGAGTTAATAAAGAGTTAACAAGTGATATAAGCTACTTTTAATCTCGTCATAACGCGGACAAAATTGCAAGCATCCACTAGTAAAATAAAAATAAATGTCAAAGTATCAAAGTGAGTTGTTCCAACTTTCCTTTTTACTTTAGGGCTGCCATGCTGATATTTTTTAAATTTGCCGCGCTTATCCAGTATCAACTTTCATTAGCCAAGTCTAACTTTTTATTAGCTGCAGTAAAATGACGTTTCTAAATGTCATTCCGTAAAATAATGTTGACAGCCTAATCTCAATAGGGATGTGATTCAGTTCACAAAAGTTTACAGAATATCTAATCGTTCCATAGCTGACTCATAATGATCATACTAAATTCTATTTAATATTAATGTAAATAAAAGGCTGTATAAACGTTGATCCTTTTAGACATATACAAGGTAACACTCAAGAAAACGCTCTCTCAAGCTGGTAGTACTGGTTTTTGGTTACGGTGCTACGATGACGCTTGACCGCCATTTTGTTTCGGTTGTCATTCGCTCATTCGGCTTCATACTTCTGTTTTGAGTGCATGAATAACTTTGATTTGACCACTGCGCGTTGTTTTTGTTTTCATTATTGTTAAACTTATGTTACGTTGTATTTGTTTTTCATTACCTGTTTTCGTTAATCGTGTTAGTTTTTTTTTGTTTGATACATTGAAGACATGGATGCTCTGCCGAGCACATCGCAAGATGGAGACACATTTTTATCTCCTAAGAAAAAAAGGCCACGTGTAGCTCTAAGTGCAACTGAAAAACTTTGGGTCCAAAACGTTTACAAATAGGTATGTGTTTGAAGTGAAATCTTCAGAATCAAACATTGAAGTTCCAAAAACAAGTGAATGCGTTAACAAGGTGGCTGAAGTCTTGGGAATATCCGTCCGCACAGTTTATTCCGTTTTAAAGGAGCACAAGGAGAACGACAGCGAATCACCAAAACCTCCCGAAAAAACGGGCCCAAAACTTACATTTAAAGATAAACTTGATGATTTCACATTCACTGCTCTTAGACGAATTGTACATCAGTTCTTTCATAGAAATGAAATACCCACCATCGCAAAAGTTAGTTTACACATGTCGTCACTCATCTTTTTATTATACGTTATGTATGTTTTCTCCCATCCCATGTGTAATCTTAACCAATTAGGTAATAACTTTAATCATTTTTAGGTGCTGCAAGTTGTAAATGATGACCCAGGATTGCCCAACTTCTCGAAAGAGACATTGAGAAAAATTATGAAGCATCTTAATTTCGAATTCGCTACTCGATCACGCAAGAGTGTGCCTATTGATAGACAAGATATGATATCATGGCGCCAGCGCTACCTGCGTTTAATTAAACAATATCGTAGGGAGGGAAAATACATATATTATCAAGACGAGACCTGGGTCAACGCTGGTACGTGTCAACCCTTAGTTTCTTCTATTTGTTCCCTTTTTGTTTTGATGTCGAAACTTATGATTCTTTTTGTTCTTTTCAGGTCATACTACAAAAAAAACCTGGATTGACGGAAGTATTAAATCTTCTCGACAGGCATTTTTAGACGGCCTGACTACGGGATTAAAAAATCCCACAGGAAAGGGCACACGACTCATAATTAGTCACATAGGCGGAGAAGAAGGCTTCCTGGTCGACGGACTTCTTATGTTTGAAGCAAAGAAAGGTACAGAAGACTACCATGATGAAATGAACGCGGAGTGTTTCGAGGATTGGTTCGGCGGTATTCTACCTAAACTCAAGCCGAATGCAGTAGTCGTAATGGACAATGCGCCCTATCACTCTCGGAAGATCGAAACAATCCCGAAGATGTCGTGGACGAAAGCACGAATTCATGAGTGGCTGACTACTAAAAATATTGCGTTTGAACCAAATATGGTCAAGGCCACTCTCATAGATATTGTGAAACAACAAAATCATACTGAGAAATATGCCGTAGACGAGATGGCTGCACAAAAAGGTATCACACTTTTAAGACTGCCCCCTTATCACTGTGAATTGAACCCCATTGAGTTGGTATGGGCGCAGGTAAAGAGTCACGTCGCAAACAATAATAAGACGTATAAAATGCAAGAAGTGAAAACTTTATTCCAAGAAGGAATCAAGAAAGTGACACCGGCTAAGTGGAGTGACTGTGTGTCTCACACTATTAAAGAGGAAGATAAAATGAAGGGTACAGGGAAAGAACATGCGATGTCATTTTTTTCTTTTTTTGAGATTTTGATGCCAATTTGTTCAGTTTGTGATGAAGTATGGTATGGTTTTGAGATAGGGGGAAAAAACGTGCTAAATCAGGCGGTATTTGTATCTAAAAATAATATGGACAGGTTAAAAACCTGCCATATCAACTGGTTCCAATAAAGAAACGTGCAATGTTTTCCCAAACAGGAAATAAACATGCAATGTCACTTTGAACCAAAGACAAAATGATGCTATTTTTTAGTCTGGCAATTTTCGAACTGTCATCATATCAAACAGTCATTGTTATAAGGTTTGGCGGTTTCTGAATCTTTATTTCTGTTTGTTTTGCATGTGCTTTTCTGCTTGCAATTTGATTTTCCTTGTTAAAATAAGTTTTTTCACGCTTGAGCGCGCGTTTTCGCCGGCCTGGCGTTTATTGATCTACTCTGCTCTGCTTCAAAATGAGTGATAGTGACGAAACAGAAAAACCAATAAGCGGCTCAAAGAAGCGTCCAATAACTGGGAGAACTACTGAGGTAATGAAAAAAATCAGAATACAAGCCCACGAATGTGGAGAGCCGTGTGGCTGTAAGCGATTAAAATGTTTTGAAGCCGTAAGTTCAGATGAAAGAAAACATCTACTTGATTATTTCAATAGCTTACAGACACACGATGCACAAAACTTATATCTCTGCGGACTTATAACAGCCATGTGTGTAAAACAACGTCGCCCTGTAAACATAGAAGCACCCGGAACACGACATGACGCGTCGTATGCTTACAGAGTACGAGTGAAGAAGGAAGAAGAGTTCAAAGATGTCCCTGTATGTGCGAATGCTTTCATGTCCATGCACGGCATCGGAAGGGGAAAACTTAATTATTTAAAAAAATCTTTGATCACGACTGGAGAAGCCCCCAAGGATAAGCGCGGCAAAAGTAGTGGCAATCACCGAAGGCTACACGAAGATACCCTTAAAGCCATAAAAGCCCACATTGGCAGCTTTAAAACCAGGTCCAGCCATTACGCCCTCAAAGACAGCAGAAGGCAATATTTACCAGAAGACCTGAATATTAAAAAAATGTATGCAATGTTTAAGGAAGCACATGAAATTTTGAATGCATCTTACGAAACCTACCGTAACATTTTCAACACGCAATTTAACATTTCATTCGGCTATCCTCGAATGGATACTTGCAGTTTTTGCGACGAAAACAGGGTCAAAATTGCTGCCTGTAATAATGAAGCTGAATTACGAAAGATAAAATTGGAAGATCTGTTACACAAGAAGAAGGCCGAGGTATTCTATGATCGGAAGCGCATTACTCGAAAAACCGCTATAAGAGATAGCTCCTTGGTAGCTATAGCGATGGATTACCAAAAGAATGTTTCGCTGCCGAACATAACGACCAACGATGTTTATTATAAGAGACAACTGTCAATGAACTCTTTCAATATACACAATTTGGCAGATAAGAAGTCCTACTTCTATGCTTATCCTGAAACACACGCAAGGAAGGGATCCGACGAAGTGTGTACCTTTCTTTTCGACTTCTTAACCAACCGCGGTCCTCAAACGATGCGACACCTTCACATCTTTTGCGATTCGTGTGGAGGGCAGAATAAAAATTACAATGTTTTCAAAGCCATTCACTACATCGTACACGATGTACGTCTTGTAGATTCAATCACTATAACCTTCCCAGTGAGAGGCCATTCTTACCTAGAAAATGACAAAAATATGGGCTTAATCAACTTAAAAACCCGAATGGAGCTGCCAAGCGATTGGTATGAGTTGCTCAGAATATCCAGAAAAACGCCATGCCCATTCGAGGTTATTGAAGTAAACAATGGCATGGTGAAGTCATGGGCTGACTTTACGAAATCCCGATACTTGAAAAAATGTCCTTTTCCTATTCAAACAATAAAGGAAATTCAAGTCACAGTCGAAGAACCACAGAGCGTACTATACAGAGAGCATTATCACACCAGTTGGGCAAAAAAAGTCATTCGTCCACGCGCATTCGTGCCTACTTTGCCACGTGGAGA
This sequence comes from Philereme vetulata, assembly GCA_918857605.2. Classification (NCBI taxonomy): domain Eukaryota; kingdom Metazoa; phylum Arthropoda; class Insecta; order Lepidoptera; family Geometridae; genus Philereme; species Philereme vetulata. The sequence continues at coordinate 6,976,244 of OU975422.1, read as the reverse complement.
ATTTGAGCTGCCATTAAACTCGTATAAAGAATTGATCCCACTTAAAAAAGATAAATATGAAGACCTGCAGGCTTTAAAGAAGTTTTGCTCGCAACCTGCACAAGAATACTATACTAACTTGCCGAAAATGTAAATTATTTTAATAAATAATAATCATTAAAAAACCTTTTATTACAGAACTTTACAATACTTTCACACAGGTAGGTATTCTATGTACTAAACTAGGCTTATGTTCGTTTAGTATAAACTAGGTGTAGGTTTCCTCGCTGTATTGTGTGATAACGCAGGTTTTTATACGTGATTAATATGACAACGCATGTTTTTTCCGTGTTCAAAAGGGTCTTATGTTACAGATTATAAAAAAATACCTCCTAATAGCAATATTATAACCATTTTAATGACAAATATCTATAAACAGATATTTTTTGGTTTTGTTCCAACTATTTGATTGATGATATACCCAGTAAACAAGGGAAACATACAAAAAGAGTCACAGCTGAAGAAGATAGACTGCTTGTTAACCCTTAACCAGGCAAAGTACTGTAGAGGACCACTTTGGTTTTGGATGATTTTACAGGGTAAGGTGTACAGAAGGACCACAATATGTCAAACAGCTATAGACAATAAATATTTTTATGATTTGAAAGCAGTCTGAGTAAAATGGAACGCACCCAAAACAAAAAAAAACAAATTTAATTTGACGTTTCTCTCTTCTTGATCAACAAACGATTGTTTTTGTGTGCTAATTGCAGTAAATCGCAGAAAATGCCTAAAAAAATCCAGTAAGTATTATTTGGTGTATAGAAACCTAAGTTTGAGATTTTTTACACAATCTGAAAATATTTTGTTTGTCATACACATTGTTTTTATTCTAGAAACGATTGCTTGAATTATGTGGTCCTTAGGTATATGATCATTGCCCATTACGCATGTAGATTCGTAAGATGTATTTTGATGAGTTTTCTTCTTTTTTAGCCCCGGACGCTGAAAGACAGTGATATTGAAGCTCATCTTCAATACCTGCTGTCTTCAGAAGGTGAAGATACTGATGATGATGAATTAATTGAAGATTTATCTGACATCTTGAACAAAAGGCTAGACAAAATGCAGAATATCACGGCTGAAGAGCTCTTAGATATACTTAGTGATGAAAATGCACCATTTCCTGCTTCAGCGGAGCCTGTAATTGAAACAGATAAAGAAAGTCAACTAATACCACCTGAGGACATAGGGATGGAAGCACCGGACACTGTTACCAATATTTATGTTGCACTGTCTTCTCCAGTTCAAATACTATCTCCAGTTCGACCACTGTCTGCAGTTCGACCACCATCTCTAGTTTGATCACCATCTCCAGTTCAACCACCATCTCCAGTTCAACCACCATCTCCAGTTCGACTACCATCTCCAGTTCGATCACAATCTCCTCCAGTAAGTGATACTCTCACCCTTACTCAACTGATCCAAAAAGAAAGATCTTGGTCAACCAATATTGAAAATCAAACATTTCCAGTCTTTCAAACTAAAGCTAAGCCTACCATTGATTACAATAACAGACATTTGCCTATAGATTATTTTGAGCATATGTTTACATCAAACATAATTGATATTCTAGTGGAAAACACAATTTTATATGCAACCAAAAATCAGACAAGAAAATGGATAGAAACTAACAATAAAGAAATGCATGCCCCTTGCTTAGTGTGATTATAATGATGGGCTTAAAGCCATTGACTGATGTTGAGCTTTACTGGTCGACTGATGACTTTTATAACAATCCAGTAATCAGCGGAGTAATGACACTAAAACGTTACAAAAAACTAATAGAAAACTTTCATGTGAACAACCCAAACACTGAATTGGAACGCAGTGATCCAAATTATGATAAACTAGCTAAAATCAGACCATTGATTGGAATTCTCAACCATAATTTTTCAAGCATGTGTAGTCAATCATCATCACAAAGCATAGATGAAAGTATGGTAAAATTCAAAGGCAGAAGTAGTATGAAACAATATATGCCGAAGAAACCCATTAAAAGGGGATACAAAATTTGGGTACGCTGTGACTCTGAGTCTATCTGAGTCCGGATACCTGTACGCATTTGATATTTACACAGGTAAAGCCACTTCAACTGATGAAACTTCTGGAGGTCTTGGATACAGAGTGGTTATGGATTTATGTAGAAATGTCCAACCATATACACTAATGGCGTTCGATAATTTTTTTACCAGTTTACTTCTTCTGGAAATGCTGCATCACAAAAATATATATGCTGTGGGTACAGTCAGAGTCAATCGAAAAGGGCTCCCGGCTGAAATTACTGCAAAGAGGAGAATAAGAGACCCAATGAGTTTAAAACCAGGAGAGTTTATGTTTCAGCATGCAGCTCCTATATCAGTGATCAAATGGATGGATACTAAAGATGTCTATGTTGCAACTACTGCATTTGATCCAAAAAAAGTACAAGTCATACACCGCAAACAGAAAGATGGATCAAAAAAACCTATGCTTTGTCCATTGACTATTGTAGAATACAAAAAAACATGGGTGGAGTTGACCGCTTTGACCATCTGAGGAGCTCCTACTCCATAGGCCGCAAGTCGAAGAAAAACTGGTTCCGCCTGTTTTGGTTTCTTTTGGAAGCTGCTCTTATAAATGCCTACATTCTTTACAGCAAGGGACATGTCATGCGCAATAATAGCCATCGTCAGTTTCGGTTATGTGTGGCCAGGGGTTTAATCAACAATTTTAGTTCCCGCAAGGGATGTTCTATACCATATTGAAAAATAAGAAAGGAGGTGTATACAGCATTTCAGATGAGGTGCGACTGACCAATGTCGGTGTTCACATGCCACGTGAAGGAACTAAACGGCGGTGCCGTTTCTGCAGTACTCGCACTAATCCCAAGCGGACTAAAATAGATTGTAATTTGTGCAAAGTTCCAATATGCATAACACCATGTTTTCAAATGTTTCATTTGCCCTATGTGCCTCATAATTTGTAATAATTATTCAAATACATAAATAAAATATAAATATATAACTTTGTTCCACTAAATAATGATGCTACAAATCATAACCTAAAAATAAAAACAATTGCCCTCGGTTCTATCTTTTTATAAACAAGTTGGTTTTGATTAGTTAATTTTATTAGGTTTTGATTAGGGAAATGAATTGCCTAATATAACCTGGAGTCCCTTCAGGGCAAGGTACCAATAGAGACCACAATATTTTTACCACACTGGGCAAGGTACTTATTTGGACCACAGGGTTTTTTATAAAAAGTAATAAATAAATATATAAAAAAACATATCATTTTGTTTCTTCTTTTATATTTATGAAAATTTATAAATTTCATAAATATTTCTCAATAAAACCCTTGTCGCCTGGTTAAGGGTTAAGGAACACATTAATTCATTTCACCGGGTTCCATCACATTATTGCAGGAAAGACTCTTCTAGAGAGTATTTAGAACGCTTTATGACCATCAAAAAAATGTATTCTCGGTATATTTCCTGGATTGCAGAAAAGAAGAAGCTTCCAGTTAAGCAAGAAGTATATCGACGTATATTCTGTAATGATTTCAATATATACTTTCAAAAACCTAAAACAGACAGATGTGATTTATGTGAGGAGGTTGATATAAATTTCAAAGAAGGACATACATTAACAATAGATTTACAAGAGAAGATAATCAGACACAAAACAGAAAAGATGGCTGCTAGGTCAAACCGTGATAAAGACAGAAAAGGTATAATTCCAGTATTGTGCTTTGATCTAGAGAATGTTTTATCTTGTCCCAAGGCAGAAGTAAGCAACTTTTTTACTAAAGTAAATTTTCTACTTACAACATGACTGGCCATCTTTCTACTAATAAAAATGTGTACTGTGCTATTTGGAGTGAGAACACTGCTGGAAGAAGTGGAAATGATATAGCAAGTGCAGTATACAAAATTTTGACACAGGTTCTGCTTGACAACCCACATTTCACATCAATTATATTATGGAGTGATAGCTGTGTTCCACAGAACCGCAACAGTATCATGAGCTTTGCGTTAAGACAGCTTATTGATAAATTTTCTACATTGGAACAAATTACCTTAAAATTTTCCACACCTGGACATTCTTGCATTCAAGAAATTGACACTGTGCATAGCTGTATTGATAGAGTCCTCCTAAAGGCTGAATATTATTCACCTATATCTCTCATGAGATTATTATTGCAGGTAAATTCAGCTAAACCCTATTCTATCTTGCAAATGAGTGGCAAAGATTTGTTTAATTTTCAAGAAGCCTGTTCAAGGCTAAAATATTCACAAGTTCCTTTTTCCAAAGTTACAGAGCTTCGATTTACGAAGTCACAATTAGAAGTGAGTTTTAAATGTTCACACACTGCAGAATCATACAATCATACACTGTAGCTAATCTGAGACCCCAAAATACCCGAAGGAACGTAAACACAATTTTTTTTACCGAACCAAAACTGTTAAAAAGACCTGTATTGTGCAAGACTAAAACGGATAATATACGGTCTATGTATCGGTGGATGCCAACATTAGACAAGGAGTACTATGAGGCAGAAAATAAAATGTGACTCGTAACTTTGATATTGTCTAAATTTAACTTTTAGTGACTTATTTTTTCTAAATAAGCATACTTTTTATGATATATAAAGATATTTCATAGTATAATGTTTTTTAATGTTACTGTGACATGAAAAAAAAAGAGAGGCCTATACTATAGCTATGTAGTAGTTTGATGATTCTGGGCTGATATGATAATTTCTTTCACTTATTTCAGAGGAACAAAGTCCTAAGTTATGGTTTAAAATAAATAAATAAATATTTTTTCAATCACAAAGTTCTATGTTATTTTAATTTCGTTAATATTTCAGAGTATAAAAGTCTATATCCAATTTTTTGTTCATTTATAGCATTATGTAGTCCTAAAGTAAGATATTAAAATGTCACTAGGCATTAGGGCTACATGTATACATTTAACTAAAGTCAAATTACTCAACTTCATTAAAATTAACTTAGAACCTTGTAATAGTGAGTCAACGATGTCTATACATGTCTGTCCAGTTATCTTGTGAATCACCACTGAATGTATATCAATCGAATCACCCCAAACTATATGTAGTTTTTGAGTTAATTCAATAAGTTATAGATTAGTTTGTTAGCAGACTAGATAATAGCAACGTTACGGCAAAACAAGCCCTGTTCCTTAGCACTAAGGTTTACTTTGAGTCGTCCTTTTTCGGTTCTGGTGATGTGACAGTGACTTCTTGAAACGTATCTTCTAGTTCCCAGTCCTTGAGCGGCATGTCGGTCAGTTTATAGAACTTGCCGTGCTTACCTATGCCTGGAACAAAAAAATATATTTATTACTGGCTGACCCGCCCGCGGCTTCGCACGCTTGAAATTTCCCGTTCCCGTGGGAACTTCGGGAATTAAACTATATAAAACACTTGTCAAAGGACGCGACACCTCATGTAAATGACTTCACGTCAACGAACGACGGTTCAATTATATGGATATTGGTTCATACTAAAATCGCGATTGATAAATGGGGGGGGGGGGGGGGGGGGTGTAGGAGGTTGAAAAATACTTTACGACCACCTACCAAATACACAAAAAATAAAACCGGCCAAGTACGAGTCAGACTCTCTCACGAAGGATTCAGTACCATTATCTATAAAAACCGCAAAATAATCACGTTTTTTGTACCGCCTTGGCATGCATATGACGCGGGCTGCCAATGTACGTCACCGGTACAATTGTCAATCGGCCATCATTAGCTGCATCTATGTATGACAAAATGAATAATTTTCATAATTTTTTTTGTCGAATTACAAATACCTTGTTGGAATTTGTTGACTCCCTCCTTGATATCGTCGATCGCGCCCCCCAGTAGACTGGTCATGACGGCCTCGTCCCGCATACTCTCCTCGCTGTTGGGGTTCAGCTGCGAGTTGACGGCGGCCAGCTTGTCCATCATGAGCGCGTTCTGCGGGAACTTCGCCATGGACTTGGCCAGTTTCATCGATTCGCCTAAAGCTGCGGAGTTCGTACAATATTGTAAGATATGATGACAGTATAATGTTTTTTTTCTATATGATGGTGAAACATTTATTAACGCCCTTTAGGGGTAAGATTGAGGAGTATGGTATGCCATCAGAGCGTGACGTCCAATAATGACGTGTTCAATAATCTATATATATATAAAAGAAAGTCGTGTTAGTTATACTATTTATAACTCAAGAACGGCTGAACTAATTTGGCATAAAAATTGGTGGGGATGGACCAGGAGACGGACATAGGATACTTTTTATCCCGTTCTTAGAACCAGGAGACGGACATAGGATACTTTTATCCCGTTCGACCGCGTTCCCGTGTGACATGACATAAAACTTCAAAGAGAATACAAGTCACTATAAAACGTGGTATAAAATAATATATAAAAACGCATCTGACATGGAATAACAAAACACAAATGACAGCTAAACGTAATTTTGTCTATGGTTAAATATGGTTGTAAAATGATGGCCGGGGACAGCAATTGACAATTCTACCAGGGTGACGTTTTTAATCCGACGCACAACCAAACATTTGATTTTTTTCTGCATGGACTACACGCGATCCGAGGCCATCCGACTCCGATTTTTAGGAAGCAACCGGGACATGCTCCGGATTCGCAGGATCGGGAGACCCAGAAACCATATAGTCCGAGCCTAAGTGGTAACCATCGCCTATAACAGAGAATTGCCTCGTAGGTCACGCACGTTAGAAGCGTGTCCTACGATGCACTGCCTTGCGCTCATCAATTGAGGCATACAGTTGTAAAAGCCTCATGTGCACACGGCTACACATCAAGCTATACATTTCCATTATACGCTGACCTCTCATTCAACGAAAAGCCTACACAATGCGAGGTCAGCTTATACTGGAAATGTATAGCTTGATGTGTAGCCGTGTGTACGCCGCAAGGCAAAATCTAGCGCTTATATATAAACCCCTACTACCTAACATTGTATCTAGATTTACAAGGAAAATAAAATGATTGTTTACACAGATGCCTTGCAAATGTCACTTGTTTATCTGTCGAGTACACAATGTGCACGATTTAATGACACATTATATTTTATGGGGTTCTTTAGGCCAATAACAGCAACTTCTATGTACAAAGTTAAACTAACACCGAAAAGACATTTTTAGGGTTCCATACCTCAAAAGGTAAAAAGAGGAACCCTTATAAGATCTCTTGTCCGTCTCTCCGTGTGTCACCACCGATTGTCTCAGGAACAGGTGGACCTAGCAAGTTGAAATTTATACCAGATACTGAGGTCTATAGTCTCTAGGTGTATAAAAATCAAGGTCCTGTGTCCACACGATAAAAAGATATGGGCAAATTTAGATTTTCAGTACCAAAATGAAAAAGTACCAAAAGTCACCTTAATTTTCAACTTTTTTTTATTTTTCGGAATTTTCCCTTTACTTGTGTTTTACCTTGCTTTTAACTAAAATGAACAATTCTAGGTCAACCAAATTACCCTATAGGTTTTGGATCGAAAACTTATATGGTAGTTACCGTTGACCTAGAATCACGAAATTTGGCAAAAAGCAAGGCAAAAAGCTTACAGCACAAATTAAAGAAATATTCAAAAAAAATAAAATAAGTTGAAAAATAAGGTAAATATGTCCTTGACAGCCCGCGTTATATGCATGTCAAGGCGGTACGAAGTTCGGAGGGTCAACTAGTTTATGATGTAAGATTGGGAGTTATGATGTCGTGTAATGTATCAAAAAAGTCAAAAGTATGTGTAAAGAATTTTGTGCCGTCACGCGTCTTTATATTGCGCACTAGTTGTATGCCCGCGACTTCGTCCGCAGTTTTCTGGATCTCGACATCAGCGCCACTTACCGGGTCCTATTGTGAATCTAAATCATCCAGGGATTCACTCAAATACACATAAAATTTCATCAAAATTGGTCCTGCCGTTTTTGAGTTTTAGCGAGACTAACGAACAGCAATTGATTTTTATTGATTCAGCGAAGCCAGATCTCTAAATCAACTTGGGCAAATCGGCGTTGTATGTACCTATGTATGTAACTATATGTTATATATACTGTGTATGTGACTAAATGAGCTAAAAATGTTGTGCTATACAAGCTGAAGTGGGAGTGAACAGGGCACACAGCTCGAAGATCTGATGGCCGTTGGGGCAGATAGGTTCTCGAGTGGAGACCACGCACTGTAAAGCGCGTGACGTAGCGAAGAGCGAGAGCGTAGGACCCCCCCCCACTAGATGGAAAGATGACCTGATAAAGGTTGCTGGATGCAGGCCGCTCTGGAAATCTATATGAAAGGCCTATGTTCAGCAGTGGACGCTCTTTGGCTGATATGATGGATGATGCTCTGGCTGGCGAAGGATCATATATAGTTATGTTTATTACCAGTGCCAGTAGAAGTGAGTTTGCAGGCCAATCCCGCGTGGTTCGCCTCCGTCCCGCTGATGAGCCGGCCCGTCATAAGCAGGTCCAGGGTGCGGGAGAGCCCTATCAGCGAGGTGAGGCGTCGCGCGCCGAACAGGCTTTGTGGAACCCCTGAAATTATTTATTTTTTCTTTGTTGACAGTGCACATTGATCTAAATTCATAAGATTTTATTTTGGCATATTTTTTAATTTCACCCCTCTTTCTCCACCTTACGCGCTCTAAGCTTAACTAAAGCGCTTTCACGTAGAGATCATTAAAGCGCCCTATTTCATTTTTTTTTGGCCCTATCGTAGGGTAGCTCTATCATAGTGAAATTTTGGCCTGCGTACACCACACTACTCGTAGACTAGATATTCAGTCACGATATACACTCTCAGTTAAAAGCATGTCGCGGTCACGCTTAGCTGCTGCGATTGTGGTTTCTTTGTTATTGAAAAGGAAGAATAAGGAAAAGGTTAAACGAAGCTGCTGGGTTAAACAATGTATACTAGATCGATTAAATGCTTCACTAATAACTGTTAAACAATGTTTTCTTTTGTTACGATCTTTATAATCACTATGAGATATATTCCATAATTCTGGAAAGCCTTCATACATTTGTATCATTGTAATTGTCTCTTCTTTTGACCAAGCACGTTTCAACATTCTTCAAGGTAATTAAAAACAATGCAGAATTCTACATTAAATACAAAACACGTGTTTCGCTGACCTTGCCCTAGCTAGACTGATTAAGGCATGTAGACAATTCGAGAGCTCTCTATTACTATCGCTTGTCTCGCTCTCGTACCTGCGTCCACGACGCCTTCCGAGAGTAGCCGAGCGTGTCTACGTAGACTAGTGATACTCTAGCTAGGGTTAGTCTCGCTAATGTGTACACGTCGTAGATTGCCCTATGAGAGTCGCTCTCCGATATTTTAATCTATTGTGGACTATGTATATATTGGGTTCAAGGTCATAGCAGACATATCAACTGGGAAAGGGACCGTCTCCGTATCGCCTTTCGTCTCGTCGTCATCCTAAAGTAAGCAAGTAATCGAAGCGGCTCGCAGCCCGCTGGCTGACGGGTAGCCGGCACCAGTTTCCCCGCTCGGGTACGGAGAGCCGTAAGCGCACCGCACCGCGGACGTGAGCTTGTCCCGAGCCGAGGCGATTACGTTACGATTCCGATTAGTGTGCGTTGCAGTAGGGGGTTTCATACAAAGAATACTGAACGGCTCGAGCTGATTATTAGGTCTTTTTACTTTTGAAAACTTTACAAAATTTGACAAATTTTTCAACTTTCAACAATTTGATTCTCAAATTTTACACAATCAAGTTGGTAAAATTTTGACGAGGCAGAATGTAAAGAAGAATATAATGAACAGTCTACATTCTTGCAAATAAATGAGGGAGTTTCATAAAAAGAACACTGAACGGTTCGAGCTGATCATTAGGTCATTTTAAAAAATAAATAAATAAAAATATTTTATTTCAGATTACAAAATCCATAAATTGTTAGTACAAGTATGTTACTTATATACTAGATTAGTAGGCACACACTCTATTGGAATAAAATAAAACAAAAGGACAAAAGGTGTTCGCGCTGAGAGTGACCAACCTAGGTCGGTTTGATCACTCTCAACACGAAGCACTTCCATATCGGAGAGGCAAATCTGTCCGATATGGTTTTCAGGATGGTGTTTTGACTGCCCCGCACTCTGTGAATCAGGGATGCAGTTTTCTTGCGTAGGATGGCTTCGAAACCATCCGCTTGATATTGAATTTTGAAAACTTTACAAAATTTGTCAAATTTTACAATTTGATTGTCAAATTTTTGACAAATTTGTAGACAAATTGTCAAAATTTTGACGAGGCGGAATGTAAAGAAAAATATAATGAACAGTCTACATTCTTGCGAATAAATGATTATAAAAGAGGCATAAAGTTTGAGCACAGACTACTAGAGCCTTCTAATGAGGCCCATAGTGAAAGACCATGTTTCTGTACCATACGTCATCTCTGGTAAAGTGTTCTCCGTAGGTATTATAATCTCTTTGGTAAAGTGGTAACACACACTGATCAAAGACACTGCGGTATTTTGATTGTTTGCAGATGACACGTCACTTTTATTTAAATTAAAATGGTTCAACGTAAACAATTTACTTCTAAATGAAAAGAAAACAAAGTGTATTAGATTTATACTACCTAATGTTACACAAGTTAAAGCAGATATAAAAATCAAAGACGAGGAGTTGGCTCTTGTGGACACTACCGTATTCTTAGGTATAACCCTAGATAATAAGCTTCAATGGGGCCCTCACATTGATAAGTTGTCGAAGAGACTTAGTTCTGCGGCATACGCAGTCAAAAAGATCCGTCTTTTTACAGACGTAGACACAGCTAGACTAGTTTACTTCAGCTACTTTCACAGCATTATGTCATACGGTATACTGCTGTGGGGGAGTGCTGCAGATACAAACACCGTTTTTGTGCTGCAGAAGAGGGCTGTTCGTGCAATTTATAATATGGGTCCCAGAAAATCATTACAAAAATATTAATTTGTTTAAGAAAAATAGTGATAATCATAATTTTAATACTAGAAATAAAGATAAACTCGCTGTTGCCACTTGTAGACTCCATAAAGTTAGTAAATCGTTTAAAGGGCAAGGTGTTCGCTTTTATAACAAACTCCCAAGTGATGTACACAAATTTACAAATTTAAAAACGCAATTAATCAAAATCTTTATAAAAAAGCCTACTATAAAATATCGGATTATTTAGATGATAGAGAAGCTTGGGATTGAAATTGCTCCAACTCGTTCAAAATGAATTTAGACGCAATTTATTGTCTGTATTGTAATGTATTCTAAAAGGATCATTAAAAAAAACAACCCAGGCTTGTTTCTTGCCTTTCTTTCCTGGCTTGGTCGCGAAGGAACAGGCAGTAAAATCGAGGTTTCAAAGTGATCCTTGTGATTTTAATGAATAAATGACTTTGACTTTGGACGCGAAGACGGCACGAAGGTTCCCGAACGCTGCCCAGCCGATATGGATTTGTCGGCTGACCACTTTCACGAAGTCGGACCTACCTAACTGGACTGATACCGGGGTGGGGCACCACATGGACATTCGACATGATTTTCGTCATGTTTTCGTCTCATCCATTTGCATATTAAGGTTTTGTTGGGAGACTCTATCGAGGTCATCAAGCATCTTGCCTAAATCTTCCAGTGATTCTGCCATGACCACGATATTCAGAAATAATAATACTAATTTCATTTATTCATTTCAAGCACATATTCATAATTTTAAATAATATAATTTAAATTTAAAGGTTGCCTGGAAGAGATCGCTTTAAGCGATAAGGCCGCCCATTGTACCTTTGATTTTAATTATGTATTCTCTTTTGTTTGTTTTATTTTTAATGGTGTGCAATAAAGAAATTATCTATCTATCTATAATTTACAAAGATTTATAATTTATATAATGGCTTGTATATACATCATAATTTCAAACAGGAGCTACACTAAGTCGAGTAGACTTGTGCTGTAGATAATGGCAAGAAATGGCAGAATATGTAAATATCCCCTTCTAAAAAGTCACTCCTCATGTGCAGCAGTGACATAGTGGATGCCTATGTCTTGGCACTTAGATAAACTTACCAAATCTCCTGCCAAGGCAGCCAAGAACAGCGGTATCCTCAATGATTCTCAGGTCGCATGCCAGCGCCAGTTCGAAGCCTTCAGCGACCGCATAGCCGGCGACTGCGGCTATTGTCGGCTTGTCGCACAGCGGCCGTCTTAGTAATCGAGACTGGAATAGTTTTTTTTTACTTGATTTTGTTAGTCCACCCCAAGGTTGTCCGGAAGAGATTGCACATGGCGATCATACTGTCAATTGTTTTGTATCTCAATTTTATTTGCCTCAGAACTCCATCATATTAAATTCCGTGTTTTACTTTTAGAAATTCCGGATAAATGACTCATTTATCAATTTCTAGAATAATTTAGAAATTTCATCTAAATCGATAAGTAGGCTGGTTTTTTTTTGTAATTTGAAGTTGGTTATCATTTCTATCTACTTCTTAGAGCTAGAAGTCAAGATCTCTCATTACCACTATTTTGCCATCTTCTTTTGTGTTTTATTTTTTCAAATGTCATGTCAATTAAATGTTGTCATTTACATTTTACAAATGATTTTATAGCATGACCACTCTAGAAAAGTGTATCTTTACGGAAGAAACACAACCCTATAAATCTACTCTCTATACAAATATTATTTGTCTGTTCTTTTGTAGAGAAACTTTTTAAGGGTGGTCATGCTAGCCTGGTAGGAGAGGCAGTGGTCAAACAATTATCCACAAGTGAGAATAAAACTCGGGAGGAAGAGACTATGGAGCATGTGATACTTCACTGCTCTGCCACAAATGATACCAGACTGAGAACGGGTTTGCAAGGGGTCATCGAATCCTCATCCTCCACCAACACCGCTTCTACATCAACATCCACAGGGACCCTGGAAAGCTGCTGCCACCAACCCAAAGTCCTACTCTGTTACTTCAAGGAGTTAGGCTGGCTGGGGTTAGGTTAGAAGGGGGGTAATGCACAATACACCCCAATAAGGGACATCAGTGCAGATCTTCCCTCACCCTAGAATTAGAATTTAGAATAAAACTTACCGCAGCATCTTTCAAAGTGTTATACCCCTTTTCTCCCATCTCATCAATATCAAATCCAGAGCAAAAGGATCCTCCTTCTCCACTGAACACCAGGACCTTAGCCTCCTTATCCTTGTCGAAAGCATCTATGGCCGCAGCCATCTCACGGAGAGTCACCTCATCGAGGCTGTTTCGGCATTTCTGACGGTCTATGTTTAGGGTCGTTATGGAACCGAATTTTTCAACTACTATGTCTGTGAAAGGATTATGAAAAATATAGATAAGTGATGAAAGAGTTGTATTTTTTACCTAGTTTTGTTGATATTTCTTATTATTTTGGATCTTTATAAGAGTAATAAATTAGGTATTAAGGCTGTAACACCTAGAAAGAATCAAAAACACATTTTTTTAACCATTTGTTAAAAAAATCGTGTTTTCGATAAATAATATAGGTAAACATAACCTCACTTTTCTTTATTGTTTCCGGCTTTTCTGGTTCACCTTCGGGTTTTTTTTGTGCATCACTAGAGCATAGGCGAACATTTCTTTTGGTAAATGATAAATTAACGCCTGCAAACAATCTCCGGAGAATAATACGCATTCTGGAAGTTTTAAAAACAAAATTCAGTTCTCTCTCCCTGACTTAATTTCCGCTGTCAAAAATTAACTGCACTGTCAAGTGTCACTTCACGTGTCACCGTTGTCACTGCCCCAAGATAACTCTGTAAAGGGAGTGAAGTTGTTGTGTCTAGATTAGTTCGTGTCGAGATTAGTTACAATTTTATCCACTTACTGTACACCTGTATTAGAGGTTACCACAATTAACTGGTTTTGAACGAATCCTGTCAAAACGTTCCATTTGGCACAAAATATGTCACGATCGTCGGTAAACGAATATTCCTGTTTTTAACTCTAAAGGATTACGTACACTGGAACGTACATTAGTGCTGCCATACCTGCTTTCATTAATTTTCATTATTTTCCAGTCCATTCGTAAGAAAACAGAAATAGGTTATCATCATTTTAGACATAATTAAAAAAAAAAACACCAGACAATAAAGATCTCTCTATTTAATTTTAATAACATAACTACTACAATAATTCAAGAGACAAAGCTAGTACCTACCAACCAGTGCGTGTATGACAAATCATGTTATAAACTGCGCATTTTATTGGAGCTTTTACCTTTCTGGCAATATTGTACAGTCGTGCTGTCAAAAATAACAATATCATCTCTTGAATTTTCTAGACAAATTCTCATAGTACACGTGTACTTACCGATATTTGTATTGTTTTTCATCATCTTTTTTTATTCTGGAACAAGTGAACGCAAGGACGACTGCCTGTGTTGCGTATCTAACGCAGAAATCGGACGTGCATCCGTTATTGGGTCACGGGTTTTTAAAAGTGTTTACGTCGAATAAAAGTCCTAAAAATGTCTGAATTTAAAGATTGGTTCAACAGTGTGCCGTTCTTCACGAGATACTGGCTTAGTTTAACGATAGGATTGAGTTTATTGGGGAGATTTGGAATCCTGAACATGTACCACTTGGTGCTGGACTTTCCTGCTATATTTTACTCATTCCAGGTCAGTGTCTCCTTTATTTTCGCTGTTCATTGCGTTTTGATCTGTTTGTTTGGCATCACAAAGGATCTAGCATTGTGCTGCCAGAAATGGAAATTCATAAACATATTGTTTAAAGTCTATCACTGTTTACATAGCTACATTGATTGTTACCGCCACAGAAACAAGGTTACTGGGGCTACCTAACTGAACTAACATAGGTACCCTTTATTTTCTTTTTTATCAACCCTATATGAACACAAAATATGATTGTAGTTATCAACATGGTTTGGCAGCTATTTTGAACATGTTCATAATACTATGAATGCGTACCATCTTTAATTTTAGTTGAAATTTTAGTTCAAACTAATAATATAGGTGAATATAGTAGTACAATCTCCGCATATTTTTATTTTATTTAATAAAAATAGGAATGCCAACATCTTACATTAGGTAGTTTGGTTTTGTTCGAATACTTTTGCCAATCGTAGGTGAACACAACAATGACATTATTGTACATTATTTCGTGATTCTGAATATATACTAATACTACTTAATTTATTTAATTTGTATAGTTAACAAATGTTGGTTCTGCCTGTAATGAAGAACAATGATCTGTGTTTACTTTAATCCAATGTTCAAGTTAAAAAGTCCCCATTCTGTACAAACTGCAAAGCCTAAAAATGCCACAGTGTATTAAAAGGTGGATTTCCTACTTTATATTTGTCTAGAGATGCCACACTGTATAAAATGGTGGATTTTCAACTTCATATTTGTCTAGAGATGCCACACTGTATAGAAAGGTGGATTTTCAACTTCATATTTGTCTAGAGATGCCACATTGAATAAAAAGGAGGATTTTCAACTTCATATTTGTCTATAGATGCCACACTGTATAAAAAGGTGGATTTTCAACTTCATATTTGTCTAGAGATGCCACACTGTATAAAAAGGTGGATTTTCAACTTCATATTTGTCTAGAGATGCCACACTGTATAAAAAGGTGGATTTTCAACTTCATATTTGTCTAGAGATGCCACACTGTATAAAAAGGTGGATTTTCAACTTCATATTTGTCTAGAGATGCCACACTGTATAAAAAGGTGGATTTTCAACTTCATATTTGTCTAAAGATGCCACACCATATAAAAAGGTGGATTTAAAACTTTTTGGATTGAAATAAAAACAGATTTGTGGAATGGATCATGAATAATATATATTATTGACAATGATTTATGTATTTGCCATGAAGCACGGTGACTAGTGCACTGGAAAGCATAGGACAGCCCCCCTCAAGGTAGAAAGACAACCTTAAAAAGGTTCTAGGAGCAATTTAGTGCAGGCTGTACAATATTGGTTGCACTGGAGATCTATGAGGGAAGCTTAACAGCAGGAGCTATGGCTGATATAATGACGATGCCAGTGAATAGAGGCACAAAAGAAACAAATCAGTCGGAGTAAATTAAAATAATAATTACTAGTACAACATATGTAAAATAAGTTTTTTTTTTCAGATATGGCGACCACTAACAGCCCTTTTCTTTTACCCTATCACCCCGGGGACCGGTTTCCACTTCATGATAAACTGTTACTTCCTCTACAACTACTCACAGCGGCTAGAATCCGGCATGTTCGCCGGGAAGCCGGCTGACTACTTCTACATGCTTATCTTCAACTGGCTATGCTGTGTTATCATCGGATTTTTCGCTGGTTTGGTGGTATGAATTTTGTTTTGTTATTATTATTAGTGGTTCGCCACGAACTTAGGTCTCGCGAGTCTGCAATAAAAACAAAATAAAATTGTGTGTAAATTTTCGAAATAAACGCACTCCCGGGAGTTATTAATTACACTTTTTTGGGGGTAGAAATTGCAGTTATTCTGAATTTCTGACGGCGATGATTTTTGCGAGTTAAATAATGAAAATAAAGAAATAATATAAAACTGTACTTATAATCCAAAATATGAAGTTGGGTATTAAAATAAATCTGTTGTTGTCTAGCACTCGAGGCTCTTCAGCGTATTGCCACGTAGGCCACGCACCTAGAAACCTGCCATCCAATGCTACGATGCACTACCCTGCGTCCATCCACTTTAGGCATGCAATTGTAAAGCCAAAATTTTTTATCTTAATTTTTTTTATTTTATTAATAGTTAATTTCTTTTTTAAATTAATTTAATTGTAATAGTGTCTGTAATTTCTTATTGCCTTTTTATAATTCAATTTGCTCCTAACTTTCCAAGAGTAGTAGAGTTTCTTGTGAAAGGGCTCGCCCGGGGAAGTACTACCATCGTACCTATTTCTGCCGCGAAGCAGCATTGCTGTTTCGTTTTGAAGGGTATGATTGCCGCTGAAATTACAAGCACATGAAGGCACACCTGTATGCCTCAAGCTGATGGACGCAGAGCAGTGCATCGTAAGGCCCTTTATAGGGGGTTATACCTACGAGGCAAAACTTTTATGGGTGATGGTTACCACTTAACATCAGATGGGCCATAGGTATACATACTATCTCCAGCAAGTATAAAAAAAACACTATAATATTAGATTAGATAATACTTTATTGCAAACCATAAACAACAAAATAATTAAAAATAAGAGTATTCAAATGAATGTATACAATTGGCGGTTTTATCGCTAAGTAGCGATCTCTACCAGACAACCTCATGACTTATATAAAACGAAAAATCTTGTACTAAGCTTGTTTCTGCACCAACAGATCCTCATGGATCCAATGGTGCTATCGGTGCTGTATGTCTGGTGTCAGCTCAACAAGGACACAATAGTTTCCTTCTGGTTCGGGACCCGGTTCAAAGCGATGTACCTACCCTGGGTACTGCTTGCGTTTAACGTCGTCATCAGTGGAGGGTAAGTATCAAAATTACCTCTAAACTTTTGTGCTTTAATCCTCTTACTTTCTATATTTTTAACCTGTTGGCAACCACTGCTGGGTCTCTTCTTCTTCTTGCTTTTTACTTGAGATTGAACCCTGCCCTTTTCCCACATTACGCGGGGTCGGCACTGCATGTATTATTCTTCCATACCTCTCTATCAGCCGTCATCTCCGTTGTCACTTCTTTCTTATCCATATCATTCTTCACACAGTCTTATCCATCTCCTTTTCGGCCTTCTTCTACTTCTATATCCATATACACTCATATCTATCTAACACTCTTTTAGTCATATGATTTTCTTCCCTCCGCATGACATGCCTGTACCACGCTAGCCTATTACTCCTCAACTTTTCTATCACTGGCGCTACTTTCAAACTTCCTCAAATATACTCATTCCTTATCTTATCCATTCTCCTAGGTATAAGCCTCCTTTCTATCATGCCACTCTAATTTTCGTAGAATCATTCTAACTCCAAAAAATATAGCTTAATATTTATTATGAATCCCACACCACAGCAGAAACACAGAAACTTCCATATAATATGTATTCCGATTTGCCCCATTTAGCGGACGTACTGAGTGGGGTTAATGGGAATGTCTCTGTTTTTTATTGTTGTAAAATGATGTTTAATTATTTCAGAGGTGTGATGGAGCTCATCGGGATCCTGATTGGTCACATATCATTCTTCCTGCTCTTCAAATATCCTCAGGAGTTCGGCGGCCCAGCGCTACTCGCGCCGCCTGCTATTTTGTAAGTAATTTAGTTTTAGAAAATAACGAGTGGGAAGAAATATCTTCCCAGTCCAATCTTGATCTTTAACTGAAGCCTTTACAATAGGTACATTTACCAAAATATGGTTTGTGTAATAGTTTATTTCTTTCATTCCGTTGATTATTGACAATCCTTTTTAAAATTGACACTCGTCCTTCAATGTTTTTGAGTACATATAACAAAAAAATACGCACATACATTTTTAGAGTAAAAAAAACTATTGGTGCACCTCCCAAGATTCTAACCCACAACCTCCAGATCGAAGTTGGGGTACATTGGAATTCACCTTCTCTTCTGAAGGTATCACTTTGGGGGTAGTCTCGCGCTTGACACTCCTTCGCCAATGGTCGCAATCACATAGCTAGCAACTACGCCACGCTCATACACTTGCGCATGCGCGCCCCACTCACACAACCACAAAATACACACACACGCACGCACTTACGCATTCAAATGCATCACTTACACGAGTCCCCAATTTTTGGCTTAGTAATCCTTTATGAACTTATTCTTATTTTATTAACTTATTTAACTTAAATTAGTTTTTTTTTGTTTCTCTGTTCTCTTATTAGTCAAAATGTATACTTATTCGGTTTGGTATCGCATATAATATCTGTTTAACTTATGCAAATCTATACAGGGCATCCGCGATACAGGTGTTACACCCAGTGCGGAGCCCGTTATGTACTACATATATGTTAATTCTGATTTGGAAAATAAAAATATATTTGTATTTGTAATGCTCTCGTATTGGCGCTTTTCTGGTGCAATCGTGTAGGGGACCGTCAAGTGCTGCTTTGATTTGGTCCGTCCATCTCATTGGTGATCTACACCTTCTATTAGAATGTTATAAAGTCTTTCTATTGTCGATACTTGCAGAAAGCAGTTCTTCCCGGACACGCGTTATGTCGGCGGGTTCGGCACGGCACCGACGACGCGCAATCCGACCGCAACGCAGCAGGCGACGCCCCAGATGTTTGGCCACAACTGGGGCCGTGGGCAGGCGCTCGGCGGCAACTGAGGAGCGAGAGGTCGACGACCGACCGACTGTCTCTAGAGAAGGCGAAATAACATCCAACACTTACAAACATAGTCCTAACGCCACACTGGAATTTTTTTTAGTCACGTTTAGGGTGTCGATGTATCAGGAACAACGTTTCGTATTCCGTTTACTAAAAATAAAGATGAAACAAAAATTTTAAAGGTGTCAGATGCCTTACCTACTTATGGTGTAGTTCAAATTCTGTTCAGTACAAAGCATGTTTTTTCGCACACGCTTTATGTATTCAGTTAAAAAAATACTCTGTAAGAATGAGATCAGCAGTGTGTAGTTTTTGTGTAATATCGCAATAAGTAGGTGATAGTAAGGACTATGTATGTAATTGTTGAGTGTTACTGCAACATGCTTTGTCCTCAATCTCTACCAGACAGCCTGCGAGAGCTCTCGGAATAAAGTATCTCCGGAATTACTTTGACAACACTCATTATTGTGTTGGAAGTGGACATCAAACGAGTAAAATGGAAACGGACCTTTTAAAAATAAGTACCTTAATACGAAGCAATCCTATTTTAGGACATTGTGACTGCAGCGAAATTAAGCTGTTTTAATAATTAGTCAATCGATTCCAAGGTGGCACGACGAGTTTTGCTAGCTCCAAACTAGCTGAACGAATTGAACTTTTTGTATAAAAATAGTCATGTGGTGCAACCCATATTATTTTTTCTTTTCTACTTCTACATTATAAAATTTCTATAAAAATGTTGTTTTCTCATTTGCCCCATCGATAATTCTCATGATGGGTAAAGTGAGAATATTTTCCTGATATATATTTAGAGAATATTTTTCTTTTCTAAGTAATCGAGTGTTTATCAACATGATCTGTCTTAATAAAATTAATTGCGTTGAGAAAATGCAATGGCAAGATTGGTGTTGTAATAAGTGTACCTGCCGCATAATAAAATGGTGATGAAATAAATAAATGGTGAAGTACATATAACAGTTATGCGCATCTATGATCCTTATGATCTAGGGTTTTCATGGTTTTCCTATTTTAAAGTTTTAATAGTGTGTAATTGCATGTAAGGTTTTCGAAGAAAGTTTAAATTTAGTATTCTAAGACACCGGTAGGACTTGCATTTATTTTTGTACTACTACTTTGGCAGGACTTTTTTAATAAGTGATTGTAATTAACTAATTTGCTGAACTACTAAATCTCTGGTCTAAAGGGTATTGACGGGAGCAACAGTAACCTAGTCTGACTGAAAAGAGAATTTAACATGCGGACGCTATGTACTGTTTGGAATGAATTTATTTTATCAGGTTATCGTATTGAGAAATTTTAGTTCCATGAATCTACGCCAATAGATTATACTTATAAGTTGTTGAAAATAACAAACATAATTTTACTGTTCTCGTATTAAACTGAATTTAAATCAATATTTTGTGCTTTTTACCTACACTCCATTACTATTTAATCCTAGCATAGACAAAAACAGGACATCTATTAGTCAATTCTTCGTGTCATACCATATGTGGGGAAATAATCTTGACAATAATAAATTACACAAATAGGTTTTTTACAAGTAACATTGTGCTGTAGAAGACTAATATTCTACACTGAGGTATAGTATCTTTATTTCCCACTTGTCCCCAGATGGGGCTATTGAGAAAATGGACTGTAGATCATCATAATATCAGCCATGAGACGTCCATTGCTGAACATAGGCCTCCCCCATAGATTTCCAGAGCAGCTGATCCTTACGGCCTGCACCCACTACCAAAAAAATTAAAAACATCAATAAATTAACATAATTTTATTTCAACTATAAATACATATCCACAATTCGGTTACACCAACAGCTAAATCAATGGTGGTCTTCCTTGGGGTCGTGCTTGCCGTACTGTTTCTCCCATAAAGCTATGTACTCTTTTTTGCGTTGCTCACGTTTCTTGAAGTACTCGGGGTATTGGGCCTTCTCTAATGGATGCCAGTAGTCGAGGACCCAGTCAGGAGGGGTGACGACGCGCTCGTGGGCGACACCACCGGGGCTGAGTGGGACTGGAAAATAACAATTTAGATTAAATAGTGTTTTATATGGTGTATATAATATAAATATATAATGCTGGGCATTTCACACAGCGCTAAACTAAGTAGAACTTGTACTATGGGAGCCAGGTAACTAAGAATCCCTAATTTTTTTTTTGTAATACATCATAAAATATATGTAGAAAAACACCCAGATATATCTGAAGATAAGTAATGCAAACATTTGTTCCGCGGCGGGAATTGAACCTGCAAGCTCTAGTGATTCAGTAGGCTATTCCCCATTGCACCACAGAGGTCATCATTTGTGTAATATATCAAGATTGCTGGGAAACACAATATCGGATAGAAATGAATGGAAAAGTTACAGAAAAACCTTAGTGAAATAGCAAACAGATGTCGATAAAAATAAACTGTAGAAAAAGTATCCTAAGTTAAATATTAGGACTGCAAAAAAGGTTTTTTTCTTTTTCTGCTACAGACAGATTTTTCTACTTAGCTTTGATATTAAGACTATTTGCCGTATTTATGGAAGGTAAAACAAGCAGAACTTTTTATAAATTGATGTACAAATCTCAAAATCCTCACGAAACATCGAGGACACCGATGTTCGATTATACTTGCTCATCGAGCATGAACATACGTGTAGAGGCACCATTAAGTACTTTTTATTTATGCAGTAAAACAAGTCCGAACAGATAAAAGATTTGGGGATTTTTTTTTATATTTATTAGTAACATTAAACCAGTTTTCTTGTTATTATTAATATAAAGTTACCCAGTTTTCTGCAGTAACATCACCACATCACATTTACTTGTAAGGTGGCTTAGTTTCATAAACCCAACCACTTTTTCCCCACTAGTGGGGTTTATGAAAAAGTATGTTATCATAAAGCCCACTGCGCGATTAGTGTTGAAGCTGTGACCCCACTAGTGGTGGGGTTTATGAAACTAACCCCCATGAGGTAAGGTAATTTTAAATGACAAACCAACTTACACACTCTAGGGATAGGATGCTGGGTCAAGAATAGCTCTTCCTGTCCTTTCTTCAGGAGATCCACAGCAACTCTCATATCCCTCTCCTTGGCGTGCTTGTCAAACCGCTCCCTGAGAAGCACTGCTTGGTAGCGGTATACATTACTGTAAATGTATGAATAGCTTTTGAAAATTAAAAAGTATATACATATAAATAAATTTTAAGTTTTTTATATACACTTTAATTGTATGGCTGTTTATATAGAGCAAATATATAACAGAATACATTCTTGTCACTGAGTGACCACATCACCCTATATAGAGAAAACAAAGAATAAACTTTACTAATATTGTGTTTTGTTTTGTGTTTGTTCCCGACATCTTTCTTTACAATATTCAAATGTAGAAACCTGTAATTAGCTCTACGTTTTGTTCTAAGCTATTTATCCAAACAATTTGTATCGCCAATTGTTATAAGCAAATAATAGTTAAGCTATATGTAATTGTAGGGCTTCATCAGAGAAAGAACCTTATATACAAGGGATTATTGTCAGCTTATTTACTAGGCTAAGCCTGTATCAAGGGAGCCTGAACTACTTACTGACCAGTTTAATTTAAGTAAAAGAGCCTAATTGGAGCTCAAAACCTACTTTAAAACTTATCCTGGTGTAGATACGCACAACGATGCCTCGTATTTAGTGCCTAAATATGTATGAGTTGTTGAATCATACAAATACGTCAAATTTAAACATGTTTAGTCGCTAAATACGTTTTGGGATTGTTGATTCTCTATTAGTTAATCAAAAATTAACTAATCTGCAGACTGTAAAATGAATATGTTTTAATTTTAACTGCTTTTAAAAGACTTCTTTACGATAAGAAAATGGTAGTCAGTACTCCAAACCTACTTGGGCTATTCGGTGTTGGTTGTTTGTATGTATGTTTGTTTGACCGAGGATAACTTTCGAAGCGTTGATTCGATCATGGTGAAATATAGGGTAGGTAGTGATGGTACAATCCTGGTGTGGGTGTGACTAAATGAGCTAAAAATGTGTGGGAGTTGTTGTTAAATTGGAGTTCAAGAGGGGTAAAAACAAGTCAAACATGAGACAATAAAAGGCCAAGTGGAACGTCTAATGAAAGTGATAACTAGGTACGAAATATTCTATGAATAAAGCAGATCTTTGCTCCGAGCTAACCTTCAACTACTT
Organism: Philereme vetulata; assembly: GCA_918857605.2. Classification (NCBI taxonomy): domain Eukaryota; kingdom Metazoa; phylum Arthropoda; class Insecta; order Lepidoptera; family Geometridae; genus Philereme; species Philereme vetulata. The sequence continues at coordinate 6,952,651 of OU975422.1, read as the reverse complement.
CAAAATAAAAACAAACAATATGTAACCTTGGAAGAGGATTTCAGCAGTAGGAGGTTGGATATTGGTTCAGAAAGAAAACAGTTATTCGTATCAGGAATTAGATGCTGGAAAAACAAGGAATTATAGGGTTAAGTTGAGAAACATACAAAAATTACGTAACTCAAAAACTAGAAGAAAAATAGTGTATAATGCATATATAGTAAATAAATATGTTTACCGTCTATCGTAAAACGCTTCTAAATTACGCAGAGCCTTTTTGTAAAGGCTGCAAACTTTCTGTGCATGGGTTTTTATTCCGAGAGGAACGCTCGCCATTTTTGTTATTTTTCTATGAATGACAGATCACTGTCAGACGGTGACAATGACAAAACAACCCAACTAAACAGCTGACGGCAAACTCCCACAGACTATACTAATTTCGTGCACTACACTATTCGACAGTTCGTCTTTATATGCAAAGGCACACGTCAAACAAAAGGTCACGTCGTGTCGTCTCCGTAGGTATTATATTCTCTTTTCGCGTAGCCTTTCATTCTTGTGAGCCTTGATATTTTCAGTCAGATGAACTGCTAAACCTAAAGTAAAATCATCTACCACACATCGACTATATTCCATTCAATATTTGCAATTTTGCATTGACCGTCTAAATTTTTTTACCACAATGAGAATCGAACAAAGCGTACCTATCTGAAACTCACCCGTCGTTCTTGCCACGGATCTCAGAGATCGTCAGAGAGATAATCTGCAGAGATTACCTTAGTAGCGTATTACATACTCACGCTAGCTATAAAGCTTGCATGCCAGCCATGCATTGTCAGCAGCCTTGTAACAGATGTGCGAATCTTTGTGCAGTTCAAGGCTTCCTATTATTTCGTGGCGTTGTTTCGACAGTATAAACGACAAAGGCAAACTTATAAATCAAGTTAAGTATGTAGGTAGGCACCTACCTCCTCTTAAATTCACGTTGCGTAAACCTTTTAAGTTACAATTTTGAAATCACAACTAAAACACATCTGAGTAAATATCGTACGTAACTACCTATGTGTGGTCGTGTTGAATGGTATATTTTGAAAATATGTTGGACACTAACTAATCCCTCCCAGTATTAGTAGCTACGTATTCTTTATGTTCTGTAGAAACACCCTTTATTAATAATGTGTAGTAAAAAACGCACAAATGCAAAATGTATCAATTAAAATACTCTAGGACCCCAATCACACGCCTTGAGCGACTCCGCGAGATTATCTGTAGCTATAATATTATTAATCGAGCGAAGCGAGATCTCCAAATCAATTTGGCCTATTCGGCGTTGGTTGTATGTAGGTATGTATGTTTGTTGGACCGAGGATAACTTTAGAAGCGTTGATTCGATCGTGGCAAAATTTGGTATAAGTATAGGATATGTAGTGATGGTACAATCCTGGTGTGGGTGTGACTAAATGAGCTAAAAATGTGTGAGGGTTATTGTTAAAGTGGAGTTCAAGAGGGGTAAAATAAAATCAAACATGAAACAATAATAAGGCCAAGTGGGACGTCTAATGAAAGGTCTTCATTAGTACATTTTGACACAGTTTTTTTTGTTCAATCCTTGTAGTTTTTGAGTTGCTAAAAAACTTTGACGAAATTAACAGAGTACACCAGTGACCCCATAGTGCTGAAATTTGGTATGCATGTAGCTTCAGTGACACTGTACTGGCCACAGGAAAAACTCTGAAATTCAGAATAACCGCAATTCTACACCAAAAAATTTAACCATAACACATGAACTCCCGTTACTTGTAACTTGAATGAAATTTTAGGTCAAGTATGTTGGTTGTTCATTTCGTGGCACTATTTGAATAGTCTAATTATTAAATAGTTACAAATAATATTTTTTCGTTTTTATGGGAGACTCGCAAGATCTTAGTTCGGGGCGAACCATTAGTACTTAGATGGTTAGCCGTGCGTGATGAAGATTGACGATGAACGGACATCTTCTGTAACATAATATTGTGCAAATTTGCAAGCATCTTGCGTAAATGTACGTAGGTAGGTACACGCGGCTACACATCAAGCTATACATTTCCAGTATAAGCTGACCGCGCATTGTGTAGGCTTTTCGTAGAATGAGAGATCAGTTTATACTGGAAATGTATAGCTTGATGTGTAGCCGTGTTTACCACCTATTCACAATTTTGTCTAGTCAACTCTTTACAAAGGATTTGGTAAGTACTCCCTCTTTTTTTATTTGATTTTAGGTAAATACATATAGTTTGGTATATATTAGTCTATCTTTAGGTGTTTATAAGTATTACTCGTGCGCGATAACTTGGGACCTGCTAAGAATGCGACTCCCCGACCGCTTCCCCTGCACTTCCCCGATGGCGCCCGTATTGTACCGTTCGCATCACTATTTTTTACTAGGGTTTTTAGTCTCGTACTGGCCTACGTCACGTAATGACGCGCTCTGGAATTCTTTTAGTTTTCGTTTGTGTTATTGTTAAAGAGCATGGCCACGAAGTAGTTCGTCTTCCACTATTAGGGTTTCGGATTTCCCGGGTTTTTTTCGTTCCCGGGAACCGGGAATAATATTTTCAATTTCCCGGGAATCCCGGGAAACCGGGAAATTTTTAAAGTCCTTAATTTAGTTTTTTTTAACTACAAAAAGTCAAGAAAACACATAATGGATTAAATAAGCTATTTATTTGACTCAGAAATCATTATTTCTTCTTAATAACATTTTTGATCGATCATAAACAGAGGTAGTATAATAGAAACTTAATTATTTGTTTCAGGCATGCAAAATCAAACTTATAATATAAAACTTCTTAGCACACACAATGATATAAACGTAATATAAACGGAGTAATTAAGTATTGCGAAACGCTCTTATGATAACCAACAAACTTTGCCATCGATGTGTGGCGGCTTTACAAGAGTAGATAAAGTATTATACGTAACTGCACATCATTAAGGTATGTAAACACGAGAGTAGTTTATCAAAAGTAGCGTAACCGATTTTAATTTAACCATAAAATGATTCGAGTGTTTAAATACCTTAACTCTATGCAGCAGTTACGTATAATATTTTATTTACTCTCTTACAGCGGCCACACATCGTTGGCAAAATTTAACTTATGCCCTTATTATGTAACAGTCACGTAAACCATTATTTCAGTTTAAGTCTTAAATTATTTCATAAAGTAATACTTAAGAAAAACTAAAGAGCTGAGTGATTTATCGCTTAATCGGCTTCTAATTTTAGTAGCAAAATTTCCCGATACTGAAAATGTACGTTCGCTTTCGGTGGATGTAGACATGATCGTGCGCAGAGCGTTGTATAGCAGTTCCAAATTAGGTGTCCGTTTACCAGAAGAGATGTATAGATCGAAGTCTTTCTTCAGTCTAGGAAATCGAGTTCGTGATGGAGGAGTGCCTTTGAAAACATTTTGAATAGCGTCTTGAAGTTCTTCAGCAAAACTAATGCCTCTTTTTTGCGTCTCAGCAACAGCAAGAAGCGATTCTTCCGGGCTCGATTCAGATTCTGACTTTTCTGGAAATAATCGGCGAAATAGCTTCTCAGCATAGCGTATTATTATTTCTTTAGTTTCAACACTTTGTGATAAGTATTCATTGCGTCTAATTGTTGGGTTTTGAAGAAAAAGCGTTAAGGTATATAGAGTAGAATCCCTCCTCTCACTTATTCTTTGCGTTAAGAAATCTGAAAACTCTAAAGCAATAGGTGACTCCAACTTTTTCAGTCTTACTAGAAGTGTCGTAATGATAGCTTCACAGATCAAGATATCTGCTTTTCGGGAGCTCAGTGCTTCAACTGCTAATTTGATGGGATTTAAAATTTTAAGTAAATCCTCTAAAACAGCCAAGTTCTCTTCGTGCCATAAATTTGCGGTATCTAAATCAATCAAAGCTTTTTTGATACAGTTTTTAACTTCTACGAACCGGCTTATCATTGTTTCAATGCTGTTCCATCTCGTTTTAACGTCGAGACACAATGATTTTTCCCTGTTATGTTCTGATCTTACATATTCTTGAAGTTTCGCATTTTTAATGGACTTCTGCGAAACAAATTGTCTATGGTTCGTGTATCTTTCAGTACTTTCTTCAGATCTGATCGGATATCATGGTTTCCTATTTCCACCGCTGATTGTACTAATTCTTGATCACAATCGTCGTATGAGTCGAAGTCGGAGACATCGGAGTCTGATTCTTCGGAATCAGTTTTACTTTCTTTGGTGGTCTTTTCTCTATAAAGAACATCTGTCACCGCCAAATGAATAGCATGATTCATGCATAATACCATTTCTGCTGGACTTTCGCGGCCAAACTTTTTCATCACATTTGGACCATCACTTGTCACGGCTACAATGTCTCTTTCGAAGTTTATTCCAAATTCCGTCAGGACTGTATCAACAATTCTTCTCATCTCTTGTGCTCCACATTTGCCCGGTATGTATATCAAACCCAAATTATACACTTTTCCATCTCCGCTGTGTAAGTTTATGTTGAAATAGCGTCTATTTCTGATACTGGTCCATTCATCGAGCGTAATACTGAGCCGTCCATGATTTTTCACGTGTTCATTTAAGATTTTCTTGATATCTTGCTTTTTTTCTTCAGCAAATTCTACAATTATCTTCATAACCTGCGACTCGCATTTTGGAATATTTAGGCCAGCTTGTGAAACAAGGCTTCGAATCACTTCACTGTGCGTGATCATCCGAATCGAAAGTCCATCACTAGATGCCAACTTCGAGATGATTTCAGCAATACTATAGGGCTTCTTGATATGTTCAACTATAGAAGTCTGTGTTATGTGGCTCTTCCTTTTTTTTGGTGGTTGTGGTGAACTTGTGGAGGTACTTGGTGCCGGTGAAGATGCCAACGCCTGTGTTGTTTCAGAGGACGCTTCATTGGGTTGATCTTTTAAATTTATGCTATGCACCATTAACAAATGCCTTGCAAGTCCACTGGTCGATGAGCCTTTACAACTCAATATTTTTGGACAGCGATTACATTGTGCTTTATCTAACCCTTTTTTCTTGAAATGATTCCATACTTCGGATAAAAGTCGACCTTCCATGTTGACCTATAACAAGTTGAAAATATTAAATGTACTTATTGTATATGTAGTAAATTTGAATTGACAAAACAATCAATTCGACAGGGTTTACTTACCAGAGTTTCAACACACACACACAAACTTTCACTAACAAAGAGATATTACCGGCGAACGAATGCCAAATGTCACTTAATTTAATGGGCACGGACACGACACTGCGCTGCGCGTCACTGACTGGTCGGTCGATCTGATAAAACAACAGAACCAGTTTGTTTAGTTACACTTAAATGCGCAAGGTGAAGGGGGAGGGGAAGGGCAGAGACAAAGAAACTTAAATATTATAGGTACGCATAATTAAGCAAAAAGATCGTTATCGAAATTGCACAGCACCTGCGTAAAAACAAAGAAGAGCGAATATAATAGAGAGAATGAAACAAAGAAATGCAAATAGGTGTTATCTAGTTTTTTCTGACAGTTCTATAAAGACAAAACAAAGGAAAAACTTTTTTTCCCCTCGAAAAATTACCCCGAAACTACTCATCTGCAAAGTGATGGCTGGCTGACAAGCTGTAGAAAAATTTGAAAGGTTTTTTTAAGAACAACATTGAGTTTAATATGACTATAAAATACAAAGTTTTAGACCTATCACATACTTTTGAAAACTCCCGGGAATTCCCGGGAAATCAGAACTTTTTCCCGGTTCCGGGAATTACATTTTTCCCGGGACCCGGGAACGAAACCCTATCCACCATACATGTGTGACCTCAATCCAATAGAATACATTTGGAATTTGGTCAAGCAAAGAGTAGCCGATAAAAATATCAACCAGTCAGAAAGGGAAATAGAAAAATTAACGAGAGATGCAATTACCAGCATAAGTGAGAGTGACTGGAAAAAAGAAGTCAACCATGTGGACAGGCTTCGACAAAAGTATTAGGACGATGACCTCTTACAAGAGACGAATGAATCGCAATTAATTGTAAATTTATCGGATACCTTTTCGTCAAGTGATTATAGTGAGACTGAGGACGAAGAACAACCTCTAGAAGGCATAAATCCACTAAGTAGTGACGAAGATGAGATAATGTAAATAATAGATAAAATAAATGTATAAACTTAAACATTGTATTTTTATTTTATTCAAATAGTGTAAAAAAGATTAGATAAAAAGCAGCGTCCTCCCTGAGTATCATAATAAATTAGGTTAAAAAAAACGAAGCCGCGGGCGGCTGCTAGTTATGTTCGCTTTTTTGCGGGCGGTACAAACTCGCCAATATGACGTCACCGCGCTCAGGTCCCAACTTATCGCGCACGGGTAATATTAGGATTATAACTACAGTTTTTATTGGATATTTCTTTTTATTTCTTTCATTTGTAAATATACTCTGTGCACCGCTGTCCATTACTGCTTCGCTCTTTACTTTCCATCCAAAAGTTGCCTGGAAGAAATCGCGTTCAGCGTTAAGGCCGCCCATTGTACTATATTTAATATAAATTTGTTTTTTTAAGTACATTTTCCTTGTGTACATTATAGAATTATTCTATTCTATTCTACAATGTCAAAATAACAGCTTGGGCGGCGTCCCACAAGGTTCAACTTTGGGATCTTTGCTATTTCTCGCATAAAGATTGCGAATACTTATAGTGAAATAGATAAAGTTACTATAAGCAAAGGGTGCAGGACATGATTCGGGTCAGTATTGAAGTACGATAGTTGGTTTTTCGTAGTTTTTGATACTCATGGAATAGTGAATCCTACGTGTGGGGTTTGGGACCGGACTATGTACACACGGCTACACATCAAGCTATACATTTCCAGTATAAGCTGACCTCTCATTCTACAAAAATCCTACACAATGCGAGGTCAGCTTATACTGGAATTGTATAGCTTGATGTGTAGCCGTGTGTACCTAAGTAATAGACTTTAGATACTTTTAATGCTATTTATTTGTATAAAAAAAATATCATTCTAAAACCCTATTAAATCGTGACATTTTAATTATTAAGTATCCGATTTTGTTGAAATAATCTATATTATTATAAATACGGGATTTATCACGTACCGTCTTATCGGTGTTTCGACCGGACAATGTTTCGGTTCAATTCGTGAACCTTCATCAGGGTGAGTGCGAACCGCTCCGAATAACGTCTCGCCTCGCACTGCGCGCCGCTGCTCTCTGCGCGCGAGTGGACGGGCGGGGTGGTGGGGATTGGGTCAACGAAAGCACAGTGCGTTGACCCGCTGTGTCATCATCATTATCATCACTGCTGCTCTCCTCTGTAGTTCTTGGCACAGGCAAACACACAACACTAACTATGTCTCTACCAGGTTCACTCACTCTTCTGTCACTTGCATCATGAAGACATGGCCTCCAGGCTGGCGGTAGAACCCATCCTCTATCCCTGTTAAAGTTCGGCACACGACTTATTTCATATGATTGAAAGCAATCACGAAAGTTTTCTAAGTAAAATAATCTATAACTATATTATAAAGAGGTAAAGTTGGTTGTTTTTATACTTTAAAGAAATATCTCAGAAAAAGCGGACCTAATTTTTGAAAATTAATTTACCGCTACACTATCCCAGTAAATACATTTTATTTTGTTAAAAATCCGTGTTAAGCCGGGGCAGGTTAGCTAGTATACAACGAAACGCCTTACTAAAAGTACAGGCACGGGTTACTCAATAGTTAGTAAGGTGCTATTGGGGTCGAAGAAAGTTGGGAAACAGTCGAGATGACCAGCCGAGAACCGGCTTGTAATGTTGTAACTTGAGAGATTTATATGGAGTTTGGTCTTTCGCAAGGCGTCTGATATATGATCATAATTTTGAACCAGAAAAATATAAGACAAAGACGTTGCAATCACTGTGAATCAATGTGAAGAAAAACTAACCTAGACGCTGCTGGCGTAAACGAAAAAGAACCAGTGTACAATAGTAATAAAATGGTAATAAATAATAGTTTAAAAAATACTCTTTTGTTGATAACCGAATTAAAAAGTAGAAAATAATTTTCAATAAATCTCAATAAAAAATAGTGTAAATGTATGTGTAAAAATAAATATGACAGGTTTTGGTAATAGCAGTCATTTTGAAAATATCTTAAAAAGCACCCTACGTTTTTGTACAATAAAATATACGTATATTTTTTGTTAATATTAATTTAGATTTATCGATATTTATTTTACTTAATACTTTTTAGTTCGGCTTTTTATTAAAATGAATATTTTTATTTTTTGTGTTGAGTTATGCTATTGTCATAATTGTCATTGATCCTTGATAAGTGTGCAAAATTTCAATTTAATTCGACGTTTTAAAGTGGTTGAAAATCAAATTCAAAGATTCTGTTACATACATACATACCAATCTAATAAAAGCGAAATAAAAAGGAGAATTTCTTAAACTTGTGCATTTAGGTAGAGACCGTCTACTCTAAAAATGAACGCCCCACCACTTCATTACGTCAAAGCGAAATGTTCTTTATTCACTGGGATCACAAGGCTTATTTTGAATTGTCTTGCTATGATGTTGACGCACAATAATGAGAGGCGTTCATTTTTAGAGTAGACGGTCTCTAATATAACTAGTTATTTTTAATTTTAAAGTGATAATCGAACATATTCGATTATTCAACTCTGACAGAGGGATTTCTTGTTCAGGGTATTATTTATTACCTATCCATTTGGTCAAATAAAAAAATCTATTTTTGTTAACATAGTATCTATCTATCTCAGTATCACCAAATTGTGTGATTTCAGCTATACCTACATCCCTAATAGTCTGAGTAAAACAGCTGTAAGCAAACAGACATACGAACAATGAAACTTCCCAGTGAACTTCGGAATCTCAATTTCCCCTCTCTGAACAAAATACGCTCTACAATTTTGTAAAAAGTAGGTTAGGTAAGACTAACATATCCTTTTACGAGGAGTTCACCATTTATTCCATTTTAAACTATTAACTTATTGAAAAGTTATTTGAATTTTATAATTTTAGGGTGTTTATTTGGTTTTTGTGTAATTTAAAATGTATCTTTTTAATATAATACCCTATGGACTTGTCCTGAAATAATACATTATTAATAATATTCGATCTCAAGGTCACCAATCCTGGATGACCAAGAAAGACACAGTGTAACAAAGAAACACAAAAATGCTCTACAATATTCTGAATTCAACATTTATAGAAAGTTTACTGCACGCACTCGTAGACTGCGTTTCTTGCCCTACTGCCTCAGTCACCTCAGTGCGCGACTGACTGTTGGCGCAGGCGCGGGCTAGCCTATCCACATCATTCTACCATTTCTAATCAGCTAATAAAACTGTGAAAAACAAAAAAGATTTTGTGGTAAATCAAAATTAAAAGTTGCCAGGTTGCCATTTTGAGAGTGAAAATATACCCAGATTTCCTTTGGAATTTTCTCCGCTTTTTATCTCAGGTATGTTTCTCCGTTTTTAGAGCTACTTTATGTTTTGTAGTTCCGTACAGAGTTAAAGAAACAGATCACTCCAGCGTCTACTAAGATTTAGATAAAAAAAAATCAGCTAAGAGCTAAGCTAATTTAATTTTAAGAGGGTCTAGGATGACATGTATCTATAGGTAACGAAACCGCCAATATTTTATAGAACAATAGTTATTTAGAGTTACCTAATTATTCATAAATTTTAGTTAATTATTTTATCCTAATTTTTTTGGTCCCGCAAAACTTATCACAATAAAAACAAACATCACTAAAAATTGCATAAAATATTACGATCACACTCATTGTCAAAAGTGAAAACACGGTCTTTCACTTTCAAGCTGCTAATGTTGCTTTCTTTAAGCCTAGATTGTTGGTCGTGTATTATTCAGAACTAAAAGTAAAAGTGACCTGCGAATTCAGGTTAATTTGACCCAGGCTTTTTGCATAATACGTAATACCCAGAGCAATTCTTGAGAAGAATATAGTAAAACATAATAATGTCATCGTATACAGCCAATGAGCTAATTAGCTTCGGTGGCGAATGAATCTTACTTAAATCATACCACCACCGCTGAATATGTTCTACCTCCCCTATACCTACCTAGGTTTATTAGGTTTCCAAAGAGATCGATCTCGTGCGGCCTGCTTCGGACCCCTCACAGCAAAGTTTACAGTCGCCTTTCCATCTAGTGGCTAGTCTACATATCGAAGATCTTTCTTACAGCACGCACTAACGTAACGCGAACCACGACATTCACCGTGACCGTGACACATCTATGCTCAATGCTCATAGTCCGTAGAGTGTGATAGACCGAGTGGTCATGTAGTTAACCCTACCTCATCCGGTACTAGAAACATCTGTTAAATGGCTCGCCCCTTGGCCTGGGTACAATGAATGATATTTTTGCAGTAAAACTTCTTTACGCGCGCTTGACTTGGGGAGTAAGCTGGTGAATGCGCTACGAAGAGTTCGAACGGAAGTTCAGAGGGAGATATAAGTTAGTGCAGATAGAAAGAGAGAGAGCTACGTTTCGTATATTTTTAAACGTTAATGTACGAGTGCGATTTACGTCTATCCAGAATGAACATAGACTGATCGACCTACAGACGGTGTGGACAATTTTGTAATTGAACAATTTTATAAATTAATATTTTGAAATAGAAGTTTTACTTCAGTCGTGTGGTCTAAAACACACTCGTTTTTTTTCTTGAAAAATGTAATTTTTTTAAATATTTGATAGAGCGAAGCAAGATCTCTAAATCAAAAATCGGTGTTGTATGTATGTTTGTTTGTCCGAGGATAACTTTCGAAGCGTTTATCCGATCATCGTGTAATCTTTTAAATTTATCTTTTACCTCTGTAGAAAACAAAAACGTAGAGCCTTAGAATAATTACGTGAAGTAATAAATCGCGTCAAGCAAAATTCTAAACTAATAAGGGGACAATCATTAGGTTGCAAATTATGTTCCAGCCAATGGCAAGTTACACAATATGAATTAACGACACGCCGTCATTTCGTGTGTCAACACTCCGACAATGACGTGCTTATTTGATTAGCTTGGTGATAGCCGCGAGTTTTTGCTAATGGGCAAAGACACTTGCTGCCATTATTAGATTAGCTAATATTTAATTTCTATCTTTTTAGGGTTCCGTACCCAAAGGGTAAAACGGGACCCTAAAAAGATAGAAATTAAATATTAGCAAAACTAATAATGGTGCATGATCTCCACTCAAGAACGATAAGATAAGGATAAGACCGCCCATTATGCTTACTTTTATTTGTTTATTTCTATAAATCTGTTGTGTCTAGCTTGTAAGGTATAATAAAGAATGTTCATTCATTAATTAATTCAAGAACTTTTCTGCCCGTGACTGTCGAGCTATATGTTATTTTTCCTTAAAACTTTATAATTAACATTATCGTTATATACCGGTAATGTCCACCATAGCCCAAATATTTATTTAGCGACCGATCTTGTGCCCTTATAATAAAGATGGGTTTAATGTATCTACCCAAGTAGGCTCCCTATCCCTCTTCGCCGGAATGCACATATTCTATCACTTCTTTTTAACATTCTCTTTAATCCCACTTCACCTTCTTATCTAAAGGAGCGTTTCGAGTTTCTGTATCGGGCACACTCTCGAAATCTTCGTTCTTCCGAAGCTCTACAGCTTCGAACTCCCGTCCATAGTCACAATTTTATGGTGACTCCTTCACAGTACAAGCTGTGCGACTGTGGAACGCCTTACCAACGTCCATAAGGTCGTCCCAATCTCTTCCTATCTTCAAAGTCAAGGTAGGTACAACCATTTCCTTTCGTTGTCTCATAACTGATATTTAGTGTTTATGTTATTTATCCTCCAAATATAGTGTAGTTTATTTATATAATATTTATAAGTAGGTATGTATTTAAGTTTATGTTTATTAGTATAATCAATACCTATAAGTATTTTATTTTGTAGGTTATGTTTATATAATGTACTCTTACACCGCCGTTTTTTGATTTTTGTTTATCCTGTCCATCCAAAGGTTGTATGGAAGAAATCAATTTTAGCGATAAGACCGCCTATTGTACCTTTATTTATTGTTTAATGTTTTTGTTACTGTATTTTTGTTTGGTGTGCAATAATAGTATATTATGTATGATACAAGTGCGCTAAGTTGCTCATTAGTATACACGAGGCTGTGGTTTGCAGCCCGAGCCGTAGGCGAGGGCGTAAATCAGCCGAGTGTCTAGTGAGCTAGTTGCTCACGAGTTTCATACGCACTTTTTTACCACACTTGCGAGGAAAAAACAAACATGTATTGCATAAATCGTTTAATTATTAAAACAATTGGTGAATGTACAAATTTCAAAACGATATGGATTGTTTTTGATGGCGATTTCACAGTTTGTCTTACATTGGTACTTGCCACTTCTTTAGTATCTTCATTTACTTCTTGTGTAAATGTCGGCGACAAAGGTAAATCATACAAATTACTAGAAGGAGAAGGCACCAAACAACTCATGCTTAGTGTTGCCCAAATGCAAGAACAAGACGAGACTTAGCCAGTCTTGGTCTTGGTCTTGCGCCAATACACCTGGTCTTGGTCTTGGTCTTGGTCTTGCGCTCCCAGTCTTGGTCTTGGTCTTGGTCTTGCAGCAAGAGTCTTGCAAGTCTTGCAATTACCTATTAGTCTATTACTATTTATTAAAGTTTACTTTAAATCTTAGAAAAACGTATTAGAATTGGAACATTGTGAGCTTAAATTAACATAGCCATAGTAAAGATCAAGCAGATTAATAAATAACTGAAGATTTGATAAGAAATTCGAAAAATCAACTGACCTATATGTCGTTTTCCATGGAAGTAACTGTTTCTTAATAAACATTTATGATTTATAAGCTTACATTTGCTAAAACATGTAAAAAAACAAATTAATTACAATAACTTGACTGTATTTTAAAGAACAATACTTATCTGTCTAGAAAGAGATTGAACCCTCAACTTATAAGAAATTTAATAAAAGAGTTTTACGATTTATCATTTATTTGAATAAAAAATAAAATACAACACAAATCAACAGCTTTATCATTAGGTTATGATACTTTATATAATTTTTTTTAACCAAGAATTAATACAAAGTAACCATCTGGCTGACTCATCACTTAACCTATTTCTATGTTTTCTAATTACTAATGATGCTTTAGAAAATAACCTCTCAGCAGGTACTGAAGTTGCAGGTATTGAGAGAAAATCACGGGGCATTTTCGATAAAATCGGATACTCTGTCTCATGCGTCCTCCACCAATCTAAAATGTCTTCCGAGCTGGCAGTTCTTGGTTTTCTTAGGTACTCCTCCAACTCGTCTATCACCAAGCCTTGAAGACAAGATCCAGATGACGTCGAGGGACATTCATAGAGTTTATCAAAGTCTATTACGTCTTCATCTTCATCACATACTTTATTTTCTTTTTCTGGTAATTCCAGAGATTTGTTCAGTGAGTGTAGACTTTTATATTCTTCATAAAGTTCATTGAACTTGCGCAGACTTTCTGTTTTAAGTTGCTTCCCCCACATTGTCAGGTCAAAAGTCTGAGCCTTATGCCTTGGGTCTAAAATTAAAGAAGTACAATAAATCCAGTTGCTCTTCTTGTAATGTTTAAGCATTTTGTCTCGAGCTGCTTGGAAAGCTAGAATGAGCCTTTCATCCACTTCAGATCGATTAAGTTTCTCATCTAACTGTTTTACCATGGATTCAATTTTATCTAGCAAGAGATTGAATGATACAATGACTAGCGGTAATGTAACATATTTGTCTCCACCAAGTTTTGTACTTAAAAGTTTAAAGTTTATTAGAAATTTATGTAATTTTTCGAGTACCTGCCATTCATTAGCTGTGATTTGAAAATCATTTAATTCGGTGACAGAACTGCACAATATGTCAATGCCCGCTCTCACTTTTAAACCAAATCCAATCATATCATGTGTGGAATTCCATCTCGTTGGACAGTCAAGAATGGCATTTAGATTTGATGGCACGCCAGCTGCTTCACAAGCAGACTGAAACTTCTTCTTCACTATCTCACTTCTTTTTATTTTACTGGAAATACTGCGTAACTTTGTTACAGATGTACGCGAGTCAGCAATATTTGGTGCAGATTCTTCATCTTCCTCATCCTCAGTTTCGTCTGCATAGTCTTCGTACTGCTGATCTTGCGCGTTAGTGTCAGACTCACAGTGTAATGCTAAGGTCTTTAATAAATCTTGTACACCAAGGTTTAAAATGTGAGCAAAGCACCGGAAATGTTGATTGTCTGAATCAAAGTGTGGCGGCAGCTGTTTGCCCAGTTCATACATAAATTTGGTATTTGCAGTTGCGTTGTCGACCGTGATACCTTGTATTTTATCAATTATGCCATATTCCAATAAACATTCATGGAAAATCGTTGCAATATCTTCCCCAGTATGTCGACCGCGTGATGGTATAAAATCAAGAACTACAGATTGATACTTCCATTCGTTGTCTATATAATGAATAGTAACCCCGTAGTAACTCCTACCAGCAATTGACGTCCACCCATCAATGGTAAAAGACATTTTAGATGATAATTGTTGAAGTCGTTCCTTGAGATTCAATTGGAGCTCTTCAAATCGCTCTTTGACTTTCCTTCTAAGTGTAGACCTTTTAGGAAACACCATATTAGGGCAAATACGTCGAAAATATACTTGTGTAGCTTCGTCATCGAAAAATGAGAAGGGAAGATATTTTTTCACCACCCAATCAACTGTAGCTGTTGTGATGTTGTCACTGCTGTTTTCCGACTGAAACAAAACAATAAATCTTGTGTTATTATTTAAAACATACTAGGTTTGAGCGTATAAGAGGAGGAGGTTTGTTGTTGTTAAATCGAGAAAATCGTTAAATTGATATTTGTTATATTAAGGTTGCACTGTACTGTAATTTACCAAAATAAAGTACTTAGTTGTTACTGGCCGATTAAATGAAAATATGGGTGTTTATAAAAAATATTTAAGACGATAATTACATACTTAATATGTCGCACCCCTAGATGAAAACTGTGAAAACACCACTAACTCAAAAATATTTACGTAAGTTAATGGCGTTTTTGAAAGTATCGCATGAATAGCTACGCGGAGTTAAAATTCTTTTAACTGTTAAAAAAATATTCTTACCTGTCCACTTCTTCCAGCGGTTACTAAAAAGCTTGTGATATCTCCACTTAATTTTGGTTTAACAGGAAGAAATATTTCTGATTCCTTTTTGTGGAAAGATATTAGATGTTTCCTTAAGCCTGAAGTGTTTCTGTTTTTCATTTTTATTTCAATCTTTTTATGTTGGCACAATTTACAGAAGGCAGTTTGGGATGCATGAATTATTTCGAAAAACTCCTCAAATTTGCTTTTGGGTCTTTTAGATCTGTGACTCAAACTCTCGTTACTCGGACTAGAATAATTTGAATCTTCGTCACTCATATTAAATTGTACACGTGATACGTTTTTAGAAAACAACGAGAATTAGTAAAAACAATTATTAAGTTAGACTCGAAGCACAGCTCAATTGGAAATGACTGGAATTAAAATAATTCCTTTATTTATAGTACGTTTCCTTGCTTTCTACCGCGCCGCCTCGCTACGTGCCGGCTCTATGAAAAGGATGCCGCCGCAAATCAAACAATGCCGCGTGCGGCGTACAAACACACACTAAATATAACCTACTTGTACAGACGCGACGCGTGAATAAAATAGAATTAGTGCCAATCACTATTCTTTACATATAAGTGAATGTTTTGGCGTACATCTATACTAATATTATAAAGCTGAAGAGTTCGTTTGTATGTTTGATGACAGAAGTTTTAAAATAAATAAATAAGTCCTGAACGTCACTATACCTCCAAAGTTACTATTCCTCGTGGACGAAGTCGCGGGCACAGCTAGTAAATACTTACTCTCATCATCTCTCTCAGAGATATTCGGGCTGGTAAGTAATACAAAACTCTTATTGCAGGCTTTTTATTTTATTAGTAGGTAAGTACCTACGCTTTTTATATTATTTTATTAGTTTCGTAGAATTTTTTTACACGTTTCAAGGATATTTAAAAGTGGCTACAATATTTATTAAACGGGTGATATTTGAACACTTTTTTGCTATTTTTTCTTGTAAAAACTTAAGAAATATAATGACTAAATGTACAACAATAGTACCTAAGTAATTAGTTTAAAACCATATAAGTAATCAATATTATAATATATACTTACTATAATGAATTAATATGACATCTACTACCTATCCTTACAATTTTATCCTAATCATAATACTACTTGCGTGATCAGTATAATGTATTCATTTTCATTCTAAGCACTCTGAAACTTATTTATTCTTTGGAACACCTGTAGGTACTCTACTAGGAAATTATTTTGCATGAGTATACCTACGCCCTATGGCGGCAATCAAATAGTGTCAAATGTTATGATTTCGGCGTGGCGGCAACGATTGTTTTAGATTTCAAAAGAAGCCGCCGGCGCGTGTATCATAACCATGTACTTCCGAAAAGCGGCAAATTTCTTTGAGAAGTAAGTACAAAACCTTTGACGCCGCATTATCAAAGTGCCGATGGTTAAAACATAACTATGCATGCACTCAGTTTGATTTTAATAGATATTTTTTTATTCGCTATGTTTATGGTATTAGTCGTAATGCGCATAGGTCCAGTTTTTCATATTCTTTGATACAGTTTTTTGCGTCTCATAGAATTCCTAAGCGTACCTACCTATACACCGAACTGTTACACCTAACTACTCAGTGAAATAGCGCTAAGTCCTAGCTGCAAGACGCAAGAGTCTTGCAGGCTATGTCTTGTTCTTGCTCAAGTCTTGCACGGTCAGTCTTGGTCTTGGTCTTGCTAAAAATACGCGGTCTTGTTCTTGGTCTTGGTCTTGCAAAAACGCAAGAACAAGACCAAGACTGCAAGACCAAGACTGAATTTGGGCAACACTACTCATGCTACGAGATGGTTGTTGGTTACAGTACGTTTTGATATCAACACAATGTTTGAGCTTAACCATGCTTCTTATAACATGGAATAGATGCACCGCAGGGAGCTGGGTTTGTATGTATTGGCGAGTTCAGAGAAATACGCTAAAACACATTTTCAGAAAATGACTGGGTTTTATTGTTGCTTTTCCATTGTATGAAACTATCGTAAGCAGCTAAGTATTTTGCTCTAGATTTTGCAGATATTAGGCTTTCATTTGCATTTTGTGCTGCATTTAGTATCTCTGGCGGGGTTAAATATATCAATTGTTAATCTTCTGTACTAAAACTTGACATTTTTACAATTATTTACCACACAGCAACAAATGCGATACAAACAAATGGAGGGAAATGACGCGCAAGTTTTTTTTTTTCGCGCCAAATGTAAGTTGATTGATTACATATAGCCTTACAGCCTACTTCAAAATTATAATTTTAGTGACAAAATGCAAATATTTTATAAAATTATTGTGAATTAAAAGTAATTTGTTATTGGTAAATGTTTTTTCGTCATAATTAGGGATACATTTATTTATTCAAAAAATTTAATAGGATTTTCAGCGGCATAAAACCTCTTTGTTGTTACAAAAACTGTATTACCCGGTTAAATTGAAAATGCTCTGTTTACTCGCATATAATTTGCAGATAAGTACCAACTTAACTTTGTAGGGATAATTCTATTATGCACTAGTGTGTTATATTAATAAGCACGAGTGTGTTAAAGTTCGGTTTAAGGCCCTAATAACGATGTACTATGGCTCACTTTACGAGCAAGTGTGTTGAAAAGAATATTTCATTCATTCATTCATTCTAAGTACCTACCTAGAATTTTTTTTCATGAAGAAGTCAAGCGAGACAACAAACCATAATCAAAAATTTCAAAAGCAAGCGGTCAAAATGTTGAAATTGTTGCCTAAAGTAGGTATTCGATTTCGATGTCAACATGGTCATTATTTAGCAACGTAATTGGTAATTCTGTACCATTACTTT
Organism: Philereme vetulata; assembly: GCA_918857605.2. Taxonomy (NCBI): domain Eukaryota; kingdom Metazoa; phylum Arthropoda; class Insecta; order Lepidoptera; family Geometridae; genus Philereme; species Philereme vetulata. Next base: position 6,934,602 of record OU975422.1, on the reverse strand, counting down.
TCGATTGGTACTTTGGTAAATACTATCTAACTATTTAGGTTACAAATAAGTAGGTATCTACTTACTATCATAAAGTGTAATATGTACTTAGTAAGTAGGTAGGCAGGCACTTAGTTCAATATTTCGTCATTTGGAGTCGACATCAAACCTATAAACTGTACCTATAGGTAAAGTAATTTTGAAAACGGGAAAGATCGAAGTCGGTTAGTTGGTAAACAAGTGTTTATGTAACCAAACACCATGTCTTTCGTAAGCCATGGAAGGCTGGGCTTGTATCTACCTGCTACTTTAGATTTTCTTTGAGTTTATGGCATGTACCTGATGTGCCTACCTTCTTAGAGCTAGAAGTAGTCTATACTAATAATAAAGGAAAGATTTGTACTTTTTTTTGTATGTTTGTAACGAATAAACTCAAAAACGAATGGTCCGATTTCAAAGATTCTTTCACCTTTAGAATGCTACATTATTCCTGAGTAACATAGGTTACTTTTTACCCGACTGTGCAGAAGGAGGATAATGTTTTTATTGACAAACCATGCGCGCGAAGCCGCAGGCAGGTCAGCTAATATCTATACTAATATTATAAAGAGGAAAGATTTGTATTTCTGTGTGTATGTTTGTAATAAATAAACTCAAAAACTACTGGAACGATTTAAAAAATTATTTCACTGTTGGGAAGCTACACTATCCCCGTGTGACATATGCTACTTTTTACCCAACTGCGCTAAAGGAGGATAATGTTTTTATTGAAAAACTACGCGTGCGAAGCTGCGGATTGGTCAGCTAGTATTTTAATATGCGAGGATGTTGGTAGGTACCTAATTACCTATCTAAGGGTAATTTTACCTAGATAGCATAATGATATGAAAATATTTAGAGTGTTTTTTTAACTGTAACAGTACGGCAGCACCCATAACCAGAAGAGATACAGGTGCAGTTTCTTTTAAAACATCAGCTCGTTTTCGAAGAAAAACATTTGGGCATTAAAATTTTTTGGTCAAGTGTGAGTAGCGCCCTAAAATGAATCAAGTTGGTAATTTTTTTTTTGATGCCGATCGATGCATCCTTTGTAAGGATCATTTTATTGTACCGATGGAGTTCCTAAACTTCTTAAACGCTACAGTATTAATACTTCTTTAATGTGCAATTAGAATCTAATAAAATGTTTGTAGAAGGAATTTTGTTTGTCCTGTTGTATGAGAATACTTTTTATCAAAGGAGAACGGGCATCCTGGTCTACAGTCCAATAAAAATGAGCAGCACATTTTCGAATTGGCATACAATAGTACATCAAAATATACTATTGGAACTTTCCCCAAAAGTCTGTCCGTTTTGAGTTACAGCCATGCAAACACCAGCATTTTTTGTTTTAAAGAACATAAAATAACGGTTTCACGATTACTATATCCATACATAAAGGCTCCTATACAATGCAGTAGCAAGAGCGAGAAGGGAGAAGAGCGCTGTAAGGGCCGTGGGGAGAGGGATGCGTACGCGGGGGAGGGGAACGGTTGTGTACGCGCCGCGCCGGACGGCTACAATAATCAGTCGCATCGCATCAAGTGAGTGGCTACGTCACGTCTTGTTACGATAGTGCTGTGTTTGAACTTCTTTCTCTGTTTTTACTGACCCTGGCTTGCTTTTGGACCCTGTTTCTTTCCCTAATGTGTTAACTTTGGCTCGACTTATTGACTTTTGAACTGCCTACCGATAATGGAAGTTTTTCGAAACTGTGTGATGTGTCGTCGAGGACTTTACCGCGGACGGTACCAGCAGCATATCTTGGCTGATAACCTGCAAAGGGAACGACCAGAATTCGCCGCGTTTATACAACAACATGCTGTGTTGGAGGTTAGTTACCTTTTATTTTTATTATATTGAGTAGTTAGGCATAGGATTTATTTATTTTAAGTATTAATTGTTATTATTTTCAGGTGGTGTTCGACAGTACTCGAAGCTTGTGTCACCGATGTTGGCAGAGGATTGAGCGTGATCATAGACCTGCACAGCAAGCGGCGCGAGCGCCTGGTACATTGCACTCTCAAGAATACACGAGGGCACCGAACACTTCGGTGCATTGTATTTACAACAACTGTGCTAATATTACCCGTAATCATATACCAAACGCGATAAGAATTAATGTATTTTGTGAGAGCAAGCTTTTTATTCCTGATAGCGCTAGGGTGTGTACAGAACACTTACAAAATAATGAATGGAGCAACCTGCCGCAAATGTGTAATGTGACACATGATTTTAATGACGCTCAGTTTACATCGCTCTGTGACTTGATGAGAATGGCTGCTAACAACCAGCCCAGAATCGACTTCGAAAACAGAGGCACCTTGTCTAATGAAGAGATGCACTTATGGACTGGGCGCACTTACGATCAGTTCGAAGCTATATTAGAACAAACTCCGTCACTAAGAGAACGTTGTAACCAGCCTAGAACTGCATTAGGCATCTATTTAACAAAACTTAGAACTGGAGACTCTGATGAGAGACTGGCAACGTTATTTCATATGTCTCGTCGAAAACTAGAACGTTTTTTGCCTATAGTTCGAGAATGTCTGAGCAACGATTACGTTGTGCTGCATCTAGGTGTGGACCACATTACCAGAAATGATATCCTTCAAAGAAACTTAACAATTCCAAGGGCTTTATTTGGAAACGATGAAAACATCAAAGCCATAATTATATGTGACGGTACATATATATATATTAACAAAAGCTCCAACTTTTTGTTTCAACGGCTGTCATACAGCTTACACAAATATCAAAACTTGTTGAAGCCGTTTTTAATGGTATTCACGGACGGCTATATATTAGATGTCAAAGGGCCATTTGCCGCTACCAGAACCGATGCCCAGATCATGAGTGAAATAATGAATAACGAAGATGAGCCGCTGCATTGGTTACTCGAACGTAATGATGCGTTTATCCTAGACAGAGGATTTAGAGATAGTTTGCAGGATATAGAAGCTTGTGGCTACGAACATCATGTGCCACCAACTAAAGACAGAAGAGAAAATCAACTCACTACAGAACAAGCTAATCAGTCTCGTTTGGTCACCATGTGCCGATGGGTGGTGGAAGTAGTAAATGGGAGATTTAAGCGAGATTTTAAACTTTTGCGTCAAAACTATTTTAATAAAACGTTGCCAAAAATGTTTGTTGACTTCAAAATAGCTGCAGCCATTCTAAACCACTTCCACGCCCCCATCGAAGATAGTTCACACGCAGCAGCCTTTTTGAATTCAATAAGAGCTAAAATACACATACCAAACACATTGCACAATTATGTGGAAGCAAAGAGATTGAATTATAGGAGAGCAGACTTCATGCGAATCGAAGCAAATGAAATAGAAAACTTCCCAAGGCTTAGTGAAGAACAAGTCATACATTTTGCCTTGGGAACTTACCAGTTAAAGCTCGCTCGATCATATTGTAGCGAGCACTTACAAAATGGTCTTTATATAATCGAGACGTATAGAGATAACGCTCTAGAAGACTTGGCACAATATGATATCAACGAAGAGGCTTGGCTATTACGTGGACGTATACAGTCTCGACATGTCCGAGCCAGGAAATATTTTTGTTATATATTAATCAATAATATTAATAACAATATTACACAATATTATTGTACCTGCTTGACAGGGCGACGTACTATAGGTACTTGTGCCCATGTACTGTCAATTATATGGTACGTAGATTATGCCCGTCATGAAGGGTTCAATGAACCTGCATTGTTCCTTAACAGTATTCTCATCGATGATGATGATGATGATAATGTTTAATAACATATTGTTTTGATTTTTTAAGAAGATGTTGTTTTTATTTGTATTACTACTTACCTAACTTAAATAAAATCATTACATTACACAAAATGTTTTTTAATTACCACGATATTCAATGTTTGGCACTAAATATTATCAGATTCAATTTTTAGTAGAACTCAGATCGGACAATACTTAGAGAAATGCGACTTTCTACATATTAAAATACATAGAATTACCTTTATATTGACATATGACTCATTTTTATTGCAAGGTAGACCAGCTTCCATACACTTATGCCCGTTCTCCTTTGACTAACTTTCGCTGTTCAGATCGAAAACGAGCTGCTGTTTTAAAAGAAACTGCACCTGTATCTCCTCTGGTTATGGGTGCTGCCGTACTGTTACAGTTAAAAGAAACACTCTGTATATTAACTATACCTAGTCAGGTCATAAGTATTGTCACACAGTAAAAACTTTTCTTTTAGAATGCTGGCCACAAAAAAGTTTATAGAATTCGAATTTCGAATTATTCATGAAAATAAAAATGTATACGTTTTAGAATTTTACTAATTTTTAAATATGGAGTGGACGCTTAAAGAAGACCGTGTTGCAGTTATTGCGTTGCATCGTTGCGGTTACGCGCCAATTCAAATTTTTGACATACTGAAAAATTTGAATATAACCAAAAGATTCGTTTATTGCACCATCAAACGATACAATAAAGACTCTAGTGTAGATGACAGGTCAAGAAGTGGTCGCCCTCGGTCTGTTAGGACTCCAGCAGTGATAAAAGCTGTGAAGGCGCGAATTCAAAGAAATCCCAAACGTAAGCAGAAACTGTTGGCCCTTCAGATGGGGTTAAGCAGAACCACGGTGAAAAGGGTGTTAAATGAAGACTTAATCGGCTTATCGAAGAAAAACAGGACATCGTTTGAATGCTCGTCTAATGGACCTGAGACTGAAGAATTGCCGCGCTTTGTTGACGCGGTACGCGGGAAAAAAATATCGGGAAATTCGTTTTTCGGATGAAAAAATTTTTACCGTAGAAGAGAGCTACAACAAACAAAATGATAAGGTGTACGCACACAGTAGTGAAGAAGCGAGCAACCGTATTCCGCGTGTCCAACGAGGTCATTTTCCATCCTCGCTCATGGTATGGTTGGGAGTTTCTTATTGGGGCTTAACAGAGGTACATTTTTGTGCGAAAGGTGTAAAAACGAATGCAGTTGTGTATCAAAATACAGTCCTAACGAACCTTGTGGAACCTGTTTCTCATACCATGTTCAATAACAGCACTGGGTATCCCAACAAGATTCGGCGCCAGCTCATAGAGCGAAGAGCACACAAGACTGGCTGGCGGCGCGTGAAATCGACTTCATCCGGCACGAAGACTGGCCCTCCTCCAGTCCAGATTTGAATCCGTTAGATTACAAGATATGGCAACACTAGGAGGAAAAGGCGTGCTCAAAGCCTCATCCCAATTTGGAGTCACTCAAGACATCCTTGATTAAGGCAGCCGCCGATATTGACATGGATCTCGTTCGTGCTGCGATAGACGACTGGCCGCGCAGATTGAAGGCCTGTATTCAAAATGACGGAGGTCATTTTGAATAAACTTTAGTGTCATAAGAATCTATGTTTTGTTAAGTTCATTTTGGTATATAAATGGTTACATAATGAATAAAATTGTTTCAATTATTTTATATTAAACATGTGACAGAATTTATGACCTGACTAGGTATTACCCAGTACTACCTACCAAAATATTTTATTATTAAGGAAGACGGTATAGTCAGTGACACATACAAAGGTTTTTTAAAAAAAAACATGTTTTTCTCCTCAACAAGGTTCAATAAAACGCAATGACGATGATGATTCGCGCCAAGCTTACGAGTCTTCCTGTTTACCTTTAGCTACTAATTTGTCTTCAATAAAAGTTTATTTTACAGTTCAAGGAGGAAAATTATAATTTCTTATTTCACGGCTACGTTCGTTTCTTTGTGAATGTGACCTTTCCGCTTACCTGGGCACCAGTAGGTACTGTTACCTGCCAGGTTTTTTTAACATTTTCCTTGATATTGCAAATCTTTGGCTTTGGCAACACTTGAGTAATATGAAATAATATATTTTTCATCCCCCCATCTCGGAAAGAGTATTTTTGCTCTTCGATATCTGAGTTGCAAAAGGCGTTTTAATCCGCTAGAGGATAAAGTAAATAGAATTTAAAACATCGTGTGCACTAAGTTTGTGAATTCAAAACATTTTTTATTTGTTAAAAACTCAGACTCGGAACCTTCTTGGTGTATTTCTTTTTTTTTGCATTTAGTAATTTCCTCGCTGAGGTGGGATGAAAAGTTACGTGTTGCACACGAGTGCAAAGATATTTCACCTCGTGCTCTTTTGATTCCCTCGCTAACGCTCAGGATTCTAACTTTTAATAGGATAATATTACTGGTGGTAGAGCTTTTGTGAACGGGCTCGAGGAAGTGGGCACCACCGCCTTACCTTTATCTGCCGCCAAATAGCAGTACTTGTGCTGCTGTGTTCCGGTAAGATGGTAATGGTATGTTCCTGTAATTACTGGCACATAGGCATAACAGCTAAGTCCTATAGTATGGCAACGTATCCACATAGAGATCAAGACAACATACCTAATACCAGAGACTAGTAATACAATTTAAATTATATTGGTCTGTGCAATAATACATTGTTTTGAATTGTATGTGGATATCCATGGGCTGCAGTAGCCACTTAACATCTGGTGGACTGCATGCTCGTTTGCCATATATGTAGTATGAAAAAAAAATTCTACTCTAATTTTTCAGTTTTAGAATCCTTCGCTTGCTCGGTCATCAAAATTGAGCACGCGGCTAAAAAGCAACTTTGCACTCTTGTATAACATATAATATTAATATTATACTAAGTATGTATGCTATGCTGGTGTAGTACTTGTTAGGGTAAGGTTTACCTGCACCCTTACTCGGTCTAGTTGAACGAACCCTAATTATTGTACCAGGGTTAGGAATCGGAACAACATAATATTTTATTCAAGATCACGGTATCACTCGGTGGAACAAAATTGATAGGTAACGGTTTTTGTGCAGCATTCTCGGGTTATTACCAAAATTATTACTACGTAAGATCAATTAATTTTAATTGTCTAATTACTACGTGTGATTTGGACTTGTCTTAATTAAAATCTGTGTACGACTAATTGCTAACATTTTTATAAAACTGGCAAAGTCTTGCTGCTCCTGTTATGGTCTGCTGGGCAGAACTTTCTCTGTGCGAACGGATTTATCTTTCTTCCAAGTAATACGCATTTGTCAGACATTTTTTTAATAATCCTTAAAAAAAATATACAATTTCGAGTTTCACTCACGCGTCGAGAATTCCGTAACCAGTCGACTCTTCCCGATTCGCACCCGTAACTTTTGAATAGATGCCTTCAAACTTCAAAAAAGGAGGAGGTTCTCAATTCGACTGTATTTTTATGTTTGTTACCTCAGAACTTTAGATTAGATTAGATAATTTCTTTATTGCACACCATTAAATATAAACATATAAAAGAAAACACAATTTTAAATCATAGGTACAATGGGCGGCCTTATCGCTAAAAGCGATCTCTTCTAGGCAACCTTTGGATGGACAGGATCTATATGAACAAATAAGGACGGCGGCATAAGATTTTTTTTTTAGTATCAGTTTTTTTAAAAAACAAGCATATATTACAATTTATAAAAAATATAGTTAATATAAAATAAAATGCTTAATTATATTAAATAATATAGTCATAAAATTACATATATATTAATATTAAGATACATAATATATATATATATATATATTGTCATACCTACATACATACATTATAAAAATGTATAAATAAATAAATAGCCTAGTGAGCGATGGATGACAGAAAGTGTTGTCTGACCATGTTTTTAAAGATAGGGAGAGATTTTGCATGACGAATTGAGACAGGTAGGGCATTCCAGAGTCTGGTAGCCTGCAGAGTAAAAGAGGTACTATAAAATACTGAGGTATGGTGGGGAGTTTTTAATTGAAGGGTTTCAGAGGAACGTAAGGATCGAGAGTTGGAAAGGTGAAGAAAGTCAAAGCATTCTTTGAGGTAGGACGGAGTAGAAGAGATGAAAAGGATGCTGTAAAGGAGGGAAAGGATATGCGCATTCCGGCGAAGGCGGATGGTTAACCACTTAAGTCTGTGGCGATACTCAGAAATGTGGTCGAACTTGCGCAAGCCAAATATGAATCTAATAGAGAAATTCTGGAGACGCTCAAGCTTGTTGAGTTGGTCTTCAGTTAAATCAAGATAGCTGGCGTCAGCGTAATCGAGAATGGGATGCAGCAATGTCTGTGCAAGTGCAATTTTGGTGGAAGTCGGAAGGAAGTTTCGCAGCCGTTTAAGAGAGGCAGCTGCAGCAAAGGTCTTTCGGCTTACCGCTGCTAGTTGTGGTCCCCAAGATAACTGACGATCCATGAGTACCCCCAGATTCTTGACTACCTTGCTAACTTCTATTGATGTACCGTCAAATTTTACTTCAGGTAAATCAAGCCAATCGATTTGTGTAATCATCCACGAGCTTCCTATTATAATCACTTGAGTTTTCGTTGGATTTACTTTCAGCCCGTATGATTTGCTCCACTGAAGAATACTCTGGAGATCACTATTTATGTCAGAACTTTCGACTGGGTGAACCGACTTTGATGATTCTTTTTTTTTATTTGAAAGCTGGTGCTTCCCGTGTGGTCATATCTCCATTTGGCCCAGTTCTGAGAATGGCATCCGTGAGAAAACTATATACCTAAGTCAATTTTTATGTTACGTTATGTTTATTAGCTAATATTCAACCGATTTGAAAAAATTGTTTTTTATTTGAAAGGATATACTTACCTACTTTTAGATTACTCCCATGGAAATTCCATCAAAATTGGTAAAGTAGTTTGGTTTTTACTGTTATATGAAATCGGTTATATTTTTGTTAAAAAGTTACTTGTTTAGCGATAATACCGCCTATAAACAGTGTTGTTTAATACTTATGTCTCATTGCTTCTACCTTTAAGGGAACTGAACCTACTAACTCTCGCTTATCAGCCGCGCTTTGCCATGGAGGTCAAGTACATACCTACCTACCTACGAATCATTGCGAAGCTAATCAATGTTTTTCCGGTCTTTAATTTTGGTTCAACGTGTTATGATTCTCAATCAGCAAGGCACAACAAACCAAACGTCATAAATCCTAAACAATGGCTTCACCTGTCATTTGTCCAGTTCGACCTTTTATGATTCGTTCAGGTCTTTATGAGCCTTTTGAAGAAGTAATTACCTACTTACACAATGAGCAGTTTGTTTTGTGTCTAGGAAAACAGAATACCTACCTATTGATTTGTGTAGACTTTGTAATGACTGATGAAGTGGTGTTCTTCCTTAATAGAAGTATCATTACCATTTAAATGTTAATTTAATCCTGCCTGTAATAATAAAAATAATGAGTATAATTTATGCTATTTCTCTATTATACCTATACCAACCTTTATCTAGGCCAGAATGATTACAGTGGCAGGCAATGTAGGTGGGTAGGTGTCAGTCAGACCAATGTCAGACTTCATATACTGAAGAACTGAAGAACTAGAGCAAAAAGTATATTTATTACAACTAGCTGACCCGTCCGTCTCCGTAGGTATTATATTCTCTTTCTCCGCGACTTTGCACACGTTTTTTCGTAAAACATTGCCCTCCTGCGCAGTCAGATAATCGATCTTTTTAAGATATACGAGTACAATTCCGTAGTACATTAATTTTTGATCTATCTCGTAAGGTTTAGCCAGCGTTTGCGATTTAAGCGCACAAAAATATATTTTTCGGCTTTTCTGTACTATAATATGTATGTATTATACATATAAACCTTCCTCTTGAATCACTATCTATTGCTGAAAACTGCATTAAAATCCGTTGAGTAGTTTAAAAGATCTAAGCGAACAGACAGCGGAAGCGACATCATTCTATACATACTATGTTAGGAAGATGTAGAGCTCCGAAGTTACTGTTTCGATGTGTACCTTACCTACCTACTTAAGGTACCTAATTTTCAAATGGGGTTTTCTCCTATTTTGTTTTGTTATAGGGTTAGTTCACCAGTATTTGGCATAGGCGTGCAATAATTTCATGTAACGGCTGTTATTTAAGATTTTTTTTATGTTATTTGTCGGGAAACAGGCTTACGGCCCACCTGATGGTAAGCGGTCACCGTCCCCTATTGACACCGGCAACACACGGGGTATTGTCGATGCGTTCCCTACACTGTAGAAACCTCTTTACATTTCTCTTGAATTTTTTTTTTCGAATGGATTAAAATCGCTGTTGGCCTCTGAGGCCGTTGCAGCTTAACCGAGCTTTTGGCGAACGCAGAAGGCGCTCAGCCCTGTAATTTTTTGATGAGGCAACTAGCGCAAGGGCACCACTTATGTACGAACCTCGGCTTGGGCTTTTGCCGGGACGGGGATAGGAGAGAAACGCCCGGGTACGTGCTTGTACCTCGTTTAGGCGGCGACTGAAGGGACTCGTCGACCTCGCTGGCGAGGTCGGTGTATTTGTGGATTGTTTGCTCTGTCTAATGTGGATGACTCTTCCGCATTAGCGGAAGTGATTTCGTCATCCGGGTCTCCGAGAACGTGTCTCGGACGATGGAGGGTATTTCTCTTGAAGCGTGCCATGACGTAGTCTAATGGGAAAACCGCAGATGGTAGCTCATTCCACATCTTGCAAGTATGGGGTAGAAAAGATCGCGTGAAGCGCAACGCGATCAATTGCTCTACATGAATTCTCTGATGTCAATAATTTTTGATCTCATAGAGTAAATAAATCTGCAAATAATGTGAGATGAATAAAATAGAAGTAACTGGTTCTGTTCTGTAGCTAAAGTTAAACTGTTGTCAGTTTAGTTAGGTATGTATTATTATAAATTTCAAAGTTGTAAGTATAGTGTGCTAAAAGCAAGCTTGAAGTAATGATGTTAAAACAAGGATCCTATCCTATTTATGTAACTTTACACAAGTGACGGCTGCGAATCCCATGTGGGTGTTATTGGAAAACATGGTTTATCGTTGTTATGAAATGGATACACGGAATCAAATGAAATAGATATTTACATAACTACTACATTTTCGTAGCGTGTACTACCAGCGCACTTCTTATCCAACAGTTAAAAAAGAATTTCTATAATCAACCTGTGTAGAACCTACCTAATAACTTAGCTATACTCCTCTATCCGTTTCTGGAAACCATTAAAACTAGATGTATTTTACCTAAACTAGTGGTTCGCCCCGAACTGAGATCTCGCGATTCTCCAATTAAAACAAAAACATATTATTTGTAATCTTTCACTATTAAAATAGTGCCACGAAATAAATAACCAAATTACTTGGCCTACAGTTTCATTCAAATTACAGGTAACGGGAGTCGGGAGGTCATGTATTGTGGTTCCTCTTTTTTGGGGTACAAGTTGCAGTTATTCTGTATTTCAGATATTTGCCTATATTTGTGTCACACTGTGATGTCACTGGTGTACCCTGTGAATTTTGACAAAATTTAGTTTTTATTACTAATTAACTTAAAAACTATAAATAATTTACGATAAACAAAAACGGAACGTAAATGTACTAGTACGTCCCCCTTGACCTAATAGCCTCATTTTCATTTTTTAATCATAATCGTTCGTACAATATTGATTATAACCAAAATATAAAATAATAAAAGTTATTTAACATAATAATAAAAAACAAAAAAAAATTGGATATTAATAAAGAATTACACAAGTCAAATAAAATATTAATAATACAATATAAATAGTTATACAACATAATAAGGTAGTCAATATAAAAACAGTCAATATCCAATAGTCCAATAAAATTATAGTATCTATTATTTCGTCATGTCAATAAACTCCTCATAACTGTAGAAGGTGTTACTCAGGAGCCAGCGCTTCAGTTTGAGTTTAAATGTATAGCAACTGGTTGCCTCAGTTACAGTACAGGGTAGTCTGTTATATACTGTCGGTCCCATTACATGCGTTAGCTTATCCGACTTGGCCAAGGTACGGGACACGGTAGCAAGCCTGTCAGCTCTCCGAGTGTTGTACGGATGCCTATCCCTGTTCTTGCTGAACAGTTCTAGGTTAGACCGCAGAAAGACAGCAACCTAGAATATGACGATAGACGGGAGCGTCAATATTTTAAGTTCTTGAAAATACAGTCTCACGGAGGTATGCTGCGGTATTCTGACCATTGCTCTCACGGCTCGCTTCTGCATGCAGAAAGCACGCTGCCAGTCAGCTGCGCGCCCCCACAGTTCCACCCCGTATTGAAGGAGCGAATGGACAGTGGCAAAGTAACAGGAGCGAACCACGTGACCAGGCAAGAAACGAGACAGTCGCCCTAACGCATAGCATGCTCCACCCAGTTTTCCACATACCTTATCAATATGGGATTCCCAAGTGAGCGTCCTGTCGAGTTCGAAACCCAGAAACGTGGTGCTCTCCGCTTGCTCTATTTTTGTATTTCCCGCGAGAACCGTAAGCTCCCTGGAGGGACGCCCCGATAGACAGATATGGATAAAGTGGGTTTTCTTCAAGTTTAGGACTAACCCATTGTCTTTAAACCACTCCGCTAATTGAGAGGCAGTTTGATTTAGCTTCTGTTCTAAGCTGTTCAGAGTAGTAGCTGACACAACTGCAGCCACATCATCGGCATACATTAACAACTCCGCGGAGCATATAGCTTCCGGGAGGTCATTAAGTAGTAAGGAGAACAAGATATTAGAAACCGCAGAACCCTGTGCTACTCCCATGTTCGTAATGAGAGGATGTGACCTCGTCATGCCACATTCCCCTACGACAACCTGAGACCTTTATCTCATTAGGTTTGTGAGCACGGCTAGGGCAGAATCGTGTATGCCGTAATGCCCCATCTTGACCGTGAGAACCGCGTGATCAGCCACATCAAACGCTTTAGAGAGGTCGCAGCAGATTATGGCAACCTGCTGTTTCCTCTCCCGAGCATCCATTACCCTCCGCAGCACCTCACGCGCTAGCGTCGTGGTCGATCGTCCTTCACGGTACGCATACTGCCTGTCTGATAGCGCGCGAGTGGCTGCCAAGTATGATGTAAGTCGTGAGCTTATTCCATTTTCAAAAACCTTTGCTAAAGCTGGAATTATAGATACTGGCCTATATGAGTCCATGTCTGCTCTTCTCCCTTTTCCTTTGTATATTGGTGATACCTTACTGAGCTTAAGACAAGTCGGAAAGGTACCACTTTGCAAGCACAAGTTGAAAAGATCGGCTAGGATAGGGGCGATAGGACCCGCTGACATACGTAAAAGTTTCATAGAAATGCCATAAGCATCCTTAGAAGGCTTGGGTGGTATCAGTTTCGTAATTATTCCATACACTTCCTCGGCAGTAAATCGAGACAATCGTAGTGAACGATCTGCTGGCGGTCTCGAAGACCCCAGCACGACCTTCACCCTGACGATATTCGCCTTTGGTGCGCCACAGGCCGCGGCTGCCCCTACGAACCTTAAGTTCATTGCATTCACTGCATCTTTTTTTGACTGGAAGGGTTCCCCATTTGTATCTAAGATAACATCAGTAAAATCTAACTTGCAGACGTTGTATTTTCCTCTCTCAGAATTTACAACCTGCCACATCGACTTGCATTTATTTTTACTGTTTAAAATAATGTCAGAATAGTAATCATATTTCCTAAATACCGCTCTTGATCCCCAATATCTCAACAACCCCCCAACATATTTAACTTATTAAATCGCACCAAAATTGTACCATCACTACATACCTATGTATTAAATTTCACGATGATCGGATCAACGCTTCGAAAGTTATCCTCGGACAAACAAACATACATACATAATTACATACAACGCCAATTTGCCCAAGTTGATTTAGAGATCTCGCTTCGCTCCATCAATAATAAGATGGGTATGAACAGCCTTACAGAAGCAGTAACTGATCAGTTGAGACCCAGTCTCAGCCTATTAAACGACCAATAAATAGCACTTTACAGTTTAATTAACATAACTTCATATTTTAACAAACATCATTAGCCATCGAATGCATTTTAAGCAACACTTATTAAATTTTATTTTTCGAGTTTGGTAATTTATCTCTCCACCTGATTATTACATATATGTATATGTATCTCCTTATCTATATTTAGTTAGATAATTACATAACTAGATAAAGCTTTGTGTATAGCCATATGTACATACCTAGCCAATATTAGTCTATAGCTAATATTTAGTAAGTACTTTTAAGTAAGGAATGAGATCATATTGAGCAAATATTTTAAGACCGGTTCATGATTTCATTATTTATCACGGTGCGATATTCCTATCGTGATTTCGCTTTAAAGGTAGTTAAGGAATGCACATAATTGAAATATATAAAAAAACATGATTATATTATAATCTACATTAACTTATACATAATAGGAACAATTGCTTGAAAAACCTATTGTTACGTAGGTATACTACTTACCTAATGAAATAAAGAAGACAATTATAAAACAATTCTTGCCCACATTACGGTAAATTTAACCAGGAACAAACCTACTTACCTACCTGTAGCGTACATGTACCTGTTTATACAAGGGCAATACCCTACATATAAAAACACTTAAAAAGCACTGGTTGAAGGGCCGTATGTCGCAATATTTCGGGAGCTAACGGGCCGGGGCATCGACCGTCCAGCCCAGTTGAACTTGGTCATCGCTTATTGTGTGACGTGCCGGCGAGATGTGAAGTAAGTGACGTTAATTGGTGCATTTACCCTGATTTGTTTCGGTCACGTGGGTTGTCTAGTGTTCTATTGGCTTGTTTAGCTGACAATGTGTAAATGTTACAATAAAATTCTCACCTGGCCATTTGATAGATCTTGTGATGTCAGTGTTTCACAAAATCGCCAAGAAGTTTTTTGTATAACCACCTAGATGGTACCATAATCCAAAAAATTACAAAAAGTTGTTTGGCTACATAACCCTAAGAAGAATAGATTTCAATTTACACGGTCTCTAACAGTAGTTTTGTTTTCCATAATCTACATAATGTTGTTCCTATCTTTGATAGGTACCTAAAAATAAAATCACGAATCTTTTTAAAAAATAACTTACCTACCTATTTGAACCTCGCAATATATTTATAATCCTATTTCTCAACAAATAGAGTACACAACCCTTTCAAAAGTGAAACAATGACGTCATACGCCCCGCCAAAGCTGAACGCACGGGGACTCCAAATTGATTTGCTAATGAACAAGACAGCATCTAGATAACAAACAGTCTAGCAGCTTACGGTTGTGTATGAACTAGTACTTGTTGAGTATAGGATAGACGGTCTAATAAAATCATCATCGCATCAAAAAAACAGAAAATATAGATATGTAGATACGAGTAGCCTTAACGCACACCATTAAAAATAATTAAAAACCTTATAAAAGCGATATATTCCAGACAACCTTTAGATGGACAGGATCTAAGTACAAATGTTAACATTAATGAAAGAACACCAAAATCTTACAAAATGTAATTATAATGTGCATGTACCTACATGACACATGAATTCAGAATAAAAAAAACTTCTTATATAAAGCTCGGGGACGAAGCAACGATTTTTTTTGCTATTTTATTTTGTGAATTAGGTATCACCGCATCGTGTATCATCCTGGTACTATCTATAACAGGTAGAGTTGCTTACGGTGTTAGGTAAGTATTAATTAAATGTAGTTCGTAGCATAGAGAATAAGTAATCTTTGTTGAGTCTGTGTTCTTGTGTATTCTGTCCTTACTTAATTGTTTTTGTAAAGCCTAATTGCGTATGACCTAGTACCTAAAACCCGTAAGCAACTTTTCAAAAGGCTCGAGAATGAAGTAACATTGAGCCATCGCAAATCATTAATTTCTCAACTCATGACGAAAATTGCTATTGGAAGCGAAAGTGTGCAAGCGAAAGTTGTGCCGAACTAGTTTGAAGGTCACAATCGAAGCTCCTCTTGAATATTAAACTCTTGGGCTGACTCTGTAATCAATCTTAGAATTAGCAAGCTGAACACCTTTTCTTGTCTGTGGTTAGACCCATACATAGCTCGCAGAACATTAGATTTTATTTAACACAAGTTTGGATTCCATAATCAACCTTCTTGAAGTCAGTCAGTAGAAGTGGCAGAAATAGCTCGTAGAAACGGCTACCGCTACCGGATATGGTTCTCAAGTGGAGACTCCGAATCGAAAGACTCGGTGTAGGACGGTCCTTCGCTTGATGAACCGGTGGTATTGCGAAGTCGAGTATCCAAGAATTGTTCTACCATTAGCAATGTAGCCGACTGAAAAGCCGTAAGAGCTTCCTCCGATCCACCAATCCCACGGACAAAAGCCCGGCAGTAGCGAGACTTGAATTATGGTCCTCCCATCACACTGCCCCTCCTAATTACATTCCACCCGCGAAGCATCTTCCTTCCGGCTACAAGCTGCATTAGCCAATTTGGAAGTCCCTAAGCCAGTTGCGCACTCAAGTTTGCCACTGCCTAGACAATTTAGGCAAGTGGGGATACATCGACCCACAGCATCAACCTATTCCGGAGCCAGTGCCACTGCGGGGCCACCACACAAACAATGGCCCACCTGCTCTCATGTCCTCTATGCCCAACCACCTGCACACGGAATGACTTGTACCAGGCAACAGAGGGGAACAGTGTGGAAGTTGCTCTCTATTGGGCTAATCAAATTTAAAATTCAAATAGCCATTGATTCGAAAGAAGAAGAAGATTAGCGATGTTATGCAATGCCATACCAACTATGATGTGCCGTGCGTATCTATGGCCGGCTTAAAACCAATTCCGAAATAAACAATTTTTTTCGATTTTAAACGGTTGGTGTTGATAACTATGTTTTTCTTACTATTATAATTATATAATCTTATAATTACTATTATTTTCTTATTTTTACCGAGGTAGGGATACCTATAACGGAGTGGGTACCTATAAACTGTGTAAACATTTTTTAAATGTGTGATATACTGATATTGATTATACTTAGCGGTATATACTTAACGATATACCTACCTACATAAGGTAGGTAGTAGGTAATGTAGGTAGGTACTTTCTATTGATTTTCTATAAACTAATTAATACGAAACATGACGTCAGGTGACCAAAACTTCCCCATAATCAAGTGTAAAAACACAGTTCTATTATTTTTGTCAGCGAGTTTACAACTGTTTAAAACGGCAACATTTTATTTAAAACTTTTAAGTCGGTTGTTTTACATTTATAGCCGTGCGTGAGTCAAGGGATTGCATACTTGGATAGTAGAAGTCTATTTCCAATTGTGGACGCCTGACAATAATTTCAACGTCAGTCAGCGATAATGTCCTTTTACCGATTCCAGCGTTTGACGCACGTACGAATAGGCTATGTGCACGTTGTAACTATAGTAGTGTAGGATCCTCTATAAGTATAGTTACTCGATCCCACTTCTGATTTCACTTATCGTTACAGACATGGCGACCTCAGTCCTGCAGCCAAGCGAGTGCCGTCGGGAGCAGCTGAAGGACCTCATCGAGCCAAGAGTCCCTGACGATGACTCCGTCAACCAGGAGTTTAAGGAGCGGGAGACAGGGGAACTCCCTCAAGAGCTTAGGGAGAGAGCCAGGGTCGAGCTAAGAGAAGAACTGGCGCTAAGAGACCAGGCATTAGCGCAGATGCGGCATTTTATTGAGAAGCATCCGGCTATTAAAAAGTGTCGGACTGGTAAGTATCATCTGTGCATCCGGGCTGATACTTTGTTTGGTGGAATTACCTATGTATGGTGGCCTGCCGGTCTACACCTACTATTGAGTACCTGGCACCTGATATGTGCCAACCCTACATCATTGAGTACTTGATTAAACTTGTAAAACCCTAAAAGATAAAGTGTGTTTTTGAAAACTCAGTTAACGTTAATATTCTTATGTACTTCGACCTACCTACCTATGGCAGGTCTGACTGGACGCAGAATGGCAGATATATCTGATGATAGATACTTTTCTCTGGTGGTTAAAACGTACTAAATCGAAGATTAATCTCGTCCTTCATTCTGGCTCAGAATAAATAAGAATACTACATTCTGAATATTCTGATACGCTAGGCAGAATTTCCAAAAGATCCCATCAATTCGTACATTCTCTCATAGACAAAAAAAAATCTCGTGGTCATTTGTGAAACTAACGGATAACAAACGAAAATGTTGAAAATTATGTTTTCAATCCATCAAGCAAAGACACTAGCGCCCAGGCCATCAAGGGACACTCTTCGTCCTTTCGTGAAACAGATTATAAAGATCAATCTAGGTACCTGGGTCCTTCAATTTAACTCTCTACTTCGCATCTGTTACATGGTCTACATTCATTCACACGCAACACGCAATGCATAACATATCTATACTAAATGCCTAACCTTGCCGTGTTCAAACTAAACACATTTATCTCAGTTAGGTACTTACTTATTCCATTCATGAACCGAATCATGAGGGGCTTCATTAATTTAAGTCACACGATCTCAGGTGGGTACGTTGAGTAGATAATCTTACACGTGTTAGCTTTTCTACTGTTCAAGAATGCAACATTGTATGGTAATCGGAGAATCAAGGATCGGTTCTTTTACATAAAGGCTCCTCTGTTAGTCCAAAAAGTATGCGACATTTATGGCAAATTACTTAGTAGGTTGA
The DNA here is from genome assembly GCA_918857605.2 of Philereme vetulata. Taxonomy (NCBI): domain Eukaryota; kingdom Metazoa; phylum Arthropoda; class Insecta; order Lepidoptera; family Geometridae; genus Philereme; species Philereme vetulata. The sequence continues at coordinate 6,916,034 of OU975422.1, read as the reverse complement.
TTCATCGTAGATTATTCGTCAATTTTTATGTCTGTTCACCGTACTACATACTTATAAAAAGTAGATAGCTTTCATCCTAATTGAAAATTCTTTTATTTTTTTCAGACACACCATTCCTCCTCCGCTTCCTCCGTACAAAGAAGTACTCGATACCGCAAGCCTGCTCTATGCTCGAACGGTACCTGACCATCCGACAGATGTATCCTCAGTGGTTCCAGAAGCTAGATCCCCTGGATGCTAAGATAGCAGCTGTTATTGAAGCTGGGTATCTGGTACCATTGCCAAAGCGGGATGCAGAAGGGCGGAGGGTTGTGTTATCTTGTATGGGTGAGTTTGTCTCTTTACATTACTAAAGTAAAGCTGTGGTCCCAAAAGTTCCTCTGGATGCGAAGACATTATTGCTGCGAGGTATCTGAGTTGAGCTCTGTTATATAGCTTATTGTATAATGGTAACAATGAGGCGCCGAGGTAGACTAGCCGGGCAAAATTATAATAACATCAGGAGCGTCGCATCACAAAGGTTATTTATTATCTTCTTTCGTTTTATTACTTTAGTTCATACAAATGTCAAAAAAATTAGGTACTTTGGATGAGTGATTATCTTGACCTATTTACCTATGTGGTAAGTAAAAACAAACCTAAGCTAGTGTGCAGTTTTTGCGGTTGACTTAACCATCATGTTATTTTTCTAGGTCGCTTCGACCCCCATCTCTACGACAGCTGCGTGATGGCTCGCGTCCACTCCATGATAGTGGAGCTGCTGTTAGACGAGCCCCGCTCCCAACTCCTCGGCTACACGCATGTCAACGATGAGGCGGGGATGCAGATGCCACATGTCAGTCTGTGGTCGCTCACCGATGTTCGTGTTATGCTCAACTGCATTCAGGTCAGGATTATAATAAACTAGAACATAAGCAGTCTTCTAATAGTTAAGGAATTTGAAGTGAAGGCCAGGGACGGGGTTTTAGATGCAGTAGGCTACCCAGCATCTACGAGTATAGCATCCTCTGCCCAACATCTACAGCAGTCTTATAAACTTAATAATTATCGGACGGTCGCTATCTGAGGGCTTTGGTTGCTCTAAGCTCTGGACCTGACAGGAACCTTGAAGATCGCAGCACCAAGCTTTCAGAAAATAGTTTTTTTTTCAGGTTTCAATTTAGTCTTTTGGTACTCAACTCATTGTCCTAAAATACCCTTTGCAATGGGTAAGTGGGAATAATGAGACAACATAAATCACTTAATCTCACATAGGCATTTCTTTTGCTTATTTCAGAATTCCACGCCTATGCGGCACAAGAAGACTCATTTCGTAAACATACCGCATTACGGCGTCAGATTCTTCGAGTTTGCTGTTTCGTTGCTCAGTGATAAACTCAAAGATCGCGTGATGGTGAGTTTAATAATTATAAACAAAACTAGTTTTAAATTTTCATTTCCCGCGAACTGGCTGGCTGAAATTTATAATTTACTGGAAGTGGAACAGAAATGACAGCTACCAACTGTAGGAAAGAAAAAAAGTGGTTTTTGCCTAACTTCATGCTTATTAATTGCCAACTAATATGCGATAGACTTAGTACGTAATTGTTCTGTTTATCAATCAGGACTATTAACCCCAACGCCAAAAAAGAGTGTTGTAAGATTGAAAATTTTGTTATAAATCAGAAGCTTACGTGTAAACTAAAGTTTTTTTAGCTGTTTAGTAAAAATTGGTGGAGCCAGACCAAAGTTCTAGGAATCCAATTTAAAAATATTACTAATTATCTAACGAGGGCTTTTCAGTTTCAATTTAAAAAAAAAACTATCTCTACGAAAAGAAACTCTAAGAAAAATCTCCAACTAGCGTAATACATGCTGCTGTCTGGAGCCGCCAAAGATATAGTTTATATGCCAAAATCAAAAAGACACAATATTAAAATTTGTCTAAAATAATCTTACGTCGTCAGTTAAAACAAACACAAATGATTTTTTATTCATTTCAAGTTCCTTGGTAAATAAATAATGTTGAGTCGTCAGATGACATTGACAATTACTTTCCTTTGATAATTAGCATAATTTAGAGCAATGCCATCTGTTAGCAGTTATAAAAACATGGCCGTGTTAACCCCTTGCTGACCCTAATCCTACAATTCATATTTTCTGTCATCATTGTAAAAACTTTAATTAATGTAGGTACATGAATTAATTATTATTTTTTACAGTTCCACCGCACTTCTGATGATCTGACAAAACACGTGGATCCCGAAATCCTGCCAAAAGAATATGGTGGCACTGTTCCATTGAAAGACATGATTGAAGAGTTGAAGAAAAAACTTCTGAAACACAGAAGTGATCTGCTGGCTTTAGATGACATGTGTGTTGATTTGTATGCTTTAGAGAAAAATGATTTGACTCAAGACATACACTCCACTGCGGGATCGTTTAGAAAACTTGAATTAGATTAGGTGGCTTTAGTTCTAGTTAAGCCTTCTAAATAAATATTGCAACAACAATATAACATTTTGATAACGGAGGCAGCGCTTACGTAATCTACTTACTTTACATACTATTAATATTATTTCTTCATTGCCAGAAATTTTATCAATGGCTACTTTTAAGTGTAAGTTATTCATAAGATTTTAATAACTCGTGATAAATAATGTGACTTTAGAGATTTTCTTAAATTCATGCATTATAATTATGTGACAATAATTATCGAGACGGACAAACCAAACTAATTGCTTGGTTAGATGGTAGGTACATAAGCTCAATAATGCAGATCTCAAAACGTACGTTGATATTCAGAGACATAATAAACATAAGTTGAAAAGTATTATAATGTCTTGATCTTGTTTCCCGCTTTGCCTTAGTGGATAATAACCGTATTTTGTAATTAGTAAACTAGTGCGCCAGTGGCAGCTGTTTGGTGGTGTCACGTTACCATTCTTGACTGAATTTGTAATTCTTTATTGCACGTGCTTATATAATAGAATGGTCTCTGTTGATATGTATGACACAGTATCATGGTCCGAATCAGGGTAGGGATGCTTCTATAATTAAGCTCCTGATTTAGACCGGATTTTGTAAATTTCATAAAGCTGCTTGTAGAAATTAAAGGTATACTTAGGCTTATTGTAATAATTAGTAAAGTTTTTATTTGTATTGTTCATATCCATATAAATCTGCAAGAATGGGATTACAACTACATATATTATCTTTGCCACATTCTGCAATAAAAGTGAAAAATAACCGCAGGCGGTGTATACGATGATATTTTTTTTATCTAAGTTGTAGTGTTGAGAATATTGCTTTGGAATAAACAGTTACGCCAAATACAAGCATTTTATTTTATCCCTGAAATGAACTGTCATTTATAAAGCTGTTTTAACTTAGCTGTTATATTTTTTATTGACGACTTCCGTGACGCGAATAGCCGGCAGAGACGCAGGAGGTAGCGGGTTCGATTCCCACTGCGGAACAAATGTTTGCATGATCTACAAATATTTTTTCCGGGTCTGGATGTTTTTCTATATGATTATATTATAAGTATGTATTTACAAAAAAAAGTATGTAAGTATTATATCAGTTATCTGCTTAGTTTGGGGCTAGATAGCGCTGTGTGAAATGTCCAGTAATATTTAGTTATTATTTTATTTTGTTGCATACCACTATGAAGGAACATTGAAAGACCACAGTATTGTTATAATATATAACTTATTGTTTATAGCTTATTAGGTACCTACACACGGCTACACATCAAGCTATAGATTTCCAATATAAGCTGACCTCGCATTGTGTAGGATTTTCGTAGAATGAGCTTATACTGTAATTGTATAGCTTGATGTGTAGCCGTGTGAACAACAATGTGATCATAAGGTTGATAGAATATTTTTTTTCTTTAGGTAGAGAAAAATTTAATTAATATTTAGGGCAATCCCTGACGCTGCTATTCTAAATGGGATGTAAGTATTAATAATTTACATACTACTAAATATTCCTGTTTTTAATGCTTTCTAATCGTGTTCTAACGTTCTCTCGCCAGCTACGTATAATACCACAGACAAAAGATGAGCATAGACACGTATTCAAACCATAAATCATAGAACCACCTGAAAAAAACAAAAAAAGAAATGTGAGAATAGAGAATGAATGCGAGCAACTCGTTTTGCTACTAACTTCGCTGTAGTTTTTCCCGCAGTTTGGCGTCCACACAATTGTTAAAAAAATAATTCATGGCTTTTCTATGTATTTAGATCAATCTAACTCTCTAATCTCTCGTATGATTTGTGTTTCAGTGATATTTTGACGAAAGGATTATGTTACTTCAGTGACAGTTTTGTATAAGTTTGTAAATTCTAGTTCTTTTGTAAACATCGGGACGTGATTTCAATCCAGGACCACGTCTATGATTTACTGTACGTATAACACGCATAATCCTCCATAATTGTATGTTTTCTTTTGATCAGCACACAAATATGCTGCATTTTGTTGTTATTTTGGGTTGAAAATGCCGTTTAACCCCAAAGTAATGTGATGTTTGGGTGTTGAAAATTATACTGCTGTAATCTGTCAATTCGGTCGTTGTAAGTAAACCACGAGTGCATTGTACTACTTTTCGGGCTCCGATAGTGTTCATGGTGCATTGGCTATATGTATAGAGTGAAATTATGAGCTTAGTCTATACAGTAGGTGCAGAGACGTCGTGAATGTTTGCGAAACATGAAATGATGTAGGGAGTTTGTAGTGTAACTTCCTCGTTCGCCGAACTACGAATCAATAAGCGAAATAGTATTTGCTTAGGTCAAGTGCATGTAAATATGCATTGTGTACACAAGCAGAGTGATTATTTATTGCAAAGCTATGCTAATGGTGGGTTCAACAAGTTGGGACAGACCTTGACCTTTTCTGGAAATTTCTCCTGTATTTTCAACATATTTGTCAAACTTGAAGATTACTATGGTACAGAAAATGTGTAAGCATTATGTCCACCTATTGTTACATTTCATGTGCACTAAAGTATTACCTATTTATATTACTTAGATAATTACTTAGAAAAGATTTATTTTGACTACTAAAAACATGGCCTGACATAGTCAGAGCAATGGTATAGGCTCTAAAACAGGCTAAAACATTAAGATGAAGGAATGCTGCGACTGAACATACTTTTGCATAGCAACAGTCTAATGTAGTATTGAGTAAATAAACATCAATCACACAAAAGCTTCACGAATTAACAAAATTGTTAGTACATATTGACACATTTAATCAAACGGTCCGGTTTGTGGGTAATCTACATAAAAACAATACTTATCAAATAATAATAAAACTAATTGGGTAAAAAAACTTTAAATATTTGAGTTCTAGCTGTGAAGTTCAAAAATTTCAACATTTCTTTATTCTTTTTTGTACCTACTTTAGAAAATATATTACAAAATACAGAAACTGAGTATATGTATAAAGGCATGGAGTTTATCATTCCAGTCACAGTATGTTAAGCTGAATGTATGAGGGACTATCAACAAACTCCATTATGTGGGTTCAGCACTTCATCCTCGACTCCCCAATCAGTCACCATCTTCAATAACCTCTGTTGTGCTGAGGATAAGTAGTCTGCTGACTTACCATTGCAGATGATCTGCAAAAAATGTTTGAGTGTGGTGTGTTCGAATCAGATGAGTAGATTCACTGACAAAAAGTGACAGTGGGCAGTGCTCATAGCTCAAAGAACGATGGCTGTTGGGACAGAAAGGTTTTTGAAGTCCTCACACTGGAAAGCACAGATTCTAAATTAAAACTATATAGGTAACTTGACATTTGGAGTATTTGTACAGCACTTTGGTAGCAAAATAAAAGCAATAAAGAGCTAAAGAATCTTCACACAGATAATGTACTCTCTGTGTGTATTACATGATCTACTGTCTCTTCTTAAAGACATTCATGATGAGGCTTGTTATCTAGTTGTAGTATGTAACCTAATAATAGGGCAGAAAAGTTGTTGAGTAGAGACCATGCACTGGAAAGCGCAGGGAACGACGGCCCCCCCACTAGATGGAAAGAAAACTTGATAAAGGTTGCTGAGAGCTGTTGGGTGCAGGCTGCAGAAGATGGATGGCTCGGACTACAACTATCAGAAGCCCTTGAATCGATTGAGAGACGTGCTGCTAGACTCATTGGTGATGACTCCCTAGTGGAAGCCAAATTACAAAGTCTAGAGCACAGGCGCCTGGTTGTCAGACTTTCAATTTTTTACAAGTTTTATTTTGGTGAATGTGCGCAAGCTCTTCATGACCTTATCCCTCCTTCCGCATTCCACCACCGGACAAGCAGACGTACCGAGAAGTACCACCCATACCTGGTCGATTTCGTTTCATACCTGGTCGAAACGATTTGCTTCAACTTTTCTTGTTAGCACAAGTAAGGAGTGGAACTCACTTCCGGCATATGTTTTTCCGAACCAGTATAATCTCGGAGTCTGCAAGTCCAGAGTGAATAGGTTCTTTCTAGGCAAGCGTGCTCCCTCTTCGATCACACTATCACTTACCACCAGGTGAGGTAGTGGTCAAGCGTTTGGCTATCAACAAAAAAAAAAAAGATTGCTCTTGAAATATATAGGACTATGATCATTAAAGTGAATGAATACCATGTGCGTTAATTTTGCTTTCAGATGGGCAGCATGGCGGACATAATATACCCGCAAAGCTGCCGACCTATAACGGATGACCTCGGTCCAGATGAATTAGTCCGGAGATTGAAGGTATGTTATTCATCATTTCAAGTCCTAGTGGCATAAAAAGCCTGGACTTTAACAAAGGATATGCCAATGACCTGTAGATACTGTAGAGACTGCACAAAATAGATAGGTACGGAAGTCAAGCTCGGGCCGATTTTGACCGTCTCGCCAAAGCGCGGCACTCGCAGCTGGCGTTCGACCGACTTGATACACGTACGCGCGCAGGCGTGCGCCTGTTATTGCTCGTATAAGCTTACTAGAGATCTTTAGTAGGCCTCCGACACCAAAGTTGGTCACTAGCTTATTGAAATTTCTTTAATTACGGGTAAGTTTGATTTTTAGATTTGAGGTTTTTTTTTTATTAAAACAGTGGTTCGCCCCGAACTGAGATCTCGCGAGTCTCAATTAAAAACGTGTCATGTAAACTTTACAGTGTAAGTAAAGTAACCATAAAAGGCACGACCAACTTACTTGACCTACAGTTTAATTCAAATTACAAGTAAAGGGAGTTAATGTTAAATGGATATTTTTTTGGGGTAGAAATTGCAGTTTTACTGGATTTTAGACTTTTCCCTATATTTGTGTCACTATAAATTCTATAAATTTCTAATGTTTGATTTAATTTTATATATTATTTTATTATGGTTGTAGGTATTTGACATTATTTAATTTGTAGTAAATATTATATTTCTATTTTTTTAATTTGTATTTGATATGTAAATATATATTTCTTTGGTTATTTAATTCTGTTAAAAAACATGTTAAATATGTTCTGGCACGTCATCTCACTATTTGCATACCACTCTTGGTAAAACATGTTGTTACTACCAGTACAGAATCAAAGCAGCATGCAAATTAATAGATAATGTTAAATGTATTTACACATGTTAAACAAATAAATATATTTTATCAGCTACAAGCGTATCAAATTTTAGCAGTGGGTCACTGGTGTACCCTGTGAATTTTATCAAAGTTCAGTATTTATTATGGCTAATAACTTTTAAACTACAAGGCTTAAACAAAAAAAAAAACGGCTGTATCTTAGTAATTTTAAATACAAAGTTATTGTTGCAGGTACACACGGCTACACATCAAGCTATACAAGTCCAGTATAAGCTGACCTCGCATTGTATAGGCTTTTCTTAGAATGAGAGGTCAGTTTATACTGGAAATTTATAGCTTGATGTGTAGCCGTGTGTACATACTTTAAAAAAATCCACCCTTTCGCTCTAAGCATAAACCGTTTCGGTTCGAATTTTAACCGCACGTTTTGGCTATCCCTTGTCTGGTATTCATTAAAGCTACAATAGGTGGTTACTTATTTATTATTATGCAGTCGGCCTCGATTTCCCGAAATTCCTCGGGGAATGACTAAAAGTCATTTCCCGCGCTAGCTAGCTACCGATTTCCCGCAAATCGGGGAACTCCCCCGCACTGGTATGAACATTAGATGAACTGTTTGCAAATGCTACGGAACGCAAACTGTTTTTACAATAAAAATATCGCCCTTGTAAATGTTTACCACCTGGCGTCATACAACCGACCATATGGACTCGAACTATATGTTATTCTGTACATCGGATGCAAGTAGGGTGCTCAACAAAGAGAACGAGATTGCAGTCTTCCTCTTACATCTTTAGTAATGCTAGCCCCAAAATTGTATGATTCCTATCGGAAACTTGCCGAGTCAAGCACATGTCTCATCAATGAAATAATTAATATATAATGCTGGACATTTCACACAGCGCCATCTAGCCCTAATGTTTAAAGGTGAGTATAGACTACAACATTTTCTCGAGCATTTCTGTGTAATGTAACGTTCTTACGAATGGTACAATACAGGCAAAAGCTCAGTTTCCAAAGCATTTCCATGTAATGTAACGTTCCTGCGAATGCTCGGCGTTGGTATGTTACGGGTAAATGCTTTTTTTCCCTATCCCACGACATAGTTAAATAGAAAATAGATAATAAGTATAATTAACGAGCTAATGCAATGCACGTGTAAAATCACCGTGTGAACATGAACAACAAACGACCGCGCGGACCGCGTGCGTCGTTCGTCCCTCTTCCTCCGCGTCACCCCGCACCCGCGCATCGCCCGCACTCGTGCAAAGGCTCGACGAAATGTTACACCAATACGCTCGACGAAATGCTCACCAATATGCTCATTGGTTTGTACAATAGGCTGTAACAAAGAGGCGAGCGTGCTCGACGTTTAGGATGATACATTAGAACATATCACAGAGCGGCTCGTTGTTCTGTTACAAGTAAATGTTGTAGTCTATACTCACCTTAAGGTTGTATAATATAAACTTTGCTAGGTATATAATTTTTTTGTTAATAATAGATACGTTTAAATATAAAGAGAAACTCAAAGACCCATAAACAAATATCCGTAGATATAGATATAAACATTTGTTCTGCGGCGGGATTAAAAACCGCAACCTCCTGCATCTCGGGCTGATCGCCCGCTGCGCCACTTGGGTCGTTTACGAGAATATTAATTTAATTACGATAATTGGCTTTTCTTTTAGTAAAACTAGGCAACACCACACGCGCTTCACTACATAGTATAAAACAAAGTCGCTTCCCGCTGTCTGTCTATATCTGTGTATGCTTAGATCTTTAAAACTACGCAACAGATTTTGATGCGGTTTTTTTAATAGATAGAGCGATTCAAGAGGAAGGTTTACATCTATTATATTTAATACATGCATAATATAGTAGTGAAACACTGCTAATTTTAGAGGTTTCTAATGTGATGTCGTAAATACTCTTAATACTCTTTCAAGAGTAACCTCTAAAGAAAACATGTTTGTATTGTCCAATGACAAAAAAGCTGTGAATGTTGTATATAAAGACATTCTGTAGTATACCTATTTAGTATCAACATTGCACCCGTGCACCGTCGTGTCCGACTAGCGACCCGGCCCGGCTTCTTTATATCTAAAGAGGTGGAAGGGACGGTCAAAGAAGTACCCTACCATCAGGTGCATCAGATGACATCCTACTTCTTTATTCAATAACAATCAAAATGCAAACACTGAACTATTTCAGTATTCATTTATTCACCACAAGCTGTTGCCTGCGACTTCGTACTTGTTACACTACTAAATGTGTAGGTAACCTAGAAATAAAGCTAAAATCGCTGTTACAACTTGACTTACACCCCATTTTTATCCCATGGGATGGGAACTGATTTATGGGATAAAAGGTAGCCTATGTGGTAATTCAGGTTATAATCTACGTATATACCGAATTTTATCGAAATTGGTTCAGCCGTTACGACGTTATTGAGTAACAGACAAATAAATTAGTGTGATTTCATTACATTGCATAATATTGGTATGTCAAAAATATATTACAAACTAGCTTCCGGTAGCGGCTTCGCACGCGTTGTTTGTCAAAAATAAGTAGCCTATGTTTGAATCCAGGTCATAATCTATCAATACACCAAATTTCATCGAAATCGGTTCAGCCATATCGACATGATTGAGTAAAATAAACAAACATCCAAACATTCACATTTATAATATTAGTGTAATATAAACCTTGACAACTCATTCTTATCTCATGGGAACTGATTTATGAGATAAAAAGTACCCTTATATAATATAAACTTGGTTGGGGAAAAAGTCTTTTGGCATTATAGTATGTATGAACTTGTAATAAAATCTCTTTGGCTATACTATTTGTATCGGGCTGGTTTTGGTATCATTCAAAGTTTAAATTTTAAAGACAATAATTCCCAATTCAAATTAGGAAAATGTGTGATTTTTATTTCTTTTTCGTACTGTAAAGATGAGTGAATCTAATGAAGAAATTCGATACATTTTAAAATTTTACTACAAAAAAGGTAAAAATGCAACGCAAGCCGCGAAAAAAAATTTGCGATGTTTATGGACCTAGTCTGTGAGAGTAGCACACATTTGGTTTAAGCGTTTTCAATCCGGAAATTTTGATGTCAAAGATGCAGGTCGCTCTGGTCGCCCTATTACGGATAAAATGGATCCCATTTTTGAAAAAGTGGAGCAAGATGGGCATATCAGTAGTTACGACGTAGCTGAAAAACTGGGAATTGACCACAAAATAGTTTTGGCGCATTTGAAAAAAACTGGGTACACAAAAAAAGCTCGATATTTGGGTACCCCACGAGCTCACTGAAAGAAACCTAATGAACCGTGTACTCATTTGTGATTCTTTATTACGACGTAATGAAACCGAACCATTTTTGAAGAAGCTGATAACTGGTGATGAAAAGTGGATCACGTATAAGAACGTGCGAAAAAGGTCGTGGTCAAAGGCCGGTCAGACTTCACAGACTGTGGCGAAACCCGGGTTAACTCGCAACAAGGTGTTGCTGTGTGTGTGGTGGGATTGGAAGGGCATTATTCATTATGAGCTGTTACCACCACGCAAGACCATCAATTCTGAACTACTGCGAACAACTGATAAGATTAAAGCAAGAAGTTGAGAGAAGGCGGCCAGAATTAATCAACAGAAGGGGTGTGGTTTTTCATCATGATAACCTAGACCTCACACATCTTTAGCCACTCAGCAAAAATTAAGAGAGTTTGGCTGGGAGGTGTTAATGCATCCGCCGTATAGTCCTGACCTTGCACCTTCAGATTTCCACCTGTTTCGGTCTCTTCAGAATTCTTTAGGCAGTGTCAGGTTAACATCACGAGAGGACTGCCAAAACTACTTGTCGCGGTATTTTGATCAGAAGCCCCAAAATTTCTATAGCAATGGGATCATGTCCCTACCTACAAGATGACAAAAAGTTATCGAACAAAATGGTACCTACATACTTTAGTTTAATGTAAATAAACTATAATAAAAATGTTTTGAATTTTCTTAAAAAATGCGAAGAAACTTTTTCCCCAACCTAATATAAATTATTCTAGTTCTAGACTAAATTTTTGCAAAGTTTGAGGTCAATCCGTTCAGTAGTTTTGGCGTAAAGTGGTAACGAAGACAAAAATATTTTTTCTATAGAAACTTGGCACCCCATTTTTATCCCATGGGGCCTGATTTATGGGATAAAAAGTAAAATGTGTTAATCCAGGTTATAATCTACGCACATACCGAATTTCATCGAAGTCGGTTCAGCCGTTACGACGTGATTGAGTAACAAACAAACATCCAAACTTTCGCATTTATAATATTAGTGTGATGAGAAGTGTGATGTCAGTTAACAATAGAAATAAATAAATTACAACTAAGCCGAACAATGGAAAAAACAATGGCCTTATAGTAATTGTTATATATACTGTGGCCCAGTGTAAAATAACAACTTTCACAGAAACGTACCAATAATACTGCTTCCTGAGATTCTCATTTCATGGAAGCTAGCTCTTTTTTTAAACTGGATAGATCTTCGTTTGACCACAATCTCACCTGAAGGTAAGCGATGGTGTGGTCTCAGATCAAGCACGAAGATCTAGATGAAACCTATCCACTCTCACGTTAAAGAGGCCTGGATTGTATTCTTTAGGAAAAACTGACGACGGTAATGTGTTCCACACCTTAGTTGTACGCATCAAGAACGTAGAAACAAAACAGCGTGCGTGTGTGCGAATGGGTGGTATATCAACAAGGTACGGATGGTACTGAGCCGTGCGCCCGCTTGTCCTTTGATGGAAGGGAGATGGCGGGATCAGATCGTATAGTTCCTCGGCATATTCCCCAGAATGTATTCTGTAAAAGATCGAAAGGCTTCAACTTTCGGCTGTGTTCTAGACTTTGGGTCTTAGTCTTCGTTATATATTGCTTACCTTATAAGCCTTAAACCCTACGTTCCATCGAGTCTAAGGTAGCGAGCTGGTATTTGACCGAACCATCTCAAAAGTCAAAATCTTTCATTCATGAAAATCACAAGTCTCACTTTTAAACGTCAATGTTATTGTCTGTTCCTTCGCGACCAAGCCTGGTTTGGTCGCGGGCAGGTAAGAAACAAGGCTGGTTGTTTTTTTTCAATGTTCCTTTTAGAATACATGTCAATACAGGAAATAAATTACGTTTAAATTGTAACATTTTGAACGAGTTGGAGCAATTTCAATCCCAAGCTTCTCTATCAACTAAATAATCCCATATTTTATAGTAGGCTTGTTTATAAAGATTTTGTTTAATCTTGGCTTTTGGCTCTCTTTAATTCCTGTCTTAGTATTTTTCAAATACCGAAAATGTGGAGACAAGCCAGAGTTGTTGCTCTACTCAAACCTGGAAAGCCTGCTGACGATCCAAAAAGTTACCGACCAATTTCGCTTCTTTGTCACACCTTTAAACTTTTCGAAAGGATGATACTAAACCGTCTCACGCCACTGGTTGAACCAATGCTTATCCCCCACCAGACAGGTTTCAGACCCGGAAAGTCAGCACAGGACAGATCCTGAATCTAGCTGAACACATTGAAACCGGATATGAAGATAAAAAGATTACCGGGGTTGTTCTAGTTGACCTGACAGCTGCATATGATACCGTGAATATAAAGAGGCTGTTATACAAGGTGGGCCAGATGACGGGTGACTTCGGTTTGGTTCAGATACTGGGACTGATACTTCAAAACCGGCGCTTCCAAGTCCACCTCCATATGGACAAAAGTCGATGGCGATGCCAAAAAAAACGGACTACCGCAAGGAAGTGTACTGGCTCCGACCCTATTTAACATATACACGAACGACCAGCCCTGCCCTCCTAACACCCAGAGGTATGCAGATGACCTGGCTCTAGCTACGCAAACAAACAGCTTTGAAAAAGCTGAAGTACACTTGATGCATGCTCTGGAAGTACTAGGTGAATACTATGACGACAACGCTTTGAGGCCAAATCCTACAAAAACACAGTCCTGTGTTTTCCATCTGCGGAACCACTAAGCCAACCGTGCACTTCAGCTATCTTGGCGAGGTACACCCATAACACCGCACTCAAACCCGGTGTATATAGGAGTAACCCTGGACAGAACTCTTGGTTTCAAAACCCACTGCCAGAAAACAAAAGCCAAAGTCTGCTCACGAAATAGTATTCTTCGTCGGCTCACCACAACATCTTGGGGCGCTTCACCTTCGGTTCTTGGAACAAGTGGTCTCTCCCTCTGCTTCTCAGCTGGGGTGTACGCATGCCCAGTGTGGCATCGTTCAAGCCACGCTAGAGAAGCAGACACTGCATTAAACGAGACCAGTAGAATAATAACCGGATTTCTGAAGCCTACCCCGTTACACAAGCTATACCCTTTAGCGGGTATAGCGCCACCTGACATCCGGCGAGACATTATCTGTGCCACAGAGAAGGCAAAACAGGAATGTGATGTCCGACACTGCTTGTATGGCGTTACTCTACCAAGAAAACGGCTACGTAGTCGCAGGGGCTTTTTGCGATCCACAGAAGCCACCACAAATAATGCAAGTGATGCCCGTGTTACCCTGTGGAAAATAAATAAAGCCCCCCCCACCTGGCTATATTACACCTGCAGAGGAACTACCCCCTGGTCAACACCTACCTTGGCCAGTGTGGAGGACCCTCAACAGACTGCGTACCCAAGTCGGCCGCTGCAGGTGTAATCTTAGTAAATGTGGTATTATAGACGAATCCGCGACGCAATGCCAATGTGGTGCCCATCTCCAAACAATGGCACACGTCCTTGCATGCCCATCCTGCCCTACCACCTGCATGATGGGGCAACTGATGACCTGCTCCGACGCTGCCATGAACGTGGCGGCGTACTGGTCAAAATGGCTATAGTATTGATACATCGACACGAAAGAAGAAGAAGAAGATTACGTTTTTAAATTTGTTAATTGTCAATTTATGTACATCACTTGGGAGTTTGTTATAAAAGCGTACACCTTGCCCTTTAAACGATTTACTAACTTTATGGAGTCTATATGTGGTAACAGCGAGTTTATCTTAATTTCTAGTATTTAAATTATGATTATCGCTATTTTTCTTAAACAAATTAATATTTTTGTGAACATACATCAGAAAGGTGGCAGCAGTACTCCATACCAGATCGGACTTGTTGTAAAGATTAAGAAGCTGTCCTGGTGTGAAATATCTCCTTAGTAAGGAGATACTTCACACCAGGACCGCTTCTAAAGGGCTGGTCATGAAACAAGGTAAGGAGTCCTTACCTTGTTTCATGACCAGCCCTTTAGGGCTCCGTAAAGCGCTTATAGAGTAACTTCATATCAGCCGTAGGATGTCCACTTCTGAACATAGTTTTAAGAATAGTAGAGCTTGTGAATGGGCTCGCCCGGGGAAATACTACCATCATACCTATTTCCACCGCCGAGCAGCATGTTTCGTTTTGAAGGGTTATGGTTGCCGGTAAAATTACAGGTACATGAGGGTGTCTCAAGTTGATGGACGGAGGGCAGTGCATATCTTTTGCATTTTACAAATTGCACAGAATTAAATTGGAACTAGCAGTTACCCCTGACTTGGTCTGCATGTATGAGAAGTACTGGTCGATTAGTAGAGAAAATCTCCATCAAAGTCTTTAAAGTGCCCCCCCTGAACAGAACTATTTGACTTAATTATCACGGATATCCTGCGATAAAAACTTTTCGCGTTATAGAGAAAAACTAATACGAATACCTAATAACTTCAGAGCCCTACACTATCTTACTTGATACGTCCAACCAACACGCACTACTAAGACGGGGGAGAGGGAGAAGTAAACGAGGGCTTTATCCTCGCCGCTGTGTTTGCTCTATGCACTCGCGCGCCCCGCCGCCACGGCTTGGTAATCGGTAAAATTTTAAAACCGGTTTCTCCTTAAATATCTTTTATTTTAGGTTTTGTGTTACCGTAAACTGTATACTAGTGGTTCGCCCCGAATTGAAATCTCGCGAGTCTCCCAAAACACAAAAAAAATACTCTTAAGGCGACTCGCACGACGATCGATGCCTAAACGTATTTAGTGGCTAAATATGATTAAAGGAATTGTCAAATCATACAAATATGTAAAGTTTAAACATGTTAAGTCGCTAAATACATTCAGGGATCGTTGTGCAAGCCGGCCTTATTCTTTGACTAATAAAATAGTGCCACCAAATGAACAACCACCTCACTAAACCTACAGTTTCATTTAAATTACAGGTAACAGGAGTTCATGTCTATTGGTTATTCATTTTTGGGGTAGAAATTGCAGTTATTCTGGATTTCAGACTTGCCTATATTTGTGTCACAATAGCTACACGCATACCAAACTTCAGCAAATATACATAGGGTCACTGGTGTACCCTCTGAATTTTGTTAAGTTCAGTTTTTATTATGGGTAAAAACTTAAAAACTACAAGGTTTAAACTAAAAATAAAAACGGGGTCGAAATGTACCTTTTATTAGACGTGCCACTTGACCGGATAGTCCCATTTTGGTTTTTTTACCCCTCTTGAACCCCAATATCTCAACAACCCCCCCAAATTTTTAGCTCGTTTAGTCTCACCAAAATGGTGCCATCACTACCTACCTATATATCTACCAAATTTCACGATAATCCTCGGACAAACAAACATACATACATATAACGCCGATTTGCCCAGGTTGATTTAGGGATCTCGCTTCGCTCTATCAATAAACCGGTAGTGCAAATAAATAAATATTGCTGCACATTTCACACAGCGCTATCTAGCCCCAAACTAAGCAGAGCTTGTACTATATGGGAACTAGATAACTGATATAATACTTCTATACATTTTTTGTAAATACATACTTATAATATATAGAAAACAACCAGACCCGGAACAAATATCTGTAGATCATGCAAACATTTGTTCCGCGGCGGGAATCGAACCCACAACCTCCTGCGTCTCAGCCGGCTGTTCGCCCATTGCGCCACGGAGGTCATCAATAAAGGTTTAATTCGAAAAACCCGGTATAGAACAAAATGGTGTGACGGCTCACACCATTTTGTCACACATCCCGCGCCGAACCACGGGCATTGGTCGCGGAATAAACCGGTTTATAAAGATTTTACATACGGTTTTCATAACGCTCGCGCTTCCAACGAAATAATCGTAATTACGTTATTTCCCGGTTATTAACCGGTAAATTATAAACCGGTTCAAGCCCTGCCTGCCACACTTCAGTGAGTCGTATTGTAGGAAAACCGCCGTGTTCGTTACGTGTACGCGGCGAGGTCGTTACGTATACGCGGCGAGTACGTTGGCTGATGGCGTGATAACGCTCTATGGCAAATCATGGCAATTGATTTATTATGTTATTTATAAGTATCGGTTTGTCGACCTCTGGAGCGGTGGGCTAGTGAACAGCTGGGAATATTCCCACCATAGGCAGTGTAGGCACAGGTCAAAATGATTACACTGCAGCAATTTTTAATAGGGTGGTTCACATTTAATTACATTTGGTTAAACAAATTATTATATAATAAAAGTGGCCAAGTGCGAGTCGGACTCGCGCACGAAGAGTTCCAAACCATTATCTATAAAAACGGCAAAAAAATCACGTTTGTTGTATGGGAGCCGCCCTTAAATATTTATTTTATTCTGTATTTAGTATTTTTTGTTATAGCGGCAACAGAAATAAGTACATCATCTGTGAAAATTTCAACTGTCTTAACTACCACGGTTCATAAGGTACAGCCTGGTGACAAAAGGACAGACAGACAAGACAGCGGAGCCTCAGTAATATGGTGCCCTTTTACCCATTGGGTACGGAACCCTAAAAACAAACTAAAATGATGATAGGAAAAGAAGCTTGAAGGGGATTAGAACCAACATCAATAATGACGTCCGTAAACCGACACGGGAGGTTGTGACGGGGGGTGGGGGTGGAAAGTTCCTGCTTCGGGGATAGGTGTTGTGGTAATTGTGTCCCACAGCAAATTCAAAATCTTTTTATTCATTAAAATCACGAGGATAACTTTGAAACGTCAATTTTACTGCCTGTTCCTTCGCGACCAAGCCAGGAAAGAAAGGCAAGGAACAAGGCTAGTTGTTTTTTTAATGATCTTTTTAGAATGCATGACAATAAAGAAAATAAATAACGTCTAAATTGTATCATTTTTGAGCGTGTTGGAGCAATTTAAATCCCAAGCTTCTTTATCATCTGAATAATCCGATATATTTTTTTTGGTTTTTTGTAAATATTTTGTTTACGTAATTATGTTATTAAATTTGTTAATTATCAATTTTTGTACATCACTTGGGAGTTTGTTATAAATGCGGGAATTGAACATGCACCTCTTCCATTGCAGTCGTCAAAGAGTCATCAATTTATGTATCTCCGACGACCTCCGTGGTGCAGTGGGCGAACAGCCGGCTGAGACGCAGGAGGTAGCGGGTTCGATTCCCGCCGCGGAATAAATGTTTGCATGATCTGCAGATGTTCCGGGTCTGGTTGTTTCTCTATATATTATAAGTATGTATTTACAAAAAATTTTTACTAATATAAGCATTCTATCAGTTATCTGGTACCCATAGTACAAGCTCTGCTTAGTTTGGGGCTAGATAGCGCTGTGTGAAATGTCCAGCAATATTTATTTATTTATCTCAACCTTCTGTAGAAGCAAGTATTGAACAAGACTAATGTTTACACATTTCGTTTAACTTAGCTCCCATGTGCAAAGTTCAGCTAAACACACTTGTCAAAATAAACTTTACCGTTACCGCTTAAAGTCGATAGTCCTTTGGCGTTATCACGACAAATTAAATATGTAAATGAGCCAAAATAAACAAAGCTATTTTTAAACGCACGCTGAAATAAGAGTTTGACAAAGTATTCATGCTGACCTACATGAAATATTGTCACAATGAAAGCTAAGGACAGATTATAGTGTGACCATTAGTGCTGTGCACTCCCTGAGGTATGCGCGGCGAGATGGGAGGCAAAGAAAAAAACTGCATGAGTTCACATAAGATCAATAAATGTCGGACATATCTTACGATATCAGTTTGAATTTCTAAGGCAAGACTTGTGGCGGGACGATGGTCGGAGGCTATCTATCTGTATTATATTATACTTACTTAGTTGATTAAAATGTAACTTAAATATACTCATATTTTATTAAAAATATGCAGGTGATAAATAAGAACTAAACTTATAATTCAAAGGACTTGTTTTATTGAACATTTTTTATATTTACAAACAATTATATATTCTAACGAAAGTTATTCTGACATAGATTCTGTTTCAACTTCATCTTCCATTTAATATCCCGAGATAACGCACGACCCATCTTTGAATATTTATCTCATACATAGACAGTCCGATACAAATAACACTACCTGCCGCCACGAGCGTTGACGGCGAACTGACAGAGCGCAGCAGCCGATTCTCCCCCCCGTCTCGCCGCGCGCATACCTCAGGGAGTGCACAGCACTAATGGTCACACTATAGCTAACCTGTGCGCAACTATTATCGTATTTGTGTGAATTTAAAGTCTTTATTATTTATTGCACACAAATAGATTTATAGATAAAAATAGCTTACAAAATGGACAAAAACAAAGGCGAGCTTAAACCTAATAAGAGTTTTCTTTCAGTAAACCTTTGAAGATAGAGATACATGTTTGATTATAGTGGTGGGTGCGTGCACAGAAAAGGACATTGGAGTAAAATACTATTCTATAGTATATACTATCATAAATACTATACAAAAAAAGTATCACCTATAAACTATACCTACATAATAGATAAACATGATATATTATACATAATATACCTACTTATACATATTAACCTAAAAGTTACAAGGACAGGTAATGCTCTTTGACTCGAAGCTTAAAAGTGCTTAGTGATGGACTTGCGCGGATAGTGTGGTAGAAAATTCCACAGTCATCATTATTTGTTCTACGTATTACATTCTACAGAACACCCACAAGAAAAGGATTAGTGTTAGGTTACTTACATATAAGTATGGCTTATGCAACTAGGCAGCTATTTGATATCTAATTTGAACTCCCATCAAAAATAGGTGGTAATTACTAGGTATGTGGTTTTATGTCTGAAAACTAATGTATGCGAGATAGTTCTTCGTTATGTTTAGCAGAAATTGGTACAGTACGTGAAAAAAAACCGCCCAAGTGTGAGTCGGACTCGCGCACGAAGGGTTCCGTACCATTATCTATATAAAACGGCAAAAAATCATGTCTGTTGTATGGAAGCCACTCTTAAATATTTATTTTATTTAATAGCACGTTTTTATTTATTTACCTTATTTAAGGTTGGTGTCGATTAAGCTAGTCCTCTAAAGTGTATGAGCGCCCATACCACTCAGAGGACAATCTTAATTGGAGACACCCTTTAATTTTCAACTATTTTTATTATTTGGAATTTCTCCTTTATTTGTGCTGTAAGGACCTTGCTTTTTGCCAAATTTCGTGATTCTAGGTCAATGGTAACTACCATATAGGTTTTCGACCCAAAACCTATAGGGTACTTCCGGTTGACCTAGAATTGTCAATTTTGGTTAAAAGCAAGATCCTTCCAGCACAAGTAAAAGAAAAATTTCGAAAAATAAAAAAGTTGTAAATTAAGGTAAATTTTGGTACTTACTAGTTTTTGCGAAAATCCAAATTTACCCATATCTTTTTATCGTGTTGACTCAGGACCTTGATTTTTATACACCTAATAGGGACTATAGACCTCAGTATCTGGTATAAATTTCAACTTGCTAGGTCCACCCGTTCCTGAGAAAATCGGTGATGACAGACGGACAAGAGAGTGATCTTATAACGGGTCCTTTTACCTCTTGAGGTACGGAACCCCAAAAATAATTGGATTTATACATCTATACTATATTACGTGACGAATAATATAATAATTTTTGCATGACATTAGACATTCACCTAGTTTAAATTTGATTTATATGGTAATTGGTTTATATTTTGGTAATTGGTGGTTAATTGATTTATATTGCAATATTTGCAAACCATTTGTATGGTAGAATATACATATAAGGATCAACAAAATGTATCCTCTAAACATATGTACACACGGCTACACATCAAGCTATAAATTTCCAGTATAAGCTGACCTCTCATTCTACAAAAAAGCCTACACAATGAGAGGTCAGCTTATACTGGAAATGTATAGCTTGATGTGTAGCTGTGTGTTCCTATACTCTGGCAAATAAACGTTCTGATTACTGATAAAATTTTGTTGCCCCTATTTAAGCTCATTACGCGCACGGTAGTGTTTGTTATTTGGCATAGTTACAGTTTATATGCAGAAGGAGGGCTAAAAAACCAATAAATTTGTCTACAATGCACTGGCAATTAGTTAAAATAAATATACCGGCTTTGGACGAAACTAAATAGAGGGGATCATTTACGCAAACTGATAAACGCAGAATTCTTTGATGTATGTCTTCGTGAGTGCTAATGTCAACCTTGGTGCCGAAGATAGGGTCGTCCATCTTAATTTCCTCGGATGCTCAGAACTCAGACTGACGGAAGTCATTGATTGACTCCGTACGCGATAGTCGCGTAGTCGCTTGAATATGAACAATCTATGGTGTAAAGATCCAATGTCTTTTTAAATGTCGACGCTAAAAGAGGGATGTTATAAATTAAATAGCGAAGCGAGATCTCCTAATCAACTTGGGCAAATCAGCGTTGTATGTATGTATGTTTGTTTGTCCGAGGATAACTTTCGAAGCGTTGATCCGATCATCGTGAAATTTGATACATAGGTAGGTAGTGATAGCACACATTTTGGTGTGACTAAATGAGCTAAAAATGTTGGGGGGATTGTTGAGATATTGGGATTCAAGAGGGGTAAAAAAAAATGAGTATTAGGTCAAGTGGGACGTGAAATGAAAGATCTTCATTATTACATTTCGACCCCGTTTTTATTTTTAGTAAAGTTCTGGTAGTTTTTGAGTTATTAGTCATAATAAAAACTGAACTTTGATGAAATTCACAGGGTACACCAGTGAATCCACAGTGCTACACAGTACAGTAAGCTACACGCATACCAAATTACGATTTGGTATGCGTGTAGCATAAGTGACACAAATATAGACAAAAGTGTGAAATCCAGAATAGCTGCAATTTGTACCCCAAAAAAGAGTAACGAATTAACATGCAGTCCCGTTACCTGTAATTTGAATGAAATTGTAGGTCAAGTTCTTGGTTATTTATTTCGTGTCACTATTCAAAGATTACGAATAATATATTTTTGTATTTATGGGAGATATTTTTCGCGAGATCGCAGTTCGGGGCGAACCACTAGTAATAATATGTTCTAATATTTTTCTCTCACAAGTTGTTTTCTTATTTTTAAATTACAAGGGCAAGTTTTTGTGTGTCATCAAACATTATGAGAGACTGGTGTCTGAAGTAGGTTCATAGGAACCATAGGCCCGCACTCTCTATGGCGCCAGTATTCGATGAAGCGGACATTATGTTGCAATACTGATATGAGTACCATTGTAGATTTTCTAAGTGTCTAGGGTTTTTTAAAATTGCAAAGTATACTTTTTTCCCCCCAGGTCCTAGCCCACACATTGCAAGGTCTCGGTCAAGATGAGGGCATGTACCAGCAGTACATTCCCCTGGCCATCCACTTGGCAGACGAGTTTTTCCTGACACATCCGTCGAGGGATGTCCAGCTGCTCATCGCGTGCTGCATCGCCGATGTGCTCAGGGTGTATGCTCCAGAGGCACCGTACAAGGATCAGGAGCAGGTATGTTTTATCACCTCATCGAAACGTGTTTCTATTGGATAAGGATCACGTCATGTCATTTTGATTGAAGATTGTATTCCTATAATCAAAGTGGGCTTTTGAGCAGCGCCAGCGGTGCGAAGTTTTGCACGAAGAGCACAAAATACTTAATTAATTATTGTCATTTATTGTCAAAACATCTTGCCTATTTAACTATGTACAATTAAAATACAGGGTGTGGTGTAATGAGTGGATAATAGGGTACCTGCGGGTAGGGGCCATTGTGGCGGTTCAGAAAAATATTTGTTATGCTCAGTAAAAGTGCCTCGGTTTTCGAGATTCGACATTTTCGAAATTTAAGAAATATTTCACCCTTCGTCACTATTTTTGGCGCCAAGACTGCAAATGAATTTTTTTTTAATCTATTTTTTGGATAGTATTCTTGGATAGATGTGCTATCGAATAAAAAAATATTTTTATAACACAAGCACAGTTATGTTTTAAAATAAGATTTCACTAAAATTTTACTTGCTTTCGTTTGTTTTCCTGACCTTTACCCTCCTGTGGTGTAAAAAAAATGTATGGTCACTTGAATGCCAAATTTTAAAAAAATTAGCCTATTTCATTGAGATTCCGAAATGGTATATTACATATCATTGTCACAACTTGATTCAAAATTAATTCCTACCAAACTTATCAAGGCGTAATTTAAAGAAATATTTTTAACTATTATTAGCAATAATTGTCTACTGTTCGCAGAACTACTAGTTATTCTTGGAACAGATTGGTTCCCGGCCCAGCGGCAATCGACACTATGTCTATCTTGCTCTTTCACGCTATGAGTGAAAGAGAACTATCGTTTCGCGTAACGCATTTTTATGATTTTCGAGTCAGTGTGCTATCATACTACTCCCGTACAACAACGTGTTATCCTGTTTTGGATTGATACTCGTCGATTTTGTGCAGTGATTTCGGACTTTGTTTTGCCTAGCGATTTGGACGTCTTAATTTTGTGCTGTGATCTCGGACTTGATTTGCTTTGTAACTTGGATTTTTTGGTATTGCATATTGATTGCAATGCCTCAGCTATACACTGCGTCTTAATATGCGCAAATGCATTTAATCTACGGCGAGTGTGGTGGTAACGCCAATCGAGCAGCAGCACTGTATCGGGAAAGATTTCCCAATGCACGCCATCCCGATTATCGTGTGTTTATTCGCGTACACAATGCTTACATGGAAGGTCGAATTCCTGGAAGTGGCATCGGTGGCACGAGTTCTGGGAGGCCACAAGTACATAATGAAGAGGACGTACTTGATGAAATTGCTGCTGATCCGACCACATCTGTGCGCGTAATAGCCTCTAATACTGGCATGTCAGCAAGAACAGTGCACCGAATTTTAAAAAGAGAAAAATTACATCCTTTTCACTACCAGCGCGTGCAATGTTTGCAGTCAAGAGATTACCCTGCACGAGTTGCATTTTGCCAAACAATGCTGAGAAAAATGAACGCTGATCCCGATTTCTTCGATAAAATTTTGTGGAGCGACGAATCCACGTGCAAAAAAGATGGGTATTTTAATATGCACAATCTGCACAGTTGGCAGCGTACAAACCCTCATTTGGCCAGAGAAGACAGGTCTCAGTACAAGTTCAAAATTAATTTATGGACTGGAATTCTAAATGGCAAAATCATCGGACCATTCGAATTGTCTGGAACATTGACTGCAGAAACGTATTTACATTTTTTACGGCACGAACTTCCACTTTTATTAGAAGATGTTTCATTAGAAGATAGAAGAAGAATGTGGCTGCAGCACGATGGTTGCCCCGCTCATTACGCCCGAAATGTTCGACAATACCTCGATGAAACATATCGTCGACGATGGATCGGTCGTTTGGGGACAATTTTGTGGCCACCTCGTTCACCAGACCTCAACCCATTGGACTTTTTTTACTGGGGATGCCTTAAAGAAAAGGTTTATAAAGCCCCAATCAATACAGTGGACCAGATACGGGAGCGTGTGCGATTAGCTGCTCAGAAAATCACAGAGCAAAGAATTGCGAACAGGATTAAAAGATCTTTTATCAAAAGGTGCAGAGCATGCATCAGAGCACGTGGTGGCCTTTTCGAACACGTTTTGTAATAGTAAATTTAATAAATGAAATGCATTTAAAATTTATTGTTTCGTTTTATTTCATTACCGAATTTTAAACTAACGTTTTTAGGTGATTTTAAGTAATGAAGTAAATTTTAGTACTATTTGTAATTTTATAATAATTAGCTCTACCCATTTTAATAGGAATTACTTTTGAATCAACTTGTGGAAATACCATGTAATATACCATTTCGGAATCTCGATGAAATAGGCTAATTTTTTTAAAATTTGGCATTCAAGTGACCATACATTTTTTTTACACCACAGAAGGGTAAAGGTCAGGAAAACAAACGAAAGCAAGTAAAATTTTAGTGAAATCTTATTTTAAAAACATAACTGTGCTTGTGTTATAAAAATAATAGTTTCCATTCGATAGCACATCTATCCAAAAAATAGATCGAAAAAAAATTTCATTTGCAGTCTTGGCGTCAAAAATAGTGACGAAGGGTGAAATATATCTTAAATTTCGAAAATGTCGAATATCTCGAAAACCGAGGCACTTTTACTGAGCATAACAAATATTTTTCTGAACCGCCACAATGGCCTCTACCCGCAGGTACCCTATTATCCACTCATTACGCCACACCCTGTATGTATGGATTTTATTCATATTAAATTTGTTTATTGAATTTTACAAAATATTGAATATAAACAATAACTTGTAACTACTAACAACAAGTTGTAACTGCTTGTTAATTCATTATAACCATTTTTATAATTGCCTATTTTATTATAATTAAATATGTGTTATTATTAGTATTTCAGGTTTATAGTATGTAGGTATGTTTTTAATTTTATATAGATACACCGCCGTCATGTGATAAATCATAACCCTGTCCATACAAAGGTTGTCTGGAAGAGATCGCTTTTAGCGATAAGACCGCCCATTGTACTAAATCTATTTGTAAAAATTATGTTCTGTATTTTACTTTGGTGTACAATAAAGAGTTATCTTAGCTGACCCACAGATTTGCCACACAGACTCAGCACATTTTGGTTGCAGGATTTGCAAAAAAAAGGGCAATAGGTATATTATTTTAGCATAGGTACTGAAACATTTATAGAAGGACTGGGCTCAGCTGACTGGAAACTATCAATCCAGTCAGCAGATGTATTAAATGTATCTGGCTTCAGGACATCTGGATTATCGTGTTACCACATTTTATTTTCACTAAAAACAGTATATTTACCGTGACTTTTGAGTGTCCATATTTCGATGCAGTTGCATGTGTCAAGTTTTTGCAAGTGGATAGTTATTGGCAGATATATCGATCTGCAAATCACATTATGACATATTTTCGTATCTTCTTTAAAAAACTGTCATGCAGCTATAGTATGGGCCATACTGTATGACCTCATCATCATCATCCACAGCCCGACTTCACCCACTGCTGGGTATAGGCCTCCCCCAAGTTTGTCATCCGCCACGATCCTGCGCTAGCCTCACCCACTGACGGTCCGCGACTCTAACGATGTCGTCCACCCATCTCGCTGCCGGACGTCCTACCTTTCTACAGCCATTCCTCGGCCACCATTCAGTTGCTACCCTGCTCCACCTGTCGTCACCACGTCTTGCCAAGTGTCCCGCCCAATACCATTTGAGCTCCATAACTCGATTCCCAACGTCATGAACCTTCGCTCTTCTACGGATCTCGACGTTTGGAACGCGATCTAAGAGTTTGATGCGGAGCATAGTACGCTCCATGGCTGTCTGTGCAACTCATAACCTGTACACAGCCTCTTGCGTGAGCGTCCATGTCTCGGCACCGTAAGTCATGGTGGGCAGAACACATTGGATAAATAAACGGGTCTTCAGACTCTGTGGAGTTTTAGGCGACTTAAGGATGACTGTTTGACCTAACACATCTTAATTCAATAAATTTGAATAGTAGAGTCCTTGTGAAAATGCTCGCCCGGAGAAATACTGCCATCATACCTATTTCTGCCGCCAAGCAGCATTGCAGTGTTTCAGTTTAAAGAATATGGTTGCCGGTGAAATCGCAGGCACACGATATCATGAGGCTGTATACCTGTATGCATCAAGTTGATGGACGGAGGACAGTGATGACGATGAGAAAATACTGTTATAGGCGATGGTTACCTCTTATCCATCAGGCGGCCCATATGCTTGTTCCACCTCCTGGTCGTAGTTTATCAAATTATCACACCTCTATAATTATCTTCTACTTTCTCAGGTCAAAACAATATTCCTGTTCCTGATCAACCAGCTGCAAGGCCTGCGCGATCCAAAGGACCCGACCTTCAAGCGCTACTTCTATCTACTGGAGAACCTGGCGTATGTGAAGTCATTCAACATGTGCTTCGAGCTGGAAGACTGTCAGGAGATATTCTGCGCTCTCTTCTCGCTCATGTTCAAGATTGTCAAGTGAGTATTATCGATATATTATCGCATATAACCGAAATGAAAATCTCAAAATCTTTTTATTTATTAAAATCACAAGGATCACTTTGAAATGTCGGTTTAACATAGCGATTATTTAAAGTCATAAGATCCTTTTAATAGCTATTAGTATTTAGGTCAGGGACTGCACTGTATCATTTCAACATCCATTTTGAGGGACATCATATAACCAGTACAATCTCGGAGTCTTCAAGTCCAGAGTGAACAGGTTCTTTTTAGGCAAGCGTGCTCAATCTTCGAGGTGTGGTAGTGGTCAAGTGCTTTACTATCATCAATAAAAAAAAATGTAGGACACTGATTATTTGAGGAACAAAAAGTTCACTGACAATTCAAGGAACCAGTACCCTAAACTAATCACCAGAATCAGCCTTCTCACATTTAAATCACAATTTTTAGGGTTCCGTTCCCAAAGGGTCAAACGGGACCCTATTACTAAGACTCCGCTGTCCGTCTGTCTATCTGTCCATCTGTCCATCTGTCACCAGGCTGTGATAGTTAGCCAGTTGAAATTTTCACCGATGATGTATTTATGTTGCCGCTATAACAGCAAATACTAAAAACAGAATAAAATAAATATGTAAGTGGGACTCCCATACAACAGACATGATTTTTTGCCGTTTTTATAGATAATGGTACGGAACCCTTCGTGCGCGAGTCTGACTCGCACTTGGCCGGTTTTATTTTTTCTTTACTTCAGTCCGTTTGCTCTTATAGGTTATCGCCCGGGTATAGACGTGCCTTGTCTATAGATTCCTAGCTGGCTATTGGATTAGCTTACCGAGGCCTATAGCGTGATATATAAATCGTACAGATACCCACGATACAGATTACTATCTAGTGTGGGTATCAAAGGTAATTGGATGATAAATAAATATTGCTGGACACTTCACACAGCGCTATCTAGCCCCAAACTAAACAGAGCTTGTACTATGAGAACCAGATAACTGATAGAATACAGTAGAGCGTCGATTATCCGAACTAATGGGGGGGACGTGGGTGTTCAAAAAACCGGTATTTTCAGATAATCGAACTACCTATATGTATATTGATCCATCCATATTTACGTACAGGTAAATGAAAATCATATTTACATTTATATTTAGAAATTGGGCAAAAAAGTGCAGACAATCTTGTAGTAAAACATGTAGGTATATACTAGGTACAATTTACGCTCAAAAAAATCTTCAATCTTCGTCTTCTGAAGCAAGCCTACCCGCTTACGAGCGGCTAGGCTTTTTAAGACTTTTTAAGGGCAGATAATTGATACTGGTCGCTTTCAGCCTGTGTTTCAAACCAACGCAAGGCAATATCTAAGCAAGATCTTCATTATCTGAACTTGTAGTCGATGAGGTGCTAGTGGTGGCGTCCGCCTTATTAGTCATGAGGTCTAAAATATCGCTATCCTGCTTAATTTGGTACCCGGGATCTTCTTGTTGGTTACTTGAAAGATCAACACGATCCACCGGCGGACCGGAGGGGAGTAGCCATAGCGTATTTTACCAATACAAAACTTTCTGTCATTTTTTGCGGAGGGAAATTTGCGCTACGCACACTTTCTCAAATTCGCACACAAAAACAATCGTCTATTTCTACGAAAGTCACACCATGACATTTAAAAAACACACTAACAATTTCACACACACATCTTAACATTCCGTGTCATAACAGTATAATGTAATGATGCAACTACATTGACAAGTCCTTACAGCCATAGTTGTTACAACTGTCGATAAGCATTATCGATAAATTGGAGAACTCGGTTAAGGAAATTAGGTTTAAAATATATACAAAGGTTATATTTTAAGATATTCTTATAAAAATGGACTTTATTTATTAAGTACTACAATAACACTAATAAACTTGTCGCGTAAGGCGGTTTGGCGCCCTCGTCTAATTTCCTTCTATTGTTCGTTAACACTTGAAAGTCAGAGGCCTCGAAATGATTTGAGCAAATGACACCATTTCTTGTGGGAATCCAGGTTATTTTGTTATTACAAAATGTCATCCATGTATCCCTTAAATTTGAATCTTTAGGAAACCTGCAATAAATAAATAAAAAAACATTATGGTTGAAGTTCTCCGTACGTAATTTTAATAAAAGCGCTAATGCGCGAAGTATTTTTTTATATGCATTTTAACTATGAATATTAAATAAAGCTCACAATATAATACTTGTATCAAAAAAACTTAATCTCAAAAATGTCTCCGAATAGAAGACTCTTTGGCCATTTTTATCGATAACAAACAATCCGGCAACAACACTATCGCTCGGTGACAGCGGATTCTCAGAAATAAACTCGGATTAGTCGCTCGACCGATCCGCGTATTGTATGAAAGCGAGCGGCCTGTGTTGGTAAACCAATCCGAAACAACACGACCGATAATATTGTAATTTTTAAGTTTAAAAGAAGTAAATAGTAATGATGTGATTAAAAAATATTTAGGAAAGGTAACGCCTTCTTTTTGTAGACTTGACGTGGCAGATCTCTTTTTGCAGCAAAAAACAGAGCAATTCGGCATTTTTTTAGGACGTCGATTCAGACACGCAACTAGATTTAGTCTAGTGAGCAGTGCGGCTGCAACTAGTTTTATTGTACGCATAGGACCGCGTGGACTTATACTTTGACAGAGGGGAACGCCTGCGTATGCCTACTCCCCTCCGGTCCGCCGGTGGCCCGTGTTGCTCTATGCTTGAAAGTGATATACGAGTACAATGTTCAAGTCGCGACAAGTGCGCGAGCACGGTAGCATGGGAGGCGGGAGAGAGTTACGCGCGGGTAGGGCGGGCGTATTAGTTCGGATAAGCGGTCGTTCGGCTAAACGACGTTCGGATTTTCGACGCTCCACTGTACTTACATACATTTTGTTTTGGTAAATACATAGGTATATAAAATATATACGTATAGAGAAACAACCAGACCCGGAACAAATATCAGTAGATCATGCAAACATTTGTTCCGCGGCGGTAATCGAACCCGCTACCCCCTGCGTCTCAGCCGGCTATTCGCCCACTGCACTACGAAGGTCGTCGAAAACAAATTAAAAAAAATCACGTACCTTACTTATAATCTCTTGACAAGTTACTTCTATATCTAGTAGTTTTTCTTAAGAAAACTACTAGATATAGAAGTAGATAAAGCTAGTTATCCTACCAGCTTTAAGGGTGCTCCTAACAAAGTTATATAAAAAGTATAAATCTCTTGCGCCATCTCATCTGTCTGGTACAGCAGTTGAGGCCGGGGCGGCGGCAAATTCAGCCGAAGATCTCAAGCGGCGCAAATATGGAAGTCTCGACGTAGACTTACGTATTTGAGCCCTTCTGGGTCGAGACTCTGGTTCCATGGGGTACCGAGGCCCATCGCGTTATCAAAACCCTTTCTGGGCGTCTGGTCGAAGCGACGTGTGATCCTAGAGCTGGCGCTTATTTGGGTCAACGCATAAGCATTGCAATTCAACACGATAAAAAGATATGGACAGATTTAGATTTTCGCGAAAAAATTTGTAATACCAAAATTTACTTTAATTTTCACCTTAATTTCGGAATATTCCCTTTACATGACATGTGCTGTAAGACCTTGCTTTTTGCCAAATTTCGTAATTCTAGGTCAACGGGAACTACCATATAGGTTTTCGACCCAAAATCTATAGGTTACTTCCGGTTGAACTAGAATTGTCAATTTTGGTTAAAAGCAAGGTCTTACAGCACATGTCATGTAAAGGGAATATTCCGAAATTAAGGTGAAAATTAAAGTAAATTTTGGTATTACAAATTTTTTCGCGAAAATCTAAATCTGTCCATATCTTTTTATCGTGTTGACTCAGGATCTTGATTTTTATACACCTAACAGGGACTATATACCTCAGTATCTGGTATAAATTTCAACTTGCCACCCGTTCCACCCGTTCCTGAGAAAATCGGTGATGACACACGGACAGACAGACGGACAGGAGAGTGATCATATAAGGGTTCTTTTTTTATCTTTTGAGGTACGGAACCCTAAAAACCGTGACCGAATCGGTCCATCCATTTGGGAAATACGATGCCACAGACATAACTGTCAAACTTATATTTTCGCGTCGGGGAATAAATAGGGCATTTTCCCGTAGAATTTGAATGTACTCTTTCATGTCATATCTCTAAATTCCAGCATGGAGCACTCCTCAAAGGTGAAATCCTTCATGCTGGACGTCCTGTGCCCGCTCATCACGGAATCCGACGTCGTCTCCAACGAGCTTCTAAACGTTATCCTCATAAACCTGGTGGAGCCCAATAAGAGAGAGAACAAACATGCTTATGGACTGGCCAAGGACCTGATTGTGAAGACTAATGAGACGCTGGAACCTTATATTCAAGCGGTAAGGTCTATTTTTCTATACACTTGTACATTACATTACTGTAAACTAAATGTGATGCAATATGGACCTTATATGGTAAGGTGGTAAGGTATACCTTTCTTAGGTAATAATCATCTTGAGGTAGTTCGATTCCCATACAAACATTCAGTGGTTCTTCACTAGATAACTGAACAGTAGAAATGTCTAAACATATGCACATCGAATTAGTTACTCTTATTATTGTCGCAAAATCAATAAAGTTGTACACTTTCATTCACAAATATCTAAGTATTTATAATTTTTATTTATTTAAAACAAGCTGTTGCCCGCGACTTCGTACGCGTTACACTTTTAAATGTGTAGGTAACCTAGAAATAAGCTAAACTCGCTGTTGCAACTTGACTTGACACCTCATTTTTATGCCATGGGACCTGATTTATGGGATAAAATCATAAATAATAAAATTCTTTATTTGGAATTTATACAATGGTCAAATGATGTGAAAAACAATGATATCTGCAGAGGTATTAAACTGTGTTGCAGACATCAACGCCCTCCTCCGGGAAATATTAGAGTAGGTCCCAATCAAGTGCATTAGTTACACATACAATATGTACGTGTATGTATATATTAATGAGTCTGTGCCTGTAAGTGTGTGTGTGTGTGTGTGTGTGTGTGTGTTTGTGTGTGTGGGTTTGCGCGTGGGTGTATTTGAGGGTGCGTGCGTGAAAAGTAGATAAAAGTAGAGAAACGATAAAAAGTAGCCTATGTGTGTTAATCCAGGTTATATGTAATCTACGTACTTACAAAATTTCATCGAAATCGGTTCAGCCGTTACGACATGATTGAGTAACAAACAAATAAACATACATCCAAACTTTCGCATTTATTGATCGTTTGAAGCGAGATCTCTAAATCAACTTGGGCAAATCGGCGTTGTATGTATGTATGTAGGTATGTTTGTCCGAGAATAACTTTCGTTACGTTGAAACGATCATCGTAAAATTAATACATAGGTAAGTGATGGCACAATTTTGGTGTGACTAAATGAGCTAAAAATGTTGGGGGGTTCAAGAGGCGTAAAAAAAATGAAAATGAGGCTATCAGGTCAAATATGACGTCAAATGAAAGGTATTCATTAGTACATTTAGACTCCGTTTTTATTTTTCGTAAATTCCTTATCGTTTTTGAGTTATTAGCCATGATAAAAACTAAACTTTGTCAAAATTCACAGGGTACACCAGTGACCCCACAGTGCTGAAATTTGGTATGCGTGTAGCTTTAGTAACACAAATATAGGCAAAAGTCTAAAATCCAAAATAACTGCAATTTGTAACCCAAAAAAGAGGAACCAATTTACATGAACTCCGGTTATCTGTAATTTGAATGAAACTGTGGGTCAAGTTATTTGGTGATTTCGTGGCACTATTTTATTAGTCAAAGATTAAGGCCGACTTGCACAACGATCCCTAAACGTATTTAGTGACTAAACTGGTTTAAATTTTACGTATTTGTATGATTTGACTACTCCTTAAATCATATTTAGCCACTAAATACGTTTAGGCATTGTTGCTCGAGTCGCCCTAAGAATATTTTTTTTTGTTTTGGGAGACTCGCGAGATCTCAGTTCGGGGCGAACCACTTTTAATATTAGTGTGATGTCATTAAAAAAGGGTTTTTTCCCGAATTATTATCTTTTATAAATGAAAGTGTACAATTTTATTGATTTTGCGACAATAATAAGAGGTAACTAATTCGTTGCGCATATGTTTAGACATTTCTACTGTTCAGTTATCTAGTGAATCACCACTGAATGTTTGTATAGGAATTGAACCACCTTAAGTGATCAAATGCTTCTTGTTAGCGAGATTGTAGTACCAGCTCTGTGTAGCGCGCGCTAAAAAAATCCTATACAAAAACTGGTTGATATATTTTTAAACACGCGCTAGGCAGTTGTTTAACTTTTCTGTTGTAACAAGATTAACGTTTAAGACTTCCTTGGTCAATAACTCACATTACCCTACAAGAAAAAGAAAACACCAGCTGCCTTCTTAAAAATATAACAATAATAATTTCCTTTAATCATTTCAAGCACATAATAACAATTTTAAATATTATAATTTTTAAAAAGATTTATATTTTTTTTTCAATAATGGCTTGTATAAACATCATAATTTTAAACAAGGCTAGACTAAGTCGTGTAGACTTGTGCTGTAGATGATTTAAGTGGTTGAAAAACAACAATTTTTTTTTCAGTTCTTCAACCACGTGCTGATCCTTGGAAAGGAAGAGAAGCACCTAATAATATTCACCAAAGTATACGAGCTTATCTACGAGCTGTACCAATGCTCTCCAACCATCCTCCTAGCGGTGCTCCCACAATTAGAATGCAAACTAAAATCAGCCCAATTCCAGGAGCGATTGAGCGGTGTAGCATTACTAGCTAGAATGTTCTCCGAACCCGGCTCGGAGCTTGCCAAGCAATACCCGAACTTGTGGCGGGCGTTCTTAGGTCGATTTAACGATATCTCTGTACCGATTCGTATCAAATGCGTACAGTACTGCATGCATTTCCTGGTGCACCATCCGGACCTGAGAAAAGATATCACCGAGACTCTGAAGTTGAGACAGCACGACGCTCACGAACAAGTTAGATACGAGGTGGTAATGGCTATAATAGCGACAGCGCAGAGAGATTTCCAAGCCGTCGCCGAATCTGAAGACTTACTGCACTTCGTGAAAGAGAGAACTCTTGATAAAAAGTTCAAAATCCGCAAAGAGGCTATGACGGGTCTAGCAATGATTTACAAGAAATTTCTTACAGAAGAGAAGGTTCCTCCGGCGACGGAAAAAGCCGCGCAATGGATCAAGGATAAAATCCTACACGGATACTACATGACCGCTTTAGAAGACAGATTACTGGTGGAACGACTGCTGAACACATCCCTAGTACCGTACACGCTCCCCCCTCCAATACGCATGAAAAAATTGTACTATCTAATGTCTAACGTAGACGATAACGCGACTAAAGCCTTCATAGAGCTGCAGAAGCACCAGCTGGCCGTCCGTCGAACGGTCGCGGAGTGGGTGGAGCTGCACAGGAAGCCGCCCACGCCGGCCGTGCAAAAGGAAATGATCGCTAAGGTCCTGCACATAAGCTCTAAATTCCTGCCGGAGTCGGTGAAGGCCCAGGAGTTCTTGAACAAATTCTCGGCGGATATGAAAAAGTCACCGGAAATGTTGAAAGGAATGGAGATTATTTTGAACCCCAATGTTAGCTGTGAATTGTGTGTTGGTACGACAGTGAGTATCATTGTGTAATTTTTTTAATATGTTTTTTAAAGAGCTTTGCGTCGTTTAAATTTATAATTTATTTATCGATCGAAGCGAGATCTCTAAATCAACTTGGGCAAATTGGCGTTGTATGTATGTTTGATTGATTGATTGATTGATTGAAAATACTTTATTGCACTTATAAAACTAGTACAAAGGCGAACTTAATGCTAAAGAGCATTCTCTTCCAGATAACCTTTGTGTATGTTTGTTTGTTTGTTCAAGGATAACTTTCGAAGCGTTTATCTGATCATCGTGAAATTTGGTACATAGGTAGGTAGTGATGGCACAATTTTGGTGTGACTTAATGAGATAACAATGTTGTTGAGATATTGGGGTTCAAGAGAGGTAAAAAAAAACAAAATGGGTCTATCCGGTCAAGTGGCATGTCTAATAAAAGGTCTTTGTAAGTACATTTAGACACCATTTTTATTTATAGTTTAAACCTTGTAGTTTTTAATTTATTACTTTATTAGCTATAATAAAAACTGAACTTTAACAAAATTCACAGGGTACACCAGTGACCCCACAGTGCTGAAATTTGGTATGCGTGTAGCTTTAGTGACAAAAATACAGGGAATAGTCTGAAATCCAGAATAACTGCAATTTATATCCCAAAACAATTTACATGAACCCCAATTTACATGAACTCCCGTTACCTGTAATCTGAATGAAATTGTAGGTTAAGTTAGTGGGTTATGAATTTCGTGTCACTATTTTGATAGTAAAAGGTTAGGTACAAATCGCCTCGAGATAGGCGATAGGCGACTCGCGAGTTCTCAGTTTGGGGCGAACCACTAGTTTATTGAAATTTTACTTTCAGAAAAAATCATTGATTGGTTGTATTTACTCGTATTGGCAAATCTTTAAAAGGGTTTTACTGTTTTGATAGTGAAGTGACGCCGTCCTTGAAAAATCTATAAAATCACATTTAATATTAACATTTTTTCATAGAATTATTATTGAATGAAATATTAGACAACAATATATACAATTTATTATTATATATATATATATATATATATATTATTAAATTAATAATTTATATTTTACATACAATTTTCTCGTTTAAAGTGGAGCCATTAGAACAGCGCAGGACAGAGGCGAATGGCGACCACGTAGCGAGGCCTATGTCCAGTAGTGGGATGAGAAGGGCTAACGATGATGGTGGTGGTGAAAGTGGATCCATTTGGCTGCTGTTAACGAAAGTCTCAGTGCTGTAAAACCGTTATAATAAGTGTTAATATTTATAAAATTTATTTATTTTTTTCAGTCAAAGGTATTAAAAAAGCTGGGTCAGCCCGTTATGACCAACCTGTACTACAACACTGTCAAGATGCTCCTGGAGCGAGTCAGCTCAGTTATGATAGACCATGATGCACTGCTTCTACTGGTGGGATACGTGGAAGGTGCAGTTAAGGGGACAGATCTTAGCATTGCTGAGGAATGCGGTATGTATTGAAGCCATTTGTAGCCCAAGATCCGACTACGTAGAGTTTTATAGTTTTTTTTAACGTGATACCGTCTTATAAATCGATGAACACCGGCTGCACACACGAAAAAGTGTCACGTTCCTCCTGAGCCGAGCGTGCAAGCGAGAGCGCGGAACAAGCGATAGAGAGGCACGATCGGCCTAAGCGTTCGGCTTGTGACGCATCTATCTCTCTTGCACTCGTTATAACGTAAAATTATCGTCCGTAAACCGACTTTACAGACAACCAATTTTTTTATTGATGATAGTCAAGCGCTTGACCACTACCTCACCTGGATGGTAAGTGATGGTATGATCAAAGATGGAGCACGCTTGCTTAGAAAGAATCTATTCACTCTGGACTTGAAGACTTCGAGATTATACTGGTCCGGAATAACATACGACGGAAGTGAGTTCCACTCCTTACTTGTGCTAATAAGAAAAGTTAAAGCAAACTAGAACTAGAAGATAACTAGCTTCTGCCAGCGGCTTCGCACGCCTTGTTTGTCAACAAAAAGTAGCCTACGCTTGAATCCAGATCATAATCAACACACCAAATTTCATTGAAATCGGTTCAGCCGTTATGACGTGATTGAGTAAAACATCCAAACTTCCACATTTATAATACTAGCTGTTGCCGCGACTTCGTACGCGTTACACTACTAAATGTGTAGCTAACCTGGAAATAAAGCTAAACTCGCTGTTGCAATTTGACTTGACACCCCATTTTTATCCCATGGGACTTATGGGATAAAAGGTAGCCTACGTGGTAATCCAGGTAATCTACGTACATACTAAATTTCATCGAAAACGGTTCAGCCATTACGACGTGATTGAGTAACAAATAAATAAACAAACATTCAAACTTTCGCGGTTATAATATTAGTGTGATACATACATACATAGTAACTGTTTGTTTGTTAATTTGTTTGTTACCTTTTCATGACTAAACGGCTGAACGGATCGTCATGAATATTGGTAAGGAGATGCGCAAAAGGAGGGTAATGTTTTTATTGAAATACCACGCATGCGAAGCCGCGGGCAGGTCAGCTAGTTAACAATGTATCTTAGTTTTATTTTCTTAAACTTTTCCTGCTACTTGTGCACTAAACGACCTACGTCACACCTACAAAATATATTTTCCATATTACGCAAAAGTTAACTGGAAGAGAATGCTTGCTACCATTAAGTTCGCTTATGTACAGATACCTAGTCAGGTCATAAATTCTGTCACATGTTTAATATAAAATAATTGAAACAAGTTTATTCATTATGTAACCATTTATATACCAAAATGAACTTAACAAAACATCTATTCTTATGACACTAAAGTTTATTCAAAATGACCTCCGTAATTTTGAATACAGGCCTTCAATCTGCGCGGCCAGTCGTCTATCGCAGCACGGACGAGGTCCATGTCAATATCGGCGGCTGCCTTAATCATGGATGTCTTGAGTGACTCCAAATTGGGATGAGGCTTTGAGCACGCCTTTTCCTCCAAGTGTTGCCATATCTTGTAATCTAACGGATTCAAATCTGGACTGGAGGAGGGCCAGTCTTCGTGCCGGATGAAGTCGATTTCACGCGCCGTCAGCCAGTCTTGTGTGCTCTTCGCTCTATGAGCTGGCGCCGAATCTTGTTGGAATACCCAGTGCCTGTTATTAAACATGGTATGAGAAACAGGTTCCACAAGGTTCGTCAGGACTGTATTTTGATACACAATTGCATTCGTTTTTACACCTTTCTCACAAAAATGTACCTCTGTTAAGCCCCAATAAGAAACTCCCAACCATACCATGAGCGAGGATGGAAAATGACCTCGTTGGACACGCGGAATACGGTTGCTCGCTTCTTCACTACTGTGTGCGTACACCTTATCATTTTGTTTGTTTTGTAGCTCTCTTCTACGGTAAAAATTTTTTCATCCGAAAAAAGAATTTCCCGATATTTTTTTCCCGCGTACCGCTTCAACAAAGCGCGGCATCTCTTCAGTCTCAGGTCCATTAGACGAGCATTCAAACGATGTCCTGTTTTTCTTCGATATGCCCGAAGCCCTAAGTCTTCATTTAACACCCTTTTCACCGTGGTTCTGCTTAACCCCATCTGAAGGGCCAACAGTTTCTGCTTACGTTTGGGATTTCTTTGAATTCGTGCCTTCACAGCTTTTATCACTGCTGGAGTCCTAACAGACCGAGGGCGACCACTTCTTGACCTGTCATCTACACTAGAGTCTTCATTGTACCGTTTGATGGTGCGATAAACGAATCTTTTGGTTATATTCAAATTTTTCAGTATGTAAAAAAATTTAATTGGCGCGTAACCGCAACGATGCAACGCAATAACTGCAACACGGTCTTCTTTAAGCGTCCAGTCCATATATAAAAATGAGTAAAATTCTAAAAAGTATACATATTTATTTTCATGAACAATTCGAAATTCGAATTCAATAAACTTTTTTGTGGCCAGCATTCTAAAAGAAAAGTTTTTTACTGTGTGACAATACTTATGACTACTAGGTCGTACTAGGGATATACTAGGTATATTCATTTATCTGCAATAAAAAAAATTCAATCATTCAATCAATTTTTTTTACAGGAATCGACGTGAAGAAAGCAGCGGAGCGCGGCCTAAAGCTGCTAGTGATGCTCTCGTTTGTATTCCCGGCACATTTCCTGCACGAGGACGTACTGGACCGATTGACATCGCTACTGGAGATGGACGACGAATCTATAGCGCCTCACATTCTGGCCGCGCTCACTTTCCTAGGAAAATACAGGCCGCTGGGTGAGTACAAGCACTAAATAGATGGCTACAGAAGTTAAGTTTACTACGAGCGATAACGGGCGCACGTAGACGTGGCGAAGTGGGCCAATAGCCAGCCGGCAGGAGGTTGGGGGTTCGATTCCCACCCTTGTTTCGGGTCTAGTTGTTTCTCTATACTACGTGCTTTGTTTTGTACGACATTAAATGAAAACACAGGTAGGGCAAATGGCTAGTAACGTTATAAAATAGGTTTTTTTTCAAATTCATTACCATAGAAAATTTTAAATTTTCAAACAACCGTAATATTAATGCAACAGCCTGTGTAAAATAGGTAAACAAATCATATTCATTCATCATGTAAGTAGGTACCTGTTAAACTGACTAAGTGGCATCGGCGCAAAGGCGCCGCCGATTTACGTTAATTTTTTTATGTTTATATAAATTTATATTAATTTATATGTATTTTTCGTAAATGTATCGATCACTGGATAAATGTTTAAGCTACCGGTATGAAACTCACCTCTGAAATCAATTAATACAATTCCGGATGTGTGTTTTAAATTAATGTAGTAGGTACATAATTTTTTTTTTGTACTTGCATATAACCTGATATGCAAGTACAAAAAAATATATACTCATAAGTATTGTACCAGTATCTAGTTCCCATAGCACAAGCTCTGCTTAGTTTGGGGCTAGATGGCGCTGTGTGAAATGTCTAGTATTATTTATTTAATTATAGACGCGCGCGTACGAGGATCTCTGATCAAGTCGGTCGAACGTTCGACCGAGATCGTGTATGTGTTAGTATATGTGATAGAGTCTGTCAAACGAAAGTAGGCACTCGCATATTTTCGTAACTTTTTACATGGCAATACTAATGTGTTTCCACCTACGGACGCTATGTTCTACAGCTGGGTAAATTTAGGGTGGTATAAAATAATAATTGCACGTACTATAAATAACTATAATAATAACGAATTGTAACCCACTCTTATCAACTGCAGATTAATAATATTGAACTATCTTATAGGTTTTGTCATTCTGAACTGGAAAAATAGGTAAAAAATGCCTTTTCCCGAAGATGTAGGCAGGAACCACGGATGACCATTTCCCATGAATCTGACTTACTTCTTTCGTTTCAGTCACTCTCTTAATATTCTTCAAATAGGTCGTCGTTTAAGGTAGGTACTCTTGACTTTTTTTTCAACAGATTAGGGAAAATGAGAATCGGAGTGTGGCATCATTATTATTCCCTAATGTTTGGGTTGCCACGCTGATATTTTTTGAATTTGCTGCGATTTTTCAGGGTCTACTTTCATTTGACAGACGGTGACGACGCTATTAAGAAAACACTTGATTTATAGTCAATTCTCTCCAATAACAAGCATATTAGCGAAATGAGGCACATGAGGCTTTACACGTGTATGTCTCAAGTTGATGGCGCAAGGCAGTGCATCGTAGGGCACGTTTTTAAGGTGCATGACCTACGAGGCAATACTTTGTTATAGGCGATGGTTACCACTTAACATGCTTGCTTCATCACCAGGCGCCAAAAAAAAACAAATGTAACGTAATGTTTCAGGTGAAGCTACGCCCGCGCTGTTCCCCAAATTAATAACACTGTGCAAGGCGTACGCTGAAGTCGGAACGCCGAAACAAGCTAAAAATGCCGTCAGGTATGAATACTTCAGTATTTTTGTACAAGATGGCATTTTGCAACTATACTTAATATCCAATACATGTTGAGATCCTTATGGTAATGCCGATGCCGGTAATGCAAATAAATGCGAAAGTATGGATGTTTGTTTTTAATTACACGATTTAATTAACTTTCGCGATCACTACATATAATTATTGATTAGTCAACCCGTGACCACGACTGTTGCAACACAGCCGAAACGTCAGGATAATAAATAAAAATGTGATATAATATTATGCGAATACATACGCGATAAATGCCCGTTTTAATCAATAATTATGTTTATTTGTTTGTTTGTTACTCAATCACATCGTAACGGCTGAATCGATTTCAATGAAATTTGGTTTGTTTATGTGGATTCAAATATAGGCTACCTTTTGTTGACAAACAACGCGTTCGAAGCCGTTGGCGGAAGCTAGTAATAATAATAAATATTTATTTCAGTCAACAATAGAAAAGTAAAAGATGTTAAAACTGAATTCTAACTGCCCATATAGATATATACCTTAGTAACTAACATGCATGATTATTATACTTAAAACTATTTGCTGACACGTAGTGTGACGTGCGACGCACTTGCGCTGAATCGTGTAGTCGCTCGCGAAAACGACGAAACAACACTTTTCCAAAACCAAAACACTTCCTTTGTAAAGGAGTTGGAACTCGCAACATATAGTCCTAGATATTAGTCCCCGTGCTGCTACCGGCTCATAAATTGTCTAACAACAGTGTTTGCAATAACTTCCCTAGGGTATAGAAATATGATTCTATTATCCCCTGATATACTCCACATTATCAAGACTAATTTGAACCTCCATTGCAGATGTCTATTCGTAAACGTCCCGGAACAAAGAACGCAGATCTTCACGGAAATACTGGATACCCTCAAAGCCACACTCAGCCCGCACTCGGAACATTATCGCACGGCTATCGTCACACTGGGACACATCGCGCACAATCTGCCCGATAATTTCCCGGTTCACATCAAAAATATTGTATCTAGGAAGGTAAGTACAGTACTGCGGTTTAAGAGCTTGTCCAGAAAGGGCGAATTCGCCGCGATTCTCTCGCGCGTATTACGCGCGACCGTTGCGTCCTGAAAGAGCGTACCAACGCGCGAGCATTGGGGACTGATAAACAATTCAGTATCAAAATTTTGGCGATCCATTTCTCTTGATACGCGGACTCGCTTGGAACTTCGCGCGTAATCTGGACGCAACAAGGCGTCTGTAGTATCTCGACTTGCGCGCAACACGCGCGTATAACGCGCGAGTTGAGTTTGGCGAAGTTCACGCGATTTACGCGCGTATTTTTAATTCGCGTGATGCTTGTGGATGCTGTGTATTTACGCCAAGTATCTCGCCAACGCGGGTATGAATTCGTGCGTATCGATTCGCGGAGAATTCGCCCCTTCTGGACAAGGTCCAAGTTAGATGGCTCGGCATATTCGTCTAGTATCGGAAGTACGGAATATATCAGAATTT
This sequence comes from Philereme vetulata, assembly GCA_918857605.2. Lineage (NCBI taxonomy): Eukaryota > Metazoa > Arthropoda > Insecta > Lepidoptera > Geometridae > Philereme > Philereme vetulata. The sequence goes on along the minus strand of OU975422.1, from coordinate 6,874,031 downwards.
ATATACTTTCAAATAGTGTAACGACAAGTGCTATCGCCTTTGAAGCTCGCTGGTGACTGACGAGCTGTCCAGAGCCGCGGGACGGCCGGACATTGATTGCGTCTTCTTCCTGCCCTCTTCCCATATTACGCGGGGTCGGCACAACATGTATTCAATTTCCACATCTTTTATGCTTCATCTTTCAACCGTCATCTCCGTTGTCACTTCCTTCCTACCCATATCATTCTTCACACAGTCCATCCATCTCTTCTTCGGCCTTCCTCTACTTCTATATCCATCCTAATTCTTTTAGTCTTATGATTTTCTTCCCTCCGCATGACGTGCTCATACTACGTTAGCCTATTACTCATTAACTTTTCTATCACTGTCGCTACTTTCAAACTTCCTCTAATATACTCATTCCTTGTCTTATCCATTCTCGTTGTCCCACATATCCATCTCAACATTCGCATTCCCGTCGCGTGCACTCTTCTTTCCTCAAAAATATCAAAAATTTCGGTCTGAATATCGCTATCCCTGTTTAGTGACGCAGTTTAGCCACGCAGAGCGATAGTGATAGCAATAGAACGATTCTAAATTTGATCAGATTTTGACCGTGCTCAGTAATACCAATAATGATGACTGAATACTTGTTGTATTTTTCTCATTGTGTTGTTATTCTGTAACTTGACGATATAATCTATGTTCCCATGACTAGGATACGTAAGATGTTGTTGTTTTTAATACGAAACAATTAGGTTGAAAACAAGTCGTTTATGACGTAAAAACATGCAGAATGCGATACGCTTCTATTTCATTTTAGGTAAGTATTTTGATCTAATATATGGTTGGGAACCTAGATAAATACTATTCAAATTAAAATAATACCTTAATAAGGTAGAAATATGCTCCAATTAGAAATGATCTTGGTAGTACGTGCTGTATGGGCGATTCCCCTCCGGTCTCCCCATAAGTTTAAGGACATTGGTTGCATAACGAATTGTGTTTCGGTTTGAAGGGTATGGTTGCCGGTGAGATTACAAGCACATGAGGCTTTGCACCTTTATGGTTGATTGACAGGGCAGTGCATCGTAGGGCACGTTCCTAAGGTGCGTGTTCTAGGAGACAATACTTTGTTATAGGCGATGGAAAAGCACATGTTAACGCGTATTTGGGGTTGCTTTTAGAACTTGATTATATAATAGTAGTAAGTTTTTAGCATAAGTTTTTTAATACTTTCCACAGATATCATCACTGATTTAAAAGGGTATTTATCGCGTACCATTTTTTATTTGTTATCCCGACGTTTCGAATGTGTTGCAACATCCGTGGTCGCTGGCAGACAAAAATAAAAAAAGGTACATACACGATAAATACCCGACTAAATCAGTAAAGCGATCGCGTAAGTTTGAAAATACCTTTCCACAGATTGTAAAAGAATTGCTGGTTCGCGAAGGCGGCAACGGGACCAATGTGCCGACAGAAGATTGGTGCAAGGAGGAGGATTTACCTGAAGAAACGCGCTGTAAACTCGAAGGATTGAAATGTATGGCGCGCTGGCTGCTCGGCCTCAAGAAGGACGAGCTATCCGCGCAGAAGACTTTTAGGATGTTGAATGCTTTTATAGTACACAAGGGGGATCTATTACAGGTAATTTGAACCTTTTTTCAATAAATATTGCCGGACATTTCACACAGCGCTATCTAGCCCCAAACTAAGCAGAGCTTGTACTATGGGTACCAGATAACTGATATAATACTTATATACATTTTTTTTGTAAATACATCCTTATAAACTTATAATATAAAAAAAACATCCAGACCCGGAACTACTATCTGTACTTCATGCAAACATTTGTTCCGTGGCGGGAATCGAACCCGCTATGTGCTGCGTCGCAGTCTGCTATCCGCCCACTGTGCCACGGAGGACGTCAAATTTCAATAACTGTAAGATACGTTAAGACTGGGTGTTTGGCCTAAAGACGGTGAGCTATTAGAAAGCCTTAGATCATTGATTCGCAAAGTGGTCCAGGTGGACCCCCAGGGGTCCACGGGAGACTCACGGGGGAAAAAAATGGGGGTTCACGATTCGTAAGCTGGGGGGGTCCTCGAAAATTTATCTGGTTTCGATAATGAAGAGCTGAAATGCTGACACTTGCAAAGCGAAAACTGATAATTCGTGGTTGGAACTCAGCCGCAACGCAAATTTCCATAGTTAGATCTACTCTTCACATATTTTGCCAACTGGGAATATGGTAGAAATGTAGATGCTGTCCACCGGAACCAGTAAAATTTTTAAAGTGGTCTATGAGAAAAAAAGTTTGGGTATTTTATTTACTTCGGAATAACAGTTACACTATATAGATATTAGGTAAGAAACAGTATTCATTTATGAGATTAATAATGTATCCTACTATGTTATCCACAACTGGTAAGGCAGATCAAAATATATACTGCGTGTCAGTCACCGCATTTACGACATTAATTTAAATAACAGGTAGGGCTGAAGGGTAGTATAGTACACACGGCTACACATCAAGCTATACATTTCCAGTATAAGCTGACCTCTCATTCTACGAAAAGCCTACACAATGCGAGATCAGCTTATACTGGAATTGTATAGCTTGATGTGTAGCCGTGTGTACTTAGTAATTTTTTTTATATTTATTACCATGACATTTTTTAAATTTATAATCTACTTCAATTTCAAGTACAAAAATATCTTGTAATAAAATAAATGAAGCCAATTGAGTTTTTTTTAAATTCCGGCGCATTTACCTTATGAAAAGAAGAAGGGGGGGGGGGTCGAACCAAATCTCGCGACATCTCGATTGGGGGGGGGGGGGGGGAGGAGGGGAGTGAAAAATAGCACTCACCCTGATGAATGTTCACGAATTGAACCGAAACATTGTCGGTCGAAACACCGATAAAACGGTACGTGAGTAAATCCCGTACTAATAATAACGATTTGTTGTTTACCTGTTTACAGCAAAACCGGTTATCGAAAGCGGAAATGGCGCACTTGCGGCTCGCCGCGGGCGCGGCCATGCTCAAGATCTGCGAACAGAAAGGAGTCGGCGATCAGTTCACAGCAGAGCAGTTCTATAATCTGTCACATCTCATGGTGGTGAGTGATCGCTTCACTTGCGTATGATTGATTGATTGATTTATATATTCTTTATTGCACATCATCATCATCCACAGCCTGACTTCACCCATTGGTGGGTATAACTCCGTCAACTTAACTCGGCACCTGGCTCAAATTACAGTTCTGTTAAGTACGATGAGCAAAAAAAAAAAGTATTTTTAATGAAAAAAAATAATCACAAAATATAGACAATGATTTTTTTATTTAAAAAGAATCATCACTACTTTTGTTCATAGGTTCTGTCCAGACATGGTGTCACTGCCATCGTCGTCCTCAAATTCGCTCCCCGACTCTTTATAAATAATAACAAAGTCCAAACGTAAAGAAACAAAAAACTGGGCAGTGAACTGAAATGACGCGCACGCGTGTGTCGCTAACAAGTATGCCAGCGCTATACTGGCGGGAGTGAGGCGTGGGGAACGGGAGTTGACGGAGTTGTATAGGCCTCCGCAAGTTTGTGCCATCCACCACGATCCTGCACTAGTCTCACCCACTGACGGCCCGCGACCTTTACGATGTCGTCCACCCATCCCGCTGCCGGACGTCCTACCCTTCTATATCCGCTCCTCGGCCACCATTCAGTCGATGCCCTGCTCCGTCTGTCACCACCACGTCTAGCCAAGTGTCGCGCCCAAGACCATTTGAGATCATAATTGGATTCCCAACGTAAAACGTAACGTAACATTCGTTCTACAAATTTATTGCACACCAAATAAAAATACAGTAACAAAGGATATGCAATAACGGTACAATTAGCTGTAATGGCGTATGGTGCTGTAGCGATATCTATCGCCACATAATTCAATCATTTTTATTTCGAGTTACAAAGCTTGCAATGCTATTTAAGATATAGTACACAAGTTTAGTTACAGAAGTTGCTTACAAAGAGCCTTAAGCTATGCTTAAAGAATACGCTTGTATTTTGGGGTTCAGAGTACAATTTACAGTAGCACAAACTACAGAATCGCTCGATTTCTAACAATATATGATTAAATAGTAGATTGTGTCACAAGGAACCAAAATAATGTATTGAGGGCGAGAGCGATTGTTTGAATCCAGAGCGAAGCGAAAGATTCTAAGAGTTGAGAGATTCTAAAGTAGACCCCTAAGCGTAGTGAGGGATTTAAAGAACGTCGCTCGAGGTTAAATAATTTTGGTACCGTGTGGCATACTCTGCTTTTCATCGCTCTCTATGAGAATAAATAAATAAGAAATGCTTTTAGTATTGACAAATATTTATATTTGAATAACTAATATTACCGCAGGTCGGCGTTGGATATAGGCCGCTTCCAACCGCAGTTCCTGGAGATCAATGAGGGAGGCCTTTGTCCAGCAGTGGACGTCCTACGGGCGATATGATGATGATGATGAACGAATATTACAAATTTTTTATATTAGATACGTTGTTTTGAAGAGTTTGAAAGTTTATTTTAGCTGTTTTGCTGAGAACAGAAAATGTCGTTGACTTATTATAAGTTGGGTATTCGTAAACATAAATTGAGCCCATATTATTAGATTTTATTAAAAACATAATTCATGCTCATGATTATTTTCATCCCATCTATTCAAAAAGAGGCGAAGGGTTCCTCGATTAGTGCGCGCATAATGGGTCATTCCGGCGCACTTAATAACAGTGACGAAATGACTTTTGAATTTGGAACACTATTTAATTTAAAAGTTTGAACGCAATTTGATTCGATAAAGTGCTGGCCTCTAATAAAATAAGCGCTCCTGCCGACGCGGCATTGTATATCAAATTAAAAAAAAATACGTGGAAACTTATTCGTTTTTTTATTACTTATATCAAAATATTACAGACAATTTTAATTTTATTTACACAAGTTGAATAAAAGGTGAGTTCTAGCAGTGAAAGTGAAATATGAACACCAGAAAGTGTAAAATTAATCGCAGAAACTGTCATAAACAATTTACTACCAAACAAATCGGGAGAAAAATATTTAAAATACTATGAAAATTTAATTACATGGAAAAATAAAAATGTAGCTGTATTCAAAACAGTGTGAAATGTCACCATTGACGCAACATGACCAGAGTCTGAATTTATTACGAATACCAAAGTGATAAATAGTCAACGACATTTTCTGTTCCCAACAAAGCATCTACAATAAACTTTCAAAATTGCGAAAAAGTATCTAATATTAATATAAATTTGTAAATTGGTTATGTAAATATAAATATTCGTCAGTACTAAAAGCATCTCTTATTTATTTATTCTCATAGAGGGTGATGAAAAGCAGAGTGTGCCACACGGTACCAAAATTATTTAACCTCGAGCGACGTTCTTTATATCCCTCGCTACGCTTAGGATTCTACTTTGAATCCAGAGCGAAACGACGGATTCTAACAATCGCTCTCTCTTCTCAATACATTATTTTGGTCCCTTATGACGTTATGACACAATATCTACCATTTGCTTTTTTTAATCTGTTTAACCAGCGATGCAAAAAGAGGGATGCAATAAGTTTCACACCTATGTATATGTCTGTGGCATTGTAGTTCCCGAACGGATGGACCGATTCGGATGCGGTTTTTGGAAATAGAAAACTAGTTTATCTGGAATGCCTCTTAGCTTTTATAATGTGCAACATTTTTACATTTTCCTTATCAAAGCTATAAATGGTCTGGGCGGGTGATCTCTGCCGCATGACGGAGGAGTTATGGGTACAATCCACCACCGAGTGGATCCTAAAAGACAGGAAACGAGCACGCGGCAGACCGCGACGCTGATGGAAAGACGAACTCGACTCGTATATGGAAGACTGGACTACACACGCGCATGATAGAGTGGAGTGGAAGGAAGGAAGGGAGGCCTTTGCCCTGCAGTGGGACAGTACAGGCTCCAAATAATAATAATAAATAATAAATGTAGCTTACTTTATTATTTATCTGAGCAAAAGATGATAAATAAGAATTTTATTACAATTTCAGGATGATGTGGCAGAAGTAAGAGAAGCTTTCGCAGTGAAACTACATAAAGGACTTTCAAAGGTAAAAAAATACAGTATATATCAATATATAAATGAGTGAATTCTACTATTCACATAAAATGTTGCTTGCAATCCTCTAGAATGGAGGTAATTTATTTTAGAAATTGTATCGTATTCATATAATCGACCTCCGTGGTGCAGTGGGCGAATAGCCGGCTGAGACGCAGGAGGTAGCGGGTTCGATTCCCGCCGCGGAACAAATGTTTGTATGGTCTACAGATATTTGTTCCGGGTCTGGTTGTTTCTCTATATATTATAAGTATGTACTTACAAAAAAATGTATATAAGTATTCTATCAGTTATCTGGTTCTCATAGTACAAGCTCGGCTTAGTTTGGGGCTAGATAGCGCTGTTTGAAATGTCCAGCAATATTTATTATAATCCCAGTATTCTGGGAGTCAGACTGACAGACCGCGTTCGTAACAGAACACTGCGCTCTAAATCGCAAATCGCGGATGTCGGACAGCAACAAGGGCGGATCCAGCTTTGGTGCCAGGGGAGAGGGGGGGAGGGGGGGGTGGTCACATAGTTGTGGTCAAGTCAGAAGAAGTTATAATTTAATTTTTATAATCATAGATACAAGTATAAAGTAGGTATTTTATTGATGTACTTACATACTGTACTTAAAAATAGCTATATTTAAATAACAAAATCAATTTTTCAAATCAAAATATTATATTAAATTAATTAAATATTAAATGTACTTCATAAAATCTATTTTGTAAATCTATATCTATGTTTAACAATTTTAATTAGTGGTCCACCTAGGTCCTGGACCCAGCCCAGGGGGGGTCATGACCCCCATGACCCTCCCCCTGGATCCGCCCTTGGACAGCAAGCGGGTAAACTGAAGTGGGATTGGGCGGGCCACGTCTGCCGCATGTCGGATGCGTTAAGGGCTAAAGCCACTACAGAGTGGACGCCTCTAAGCGGGAAACGACCTCGTGGCAGACCGCGGCGAACATGGAGGAACGAAATTGATGCCCATTTACAGGATTGGTCCACAATAGCCCAAAATAGAGAAGACTGCAGAGATGAAGGCCTTTTCCCTGCAGTGGGACACTACAGGCTTTTAATAATAATATCGTATGCATATGCAAACACACATTTTTTTTTGATTATTGGTTAAAACGGGTATTTATCGCGTATGTACACACGGCTACACATCAAGCTATACATTTCCAATATCAGCTGACCTCGCATTGTGTAGGTTTTTCGTAGAATGAGAGGTCAGCTTATACTGGAAATGTATAGCTTGATATGTAGCCGTGTGTACCTTGTTTATTTGTTATTCCGACGTTTCGGCTGTGTTGCAATAGTCGTGGTCACGGGTTGACTGGAGTACTTGGAGCTACCGTCGATAAGTGCGGGTAGCTGCAGCAACTACTATCACTTGGTCTTCAGAATTGAAATGTCCTCGTTCACATTACGACACACTAAGCTAACCGTATCTACGCACTGAGACGATCGATCACGATGCGCACACACCAGGTTCCAGGAGTCTATAGCCATATTCCCGATTGGGATTTGAAAATTTCTTGATTTTAACCAATAATTATGTACAGTGATCGCGAGAGTTTGAAAAATATACTTCATTTTGATGGCCAATTATATTTGTTTGTGAATTAGGGTATACCAAACAAATGCCTGCCTCTAGACTTCATGGGCATGTACGCGCTGTGCGGGCGCGAGCCGGAGCGGCGCGTGCGCATACAGGTGCGGCAGTACATGCTGGCTGACGTCATGCGCCGCCGCGAGTACATACGGAATATCACCGTCGGCACCAGAGGTATCCATACTAATATATATTATACATTCCAAACTAACTGAACTGACTCTATGTCTGTCTGTTACGTTTTCACGACTTGGCACTTGATATGACACTTGAATTCGATGAAATTTGGTATATAGATAGATTACGACCGGGATTAAGACAAAGGCTACTGTTTACTCGACTGCGCAGAAGGAGAGTATTGTTTTTATTGACAAACCTCGCTGATATTATATAATACCTGTTTTTTTATGGACGACATTAATTTAAAACACACACCCGGAATTGTATTAACTGATTTTAGAAGTGCGATTAATACCGGTAGCTTGAATAATTATGCTGTAATCATTACATTTCCAATAGACAATTTTTAACGTAAATCGGCGGCGCCATTGCGACGATGCCGCTTAGTCAATTTAACAGGTACCTACTTACATGATGAATGAATATGATTTGTTTACCTATTTTATACAAGCATTGATATTTTAGGACTTGTAGTTTTTATGTTTTGTAAAACCGTCACTTGAATATCGTCAGTATATTACCAAACACCCTGTATTGTGTCGTATAGCAGTAAAAGGGCCTCGACTCACCATTATGTCAACTGGGTTAGCGGTTGACTCTGTTCTTCTGTTACTAAGATGTGGTGTGATTTCAGTGGAGCGCGCTGTGAGTCAACTGCCGCACATCTTGCCGGACTATATGCTGGTGTTCGCGGTGCCGGTGCTAGCGCATGACCCCGCCTTCACTACCTACGATAACGTTGCACAACTCAAGGTAAACATCATTATCACCAGGACGTCAACATACGCCTCCCTCATAGATTTCCAGAGGAACCGATCATTTTCATTTCATTTATTCAGAACAATCATCAATCATATTTGAAATCTATCATCATCATCATCATTCTCAGCCCGTGTCGAGCCACTGCCAGGCATAGGCTTCTCCTTGTTTCTGCCATTCTTCCCGATCCTGTGCCAGTCTGAACCACGTACGACCCTCCGGTCTTATTGATGTCGTCGACCCATCTCGCTGGTGGACTTCCCCTATTTTGATGGCTAGTTCTCGGCCTTCACTCTGTTAGTGCCATAGTCCACCTGTCGTCACTACGTCTGGCCAAGTGTCCTGCCCAACTCCACTCGAGCCCCAATATGCGCATGCCGACGTCTTGTACTTTAGTCTGCTTGCGAATTTCAGTATTGGGAACTCGATCTAAGAGTGTGATGCCGAGCATTGCGCGCTCCATGGCTCTCTGTGCTACACTTATTTTGTGCACAGCCTCCTTCGTCAGCCTCCATGTCTCGGCACCATAAGTCATAGTTGGCAGGACACATTGGTTATAGTGACGTGTTTAAGGACATTGTGGGCTATATAATTTGAAATCTATATGACATTGTAAATAATATAACTTTGATTTAATTTGCACGCTTAGCATAAGGTAACTATGTTAGACCTAAACTAAAATTTACATCTTGTAGTTTCACCATATTTAATGCAATACATATTATTTCATTTAATTTCAATCACATAATTACTAGTTACATTAAACAATATTCATAATAAACAAATGTCATACAATTCAAATTAATAATAATAAAATAAAACAAATATACCCTAAACATAACCCTTCTTCTTAAAGGCCTACCACACGCGCAAGTATCACCACAGTTATAACTGCGCAGGTAAAACTGTTGTCAAACTTGAACACGGACGTAGCTACCTCACGGCACAGTTAAGTACGCACAAGCGCCTCATTTTTGTCAAAATCTTCGGCGTGGAAACAATGTTTCCCAATGAGGAACTATTTCTTCTGCTGGTATATTTTAAATGTTTGCTAGTGAAAAAAAAGTCTATGCAAAAGTCAAAGCGTAAACGATCGAAGTGGACAAAAAAATGGCTGTTAAATAGAACAATTCCTTTAAAAACTCTGTACTTACCTCTTTCATTTTATTTATCATCTGTTCATAGGCATCATTCATTTTATTTCGGTCGAAATAAGCCTTTCATTTAATTTTCCATAATGCAGGCAGAGATTTGTATAAATTTATAAATTCCGTTATGATCTCGCGATTGTAGGAACGCAAATCAGCCATTTTGTGATTGACGACCACGTACCTCACCGCACGACAACTAGCCTCATCTGTGGCTTGAACACTGAACACGCAACCACACACGCAAGCAAGTACGCGCAGGCCGGGCCTGCGCAAGTAAAATTTCAAACAAGTCGAAAAATGCGCAAGCCACGCTATGGGGTTGGCGCGTGATACAGTTTTACCAACCGCACGCACGGTGTTCCTAGTACAAGCCGGCTTGCGCAGACAAAACTGTGGTGATACTTGCGCGTGTGGTAGGCCCAGTAGCGTGTCAAGAGTTCTACGTTTTAATTTATAGTATGTTGGAGAGGTGTTCGGCCACAACAATAGCATTAGGCGAGGCGGTTATTAGGTCCTCCATCACGCAGGTGTTCGGACACAAAGGGCACATTAGCAAGTGCTGCATCGACTGCGCGGGAAAGAAACATAACCCCAAAAAATAACATTACCTAAAAAGTAAAGTCAAAAGAAAAGTATTACAGTTAACAAAGAAAATAAAATAAAATTACTTAAAATGATTACAATGATGTCACAGATTCTTTAACACATTAGAAAAATACTATTTAATTATTAAATGTCATAAAAAAATAAATAATTTTATAATAGGTTGTCTGGTAGAGATCGCTATACAGCGATAAGATACAGCGCCAATTGTATCACATAGTTTTACGGTGTAAAATAATAATAATAATGTTTATTGGTAACAAATAGACAGGCACAAAGGAGCATAAATACCAACATTATGCAGACGCAATAATATTAGATTTGGAATAAACATGCATGTACTATACTAATATTATAAAGAGGAAAGATTTGTTTGTTTGTATTGAATAGGCTCCGAAACTAATGGACCGATTTAAAAAAATTCTTTCACTGTTGGGAAGCTACACTGTCCCCGGGTGACATAGGCTACTTTTTACCCAACTGCGCAGAAGGAGGGTAATGATTTATTGAAAAACTACGCGTGCGAAGCTGCGGATTGCTCAGCTAGTTTATAAAAAAAGTTGTTGTACCCTTTATCATTGAGGGTTCGTTGAAGTTCGGACTAGAAATATCTGTTTCCCGAGCTTCAGCGTTCTCCATCGTACCATTAGGTGTTCGGTTCTAGTTACATTTTATTTTATAATCCTTTATTTTATTATAATTCTGTTGGTTTTTTTCATTTTGGTGAATGTCCGCAAGATCTTCATAACCTTATCACTCCTTCCTCCTTCCACCACCGGACAAGCAGACGTACCGAGAAGTACCACCCATACCTGATCGGCATACCACCTTGCCGTACCAAACGATTTGCTTCAACTTTTCTTGTTGTTAGCATAAGTAAGGAGTGGAACTCACTTCCGGCGTATGTTTTTCCAAACCAGTATAATCTTGGAGTCTTCAAGTCCAGAGAGAATAGGTTCTTTCTAGGCAAGCGTGGTCCATCTTCGATCATACCTTCACTTACCATTAGGTGAGGTTAGTGGTCAAGCGCTTGGCTATCATCAATAAAAAAAATTGTATTGTGTAATGCTGTGCAATAAAGAATTATCTAATGTAATCTAAAATCATCAACTGTATAGAAACACCCCAACAAAGGCAAGTGATCGATTTTTTTAATAGTATAAAACGATGATAAAACAGTACGCGATAAATCCCGTATTACGAGGAGGGATCAAAAAGCAGTGAGAATGAGATAGAATATAATGACTATTGATAACTTAATAATTTATTTTTCTTCATAATCTCCGAGTCTCTCTACACACCGAGTCCAGCCCTTTTCCAAGGCTTCAATCCCTTTCAAAAAAAAAAGTTTGGTCTTGGTCCTGCAAAAAGCTCTCCACGGCATCCATCACCTCGTTATCGTATTCGTACCTGTTTCCCCTTCAGTATTCTTTCAATTTGGGGAACAGATAAAAATCGCTAGGCGCCAGATCTGGTGAATAAGGGGGGTGGTCAACCAATTCGAAGCCAGCTTGTTGAATGGCAGCCATCGCAACTGCCGACCTGTGCGCGGGTGCGTTGTCGTTATGAAACAGCACGCCCCTTCGAAGTTTCCCTCTCCTTTTCTCTTTAATGGCATTCCTCAACTTGGGAATTAAAGCTGCATTATATTGGCCTGTAATAGTGGTTCCACGCTCCAGGTAATCAACCAACAATATCCCTTCTGAGTTCCAAAATATTGAGGCCATAACCTTGCCAGCCAATGCCACGGCACGAAACTTCTTCAGGGTCGGTGATGAGGGCCGTTTCCATTGCGAAATTGCTGTTTTGTCTCGGGATCAAAGGATGGACCCATGTTTCGTCCATTGTTACGAAACGAGACAAAAAGTTTTCTGAATCTTCAAAAATTCTTCATCAAAAACTTGTCCAACTATATCTTCGAAATGTCAAGTCGATTTTGTTACAGACTTTTCTCATATTCAAAGATTGTTTCAATATTGATTGAATACTTCCATACGAAATGCCCGTTTCTTGAATTAAGTATCGGATGGTAACTCTTCGATCGCTGAATACAATTTCCTCGACTTTCGCAACATTTGTGTGTGACTGTGTGACGCAACACTTGGGTGACTGACGTCGATGGACGACTCGAAATTGAGAAGCCCGCCTTGGGACAGTGGAATACGGCGGAGCAGACTCTCCTAATGGTAGACCCCTGAAGCGTTTTCTTAAGTTCTGAATAAGTGCCATCTGCCTTCTTACTCTTAAATTATTTCCTATTCTAATTACATGGTTTCGATGCTATGTCACGTTCCATTTCTTGTTCCTAAGCGTTGCCGTATCGTCTGTATTCATCATCTGTTTCTGCATTCAGGTTGTCAAAAACTGCCTCTGGTTTATCCTGGAGCCCCTGATAACGCGCAACGACTTCTACTGCTACGGGTTTTACAAGAGTCTCGTCGAGAGGATGAAACTGCACAAAGATGCACTCAACGAAACTGATGATGCCGTCAACTATGTAAGTGTTTTATTACACCACCCGCTGGACAATGTCAAATTATATGTCATGTAAACCTCACCGAAAGTAGGTGATTAAATCCCTTCGGCTGAGCTAAAGTTGTACTGAATTTCAGTGATTTGAATTTAGAACCTCATCTGTATTAAAATTTGTACCAAAAACACACACAATAAGAACTTATTCGTAAATCGAACTTACCTCTGCACAGAATGTATCAACCTAGATTTGGTTTTTATTATCTCGCAGAAAGTGTGAAAAGTAGAGTATTCTCCTCGTGGATAAACCTGTCTGCATTTTGGGCGTACTTATATTCCTCTGCACTTAGGACTCTAGTAACTTCCTCGTGTCGCTCATGAGTTGACTCCAAGACACTGCTTTATCCCCTCGTTTAATAATCTACTATTATACTACTTACAGACGTTATGTTATGTGTTTCAAGTGTTAGGATAGCTTAATCCAGGGTTTACCATCTTTATTGCCTGTCCCCCCCCCCCCCCCCTGGATTATAAAAAAAAATGTTTTCATGACATTTAATCCCGCGCACGCGCGGATGGAGCGAGAGCGCACCTTATTTAGTGATCGAACAATACTGATATACTAGTTAGTTTGCCTGATTGGAACTAGGTGGCGCGACTAAATCTCTTGTAAATCATAAATATTAATGAGTAGGTACATTAAAATGTCTGAAAACATTGTGCTCCCCCTCAGATCCCCCCCCATCCTGGGGGGGGGGGGGGGAGGCCCAGGAAGTCCTGGCTTAATCCATACAAATATGTCTGATTTTATTGACTATCCAAGAGTCTTTAAGGGTCATGTTGTCATAATTCGTCTAAATTATGTTTTGCATGGTAGCACAGATAGACATAAAGATATATCGCCCATACATAGACATACATACAAAGACTGTTAAAAACATAACCCTTCCTTTTAGATTTGCCTTAAGCCAGGTAAAAAATAAGTTAAACTGTAAATGTAACTTGTTTTCCAGAAAATGTGGGCAGTTTGCGACCTAGCGATGTCACTGATTTGGGGCAAATCGTCCAGTTTCGAGTTGCGCGATTTCCCATCGGACGCGCGTATCCCTACCATGTACTTCTCACCTCAGCCGGAATCATTCTGCAACACGCGCGTGTTCCTGCCGCCTGAGTTACAGGTAATTGCATTAAATATTAAGGTTTATTTTTTCATAGTAATACGTCAAATCGTTTCAATCCAGTCCAGTGTCGGGTATATGCCAGCTACTGGAGTTACAGGTACCTTAGTGCACCCAGTTTAAGGTTCATTTTCCTACATCTCGAGCCAATCCTTTAGTTTCGATTCGGAAATATTCTACAATACGCGCGTGCTCCTGACGTCTGAATAACAAGTACCTTATTAATTAAACTTTAGGTTAATTTTTCAGCAAACACTGCTGGCTTTGCATTAACTATCAGCCACAAGATGTCCATTGCCTCCCCCATAGATTTCCAGAGCGACTGATCTTATTCGGCCTGCACCCATCGTCTTCCAGCAACCTTTTTCGTCTTTCCATCTTTCCATCTAGTGATGAGGTCGTCCTGCGCCGCGCTTTCCAATGCGCGGTCTCCACTCGAGAACCTTTGCCCCAACGGCCGTCAGTTCTTCGCGCTATGTGCCACTTCAGCTTGCTAATCTGGCTTGAAATTGCGTTTGAGTTAATACACGTCATGTTGTCAAATCGTTTCAATCCAGTGCTGGATTTACGCCATCCGCAAGGTTGCAAGCCTCTCGGTTTTCTATCGGATTCGTTTCGGAGAGTGTGCTGCGGAGCTCTTCAACCTGATCCCACCATCCCCATTCTATCATCGGATATCCAGATGCTCCGCGGTGCGCCACCGCTACATGGTAGACATGCCTCCCAAACGCACAAAGCGGTACTCTTTCACCTTTATTTCCACCTATGAAGGCCTTGCCAGAGATGATCATCGCTTACCATTAGGCGAGATCGTGGTCAAACGCTAGCCTATAATTTATAAAAAAAATCGCTAATTGACAGGTATGGTAATGTGGACAACCGCGCCGTACGCATAAACACGTAGTGTCACCACAAAAAATGTTAAACATTGTTTATCGCGTGTTTAAAAAAAAACCTAAATAAAAATTGGTAAGGATTTTTTTAAACACGTTAAACAGTTGTTCATCTTTGTGGATAACAAGGGTAAGGTCTAGATTTAGTTGTTCCGTTTGTTACACTGAATATAATCTGATATGCAATGAACAGTTATACGGCTTTTGTAGTATTAAGCTATGTATGTAGTTGTGTGATTGTATGTTTGTTTATAATATGAGTTTTTCAAAATACTTTGTATAGACCAGTTATTGAATCTGTATTTAGTTGAATGTTGTACGCGCGGCTTATCAAGCTACATTTCCAGTTTAAGCGGGACTCTGATTGTACGGAAAGCCTAGACAGTGCGAGGTCAGCTCATAGGTCGTGTATAGCTTGATGTGTCGCCGTGTGTACTAGCTGTTTAATATGAATGTCTAATTTTTGAAATCCTTTCATCAAAGTCTTTGATATTTATCTAAATCATTTTTAAATCTTCTTATAAGAGAATTTATGAAACTAATAGTTATTTTTATTTTAAAATATTATCCGACTCTTTCGGGAAAATGTTAACGTTATAAAATCATTGCAAAAATTACGAACCAGGACTGGACTTGATTTTCAAATAGTATTTTGAACTTGATGAGGGATTACGAAGGCTGTTTTACCCAGCAATGGTTGGAGGTGGGCTAAGTAAATAAATAAAATGGCTAACAAACATACATACATACGATTTTCACTAAAACACAAAATCGCTCAGACACAAAATCATGGTAAAAACCCCCATTGTAAAACTAGTGTTGGGTTGGATGTGGGTTTAGTAAATAAATAAAATGACAAACAAACATACATACATACGATCTTCACTGAAACACCCAAAAACTCACAAATCGTGGTAAATATCCCGTTTTTAGTAAAAACAGTGTTTAACCATCATAGTTTTAATAGAGAATCCTCGGGCATTTTGACCATGTGATAATTTTTTTTAGTCATTTATTTAGAATTTGTTCCTAATGGAACAGCCACCCTTGAAGGGTTTACAAAGAATCGACTGTAATATTAAAAATACAAGTAACTTTTTAACAAAAATATAACCGACTTCGGATAACCTGTAAAAACCAAACTACTCTACCAATTTTGATGAAATTTCCATGGGATCAATCTAAACGTATATTTTTTTAAAATTAAAAAACAAATTTTCCAAATCGGTTGATATATAACGGAGTTCTGGGCTAACAAACATAACATTAAAATTAAACAAAATTAAGACATATGGTTTTCTCATGGATGCCATTGTCAGAACTTGACCAAATTGAAATGGGACCACACGGGAAGCACCAGCTTTCCAATCATCAAAATCGGTTCACCCGGTCGAAAGTTCTGAGGTAACAAACATAAAAAAGTACAGTCGAATTGAGAACCTCCTTTTTGAAGTCGATTAATAAAATAAAGTCATTTTTGCTCAACTATATTACTCCTAAGCTCGATTTTTTTAGCTTTCTCCAAACGAGGGTTAGCTAGAAAACTGTTACATTCTCCTACTTGCCAAAATGTAGGATCCCCACGAAATAATTGTTGACGTAGACTTTTGTTCCTGTAACATTCCTACCCTGCATTCCGAATCACGACATAATGCTGCTAGCGTTCACGTAGTTATTTTGCTTACTGATCAAGTTATCGCGCTGATGACAGTTGAGTGCCGTCAAGATTCGGATCGCTCATAAACGCGCTGCATATTGCTGTTCCTATATTTTCATAACAACAATAAAACCAACCAACCACAGAACACTATTGTTCACAAGCAACCAACTGTCACGTCACTTTTGACAGGGAGGCTCACAGTGATATCGGTTTGGAGCATGGACGTTGTTAGCGCAAAATGGCGGATGTAATGACGTCATCTATGACGGATCACAGGACATCGTTGTCGCGCTCACGGTAACTCGGAACGCTTGTTCGGCCCTAGGAACATGAAAGATACTCGCATTTACTCCACGACTCGCAGTTAGGAGAGGTCTTTTTCACATTTCATTGCAATGACGTTATACTGAGTGTGACAATGTCTGTAGGTCGGGGACCCGCGATCGTTCTTCGGGCCCCAGCCGGAGGGGGCCAAGACGCCCCACTTTCAGGATTTACAGGTACCTCGTTATACATGACTCGTCTTATCACTCAACTTGAACGCAAAATATCTGTAATTTTATTATTTAAGCTCTGTCCCACTGCTGGGCAAGGCCTTCCCCATTCTTTCCTGTCGCTTCTTTCCTTTTTCTTTTGTTTTCTTTCACTTCTGAGGTTAGCTTGGCCAACTGATCGCCCGATATATGTTATACTTGACCGCGCTCATGACGTATGTAGGGCGAGGAAAAAGTTTTTTTATAATTTGACCAAATTCTACTGTCCATATTTTTTATCCTGATACAAAGTCACATCATAAAAAAAATTGTGAACTTCAATAATTTTCATGGAAAACTCACGCTTGACCAAAAAATGTAATAAGTATACCAAAATTATTTCCAAAAAAAAGAGTAAGTAAATGGTTCCTCAGGCCGTTTCTCTGGATATAATTTATGAAGGAAAGGATAGTTTTTTTTATTTAGAATTTAGGTCATAATTTAAAAATTCATCAAACGCTTGAAGATTGGACTGCGCTACAGATAAAATAGTAGTGAGCTATCATTGCGTCGAAGTGCGTGTTATTTAGCGATGTTGCCACTCCGTGCTATAGAATAGCACACACGCGCGTACGCAGGCGACGTTGTAAGCTCTCCGACTATGCCTACCCGAACGGGCAGACGACGTTGTCTAAAGTTCGAAGCTAATGTTAATGCTTTGTCCCCAGTTCCAGCCTAAGAGGGCAGCCACAGACGCCGCAGGGCGAAGTAGGAAGCGCCTGCGACCGCTTGGTCAGAAAGAGAATGCCAATGATACTGAGGTAAATCTTACATATATAATACATTACACAATAGTTAGTAGTTTATAGTATAAAAGTAGTTTTATAGTAGTTTAGTGACTGCACTACTATAAAACGACTTTTATTATGAAGTTGTAGATGGCTATTGGGCCATCAGTAGGATTGGAGTAGTTAGTAGTTTATAGTATAAAAGTAGTTTTATAGTAGTTTAGTGACTACACTACTATAAAACTACTTTTATTAACAACTTGTAGATGGCTATTGGGCCATCAGTGGGATTGGAGTAGTTAGTAGTTTATAGTATAAAAGTATTTTTATAGTAGTTTAGTGACTATACAACTATAAAACTACTTTTATTAACAAGTTGTAGATGGTTATTGGGCTACTGAGTAGGTTAGTTCTAATAAGTATAGTAAGTAATAAAGTTCTTCAACAATTTTATAAATTAATATTGTGAAAAAGATATTTTACTTCAGTCGTGTGGTATAAAGCACACTCGTTTTTTTATATTGAGAGTATATAAACGTATTTATATTGTATTGTGTTTTTTCCAAGCTCCCTGTGAATACTGTCGAGGTCGAGGTCCGTCCGCGGTCAGGCAGCATTGACGCTCAGGTAATATCCGTAGAAAAGTATACCATATTGCTTTGTAGATAGCGTGCATGTTCGGTTGGTGCTTGCTATGGGTTTCAGCGATTTTCGCATGTCTTGCAGGTAGGTCGGTATACTACGTGTTTTGTTATATGCGACATTTATTTAAAACGCACATCCGGAATCGTATTTACGCATTTTAGAGGTGGGGTTTATACCGGTAGCCTTGAATAATTTAATACATTTCAAACAATGTTTAAGGCGGGCTTGTTTCGGATCTTTAGGTATTTTACGCTACCTCAGGCCCCGCCAATCTAAACGTATCTGCACTGCACTAATTTGAAACGCGGGGGAATTTTTGGGAGACAAACGGCGTGCGTCCGACCTCGAAGACGTCTTGACGGGCACTGGCCGCCCGGCGTGAACGCCTGAACGAGTAGATTTTGATAGTTTTCTTTCACAGAGATTCAATAATAACTGAATTACATATTGTTTTTTCACGATTCTTTAGTTAATAATAAGCTCTATCTTTTGGTCTAAATTTGACATGATTTCAAGAAAAACCCTCTTAGTATCGACCGTTTAAATATCAAGTTAGTGTCAACTTTATGATTTTTTTTATCGAGAAAAGTATTATTATTCGCGTTTCTATCTTCACAAAGCAGTAGATTATATGTTCAATTTTAATAAAATATGGTTTTTTGTGCATATTTTACATTTCAGTAGAGATACAGTTGTTAAAAAAAAAACTAAAAGTCGTCACCCTACAAACTTCCCCGCCTTAACATAAATCGGCGGCGCCTTTGCGACGATGCCGCTTAGTCAGTTTAACAGGTACATGTTAAATGAATATTATTTGTTTACCTATTTTATACAGGCTGTTTCATAGATATTTTAGGACTGGATATTAAGGTTATTAATTGTTTTTGTTTTGGTAACGAATTTGAAACAACAAAACTAGCCGCCATTAGCCATACCCGTGTTTTCATATAATGTCATACATAACAATACAGGTTGTATACCTTAATTTATTCTATCATTTTATAGTTTATCATTGTTTGAACCCATTTTAGCTACACATGCCTTTAATTCTCCATAAACTTTTACGCTAATAGAATAGCACGAAAGCTTAATTGAGCTGAAACGTGTATTGAAATGGGTGTTGGACAGCGTTGTCAGATGTACAGATTTTTAAATCAAAATTTAATTTCCCGCGCGGGACAGGCTCAGTCCCGCTTTTCGGGGATAACTCGACCGTGCGTACAGCCTGCTGAGGAAGCGCGGCCGGGTCGGGTGACATAGACAAGTGTAGACTGGCCGCCCGCCCGGCGCGTAGGGGCCGGTGCTGACTGACGACCATGGCATGTCAAAGGATTTTTGTGCGCGGAAAAGATCTTGAATCTTATTTTAACAACCATAGCACTCAGATTCCGTTGATATCACACGGAGACCGGGGGATGCCGAGGCAGGCTGTGAGCATACCGTGGCATTCCGAAATGTGAGCGCTATAGGTGTTAAAATAAGATTCAAAATCATTTCCGCGTACAAAAATCTTATGGCGTGCCATGCAGTCAGTCACGCCTAGGGTAAAATATAGGGATAAAATATCGATACATATTCCCATTTGTTTATAAGCACGAAGTAATATAGTTTGACCGAAACACCGCCGTACCGCGCCTGAGTTATGCGCGCGGCATAACTCACGGGGGGGGGGGGGGGTATCGGCCGCTCCGATCCATCGTCAGACGCACATGAGATAAATATACAAAGATGGGTCGAGCGCTATCTCGTGATGTCAAGACCTTCATCATGTCCAAAAAAATGAAAACAATTACTGGGATCGCGATAGTAGATTTGATATTATTATCGATCCATTAGTAATAAATTTGCAGAACGACTCTGATTCAAGTTCCGATAGCGAAACAGAAGATGAAGTTGAAGCAGAATCTATGTCAGAATATCTGTAGACAATTTAGTTACTTATAAAAATATCGTTATATAATATAAACATATCGTTTACGATATCGTAACATCTATCAGACAATAACAATCTCATGTGTACCTACTCTTGCTCTTTTTTCTTCGGCCCCCACCTCGCCGCACTTTCTTCAGGAGCGGTACAGCGGCTTCGGTCGAACTATAACGAATACCTATTGCATTTGTTTTAGTGGTGGAAAAGCAGTTAGCAAGTAGTGTGTTGCATTGCATGCTTAATTTCATTTCATTAGGCAAACATAAGTTCAAGTTTTTCTACGTGGATTTTTTTCTTAAATTACTGGAGTTTTTACTTATTATAGTCGTTAATATCGTTAGGTAGTTGAGTCAACTACCTAACGACAAGGTAAACCTGATTTAAAATATCATATTTTTATTAAAATACATTATCTATGGCTGTTTTGGCAATCTATTGTCACGTAACCGTAATTTAAAACTCAAATAAAAAGAGAAATATTTAAGAACTTGTGATTATATACTGTTTTTGTACGATGTCCCGCTTTCGACGAAAGAATCTAACATTTTTCACTCAAAAAGTTTCAAAATCCCGACTTGACAAAAAAGATCTGGCAACTCTGGTGTTGGACTTCTTTCATTGCTTCCATAAAGTTCATAACATCATCAAAATATGCTTTCTCACATATAAATATTGCTGGACATTTCACACAGCGCTATCTAGCCCCAAACTAAGCATAGCTTGCACTATGGAAACCAGATAATTGATAGAATACTTATATCCTTTTTTTTAAATGCATACTTTTCTATATATATGTATAAAACAAAGTCTGGTTAGTTACACAATTTAAAACTCAAGAACGGCTAGTCCGATTTTTATGATTGTTGATTTCTTGAATTATTTGTCTGCGCCCCGAATAGCAGAATAACTATTAATATATCGGCAAATTTACGCAAAAAAATTTTATGTAGAAAATTTATTTTCTCATTCATAATGGAGCTAATGATGGCCGATTGACATTGACAGCCCGCGTCATATGCATGTCAAGGCGGTACGAAGTTCGCCGGACCAGCTAGTAATATATAGAAATACATCCAGACCCTGAACAAATATCTGTAATTCATGCAAACATTTGTTAAGCGGCGGAAATCGAACCCGCTACCTCCTGCGTCTCAGCCTTCTGCGCCACGGAGGTCGTCATGTAATATTATTATGGATACTAGTTACTATAGTATTTTTCAAATAGAAATGCGACACATTTTATTTAGATTTTTGTGCCACGTTTATTTTAGTAGTTTTTTTGTAAGTTTGCTTAATGTTTTCACTGTTAAATAGAAATATTCAACTTTTGGTGTGACGTCACGTGCGTGATGTATTTACGTAATATTTTACGTTCTATGGACATGTCATAAGTATGACTAGCTATTTGAAAAAGACTGTAATTCTAATTACAAATTTCCACAGCCGTCAGAAGCATCAGATACCCAGATAACGCTGCCAGGCTTGGAGCAGACAGGCGACATCGAGGATATCAACCAGAAGCCAGCCACCATCATCAGCAGCGAATGAACACAACGTGCCCTTACTGAGATTACGTCGACGCGGCGCCGGTGACACTGACAGATCTTTGACAGGTGTCAAATTTGCCAGTTGTAGGTTAGGGCCAATATGTGCGAATCGATTAATGGCGGGTTCTACGACTCGTGTATCTCCTTGAAAAGGTGTCAAACTTTTGATACTTTTGCAGTTGGTTACCGACGGATATAGGAACCCGCCATTAGTCGTTAATGTAAAAATGTGGGTAGATCGGCGGCCGATATTTTAAACCTGTGCTCAAGCTTGAATCGATACTCAATTGTGTCTATCAAGAATCTGTGCGAGTTCAGTTTTCGAATATGGATTTAAGAGTGACATATTTTTTTTTGTTACTTTAGTTTCAATAAACTTTATTTATAAAAAAAAACATGAATCTACATTTTTATGGTCATTTCGCATGAAAAAATAATCTTACTTGTTTTTTTTATATAACTTGTCAAAATCTAGGTGTAAGTTTTATATACTGTCACCACCTGTCAAATGTTCTGTCAATATTGTCTATGCTTCAAGCACCGGTCGCATTTACATTGACAAAATTTATTGTATTGGAATTATGTAAGATCTATAAATACATGTTAAAATGAGATGGCATAGTTTAAGAACCAAAGTGATTCTAATTCTATCTCATTGGCTATCCTTTTCTATTACGACCCAGTCACTACTACCCTACACACCCAGGTTATACGCTTATTTCTAAGACTGGTACCAACTGAAATAACACTTATCACTGTGTAATAATGTTTAGATTCGACTGTTACGTTTGGTCAGTGTGCGAATATTTATTTATTTCGTAGCTTCTGATGTATTTCTGAATCTTGTTTTTTCTTATTGCCAGCCAATAGACTTCCGTTCTTCCTATGACGTCACAAATCTCTCATTTCTTATTGGCTAATTTGTTTATTTTTAAACTTTTTTAAACTTATGCCACAGTTTCCAATGTTATGTCAGTTTATGATTATATATAAATAATTATGTAAACGTCAAATGATTCAATAAATCATTGTCACTAAAGAGCTTTTTAATTACTCGACTTTTATATTAAAAGAGGGTAGTTTTTTTTTTGTAAACTTACCTAAGCTATTTGATTGATTCGGTATAGACATCGTAACTGGCAGAATTGTTTTGTTCAGACAGATGATATAATATAAATAGATGCATATACATCAAAGTCGCAAATGTAGATAAATGAATTCTAAGAATTTATTCTGTATGATCTGATTTAATCGCTGCAAATCACTTACTACGTTTATAAAGTTAAACAGCTTTATATTTCAGCTTGTTTGTAAATTAACTTCACAGCTTTGAATACTCCTACGCTCTGATTAAAAATTTTGACGTTTACGAAGTGTCAAATTTGCGTATTATTGCTTGCCATTAGGGATCGGCGTAGGTAGTGCTATTTTGGGTCAATGACCTGAATGATAAGTTAATATGGATATGCCCGGGATTTATTCCCCAAATCCCGGGAATATTATTCTGAATGTCGATGTAAATGAAGTTAAACTGTTTAAGATACCATATATAGATACATAGATGTAGTGAAACCGAGTCCTCACCTCACCCGCGATAAGCTACAAAAGCGTGAGGGAAAGGGATGACTTTAGTGACATGTATTTGCATAAAGCTGAATAGTTTCTATGTACAATACGAATTCCGAAAAAAACCTGTTAAATAAAATAAAAATATATTTCCCGGGATTTAGAAGGCATATCCATGTTAAGTTAACGGTCACTAATTCCCGTGAATGGCACTACGCCGATCACTACTTGCCATACTTAAACCGCTATTGTTGTTTCACACATGCGGTTGGAGTGTGGCAACATTACTGCACATATTTTAATGAACGAGTGGTTTAATTCAATTGGAATTTAGCCCAATTCACACAATTGCATTGGCACCAACCATATTGCGTTGTGTGTAGGTTGGTCGGACACTGTGGGGCCAACCATAAAATCATTATTTTACTGTTCACTTTTGTATTTTTGAAACATTCGCGATCACTACATAATTACTGATTTAAACGTCTGCTGTTGCAACAAGATCGAAACGTCGTGATGACAGATAAAAAGGTAGGTACGCGACAAATACCCTTTTAAATCTGTTAGATTTTTTCAAATTCACTTTCGCACTAGTACTAAAAGTCATTTACAAATACAATCTACAAACGTTTTTTTGAAAAACGTATGCGATTCGTTCGATTTTAACAAAATACTAATTGGGTTGTGGTTGTATCGAAACAAGTGATCGACCTTCGCCAAGATAGCGATTTCCATTATTGCTAACCCAGCAATCCTTATCGAAGATGTAAAAATTATGTCGTTTGTGGAATTATGAGCCTACCTTTAATGGTAATATTTCATTGTAAGGGTAGAGTTGCGACGTTTGCTTAGGACGGATTGAATCCAGGCTTCTCCGGGGCCGTTTTTAAGATTTCAGTTACTTTGTAGACCAAGCCTTAGATTAAAAGTATTGATACTTGCTTATATTTATTTAGGTGTTTTTTTTAACAAGTGTTAATAGACGATCCAGTGTGGCTGGACCCAACCACCAACCATATTGCATTGTGTAGGTTGGTCGGACGCTGTTCGGCAACCCATAAAATCATTATTTTACTGGTTGGGTGCGTTGGATCGTAACGTCAAATCGGTTGGTTCCAGCCAAACTGGGTCGTCTGTTAATGCCATATATTTGGTCGCCGAATATTTTGACCCACCACCCGATGTACCGTCACGTATATCGCATATGTGTATAGGTTGGTTGGGCGCTGTTGGGCCAACCATAAAATCATTATTTTACTGGTTAGGTGCGTTGGATCGTGACGTCAAATCGGTTGGTACCAGCCAAACTGGGTCGTCTGTTAATGCTTTTGCGATTTTTTTTTTTAAAGTGGCGCATGTTGAATTATATATAGCATTGTCATTTAAAATTGGATTTCTTGGAGTTTTGTACCGAGATACTGGTGAAAGCTATAGGTATACTAATTATATTGTACGGAAAGTCAACATAATGCCGGATTTTTTCAAAATACTGTAATATAGTTCCTAGATTTAAGTCCTACACGTTTGTTTTATTGTTTTAGTTATAGGTATTTAGTTCGACTGGTCGAGTTAATTTTCTATTTATAGTTGGTAACACTGACTGGGTGTAAATCTTTGCATTTTTGTTATAATTGGTCATCGTTATTTCGAAGGAATATCTTAAAAGCTATTCTTATTAATACCAGACTACTCCCTAAAATGTCAGGGGTTGGGGGGGGTAGACGCATCAATATAAGCATCTTTTCCTCATCATCATAACCATGTTACCATAACTTTGTTATAACAAATCCTTTCCACAAAGGTTGCCTGGAAGAAATCACTTTAACGCGATAATACTATTACTATCTTTTTATTGCACACGGTACAATGGGTGGACTTATTGTTAAGCGATCTCTTCCACTTTATTATATTTCTTTATCTTTATTTGTTTTCTCCGAACTCCGAGTGAATGTTAAGAGTACTTCTTTTCATATAACCCCCCGACGTTTTAGGAGTTGTCTTCTTTCACCCAATAAATTAATATTTATTGAAGTTTTTTTGTTTTTTAAGGTACTAACGATGCCCAATAACCTAAGACCAGAAATAAGTAACAATTAAATGTTATATCAAATGTACCAAATTGTAACACGGCAAAAATGTCCGAAAACGTCCGTTGCTGAACGTATGTAGGTATACCTATTGAAATAAATAAAGTAAGCTGTAATAATGGTAGTTTTTATTTACATATATATTCTTCTAGGTAGAAATCTTAGTATTAAATTTAGGCACCCCAAAAATTCATATATTTTCATATAATGTCAATTAGATATCGAATAATATGCACTAACAAAATGGCAAAATATTCACTAAAAAGACCGAAATATGCACGAAAATCTCTCAAAATGGCCGAAATATATACAATGCAAAATCAAAAGACCGTTTTTATTTTAATTAAAGACGGTACAATAACAGCGAAATATTCATAAAGTTTAGCATAGTATTTTTAAAAATTATCTTGAACGTGACAGTATTCATTTGTACGCCGAAACCGACCGCTCTACTTCAACTGACGTCATTGGACAAAATTTTAAATTTTGCCAATCGGGCCACGTCTGTCGCTCGCACTGGTCAGACAGTTCAGTCAACCACCGCGCTCGCGCCGTGCACGTCATCGTCACCGAGCTCCCTAATACTCCCTGGTCCCTAGACGTCCCCTCCCGCTACTAATGAAAATAGGCACGATTGGGGAAAAAAGCTAATATATGCAATAACGCCGTAATAAGAAAGTTATATGTATATGCATAAAATCCGATGTCTAGTCATTATATTACGCGCAGGTCTGACAGAAAACACGTTCGTAAGGCGAGGACGAGACAAAGTCCTGACACCTGTAAGTACTACATATTATTTTCATTTATGTACCTACTTATATGTAATCTTAATTTTCAAAATGTATAGAAGCGTCGCGACCTACAGATAAGATGGAACGCAAGCCAGACGCTTTCATACATTTTGTTGTCTGGCTAACGAAAGTCGGGAACTGAAGAAGACTACTATACTTGAGAATATACGAAGAAGACACTATTTATTATTTATGTTTTTGGGGCAGCTATGCTGATATTTTTTTTTTAATTTGCAGGACTTTTTCATTCTCAACTTTCATTACCCATACTGTAGAAGGGACGCGGCGTCTTCGCCTCGTTCTCGCCTTACGTCTTTCGTGTCTAGCCTGCACATATGGTATTTTTAAACCACCTACTGTGATAAAACTTCAAGTAGACATGATGGCGGCGCGTAATTTTAGCTTTAAATATCTCTATTACAAAGCAAAGCTGGGCAAAATACATGTTGTGCTTTAATTAAAATAAATAACAAAATACTATCTCGCACGTATTTAAAATACAAAATATTTTTAGTCGTGTATTTGAAATATAAATTACAAAATACAGTGTTTTAACTAATTTTATTTTAAATACAAATTACTAATACAGTTATTTATTAGGTACTTGACAATTTGACGTACAGTACAGGTGCAGTGTTTCCAACTTCAAGGATTGACATATTTAGCGGTCGCCAGTTTGCTTAGGAATAGTTACGAAAACTATCGAGAGCTATTTCCTGTAGAACCACTATTAGTAGGATCGCTAAATGTATTTATGTTCAGATGTATTTTGTATAGATGTAGGTATTCTATATACTATACTAACTACAAAATACCTCAGCGTCAGGTATTTGAAATACCAATTACAAATTACATTTTTACGAAGTAATTGAATTACAAATAGGTACAAAATACGTATCATATTTTAATTACAATACCTTAATTAAATACCTATGTATTTTAATTACAAGTAAGTAATTCAAATACCCCTGCTAAATTACAATAATTTTGTTGTGTATAGATTGCCGAGGGTTAGTGTCTACGTAGTCCCGTATTTGCGAAGGAGAAAATAAAAAACACCAGTCTTGATCAAATAGGTAGCGAGGCGGCGAGGCAGATTTTCTTCCTATTCTTCTTTCTTCCTGTTGCTTCCTTTTCCGATGTTGCCCGAGCACTGAATTGCTGACGGCCAATAGGCGCCGTTTTTTATACTATTCCTCGCAATTTTCTAGAACATTCACTGGCTCACCCCCTCTAGCCTTTATTTATTACTTTTTCATACTTTACATACTGTTTGTTATATATTACTATATTTATCTTATAGACTATGATTATTACTTATGAATAATACATGCGTCTTCACCCGGCTCCGCTCGGTTTAGAAATGGCGGCGCGTTTTCGGTGCGGCGCTATAAATACTACCCTGTCCCCCGCTTCACTACTATATATACTCGCCCTAAGTGGCGGCCGCGCGTCATTGCAAATCCTCCGTCGTCCGAGACACGTTCTCGGAGACCCGGATGACGAAATCACCTCTGCTAATGCGGAAGGTGAGTCATCTATATCAGACAGAGCAAACACTTCACAGAAACACCGACCTCGCCGGCGAGGTCGACGAGTCCCTTCAGTCGCCACTTATACGAGGTACAGACATGTACCCGGGCGTTTCTCTCCTATCCCCATCCCGGCAACAGCCCAAGCCGAGGTTCGTACCTAAGTGGTGCCCTTGCGCTAGTTGCCTAAAAAAACTTACAGGGCTGAGCGCCATCTGCGCTCGCCAAAAGTTCGGTTAAGCTGTCACGGCCTCAGAGGCCAACAGCGAGATTAGTCCATTCGAAAAAAAAAAAAAAAAAAAAAAAAGGCCGCGCGTCATTTCCAATTCGAGCGTCGGAACGGGCGTATGCGCACTCATTTCTACTCTTATTACATAAAAATGTGTTACCTCCTACCTACATTTACCCATTTTATAGTAAAACAACAAATATACGTAACTTTATTTGCATCATAACTGAAGAATATTATTCTTATCTAATTATTCCTATTATAATACTTCCAAACGTTTATTCTTATCTTTTAGATATCTATTCTTACTATCTATTTACAAACAAGATTATTCTTAAAGTACATTGATTAATATGTAAACGAGGTAAAATAATACAATTTTCATACTATGGTCATGGGTCGCGACGGTCACTACTTGCACCCCTCTCGCCGCATGTAGTCCTTATGATGCTGTCGTGCACAAATTTACAATAATTTTGCTAATAAATTAAGTAGTTCCTTTTTTATTATAATGAGTATGAAATAATCTAGGTACAGATCGAACTTAATACTTTATATATACTTTATATATATTCTATATACCTAATATGTAGAATAATTTATATGAGTGGTAAATTCATAGAAAAACATTGTAAAAGATAGGGACTTAAATACATTCCCCATTTTTTTTTAAATAAATTCATCAATTTCATAACTTCATCAACATCAATTCCATGCGATGGACATCATTTGTATCTTATGAATATTTTTTTAATCCTTAATTGGAATTTAATTCCGTTAAATGAACGTGCTACAGCTAAGTCCTTAGAGCTAAGCCGATTTAGATATAATATAATATTTAAAATCGTTATCAGGACTTCGTACTTTCCAAAACAGTCGTTTCCAATCACCATCGGATATCTGTCTGCGTCTAAAAGCAACGTCTGTAGCATGTAGGAACTAGGAACGTACTGAATAACGTAACCGCTCAGTATGGAGTACTGCTGCCATCTCTGGGATGGCTCGGCCAAGTATCAGCTTGAAGCCCTTGATTCAATTGAGCGACGTGCTGCTATACTCATGGTGATGACTCCCTAGTGGAAGCCAATTTACAAAGTCTAGAGCGCATGCGCCGAGTAGCCAGACTTTCAGTTTTTTACAAGATTAATTTTGGTGAATGTGCGCAAGATCTTCATGACCTTATCCCTCCTTTCCCCTTCCACCACCGGACAAGCAGACATACCGAGAAGTACCACCCATACCTGGTCGTACCACGGTTCTGTACCACGGCATACCACCTTGCCGTACCAAACGATTTGCTTCAACTTTTCTTGTTAGCACAAGTGAGGAGTGGAACTCACTTCCGGCGTATGTTTTGTCCAAACCAGTATAATCTTGGAGTCTTCAAGTCCAGAGTGAATATGTTCTTTCTAGGCAAGCGTGCTCCAACTTCGATCACACCTTCACTTACCATCAGGTGAGGTAGTGGTCAAGCGCTTGACTATCACCAATAAAAAAAATCTCTTACGAATGGTTTGAGTAGTGCTTACTTCGGCATAAACTGCGCCTTTGGAACTGCTATTATCTAGTAGATATTATTAGGCTTTCTTCAGACTACCACGCGCTAAGCCGTGAGTAGAATAATCAAAAAAAAAAGGTTACCTACTACACAAAAACTGGCTCATCCTTCTTCCAATATGTTTGTATTTGCTCCAAACTCTTGCCTTTAGTTTCCGGCACCCATAACACAGTATACACTAACCCCAGTAGACAAACTGCTGAGAACGCGTAAAAGACCACAAAGGGTCCGAACTGATTAGCTACGGGCGTGTAGAAGAGAACTGTCATTGAACTGCAGAAGAAGGAAAAGCCCATTGATGCGCCTGCCATTCGTGCTCGGACCTGAAAGAACAATAACTTTATTTAGACCCTGCATTCTGATTCAGATTCCGTTGTTTCGGAAAGATTTGAGAATGCTCAAAGCTCGCTTCGCTCGTTCAATTCACCAGCAGGTCCGTCTATCTACCAGCGTCTGACTTCATCAAAACATCAAGTTGTACGTTTCAACATGCCTATGTTTGTACATGATGTGGTCAATGTTAAGCAACCGTAGAATAAAAATAGCTCATTCTTAATAGTCAATATTTTGTTTTTTTATACGTGACGTCACCATTGTTTTGAATGAACTTTGTCGCCTGTGTTTTCTTGGACCGTGAGTACTTGGAATTCTTTATAGGTCAATAACACAACATTTTATTCTTTGGATCAGGTGGGTCTCATATCAGTCTCATTGACCTGTTCCCAGGCGAAATTATTCAGGTGGCGGAATTATGACTTGGAATTTAAAGACTAACTAGATGACTGAAAAAAATTATGTAGAGTCTGAAGACTTACTTGGAAGTTGAAGACCTCAGCCATATAAACCATAGGCACTGGCGCAAGCCCCGCGCCGTAAGCCAGGATACAGACACAGACTGCGACGACCGGCAGCCAGTTGGGCACGTCTGCCAGGAAGCAGGTCGCCAGTGTCGCCATGCAGATAGATACTATCAGCGAACTGCATGCTAGAGGAATCTGGAACAAAGACGATCTTAGTAATAAGTCAGTCTTAGACTGGAATGTCATCGAACTAAAGTCGAAGATTTAAGTGGAGATGTCTTTCCTGATAACTACAACGTAGGGGTCTTCAAGTCGATTATTCTATTCTAAAAATGATTATTCTACAAGTCGCGAGTGAATAGGTTTCTTCTAGGCAAGCTTGTACCAACGTAGACTGCATCATCGCTTACCATCAGGCGAGATCGTGGTCACACGTTAGCCTATAATTTATAAAAAAAGATGGGCAGGACGCTTGACTAAGCGGGATGACGACAGGTGGACCAAAGCAGTCACAGAGTGGTGGTCAAAAGGTGGACGTCGACCGCAGGGCAGAGTACCGCTCCGATGTTCTGACGATCTCGTCGCGGAAGTTGGACAGCAATGGATTGTCAGACTTGTTCAAGACCGATTAGATTGGCGTATCTAATGGAGACCTATGCTATCTGTAATAACTTCAAATATTTCACTCCAAATAAAAGAATCAAGGCCACCGGTTTATCCCGCAGAATGATGAAGTGGTTTTTGAGAATCAACAGCGGAAGTGATGTCTACAAACGAATGTTGGATGGCCCCTACTTATTGAAACGTAGATTTATTTATATGAATATTTTTTCTTTTATAAAATGAAATGCAATGAAATACTGAGAGAGCCACAAACTTTCCGACTGGATCGGTTACCTAAACTGAAACACGATATTTTAACTGCGCAGTACAGTTCAAGAGAGTACCAGTTTTTAAATAAAAATAATAGGTAAATAACGTTTTAACAGCAACTGTACGGTAACTGTAGGTATTTTATTTTCTAGACCCTATGGCCAGAAATATGTTAATTCTTTAAAAAAAGTGTGTAACCCCACGTATAGGCCCTTCCGTAATGTTACGAGTAAAGTTAAAAAAGAAGTCCCTACTTTTCAGGAACCTTCTCTATAGAATCCTTACCTTCCTCCCAAATCTTTCAATAGAGAGAGTAGTGAAGCCCGCGCCGGCCAGCTGCAGCGAGCCCACGAGCAGCGCCAGTGTGTTGGGGCTCCACGCGGTGCCCGCGCGCGCGAACACGTCCGCCGCGTAGTTCATCAACGCGAAGCAGCCGGAGAGAGTCTGCATGCCCATCATGACCAGCACCATGCGGAGGGCGGAGAAGGTAGGCCGGTCGCGGACTGGAGAAACAAATAAAATATGTCAACTGTAGGGAACACAAAATACTTTACTGCACACCATAAAACAAAACAATTACATAAGAATAACGTAAATCTATGTGATAACCATTGGCGGTCTTATCGCTTAATAGCGATTTCTACCAGACAACCTGTGGATGAAATGGGCTGTATGGATATTAACTGGTGTGTAATGGTGTACCAACTACATAAGTAGGTACATATTTTTACTAATAGCATAAAATAGTAGATTATTAGACGAGGGGATAAAGCCAGTGTCTTGCGTCACGGCCGCTATATTGAATCCCGAACGTAACGAAGGATTCTAGAGTTCTAGAACCCTGAGTGCAGAGAGGGATATAAGCACGCCCATGATGCAGGCACCTGCTTTCGGTGATGTTTAGGTACATGACATATAATTTGACATTGTCGAGCAGGGGCTGTGAAAATATATATTACACTAGCTGACCAATCCGCGGCTTCGCACGCGTGGTTCGCCAATAAAAAGTAGCCTATGTGTTAATCCAGGTTATGCTCTATGTACATACCAAATTTCATCGCAATCGGTTCAGCCGTTCCGGCGTGAAAGAGTAACAAATATCGATACATCCATGCATACAAACTTTCGCGTTTATAATATTAGTAGGATTTATGAAACATAAATATTTAAAAATTCAGCGACAAATAATCAAATAGGGTTTCTTGAGCAAACGTAATATATAATATATAGCGAGTAACTTGGCTGACACATCTGATAGGCACCGGCAGCGTGTAGGTACCCATTGTTCTTAATAATTGTTTTTTTGTGCGTCATATTTTGTGTACCAAACCTACTTACCTAGTGCCGGCGCTACACTTGTGTGCAAAGTTTGAACAACCATTTTTACTTCATCCAGTGTCGGTTTTTAAAGTAAACAAAGTTCATACTTTGGTGCCACATGGCGTCTAGGTAGGTAGGTATTTGCGTATGTAGTCTGCTGCCGGCATTAATCTTAAATACCGACATAATACTCATACCTACGTAGAGTAAATACATAGGTACGTTATCTTAGCATGCCATAAAATCACGATAATACGGTAAGCATTGTTAATTATCTTTGCTAAGCAATAAAATAGCACACAGGTTTTGTATTTTATGGTATATATTCCACGTAGTTAGTTCTAAAACACTGTGTAATTACAGGGAGCTTCGGAATGTTGGTATGTTACCTCACGAAAATTAATAACTTTCAAAATCACGAGCACGAGTTTTACTGGCTGGATTTAGTTTTTAAATGTCAAAATAATCATTGACGCATCAAGAGTAGGTAAGTAAAATTCAAAAACTCCCTCTTTCTGCGTCGTGGGTTAACTACAACCTAACATACCACACCAGTTAAACTAGCATTCTATTAAACAAAAACTTCCTCAAATCGGTCCAACCGTTTGAGAACTACGATGCTACAGACAGACAGACGACATAAGTGTCAAACTTGTATATAACACTTTACTTTCAAATATAGCGAGATGGGCGTCAAAATCAAGATCTAAGTATATGAGACGATTTCAAAAACTACAGGCTTACTCCCCAAAGTGATTCGATTCTGATTTTGTCTTTGATTCGAACTGGTTTCTGATTCGAACTCGATCCAAAACCTTAGGTACTCCCAAACCAATTCGAATCGAAAACAAAGATCGACTCCAGTTCGAGTTCTAACGGCGTCGTTATGTGTATCCGGTTGATTACGTCATCATCAAATGCTACGTCTTTGGTTAAATTCTTTTGAGCGCTTGGATACTTTTACTTGTCAGACATTTTCGCACTTACAAAACGATTTGTTATTGTTTTAGTAACACTATCAAGCTAAAACTTTCAAAAATACATAATATTTTTTGGGAATAATGAGTGACGACAAATAATTAGAACGAATTATGCCCTTATTTAATCTGTACAATGTACTGTCAAGTGTCAATGTCATAAAAGTATGGCGCGGTCGGCGTCAAATTTCAAAATATACGTAGCTACAAGAACTGTGCCCGCCTTTTGTGAATTTATTTATTTTTGGGTGAGCGTGTGTAAGTACAAGATTAATTCGAACTGATCCGATGTAAGTAGATGCAGTCGGTTTTTTTAGTTTTGTAAACTGATTATTTTTTTATATACTACGTGTTTTGGTATGTACGACATTAAATGAAAACATGGGTAGAGCTAATGGCTAGTATTGTTGTAATATAGGTTTTTTTTAAATTCATTCCCACAGGCAATTTTTAAATTTTAAATAACCTTATTATCAAGTCCTAAAATTTAATTGAAACTGCCTGTTTATAATAGACAAGCAAATCGTATTCATTCTTACAGTAATTGTTTGTTCTATGCCGATGACCTAAAAATATTTAGAGGTGTGCAGTCACTTGAGGAGTGCACTAAAATCCAAGAAGACATTAATGATATACTTCACTGGAGCGAAAAGAATCAGCTTTACCTAAACATGAATAAATCTCAGGTTATGAGCTTCACTCGATCAACACGAGGAATTACCGCGCAGTACACACTGAATGGCCAGCTACTGGCTAGAAGACTGGCGGTAACGGACCTTGGAGTTCTATTTGACCCTAAGCTTGAGTTCCATGAGCATATGCGAAAGCTTACGGCTGATTGTTTTAAACGGTTGGGGTTCGTTACTCGTAATTGTCGGGAGTTTAATAATTTGGGTGCAATAAAACTGTTATATATTTCCTTAGTGAGAACAAAGATTGAATACGGTTCGTGCATTTGGAACCCACACGAATCCACATATTCTCTTATGCTTGAGAAGGTTCAAAAGCGGTTCCTTCGCTTTATGTATAAGAAGAGTTATAATTATTATCCGTTCATGTACCCCACGAAATATCTACAGGGTACGCTAGGTTTCAACTCTCTTGAAACGCGTAGAATAAATGACCAAATTATGACTGTGTGTCATCTATTGCGTGGTGTGGTTGACTGCCCTGATTTGGTTAGCGAGGCAAGTCGGATGTGCGTGCCAGAGCAACGCTCTAGATTTCGTCCTGGGAGAGTCCTGCTGTTCGAGCCGAGCCCTGCGCACACTGTGGCACGTCAAAACTCGCCTATCTGCCGGGCGCAGCGCCAATTTAACGCACTGCTCAAGTTGTACCCTGAAGCCGATGTATTTGCAGATCTTATACCGAAGTTGGCGCAAGTATGTCTAGAATACTGCGAGAGATTAGATTAGAGCTAATCCTATAATTGATCCTCGATCTAATTAATTTTATATAAAACTTACGTTTTATTTCTGTTTTGTACTTATGACTTTAATTTTTATATATTGTAATTTTGTTTTTATTGTTTTATGTACTAGTAATAACGCTTTGGTTTTTGTAAACTGTTATGTTATTTCTGGAGTAATAAACGAATTTGAATTTGAATCATGTACCTAGATACCTGTTAAACTGACTAAGCGGCATCGTTGCAAAGGCGCCGCCGATTTAAGTAGGTACGTTAAAAATTGTTTATTGGAAATGTATTGATTACTGAATAAATATTTAAGCTTCCGGTATTAAAATCACCTCTAAAATCAGTTATTACGATTCCGGATGTGTTTTAAATTAATGTCATACATAGCAAAACAGGTTGTATGATGTTACTTTTTTGTAAAAGGATTCTTACTTTACCCACACTAAGCAGCGAGACTCGGCGCATCTCTAAGAATCTTCTCTGCTCTTCTTTCAGCTTGGAGATCTCATCAGATACGACCTTGTGTTCTTCATCTAAGTTTCGGAGCCAGGAGATCACTCTGATCGCTCTCTGGAAAGTTTATAACTCGGTAGATAAGTACTGGTTCTTTTCTGGTTTGCATTATGTCTACATTAAGGCACAGATACGTGGTCCATGGCCTTATATCTGAGAGGGCTTGCTTGAGCCCCTTAAGAATGACTAGCTGACCCGCCCGCGGCTTCAACGCAAGGTTTGTCAATAAAACATTACCATCCTTTTGTGCAGTAGGGTAAAAAGTAGCATATGCCTCAATCCCGGTCACAATCTATCTAATATACCAAATTTCATCGAAATCGATGCCGTGAAAACGTACCAAACAAACAGACAGACAGACAGAGGAAGTTACTTTTGAATTTATAATATTAGGGTAGCGAGGCGTAACTATGCTTGGAGCTTTTCTACGAGATCGTATCATAAATACGACGACCTCGGTGGCAAAGTGGGCGAAACGCAGGAGATAGCGGGTTCGGTTCCCGGCGCGAAACAAATCTTTATATGATTTACAGATGTTGTTCCGGCCCTCTTATTACCTAATAAGGGGGCGGGTCTGGATGTTTTTCTTTATATTACAAGTATGTATTTACAAAAAAAAGTATATTCAATCTAATCCCTACTTCCCACTTCTACCATCGAACCTCCCGCAACCGGCAACGAGCTCACCCACATATTGTAGACGTGTGGAAGTCTCCTGATGCGTTTCACCCGGTCGTTTCTTCCACGCACCTGCAAGATGTGGAATGACCTGCCTCCGGAGTTTTTCCCGGTGGGCTTCAACATGAGCCTTCAAGAGAGGTGTAAATAAAGCGTTAAGTTTTAGGCAACGCGACTGCTGTTCTTCGAGTCTTGCAGGAGTTTATAGGTGACGGTGACCACTTAACATCAGGAGCCCCGTCAGCTTGTGTGGTATATATTATAAAAAAAATATATATTTAAGTATTCTATCAGTGGTCTGGTTCCCATATACAAACTCTGCTTAGTTTGGGGCTTGATAGCGCTGTGTGAAATGTCTAGCAATATTTATTTATTTATGTAATTAAGATCCGTAGAGTAACTTTATAACTATCACCGAAATAGCTCAGTGGATTGAAACATAGATTTACGATTAGTTTTATAATGTACAATAAAGTATTTCTAAGAGTTGTGTGATATGATAATGTATGTGTGTTGTTGGCTTGATAACATAAGATTCGTCTGTATTTGATTTTCAAATCCATAGTCTCAGCGACGCACACCGATTATCTCATTCAAATATTTATGTAACAGTAGGTATAAGTAATTCTAATAACTAGTGGTTCTCCATGAACTGATATCTCGCGAGTCTCCTATAAAATAGAAAAAATATTATCTGTGACTATAAAAATTCGGCCACGAAATGATAATCAAAATACTTGACCTACAGTTTCTTTCAAATTACAGGTAACGGAAGTTCATGTAAATTGGTTAATCTGTTTAGGGTTAGAAATTGCAGTTATTTTGGATTTCAGACTTTTCCCTATATTTGTGTTACTAAAGCTGTATTCCAAATTTCAGCACTGTGGGGTCACTGGTGTACGCTATAAATTTCGTCAAAGTTCAGTTTTTATTCTAGCTTAAAAACTACAAAACTAAAATTAAAAATAAAAAGGGGGTCGAAATGTATCTACTGATACAAACTTGAAAACTTTTAGCATAGTTCCCATTTTACAATTTTTTTTGACCGACATCAAAATAAGTAACAAAAATAACTACTGAACCGATTTTGATGAAATTTCACCGAACATAAAAAACAAGCGATTTGAGAACCCTCTCCTCTTTTTGAAGTCCGTCAAAAAGGAGGAGTGTTTTCAATCCGGCTGTATTTTTTGGCTGAATTGATTTTGATAAAATTTCTATGGGACCAACCTAAAATACTAGGTGCTTTGGAATATGAGTGTTTACCCGAAAGCGGTTCATTGCGTTACAACTATTTTCAAGGAGGATTCCCAGCGTGACACATTGTAAAATATTGGCCAAAAATCTGTGATACTGTGACACGATTGGGTGAATTTGGGTGTGACTCAATGAGAACCCATCTTTTAACATGAACTATGAAAGATTATTACCTTAAAAAACCTTATAAAACAACTCAGTGATATTTAGGTCAGGTACGTTTGACACGAAACATCTACAATTTAAATAAATAAATATTGCTGGACATTTCACACAGCGCTATCTAGCCCAAACTAAGCAGAGCTTGTATTATAGGAACCACATAACTGATAGAATACTTAAATACTTTTTTTTTGTAAATACATACTTATAATAATTATATAGAAAAACATCCAGACCCAGAACAAATATTTGTAGATCATGCAAACATTTGTTCCGCGCCGGGAATCGAACCCGATACCTCCTGCGTCTCAGCCGACTATTCGCCCACTGCGCCACGGAGGTCGTCAAACAACATAGGTAACAAAATAATAATTAACATAACTATAACGTACCTAACGTTTTAGTTATGTAAAATTGTTGAAAATACACATTCTCTAGCATCCTGTTAGATCTAGAATAAAACTTTACCTTTTCTCTCCCATTCTTCAGCAGATAGTTGGGTGACTCCGGCATAAAGCTTAACAGCACCACGTGGCTAAGAGCCACCACAAGATATACGATCTGATTGACGCAATACGATGACGTCATGCCTACAGCGTACACGAAGATAACTCCCAGCTGAAAAATATAGAGAATTATATATTTATTTAAGTTATTTCCGGGGAAACAGCCTTACGGTCCACCTGATGGTATGGTAAGTGGTCATTGTCGCCTATTGACACCGGCAACACCAGGGGTATTGTCAATGTGTTCCCTATACTGTAGAAACCTCTTACATTTCTCCTGAAGCATGTCGTAGCCTAACGGGAAAACCGCGGATGGTGGCTCATACCACATCTTGCAAGTATGGGGTAGAAAAGGTCCCGTGAAGCGTGTGCTGCGCGATACCCATTTGTCGACGATATGTGGATGAGCTCTATTCCGTTGTCGAGAAGTGCGGTGGTAAAATCTCGACGACGAGATGAGTTCGAATAGCTCCTCAGAACATTCCCCATTATAGGCGGTAGAATACACTGAGCGATCCGATGTCACGGCGTTGGCTCCAGCTTGTCGGTGAGTTTAGGATCGCTGATGATTCTACTAATGGCTCTTCTCTGACGGGAGAAAAAACGAATATGTTCGAAAAGTGAGGATTAATTATAATCAGGATTAATTAAAATACGTAATTGAAATACAAATACGTAGTTCATATTTATAATTCAATTACTTCGTAAAAATGTAATTTGTAATTGGTACATATTTCAAATACCTGACGCTGAGGTATTTTGTAGTTCGTATTTCAAATACTTATGGCTTCAAAATACATCTGAACAGGAATACATTTATTGATCTTATTTACCAATGGTGCGTTCTACAGAAATTAGCGCGCGATAGTTTTCGTAACTATTCGTAAGCAAAATGGCGACCGCTAAATATGTCAATCTTTAAAGTTGGCAACACTGCACCTTTACGTCAAATTGTCAAGTATCACCTGACTGTATTTTGTAATTTGTATTTCGTATTTGAAATAAAAATAGTTAAAATACTGTACTATATTTGTATTTTACATTTCAAATACACGACATAAGAAGCCGGCGAACCCCGAGCGCAACTTCAATTCGGCCATGTCAAAAAAACTTCGGCCTGAATATCGCTATCCCTGTTTAGTGACGAAGTTTAGCCACGCATAGCGACAGTGATAGCAAATGATCGATTCTAAATTTGATTAGATTTTGACCGTGTTCCGTAATACCAAAAATGATGACTGAAAACTTGTTGTATTTTTCTCATTGTGTTGTTATTCTGTAACTAGACGATATAATCTATGTTCCCATGACTAGGATACGTAAGATGCTGTTGTTTTTAATACGAAACAAATAGGTTGAAAACAGGTCTTTTATGACGTAAAAACATGTAGAATGCGATTCGTTTCTATTTCATTTTAGGTAAGTATTTTGATCTAATATATGGTTGGAAACCTAGATAAATACTATTAAAATTAAAATAATACCTTATAAAGGTAGAAATATGCTCCAATTAGAAATGATCTTGGTAGTACGTGTTGTATGGGCGATTCCCCTTCGGTCTCCCTTTACAAATATTTTGTAAGTACCTATTTCGTATTATAAATACGTGCGAGATAGTATTATGTAATTTGTATTTTAATTAACGCAAAGCATGTATTTTGTCCAGTTTCATAACCACCATGTTCTTACTTATCTAAATAAAATAAAAGTGTCACTCCGGTAGTGCCGACCAGAAGTGAAAACTTGAACAGAACGAGAAACTTATATACAGAGGTAACGGTAACAGTGTCGCGAGTTCAGTGGTTTTTTCCCAGCTCAAAGAATGTCCAACACACCTAAAGAAGTTTTCACTTCAATATGTAGCGGCTCGAGCGCCGATACAAACCTAGAGGTTTTACAGTGTTAAACTGTCTACTTTTTGTACTAGTAGACTTGACTAGACTAGTTATGTCTTACTAGTTTAAAAATACCTTGCACAGCGTCATGTTCATAGAACCCAGGGCCCCTCTCCACGAGTCCTCAGATATCTCCTTGATGTAAACCGGCACCACGATAAAACAACCCCCGGCCGCCAGACCGGCTATAGTCCTAGCGATGATGAGCGCCGTGGGGGTGATGCAGGACAGCTTGATGACCCAGGATATCTGAAGAATTAAAGACACAGTCGCAAACCAGTCTTTGCCACATCAGCATCCTCATTATCATATATCCGATTTTTGCGGCGCGCACTGTACCGTACCTAGACCTTTATTAACAAAAATTCTAATTTTAACCCTTCCCTACCTTTAAGTATGTAAAACCAGCAGCCGACTGAAATATTAAAAAAACTGGCCAAGTGCGAGTCAGACTCGGATCATGTCTGTTGTATAAATTTAATATTTAAGGGAGGCTTCCCTTAAATATTAATTTTATTTTTATTTGGTTATTTATAAAACGAGCAAAAAAATTAAGTTTGTTGTATGGAAGCCCCCCTTAAATAATTGTTTTATTTTAATTTAATTATTTATTTTTAAAGTGAATGAATAACTAAATATTATGTGAATATTTAAAGCGTCTACCTGTTGCCGTTATCAATATCGAGTCAAAACGAGCAAAAAAATCACGCTTGTTGTATGGGAGCCCCCGTTAAATATTTATTTTATTCTGTTTTTAGTATTTGTTGTTATAGCGGCAACAGAAATACATCATCTGTGAAAATTTGAACTGTAACTATCACGGTTCATGAGATACAGCCTCGTGACAGACAGACGGACAGACAGCGGAGTCTTAGTAGTAGGGTTCCGTTTTACCCTTTGAGTACGGAACTCTGAAAAGTAAAGACAATTAAGCCCTCGACAATTAAGGGATAAATCTGAAAACTAATTGCACCTTCCGAGCTTTAAATTAAATATGACACGGAGCGAAGCTTTTACACGTGTATCAGAATATATAAAAAGCTACCACAAGATTTAAAAACCGTAAAGGAGGATTTATTCTCTCGCCAATTGAAAAAATAAATATATAAATAAATAAATAAATAAATATTGCTGGATATTTCACACAGCGCTATCTAGCCCCAAACTAAGCAGAGCTTGTACTATGGGAACCAGATAACTGATAGAATACTTATATACATTTTTTTTGTAAATACATACTTATGATATATAGAGAAACAACCAGACCCGGAACACATATCTGTAGATCATGCAAACATTTGTTCCGCGGCGGGAATAGAACCCGCTACCTCCTGCGTTTCAGCCGGTTATTCGCCGACTGTACCACGGAGGTCGTCATAAAATAAAAAATGCCTTGTAGCTTATAGTTTTTACACATTAAGCGAATATTAAAATTTTATGGACATTTAATTTAATTTACTATGTATCTTACTTACTTACCTAATTATTCATTTATCCTATAACATTGTTTTTATCTTTTGTTAGGGTTTACCCAAAGGGTAAAACGGCACCCTATTACTAAGGCTCCGCTGTCTGTCCGTCTGTCTGTCTGACTGTCCGTCTGTCACCAGGCTGTATCTCATGAACCGTGATAGTTAGACAATTGAAATTTTCACATATGATGTATTTCTGTTGCCGCTATAATAATAAATACTAAAAACAGAAAAAAATAAATACTTAAGGGGGATCCCATACAACAAGCGTGATTTTTTTGCTCGTTTTAGCTCGATATTGATAACGGCAACAGGTAGACGCTTGAAATATTCACAGAATATTTAGTTATATGTTCACTTTAAAAATAAATAATTAAATTAAAATAAAA
Source organism: Philereme vetulata (assembly GCA_918857605.2). Taxonomy (NCBI): domain Eukaryota; kingdom Metazoa; phylum Arthropoda; class Insecta; order Lepidoptera; family Geometridae; genus Philereme; species Philereme vetulata. The sequence continues at coordinate 6,831,978 of OU975422.1, read as the reverse complement.
CAAATAGTTAAGGGGGGCTTCCATACAACAAAGGTGGTTTTATTGCCGTTTTTATAGATAATGCTACGGAACCCTTCGTGCGCGACTCCGACTCACACTTGCCGGTTTTTAAATTATCTATATGCTTTTTAATAAAATTATTTAATGTATGTAGCTATAATATAAGTTATTGCCAATTAATATGTGCCAACAATTGTGTTAGGACATTATAATGGACCTACAATTTGTTTAAGACCTGATATTATCACAATGTTCTAGCAAATATTTCATTTCATATCCGTCATAAGACGTCCACTGCTGAACACAGGCCTGCTCCCATAGACTTCCAGAGCGACTGATCTTGTGCGTTTGCACCCAACGGCTCCCAGGAATCTTTATGAGGTCTTCCATCTAATGGATAGTCGTCTTGCGCTGCCCTTTCCAGTGTGTGGTCTCAACTGATTTATGTAGCTGTGTGCCCCGCCACGCCACTGCAGCTACTTCTCTTTTTGCCAAATACCCGGGATACCACAGGATTCCGGAGTTATTCAGCTGTGACAGACTGACAGAAATACAAAGCCGCTTCGTTTTTATCATTTTGGCCCGGAACACAGTGGCGTAGCTAGGTAACCACAGGCCCTGGGGCAAACAATAAACTAGGGCCCCAACTATTAAAAACTATTAACTATTACTATTAACTATTACTTAGGGAACTATTTAAAATCATTTGTTCTGTATTCCTCGTGTTCCGAATTCGTCTTAATACAGTCGACTCCATAATAAAATTAAAAACCAAATACAAATTGTACAAATACAAATTACAAAATAGTTTTAATTTTTTTATTATATTAATATAATAAAGAAATGAAAACTATTTTGTAAAAATAAAAAAAATCTCTAACTGTTTACCATCATCATCCACAGTCTGACTTCACCCATTGTTGGGTATAGGCCTTCCCAAGTTTGTGCCATCCACCATGATCCTGCGCTAGTCTCACCCACTGACGGCCCGCGACCTTTACGATGTCGTCCACCCATCTCGCTGCTGGTCGTCCTACCCTTCTATACCCGCTCCTCGGCCACCATTCAGTCACTGTCCTGCACCATCTGTCATCACCACGTCTAGCCAAGTGTCCCGCCCCAGACCATTTGAGCTCCATAACTCGAATCCCAACGTCATGAACCTTCGTTCGTCTACGGATCTCGACGTTTGGCACTCGATCTAACAGTCTGATGCCAAGCATGGTACACTCCATGGCTCTTTGTGCAACTCTCAACCTGTACACAGCCTCCTGCGTGAGCGTCCATGTCTCGGCACCGTAGGTCATGGTGGGCAGAACACATTGGTTGAATAAGCGGGTCTTCAGACACTGGAGTTTTAGGCGACCTAAGGATGTCGTCTAACTTGCCTAATGCAGCCCATCCCAATTGGATCCGTTTAGAGATCTCATTCTGCTGATGCTCTTTACCAAACGATAGAATATGTACAAGTCTACCTGTTACCGTTCAAAAAATACAGTCCTGTGACAGACATACAGACAGCGGAGGCACGTTAATAGATTCCCGTTGAGCACCCTATGGGCACGGAATCCTAAATAAGTAGAGATTTTTAAACCAATAGCTCCACTTTCTTGACCGCCAACACGTTTATATTCCGAATGTGGGAGAAATTTTTACTAGTTCCATTTATAGTTTGTAAGTCGGAGTCCGGTAAAAGAAAAAAAGGAAGACAACAAAAAAGATGGGACGATGATATCGGGCAGGTTGCAGGCACAACGTGGAGTAGAGTAGCCAGAGAGAGATCTGAGTGGAATAGGTTGGAGGAGGCCTTTGCCAATTGGCAAACGGACTTACAGAAAGTTAAGAAGCACCAAATATGCGAATTATTTTAATTGTATAAAATATTTATTTAACAGTGCAGTAGTGTAAGAAAAATTGTATAATTTTGTCCGAATAAAAGGCTGTATTATTATTATATTATTATTATAAGTCAGAGTCCGAGGGGCCCCCTGAGCTTGGGGGACCCGGGGCACTGCCCCGTCTTGCCCTTCGGTAGCTACGCCACTGCCGGAACACTCAAAATTAAACTTACGCATGATACAAATGACTCTTAAGTTTAATAAAACAAAATTTACGCATGGAAATGAAATTTACACACAATAAAATTACAATTATGCATAATATAAATAACTTTTACGCAAAGAAATAACACTTACGCATGATAAAACTGACACTGCCACTCCACACACCTTCCTTCCAAACTTATCACTGGAGTAACTGAAGAATGGGATCCCGCATATCGCCGCCAGGGGCAACGCGGCCGCCAGCCACGACACATCGGCATCACTGAACGGCGCTGATGCAGGAGTCAAGGGAGACTTGAGGAGGGGCCCCATGGGGGAGAGCCAGCCGATTTGTATGCCGTATGTGAAGGTGGGGATTGTAGCTGGGAGAAAAAACAATGTACATAAGTAGGCGATTTAATCCGGCCGGGTTACTACGCAAAATTAGTGACAGCAATCGGTCGCAAAAAGTCAAATTTACTGTTGCCGTTATTTAACTGGTGGCGCTTAAGGTCGTAGAGTTCCTTGTGAAAGGGTTCGCCCGGGTACTACCCCCATACCCATTTCTGCCGCCAAGCAGCATAGCTGTGTTTCGGTTCGAAGAGTGTGGTTGCCGGTGAAATTAAAGGCACATGAGGTTTTACACCTGCATGCCTCAAGTCGCAAAAATAAATTGTTAAAGGTTTTTTTATACACATACAGACATACAGACATAACATGTTTGTATTTAGGTATTTTTAGCTTGATATGCCAGGTAGGTACTTATATAGTGCGGTGGTAATACGCTGAATGATTGTTTTTATCTCCCAAACGACGCATTATAATGTATTTATCTACATGTGGTGTAAATTTACCAGGCAAAGTGCTTAGTCAGATGAGAGGAATGCAATAAATTAAACATGCAAATATTTTGTACATATAGAAGACATAATTATTCAACGAGGAACATAACGAGCTACACACGTTTTGGAAACCGATGGCAAAATTTAATTACATAAGTAATGATTGTTTTTCGAAGATTATTTTTCTATAATTGCCGTTTATTTTGATATTCCGAGATTTTATAATTTTTTAGCTCCCTAGCACACAAGATTTATTAATACCGAGCAGTGGTACTCTACCCTATATCATAAATATTTTTCTAGCTTTATAAACGTTCGCCCCTTCTTCTCCATATAAACTTAACGAAGCATTCCACGAAGAGCAACGATTTATATTTTGTCTTGGTGCGCTTCGTAGAATACTAAAAATTATTTTAAATATTTCCACGAAGGGCATCTACAATATAGTAGCTACTAGTGATGGGGTATTTTATATATTTTTATCATTAATTACATAATATAAATAAATGTCAATTAAAATATAATATTGATAAAAAAAATGTAAAATATTACTATTGATAGTATCACAATCAGTTTGGGTTATTCAAACTTAAATCAGCCGTATATCGGGAACTAGATGTTCCCGGACACCGCTAGCCTAAACCGTCTAGTTTCCAAGGTACAGCTGTTTGAAGTTTGACAGATGTCATCAGAAATGTAGATCTTATTAATACCTATCATTTGTCCCAAGACACCGCTAGCCTAGAATGTCTAGTTCTCAGGATACAGCTATCCGAAGTTTGACAGCTGTCATCAGAAATAAATATATCATTGATACCTACCATTTGTCTAAAGACACCGCCAGCCTAGAACAACTAGTTCCCGAGATACGGCTGATTTAAGTTTGAATAACCCTAACTGATTGTGATACTAACTATAATAACTTTTTTTTACTAAAATTATATTTTAATTGATACAATCCATCATATTTAATGATAAAAAAGTATAAAATAGCCCATCACTAGAAGCTACTGCATTATAGGTGCCCTTCGTGGAAACATTTTTTAGTACTTTGTCCAAGAAGAGCACCAAGTTACAATATAAAACGTTGCTCTTCGTGGAATACAATTGGTGCTAAAATCGTTGCTTTTCGAGGAATGCCTCAACTAACTATGCTAAACCTTACACTCGTCCATTCGCGCAATAAGGTTTTCTCTAGTAGAGAATTTCAACACGTATTTATTAGACTATGTACTAGGTACCTAGGTAAGCTGTCTTCATGATGAGGGAAAAAGCAATACCTACTAAAGAGAATATAACCACGTTAGAAAAACAAAGGTAAGGTACCGTACTTACTTTACTACTGGTACCGACCGATGTAAACTACTACCGCTTGAAGTCTCGTCTCATTGAGAAAAGGTAACTTTTTTTTATTTATTTCTTTCTTTACAAGGGGGACGGCGCGAACGCAGTCCCCACTACCAAAAATAACGCACCCGAGTTATCCACATTAGGGATAATCGCAGAGGTCAACCATTCCGCAGTGCAATGGAACGGCCTCGCTCTGGGGGAACCGCCTTTCTGATCACGGTGTCCCCTGTGCCAGGTAAGTATGATTTGGTTGCTCTACCGAGCGGAGGTCATTCGACGCCGCGCGTTTTCGTCAGCGCGATTCAGGATTCGGACATTTTTACTAGCGACATCTAGTTCTGTTTTCGTCAAACAAATAAGCAAAAGTTTGAAGCTTGGGAAAAGTAAAGGGGCTGTGCAAAATAAGACCAGAAGATTGTTTAGTTTTGCATAAACTTCGTCGACTTGTCTGTTTTTTTAGATATATTTTATAATTTTATTAAAAAAACCTAAATAATATTTCAACAAAATACTTTTAGATTGTAAATTCTGTAAATATCTGCTTACAAATAAATTTAATAAAAATCCTCTATCAAAGAAATAAAATAATATGAGAAGGATTCTGGTAGAGCTGTTTACAAATAAATTTATAGTTTTTTACATTCACTAATATTTAACATGTAAAATATTTTTTTAGTGTTTTTAATGTTTATGATTTTTTTCCTGTTTAACTTTAAAATTTGTATTATATAAATTATTGGACAAAATAGAAAAAAATCTGGCACTTACATATTAAAGCTGTGAAAATTTGCTTCCGAGGATTCACTTCACTTTTTCTTTCCATATTAATATGTTATGTAAATAATAATGAACCACAAACAATATTATAGGTTATTTTCTACCAACATATAACTGTAAAAATGATACTAAAGTATTTTCATATTTTTAATAAAAAATGTAGTCACATAGATATCACAATTATCGTCTTGTTTTTTTGTAATATTTGTGTTTGCGATACACACAATCCCTGGCGTCAAAACACCGACTAAATTGTATAACTTCGGTTTACATTTTGCATGAGTCTTCTACAAACAGTTACGTGTAGGTATCTGCCATTTTAGCTTACAACTGGATTTTATCACAGAAATCGTATTTCAACTGGGTAGAGACGATAATAGCTCGATAAAAAATATCAAACGCATAGTCATTGGTGTTACCACATTGTATCCAAGGCTATTTTGGTCTGTCTACACCGTGTGCTATTCGATTGTGTGCCTTATTTCCTTGAAAAAATAAACATTACCGCTTTAGTTGAGTTTGTTGATTGTATTAAATTTTTTGTGAATGAAACTCGTGTTGGACTTCCCAACTTGATTTCAAGAGAAATCGTGATGATGTATGGCTCCTCGTATGATGCGGTAACTAAAATGCTGACTTATTGACAGTTTAAAAATGTCAACAAAACTATTTCTTGACTCTTTTATTTTAAGTTTCGTTTGGTTAAGTAAAAAAACAACATTTGAAATGTATGTATAAAAAATAAACAAAATAGGCACTTAGGATCCTTTGACTTTTTAGGGTTCCGTACCCAAAGGGTAAAACGCAAAACGGGACCCTATTACCAGATACCAGTAATATCAAATTATATTAAATTTATTTATAAATTATATTTCAATTATACTGGTCTGTGCTATTACTAAAACTCAGCTGTCTGTCTGTCCGTCTGTCACCAGGCTATACCTATCTCATGAATCGTTATACATAGTTAGACAGTTGAAATTTTCACAGATGATGTACTTATGTCTGTTGCCGCTATAACAATAAATAATAAAAGTAGAATAAAATAAATATTTAAGGGGGGGGGGGGGGGTGGTGGGGGGGGGGGGGCTCCCAAACAACAAACGTGATTTTTCTCGATATTGATAACGACAACACTTTAACGCTTGAAATATTCACAGAATATTTAGTTATTTCTTCACTTTAAACATAAATAATTAAATTAAAATAAAACAAATATTTAAGGGGGGCTCCCATACAACAAACGTGATTTTTCTCCATATTGATAACGACAACACTTAGACACTTGAAATATACACAGAATATTTAGTTATTTCTTCACTTTAAACATAAATAATTAAATTAAAATAAAACAAATATTTAAGGGGGGCTCCCATACAACAAACGTGATTTTTCTCCATATTGATAACGACAACACTTAGACACTTGAAATATACACAGAATATTTAGTTATTTCTTCACTTTAAACATAAATAATTAAATTAAAATAAAACAAATATTTAAGGGGGGCTCCCAAACAACAAACGTGATTTTTCTCGATATTGATAACGACAACACTTAGACGCTTGAAATATTCACAGAATATTTAGTTATTTCTTCACTTTAAACATAAATAATTAAATTAAAATAAAACAAATATTTAAGGGGGGCTCCCATACAACAAACGTGATTTTTTTGCTCGTTTTTGCACGATAGTTATTGATAACGGCAACAGGTAAACGCTTAAAATATTCACAGAATACTGAGTTTGATTATTCACTTGCAAAATAAATAAATTAATTAAAATAAAATTAATATTTACGGGGGGCTCACATACAACAAACGTGTGTTTTGCCGTTTTTATATACACTGTGTGTTTTAAATCACTGTTTTCCCAGAACAAACGTTGTTCAGACCATGGTCTACTAACAGTTTATAACATCAAATTAAAAAAACAAAACAAAATCGTCTTAGAAAAATATAAAAAGTTTCGAACTTAAAACGTCTATTTTAACGTTACGCCCTACAACATAGTCAGCGCGCTGACCGGTACTTACTATTATAGGTACCTATCTAAAGAGTAGAGAATACGCTACGGCTAGCGTACCCATGAAATTAATGTCACGGTTAAATTTTTAACAATGTTAGACTTATTTGAGAAGGTCTAGATTTTATAATTTTATTCTTTTAAACGATGCTATAAACAGTTAGCAGACCATGGTCTGAGCAACGTTTGTTCTAGAAAAACAATGATTTAAAGGACACCGTGTATAATGGTACCTACGGCAACAGAAATACCTACCTCATCTGTGAAAATTTCAACTGTCTTACTATCACGGTTCATGAGATACAGCCTGGTGACAGACGGACAGTCTAACAGACAACGGAGTCTTAGTAATAGGGTCCCGTTTGACCCTTTGGGTACGGAACCCTAAAAAGTAGGCTACTTTTATTGACAATATACGCGTGCAGAGCCGCGGGCGTATGCTTGTAGTACATACATATAGTAAAATAATACAAAGGCGACACTAAAAGCACTTCAGTTAAGTAGTCTGTTCCATAAGGACAAATGAAACAATTTGTTGCGTTCATGGAACAAATTGGTTTTGCGCTGGATTGTTCCTGTTTTATTCTGGGTAGTTCTAGAATTTATAAATTGATTTTCGAGGAATAAATGTTGATTTCATTCATTTCTTTCAATTCAAACGTGCACTGAATATTTTGAAGGTTGGAGGCGATTCTGTTGTTTACGCTGACTATCTAAAACTGTGTAAAATACGAACGGTCTTATTTTGTTTATGCTAAAGATCAAAATTAGAATGATATTCAAAGTGACTTTTCTAAAATTATGTATGTTTTACTTAGATTTTCCGTGTTTGCGGGCTAGTTTTAATCAGCACCAATTTGACTGCTGACTAGAACTAACACGCTATCTCACTAAAGTGTCAACATTCTAATTTGATCTTTACAGTAAACGAAATAAGACCGTCCGTATTTTACACATTTTTAGTTAGTCAGCGTAAGCTATAGAATCGCCACCAGTCTACATAATGGTATGTTTTACCCCAGCAAAAATGTAGTCGCCTTTCAGGATTCTGAAACCACAGGGAATTAGTGAATTGCCTCGTGTAGTGCAGAAAATCAGATAATTTGTGCATACAGGTTTAGAATTTCATCATCATCATCCACAGCCCGAGGGAGGCCTATATCCACTGCTGGGTATAGGCCTCCCCAAGTTTGTGCCATCCTCCACGATCCTGCGCTAGTCTCACCCATTGACGGCCCGCGACTCTAATGATGTCGTCCACCCATCTCGCTGCCGGACGTCCTACCCTTCTTTACCCGCTCCTCGGCCACCATTCAGTCACTGTCCTGCTCCATCTGTCATCACCACGTCTAGCCAAGTGTCGCGCCCAAGACCATTTGAGCTCCATAACTCGATTCCCATTTAGAAGTTATTATATTAAGAAGTATAAATAGCACATCAGGCGATTTTTTTCGTAATGGGGCGAACTGGATAAAAATTATACAAGATAGCATATAATTTGTGCCTCTTTAGTGTGAATTCGTGCTTTGTAGGATTTCAGAGTTACTTCAGTTTTAGCTGGGGTAACGTTATCAAGATTTCTGGATCTCCGAAACTGTTGGTTGCACAATCATGAGTTTTGGTAAGCATGAAGGTGCTAATTTGTGGAAAATAATTATTAAAAAATACTTGTTTAGGAGTTATGTGGCTTTTTCTTAAAAATAGCTTTCTAAATTAGCTTAAGCTCTTATAAATCCACAGAAGCTGCTGAAAGTTACATTTTGTATCTCTTATTTGTCATCAACACCTGCAGATTTGATGATCTTAGAAAATTATATTGGTATTTTTAAAAGTTAATATTTATTTAATCATCATTATAAATACGGGATTTATCACGTACTGTTTTATCGGTGTTTCGACCGATGTTTCAGTTAAATTCGTGAACCTTCATCAGGGTGAGTGCGTTCCGCTCCGAACCACTTCTCGCCTCGCGCCTCGCACTGACTTGAAATAAATTACGAAAGTTTTCTATGTAAAATATTTCATCATTTTCAGCCCGTGTCGACCCACTGCTGGGCATAGACCTCTCCTTGTTTCTGCTATTCTTTCCGATCCTGTGCCAGTCTGAACCACGTACGACCCACGGTCTTATGGATGTCGTCGACCCATCTCACTGGTGGACGTCCCCTATTTCGATGCCCAGTTCTCGGCCTCCACTCTGTTAGGGCCTTAGTCCACCTGTCGTCACTACGTCTGGCCAAGTGTCCTGTCCAACTTCACTTGAGCCCCAATATTCGCTTGCTGACGTCTTGTACTTTAGTCTGCTTGCGAATTTCAGTATTGGGAACTCGATATAAGAGTGTGATGCCGAGCATGGCGCGCTACATGGCTCTCTGTGCTACACTTATTTTGTGCACCGCCTCCTTCGTGAGCCTCCATGTTTCGGCACCATAAGTCATAGTTGGCAGAACACATTGGTTATAAAGAATTAAGACATTATGGAATACGAGTGGATTTTAATATGTCAGCTAGTTTGAGCTGCCCATCCAAGTTGAGCACGCCTGACGACTTCCCTCATCTGATACTCCTTGCCAAAAGATAAAAGAAAAATATTTATTTCATGTCTATCTTCATTACCTTTAGATTTTAAGTTTATTAGTTTGACTATATATTGGTTACTAAAGTAAGTAGTTTATTAGTTTGACTATATATTGGTTACTAAAGTAAGTAGTTTATTAGTTTGACTATATATATTGGTTACTAAAGTAAGTAGTTTATTAGTTTGACTATATATTGGTTACTAAAGTAAGTAGTTTATTAGTTTGACTATATATTGGTTACTAAAGTAAGTAGTTTATTAGTTTGACTATATATTGGTTACTAAAGTAAGTAGTTTATTAGTTTGACTATATATTGGTTACTAAAGTAAGTAGTTTATTAGTTTGACTATATATTGGTTACTAAATTAAGTAGTTTATTAGTTTGACTATATATATTGGTTACTAAAGTAAGTAGTTTATTAGTTTGACTATATATTGGTTACTAAAGTAAGTAGTTTATTAGTTTGACTATATATTGGTTACTAAAGTAAACTACTTACTTTAGTAACCAATATATAGTCAAACTAATAAACTTTTATTTTTATTTATATATATATTTATATTTTTATTAATTAGCCTTTTTTACCTTAGACATAGTTTCGATAGTTGCCTAGTTCAGATAAATTGTTACCTATAATTATGTAATCCGTAATATATATATATAATATAATAATAATTAAATTCGTTATGTTAATCTTAACGATAAGACAATAAATAAAGATTTATTTAGTACGTACCTAAAGGTAATATGCGCAGGATCACCTTGTTGTAAATCAAAAGGGGTGTTTCTAATTACATCTAAGTAGTTCCGAAGCAACATGGCTCATATTTCGTATATATTGAAGGTTGGTTTATAAAATGAGGTACAAACGTTCTGGTTAAATTATTTTATTCTAATAAGTATAATAATGAATATCATATAACAGCCAGGCAGGGTAGTAATGTCAACGTTATTGCGTCTCGTTGTCCTAAAAAAAGAATTAAAGTAAAGACCAGCGGATTAGGTTGTGGATTGTCTATATGTCATACAGGACAAAGATTCTTAAATAATAGACTAGTTGACCCGCCGAACTTCGTATCGCCTTGATATGCATATGACGCGGGCTGACAATATTCGTCGGCCATCATTATCTGCATTAATGTATGAGAAAATTATTTTTGAAGTAACACAAAAAGAAGTTTTACTTCAGTCGTGTTTTTTTCTGAAATTTTAATAGTTATTCTGCTATACAGGACGGAGACAAATACAACAAATCAAAAACCATGAAAATCGGTACAGCCGTTCTCGAGTTATAGGTAAGTGTTCGAACAAACCCGACTTTATTTTTATGATAAGATTAAAGATTATTTCGTTCAGTTTTCGGTTTATCTTAAACCTAACATCTATCGTCACATTTCAGAACTACTTTGTCTTCAAGCTAACTTACCTACAGAAAGAGCGTTATATGATACGTTATTGAAACGGCGAAAATTGCAAATAAATCATAGATGGCGCAAACGTGTTTTGAGAATCAGCTTTTGTGTTTCTCAAGAATAGAACAGCGATGTCACTGTCTATTCTTTGAAGAAACGACATGGTTCTGTCGGTACTTCCGAAATATCTTATTCCCGAGCGTGATCTTACATGAACCTATGATTTCTGAGCCTTGCATAACGATCCGTACAAGTATTTATGACTAAACATGTTTAAATTGGACGGATTTGTATGATTTGACAACTCTCATAATCACATTTAGGCACTAAATACGATTAGACATCGTTGTGCAAATCGCCGTTAGTACAGAAAAGTTAAGATTGTTTACATATATACTACACATAAGAACGCCTACGTTGCTATATACAGAGCCTTTCTTCACCATCACTGTAAGAAAAGTCAAAAAACGACACGCAAACAACTCATTTTCTCAACCATATACCTAATACCTACCTCCGCGCAACTAAGTCAATTTTAAATGAAAGTTATCTTCAATTAAATGTCACTGGTAAAATCAAATGACGTCCATTCTGCTCGGTGTTGAAGACTGTCTTGCAGGCCCACTAAGTCAATTAACTGTAGGGAAGGGGTTTCTCTTGATCCGGATCGGAAGAAAGAAGAAACTTGTCTACCTACAGTATCGAGCACGGCGATTGCGAGAATGATAAGGAAGAAACGTTCTCTACACTTCCAAGACTTTAGTTAAAAAGTAAACAATTTTATTAGTTTTAAGACATTGTTTACCGAAATATTAGTTTTATTATGGGACATAAAACTAGAACCAATACTAATTTAAGTAACCTATATGCATTAAAATAAATATGATATATCTAATAGTCTACAGTAAACAAGCACGATGGACATCATTTTCTCTATCTTTGACGTTTATGGATATATAACTTTCTTCTGAAATTATCTAGGTGTCGCGAGGCCTTGCTGAAAGTGCAGAGAACGTTTCCCTGTCATTCTCCTAATCGCTCTGCTCGAGACGTAGAGAAGTTTCTTTTTTTTCCGAAAAATTATAACAAGATCAAGAGAAAACCTTCTCTACAGTTACTATGCTAGGTACCTTAGAACCTCGAGCTTAAATACCACAGTAAAATTACGTAAGATGAAAACAATAACAAGCAATGAATATAATGTAAATAATGTAAACAAACAAACCATTAAAAATGGCGGCAAACGTAAACAACTTTTTAATCTTATTTTCCTGTAAAATTTTCTGAGGCCCGGCATTTTGTTTTTGGTATTAAAGTAAAGCCTGCTCTATGGTCTAAACAAGAAAAGTCGAGTGAATAAAATCGGTCCAGTAGTTTTGATATAACAATCGATTATAAAACCTGAAACTCCGTGCCACCGGTGGGGCGCCTGGCAGGTAACGGAAAAACGCGGGCACCCCACCGGTAGCTGGCAGATAAGAGGGGTGGTTCGGGAGATCTAACCTTTTCCTTGGCGGACACTTTCCAACTTAACGTCGCGTCATCGGAAAATTGGTTGTGTTGTTTGAGTACTATGATGATTATTCTATTCTATTATATTGTTATTGGAATAATTGTTGAATAATAGTACCGTAAAGTTATCAAATGGAGGCCACGGACCGGCAAGCGCAGCGTAGGACGTCCACCTACAAGATGGGCAGACGACTTGGTAAGAACCGCAGGTTGGCGTTGGATGCAGGCCGCTTCCAACCGCAGTTCCTGGAGATCAATGAGGGAGGCCTTTGTCCTGCAGTGGACGTCCTACGGCTAATATGATGATGATGAGGAATAGTACCGTAGGCACCCCCGGCTGCATATCAGGTTCGATCTCCTGCATGGCTGCGATCAGGTCAGCGGTGGTCTTGTACGACGCTATCGTGTTTTTCACAAAATCTCTAAAAATCAAAGTAAAGAGTTAAACTTTTCTTATATTAAATATCTTTTATCTCTTGTTAATTTTGTTTTGTAAAAAGTTCTGTTTTTGTATGCCAAAAATTATATTTTTAGTGGAACACCTTTATTTCAACTACAACTTCCCCAAAGGTCTGGATTGGATTTAATAAAAAAAAATGCTGTTACAAAGTTGGTCATTGTAAACTCGATAACGGCTTCGTATATGCGATTTACGATCCTAGGGCCGTAAGTAAATTTGAAAGTATAATGTGGCTCATTGCATTCATAATAAAGCTAAAATTAAATACAATCTCAATGTCAAATCCTTATTTCTATTTAAAGTGGTCATAGTTTAGTAGTGAAGTTTTCTTTTATAAACAAACTGTTATAGGTACTTTTTTAATTTAACTTGTATTCGCGATGAAAAGTTATGTCTAATACGCAGGTGTAGAATCAATAACAAATATCTCGGGTGCACAATAGATCGCTTACAGACCTTGTCTAATACGCAGGTGTAGAATCAATAACAAATATCTCGGGTGCACAATAGATCGCTTACAGACCTTGTCTAATACGCAGGTGTAGAATCAATAACAAATATCTCGGGTGCACAATAGATCGCTTACAGACCTTGTCTAATACGCAGGTGTAGAATCAATAACAAATATCTCGGGTGCACAATAGATCGCTTACAGACCTTGTCTAATACGCAGGTGTAGAATCAATAACAAATATCTCGGGTGCACAATAGATCGCTTACAGACCTTGTCTAATACGCAGGTGTAGAATCAATAACAAATATCTCGGGTGCACAATAGATCGCTTACAGACCTTGTCTAATACGCAGGTGTAGAATCAATAACAAATATCTCGGGTGCACAATAGATCGCTTACAGACCTTGTCTAATACGCAGGTGTAGAATCAATAACAAATATCTCGGGTGCACAATAGATCGCTTACAGACCTTGTCTAATACGCAGGTGTAGAATCAATAACAAATATCTCGGGTGCACAATAGATCGCTTACAGACCTTGTCTAATACGCAGGTGTAGAATCAATAACAAATATCTCGGGTGCACAATAGATCGCTTACAGACCTTGTCTAATACGCAGGTGTAGAATCAATAACAAATATCTCGGGTGCACAATAGATCGCTTACAGACCTTGTCTAATACGCAGGTGTAGAATCAATAACAAATATCTCGGGTGCACAATAGATCGCTTACAGACCTTGTCTAATACGCAGGTGTAGAATCAATAACAAATATCTCGGGTGCACAATAGATCGCTTACAGACCTTGTCTAATACGCAGGTGTAGAATCAATAACAAATATCTCGGGTGCACAATAGATCGCTTACAGACCTTGTCTAATACGCAGGTGTAGAATCAATAACAAATATCTCGGGTGCACAATAGATCGCTTACAGACCTTGTCTAATACGCAGGTGTAGAATCAATAACAAATATCTCGGGTGCACAATAGATCGCTTACAGACCTTGTCTAATACGCAGGTGTAGAATCAATAACAAATATCTCGGGTGCACAATAGATCGCTTACAGACCTTGTCTAATACGCAGGTGTAGAATCAATAACAAATATCTCGGGTGCACAATAGATCGCTTACAGACCTTGTCTAATACGCAGGTGTAGAATCAATAACAAATATCTCGGGTGCACAATAGATCGCTTACAGACCTTGTCTAATACGCAGGTGTAGAATCAATAACAAATATCTCGGGTGCACAATAGATCGCTTACAGACCTTGTCTAATACGCAGGTGTAGAATCAATAACAAATATCTCGGGTGCACAATAGATCGCTTACAGACCTTGTCTAATACGCAGGTGTAGAATCAATAACAAATATCTCGGGTGCACAATAGATCGCTTACAGACCTTGTCTAATACGCAGGTGTAGAATCAATAACAAATATCTCGGGTGCACAATAGATCGCTTACAGACCTTGTCTAATACGCAGGTGTAGAATCAATAACAAATATCTCGGGTGCACAATAGATCGCTTACAGACCTTGTCTAATACGCAGGTGTAGAATCAATAACAAATATCTCGGGTGCACAATAGATCGCTTACAGACCTTGTCTAATACGCAGGTGTAGAATCAATAACAAATATCTCGGGTGCACAATAGATCGCTTACAGACCTTGTCTAATACGCAGGTGTAGAATCAATAACAAATATCTCGGGTGCACAATAGATCGCTTACAGACCTTGTCTAATACGCAGGTGTAGAATCAATAACAAATATCTCGGGTGCACAATAGATCGCTTACAGACCTTGTCTAACAGTGTTCTATATCTGTATCAGTGGCCGTAAAGCTAGACGGGGACGCGACTACAAGATTCCACACGAACACTCCAAAAGTCTCAGTCCGTCAAAAACCGCCGTCCGTGTGTGCGATATCTCAAGCGCATTGCGTGGAGTCTAGAAATATTTGAATATAAACTACTCAAAACAAAATAGGGCCCACATGAAATATTTCGATATTTTGCCCGACACATTTTTTTTTGCGAGTTGTTGGCATACTGATGTATGGAAATGTTAAGTAGGCAAATTTATTGATCATAAACTACACTTAAACGCCAAGTTTAGGGTAGTTGTTAAGTGGGTAGACAAGAAACAAAATCTTACGATATACCGCAGAATCTGTGAGTGCCATTACATTGTTGCTCAGTGGGGTTTATTGTGTCTAATAAACCCCAAAGAAGAAGAAGTTATCGTAATTATCGATTACATTACTGTTTACATAAACAATGCCTGGTTCTCGACATCACATGGACACGAAATCCGCGACTAGAGCCATTGTTTTGCTTCAGCAGGGAAATTCGCAAAGATCGGTAGCTTCAAGCTTAGGTGTGTCAAGACGAGCTATTCGAAATGTATGGGAACGTTTTCAAGAGACAGGTAGTGTGAGTAGGAGGCGCGGTTCAGGTAGAACCCGAGCGACAACCTCCCAAGAAGACCGATACATCCGACTCTGCACATCGCGAGCAAACTGTAACTGCACGCATATTGAGAAACCGCTTAGGTGACGCCCCTGGAACGCGAGTGAGTGACCAAACTGTTCGCAACAAACTTCATGAAGACCAACAACGCTCCAGAATGCCAGTTGTTCGGCTCAAATTGACCAGAGCCCACCGTGCAGTACGATTAAGGTTTGCACGTGATCACCTCAAATGGACCATGAATAATTGGAGGACAGTGCTTTTTACAGATGAATCTAAAGTAAAGTTTTTTAATGATGACAGACACGTACGAGTTTGGCGACGACCTGGAGAACGTTTTACATAACCATGTATTCGTGAAACTGACCGCTTTGGTGGACCCAGTATTATGGTATGGGGTGGGATTAGCATAATGGGCAAAACTGAGCTAGTGATTTTGGGTGAGGGCAATGTAACGGCCGCCAGCTATGTTCAGCATGTCATCCGACCTCATGTGATCCCATATTCACAGCGAGTAGGCCCTAACTTTATTCTGATGCAAGACAACGCTCGCCCTCATACTGCCAGAGTGACCCAAAGTGCAATCTCCGAAGCTGGTATCGCAGTTCTACCCTGGCCTACCATGAGTCCGGACGTGAATCCGATCGAGCATATCTGGGACCAGTTAAAAAGAAGCCTTAAAGACAACCACACTGAAATTCATAGCCGACAGGAGTTGATAACTGCTTTAAAAGTGTGTTGGGAGCAAATTCCAGATGAAAACGTCATCCACCTTATAGAGAGTGTTCCGAACCGACTCAGAAAGGGTGTGCGCAATAGGGGAGGACCTACGCGTTACTAAACATAAGGCATTGAAGCAACCCTAAGAACATGTTTAAAAAAAAATGTGCTCGTGTCTTCAACGTGTTGTGTTCGAAAACCGTGTAATTTTAAGTTAATGTGTAAAACGTGCATTTCTTGACGATTTTTTTGGCAAAAATAAGGCATTGTAATGTTTTTTTAATGATTCTGAATGTGTTAACCTATTTCTAAAATTAAACTTGAAATAAATTGTACGTATTTTTTTATTTTAATTTAAATCGTATTTTATTGGGTGGGCCCTATTTTGTTTTGAGTAGTTTATCATTCAGAAATCCACGACTCGACTCTACGGAGTGCGCAGACTCCACCCCGCACGTGCCCGTCTATGGCCGATAAAGCATTCCAATAAATCAAATTCGAGCTCGGTTGGTAGCCCGCAGTTATCGGAGTAGGTCGTGAATAAGTTTTTTTATCAGATTTGAACATTTTATACAAAGCTACCCTATGTAAAAAAAATTCAAAGGGTATCATTTAAGAGGACTCCACTGCCGCGACTCCAAATGGCATTCCCATTTGGAGTCGTGGCAGTGGAGTCTTCGTGTGTGTGCTCGTTTTTAACTCGCGCGCCGCCGGACTCCGCGAGACGCGGAGTCATGGAATCGGCGTCCGTACATGGTCAGCTTTAAAGTTAAGTTTTCTCTCTCACCGGAAGTAGAAAGCCTTGACGAAGACGGCGGGCTGGAACTCGTGACCACAATGCTCGGGCCCGAAGCTCATGATGCCCATCAACTGGTTCTGCTGAACCGCTGGAGCGCCTGCGTCGAACTACGAGCATAGTTATATTACGATACAATACAATACCTTATTTATAGCTAGCTGTTGCCTGCGACTTCGTACACGTTACACTGTTAAATATGTAGGTAACCTAGAAATAAAGCTAAACTCGCTGTTGCACCTTGACTTGACACCCCATTTTTATGCTATGGGAACTGATTTATGGGATAAAAGGTAACCTATGTAGTAATCCAGATTATAATCTACGTATATACCAATTCATCGAAATCGGTTCAGCCGTTACGGCGTGATTGAGTAACAAACATCTAAACTTTCGCATTTATAATATTATAGTGTGACTCCATAGTTGCACAGTTATTAATGAAAGCTATTTCAAAATTGCATGAGTCCCGCCAGAAAACTAGCGTCGCTTACCATCCTCGGATGGTTGGCAGCAATATCAATCAATAAAACATTTTATTTGCTTCAAATAAGGGTTACAAAAATTCTTCATAAATGGGTCCAACTTATTTATGCCACATAGACTTGCAAATGATTAAATATAAGGAAAAAATAAAATTAATCGATAGGCTCACATTATAGGTAGGTACGAAAGATTATTCCTATAATAGGTATAACGCGCGCAGCCAAAGATGAGACCTGTCATAACTGTCACCCATCTTTACTTGCACCACAGCGGCGTAGGCGCGGACCGCGGGGAACAACACACGACTGAATACGCATGCGTGACGCTATACCTCGCCGTTCCTCCCCTCTTGCCTCGCATACCGCCAATACCGCCAAGAACTATCTACTGCGCAGGTATGACCACGTGAACGTCAAGTCTCATCTTTCGCTGCGCGCATCGTACATATTTTTTTTTCTACGTGTGTGTTTCCTGTGTTTCTCTGTTATCTTTGTAGGTACTATGTGGTCTTTCCTGTGAGTGTCAAATGAACGTACTTTCTTTCTTCTAAAATTATAGGATGTGGGTAAAAGGTCAACCAGTTGAAGTAGACACGGAAGATGGACGAGGGCAGCAACCAAGTGGTGGCATCGTACAGGTCGCAGACAAGTTTGCAGAACATCAGCCAGGTCGGATAGCATCGCGCGAGTTGTGAGAAGGCAATGGATGCGCTTGACACAGGACCGGAGAGAGTGATAACGAGGAGGACCCATAAGGCTAAGTTCATATGAACGCGCGGTACAAGATCAAACTAAATAGTGTTTATCAGTTTTAGACGAGTAGCGCGCGGTAATGTAGACGATAAACACTATTTAGTTTGATCTTGTACCGCGCGGTTAGTAGTTCCGCGCGGTACCGCGCGTTCATATGAACTTAGCCTAATACCCAGTAATAGGTGAAGCCAGGTTGTGGATGATGATGATAATGTCAGGATCAAATCTTTCTGAAGGTCTCTTACATTAGCATAACGTAGTACGGAGCAATTATACATCATTGAAAGTTTGTCCCAGATATCGAGCGAACTTTTTGTGGTGTGTGGCATATAGTGATTGCGTTGGTTAATTAAGTACCTACGCGGAGGGGCGAAGGGGGTAAAATAATTGACGAAATAGATTGTCATTCCGCGTATACTTTAGCGACTATCACGCTCCAGAAGCTGTGGTATTTTGTGATGTCTCAGTGCGTGCAAGCATTGGCCACTGCGAAGTACTTAGACGACGAATAAGATAAATCGTATTGTACTCGTAGTATCCAAGGGCGGATCCAGCTTTGGTGCCGGGAGGAGGAGGGTGGGGGGGGGGGGGGGGGGGGTCACAAAGTCGTGGTCAAGTCACAAGAAGTTATAATTTAATTTTTATAATCATAGATACAAATAAAAAGTAGGTATTTTATTAATGTACTTACATACTGTACTTAAAAACACCTAACAAAATCAATTTTTCAAATCAAAATATTATATTAAATGAATTAAATATTGAATGTACTTACATAAAATCTTTCTTGTGAAAAAAAATATATAAAACATTATGTTTAACAATTTTAATTAGTGATCCACCTAGCCCCCCCCCCCCTCCCTCCCCCTGGATCCGCCCTTGGTAGTATCAGATGATGGTTCTTAGGATCTTAGGAACCATCATCCATCCTGAAGGAGGATAAATTTATTAAAAACCTATTTTCCAAATGCCTTGCTGCCCGGATTTCCTCTTCAATCTCGTTAAATCCAGGGAGATCCCCATAATGTTTGTGAATCAGTACCTAAGTACTCAGACGAGATGCATCTTACAATTTAGTCCACTGCTATAGGTATATTTAGTTTTACCAAACAAGCATCCCTAGTCCCGTTCCTGAGCGATGCGCAGAAGAAGTCCTGGGTGAATTGGAAGCCGTTCACGAGCTGGTACGCGTCGATGCAGTACTGCTGAGTTCTGACCTTCAGCCGGGCAGTCAGCAAGTCTGACGTGTGCTCACGGAACGCTGTGTCTGTACCCTGGGAATCAATCACAGCTGATGATGGCCTACCAATCTGTAGCTTTTATAACATTAATAACAGGGGAATAGGAGTATTTTATGGAGACGAGAGATCTATTGCTAACAATCAAGAGATTATGCTTCGATCATTCAAATCAAAATTATTCGAGCAGTTTTCTAACAGTTTCCTCGTGTAATAATAAAAAGCCTGCCAAGTGTGAGTCGGACTGGCGCACGAAGGGTTCCGTACAATTATCTATAAAAACGGCCAAAAAACCATGTCTGTTGTATGGGAGCCCAACTTAAATATTTATTTTATTCACTAGACAATTTTATTTATTTACGTCATTTGAGGTTGGTGCCAATTAAGCTAGTCCTCTAAATTGTATGAGCGCTCATCCAACTCAGAGGATCTAAATTGGCGTTAACTATTTATGTACGGGGACAACCTTAAATTTTAATTTTTTTTTGTTTTTTGGAATTTTTTCATTATTTATTTTTCCTTATGCCTTGCTTTTTGCCAACTTTCGTGATTCTAGGTCAACGGGAACTATCTTAAAGGTTGAAAAATACTATCATATAGGTTTTCGACCGAAACCTATAGGGTAGTCTTACAGCACAAGTAAAGGAAAAATTCCGAAAATTAAAAATAATTTGAAAATTAAGGTAAATTTTGGTACTTACAAGTTTTCGCGAAAATCTAAATTTGCCCATATCTTTTTATCGTGTTGACTCAGAACCTTGATTTTTATACACCTAATAGGGACTATATACCTTAGTATCTGATATAAATTTCAACTTGCTAGGTCCACCCGTTTCTGAGAAAATTGGTGGTAACACACGGACAGACCAACGGACGGACAAAAGAGTGATTTTATAAGGGTTCCTTTTTTTACCTTTTGAGGTACGGAACCCTAAAAATACGAGAATTGGGATAATCTATACTTACAAGCAAAAATTTTGTACCATTGTACCATTTTAAGCTTATTGCGGGCACAAAGGCCGGTGAGATGGGAGATGGAGAGAGGGGCGAAAGCTAAAATAAGCTAAAAAAACAAAAATACTTTATGGTTGAAGTTCGACCAACTGCACTGGCAACTATCAAATATCAATTTTTTTTTCAACAACACATAATACAAAAATAACACCAAAAAATAAAACAGTATATCAATAAAAAAACAACATAAATTTTTAAAGCTAGGTAGGTACACAAATTGGTTGCAAAAAAAGGTCTCAACTCAGCGTGTGCAGGACGTTAGAACCTGCGCTGGTCTTCCGTTGAAACCTTTAGGACCAATAGAGACAAATAATTAAAAATAAATACATAGCGGACGTGATTTTAAAGTAAGTACATAAAAAAAATAACACTCAAAAACAAAAGAAGTTTCATACAGAAAAAGTTTTACAATAACAAGAAAAAATAAATAAAGTCATAAATAAATATATAAACTGGTTAAATATACAAAAGTAGATTTAAAGTAAAAGTATTAAATATGATCAAAACGATTTATAAAATCATAATGTAAATGGTAAGTTAGATAAGGTAAATGTATATAGAGTTATATTGCACTTGTATCAAATCTGTTAAGTTCCTGGGAGTCTACTCTAATACACCGAAGTACGCAATCGCGTGTTTCGTTTTGTTCTATCGGTACTCTAATCAAACGAGGACCGAAAGTTCGGCACGCAGTTCGTAATGTGACAGCTCGAGCGGCGCACACCCTACTCTAGTTCAAGCAATTTACGAACGTAATATTGAATTTGACAGTTTTTATTTCGTGATTCTAGTGCCAATTCGCAGTAATACGCACGTTAGCTATAGAGCTGCCTTTTCATCTTCGTAAGTATATTTTTGATCAGAAATTACTGCTCCTTTTGCCAGTTTGGTATACCCCAACCAAGACTCGCGGCTGACGGGGGCCTACCAATAAACATGTTCGTTTCCTTTTCAATACCTACCATCAGTTTCCACCTGATGGTAACTGGTAACAAGTGTTACATATTGATAGGCACTCAGCGCATCACTAACGGCTCCCGTAAGGGTGCAAGAGCGAGTGAGATAGCAATATCATCGTCGCTTGTCCCATGTTTTTTGACCCCGTCTGCCAGGAGCGTTGGTGTCTAGTAGTGGTATTAAATATAGTACCCGTGTTGCTCCCCATCCAGTTACGACGATAAAGCTCTGCGCATATGGCTCTCTCATTCCATCGTGTATTTTGATTAGGTTCACGTGCAAGTGGAAGTCTGAAAAGAAATTATAAGCTGCGTGAAAAAATATGGTTAATTTATTAGTAAATCAACGTTGGGTGCATAACATCCAACATTATGCTGAGCTGAACGCCATTTTGGTACGCACACATGAATCGAACTGTCTGATTAGATTCAATTGTACCCAAGGCCGACTTAAACTATTCTGGGGCCCTTGGGCACACAAGAATTGGGGGCCCTTTTGGAAAGCAAAGAAAGCGAATTAAACTAACATTTTATCATCATCCGAGGATTCCCCCAACCATAAACTAGAATATCAACATGAATTTTAGGCCTCGTTTAGACTGTGCAGCTTGACTTTGGAATCGGAGTGGTTTGCATGAGTGATCGCTAGATGGCGTACTTAGTAAATGCGTTCCGAAATATTATTAATTAGTACGTACAACCCGACAAAAAAAATTAGACGGTGGCGCTGTTACTGTGCTCGACTAAAATGTTTTGAGAATATACTTATATGTGTGAGAAATTGTCGATACTTCGGGGCCCCATTAGGATGGGGGGCCCTGGGCACGGGCCCCGTGTTCCCTTATAGTAATGACGGCACTGATTGTACCTACTGTTCTTTAATTGTTTCATGTGCTATTTTATGTGTACCAATTAAATGATTATTTTATTGTAGGTATATTCTTAGGGGAAAATGCTGACGCCAATAATCCTGATGGTCGGCCAATGCTAAGATGTTAATGTGACATGGTATGCTGCAGAATCGATCTGACAGGTTAGGAAGATATGGAGCCAGTCGATCATCTACTTTTTTAATATTATTTGTTTTTGTTTATGATAAACAGGCTTACGGCCTACCTGATGGTTAGCGGTCACCGTCGGCTATTGACACCGGCAACACCCGGGGTATTGTCGATGCGTTCCATACTCTGTAGAAACCTCTTTACATTTTTCTTAAGGCGTACCACGTCACCTCAGATGGTAGCTCATTTCGCCACTTCAAAGTAGACAAGATAGGTAGAAGATAGGAGAAGGTAGGAAAGATAGGTAGGGTAGAAAAGATCGCGATAGAACTTCTTTTTATAATTGTAACGCTAAAACTAGAATACAGTACCTATGTTTTGAAATATTATGTAAATTTTTATTGCGGGAGTGTGTCATTGTCCTTTTTAGAAGCTTTCTAATAACTTGCAATGTATGTACTCGTATGTTTGTCCGGGTGAAATCTTGCAACTGAATTTTAAATCAGTTATCTTTAACCGATTGAGCTGAGATTTGGTATAAACTCTTATTTTGGAGAACAATGCATATTTATAGTAAGCATGACCTCATTCTACTCCCTGGATTGGCTCTAGACGAAGGAACTATTCAACGGTCAACAGCACAGATACGAAATTTAGTATACGCATTCAACTATGATAGCCCGTTCTAAGTTCTACTATGTCATGGCTGCTACACTCAGGGTTTGGTTTCCGAAGAAGGAACTCCTCAACGGTCAACAGCACAGACACGATATTTTGTGTACGTATTTAATTATAATATCCTGTTCTGAAAACCACCATGACATGTCTGATGCACTCAGGGTTGGCTTCCAAGAAGGAACTCCTCAACGGTCAACAGCACAGATACGAAACATTTTATACGCATTTAAATTTGAAATACATATTTAACTTTGGTGACAATGCAATAATATAGGAGGTGATCTCATGATGGAGGCGGATGCTAGACAATGGAACTTCTGAATAGATGGTACCTAGTGGGCTACTAGTGTTTGGGCTCATTTGAATCTGCTTGCGGTTCTGATTAAGAATTTTATAAAAGCTTGTTGTGAATAAGTAATTTTTGAACAAAAAACTTATTTATAAAATCAATGTTCAAAATTCTATGTTTTAATGTGAATATGTACCAGCCCAGAGTCGTAACATCTAGTCCTAGTTTTTTTTATGAAAAATACTCAAATTTCAATATTATTATAATTTTAAGAAAAGTTTTTCATTTTCACGGGCATAATGACCCCCTTTATTTCAAAGCACCATGAAGAATTTGGCGCTCCTCGGCTAGGTGGAGAGATGACTTAAGAAAGGCGGCGAACAGCAATTGGATGAGAAGAACCTAAGACCAGGCTCAGTGGCGAGTATTGGGAGAGGCCTATGTCCAGCAGTGGACTAATGTGAGCTAATAGCGATGATAATGAAGAAGAACTTAAGATGCAGTTTTACCTAAGTTCTCAGCGAGCTTCAGTAGCGCGACGTCAGCGTGCGGGACCGGTTCCTCCTCGAACTTCGGATGCCGGACGGCGCCCACCACGTCAACTAGCGAACCGCCCTCGTGCGCATGCGCGCTGCCCACGCGCACCTTTACGTACTTGGCCAGGGACTTAAGGGGAGAGACGTGGAGGACGCTGAAATATTTAATTTTCACCAGAGAATTATGATCAAAATAAAAATCCTTACTAATATCAGTCTACAAATCCATACTTTATTTATACTATAAGTACCTACTTTTATTATAAATTTAAAAGTAACTTTGTCTATTTGGTACGTTTTTACGACCAAACGGCTTTGACCGATTTCGATGAAATTTAGTATATAGATAGATTGTGACTGGGTTTGAGACAGGGTTGACACGTGCGAAGCCGCGGGTAGATCAGCTAGATATACAGTGTTTTTTTAACTGGGACAGTACGGCAGCACCCATAACCAGAGGAGATACAGGTGCAGTTTCTTTTAAAACATCAGCTCGTTTTTTGAAAAATAAATCATTTTGGCATTTACATTTTTTTGGTCAAGCGTGAGTAGTGCCTTAAAATGAATCAAGTTGGTAAATTTTTTTTAACGCCGATCGATGCAGTCCTTTGTAAGGATCATTTTATTGTATCAAATGAAAAAAATCTGAGCAGCGAAATTTAATCAAATTTGAAAAAATATATTCTCATACAATAGGACAAAGCAAAATTCCTCCAACAAACATTTTATTAGACTCTAATTGCACATTAAAGAAGTATTAATACTGTAGCGATTAAGAAGTTTAGGGACTCCATGCTCTCATGAGCAATTCAAAAACATTTCGTATTTCAGAACAATTGTGAATTTCGAACATGGTTCTTGCATCGGTCGGACTTTTATATCAGTCATTGCATCATCTTATTTTTCCTATCATGGCATTGTCAAATACGCAAAAAGTAGATTAAATTGAAGCATACTTCCTCAACCGACGAAGCCCAACTAATGCGTTGAAGTGGTATCAGGTAGTGGTAGTGGTACATCGCGGTCTGGTTCCTGAAACCACTTCAACGCATTCTTTTTTATTTATTTATTTAAAAAAAATATAGGTACTTATAAAATTATTACACTTAAAAAACCTTAGTAGGTTTGTCCATTAGTTGGGCTTCGTCGGTCGAGGAAGTATGCTTCAATTAAGTCTAATTTTTGCGTATTTGACAATGCCATGATAGGACAAATAAGATAATGCAATGACTGATATAAAAGTCCGACAGATGCAAGAACCATGTTCGAAATTCAAAATTGTTCTAAAATACGAAATGTTTTGGAATTGCCCATGAGAGCATGGAGTTCCTAAACTTCTTAATCGCTACAGTATTAATACTTCTATAATGTGCAATTAGAATCTAATAAAATGTTTGTTGGAGAAATTTTGTTTGTCCTCTTGTATGAGAATACATTTTATCAAATTTGACTAACTTCCGCGGCTCAGATTTTTTTCATCCGATACAATAAAATGATTCTTACAAAGAACTGCATCGATCGGCATTAAAAAAAAATTACCAACTTGATTAATTTTAAGGCACTACTCACGCTTGACCAAAAAATTTTAATGCCAAAATGTTTTTCTTCAGAAACGAGCTGTTTTAAAAGAAACTGCACCTGTATCTACCCTGGTTATGGGTGCTGCCGTACTGTCCCAGTTAAAAATAACACTGCATAATAAAAAAAATTGTTTGAAACGACATACATCTTTATTTTTACATACTTAGTATAAAATGTAGTCGCTTCCGCTGTCTGTTCACTTAGATCTTTTAAACTACTCAACGGATTTTAATGCAGTTTTCAGCAATAGATAGAGTGATTCAAGAGGAAAGTTTATATGCATAGATAACATACATACTTAGTAACGGCGAAAGTAACTGCTTGTTTGTTTGTTACCTTTTTGGCTGAACAGATCGTAATGAAATTTGGCAAGGAGATAGATTATATCCTGGGGAAGGACATAGGCTACTTTTTACCCGGATACGCAAAATGAGGGTACTGTTTTTATTGAAATACTTACCACGCATGCGAAGCCGCGGGCGGGTCAGCAAGTTTCTAATAAAAACACAATTTGAGGGGACGACAATACCTATACCTAGGTTACGTAAATCTTTAAGCTTCCGACTCACATAAGGTGATTAAATAAATAATATTACCTACCTAACTTAGACGACTTCCGTGGCACAGTAGGCGAACAGCCGGCTGAGACGCAGGAGGTATTGGGTTCGATTCCCGCCGCGGAACAAATGTTTGCATGATTTATAGATATTTGTTCCGGGTCTGGTTGTTTTTCTATACTTATATTACTTATATGTAAGTATGCATTTACAAAAAAAAAGTATTCTATCAGTTATCTGGTTCCCATAGTAGGTACAAGCTCTGTGTGGGGCTAGAGAGCGCTGTGTGAAATGTCCAGCAATATTTATTGTTTATTTAACTCGGGTGGCCAAGTGTGAGTTTCATATTGCATTTCACTTCTGTTATAGCAAATGTCTATATTGTTTGTCCTAGTAAGATAGTATCAGCATACCTTACAATATATTAAATGTATTTATAAAGTACCTACTTATACTCGTGTTACAACATTGGTAGACGTGGTGATTGGTGATTGACATTGGTGATAGTGTAGACGTTCATACAAAGTTATCACGTCATGCAATCTGACCTAAGACGTCAAATTAGATTCGAATTCGGACCTATTAGATTTCCTTTAGTAGAGATAACTCAAAAGCATAGGTACTTACTAATTCAAACAATGAGCTGCAGTTAAAACCCAGTTCTCATCCACAATAGCACCTGCACACCACAACCTTCCATTTATGATGATCGCAGCCATATAGGGAAAGTTCATGGTGTCAGTCGCGTTGCCTCCTTTTATCCTTAAATTACCCTTTTCAAGTATCACCGGATAGTCATTCCTGATCCTGAGGGCATGGTTTCGCCGGTTGATATCTTGTGCTTCTGAACGCCGGCCATCTTGTGAATGGCGGCCATCTTGTGAACGGCGGCCAGTTTTTGGGTTGCCATCTTGGTTTGAAGCGCGACGGACTGGTATTATTGGTGGTATTCGTTTCTCAATATTGACTCGGAAGTTTACTGTGAAGAATGGTCTTATAGTATTTCACATCCTTAACTAATGGCTCTAACGGAAGACCAGCTCTGGTTCTTGTGGCCAGCATATTATGCTGAGTTGAGGACCTCTTTGTCCGAACGCAGTAAAGAGGTCCATCCTGCTTGCTTGCTTGACAAACCATGCGTGCGAAGACTCGCATGGTTTGTCATTAAACAAATTACTCTACCTCTTTTGGCAAAGTCGGATAAAAAGTAGCCTATGGCTCAATCCCGGTCATAATCTATTACAGTTGAATTTATATCTAACACTAGTGGTTCGCCCCGAAACGAGATCTCGCGAGTCTCCTACAAAAAAAATATTATTTGTAGGTAATCTTTGAGTATCAAAATAGTGCCACGAAATAAATATAATACTTTTTTGGGATACAAATTGAAGTTATTCTAGATTTCAGACTTTTGCGTATATTTGATTCACTTAAACTACACGCATACCAAATTACAGCACTGTGCGGTCACTTTTGTCAAAGTTTTTATTTTAGTTTTTATTATGGTTATTAACTCAAAAAATATCAGGACTACTAAAAATAAAAACTAGAGTCTAAATGTACTACTGAAGACCTTTCATTTGACGTCCCACTTGACCTAATAGTCTTATTTCAACTACCTACCTATGTATCAAATTTCACGATGATCGGATCAACGCTTCGAAAGTTATCCTCGGACAAACAAACATACCTGCATACTACAACGCCGATTTGCCCAAGTTGATTTAGAGATGTCGCTCTGCTCGATCAATATTAATAAGTGTTTGTAGGTATATTATTTATGTTGTAATGTAGGTACTAAGATGATTTAACTTACCCACACTACCGCCATCGCTTTTATAATTTATGTAGTTGGCCGAACAAAATGTTATCGCGGTTACGAGTATTAGATATGCCAACATAACTACCTACCTACAAAAATATCATAAAATAATGTCATAAAGTTTCAAAAAATATGGTTTACGTAGCCATCGTAAAAGCAGCAGTTAAAAATAACAATTCAAAAGGTCCATACATATATTATTTATGTGTGAACTATGTGAAAATTTCTAATTTAGTGTAGGTACACACGGCTACACATCAAGCTATACATTTCCAGTATGTTTGACCTTTCAATCTACGAAAAACCTACACAATGCGAGGTCAGCTTATACTGGAAATGTATAGCTTGATGTGTAGCCGTGTGTACAACAAACCTTCCTACTAGTAGTACTTAAGTACTTAGGTACCTACCTAGTTTTGGAAATTAAAGAAAAAATAAATTTTGAATAAATTATTTTTTAATTTTACACTGAGATGTTAGAGATTCGTACAATTAAATACTTATTTAAATAATTCGTAATTTTTATCACATTTTGATAACATGGCACACCTGACAAACTCCTGCGCATCCGATCTCCTAGGTGAGCAATTACGCGATATGGTTTATACAAGATGCAAGGAGACTACTCTAGAAATCTTTTTTTAATAATAATAATGATTTAAAAGAGTGAATTTGTAAACAGGCAACATATTTTGAGGAACGGCTCTGTAATTCAAAACTGTAGGTATTTCTTTCAATCAAATATACTCAAAATCTACCGTTCTATACAAACATTACTTTCAAGACCCATCAATGTATAAGGTGGATTTCAACTTGGTTCATTATTGTATTGAAATAACTGCGGATTATTATTTTGGATATTATGTGTTATTCTGCCTGTTCTAACCTACGGTGGCCAAATCACAAAAGTCCAAGCTCGGGGTTTGCCAAAGAGCGATGGAGCGCAGCA
Source organism: Philereme vetulata (assembly GCA_918857605.2). Taxonomy (NCBI): domain Eukaryota; kingdom Metazoa; phylum Arthropoda; class Insecta; order Lepidoptera; family Geometridae; genus Philereme; species Philereme vetulata. Next base: position 6,802,668 of record OU975422.1, on the reverse strand, counting down.
TTTTAGGTGTCAAGAGAATGGACAGGATTTGGAACACCTCGCTGCGCTCAAAGACCGGCATCGCTGACGTCGGTATCAAGGCTGCCAAGTTAAAGTAGGATTGGGCGGGTCATATCTGCCGCATGCAAGCAAATAGGTTGGCTAAGGTCGTAACTAGATGGATCCCTGCCTAAGAAGTGTTGGCGCGATGATTTGATAAGTGGAGAGATGAGGGGGAGGCCTGTGCCCAGCAGTAGGACAGCATAGGCTAGATAAAAAAAATAGTTTGGATACACTGTGTACTATACTAACCATGTACCTACACTGTGAGCGCCAAAATATTACAAGAACTTTAGTTTCAGAAGTCGTTTTCTTATACCCGGTAGTATGTGGTACGGCATATTTTGAACAATAAATGATTGAATATTGACTAAAATGATATTTTACGAGGGTACTCAATTCATTCATCGATAAAGATTTGTTGCAGTCATGTTAGCGTCACATATCACATAGCTATACTATGTAAAAATCGCATTACCGCTCACCTAGGACATCGTTATTACATAATCTCAATCTCACATTCATTCCATTTCTGCCCCCCTATACTCTATCTTAAAGTCACCCAGCAAGAGTGAGTGACTTGACAAATCTTGAGGGTATACTTGAAAGTAGGGTTGAGCAGTTGATAAGCGTCTTCTTGTCAAACGTCACTTGGTGATTTCTAAGATACAGAATAAGGGGCCTGATCACAAATTAAGTACATCACAGCTACCTAATTAATTACTGTAGGTTCTGTTAAAATCATTGAATTGTATATGTAAATAGACGGACAAGCTGCCTACGTAAGGAAGGCAAAAAAAAGACCGTGATGAAATCACAACTCTGTACAAAAAGCTGTCTAAATCTTTTTTTCAAAACACTAGTTTTCATAATATCTGGTAAACGAAGCGAGTCACTCTAGAAAATTATTAGCTTAAGGCACTTGTCTCACCGCCGGCGAGTAAGCGATTAGCTATCAACTATTTTCTCGCTCAAGAAACGAACAAATGATACAGATTCCGTGTCAGTAAAATAGACATAGTTGATCGCTGGCCGTTCACACTATCGGCGAGAACTCGCTCAGCGATACGCGCTCAGCGATACGCGCTCAGCGATGCTCGCTTAGCGGTCAGAACACACGCCGTGAGATGATGAGTATCGCCCGCCGCACTCGCTCACTCGCTTTATAGCCCAGCGAGACAACTACAGGAACTACACACTCGCTTCTCGCTGCTCGCCAACTCGTTTCTAGTTTCTAGCTCTACTCGCTTCTCGCTCATCGCCGGTGGTGAGACAAGTGCCTAAACAAACAAAGCGAGTCCTACACATTCACAGGACTAATGTTAATGTGCAGGAATTGTTGTCCTTCGTGGTGATTTGGGTTTCGCTTTACTCCCTATTTTTGTTTATGAATTTAACAGACTTCGCTCATCAGTTGACACAGCAGCTTACAAATTTCTCATGTTCCTTTGGACGTGACGTCACACACGACACAACCAATCCATTTGTGATTTAAGTAGATTTTTAATACAAATCACATTATAATAATCACAGTCTGCTTATCTCACTCCCCTCTACGTCTTTCCTCTTCTTCTTTCTAATATCCAGCAACGCGTAGATCTCGTCCACCGATTTGTCCTTGGTCTCTGGTACCCAGAGGACTGTATAGACGGTTCCCAAGAAACAGACCATAGAGAACATGATGAAGACCCAGTGGATGCCCAGGAGTTTGAGGAGAGGATCGTAGGCCTTCGTTTGTACGAAGTCGCTGAGTGCGTCCACGCTGCTGACGATTGAAGTCACAATGCCACGGTGCTGGAATAAGAAACAGCACTTTAGATCAGCTGAATAGTTAAGACAACTGTGGCATATTGGAACAATAGTGTATACAGAAAAAAACAGTCAACATTTAATTATTTCGGAGTGTTCCTTCTTCGGAATATTTTATCCTAGTAGTTATTATACTTAGAATATGTTCGATATACGTACACCTTTTAGCTCAGCCAGCAATTTTGATTAAGTAGGTCGAGCGCCGCCTCTGCGAAGCGACGCGCGATTCACCTAGTCAGTGCACAATCGGCTAGCGGTCGAGTTACTCGTAATCATGAGCATCATCAGTAGTAAAGTTAAGCTCAATAAAAACATCTTGTAAGGATCTATCTCATATACATTCCACGACTGAGCCGCGCTTACGATCTCCTACAGAATAAATTCTAACATCCCTTGATTTATGCTTTTTACTAATAGAATAGAATATACAGTGTTTTTTTTAACTGGGACAGTACGGCAGCACCCATAACCAGAGGAGATACAGGTGCAGTTTCTTTTAAAACATCAGCTCGTTTTCGAAGAAAAACATTTTGGTATTAAAATTTGTTTGGTAAAGCGTGAGTAGCGCCTTAAAATGAATCAAGTTGGTATTTTTTTTATGTCGATCGATGCAGTCCTATGTAAGGATCATTTTATTGTATCGGATGAAAAAAATCTGAGCCGCGGAAGTCAGTCATATTTGATAAAATGTATTCTCATACAACAGGACAAAGCAAAATTCCTCCAACAAACATTTTATTAGATTTTAATTGCACATTAAAGAAGTATTAATACTGTAGCGATTAAGAAGTATAGGAACTCCATGCTCTCATGAGCAATTCAAAACATTTCGTATTTCAGAACAATTTTGAATTTCGAACATGGTTCTTGCATCTGTCGGACATTTATATCAGTCATTGCATCATCTTATTTGTCCTATCATGGCATTGTCAAATACGCAAAAAGTAGACTTAATTATACTTCCTCAATCGCGGTCTGGGTAGCGTTCCTGATACCACTTCAACGCATTAGTTGGGCTTCGTCGGTTGAGGAAGTATGCTTCAATTAAGTCTACTTTTTGCGTATTTGACAATGTCATCATAGGACAAATAAGATGATGCAATGACTGATATACAAGTCCGACAGATGCAAGAACCATGTTCGAAATTCAAAATTGTTCTGAAATACGAAATGTTTTTGAATTGCTCATGAGAGCATGGAGTCCCTAAACTTCTTAATCGCTACAGTATTAATACTTCTTTAATGTGCAATTAGAGTCTAATAAAATGTTTGTTGGAGGAATTTTGCTTTGTCCTGCTGTATGAGAATACATTATATCAAATTTGACTAACTTCCGCTGCTCAGATTTTTTTCATCCGATACAATAAAATTAGCCTTACATAGGACTGTGACTAGAAGTGTGATGTGATAGTGTGATTGCTAAAAACATTACTAGGGTGACACTTATTGGTAAAGCTGTTCCACCTTCAGCTTGTGCGTACTTACTTGGAAAGAGAAGAGCTCGCTAGTGATGACGTAGGGGACGGGCTGGTAGCCGGCGGCGTCCGCGAAGATGCAGACACACATCGCCAGCACCGGCAGCCAGCCCGGCAGCCACACGCCGCTCGACGTCACGTAGAACCACGCGCCGAGTGCCAGCATCGACACGCCAGTCACGAACGAGGTGCTGACTAGGAGCCACTACAACAACAATTAATGGACTTAAACAGTGGCCATAATTTATAGTGCTTTAGACCACACGACTGAAGTAAAACTTCTTTTTTAAAATAATAATTTATAAAATAGTTCAATTAAAAAATTGTCTACACGTCTGTAGGTCGATCAGTCGACGATAAGTAGCGAGTGCGCGCGACTCCCCTAGCTTGTCGTCCCTGTTCTAACTAAGTGACGTAACCGATATATTAGAAAATATGACTAAAAGTCGTAAGTGTAGGTACTTTACTTCGAATGATTTATAATTTTAAGATATGTAGATAAGTCAAACATACCTAGTCAGGTCATAAGTATTGTCACACAGTAAAAACTTTTCTTTTAGAATGCTGGCCACAAAAAAGTTTAAGGAATTTGAATTTCGAATTGTTCATGAAAATAAAAATGTATACTTTTTTGAATTTTATTCATTTTTAAATATGGAGTGGACGCTTAAAGAAGGCCGTGTTGCAGTTATTGCGTTGCATCGTTGCGGTTACGCGCCAATTCAAATTTTAGACATACTGAAAAATTTTAATATAACCAAAAGATTCGTTTATCGCACCATCAAACGATACAATGAAGACTCTAGTGTAGATGACAGGTCAAGAAGTGGTCGCCCTCGGTCTGTTAGGACTCCAGCAGTGATAAAAGCTGTGAAGGCGCGAATTCAAAGAAATCCCAAACGTAAGCAGAAACTGTTGGCCCTTCAGATGGGGTTAAGCAGAACCACGGTGAAAAGGGTATTAAATGAAGACTTAGGGCTTCGGGCATATCGAAGAAAAAAAGGACATCGTTTGAATGCTCGTCTAATGGACCTGAGACTAAAGAGATGCCGCGCTTTGTTGAAGCGGTACGCGGGAAAAAATATCGGGAAATTCTTTTTTCGGATGAAAATTTTTTTACCGTAGAAGAGAGCTACAACACACAAAATGATAAGGTGTACGCACACAGTAGTGAAGAAGCGAGCAACCGTATTCCGCGTGTCCAACGAGGTCATTTTCCATCCTCGCTCAAGGTATGGTTGGGAGTTTCTTATTGGGGCTTAACAGAGGTACATTTTTGTGAGAAAGGTGTAAAAACGAATGCAGTTGTGTATCAAAATACAGTCCTGACGAACCTTGTGGAACCTGTTTCTCATACCATATTTAATAACAGGCACTGGGTATTCCGACAAGATTCGGCGCCAGCTCATAGAGCGAAGAGCACACAAGACTGGCTGGCGGCGCGTGAAATCGACTTCATCCGGCACGAAGACTGGCCCTCCTCCAGTCCAGATTTGAATCCGTTAGATTACAAGCTATGGCAACACTTGGAGGAAAAAGCGTGCTCAAAGCCTCATCCCAATTTGGAGTCACTCAAGACATCCTTGATTAAGGCAGCCGCCGATATTGACATGGACCTCGTTCGTGCTGCGATAGACGACTGGCCGCGCAGATTGAAGGCCTGTATTCAAAATCACGGAGGTCATTTTGAATAAACTTTAGTGTCATAAGAATCTATGTTTTGTTAAGTTCATTTTGGTATATAAATGGTTACATAATGAATAAACTTGTTTCAATTATTTTATATTATACATGTGACAGAATTTATGACCTGACTAAGTATATCTAGACATAGGTAGTAGATACAGATACGCCGATTAGACAGATCGGTTCGTCTTCAAAAGTAGATAAAAGTAACATTACAAATGTCAGTTACGCCAAAATATCGGTTACGTCCCTTAGTCAGAACAGCGACGAAGTGTGCGGAGCTTTGAACAAAATAATACATATGAAAATTGTCGCAGCTTGTCGTCGCGTCTAGTCGCTGAGCTGTCGCTGTCGCGTGTCGCCTAGTGTGCGCTTACACTTAAACGTATTTAGCGACTAACATGTTTAAATTTGACGTATTTGTTTGTTTTAACAACTCCTTAAATCATATTTAGCCAGGTACGCTACGCTAGTCGCCCTAACAGTATTACATATGGCACTAGAGGTTTGTCTCGGTGGTTAGAGACACTCGAGCCGCTACACATTATTTAGATACTTAAAGACTCGTTTTTTACCTAAACCTTTTTGTATGAGAGGATTTCAAAACAGACACGTTTGGAGACAAGCGTCGTTCACATAGCTTTCAGAATTAGTAAGTTGAAATGGTAAAAGGCAGGTTATATAGTTTGAAGAACCATTAACCGACGATGCAGTGCAATCGAGTAGCTTCCTGCGGGATGACACGTTCACACGACGTTCCACACAAAATTTCCAGTTAATGACTCCTCAACACAATACAACCTGCTAATCTAACTCTTTCACCATTACTGCTATCCGACTATGGAATAGTATTCCGCACGAGATTCGGCATGTTTCCTCTATTGAGGTTTTTAGATCCAAAGTATAGGCTTCGTTCATGATGTGCCTACAAAATGAGTGGTGTCCTGTAGATGCTCTGTCATTTGTCCACTCTGTTATCTTTATATCTTATGAGTTTATTTAGTTTTATTGTAACTACCTATTTATTAGTTTATCTATTATTTTCAACTAGTGTTTATTGATGTGATTAGAAAGTACGTTTATTGAAAATACTCTATATATATTTGATGTTTCGTTCGTATTCTCAATATATCTTAAGTCTTATTTTGTATTATAAAATTTTTCCTGCTACATTATGTCATGCACTACCTTCAAAAATATTTTTTCAACACTACGCCAAGGTTAACTGGAAGAGAATGTTTGCTAGCATGAAGTTCGCCTATGTACAGTTTTATGTATTTTGTGTGACAGTAAATGGAAAAGGCTCACGAAAGTTTTCGTAAATATCCAACTATGAACTACCTTAAGCTAGTGGTTCACCCCGAACTGAGGTCTCGCGAGTTCCCATAAAAACAAAAATACTTACGTAATCTTTGACTTTCAAAATAGTGCACGAAATACACAACCACCTTAATTGACCTACAGTTTCATTCAAATTACAGGTAACGGGAGTTCATGTCAATTGCTTGTTTTTTTTGGGGTACAAAATGCAGTTATTCTGGATTTCAGACTTTTGCCTATATTTGTGTCACTAAAGCTACACGACTACCAAATTTCAGCATTGTGGGGTCACTGGTGTAAGCTGTAAATTTTGTCAAAGTTTTGTTTTTATAATGGCTAATAACTCAAAAACTACAAAGATTAAGCTACAAATAAAAACATTGTTGAAATGTACTAATGAAGACCTTTCATTTGACGTCTCATTTGACCTAATAGTCTCATTTTCAGTTATTTACCCCTCTTGAACCCCAATATCTCAACAACCCCTCAACTTTTTTAGCTTATTTAGTCACACCAAAATTGTACCATCACTACCTACTTATGTAACAAATTTCACGATGATCGGATCAACGGTTCGAAAGTTATCCTCGGACTAACAAACATACATACATACATAAATACAACGCCGATTTGCCCAAGTTGATTTGGAGATCTCGCTTCGCTTGATCAATTATAGATAGTAGCAAAAATCCTTACCTTTCGTCCAGTCTTCTCAACAATACAACTAGCCACGATCGACCCCAGCAACTGGATAACTCCGACCAGTATCGTCTGCTTGTTAGGACTCAGGTGAAGGTGGATTGATTCAGACGCCTGCTCGAAGATGGAGCCAGCATACATGAGGACGACCAGGTACCCGCAGGTCTCTTGGGACAGCATCACGTTTAATGAGATCCGGAAAGCTTTGAAGATAGTTCTGTCTTGAACTGAAACGAACAAGAATCGTCTTATAATCTCAAGAAAAATAATTAGATAGACAGATAAACATATTTATTTCGACGCGAGTAACACACATCAACTACATATGGTGGATAATTAAATATAGAAAATTAAAAATCATTCTAATCTATAGAGTCCGCTGTATCCCACTGCTGGGCAAAGGCCTCCCTTCCCTTCTTCCATTCATCCCGGTCTAGGGCTTCCTTTGCGCGTCAATTTTGTTCTGCCATCTCCGCCTGGGCAGGCCACGCGGTCTCGCGCCTTGTGGGACCCACCCGGTGGTTATCTTAGCCCCTTAAAAACCATTAATTAATTAAAATTAATTAGTAAAAAGGCTTTCTTTTTTTATGAACCAGACCATTGCCGACCTCCGTGGCGCAGTGGGCGAATAGCCAGCTGAGACGCAGGAGGTAGCGGGTTCGATTCCCGCCGCGGAACAGATGTGTGCATAATAGTCTTATGGCTGTTATAGCCTTATGGTTGGGATGTGAATGAAAATTTTAACAAAATACATGCAACTATGAAATGAAAAATACTTTTTCGTACCACTTGCTCAAAAAAGTTACATTCTATGCCACAAAAAGCGAACATAACAATAGTCATTTTTAATCTGTTAAAAACAGGGAAAGAAACTTGTACTGAATTTCATTCATCCTCTAGGGGGAGAATGTGATTTAAATTTGGAATACTTACCGAAATTTATACTGAACTACATCTGTGTTTACACCATTGAGTTTGTATATAAAGCATTATACATCTTTTTGAAAAAGGAATACGCATTTATTATGCAGTTATGATTATTAAATTAATAGTAGTAGTAGAGTACATAATTAAGTTTATTTTAATTTATTTTTATAAATAAGTTAATGTTGTTATATTATGTCATATTATTATTGTGTTAATTTTTTCGCAAATGGTACGAAAAGTAGAGTATTTTCCTCGGTGATAAAGCTGTTTTAGTCTTGGGTGAACTTAAATCCCTCGCTACACTCAGGACTCGTCTTAAATACCTCGCTTTGCTCGTGATTTAAGTTTTTAACACCCTCGCTACGCTCGGGAGTAAACCTCGAGTCCATCGTTACGCTCGCGATTTAAATCGTCACCCGCGACAGAAGACACTGCTTTATCCCCTTGGTTAATAATCTACTAATACTATATACTAATATTACTAACATAGATGGTATTTAAGTTTTATAACCTAACTTAACTAACCTTACACAAATGGACTTGTAAATTGTCTGATTTAATAAATGAAATGTATTGTATTGTATAATCTACAGATATTTGTTCCGGGTCTGGATGCTTTTCTATGTATTATAAAAGTATGTACAGTGTAAACTCCATGTAACGTCCCTCGTTTTAACGACAAACTCTCTAAAGCGTCGAAATCACTCGGCTTTGGTTGGTTTAGCTTGTCTTGCATACAATGGTAATCTCTGTATAGCATTACACCCACTCTCAATAACGACAACAATTTGTAATAAAAAGTTCTTTTTAAGTTGCCAAATAAGTAAAAACTGCGCAGCTGTGTATATCCTTTTGTCGTTTTATTATCCTAGACCATAATAAACTCGACTATCGGCATCATACACACCAAACTTTCTAAGAAATCCGATCTTTTGTTTACAAAATGGGATTGCTTGCACGTGTAGCTGCAGACTGTTGTTATTAGAAGTGATGCATTTTATCTATACGTTGTCATATTCTTAGTAGCTCACAAACTTTCAAATTGTAAACATGGCTAGTAAGAATAGAAAATCACTGTGTATTGACGAAAAAGTTTCAAGACAAATCAGAAATAAACGTTTTCTTTTTCTAATACAGATTTTACTTCTCTCCATTTAACGACAACTCTCTATAACGTCAAAATAAGCTCAGTCCCTTGAGTGTCGTTATATAGAGTTTACACTGTATTTACAAAAAAAAACGTATATAAGTATTCTACCATTTATCTGGTTCCCATAGAACAAGCTCTGCTTAGTTTGCGGCTAGATAGCTCTGTGTGAAATGTCCAGCAATATTTATTTATTTATTGCAAACGATCTAATAATAGATAGATCAGATCACAAGCGGAAGTGTCCACAAGATAATACTCAAAGTATATGTACATACATATTTCAAGGTATTATGTACGTAAGTACTTGTACAGGTATACATAATACTCAGTATGATATACTTAGGTTACGCGAGTACATTCACATGCAAAGCCTTGCTCAACTTGAAACAAGTTGTACCTAACATCTACACAGAGCTTTCTCCAATTGCGTGTCGCTTAGGAAAATCCGTAGATTCATTTCTTGGAACTCAAACAATATCGAGCAAAAACAAGCAAAAAAATCACGTTTGTTGTATGGGAGCCCCCCTTAAATATTTGTTTTATTTTATTTTAATTATTTGTTTTTAAAGTGACTATATAATAACTAAATATTCTGTGAATATTTCAAGCGTCTCCTGTTGCAGTTATCAATATCGAGAAAAACCGAGCAAAAAAATCACGTTTGTTGTATGTGAGCCCCTTTAAATATATATATTTTATTCTGTTTTTAGTAGTTTTTGTTATAACCACAACAGAAATACATCATCTGTGAAAATTTCGACTGTCTAACTATCACGGTTCATGAGATACAGCCTCTTAGTAGTAGTGTCCCGTTTAACCCTTTGGGTACGGAACCCTAAAAATCTTACCGCCCGATAAAAATAAATGATGATTCACAAAAACCTGTTTTTTAGCTATTTTAGCTGTCCCATTCCGTTCTGAAATTTCCCACACTAGACCTGGCAACACTAGTTAGGAGGTATCCTTAAGGGGGCACCGGAGGGACAATCGCCCATACAACACGTACTACCAAGATCATTTCTAATTGGAGCATATTTCTACCTTAATAAGGTATTATTTTAATTTTAATAGTATTTATCTAGGTTCCCAACCATACATTAGATCAAAATACTTACCTAAAATGAAATAGAAGCGTATCGCATTCTGCATGTTTTTAAGTCATAAAAGACCTATTTTCAACCTAATTGTTTCGTATTAAAAACAACAACATCTTACGTATCCTAGTCATGGGAACATAGATTTTCGTCTATGTTCCCATGCTATAGACATCGTCTAGTTACAGAATAACAACACAATGAGAAAAACACAACAAGTTTTCAGTCATCATTTTTGGTATTACGGAACACGGTCAAAATCTAATCAAATTTAGAATCGTTCTATTGCTATCACTGTCGCTCTGCGTGGCTAAACTTCGTCACTAAACAGGGATAGTGATATTCAGGCCGAAGTTTTTGACGTGGCCGAATTGAAGTTGCGCTCAGTGTTAGCCGGCGCGTTAACTCAAGACCCAGATTATAGTTTCAGGAAAGCTTAGCTGTGTGCATTAAGAATGTGGTTCCGAAGGGGGAGTGCAAATAGGTGGTATAGATGAAAAGTACTGAGCAGTACGTTTGAATATTTTTTCATGTAAACGAGATGGCAGGATCAGGTCATGTAGTTCCTGGGCACGTTACCCAACGCTACCAATCTATACTAATATTATAATGAGGAAAGATTTGTATTTTTGTGTGTATGTTTGTAATGAATAAACTCAAAAACTACAGTGCCGATTTCAAAAATTCTTTCACCATTGGAAAGCTACGTTCACCCTAAGTGACATAGGCTATATTTATTGCTATAAAAGATTAGGGATCCTTACTAAAACTTAAGTAACGTAGGCCAAGGTGTAAAAAAGTTCCCTAAAACGTCTTTCGTCGCATGCGCTGCGGAAACTATTGATGATAGAACAAAAGTATGTTCTATAATATTAAAGAAAATATCAATATCTACAAAAAACTTCATTACATTATAAAGAGGAAAGATTTGTTTGTTTGTTTGTATTGAATAGGCTCCGAAACTACTGGACCGATTTAATAAATTATTTCACTGTTGGGAAGCTACATTATCCCCGGGTGACATAGGCTACTTTTTACCCAACTGCGCAGAAGGAGGGTAATGTTTTTATTGAAAAAGTTTGCGTGCGAAGCTGCGGATTTGTCAGCTAGTCTAACATAAAATGAAGGTACTCACAGATAGCCTTCCACGACGAAGTGGTCATGGATTGCGAGATTGCCTCTTCTCTCTTCATTTCGTTGATGATCTCCTCCAGGGTCTTATCATCAGGACTGGTGTTACGAAGCCAAGCTAGGGCCGTGCGGGCTTCCTGTAAAAAGGCAAAAAATCTTTTAAATAGGGTGCTATTCTTCGTGCCTGTAGTAATCACATTACCTGTAGTAATGTGATCGGTGAAAGATTTTAATGGTGTCACATTTCACACAGCTCTATCTAGCACCAAACTAAGCAGAGCTTGTACTATGGGAAACAGATAACTGATCATATATATCATATATCCAGACACGGAACAAATAACTTTAGATCATGCAAATGTTTGTTCCGCGGCGGGAATCGAACCCGTTACCTCCTGCGTCTCAGCAGGCTATTCGCCCACTGCGCCACGGAGGTATATAAGTATCTACTAAGTTATTTTTTGTGTATTACCTTTTAGTTTCAGTATAAATTAGTTTGATAAAAATGACATTCTTAATTATAGTTTTGTTTAAAACTTTTTAATTGTTTGGTTCGACATTCCGAATCACGCAAAGATTGATTATAAAAATGTACGTAGGATGTAAAATCCCATTTAATAAGCAACAAATGATCGATGCGTATCGGCTCATATCGTATAGCTATAGAACTATGCATGTCTGATCAAGATTTTACATGGCATTTATTCTCGTTATTTCAATAGTATGAGTCATTCTAGTGCAGCCATACTCAAAGTGCCCCACGAAGCCCTAGGGCTCCGCAAAGCCTCTGTGGGGTACCACGAGAATACTGATAACAATGAGAAAAAAATCAAAATACTCCTCTTGTACGGACGTGACGCGCGCGATCGCGTCACGTTTGACGCGCGTACTAAAATAATTTTTAACCCAACTTTAAAAAGCCCAAAAGTATGTCAAACGAAATATATGAATCGTTTTTAGAAATGTCATCAGACACCAGTATGGAGGCACTATCCAAAATGCTGGTTATTTTGCTATATTGTTGATAAAGAACTCAATTTGTCTGCCTCTCATTATTTTGTAAGACAATACTAAAAGTACCTACCTACCCACTTGAAGCTTCCTACACAATATTCTATTTCTAAGGAATATCTTCCGTGTCCGTCGCCAAGCTCTTGTTACCTAGTTTTCTATTTTTAGAAAATTCTTTCTGTCGCTGAAGTACAGACAGTTTTTATTCTGGTTTCAAGGGCACAGTCATTTGTGAACAAAGTTTAACTAATACCTATAAGTAGTATAACAGGTAGGGAATTATTTATTATAGGAAGAATCTATTTAGTAATTTAGAACCAACTTGTGATCCGTGAGCTGACGCTTGGATGGGTCATCGCATAAGCATTGCAATTCGTTTTAATGGTAACAAAATAAACGCATTTTTTCATTTTCATTTTCATCCTATCTAAAGGAGCATTTCGTGGTCTTGCACCAAGCGCATGGGCGAAACCTACGCTCATCTGGAGAAGTCTCCAAGCCCCTGCCCACAGTTCTCAATTTTACGGTGACTTTTTTACAGTTCAAGCTGTGCGGCTGTGGAACGCTTTACCTTTCTCTATCAGATCATCTAAATCTCTTCCTATCTTTAAAGTTAAGGTATACAACCATTTCCTTTCGTTGTCTACGTACTGCTAGTTTATCGCTATCATTATCTCCTTTATTGTATTATTTATTAGTTATAAATATTAGTTATAGTTAGTTTATGAACATAGATACGCCGCCGACTTTTTGATTTAGTTTTGTCCTGTCCATCCAAAGGTTGTCTGGAAGAGATCGCTTTTAGCGATAAGATCCTCCATTGTACTTAAGTATCTTTATTTTGTGTTTTGCTCTGTATTTTTATTTTTATTGGTGTGCAATAAAAGGTAGGTATTTATATTCTATTCTACTCATTTTATCTTTAATTCAGGGACACTTCCGCCTGGTTGAGCAGTTGAGCTATCAAGACGGTTGTCTTTTAGTTCAGTTGTTAGTTGAGACGGGTTTCAACGTTTTAGATGGCATAACTGATTTGTATGTATTATTTAAAGAGTTTTGTAAATACTTGTAGTATATTCTTTCTGTGGCCCAATTCTACTAGCTAATAAGCTTCACTAGGTAACTAGACTAATGGTACCGTCGCAAAGTGGCCAGGCCACTATGTATACCTTTTGGTATTCTACTAACACAATCATTTTTCAATGACTGTGACTATGACAACACGATTGAAAATTTGGCAGCTTACGACAGAAACAACAATCACTATCGTTAAATAATATAATGGCTACATAATCGTTTTTCTTATTCTTCTTCTCAGTCGTTACACTCTTGGCAGAGTGGTCGTGGTCGTCACTTCGGGGGTAGAGGCGCGCTTGACAATCCTTCGCCACTCTTCTCGTATTGCTGCTTCCCTGGTGCACTCGCGTAGGGGACCGTCAAGAGCTACTTTGATTTGGTTCGTCCGTCTCATTGGCGATCTACCGCGTGGTCGCGTACCCTCAACTTTCCCCAGCACCAATGGATTCCTCTCTACGCCGCGACACGTGCCCGAAAAGCGTGAGGATGCGAAATTGCATTATAAGAAAGACGCTGCTTGATGCCGAGTTCTTGAAGTATGGACTGGTACGGAATTCAGTCTACGATACCCCACGCATTCTTCTGCAGCACCACATTTCGAGAGCATCTTATCTCTTCTTCTCGCTTTCTCGAAGGGTTCACGTCTCCGCTGCGTAGAGAAAGATGGGAAATACCAACGCCCTGACGAGTCGGATTTTTGTAGCCTTCGTGATATTGAGATTCCCCCGTATCTCTTCAGCTTGTCCATAGCTGACCTTGAGATTGCCATACGACGCTTGATTTCATCCACGCACCCTCTTTTATTTGTGATCATCGCTCCAAGGTATACTTATATAAGTTTTTCTTTTAATAAGCAGAATTTGCCCCCCGGGTGTATTTCTACCCAATATTGTAATGAATGTGCCGTCCTTTCGAGTTAGCATGCATTTTTTGGGGAACTCTGTATAGAACCTGTTTTGTTATGTAGTATATTATAGTACAGTGTAGTGTAGTATATGATGATGATGTCATCCAGGCCGATTTCGGCTACGGCGACATTGTTCCTGCTTGGTTCCGTTGATGCGCTCTTTGATGACTAGCATGGCCAATTTTGGCCTTAAATGTGCGCGAACATAATGTGCATGTCAGAGCGCCATTTATGTAATTATAGTGTATGTTGGCAGGTGGTTTATTTTTAAGGTGATCACGTTTATTGTCTAGATCACACCTGCGCTCATCTTCAAAGTTGTATACACTTTGTTGAACCAATCGTCTCCAGTGTAGTTTAATGTTGTAGCATAAGTAGTATAGTTACAAGATCTGTTAAAGTAGGTAAATACGTGTTTCCTTTGCCTTACAGTAGCAACAGAGTCTGAAGTCTTAGCCGTTTTATCAGGTGTGTTTTATTACTCGTATTATCAATTAATTATGTACATTAATCATGTTTGTTTAACTAGTTACTATGACAATTCGAATTTATCATACTTAAATGTTTATGTCTAGTCAGATGAAGAAATAAGTTTCTAGACTCGGTATCTAAAAATTCATGATCAGACACGTAAATTACAAACGTAAGGTTGACATAATCATTATTATTTTGATTGCTCATCGCTGCTCACATAGGAATACATGCGTAAGATTAGAGTAGGCCAACGGGCAATGGAGCGTGCCATGCTCGGTATATCACTCTTGGACCACATACCCAATAATAGGTTCTCAATTCGACTGTATTTTTTTTATGTTGGTACCTCAGAACTTTCGAAGATTTGATGATTCATTTTTATTTGTAAACTGGTGCTTCCCGTGTGGTCCCATTTCCATTTGGTCCAGTTCTGACAATGGCATTCATGAAAACCATATAAGTCTTATATGTGTTTAATTTTTATGTTATGTTATGTTTCTTACCTCATAACTGCGTCATTTATCAACCGATTTAGAAAATTCTTCAATTATATTTTGAAAGGAAATACTTTCAGATTGGTCCCATAGAAACTTCATCGAGTTCTGTAGTTTGTTTTTTCTGTTACCTGAAGTCGATTATATTTTTGTTAAAACGTTACTTGTCATTAGTTCCCTTTCCTGTGCACTACCTACACATCTTTATCTACAATACACAACGGTTATCTGGAAGAGAATGATCTTCAGCATTAAGTTCGCCTTTGCACTAGTTTTATAAGTGCAATAAAGTTTTTTTCACTCAATCAATCAATCGAAATCCGACGTCGCACAAAGGTTGTGGACGTGGGTAAGAGGATCGCAGGGCTGAAGTGGAGACCGGGCTGGACACTTTGCTAGGAGGGATGACGGGCGTTGAACGAAGACGATTACAGAGTGGGGGCAAAGGGATGCTCGTAGACCAAGAGGCAGACCACCCGCCTGATGCTCGAATGGCATAGAAAGCGTAGCTGTGTGTCAATGGATGAGACTCGCAAGGGACTGGAAAGAATGGCGTAATAAAGAGGAGGCCTATACTCAACAGTGGGTACAGACGGGCTGAAATGATGATGATGGCCAATATTTGCATACTAATATTGGTTGAATTAGTGGAACGACAAATATTCTAATAACAACTACTGTACACCCTTTTTCTGCGAATAAATAATTCATTCAGCAAATTCGACGGTGCCAAGTACATTGGCTAAAGATGATCGCTATAATATGATTTTGACAAAAACCTATATACCGACTTCAAAGAGTTTTTTTGTGTCCCTAAGGTGTTCCGTAGGGTATAAAGAGTAGGACCACGAGAAAAAGCCTCTTTAAAGACCACGTCTATCTACTGACATGAAACTAAATAGCAATTGCCTGTGATCACACTAGCACACTTATATTATAAATGTGAAAGTTTGGATGTTTGTTACTCATACATGCATACAACGCCGATTTGCCCAAGTTGATTTGGAGATCTCGGTACGCTCTATCAAAAACACCTTTTATGAAATCTGTTGAAAATATGAAGCAATTTGTTGTTGGTTAGGATAGCGACTGCGGCGTGGCCTCTGACTGATACCTAATTTACGTTTCCTTCATGGTCGACCGAGTATGAAGAATGAGGAGTGCTCCTAGTTCCCATGGCGGGATAATTGCCAGTTCTGAGTTTGTGTGTTACAACTCATTTTTACTGACTTTAAAAAAGGAGGAGGTTTTCAATTCGTCGGAATCTTTATTTTTATCTTTTGAAGTTCTTCACGCACGCTTGACTTGGGAGTAAGCTGGTGAATTACGAAAAGTGTGAACGGAAGTTGAGAGGGACATATAAGTTAGTGAAGATAGAAAGAGAGACAGTTACGTTTCGTTTCGTCGTAGGGGCATAGCCAGTTGATTTGTCGCATATCTCCCAAATTAGCCCAAATTATTCAAACTGCAAAAACAAAACACTCCTTCATGCTGTATAATAGAGTTCATTTTGCTATAGATAAAAAAAGTATTTACGACGTTTCGTATATTGAATCTACCAGCTTCGATTTACGAAAAAGTTCAGTTATTCCACAACAGATGGCAGGCAGCAGCAGAAAATAACTTTTGTACTTACTGTATGCGCCTCGAAATAAGGTTGACATTTCCTTAAAACATTATTATATACATATGTAGCTAAATGTATATATATATAGGTTATATGGTTATGGACCGATTCGAGAAATTCTTTTTTTTAAAGGGCATACCTACTTCCCTTAATTGGTGCCAATGGGACCACCATTCGCACCAAGTCAGGATCGGATGGGACGCATAATGTGTTTCATATATTTTTGGTAAGGATATACTTTCAGATTGGTCTCATAGAAATTTCGTCAAAATCGGTTCAGTAGTTCGGTTTTTTCTGTTATCTGGAGTCGGTTATATTTTTTAAAAAAAGTTACTTGTTTGAATTCCGTAGCCCAACTTAATTCAATGTCATATTAGTTTTGGATTGGTTTCGATCAGATTTTCGAACAGTTTGTGTGTACAAACTTAGGTACATAACAGACCATAATAGTAGTATGTTGGTCACTAAAGTATAGGTACTTTATATGGGCCGTAGAATTAAGTATTAACATCTTGTACCTACTTTTCTATTGTTTTTTATTTTATTAGTACTAAGGTATCTTGATTTTTATGTAGAATAGAATAAAAATACTCTTTATTACACACCAACCAAATCAAAAATACAAAGAAATACACAAAAATAAAGGTAAGTACAATGGACGGTCTTATTGCTAAAAGTGATCTCTTCCAGACAACCTTTGGATGGACAGGACAATACAAAATTAAAAAGACGGCAGTTTACCATACATTATAGGTTCACAAACCTACATAAACCACTTATACTTAATAATAAACTAAATATACCTAGTCAGGTCATAAGTATTGTCACAAAGTAAAAACTTTTCGTTTAGAATGCTGGCCACAAAAAAGTTTATAGAATTCGAATTTCGAATTATTCATGAAAATAAAAATGTATACTTTTTAGAATTTTACTCATTTTTAAATATGGAGTGGACGCTTAAAGAAGACCGTGTTGTAGTTATTGCGTTGCATCGTTGCGGTTACGCGCCAATTCAAATTTTTGACATACTGAAAAATTTGAATATAACCAAAAGATTCGTTTATCGTACCATCAAACGATACAATAAAGACTCTAGTGTAGATGACAGGTCAAGAAGTGGTCGCCCTCGGTCTGTTAGGACTCCAGCAGTGATAAAAGCTGTGAAGTGAAGGCGCGAATTCAAAGAAATTCCAAAATTAAGCAGAAACTGTTGGCCCTTCAGATGGGGTTAAGCAGAATCACGGTGAAAAGGGTGTTAAATGAAGACTTGGGCTTCGGGCATATCGAAGAAAAACAGGACATCGTTTGAATGCTCGTCTAATGGACCTGAGACTGAAGAGATGCCGCGCTTTGTTGAAGCGGTACGCGGGAAAAAAATATCGGGAAATTCTTATTTCGGATGAAAAAATTTTTACCGTAGAAGAGAGCTACAACAAACAAAATGATAAGGTGTACGCACACATTAGTAAAGAAATGAGCAACCGTATTCCGCGTGTCCAACGAGGTCATTTTCCATCCTCGCTCATGGTATGGTTGGGAGTTTCTTATTGGGGCTTAACAGAGGTACATTTTTGTGAGAAAGGTGTAAAAACGAATGCAGTTGTGTATCAAAATACAGTCCTGACGAACCTTGTGGAACCTGTTTCTCATACCATGTTCAATAACAGGCACTGGGTATTCCAACAAGATTCAGCGCCAGCTCATAGAGCGAAGAGCACACAAGACTGGCTGGCGGCGCGTGAAATCGACTTCATCCGGCACGAAGACTGGCCCTCCTCCAGTCTAGATTTGAATCCTTTAGATTACAAGATATGGCAACACTTGGAGGAAAAGGCGTGCTCAAAGCCTCATCCCAATTTGGAGTCACTCAAGACATCCTTGATTAAGGCAGCCGCCGATATTGACATGGACCTCGTTCGTGCTGCGATAGACGACTGGCCGCGCAGATTGAAAGCCTGTATTCAAAATCACGGAGGTCATTTTGAATAAACTTTAGTGTCATAAGAATCTATGTTTTGTTAAGTTCATTTTGGTATATAAATGGTTACATAATGAATAAACTTGTTTCAATTATTTTATATTAAACATGTGACAGAATTTATGACCTGACTAGGTATATACAAATGTACGAGTATATATATTACAATAAAGGAGATAAACATAACGATAAACTAGCAGTGCGTAGAAAAAGAAAGGAAATGGTTGTATACCTTAGTTTTAAAGATGGAAGAGATTTAGATGATCTGATAGAGAAAGGTAAAGCGTTCTACAGCCGCACAGCTTGAACTGTAAAAGAGACACCGTAAAATTGAGAACTGTGGACAGGGGTTTGGAGACTTAGAGCTTCAGATGAGCGTAGCTTTCGATCATGCGCACGGCGCAAGAACACGAAACGTTAGATAGGATGGTGAAGAAGGATTGAAAAGAATATTAAAAAGAAGGGACAGAATATGTGCATTCCGGCGAAGACAGAAAAACACCTCCTCAAAAGACCTCAACACACTTCCGCTAGCCAAGCCGCTATGGTGGCTCCTTTACCGTTTATTCGGTGAAAATTTGGAATGCCCTGTCCCATGAAGTTCGCGCTAATCCGCGCTAATCATTTAACATTTTCAAACGGAAAATTAAAGAGCACTGAGAAAGATCTCTGTAATATTATTTTATTGTAGGTATATATTTATTTTTGTATATATTAGTCTATTTATTTTATTTATTCATTTTATTACTTACTTTTGGGTATATTTCGTTTTATTTGTTTAAGATATATGTACATATTTATGATTCTTGTACACGCACATACCTTTAAAATCATCTCTCTCTCTAGCCTCAAAGGTTTGCTGGAAGAAAACTCTTCATAGGGTTAAGCTCGCCTTTGTACATATCCTCTATATCTGTACTTTTTTAATGTTTTTTCTTGTGTACAATAAAGAATAAAGACGGTTAAGGAGCCAGTTGAGTTTTGCGTATTTCGTTGTCATAATTCTGTTTGGTGTAATACATTAAAGAGTACATACATAATATCTACCAAAAGTTATTCCGTACAGTGTAATAATCAGTTTAGTGGAACATTAAATAACTGGTTCTAAGTACGCTATTCTTATCTACTTTTCACGACAATGACTTTTAGTTTGTAGTAGTAGTTTGGTTGTCCGAGTTGCTGACGATACGGACAAAATTTATTAGGACACAGGGTCCCAACTGACACTTTTCATTTTAATATTTTTTTTAGTGTCGATTCGGACACCATCAAATTATTGAAGCTGTTGAGTACAGTCAGGTAAAAAATGTTTAAGCAAAATATAATATAATGTAATAAAGCTAATCAAATTGCTTTGCGAGCGTGTGGTGACTTACTTTAATGTTAAAAAACACAAGTATCATTCTAGGCGTATATTTGGTATAAATCAAAATCTTGTATACTTAGGCATCTTTATAATGATCACTTAAAAATATTTCAAATAAAAAGATACAGAGAGTGACCATGCTATACATCTATTTCGTCATCTTGCTGTGCCGCCGCCGCGCCTCAGTAAAAACCTGTTTTTTAACTGGCTGTACAATGCAGCTATTTTTAATTGTGTCCGAATCGACAGTAACAAAAATATTAAAATCAAAAGTGTCAATTGGGACATTGCGTCCCAATATATTTTGTCCGGATCGACAGCAAGTCGTTTGTCCTTGGTAAAATTGTAGGTCTAAAGTGATTTTGCTAGACATGCAACACCTTTTTTAATTTATTTATTTACTATTTTAACAAAGATTACAGTTATATGTTCACAAATATAACACTTAAAAACCACTGAGGTTTGTGCTGGTGCTATCGTGGGTTTACATCAGGTGTTTTATTAATTAGCAATAAAAAGTATATAACAATGTAAGTAGGTAAATAAGCAGGAGCCAGGTAAGTACTTTTGTTATGGTTTTGATTAGAAATGTTATGAATGAGCCTGAAAAATTAGACTTGACTCATAAAGTAGTTCCTTAGTTAAAATTTAATATTTTTAGGCGTCAAATTATCACGTACGTCTGAGGGTAGGGTGTTGATAAGCCGAGGAACAAGGTACAATTATTTACCAGAATATAAAATACTAGCTGACCAATCCGCAGCTTCGCACGCGTATTTTTTTAATAAAAACATTACCCTCCTTCTGCGCAGTTGGGTAAAAAGTAGCCTATGTCACTCGAGGACAGTGTAGCTTCCCAACAGTGAAAGAATTTTTTAAATCGTTGCAGTAGTTTCGGGAGCCTATTCAATACAAACAAACAAATGTTTCCTCTTTAATATTACGAAGTTTTTTGTAGATATTGATATTTTCTTTAATATTGTAGAACATACTTTGGTTCTATCATCAACAGTTTCCGCAGCGCATGCGACGAAAGACGTTTTAGGGCACTTTTTTACACCTTGGATTACGTTACCTAAGTTTTAGTAAGGATCCCTAATTTATTCTAGCAATAAATATAGCCTATGTTACTCAGGGTCAATGTAGCTTTCCAACGGTGAAAGAATTTTAGAAATCGGCAAAGTAGTTTTTGAGTTTATTCATTACAAACATACACACAAAAATACAAATCTTTCCTCTTTATAATATTAGTATAGACAAAAGAAACAGTCATCATCTAAAGACCATCGCTAACGATCTAAAATTGAAATAAACGAGCCCAGTTGTGTGCTGTTGGACGTTCCTGCTCATCCCCCAGCTTTGTCTCTTAGTCGCCTCGTACGACACTCACTGGACGAGATGGGGGGAGCCTATTTTCCCTATCTCATAATATTTATGTGAAATATCATATCTTCATAATTTAGAATTAATTTAGGAATGTCTTAATTGTCAGAGGTGTGTTTGACATTTTTTTTATTGAGATCATAATTAGATTAGATTTCAAATTCATGTTTTTAGATCAGTATTTTTGTTACTTAAATCCTTGAGTATCGTGTATTTAAATTTCAATACCATACAGCAAGCAGAATGATAATAATTTAGGGTTGCGATATTGAAGTTCTGTTCACCTAGGAGCCCTACGATGGGATCACACAAATATTAAAGATAATAGCGAAGGTTGAGATGTTTGTTTATTTATTTATTTGTTTGTTTGTTACTCAATCACGTCGTAACGGCTTAATCGATTTCAATGAAATTAGATATGAACGTAGATTATAGTCTGGATTAACACATAGGCTACTTTTTATCCGACAAATCAGGTCTCATGGAATATAAATGGGGTGTCAAGTCATGTTGCAACAGCGAGTTTAGCTTTATTTCTAGGTAACCTACACGTTTAGTAGTGTATCGCGTACGAAGTCGCTAGCAACAGCTAGTATTTATATTAATCTTTTGTTTTCGAATGGACTAATCTTGCTGTTGGTCTCTGAGGCCGTTGCAGCTTAACCGAACTTTTGGCGAGCGCAGAAGGCAGCCCTGTAAGTTTTTGATGAGGCAACTAGCGCAAGGGCACGCTTAGGTTCGAAACTCGGCTTGGGCTATTGCTAGGATGGGGATAGGTGAGAAACGCCCGGGTACGTGCTTGTATCTCGTATAGGCGGCGACTGAAGGGACTCATCGACCTCGCCGGCGAGGTCGGTGCATCTGTGAATTGTTTGATCATGTAGATAGCTCAGAAATCTCTTCCGCATTAGCGGAGGTGATTTCGTCATCTGGGTCTCCGAAAACGTGTTTCGGACGACGGAGGGTTTTTTATATAAATATGTGAGCACGTCAGACTTATAATAAAAGTATATAATGTATTTTTTTATAAAATAGCAATATCCACTGGCTAATAGTCTGCATGAGGAAATGCTAGCGTTGATAGTTCGGTCTTAATTACATCTGAGGGTTATAGAGTACGGAAAACTTTGATCTTGGTTATTACTGCCTGTATGAATGAATGGTTATTTTTATAATTTCACGATGCCTGTATGTCTGTCTCTCCGACCAATCACAGCCGTTTTATTCATAGACTATTAGTGCTGTTAATAATTTTTATTATTTTTACCGACTTCAAAAAAGGAGGAGGTTCTGTTGTTACCTCAGAATTTTCGACTGGGTGAATCGATTGGTCCCATTGCCATTTGGTCCAGTTCTGACAATGGCATCCATGAGTAAACCATATAAGTCTTAAATTTGTTTAATTTTTATGTTATGTTTGTTAGCTCAGAACTTCGTTATAAATCAACCGATTTGGAAAATTAGTTTTTATTTGAAAGGATATACTTTTAGGATATACCTTATAGGAAATTACATCAAAATTGGTAGATTAGTTTGGTTTTTACTGTTATCTGAAGTCGGTTATATCTTTGTTAAAAAGTTACTTGTTGATAGAAGAGCCCGTTTACGTAATATGAAGCTTCAAAGTTGGCATTTTCGTAAAAGTCACATTTTCTAAATAAACTCGGTTCATATAAAACCTCTGAAAGGTACATACTACCAGCTAGGAATCGTCTATTCTTAAATGCACTTAGTCGTTTTTAGGATTCCGCAGCCAAAGGGTAAAACGGCACCCTATTACTAGGGCTCCACTGTCTGTCCGTCTAGTCTGTCTGTCCGTCTGCCACCAGGCTGTATCTCATGAACCGTGATAGTTAGACAGTTGAAATTTTCACAGATTATTTCTTTTGCCGCTATAACAACAAATACTAAAAACAGAATAAAATATATATTTATGGGGAGCGCCCGTAGAACAAACGTGATTTTTTTTGCTCGTCTTATCTAGATATTGATAACGGCAACAGGTAGACGCTTGAAATATTCACAAAATATTAAGTTATATGTTCACTTTAAATATAATAATAAAATTAAAATAAAACAAATATTTAAGGGGGCTCCTATACAACAAACGTGATTTTTTGCCGTTTTTATAGATAATGGTACTGAACCCTTTTGTGCGAGTCCGACACGCACTTGACCGGTTTTATTCATATCTCTCTGAAGAACAACAATTAAATTTGCTAAAAAATATTGTAGATTTTTTTATTTTATTTTATGGAGTTTGTATTGTTAGTTTTTCATCTTGTTTTCCTACTCAGAGGTCCTTCACATTTAATAAGTGCATCTTTCTTCCAAATATATAGATATCTGTATTGAAATTAAGATCTTGATTTAATATTATGAAACCGTCTCAGCCAACACGTCTCAGGTTTCAACGGTATATAGATACATTTAATAGGTCTTCTTTTGACCACAATCTCACCTGATGGTAAGCAATGATGTGATCTGAGATAGAGCGCGATGATCTAGAAGACAACTCTTCTCTCTTACCTTAAAGAGGCCCGGATTGTATTTTTTAGGAAAACAGAAGACGGTAAAGTGTTCCGTACCTTAGCTGTACGCATTAGGAACGTATAACCAAAACAGTTACCTGTATTTTCCCCTGTTTCACAAGGAAAACCGGCGTTTCAGGCATAGCCAGGAACACCAGTAGATGGATCACAGGCACCGCTGTGCAGATCCACATGACAGCAGCGAAGGAGAGCATATCCCCTGCGATGTAGACCACCAGGTAGCCGAGGTTCTGGACGAGGATGAAGAGGGATCCAAGTGCTCCTCGCACGTTATCTGAGGCTATCTGAAGGAAAAAGAGCTGGTTATTGAAAATCACTGACAATAACTGCTATTTTCTGGTAATCTAGGATCCAATCTACTTACTATGACAATATTCAAGAGCACATAACATACTTTGTGCAGTTATCACTCCATTGCGAAAATATTCGCAGTGCGAAAAGGAATTCGAGGAAAACACAATCTTTTATCCACAGCCAACGGCTCCCAGTAACCTTAGTTACGTAGGCCGTCCTACGCTGTGCTTCACAGTACGTGGTTCCCCATTAGAAAAACTTTCTGCCCCAACAACGACCACTATGTGCTATGTGTCCCGCTCACTTCAAAGATTTGTATCTAGCTATTGTATTTTTCGTATTAGATCTTGCAATTTCAACTACAAATAATGACGTAGTATATTTTTGAGGAGAAAGGAGATATCTAAAAGGATCCAATTGGGATGGGCCGCGTTCTGCAAGCTGGACGTCATCCTTAAGTCGCCTAAAACTCCACAGAGTCTGAAGACCCGCTTATTTATGCAATGTGCCCACCATGACTTACGGTGCCGAGACATGGACGCTCACGCAGGAGGCTGTGTACAGGTTAAGAGTTGCACAGAGAGCCATGGAGCGTTCCATGCTCGGCATCAAACTCTTCGATCGAGTTCCAAACGTCGAGATCCGTAGAAGAACGAAGGTTCATGACGTTGGGAATAGAGTTATGAAGCTCAAATGGTCTTGGGCGGGACACTTGGCAAGACGTGGTGATGACAGGTGGAGCAAGGTGGCAAATGAATGGTGGCCGAGGAATGGCTGTAGAAGGGTAGGACGTCCGGCAGCGATATGGGTGGACGACATCGTTAGAGTCGCGGGCCGTCAATGGGTGAGACTAGCGCAGGATCGTGGCGGATGGCACAAACTTGGGAAGGCCTATACCCAGCAGTGGGTGAAGTCGGGCTGTGGATGATGATGATGATATTTTTGAGAACATAAATAATAATAAAGTAACGGTATTTTTAATCCAAACCACTTTATTTTTGAGTTTAACTAACATGTAGGTAATTACCGCCTTGTCGTTCGCAACCTGTTGATCTGTTGGATCTATTGACTGGGCGAGGTTATTGAACGAGCGGGGTTGTTGAACGGTTCGTAGTAACTTTTTAGTAATTTGTGGCATCGTACAATACGTTGGTTCTCTAACATTTCGTCGAGCAGCATTTTATCGACTTTAGAATTTTTATGCGATCTGAACTAGAGCAGCGGTAACTTACTTCCTTCAAATACAGAGGTGTGACAACATAGCACCCAGCGCAGGCCAGACCGGCGAATGCTCTTGATGTGATGAGAGCCCATGGAGCCAGGGAGAACAGCGTGATGGCCCAGCTTATCTGATGGAAAATAATATAACTTTTGTAACATGAAAACGACATTTATTTTTCTGATAGTTAAACCTATACTGTCCTACTGCTGGGCAAAGGTCTCCCCCAAATCTTCTCCAGAAATCTCCTGCCAGTCAGAGTGGAACCCATCCATCGTCGCGCCAACGTTTTCGTGGTCTGCCCCTTTGCCGTCGTCCTGTAGGTTGCCAGTCGGTGGAGACCACAATGCATGAAATTAAGGATACCGATATGCTCAATATATTAACATATAACGTAAGGGCGCTTAAAGAAGACGAACGACTCTAGTTTCAATAGTGATAAATTCTATAATAAGCGAGGCTGGCTTGTACTCTACGTGACGTCACCCGCTGCAACAATTCTCATTACAAGAACAGAAATTTCCCACACTTTTTACACATTTCATTTAATTCCTATCTTCTTAATGTATTACACAGTGGACAGTACCTACTTATGTAAGTAGATTAGAATTGCATGTTTCTCAGTAAATGATTTATTATGTAAATTAATGAGAAATAAATAATCTTAAACCGTACAGTAATGAATGACACAGTGGTGACATGATGAGTGATATTTTGGTGGAAAAAGCATATTAATCCGTTTAAGAATTTAAGAAATAACGAAAAATTACTGAACATTCATTTGAATAAGTACCTTTATTGTTAAAATTTCTCAAAATTACTATTCACATATCTTCAATATGACATTATTATTTTCTTAAGGCACTTCAATATCCAAATTATTAGACATTTTTTATTAAATGCTCTTTATAATTATTGTAAATACGGGACTCATCACGTACCGTTTTATCGGTGTTTGGACAGCCAATGTTTCGGTTCAATTCGTGAACATTCATCAGATTGAGTGCGATCCTCGACTAGTCACGAGTAGACACTTACGGCGAGACGAGACGAGCGATTCGGAGCGGATCGCACTCACCCTGATGAAGGTTTACGATTTAGAACGAAACATTTCAATTTTATTGATGCTGACCTACCATGACAAACCATGCAGCTTCGCATGCATGGTTTGTCAACTTTTAAAATGTAAAAAGTGGTTATAATTGTTGGACATAGTATGGTATCCCAAAGTTTTTTGTAGATATTGATATGATTCTTTAATATTGTAGAACATACTTTTGTTCTATCATAATGATAAATCCCGTATTTCTAATGATGTTTGAAATCAATCACGAAAGTTTTCAAAGTAAAATGTGCTCTATGTTTTTATTGTAAGTTAAAGTCATCAAAAATAAGCAAAGCATATTCCCCCCCCCCCCTCCCCCCCCCCCCCCCCCTATAGTGCTTACGTAATACTTGAACGGTTCCTTAACTATGTGACTGACTTTTGTTAACATTTATAGTAATTTTGACATTATTATTATATCAATTATACTCAAATACCTAAAATTTTGACACTAATAATTAATTATGTATTTGATTTAATTTAATTTTATTAAATTTTTTTTTTTTTTTTTTTTCACAGATGGCGTGACGGCTTGGATGTGCATTTAGGCCCACAGCAGGGGACAGAAACAACGGAAAGGAGGGAGGCCTTTGCCCTGCAGTGGAACAACACAGGTTAAAAATAAATAATATCTAACAATAATAATTTATGTGACTAATTGTAATATTTGTACGCTAAGGCGAAACTTAGTATTCTTTTATCTTATGTAGGTATCCTATGTACCTAGGTTTACAAACAATAAACGAATTACAAGGCGCATCATGCTGACTCCTTTTTGCAACTTATGACTGGATTGTTTAGTTTTAAGATATATTTTTGAAGTAAAAACTTCTTTGGGCGCGTTGAGCATTTTTTGAGAAGGAAAAAAACCTTTGAACTCGCGACACTGTTACCGACTCCTGTCACTAACTACTGACACTGACTGTTGACACCTGTCACTGACACTGACACCTCTGTATATAAGTATCTGTAGGGTAGTCTGCTTATTCAAGTTTTCACTTCTGTCAGCGCTCCCGGAGTGCCAGTTTTTTTTGTATTTACAGTGATGTTGCAAATAATTATTTTATACTAATTACGAATTATGATACGCGTACTTCTTGATACCCACGGTACTAGTGGTTCGCCCCCGAACTGAGATCTCGCGAGTCACCTATATAAACAAAAATATTATTTGTAGTTTTTAACTATCAAAATAGTACCACGAAATGAATAACCAACCAACTTGACCTACAGTTTTATTCAAATTACAGGTAACGAGAGTACATGTTAATTGGTTACTTTTTTTTGCGGTAGAAATAGCTGTTATTTTAAATTTCAGACTTTTCACAACATTTGTGTCACAAAAGCTACACGCATACCAAATTTCAGCACTGTGGGGTCACTGGTGTACCCTGTGAATTTTGTCAAAACTCCGTTTTATTATGAACTAAACTACAAAGACAATAACGAATAAAAAACCGGTCAAGTGCGAGTCGGACTCGCGCACGAAGGGTTCTGTACCATTATCTATAAAAACGGCAAATAAATCACGTTTTTTGAATGGGAGCCCCCCCTTAAATATTTGTTTTATTTTAATTTAATTATTTATTTTTAAAGTGAATATATAACTTAATATTCTGTAAATATTTCAAGCGTCTACCTGTTGCCGTTATCAATATCGAACTAAAACGAGCAAAAAAATAACGTTTGTTGTATGGAAGCCCACCTTAAATATTTCATTTATTCTATTTTTAGTATTTGATGGTATAACGGCAACAGAAATACATAAGCTGTGAAAATTTCAACTGTCTAACTATCGCCGTTCATGAAATACAGCCTAGTGACAGACGGACAGACAGACAGCGGAGTCTTAGTAATAGGGTCCCAGTCCCGTTTGACCCTTTGGGTACGGAACCCTAAAAACGGAGTCAAAATGTACTAATGAAGACGTTTTATTAGACGTACCATTTGACCGGATAGTCTCATATTGTTTTTTTTACCCCTCTTGAACCCCAATAACTCGACAACACCCCACCGCATTTTTGGCTCATTTAGTCACACCAAAATTGTGCCATCACAGTCTACCTATATACCAAATTTATCGATGATCGGATAAACGCTTCGAAAGTTATCCTCGTACAAACAATCACTAATACATACAACGCCAATTTGCCGAAGTTGATATGGAAATCTGGCTTCGCTTAATCAATTAGGTCAGCAAGGACTATAGTTGTGAGTAAAGTAACCGTTAACTTCGAGTTTTTAACCAAGGTTGCCGTTATTAACCAAAAAGCATCCGGTTATATCGGTTATTAATCCGACTGCGAAGTGAATATGCGAGTTTATGTGAGTAAATGTGGTCTCGTATCTAAAAAAAATACATGACAAAAAATACGGTAGTATGGTGGAAAAAATGCAGAACCGGTTTCTGTACTTTAAATTGTACGGGGTATACCCCTTTTACCCTTTAATGTACCCCACTCTATTCGTATTAGGCATGGTGGGTTATTACAAACTAGAAGTTAGACGGGAAATGTTGTTGGTAACATATCTTTCGTCTACTGAGAGGTACGAGTATGTCGCACAATCCGCGAGTGCTGATGTGTGTGGGTTTGTACGTATACCTGATAATTACGTTTATAGACGACGACCTAGGCTGCTCGCGATCCCGAAGGACCAATCTCCTGAGCGAAGCTCCATTCACGCGAGCCCTTCGGATTATCAAGAGCTTATGTCTAGCCGAAGATGTTGATATCTTCAATATTACCTTGGGGAAATTCACAGATACGGTCTTGCATTTTCTAAGTAGGACCTATCTAGTTTAAGTTTAAATAAGTAGTTTATAATACTATATGTATATATAGATATTAAGCTTTTGCACTGTCGCTTTGGTGTTAGTGTAATGGCTGTGTAAAATTTAAATAAATTAAATTAAAAAAAACCGATGCTTTGATTTCAATGCGGATAGTCTATCTGATTGTACAACCTGAAAATGATGATAAAATAAACTAGGTACGTTATATCTAAAGGAAAACAGAATAAGACTGTGGTAATTCCCTCAGGTAAGTACCGCAACCACAGATTTTTATTATCCTTGTGACTTTACCACATGCTGTTAGTCAGGACTCGAACAATATGTGGATCAACTCAAACCAGATTTTACATCTAAAATTGAAACTGGGCTTTGCTTTCTAAAATGATGTTTTAATCTCGTGTTTTGATTGTAATAACGAACTTAATTAATTTTCAGCTCGTAACGTATTTTTTTTATGGCTGGCTCCTTGAACATCGGATTCCGGTAACAGAGTCAAAATCTTGTATTCATTAAAATCACGAGGATCACTTTGAAACATCAATTTTACTGCTTATCCCTTCGCGGCCAAGCCTGAAAGAGAGGCAAGAAACAGGGCCGTTGTTTTTTTAATGACTCTAGAATATATAACAATACAGGAAATAAATTACGTCTATATTGTAACATTTTTGTACGAGTTGGAGCAATTTCAATCCAAAGCTTCTCTATCATATAAATAATCCGATATTTTATAGTAGGCTTTTTTATAAAGATTTTGTTTAATTACGTTTTTACATTTGTTAATTGTCCATTTTGTACATCACTTGGGAGTTTATTATAAAAGCGTACACCTTGCCCTTTAAACGATTTACTATACTCGTATATGTAAGTATATATTATCAAAAAAAGTTTATAAGTAGATATTCTATCAGTTATCTGGTTCCCATAGTATAAGCTCTGCTTAGTTTGGGGCTAGATAGCGCTGTGTGAAATGTCCAGCAATATTTATTTATATTTTATTTAAATACACGTTTTAATCAATAATTATAATAGAAATAGACAAAATATATACAAATAGAATAATACTATATTATATCGTTTTATTATCTTAGTCTGGAGCCGTCCTATGCTGTGGTTTCCAGTGCGTAGTTTCCACAAGGGAACCTTTACCCCAATGGCCGTCAGTTCTCCCAGCTATGTGCAGACGGGACTCATGACCGCAACAAATAATCAATCTTATCGTTATAGATTAACCTAGGGCACACCACAAACGAATGACCATGAAGTAACTGGATTGCAATAGATCTCCCAAGTTGAAACCAGTTTTATCTGTCATCAGCTCTATGCAATAACAAAGCCTAGAAATAAACTAGCTATAAAAGTGAATGTGTAAAACAAATAGGATTAAATTGAATCAAGAAATAAACTTATCCTTTCATATAATTACTATGACTGTAAGGAGTTTCACACACCAAATGCGGAGCGGGGCGGCGCGGCTAATGCAGCTTGAAGCATCTTTATGAGACATTAAAGGTGAGGCCTCATTAGTGCGTTGCGTCGTCACAACGGATCAACGCATCCTATTCCACACCTGCGTTGTAACGACACACGACGTCGGATATGACCGCGGCGTGGCTGATGAATCTTAAAGCATCTTTATATGAGACATTAAGGGTGAGGCCTAATTAGTGCGTTGCGTCGTCGCAACGGATTAATGCATTGTATTCCACACCTGAGTTGTGACGACACACGACGTCGGCTATGACCGCGGCGTGCCTGATGGATGAATCTTAAAGCATCTTTATATGAGACATTAAGGGTGAGGCCTTATTAGTGCGTTGCGTCGTCGCAACGGATCAACGCATTGTATTCCACACCTGCGTTGTGACGACACACGACGTCGGCTATGACCGCAGCGTGGCTGATGGATGAATCTTAAATCATCTTTATATGAGACATTAAGGGTGAGGCCTTATTAGTGCGTTGCGTCGTCGCAACAGATCAACGCATTGTATTCCACACTTGCGCTGTAACGACACACGACGTCGGCTATGACCGCGGCGTGGCTGATGAATCTTAAAGCATCTTTATATGAGACATTGAGGGTGAGGCCTCATTAGTGCGTTGCATCGTCGCAACGGATCAACGCATTGTATTCCACACCTGCGTTGTGACGACACACGACTTCGGCTATGACCGCGGCGTGGCTGATGAATTTTAAAGCATCATTATATGAGACATTGAGGGTGAGGCCTCATTAGTGCGTTGCGTCGTTGCAACGAATCAACGCATTATATGCCAACCTGCATTGCAACGTCGTGTGTCATCGCAACGCAGGTTGGCGACGCACGCTATCGCAGCGCAGCGTGTCAGTGTTAATTTCAGTCTTCATTCGACAATGGATCGGAACTATCGAGTTCTATTGTTGCTTTTGTTACACCACTGTTGTAACAAACGTAGAAACACTAAAATATTCTGGATATCTCCGTTGATTGCATTAAGAAATAGTGGCTGTCCGTCGTCGCACCGGAGCTACGACAGCGCAGCGCATCACCCTCCTGCCTGTTTCGTCTATCGACGTAAAACGATGCAACGCACTAATGAGGCCTCTCGCTAAATAAACCGCAACGCGGCGCCGTCCCACTTTTTCACTTTGTTCTGTACCTTAAAAAGTAAAAAAAATAAACCCTTATAAGATCACTCTCTTGTCCGTCTGTCAGTCCATGTGTCACCACCGATTTTCTCAGGAACGGGTGGACCTAGCAAGTTGGAATTTATACCAGATACTGAGGTCTATAGTCCCTATTAGGTATATAAAAATCAAGGTCCTGAGTCAACACGATAAAAAGATATAGGCAAATTTAGATTTTTGCGAAAACTTGTAAATACCAAAATTTACCTTAATTTTCAACTTGTTTTATTTTTTGGAATTTTCCCTTTACTTGTATTGCTTTTAACCAAAATTGACAATTCTAGGTCAACAGAAAGTACCTTATACCTAGGTGTTGGGTCGAAAACCTCATCATCATCATCATATCAGCCGTAGGACGTCCACTGCTGGACAAAGGCCTCCCTCATTGATCTCCAGGAACTGCGGTTGGAAGCGGCCTGCATCCAACGCCGACCTGCGGTTCTTACCAAGTCGTCTGCCCATCTTGTGGGTGGACGCCCTACGCTGCGCTTGCCGGTCCGTGGCCTCCACTCGATAACCTTTCGGCCCCATCGGCCATCTGTTCTGCGCGCTATATGGCCTGCCCATTGCCACTTCAACGTGCTAATCCGTCGGGCTATGTCGGTGACTTGAGTTCTCCTACGTATCTCCTCATTTCTGATTCGATCCCGTAGAGAAACCCCGAGCATAACCCTCTCCATAGCTCGTTGAGCGACTCTGAGCTTATTCATAAGGCCAATAGTGAAGGACCACGTCTCGGTTCCATATGTCATCACTGGTAACACACACTGATTGTAGACTTTCGTCTTAAGGCACTGAGGTATGTTGGACGAAAAGACGTTGCGAAGTTTCCCAAACGCTGCCCATCCGAGTTGGATTCGACGATTGACCTCTTTCTCGAAGTTGGACCTACCTAATTGGACTGTTTGTCCTAGGTATACATACGCGTAGACAACTTCAAGAGCCGAGTTCTCAACCATAACTGGGGCAGGGACGACATGGACATTCGACATGATTTTCGTCTTCTCCATGTTCATTTTAAGTCCTACCCGTTGGGAGACTCGATTGAGGCCTTCGAGCATCGTGCTGAGCTCTTCCATCGACTTTCCCATGACCACAATATCGTCGGCAAACCGAAGGTGAGTGATGTATTCGCCGTTAATATTGATGCCCAGTCCTTTCCATTCCAGAAGCTTGAAGGCATCTTCCAATGCGATCGTAAACAGTTTCGGAGAGATGACATCTCCCTGTCTTACGCCTCTTTTTAAGGGAATCGCCTTCGAGCTCTGTTCGTGTACTCGGACTGACATAGTGGCGTTTTTATACAAACACTTCAACACTTCGATGTACCGATAGTCAATACGGCATCGTTGGAGAGACTCAAGCACTGCCCATGTTTCGATCGAATCGAAGGCTTTCTCATAGTCCACAAACGCGAGACATAGCGGCAAGTTATACTCTTCGGTCTTCTGTATGACTTGCCGCAGCGTATGTATGTGGTCTATGGTACTGTAGCCTTTACGGAACCCGGCTTGTTCGGGAGGCTGGAAGTCATCAAACCTGCGTTCGAGACGGTTCGCGATGACCCTCGAAAACAGCTTATAAACATGGCTCAAAAGCGAGATGGGTCTATAATTCTTAAGCAAGGTGTTGTCACCTTTCTTGAAGAACAGAACCACCACGCCCCCGTTCCATGCTTTTGGCGTCGTACCTTCAAGCAAGGCGGAATTAAAAAGCTTCTGAAGGACTTTAAGTACCGGTGATCCACCCGCTTTCAGAAGCTATGAAGTGATTCCGTCCTCACCCGGCGCCTTGTCGTTCTTAAGCTGCTTCAAGGCCATCCTGATCTCATACAGGCTGATGTCCGGAATATCTTCGGTATAATGTCGGGTCAGTTTGGCTCTTGGGTCGTTGGCCGCACTGCAAACAGGTTTAGTGACCGAATCGTAGAGCCGTCCATAGAACCTTTCGACTTCCCTTAACACTTCCGCTTTACTTGACGTTATGATGCCATCTTCCCTTTTCAGCTTCGTCATGCGGCTCTGCCCAATAGAATTATCTCTCGCGAACACTTTGGAGCCTTTATTCCGCTCTATCGTATCTTTAATACGAGATGTATTAAAGGTACGAATATCGTGTCGCAAGGATTTCCAAATCTTCCTATTGAGCTGCCTATGTGACTGAGCATCATCGGGAGACTGCAATTGCAAAGAACGTCGTTCAGCCATGAGGTTAAGGGTGTCATCAGAAAGTTTCTGAGGTCTATTGGTACGGGGGGTCTTAAAGAACAGGGACCCCACCGTATGGACGGTTTCAACGAACCTGTTATTGATCTCGTCCACTGATGCATCTACTTCTAGACAGTCAAAGCGATTTGCAAGTTCGAGTTGAAAGCTCTCGAGGTTTTGGATATGTGCGCGAGTGGGTCGGAGCGTAGATTTCATCAAACGGGACCTTTCAAGTTTAACGTTCATATTCAATGTGGCTCTAACAATTCGGTGATCACTGCCGGTTTTCACCCTGTGAATCACAGAGACATCATTGAATATCCGTTTCTTGTTGGTCAAGATGAAATCAATCTCATTTCTCGTGGAACCGTTGGGACTCATCCAGGTCCATTTCCTGTGAGGCGGCTTCTGGAAAAAAGAATTCATCATAAAGAGTCCTTCTTTCTCCAGAAAATCGGTCAGCCTCTGTCCCCTGGGGTTCCGTTGCCCATATCCAAATTGCCCCACTCTCAACTCATCATCGCTTCTCATGCCTAGCTTTGCATTGAAGTCCCCCATAACAACAATAAAGTGAGTTTTGTTCGTATGTATGGCTCTACTGATGTCCTCATACATAGACTCTACTTCTTCATCTGGGTGTGAAGAGGTCGGCGCATATACCTGAACGACCTTCAGCGAATATCGCTTAGATATTCTGAGTGTCAGGTACGCGACCCTGCTCGACACACTGTCGATGGTGATAATGTTGTTGATGAGTGACTTGTGAACGAGAAACCCAACACCACCTTGGGACTGTTGGTCGCCCTCCCGGTAGTATAGTAGGTTACCAGACTTAAGGGATATCGTGTCCTCGCCCTCTCTACGGACTTCTGATAACCCCAAAATGTCCCAGTGTAATCTACTAATTTCTTCTTCCAGCTCAACAATCTTTTCGTCTGTCCTCAAAGTGCGGATGTTGTGTGTTACCAGGGCCAGTGGTCGTCGTAGTGTTTGGTAGCCGATCGTCTCCCGGGGATTCTTAGCACCCCTGGCCCCGCCGTTACCGTGACTGCTACCGTAGCCAGGATTAGCGGAGCCGCCGGGGACTCGGGGCCTGGTTTTATGTTGCACTATATCCATAAGGGGGTTGTTGCCATACTCGCCACGCTTGGCCGGCGGGTTGGCGAGCGCAGTATAGGTATTGAAAACACGAAAAGACGCTGCTGCCCATCTTTCGGAGGTATCCCTTAGCAGACTCCTACTGCATCCACGGGCAAGAGCGGAGGGGCAACATTCTATTGCCGGCGCCCCACGGCAAAAATCTATTATATCACGGCAAAGGTCGAAAACCTATATGGTAAAAAATATTAAAAAATGAAAATTAAAGGGTGTCCCCATACATACATAGTTGACGCTAGTTAGGATAGTCCGCTGAGTTGTATGGGCGCTCATACAATTTAGAAGACTAGCTTAATCGACACCAACCTCAAATAAGGTAACTAAATAAAATTGTGCTATTGAATAAAATTAATATTTAAGTGGGGCTCCCACATAACAGACACGATTTTTTGCCGTTTTTATAGATAATGGTACGGAACGCTTCGGGCGCGAGTCCGACTCGCACTTGGCCGGTTTTTTTGTCATTATAGAGATGGATTCACAGACCTCTCGCCACCAACCGCCGGCCGTCGCGCCGTGCTGCAATGCACATAGGAAACGATGCGAAACGGTCATTAACCGTAGCGCGCCGCTTTGCACCGCATTCAGTGTGTGAAATGCCTAAGTCTTAATCATGACATGTGTTTCTATTTATCAAGCATGCGGTTAACACGAGGTCTAAAAGTGATGAATTAAGTAAACAGTTTTGCGAATCTAAATAGGATAATTTAGTCTAACTACACTACTAGGTACAGACAGTGGCATGTAGATAAGTGTTTTGATATATTATTGTATATATAGTATTAATTTATTTCAATGCAACGTACATCACAGGTTTCATAAAAGTATTCATAAAAGCAAAAAGCCAAGAAGCTCATAGGCAACGATGAGCTAGTTGATGCAAGGCTCCTCAGCCTGGAGCATCGACGAAAGGTTGCTAGCCTCTCGGTTTTTTATCGAGTACATTTTGGGGAGTGTGCGGCGGAACTTTTCAACCTGATCCCAACATCTCCATTCTATCAACGGACAACCAGACGCT
The DNA here is from genome assembly GCA_918857605.2 of Philereme vetulata. Taxonomy (NCBI): domain Eukaryota; kingdom Metazoa; phylum Arthropoda; class Insecta; order Lepidoptera; family Geometridae; genus Philereme; species Philereme vetulata. The sequence continues at coordinate 6,766,006 of OU975422.1, read as the reverse complement.
CTGCGGTGCGCCATCGCTATATGGTAGAAATACCTCCCATTCGCACAAAGCGGTTCTCTTCGACCTTTATTATGCGCACCGCCAAAGAGTGGAACGCCTTGCCAGAGTCTGTGTTTCCAGATAGCTACAGCCTGGGTATCTTTAAGTCGCGAGTGAATAGGTTTCTTCTAGGCAAGCGTGTACCATCGTAGACTGCATCATCGCTTACCATCAGGCGAGATCGTGGTCAAACGCAAGCCTATAATGTATAAAAAAAAAATTATAGAAGTATGTACCCTGTAAGGGCGTGGCAAAGTAAACACACATCATAAAGATATTTAATCATTATATTATGTGCTACTCGTAATGTAATGTGTGTACTCAACGTAACTGTTAGACCAGATTTAAATTCTTATATTTGAAGTGAAAACTTCCTTAGGTGCGTTGGGCATTTTTTGAGACGGGCAAAAACCATTAAACTCGCGACACTGTTACAGTTATCAACACCTCTGTATATGAAGTGAAAACTTCTTTAGGCGCGTTGGGCATTTATTGAGACGAAAAAAAACCATTGAACTCGCGACACTCTTACCGTTACCGACACCTCTGTATATCTCTGTATAAGTATCTCGTAATTGTACAAGTTTTCATTTCTCCCGGAGTGCCACATTTTTGTGTTGTTTGTATTGTCTGTTATTAAAATTTCAAAGTTCATTAAAAAAAAAATTTTTTTCTATTCTCTACAATAGAATAGAAAAAATGCTTGTTTTTGGTCCATATGACCGAAAACGACCACGTCATATGTCATATGACACACAATGGTCATATGACACGTGATATGACCATTGTTTGATTCACAAATCATAGCATCTATCCTCTGCAGGCTCCTCCTCTGCAGTGGAAAATCGCTTATTCGCGGCTGTCACGTAAATTGGCACGACCAAACGTCTTGTTTCTTGACTTTGACGCGATACATTGCTTCCTAATTTACTAGAAACTCACTAGACCGAAGAAAAATGGTTTTTAAAGTAATAATTGATACGAACAATACCTGCTATTTTTGAAGGTCTGGTAAGATGCACGTATCTTTGGATATCTAGTGTAGAAGCTAGCCTGTATGAAGCCTGTACTATTTGTATTTTTAGGGTTATTTAGTCCACTAGTATTCTTTGCCATATCTTCCAAAACATTACGAGGTTTCATCAAAACTTTTTCGATACCGGAAACCGACATAATTAAGCTTTTAGGGTACCTATAACGCCTTTCTGATTTAAGAAACTTTATTCTCATAAGAATTACATATTCACTTACATGAGAACATGTAAATAATGTTTATAATGTTAAACGTATAAGATAAGATAAGATAAGATAAGATAACTCTTTATTGTAAACCAAAGTAAAATACAGAACTTATTTCTTAAAAATAGATTTAGTACAATGGGCGGTCTTATAGTGAGTAAGAGTAATTAGTACTAGTTCTTATAGTTAGTCTTCGTATAGTAAGATTAATAATATTACCTCTTAAAATAAAAATAGAGGGTATTAACTATAAAATTTACACGCGTAACAAAGATAGTGAAACGAAGATGTTAGAAATGGATGCGGCATTTAGCTATGAATATTTGGTTAAAACTTTCAAAGTTATCAATGGAATTTATTTCCACTGTTGTGTTACAACATATAAATAAATTTGTTACAATCCGTTATTTTAATATTGCTTCTCTTTTATTGAATTACAATCTGAATTAAGCTGATATCTATATATATATATAGTAAGCCTTTAGGGCTTTTAGGGCATTTTTAGGGTTCCGTAGTCGACTAGGAACGTTTCGCCTTGTCCATTTGTTTGTTTGTTTTAGTCGTAGATTATTAATAGAGCGAAGCGAGATCTCCAAATGAACTTGGGCAAATCGGCGTTGTATGTATGTATGTCTGTCCGAGGATAACTTTCGAAGCTTTGTTCCGATCATCGTGAAAGGAGAACGGGCATAAGTGTATGGAAGCTGGTCTACCTTGCAATAAAAATGAGTCATATGTCAATATAAAGGTAATTCTATGTATTTTCATATGTAGAACGTCGCATTTCTCTAAGTATTGTCCGATCTGAGTTCTACTAAAAATTGAATCTGATAATATTTAGTGCCAAACATTGAATATCGTGGTAATTAAAAAAACATTTTGTGTAATGTAATGATTTTATTTAAGTTAGGTAAGTAGTAATACAAATAAAAACAACATCTTCTTAAAAATTCAAAACAATATGTTATTAAACATTATCATCATCATCATCATCGATGAGAATACTGTTAAGGAACAATGCAGGTTCATTGAACCCTTCATGACGGGCATAACCTACGTACCATATAATTGACAGTACATGGGCACAAGTACGTCGCCCTGTCAAGCAGGTACAATAATATTGTGTAATATTGTTATTAATATTATTGATTAATATATAACAAAAATATTTCCTGGCTCGGACATGTCGAGACTGTATACGTCCACGTAATAGCCAAGCCTCTTCGTTGATATCATATTGTGCCAAGTCTTCTAGAGCGTTATCTCTATACGTCTCGATTATATAAAGACCATTTTGTAAGTGCTCGCTACAATATGATCGAGCGAGCTTTAACTGGTAAGTTCCCAAGGCAAAATGTATGACTTGTTCTTCACTAAGCCTTGGGAAGTTTTCTATTTCATTTGCTTCGATTCGCATGAAGTCTGCTCTCCTATAATTCAATCTCTTTGCTTCCACATAATTGTGCAATGTGTTTGGTATGTGTATTTTAGCTCTTATTGAATTCAAAAAGGCTGCTGCGTGTGAACTATCTTCGATGGGGGCGTGGAAGTGGTTTAGAATGGCTGCAGCTATTTTGAAGTCAACAAACATTTTTGGCAACGTTTTATTAAAATAGTTTTGACGCAAAAGTTTAAAATCTCGCTTAAATCTCCCATTTACTACTTCCACCACCCATCGGCACATGGTGACCAAACGAGACTGATTAGCTTGTTCTGTAGTGAGTTGATTTTCTCTTCTGTCTTTAGTTGGTGGCACATGATGTTCGTAGCCACAAGCTTCTATATCTTGCAAACTATCTCTAAATCCTCTGTCTAGGATAAACGCATCATTACGTTCGAGTAACCAATGCAGCGGCTCATCTTCGTTATTCATTATTTCACTCATGATCTGGGCATCGGTTCTGGTAGCGGCAAATGGCCCTTTGACATCTAATATATAGCCGTCCGTGAATACCATTAAAAACGGCTTCAACAAGTTTTGATATTTGTGTAAGCTGTATGACAGCCGTTGAAACAAAAAGTTGGAGCTTTTGTTAATATATATATATGTACCGTCACATATAATTATGGCTTTATTTGCATGGCTGTAACTCAAAACGGACAGACTTTTGGGGAAAGTTCCAATAGTATATTTTGATGTACTATTGTATGCCAATTCGAAAATGTGCTGCTCATTTTTATTGGACTGTAGACCAGGATGCCCGTTCTCCTTTGATACATAGGTAGGCAGTGATGACACAATTTTGGTGTGACTAAATGAGCTAAAAATGTGGGGGGGGTTGTTGGGATATTGGGGTTTAAGTGGGGTAAAATAAAATTAAAATGAGACTATTAGGTCAAGTGGGACGTCAAATGAAATGTCTTCGTTAGTACATTTCGACTACGTTTTTATTTTTAGCAGTCTTTGTAATTTTTGGGTTATTAGCCAGAATAAAAATTGAATTTTGACAAAATTCACAAGGTACACCAGTGACCCCGCAGTGCTGAAATTTAGTATGCGTGCAGCTTTAATGGCACTAATATAGGCAAAAGTCTGAAATCCAGAATAGCTGCAATTTGTACCCCAAATAAGAGTAACCACGATACAAACAAAAAAAAATAGTATATAATTATTCTATCAGTTATCTGGTTCCCATAGTACAAGCTCTGCTTAGTTTGGGGCTGAAATGTCCAGCAAAATATTTATTATGAACTCCCATTACCTGTAATTTGAATCAAACTGTAGGTCAAATTAGTTGGTTATGCATATCGTGGCACTATTTTGATAGTCAAAGATTACAAATATTTTTTTTTGTTTCAATCGGAGACTCGCGAGATCTCAGTTCGGGGCGAAGCACTAGTTTACTTTATTTTATTCTGGAGCACAGGTGGCAGTAGCAATGAAAGATAATAGAGTGATCGGAGAACTTTAGCTTTAATATACAGTCGAGATTTTTTACAATAATAGATTTAATCTGTGTTGGGATTGCTAACAGTAACATGCTAATAGTACACGAAGGCTTTATAATAAATTACCCTGTGGTATAAAAAATGTGAGCTCATTTAACGCATTTAAAACTAAACTCGCTCAACATATAATATTACAACTAATGTTTACTAAATTAAGTATATAACTAACGAACGATCTACCTGAATGCGTTAATTGAGTATCTACCTACATAACTCGAACGAAATACATTAACTTTTCTATGTGTACTGATTCTCAAGTAAGTCATAATTGTTATCTTTTTGAGAATAAATGATTATTAAACCTAACAGTCCTCTTTTAACTTTTATACTTCCAAATATTAAACTGATTTATTTTAACTCACCACCAGCATTAATGACGTCAGCAGCGTCGTGATCTTCCTACCCCAGCGATCAGCCAAATCCCCAACGAAGATCCCGCAGAAGATAGGGGGGAAGAAGGTGACGGACGCCATCCAGGAGATGGTCTCGTCGGAGATGGGCTCTGGGGCGGGGCCGTTGGGGTCCTGGAGGATCGGTGTCATCGGAGACTGCCATCCCATCAGCATACCGAAGTTGAAGACTGGGACTGTGACTGAAAAGAAAGAGAGGGATAGAGATTACTAGCTTCTGCTTATATACGTTCAGTTGGTCATCATCTTCCTGCTGTTTTTCTATATTTAAGAGTAGCACAGTTCCTTGTGAAAGGGCTTGCCTGGGGAAGTACTACCATCACATCTAGTTTTGCCACCAAGCAGCATTGGTGTGTTTCTGTATGAAGGGTTTTTGCTGGTGAAATAACAGGCACATGAGGCCGCAAAGTGATTGACGCAGGGCAGTACATCTTAAGGCTAGAGCACAGACGCCGAGTAGCCAGACTTTCAGTTTTTTACAAGATACGTTTTGGTGAATGTGCGCAAGATCTTCATGACCTTATCCCTCCTTCCCCCTTCCATCACCGGACAAGCAGACGTACCGAGAAATACCACCCATACCTGGTCGGCATACCACCTTGTCGTACCAAACGATTTGCTTCAACTTTTCTTGTTAGCACAAGTAAGGAGTGGAACTGACTTCCGGTGTATGTTTTTCCAAACCAGTATAATCTTGGAATTTTCAAGTCCTGAGTGAATAGGTTCTTTCTAGGCAAGCGTGCTCCATCTTCGATCACACCTTCACTTACCATCAGGTGAGGTAGTGGTCAAGCGCTTATCAATAATACAAAAAGGGAAGTTTTTAAGGTTCGTGGCCTATGAGGCAATACTTTGTGATATGCGATGTTTACCACTTAAAATCAAGGGGGCCATAAGCATGTTCCAACTCGTGAATAAAACCATTAAAATTGTCGTCATCTAATTATTCACGCATAGCTATATTACACTGTATTCATTGTAACTAACGTTATCGAGTTGAAAACATACGCCCACTATCGCAATTGATTAATTTTAGTTTAGACCTTGGCATTGTCCGCAATTCAGTATGGTTTGAACCACGTCACAAACATTATACATGTTTTATACAATATACATATTTTGATAACGATAATTGTTCTTCTTAGCTCTATCTTCTAAGATATCTAAGAACGTTGAGACACATGTGTATAGAGTATAATTTTAAGGGAGTATAATTTGAAAGTCAGTGATAATTACTGATCGGCGTAGGTAGTGCTATTCACGGGAATTAGTGACCGTTAACTTAACATGGCCTTCTAAATCCCGGGAAATATATTTTTATTTTATTTAACAGGGTAAAAAACCTGTTAAATAAACTATTCAGCTTTATGCAAATACATGTTGTATTGGTCACTATAGTCATCCCTTTCCCTCACGCTTTTGTAGCATATCGCGGGTGAGGTGAGGACTCTGTTTCACTATACGCACACATTTACATCGACATTAACATTTTATCGACATTTTAACTTCATTAATATCGACATTCAGAAAAATATTCCCGGGAATATAACATATTAACTTATCATTCAGGTTCATTGACCCAAAATAGCACTACCTACGCCGATCCCTAGTGATAATATAAGGATATTCACCACATGCTACATTATTTTGGTAGTGATACTGGGGAATATAGAGAGGAATATGACCTCGCGATCGATCACCTACCCTGACATTGATCAAGGTTTTAACAGAACTCCTTGTGATAGGCTAAAGACGGAATCTATTTTTTAGTTTTTTTGTTTGGTGATGGTGACTACTATCCATCCATCTGATGGTTAGCGATGGTGTGATCGAAGATGGAGCACGCTTTCCTAAAAAAAACCTGTTCACTCTAGACTTGAAAACTCCGAGATTATACTGGTCCAGAAAAACATACGCCGGAAGTGAGAGTGAGTTTCACTCCTTACTCGCGCTTACATGGAAAATCGCTTCGAAGTAGCACCATTCGAAAGACTTTTCAAGACGATATGACCTTCAGCAACGAAGAACACAAAGAATCAGTTATAAAAATGAATTTTTAATTACTTATTACCATGAGAATAAGTAGTAAGAGGTAAGTACATGGAATACAAGTAACTTTTTAACAAAAATATAACCGACTTCAGATAACACTAAAAACCAAACTACTCTACCAATTTTGATGAAATTTTCATGGGATCAATCCAGAAGTAGTTATCAAACTATATCCTTTTAAATAAAAAACTAATTTTCCAAATCAGTTGATATATAACGGAGTTCTGAGGTAACAAACAGAACATTACATAAAAATTAAACAAATTTAAGACATAAATGGTGTTCTCATGGATGCTATTGTCAGTACTGGACCCATAGACATAATATATCGATGACTGGACCAAATGGAAATTGGATCACACAGGAAGCTTTCAAATAAAAAAAAATCATCAAATCATCAACAATTATTTAAAAAAATACCTCCTCCTTTTTTGCAGTCGGTTAAAAAGAGGACAGATATGAGACAGATTACTTTTAAAATGTTAACTGACACAGTCGACCTTTTGCAAAGTTCTCTGTCACTCTATGCGAAAAAACGTGCAGTGCGAGAAGGACGAAAACAAAAACCGAATTAAATCAATAATTATGTAGGTACATTGATCGCGAAAGTTTGAAAAATACAAATAAAACTGTATAAAATAATGATTTCTAACAAAAACTAGCTTCCGCGAGCGGCTTTGCGCGTGGTTTGTCAACAAAAAGTAGCCTATGTGTTAATCCAGATTATAATCTACGTACATACTAAATTTCATCGAAATTGATTCAGCCGTTACGACGTGAAAGAGTAACAAACATCCACACATCCATACAAACTTTCGCGTTTAGTGGGATTGATAAAGAAACACACATAGCACTTGCATCATACAAATATCAATATAGCCATGCAAAGTTTTACCATCAATTGAATTCTATAAAAGAGATTCTGAAAATATTATATACAAAAAAAAGAGTATAGGATGCAGTACCAATTACTAATATATTTTTTACAAAAATTTAACAACCGACTTCAAAGTCACCTGGAATATTAACACTGAAAACTCAGAAATAGAGTACATCTTGCCTGGGATCTCCACTGTTATACATGAATTGTTCGTCATATAGTTATGTGGGGTATCTTCAAAGCACAAGGTCTGATCAACTGACAGTTGACAGCCTGCAATCCCCGATCATCATCATCATCCCCAACCTATAACAGTCCACTGTTGGACGTAGGTCTCTCCTAGGGTGCGCCATTGACCCCTATCCTCAGCTCTTCTTCAATCCTTGCCAGCCACAGCGTGCAAATCGTCACTCCATCTAGCCGGAAGGCGTCCTACACTTCGCTTGCCTAGACGTGCTCTCCACTGCAGAACACGTTTACACCAACGGTTATCGGTTCTGCGGCAGATTTGACCGGTCCACTGCCACTTCAGCTCGCTGACCCTCTGAGCTATGTCGATCACCTTGGTTCTTTATCGGACATCCTCGTTTCGGATCTAACCTTCAGAGAAATTCCTAGCGTAGCCGTTTCCATAGCTCGCTGAGCGACTTTCAGTTTCTGGACCAGTCCCACCGTAAGTGCCCACGTTTCGGCTGCGTAGGTCACCACAGGTAGGACGCACTGGTTAAATACTTTTGTTTTTAGGCATCGTGGGATGGGTGACGAGAAGACCTGACGAAGTTTCCCAAACGCTGCCCAGCCCAGCTGAATTCGCAGCTTTACTTCTTTCTCGAGGTTGTATCTACCCAATTGCAGAGTCTGCCCAAGATACAATCCTTGATACAATACCCTAACTGCGATACCGTCAAGTAGGCCACCTTTAACATATTTTTATGAGAAAATACCTACATTGCGTATTTGTTATACTAGGGGGGTTTAATATTCAGTTTTTATGTAAGTAATTATGCAGTCTTTCCCTTTAGTTCTATTTATGGTTTGTGTTCCTAAGCCTCATAGTTACGGCACTACCACGAAAAATAACAATCCGGTAAAGATGACACAGTTTTGGCAACTTTACCTACTACCTATTTTCTCCTTGAATCCAGCTAGAACTAAGCAAATTAGGTAAGTATAGTATTCATTGATGTGTGGCCAACATGGTCAGTTAGTTAAATTACCGTTATTTTTCAAACAATCTTCAAGATTTTGACAACTGTCTATGTTACCAGCTTGAAAAAGTTTTGGGATACCAGTTATTAATTAGAAAACTACTAAAATAGTAATAAAAATTCTACCATATCACCATTTTGTCTAATTTGAGTTTTTATCACGCAAAGAAGACTAAAGTAAAGTTGATCCTTTTGAGTAAAGATGACCCATTTGACCGGTGTATGAACGGTTTACTGTTACGGAGTTATGTATATCCTTTAAAGTCTTCAAAGTCTTGTCAAAGTCAAAGCATGTTCCTTAGCCGTAAATAATAAAAATGAATCATCGAATTTGTTTAATAATTGGCGGATATATCGAGTAACAAACATACAAAAACATACAACCAAATTGAGAACCTCCTTTAGGAACGCGGTTGAAAAATATAGGACCATAATGAAGCTACTCGTATTGAGGCAGTATAGACGCTACAACATCACCTAGTATTTAGTAACCCTACTTGCCATTCAACGCAAGCACGGTTTGCGTCATGCCTGGCCCAGTCATAAAGAATGGAATATAAGATGTAATCGAATTGTATTGTTTTAGAAGTTTGCAAGACTTACTATATTTGGGGATGTAGTGCTAATCATCATAACTGGTTTTTTCGACATGAAAACATTATTTAGAATTTAGCATCGACATTGATTGATTGACATATTTGACATTGTTTTGTTCTGTGTTTTTAATGTTGATGCCTAAAGGCGAGTACACATTAGGCGCTCGGCGTTGCGTTCGGCACGCGTTAGTAGCGTACATACAGCGCGCTTAGCACGGCGTTTCAGGAGCATTACCATGGTGTCCATACTACTGGCTCAGTTCAGAAATGGACGTCGGAGTGATTGCTTGTGTGTGGCGCCTATACCGTCGCTATAAGACGACGGCAGAGGCAAAGATAATTTTGGGTCCATCCAATATTACGAGATAGACTGACGCACGGAAAGTTTGAACGTTGTATCCAAAATTAAGGCAACATGAAAAGTTTTTAAATTATTTTAGAATGTCCATAAAATCATTTGATGAATTACTGTGGATATTACTGGTGATTCAACAATTTTATGAGAGTCGATTTTTAAGAGTCGAATATGTATATGCGTCCACCCTACACGAAAGATCGCGATCAAATGTACGCAATGTTGTCACCACCTCAATCAGAAAAAGGCCGGTAGCTTTGTTGAAAAAGCCAATTTTTGGCATGAAAGGCCGAAATTGAAATAAAAAAACGTTATTTAACTAAAAAATATATTTTAATGGTTTATAGAACAAAGACTGGACAGTATTTACTTATTAAAGGGTAATGTGCAAATATATGAGGTAGAATGAGACATACGTAATATTTACTTTTGACGGATTTGAAATCCCGACGCGTTGTTCGCCGGTGCCGCGCCGGGCAGGTTTACATAGGCAAAAGTAGAATCGCGTAGCGCTCTAGAGACACAGCACAACCAGTGTTGCTAGATAAGAATTTCAAAATTTACCAAGACTTTATTTTTATTTTTAATAATTGTAAATAATGTAATATTTTTAATATATTATTAATGGCGGGTAAATGCCACAAAAAGGCCGATGGCTGCCAAGGGCTGACATAATTTCTCAAAGGCCGATAATCAGCCCCCTAGGGGCCGAACTGGCAACTCTGAATGTACGGCAAAATGGCGGTGCAAGTATCTAAAAGCGCGCAGCTGTCGCCTGCGCAACGCGTGTCCGAACAAAAATCTGACATCGCGCGTCTGACGCGCGCACACCTCAACCACGGTAGTGTTATCTATAAACATTACCGTGAATCAACCGACCTCTTTATTCGCGCGTTACCAAAGCGCGTTCTTCAAAACACCTAATGTGTACTGGCTCTAATGATAATTCTTATTTTTAGTTGACATTCTTTGGGATAATTATTGATTAAAACGGGTATTTATCGCGTATGTACCTTTTTTATTTGTTATCCCGACGTTTCGGCTGTGTTGCAACAGTCATGGTCTCGGGCTGACTGGAGTACCATTGCCGAGCGTGTCAAAGAGCATATTGCAGCTGTCAAAAATCGCCAGGTAAACAAGTCGGCGGTAGCAGAGCATCTGGTAGACTCGGGACCGAATCATTGGATTGAACTTCATGATCCTAAGGTTCTCTCTAGTGAACGCCGTTATTACAAGAGAATAGTTCGTGAAGCGATTGAAATCAAGAAATTTTCAAATTTCAATCGGGAAGATGGCTATAGACTCTCAGCGTCTTGGAACCCGGTGATTGCTAGGTGTGCGCGTCGTAATCGGTCGACTCAGTGCGTAGATACGGTTAGTGTAGTGTGTCGTAATATGAACGAGGACATTTCTAATTCTGAAGACCAAGTGAGGGTAGATGCTGCAGCTACCCGCACTTCCCGACGGTAGCTCCAAGTACTCCAATCAGCCCGAGACCATGACTGTTGCAACACAGCCGAAACGTCGGGATAACAAATAAAAAAGGTACATACGCGATAAATACCCGTTTTAATCAATAATTATGTACAGTGATCGCGAAAGTTTGAAAAATACTATTCTTTGTGATGTAAATAACATAATTAGCCCCGATACCTGTCTGTTTGAGCTACTATATTATTAATTGTATTGCAATTGTTATTGATAAATTGGAAACACACATTGGTTAAAACAGTGGAAAATAAATTACATCAATGTTGGCAGGTATAAATAAATAAATAAATATTTCTGGACATTTCACACACCGCTATCTAGTCCCAAAGCTTGTATTATGGGAACCAGATAACTGATAGAATACTAATATACTTTTTTTTTGTAAATACATACTTATATATAGAGAAACAACCAGACCCGGAACAAATATCTGTAGATCATGCAAACATTCGTTCCTGGGCGGGAATCGAACCCGCTACCTCCTGCGTCTCAGCCGGCTGTTCGCCCACTGCGCCGCGGAGGTATCGCGGCTTAGTTCGATCAATTAATCAATCAAACATTTATTTGCTTCAAAATAAGGTTTACAAACAAAGTTCTTAAAATCATATATCTTCCAGGGTTCAACTTATATTTTACGTATTATTACGACAGAGGCATGCAAATGATTATATAAAAATACAATATAATCGATTACAAATTACATTCCTAAATCAATAAACACAAACAAAAATAAAAATACGAAGGCAATCAAATACAAATAACTATTAATCAAATTCCCACGTCAGGCAATAAATACAGTACGATTCAGTTATCTAGCAGGTATTCCTGAATGTTATATTTTTATTCTTTCTCAATTATCAATTTTTGTAAAAGTCACAGTCAAAATCTTTTATTCAATACCTAAAATCAGAAGGATCACTTTGAAACGTCAACTTTACTGCCTGTTCTTTCGCGACCAAGCCAGGAAAGAAAGGCAAGAAACAAGGCTGGGTTGTTTTTTTTAATGATCCTTTTAGAATACATAACAATACAGGAAATAAATTACGTCTAAATTGTAACATTTTGAACGAGTTCGAGCAATTTCAATTCCAAGCTTCTCTATCATCTAAATAATCCGATATTTTATAGTAGGTATGTATAGTATTTTATACATTTTGGTGAGTTAAAATATAACCTAGGTGTCACATCTAATACGCTTTTGTCAACAAGAGCAGCTTTAGAGTATCTTATCTACCTACTTAAGTATTTCATCGAACAGATTACCTGCCTACCTTTTGTCATGGCAATGTAATTTGTAATCTTTACTAATTAACTTTGCTTTACGTTGGCATTAACAAATCAAATAGGTAAGTAGGTACTCAGGGTACCGCTCAATGTTACGAATTGACTTTTGTTTTGTCTGACAAATACAACTGTTTCATATAAGTATATATATATATATATGTATATAAAACAAAGTCGGGTTTGTTCGAACACTTATAACGCGAGAACGGCGGGACCGATTTTTATGATTTTTGATATGTTGTATTTGTCTCCGTCCCGAATAGCAGAATGGTTTGATGGTTTAAGTATTTATTTGTAAAGAGGATGTGCCATTTAGCGTAGCAAACTATTTTATACACTTGACTGTTTGTAAGTAATTAAGTTTAAGTACATTCAAATTATAAAAAAATTGTTGTTACTGTTTTAATAACTATTAAATATCGGAAAAATCACGCAAAAAGATATTATGAAGAAAAATCATTCACTCATACATTGATGCAGATAATGATGGCCGACGTATATTGACAGCCCGCGTCATATGCATGTCAAGGCGGTACGAAGTTAGCCGGGTCAACTAGTGTATAAATATATCTAACTAGTTGTTGCCCGCGACTTTGACACCCTATTTTTATGGGAACTGATTTATGGGATAAATGGTAGCCTATGTGCTGATCCAGGTTATAATCTACGTATGTACCATGTTTTATCGAAATCGGTTCAGCCGTTACGGCGTGATTGAGTACCAAACAAATATCCAAACTTTCGCATTTATAATATGATGTGATGTGTTCGCTCTGCACGTATTGTAGTGACCATCTCTTTCCTGCGGATGGCTGATTAAACTGTCCATCTTACTTGACCTTACGTTTCGGTCTGTTTGGCATGATTTTCACCTTCGACTATCATCATCATCATTCTCAGCCCGTGTCGACCCACTGCTGGACATATGCTTCTCTTTGTTTCTGCCATTCTTCCCAATTGTGTGCTGGTCTGAACCATGTACGACCCACGTTCTTATGGTATATTTCGTCTACCCATCTCGCTGGTGGACGTCCCCTATTTCGATGCCCAGTTCTCGGCCTTCACTCTGTTAGGGCCTTAGTCCGCCTGTCGTCACTACGTCTGGCCAAGTGTCCTGTCCAACTTCACTTGAGCCCAAATATTCGCTTGCTGACGTCTTGTACTTTAGTCTGCTTGCGAATTTCAGTATTGGGAACTCGATCTAAGAGTGTGATGCCAAACTTCAACTATACATAATACATCTCTATAAATAAAAATGAATCCCTATTTCCATTGGCCACGCCATCACGCGTGAACAGCTGGACCGATTTCGCTAATTCTTTTTTTGTTGTATTTCTTATTGTCAGGAGAAGGTTCTTATGAAAGAAAAAATTAAGAAAATTGCGCGCAAAATTAGAAAATTTAAGAATACTTAACCACCATATAAAATTATTTATAATCTAACCTTAGCGCTTTTATAATGTAACCTTATGACGTTTGACATAGAATTGACAGAATGCGTGCTGCAAATATCGTCAAAGAGGATGTAAAAAAAATGAATATCGTTTGAAACAGATGCTTCGGTAGGAGTTATCCCGAGATATTGTCTATTTATATAAAAATGAATTGCTGTTCGTTAGTCTCGCTAAAACTCGAGAACGGGTGGAGCGATTTGGCTATTGAATTATTTGTGGAAGTCATTCATTTTCTCATACATAATGATGGCCGGGGACAACAATTGACAATTCTACCAGGGTGACGTATATTGACAGCCCGCGTTATATGCATTTCAATGCGGTACGAAGTTCGGCGGGTCCACTAGTAAATAAATAAATTATATCGAGTAATTAGTGCGAGGCGAGACGTTATTCGGAGCGGATCGCACTCACCCTGATGAAGGTTCACGAATTGAACCGAAACATTGTCGGTCAAAACACCGATAAGACGGTACGTGATAAATCCCGTATTTATAATAATAATATGTAAACTGTAATTTCTATAGTCGTTAAAATATTACCCAGGGACTTTATCTATCTATCGGCCTAACCTAACTTTGGCCTAAAACTCCTAATCGTGACATACTGCGAATTGTAAGCTGATATCACGAGCGGAAGCTGGTCTGCTATAAAATTACTCGCAATAAACTAGATATAATGAGGAGTAATAATAAGATATGAAGCGTGATTGTGTATGAACTACAACCATGACACAGACACGTAGATATTGTGAGGTGTGGAATTGCAAAATATAGATAAGTACATTATTGTTAGTTGTATTGTACTGTTACTCCGAGACTGTTACAGAATAAGTAATAGTAAAGTAATAGTCGGTATCTCGGAGTTGTACCTACTGTGTCACAGATGCTACGTTTTTACCTACACAGAATAAGAAATAGTATTATGTCGAAATACCTACACTTTTCTAGTTATTAGTGGAAACATCGAGAAGGTTCTGGAAATAATGCGCGGAATAATAGTGCGCAGAGACGTCCGTGGAGTCAGTCTGGATTTGGCTATACGTGCGAAAATTTCGGTGACTTTTAGTGGTTTATTATTAGTAGTATGCAATCTATAGTTTGCTTTTACTACTCCGATGTATCGAGTCATACGAGATTAGAAGGTCAAGATATCAAATTAATGACTATAAATAGATAGATGAAATACAATTTTAATTTATTTATATCAAATAAAAATATCTACAAACAATGATTGAGAAAACCATTAGTAAAGATCATTAGCGAAACTGGATTTTAACAAATAATCGTACTTATACGTCATCATCATCACGATGAACATACATAAATTAAAAGATGTTATTGATATTTGATAGAGCGAAGCAAGATCTAAATAAACTTGGGCAAATCGGCGTTGTGTGTGTATGTATGTTTGTTTGTCCGTATTGTTGTTTGTAACTTTCGAAGCGTTTATCCGATCATCGTGAACTTTGCTATATAGGTAGGTAGCGATGTTAAAATTTTGGTGTGCCTAAATGAGCTGAAAATGTTGGGAGGTTGTTGAGATATTGTGGTTCAAGAGGGGTAAAAGAAATGAAAATGAGGCTATTAGGTCAAGTGGGACGTCAAATGAAAGGTCTTCATCAGCACATTTCAACCCTGTTTTTATTTTTAGTTTAGTCCTTGCAGTTTATAGTTATTAGTCATAATAAAAACAAAACTTTGACTAAAATCACAGGGTACACCATTGACCCCACAATGCTGAAATTTGGTATTCGTGTAGTGGCACAAATATAGGGAAAAGTCTGAAATCCAGAATAACTGCATTTTGTATCCCAAAAAAGATTAACATATTTACATGAACTCCTGTTACCTGTAATTTGAATGAAACCTATAGTCAAGAAAGTTGGTTCCTCATTTCGTGGCACTATTTTGATAGTCAAAGATTACAAATAATATTTTTTTTGTTAGTTTGGAGACTCGTGAGATCTTAGTTCGGGGCGAACCGCTAGTTTATTATAATCAAATTTTCCATGAAAATGACAGGAAAAACTGTGTTTTTCGATAAAGTTAAAAAGAGGTATCTACACTTCCTAAGTTTTAGGTATTTAATAAATGGCTTGTGTTACAGGAAGGTCGATATGTTATAAATTATCCTTGAGTTTTTACACCCAAACAGGTTTAATTAAATATTAGGTTCTACAGTTGATTTTGCGAACTGCTATGTAAAAAATTGGCATGTACCTATTAATTGTCATGTATTATTACCCCTCTTTATAAGAACATCCAAGTCTATTAGTAGTTTTAAAACAAAAGTGCACACCCATTATCTGTCCCTGTGTTGAAGTTGTAACTACTATTTTTACGACTATAGTTGCTTATTTTTACTAAAATTAAATTTGTGTTAGTACTAGTATTTGAGGTTTATAGTATGTAGGTATGTTTTTAATTGCATTTAATTGTAGGCATAACAGCTAAGTCCTATAGTATGACAACGTATCCACATAGAGATCAACACAACATAATACCTTGTTTTGAATTGTATGTGGATATCCATGGGCTGCAGTAGCCACTTAACATCTGGGGGACTGCATGCTCGTTTGCCATATAAGAAGTATTAAAAAAAAATATAGATGCACCGCCGTCATGTGATACATTATAACCCTGTTCATACAAAGGTTGTCTGGAAGAAATCGTTTTTAGCGATAAGACCGCCCATTGTACTACATATATTGGTAAGAATTATGTTCTGTATTTTACTTTGGTGTACAATAAAGAGTTATCTTATCTAATACTGCTATCAGAGGAACAGAAATAGGGCAGAATAGGGGAGTGTAGGGCCCGGTACCCCATGGACTCATGGTCTCGACCCCAAATGGCTCAAATAAGTAAGCTCTGTCCAGATATTTGCAATTGGCAGGGCAATGTAGCGTTTGGGACACTTTCGCTTGGTGATATGGAGCAGTAGAGTTATCTACAGATCGTAAGCAGCGATTTTGATGATATTGTTATATTTTTTTTTGTATGTGGTAGGTATGTCAAAAATTCAGGTATTCTGTTTGTTGAATGCAACAAACAGATAGAGTTACTTTCGAATTATATATTAGTAAGGAAAGAATGAATGTAATCTAAATTTTGGTAAATCAAAATGTTTGAAATGATCTAGTATACGTTTTAATTTAAACTACACACATCAAAAAAGTCTAAGCAAGCGATAACTTTTTTAGTATTTGATTTTACAACCTTTTTATCAACTTGCAATGTATGTATGTTTATCCGGTTGGAATCTTGCATCTGAATTTTGAACCCGTTCCCCTCAACCGATTGAGCTGATATTTGGAATACTACGTATGTATGGAATACTACTTTGGTGACAATGCAATAATATGATACCATGGAGGTGGTCTCATGATGGAGACGGATGCTAGACAACGGAACTTCTGAATGGATTATAGTAGGCTACTAGTGTTTGCGCTCATTTGAATCTGCTGTTCCGATTATGAATTTTATAAAAGCTTATTTTGAATAAGTAATTTTTCAACTAAAAACTTATTTTACTTCGTTTTAAACTTTCGTGGAATATGAAACCTTCTTTGGATAGTCAACCTCTTTGATAAAAAAATAAATACTGGCGGTTTTTTCAGTAAATTTTTTTATAAACAATAAAACATTATTTTATCCATTTCAACGGCATTTCATAGACGCGGTTTTATTTCTTAATCAACGAAAAAAATAGTAACCGCTGTAATCATTGGTTGTGTGTCGCGAATAATCAGTCCACGAGTTTTTACTGTGTAATGGAGCGTCGTCATCTTACCACGGCAAAGATGAAAATAGCTGTAGGGATGCTAGAAATTGAAAACAGTCAAGCCTATGTTGCCCGGCATGTGTTCATCGAAGCGTAATTTGCCGGCTCTGGAGGCGTTATTGTGACACAGGTGATCCGTCTGAACAGCACCCAGGCCGAGGGCATAGTACCACTCGTCATAAGTGTAAACCTGAACCGTTTTGTAGACAAACCACGCGTGCCGCTGGCGGAAGCTGGTATTAAAAACGCGAAAGTTTGTATGGATGTATGTGGATGTTTTCTCTTTCACGCAAAAACTACTGAATGGATTTTAATGAAACTTTACAATATTATAGTTCATACATCAGAATAACATATAGGCTATCATTTATAAAGCTATTGAGTAAACGGCCAAAATAAGTGTCACGTAAGTCGGAAAATATTCTCTATAAATATTTGTTCGGTCTGGTTGTTTCTCTATATATTATAAGTATGTATTTACATATATTTATATATATATGTATATATAAGTATTATATCAGTTATCTGGTTCTCAGAATACAAGCTCTGCTTAGTTTGGGGCTAGATAGCGCTGTGTGAAATGTCCAGCAATATTTATTTACATATTTATTTATGGTGTACAATAAAGAATGATCTATCTATACTTAGTACTAACTCGGGTTATATGTATACAGTTATTTGCTATATGCAGTTTCTATATAATCTTTGCTTGAACTCGCTTCACCCCAGTCTCATCTGTTCCACATCTGTAGGTACCTGAGAAACCTGTTCTTGAGAAAGGCACAAATGATGCATCTCATGAGTCACTGCATTAGTCATGCTCTGGAGGGGTAGGCAGGAACCACAGATTTTTGATTGAGCGAAGCGAGATCTCTAAACCAACTTGGGCAAATCGGCGTTTTATGTATGTATGTATGTTTGTTTGTCCGAGGATAACTTGGAAGCGTTGATACGATCATTGTGAAGTTTAATACATAGATAGGTAGTGATGGCACAATTTTGGTGTGACTAAATGAGCTAAAAATGTGGGTGGGTTGTTGAGATATTAGGGTTCAAGAGCCGTAAAAAAATTTAAATAAGGTTAAGTCAAATGGGACTTCAAATTAAAGATATTCATTAGTATATCTAGACTCTGTTTTTATTTTTCGTAAATTCTTTATAATTTTTAAGTTCTTAGCCACAAACAAAATTCACATGGTACACCAGTGACCCCACAGTGCTATATTTTGGTATGCGCGTTGCCTAATGTGCACAAATATAGGCAAAAGTCTGAAATCCAGAATAACTGCAATTTGTACCCCAAAATAATGGAACCACCTACATGAACTCCCGTTACCTGTACTTTGAATGAAACTGTAGGTCAAGTTAATTGGTTATTTATTTCGCGGCACTATTTTGATAATCAAAGATTACAAATAATATTATTTTGTTATAATCGAAACTCTCGCGAGATCTCATTTCGGGGCGAACCACTAGTTAAATGTAAGTTTGTTCTGTCCTGAGGGCTTAGCCAAGTTACATTCGCTTCGAATCGATTCGATTGTTACGTAGGTTTGTTGTCGATATATCACGTGATATTTCCATAGCATGTGTCCCAAAACCCATACATTTTCGGACTTATCGACTAGCGTCATCGCTAATCGAATGTAACTTTGCTAAACCAAGGGTCCCAAGGTTAGGTTGATTTCTATTGTATCATCATCATATCAGCCGTAGGACGTCCACTGCTGGACAAAGGCCTCCCTCATTGATCTCCAGGAACTGCGGTTGGAAGCGGCCTGCATCCAACGCCGACCTGCGGTTCTTACCAAGTCGTCTGCCCATCTTGTGGGTGGACGTCCTACGCTGCGCTTGCCGGTCCGTGGCCTCCACTCGAGAACCTTTCGGCCCCATCGGCCATCTGTTCTGCGCGCTATATGGCCTGCCCATTGCCACTTCAACGTGCTAATCCGTCGGGCTATGTCGGTGACTTGAGTTCTCCTACGTATCTCCTCATTTATGATTCGATCCCGTAGAGAAACCCCGAGCATAGCCCTCTCCATAGCTCGTTGAGCGACTCTGAGCTTATTCATAAGGCCAATAGTGAAGGACTTTAAGTACCGGTGATCCACCCGCTTTCAGAAGCTCTGAAGTGATTCCGTCCTCGCCCGGCGCCTTGTCGTTCTTAAGCTGCTTCAAGGCCATCCTGATCTCATACAGGCTGATGTCCGGAATATCTTCGGTATAATGTCGGGTCAGTTTGGCTCTTGGGTCGTTGGCCGCACTGCAAACAGGTTTAGTGACCGAATCGTAGAGCCGTCCATAGAACCTTTCGACTTCCCTTAACACTTCCGCTTTACTTGACGTTATGATGCCATCTTCCCTCTTCAGCTTCGTCATGCGGCTCTGCCCAATAGAATTATCTCTCGCGAACACTTTGGAGCCTTTATTCCGCTCTATCGTATCTTTAATACGAGATGTATTAAAGGTACGAATATCGTGCCGCAAGGATTTCCAAATCTTTCTATTGAGCTGCCTATGTGACTGAGCATCATCGGGAGACTGCAGTCGCAAAGAACGTCGTTCAGCCATGAGGTTAAGGGTGTCATCAGAGAGTTTCTGAGGTCTATTGGTACGGGGGGTCTTAAAGAACTGGGACCCCACCGTATGGACGGTTTCTACGAACCTGTTTTTGATCTCGTCCACTGATGCATCTACTTCTAGACAGTCAAAGCGATTTGCAAGTTCGAGTTGAAAGCTCTCGAGGTTTTGGATATGAGCGCGAGTGGGTCGGAGCGTAGATTTCATCAAACGGGACCTTTCAAGTTTAACGTTCATATTCAATGTGGCTCTTACAATTCGGTGATCACTGCCGGTTTTCACCCTGTGAATCACAGAGACATCATTGAATATCCGTTTCTTGTTGGTCAAGATGAAATCAATCTCATTTCTCGTGGAACCGTTGGGACTCATCCAGGTCCATTTCCTGTGAGGCGGCTTCTGGAAAAAAGAATTCATCATAAAGAGTCCTTCTTTCTCCAGAAAATCGGCCAGCCTCTGTCCCCTGGGGTTCCGTTGCCCATATCCAAATTGCCCCACTCTCAACTCATCATCGCTTCTCGTGCCTAGCTTTGCATTGAAGTCCCCCATAACAACAATAAAGTGAGTTTTGTTCGTATGTATGGCTCTACTGATGTCCTCATACATAGACTCTACTTCTTCATCTGGGTGTGAAGAGGTCGGCGCATATACCTGAACGACCTTCAGCGAATATCGCTTAGATATTCTGAGTGTCAGGTACGCGACCCTGCTCGACACACTGTCGATGGTGATAATGTTGTTGATGAGTGACTTGTGAACGAGAAACCCAACACCACCTTGGGACTGTTGGTCGCCCTCACGGTAGTATAGTAGGTTACCAGACTTAAGGGATATCGTGTCCTCGCCCTCTCTACGGACTTCTGATAACCCCAAAATGTCCCAGTGTAATCTACTAATTTCTTTTTCCAGCTCAACAATCTTTTCGTCTGTCTTCAAAGTGCGGATGTTGTGTGTTACCAGGGCCAGTGGTCGTCGTAGGGTTTGGTAGCCGATCGTCTCCCGGGGATTCTTAGCACCCCTGGCCCCGCCGTTACCGTGACTGCTACCATAGCCAGGATTAGCGGGGCCGCCGGGGACTCGGGGCCTGGTTTTATGTTGTAAATTTATCATTAGGGGGTTGTTGCCATACTCGCCACGCTTGGCAGGCGGGTTGGCGAGCGCAGTATAGGTATTGAAAACACGAAAAGACGCTGCTGCCCATCTTTCGGAGGTATCCCTTAGCAGACTCCTACTGCATCCACGGGCAAGAGCGGAGGGGCAACATTCTATTGCCGGCGCCCCACGGCCCATCTATTGTATATAAATCTTGAAATGTGATGAAATGAGATGAGAAATATACACTCTATTTTTTTGCCCTAAAAAGTTGTTAATTTTTAGGGTACCGTAGACAGACTCGGAACCCTTATAGTTTTGTTAAGTCCGTCCGTACGTCCGTCAGACCCTTTACAGCTGTTATACTCGTAAACTATTAGGGTGTCTTGCGCAACGATGCCTAAACGTATTTAGAGGCTAAATATGATTTAAAGAGTTGTCAAATCATACAAATATGTTAATATTAAACATGTTTATGTTAATTTGTTTGGAGATCGTTGTCAAAGCCGGGTTTAGTGCTGGAAAGCTGAAAACCTTTTAGTGACATCTAATGAGTTGCTGACGATACGGACAAAATGTATTAGGACGCACTGTCCCAACTGACACTTTTGAATTTCATATATTTTTTACTGTCGATTCAGACACCATCAAATTATTGAAGCTGTTGAGTACAGTCAGGTAAAAAATGTTTAAGCAAAATATAATATAATATGATAAAGCTAATCAAATTGCTTTGCGAGCGTGTGGTGACTTACATTAATGTTAAAAAACCACAAGTTTCATTCATAGCGTATATTTGGTATAAATCAACATCTTGTATACTTAAGCATCTATAAAATGATCACTTAAAAATATCTCAAATAAAAATATAGAGAGAGTGTGACCTTGCTATGCATCTATTTCGTCATTTTGCTGTGCCGCCGCCGCGCCTCGGTAAAAACCTGTTTTTTTAACTGGCTGCACAATGCAGCTATTTTTAATGGTGTCTGAATCGACAGTAACAAAAATATTATATTCAAAAGTGTCAATTGGGAAATTGCGTCCCAATATATTTTGTCCGAATCGACAGCAAAAAAATATGAAAATCAAGTGTCAGTTGGGACAGTGCGTCCCAATATATTTGGTCCGAATCGACAGCAAAAAAAAAATATTTGTATCTATTATGATAATGTTTCCTCTTAAATAGTTATCTAGAAGCATTATCAAACTGTACATTTTCGTCACTTTATCCTCCTCTGCAATTCTCTTATCAAAACAGCATGCAAATATTAGCAGAGTTATCACAGCTCTACTGTTTTGATTAAAAATAACGAGCAACTAGTAAAAATACTCTGTTACTAATGAATGACTCAGATTCATAGTCAACAGACTTAATTATCAGTTTGGTTCAAGATCTTGCTGTAGATGGAAGCGTATAAAAACTTTGACCGTATGAAAGTGAGTCATTGCAGATAACAAAGTCAATGAATTTAAGCATAAAAAATATGTTTAGTTTTATGTACATAGTATGTTGTTTCGTATTCAACTAATTCAAGTTTTTTATTAAATTTTTAGGGTTCTGGACCAAAATGGTAAAAACGGAAACCTTACGGTGCGACTTTGTCCGTCCATTCGTCTGTCTGTCACAGCTGATTATCAACAACTACATAAACTATCGGCTTAAAATTTGGAATAATCAAAAATTATTATTTAACAGTAAAAGTTAATTTGTAATTTTCAGTAATTTGTTTTATGTATGTTCTGTCATTATTTATTTTATTACATAATATAATATTTTGACATTTTCTACTATATATGATTATATTTTGACACAACATGACATATCTACCATGACACATAGTATACTCACATGACAACACAATACTCTCAAGGTCTAGTGGCTAAATGGAGCGGTCTCGGGCGTAATGCTGAGTCGAGTCCCATTTACTGCTGCAGCAGCACACAGTATCTACCGAGTTCTGCCTTATTTGTGTTTATGTTTTACGTTTTTACTGTTTAATTGTTTAATTTTTTGTATTTCCTCTCTCTTAAAATGTAACTGTATTGTATATTGTGTGCTAATGTAGTGAATAAATGATTGTCTATGTCTAAAATAAATAATGTTTTTTTTTAATTTTGATGGACAAAAGTGCCAAAATGGTGGGTGTTAAAGTTTTAAGTTCAACCATCATTTATGTAAGTAGGTTCACGAACAATAAAGAAAATATGAATTATGAATTCAAAATTGGGTAACTAGGTCAAGTGGGGAATTAACAAAGGTTAATCATGATTTTGTCAAAATCAACAGGACTAAAATTATCTTTGGCATATTTTAGTCCTTTTTTCAATTAAAATTTTTGGCTCAAAGATGTATTTTTCTTCTGTAATAAATAATACTACTTATTTAGGTGTTCCTCAAATCCAAATCCTAATCCTGCGAGGTGTTCCATTGCAGTTAGTATTTGTTAAAGTTACACTATGCTAGTTAAGTAATTTCTAGTTTTGCAAAAGGCCAGTGGTTATGGCACGACCGGTGGCGTGTTTATAAATATCGTGGCACCTTCCTCTGAATATAGCTAGTATTGCGTGCATGATCGTTTTTATACCACTGGTGTACATTTAGTAATGGTTACTAGGGATATTATTCTAGGAATGGAAATGTAAATTGGCGTAAGATACAAAGGTACTAAAATGTATCTAAAGAGACAGCTGGATCCCACTGCTGGGCAAAGGCCTCCTTTCCCTTTATCCATTCATCCCGGTCTAGGGCTTCTGTCGGCCAGTTCGCACTGTGCGCGTCAAGTTCGTCCCTCCATCTCCGCCTGGGCGCCTTGTGGGACCCACTCGGTGGTTATCTTAGCACACATGTCGTCGCCGCGCCTTCGACATACGTGTCCCGCGCAGTCCCACTTCAATTTTGCTGTCTTTTGCGTGACATTAGCGATTTTTAGGGTTCTATACTTCTAAGGGAGCTAAGGTAAAAAAAAGAACCCTTATAAGATCACTCTCTTGTCCGTCTGTCCGTGTGTCACCACAAATTTTTTCAGGAACGGGTGGACCTAGCAAGTTAAAACTTATACCAGATACTGAGATCTATAGTCCCTATTAGGTGTATAAATCAAGGTCCCGAGTCAACACGAAAAAAAAATATATGGCCAAATTCAGATTTTCACGTAAACTTGTAAGTACTAAAATTTACCTTAATTTTCAACTTTTTTTATTTTTCACAATGTTCCCTTTACTTGTGCTGTAAACCATGTTTTCAACCAAAATTGACATTGATTCTAGGTCAACCGCCAGTACCCTATAGGTTTTGGGTCGAAAACCTATATGGTAGTTCCCGTTGACCTAAAATCACAAAATCTGGCAAAAAGCAAGGTCTTACTGAACAAATAAATGAAGTTTTCCAATAAATAAAAAAAGTTTAAATTTAAAGGGTGTCCCCATACACGCATAGTTGACGCCAATTAAAGTAGTCTTCCGAGTTGTATCGGCGCTCATACAATTTAGAGGACCAGCTTAATCGGCACCAACCTCAAATAAGGTAAATAAAAAAAATTGTTCTATTGAATAAAAAATATTTAAGTGGGGCTCCCATATAACAGACATGATTTTTTGCCGTTTTTACAGATAATGGTACGGAACCCTTCGTGCGCGAGTCCGACTCGCACTTGGCCGGTTTTATTGTCTTAGAGCGCAGTATGATGTTTTTATGCGGTCTGTGAGTCTAACTCCCAATAAACTACGCGCTATCGCCCAATGCGGGACGTTAGTACAGATCATAACCCCCCCCCCCCCCCCCCTAATTAGAATCTATACGCATAGTAGAAATACCTCCCATTCGCACAAAGCGGTTCTCTTCGACCTTTATTATGCGCACCGCCAAAGAGTGGAACGCCTTACCTGAATCTTGTGTTTCCTGATAGCTACAACCTGGGTATCTTTAAGTCGCGCGTGAATAAGTTTCTTCTAGGCAAGCGTGTACCATCGTAGACTGCATCATCGCTTACCATCAGGCGAGATAGCGGTCAAACGCAAGCCTATAATGTATATAAAAAAACATAGGCCTCCACCATAGATTTCCAGGGCGACCGATCTTTTGTGACCTGCAGTCAACGGCTCCCAGGATTCTTTATCGGATCGTCTTTGCAGTGGGGGACCGTGCACGCTACGCTTTCCCGTGCGTAGTCTTCATTCGAGAACCTTTCTGCCCCAACGGCCGTCTATTCTTCGAGCTAAATGTTCCGTAATGATTTAACTACCTGCCTATCGGTTTAAAATACAAATTAAATACAATACATTAAATACAAATAAAGTTTCAATAATGTGTAAACTTACCCATCAAAGCCATAAACACTTGGTTGGTGATTCCGCCATCTTGAATCCTGGCGAGCCATTTCCTCGGAAGTACCAACATTCTGACGCGTCACTTCCGGTCAGTTCAGTGACGCATGGTCTTGATCCTTGGAGCCTGAGGAAAATTTAAAGGTTGATTTGTATTCTAAAGCTGTTGATGTTAATCATAATTTTGCCTTCCTTGTTCCTAGATGTCATTCTCTAGTCACAGCACCATTCGTTATCAAGAACCAGAATGAAAAATAACATATTGAGGTCAAAAAACAATAGATAACAGTAAAATAGCATTTTTCGGAAGATGAGAAGACTTTTTTACAAGCTTTTTAATAATTTGCAATGTATGTATGTTTGTCCGGGTGGAATCTTGCTACTGAATTTTGAACCCGCTCCCCTCAACCGATTGAGCTGAAATTTGGAATACATATGTAACTTCGGTGACAATGCAATAATATGGTACCATGGAGGTGGTCTCATGACGGAGACGGATGCTAGACAACGGAACTTCTGAATGGATTATAGTAGGCTACTAGGGTTTGCGCTCATTTGAATCTGTTTGCGGTTTCGATTATGAATTGTATAAAAGCTTGAAGAATTTTATAAGAATATGTTTTTTTATACTACCTAGAGGTGTAACAAGCTTATGGCCCACCTGATGTTAAATGGTTATCGCCTATAACAGAGAATTGCCTCGTAGGTCACACGCACTTTAAAACTGCCGTGCGTCTATCAACTTCAGGCGTACAGGTGTAAAGCCAGCATATAATTTCACCAGCAAACTACACAACTGAAACACAATAATGCTGCTTCGGAGCAGAAGTAGGTATGGTGGTAGCATATCCCCGGGCGAGCCCTTTCACAAGGAACTTTCCCTACTCTTCAAAGGTATCAGAGGTAGGTAAATGATAAGGTATCTAGTTGGCCCAAGACACCTACTATGGGTAGTCTCTCTCTCTCTCTTCCCAGCTATGTATGGTGCATGGTGGTGGGGTCTGCTTTCCTGGTCGTTCTTCTCCACTTCGCTCGATTCTCGACGTCGTCATCAGAAACTTGGCACTCTCTCATGTCTTTTGACGCTACATCTCTCCACATTGTCTTGAGTCTACTTCTAGATCTTCGACCGGGGATGGAAAGTTGTAGTGCCAAATTACCTACGTAGTCCGATGGCCTCATCTTCACGTAACGAAATAAATACCTACCATAGCCGCAAAGTCGGCAAATATATAATTATAAATTACCACAGACATAACTCAACTATGACCCGCATACCAATTGAATAAGAACAATGTATCGACCTGTCAAAATATTTAATAAGATGATTCACCGTCCCCTTCTCATTTTGTGACGATGTTGTCAGAACTACAAGGTGCACCAACATTACCGAAATAATAAATGTTACTTGTTATTATAAATACGGGATTTATCATGAACAGTT
Organism: Philereme vetulata; assembly: GCA_918857605.2. Classification (NCBI taxonomy): domain Eukaryota; kingdom Metazoa; phylum Arthropoda; class Insecta; order Lepidoptera; family Geometridae; genus Philereme; species Philereme vetulata. The sequence continues at coordinate 6,738,824 of OU975422.1, read as the reverse complement.
TTAACGGTGTTACGATCAGCTAATGTACTAGTACGTGATAAATCCCGTATCACACTTATATTATAAATGCGAAAGTTTGGATGTTTGTTTGTTTGTTACTCAATCACGCCGTAAAGACTGAACCGATTTCGATGAAATTTGGTATATATGTAGATTATAACCTGGATCACCACATAGGCTACCTTTTATCATATAAATCAGTTCCCATGGGATAAAAATCGGGTGTGAAGTTGCAACACCGAGTTTAGCTTTATTTCTAGGTTACATATTTAGCAGTGTAACGCGCACGAAATTGCTGGCAACAGCTAGTTTATAACAATCACCAGCTGAACCGCGCGCGGCTTCGCACGCGTGGTTTATCAACAAAAATTGCCTTCTGCGCAGGCGGGTAATAAGTAGTTTATGTTCAAATCCCATTCATAATCTATCTATATACCAAATTACATCGAAATCGGTGTAGCCGTTTAGTCGTTTATACGTTACAAACAGAAAGACAGAGTTACTTCGAATTTATAGTATTAGTATGGGTTGAAATAAATCACGAAAGTTTTCTATTTATAATTGTAATTTTTGAAAAAATCTTTAATTTCTATTAAAACTTCCGTCATGCTGAATAACACCCTGATTTGTCTCTTCTTATGCGCCAAAAGAAGTATTAATTAAAAAAAAATATTGTATAATACCTATACGATCAGTCTAGTTCCCATACTACAAGCTCTGCTTAGTTTGAGGCTAGATAGCGCTGCTATCTAAGGAAGGCTAAGGAAGGCTACCTACATAAATAAATAAATATTGCTGGAGATTTCACACAGCGCTATCTAGCCTCAAACTAAGCATAGCTTGTACTATGGGAACCAGATAACTGATAGAATACTTATATACTTTTTTTTTTGTAAATACATACTTATAATTTATAGAAAACCAACCAGGCCCGGAACAAATATCTGTAGATCATGCAAACATTTGTTCCGCGGCGGGAATCGAACCCGCTACCTCCTGCGTGTCAGCCGGCTATTCCCCCTAATCTAGCCTCAAACTAATCATACAACATAAGAACAATAATCAACTATCTGCTCTTTGTTTGTCCGAGGATAGCTTTCGAAGCGTTTATCCGATCATCCTTAAATTTGGTATATAGGTAGGTAGTGCTGGCACAATTTTGGTGTGACCAAATAAGCTAAAAATAAGGGAGGGTTGTTGAGATATTGGCGTTCAAGAAGGGGTTAAGAAACAGCAAAATGAGACTACCCGGTCAAGTGGCACGTTTAATAAGAAGTCTTTGTGAGTACATTTCAACTCCGTTTTTATTTTTAGTTTAAACTTTGTAGTTAGTCTTAGCTTTAAAACATAAACTTAACTTTGACAAATTTTCACAGGATACACCAGTGACCCCATAGTGCTGAAATAGTAGCTTTAGTGACACACTTATAGGGACAAGTCAGAAATCCAGAATAAAATTCTACCCAAAAAAAATGTAATCAATTACATGAACTCCCGTTACCTGTACCTAATTTGAATGAATCTGTAGGTCAAGTAAGTTGGTTATGCATTTGGCGTGGCACTATTTTGATAGTCAAAGATTTAAAATAATACTTTTTTGTTTTTATGGAAGACTCGCGAGATCTCAGTTTGGGGCGAACCACTGGTCTATACTAATACTAGCTGACCCGGCAAACGTTGTTTTGCCATATAAATAATTGCTATTAAAAAATAAGGGTTGATCGTAGAAGGGTGAAAATTGAGGATTGTTTGTATTTTTGTATGTTGTATCATAAAAAAAAAGAAATTAAAAATTTTGTCTAAAAAATAAAAAAAAAAATTAAGGGTGGACTACCCCTAACATTTAGGGGGATGAAAAATAGATGTTGGCCGATTCTCATAGATACCGGATAAGCACAAAAAATATCATCAAAATCGGTCAAGCCGTTTCGGAGGAGTATGGCAACGAAAACTGTGACACGAGAATTTTATATATACTAATATTATAAAGAGGAAAGATTTGTATTTTTGTGTGTATGTTTGTAATGAATAAACTCAAAAACTACATTGACGATTTCAAAAATTATTTCACCATTGGAAAACTACATTCACCCTGAGTAACATAGGCTACATTTATTTCTAGAAAAGATTAGGGATCTTTACTAAAACTTAAGTAACGCAACCCAAGGTGTAAAAAAGTGCCCTAATACGTCTTTCGTCGCATGCGCTGCGGAAACTATTGACGATAGAACAAAAGTATGTTCTACAATATTAAAGAACATATCAATATCTACAAAAAACTTCATTATATTATGAAGAGGAAAGATTTCTTTGTTTGTTTGTTTGTATTGAATAGTCTCCGAAACTACTGGACCGATTTAAAAAATTCTTTCACTGTTGGGAAGCTACACTATCTCCGGGTGACACAGGCTACTTTTTACCAAACTGCGGAGAAGGAGGGTAATGGTTTTATTAAAAAACTACGCGTGCAAAGCTGCGGATTGGTCAGCTAGTTTATTATATTTTAAGATTGCCGAATACTAAGTACTGTGTGCGACTATAAAATATTTTATTATAGGATAAATTACAGCTCAGTGAATGGCGCTAGATACTTAGGACCCCGGCTGGTATGTGCTGACCTTGGCAAGCTAGTTAAAGGTATGTACAGTCATTATAGGCTTACTTGCAAGGTACGTGCAAAATGTGTTGGGCCCGTTACACCAACTATGCGTAACTATACAATTATGATACACTAGCTGACCAATCCGCAGCTTCGCACGCGTAGTTTTTCACTAAAAACATTATCTTCCTTTTCGCAGTTGGGTTAAAAATAGCCTATGTTACTCAGGGTGAATGTAGCTTTCCAATAGTGAAAAAATTTTTGAATTCGGACCCGTAGTTTTTGAGTTTATTCATTACAAACATACACACAAAAATACAAATATTTCTTCTTTATATACATAGATAGTATAGTTAATTTCCGCAGCGCATGCTATGAAAGACATTTTATGGCAATTTTTTTTTTACACCTTGGATTATATTATTGAAGTTTTAGTAGGGATCCCTAGTTTTTTCTAGTAATAAATATAGCCTATGTTACTCAGGGATAATGTAGCATTCTGATGGTGAAATAATTTTTGAAATAGGACAAGTAGTTTTTGAGTTTATTCATTACAAACATACAAAAATACAAATCTTTCCTCATTATAATATTAGTGAAGATTCAGAGTATTAATTTGTTAATAATTTCATTGCTTATACTAATATGTGTCAAAGCTACATAATAAATGTCAGATAACAATCTTGAAATAAATAAAAATATGCTAATTGCAACTACAGAGAACATTGGAAAATACAATTAGTTACAGTACACACATAACTTACATACTCGTACATAACTTATATTGGTTATAGCTATTATTTTAGTGTGTTATGTTCTTAAGTTATTACTTGATGATAATTTATGACAAAATCATTAATTTTACCTTCCAATATAACTATAATATTTAGACGGATAGATGATAAACATGTAAAGATGGATAAACGTATGGATTGATAGATACTAAATGTGATACTAAATTGATGGATGTATGTTTTTTTGTTGGTGATTATCGTCGTTATTTGTAGTTCTAAAAAATATAAATCTCTTGTATCTTGGATCTTATGTATCGACTATTATGTGTTTCACATGCACTAGTAGCTTCAGAAAATTCGATTGGAATTAAAAAAAAACTTGAACAGTAATAGTCTTAAGTCAAAAAAATATTTTATCCCCGAACGCGGTATTTTTTTAATGCTACAATGTTATCAATGACGTCAATGTTGCACGTGCACGTAGCGAGCTTCATTCTCTATTCCAATAACCGTGTGGGTTACCCCGGTTACCCGAACAAATCGAGGCGAAAAACGAAAACAAAATCGGATACACCAAATGTTCATTACTGTGTAAATAGCATACATTATCCCGCCCATACATGATTGAGCTTCGATTAGCTCAAAAATATACCGAAAAATTATTTTACGTGCAATTTCAACGAAATTGTTGCATTGTAAAAATAATGAATGATATGACAATTGTTGATGCAAGGGCGGCAAAAACTATTCAGCCTATACCTTGAAAATTTGTAAATCCGCCACTGTGTAGGATAGACACTTATGCATTGCAAACTTATATTTTTAAGTGTTGTGGATTTTATTGATAAATAAATAAAATATAATTACATCATAAATGATTCTTATTACTGATACCATAAGGTTTCTTTCTTTAGAAACTCGTTCAGTCATAGGCATTGAGAGAATTTATAAATTCGCATTTGTTCATTTTTAGGGTTCCGTAGCCAAATGGCAATAAACGAAACCCTTATGGATTCGTCATGTCTGTCTGTCTGTCCGTCCGTATGTCACAGTCACTTTTTTCCGAAACTATAAGAACTATACTGTTGAAACTTGGTAAGTATGTATATTGTATTCTGTGAACCGCATTAAGATTTTCACATAAAATTAGAAAAAAATAATAAATTTTGGGTGTTAGAACACTTAGAACTGAAACTCAATAATTTTTTTTTATCAAACCCATACGTGTGGGGATCTCATCTCTATGGATAGGTCTTCAAAAAATATGATATTGAGGTTTCTAATATAATTTTTTTCTTAACCGAATAGTTTGCGCGAGAGACACTTCCAAAGTGGTAAAATGTGTGTCCTACACCCGCCCCCCCCCCCGTAACTTCTAAACTAAGAGAATGATAAAACCAAATAACATATATGATGTACATTACCGTGCAAATTTCCACCGAAAATTGGTTTGAACGAGATCGTAAGTAGTTTTTATAATACGCCATAAATCGTAAACCGCAATTTACCTTTCATTCTTTTATACTTTTATATTATGTTACTTGTTGCTACGGAACCCTTCATGGGCGCGTTCGACTCGCACTTGGCCGCTTTTTGAATCTCCATAACTTTACCGATTTCATTTCGACTTGACATTTGCTTTAAGCGACAACTAGCCACAAAAGTGGACGTGACTACTTTTTTTAAATATTATTGAGATAACATATATATTTTACTATTTTTTAGTAACTAATTGCGTTTTAGTAACTAAGTTTGTTGGCGATGACGTTCAGTGTGGTGTTGCTGATCTCGCGTACCGTGCGCAGTAGTGAGGCTGTTTTTTACGCCAGATGACATAAAAGTTGTCTGCGCGTGCTTCGGCGAACATGCCTGAGGCACTATAGGAGGGCGGGAGCTACAACAGCGCTCCTGAACGCATGATTAAATTGGACTCGCAGAGCATTGTAAGTAGGGCTTGCAATTCGGATATCCGAATATCCGCATTATTCGGATATCCGTGTGATTTTACTATCCTTATATATATTATTATATATATTATTTTACTTATATATATTATTTTTTTAGTGACGATAAATATATTCGGATAATTCTTATAAAACTAATAGTAAATTTCATCTTATTCACGTTCATCGTAATCTGAATTTAAAACACAGTTTATCCGTTATTTTTAATATTTGTCGCATTATAAAATATTCAGAGAGTCGCGACTGACAAGTTGCTTAAGTTTTGTGACAGAAAACGTGATCTAAAATACCTTTACCTTTCGAGTTACCTATTGTAAAAAGTGATTTATTTTTTAATGGTGAATGTTGGAATAACTTAAACATTGTTTATAGCTACTTTAATAACAATTATTTTCGTTATAACGCTTTTCTCAAAATTATTCAAATTATCTGTAATATCCGGATATCCGAATAGTAAAGTTCACTACTATCCGAATTATTCGGATACCAAAATCTTATCGGATATCAAAATTGCGGAGTACAGCAATGTACACTATGCACACGGATTTGAACAAACCAACAATTACATCGACTTATTGAGCGTGACATTTGTGTGTAAACATTGTTGGAATGGGACTGACGAAGACACAAAAACAATGGTCTCACCTAGAAAAAAATCCTACCACTAAGTCAGACTATACATTGTTTGGTAATATACTGACGATATTCAAGTGACGGTTTCTCAAAACATAAAATAAGACTTCGCATAAAAAACGAGTGTGCTTTAGACCACACGACTGAAGTAAAACTTCTTTTTCAAAATATTAATTTATAAAATTGCTCAATTACAAAATTGTCCAAACGTCTGTAGGTCGATCAGTCTATATTCATTCTGGACAGACGCAACTCGCACTCGCACATTAACGCGCCGACGAACCCTGAGCACAACTTCAATTCGGCCGCGTCAAAAACTTCGGCCTGAATATCGCTATCTTTGTTTAGTGACGAAGTTTAGCCACGCAGAGCGACAGTGATAGCAATAGAACGATTCTAAATTTGATAAGATTTTGACCGTGTTCCGTAATACCAAAAATGATGACTGAAAACTTGTTGTATTTTTCTCATTGTGTTGTTATTCTGTAACTAGACGATATTATCTATGTTCCCATGACTAGGATACGTAAGATGTTGTTGTTTTTAATACGAAACGATTAGGTTGAAAACAGGTCTTTTATGACGTAAAAACATGCAGAATGCGATACGTTTCTATTTCATTTTAGGTAAGTATTTTGATCTAATATATAGTCGGGGACCTACATAAATACTATTTAAATTAAAATAATACCTTATTAAGGTAGAAATATGCTCCAATTAGAAATGATCTTGGTAGTACGTGTTGTATGGGCGATTGTCCCTCCGGTGTCCCCTTAACTTTTAAAAATATACGAAACGTAACTCTCTCTCTTTCTATCTTTACTAACTACTAGTTATATTAACAAATTTTAAAGAAAATCGACTAAGTTTAGGTGATTAATCCGATATAATACTTACTGCCTACTCTTACAATCGACATCCAAAAATAAAGGCCGATTTAATATCTCTTTCGGAAATGACTGCGGGATTTGGGTTAGAAAAAGACATCAAGAGATATCTCGAGACGTCACCAATACACTGTGGTTAGATGGCAAGCATTATGCAATAGCACAACATAAGTTTAATAAAGTGTTTGTTTAACATGCCAAAATAAATTTCACATTTCTATGGTAAACATTTCACAAATTTATTTATTATGCTCATCAAAATAACCCTTTTCATTGTTGTGCGTATATTATCAAACATCCTATATTCGATTTTTTGGTACTGCTACTTGGTACTTCTGTTAGTCATAGGTTGAACAAAGGTTGCAGACGATGGAATATTTTGTAAATACGTGAAGTGCTGCAACACATGTTACCTAATCATTCATTAACAAGATGTTAAAGTGATGAACCGATCAATAACTGAATTGGTGATCAGATACGTAAAAAAATTCAATATAATATTGTTTATTATGTCATTTGAAATCGTTAATTTATGGCTGTGATTCGCGACCAATCACCAGAAAGATTCACAGTAAGATAAAAATGTAAACAATTTTAAGGAATACATCTGCAATGTTATCGAGAACAGTTTGCGTAAGATTTTTTTTGGTTTATTTAAAATACGAGAATTTTTTCACGCACTTTTTAGGGTACCGTACCTCAAAAGATAAAAAAATAAACCCTTATAAGATCACTCTCTTGTCCGTCTGTCAGTCCATGTGTCACCACCGATTTTCTCAGGAACGGGTGGACCTAGCAAGTTGGAATTTATACCAGATACTGAGGTCTATAGTCCCTATTAGGTATATAAAAATCAAGGTCCTGAGTCAACACGATAAAAAGATATAGGCTAATTTAGATTTTCGCGAAAACTTGTAAATACCAAACTTTACCTTAATTTCCAACTTGTTTTATTTTTCGGAATTTTCCCTTTACTTGTACTGAAAAACTTTGTTTTTAACCATAATTGACATTGATCTATTTACTTGTGTAACAAATGTGACGACCTCCGTGGTACAGTGGGCGAATAGCCGGCTGAGACGCAGGAGGTAGCGGGTTCGATTCCCGCCGCGGAACAAATGTTTGCATGATCTACAGATATTTGTTCCGGGTCTGGTTGTTTCTCTATAATAATATGTTATAAGTATGTATTTACAAAAAAAAAGTATATAAGTATTCTATCAGTTATCTGGTACCCATAGTACAAGCTCTGCTTAGTTTGGGGCTAGATAGCGCTGTGTGAAATGTCCAGCAAAAAAAAAAAAAAAAAAAAAAACATGTAAAACTAATAAATGTACACTATGAAACAAGGTCGCTAATGGAAATCGAGTTACATTATTAATATAATACTATAATATCTCTTTATTGTTACACCAAATTACAATTGCATAAATTACAATTAGTTTTTGTTTTATGTTTATTTTTTAATGGTGTCCAATAAAGATAAAGACGGCGATTCTGTTGTTTACACTGACTAACTAAAACTGTGTAAAATACGAACGGTCTTATTTTGTTTAGGCTAAAGATCAAATTAGAATGACTTTTAAAGTGACATTTCTAAAATTAAGTATATTTTACTAATATGGCGTGTTTACGGGCTAGTTTTAATCAACACCAATTTGCCTACCAACTAGCCCAAAAACGTGCCGTCGTAGTAAAAAATTCTTAATTTTAGAAATGACACTTTAAATGTCATTCCAGTTTGATCTTTAGCCTAAACAAAATAAGACCGTTCGTATTTTACACAATTTTACTTAGTCAGTGTAAACAACAGAATCGCCACCATTATCTATCTTTCTATCTAACCTAGAAAACTTAAAGACTATACACGTGGAAGTCGCGATAGTTATGTAGTCGCAGAGTCTTAGTGACATGGTCACCGAGTGATAGTGACATTGTCACCAAGTGATAGTGACATTGTCACCAAGTGATAGTGAAACTCTCTTATCTTATCTTATCTTGTGTAATCGTATCTAGGTTAAGAAACACAAATTAGGTCACGCTCTGTGGCACAACTTGGATTGAGTGCCTTCCGAAATATTTTTATTAAACTAAAACAACGAGTGTGCTTACGATTGAAGTAAAACTTCTTTTCAAAATATTAATTTATAAAATTGTTCAAGAACGAAATGAAATTACGAAAAATAATCAAGAAATTACCGTTTGCGCAAAACTCGCAAACGAACTAATGACTGAGATATATATACATATTTCATGCACTGGTTATGAGAGGAAGAGGGAAAGAAAATGTGCGCGCGCACTGCTCTCTCTTGCCCATACAGTAATATACGAAACGTAACTCTCTCTCTATCTATCTTCACTAACTTATATCTCTCTCTCTTATATCCCTCTCAAATTCCGTTCGCCACGCCGGTCACACTTTTCGTAACGCTCTCGTCACGCATTCACCAGCTTACTTCCCAAGTCAAGTGTGCGTAAAGAAGTTTTACTTAAAATGATTATCAGAATAATATACTATTATTTACAATACTATAAAATATAGAAGAAACAGTTGAATCATGTAAAGGCCATTGCAAACGAACTATAACAAAATAATTCTATTTAATTTCATTACTAAATTAGATTTAAACGAACCAGTAATTTGTGAAGATATCAACCATTTGAGGCACTAAAATAGAGGAACACGAGAACATTATAAAAACAGCTGACCCAATCTGGGGTCAAATAGCGCAAGCCAGAGACAAATGGGCATCTTTGGAGGAGGCCTTCACCCAATCTGGGGTTCTTGCAAAATAAATAAAAACTAAATACTAACCAATAACATAACTTACCTAACAATTTAAAATTCCTAATTAATAAGTCACAAGTGTAAAAAATGCAAGAAATAAAAGGCTTTTTTATTTATTTTTATTATCAACCATTTGAATGTAATCGTCGGAGAAACATACTCAGAATACCGTGAGATCTCTCAGCTCGGGGCGAACAACTCGGAAAGATGACAAAATATGTATATTATTAATATTTTGTTAATCTATTTATTATTACGTGGAGAGATAACTTTGTATCCCTATAAAAGCTTCATCATCATCATCATATCAGCCGTAGGACGTCCACTGCTGGACAAAGGCCTCCCTCATTGATCTCCAGGAACTGCGGTTGGAAGCGGCCTGCATCCAACGCCGACCTGCGGTTCTTACCAAGTCGTCTGCCCATCTTGTGGGTGGACGTCCTACGCTGCGCTTGCCGGTCCGTGGCCTCCACTCGAGATCCATTCAGCCCCATCGGCCATCTGTTCTGCGCGCTATATGGCCTGCCCATTGCCACTTCAACGTGGTAATCCGTCGGGCTATGCCGGTGACTTGAGTTCTCCTACGTATCTCCTCATTTCTGATTCGATCCCGTAGAGAAACCCCGAGCAATGCCCTCTCCATAGCTCGTTGAGCGACTCTGAGCTTATTCATAAGGCCAATAGTGAAGGACCACGTCTCGGTTCCATATGTCATCACTGGTAACACACACTGATTGAAGACTTTCGTCTTAAGGCACTGAGGTATGTTGGACGAAAAGACGTTGCGAAGTTTTCCAAACGCTGCCCATCCGAGTTGGATTCGACGATTGACCTCTTTCTCGAAGTTGGACCTACCTAATTGGACTGTTTGTCCTAGGTATACATACGCGTCGACAACTTCAAGAGCCGAGTTCTCAACCATAACTAGGGCAGGGACGACATGGACATTCGACATGATTTTCGTCTTGTCCATGTTCATTTTAAGTCCTACCCGTTGGGAGACTCGATTGAGGCCTTCGAGCATCGTGCTGAGCTCTTCCATCGACTTTGCCATGACCACAATATCGTCGGCAAACCGAAGGTGAGTGATGTATTCGCCGTTAATATTGATGCCCAGCCCTTTCCATTCCAGAAGCTTAAAGGCATCTTCCAATGCGGTCCGTATACCGATACCGATATATATATACCGATAGTCAATACGGCATCGTTGGAGAGACTCAAGCACTGCCCATGTTTCGATCGAATCGAAGGCTTTCTCATAGTCCACAAACGCGAGACATAGCGGCAAGTTATACTCTTCGGTCTTCTGTATGACTTGCCGCAGCGTATGTATGTGGTCTATGGTACTGTAGCCTTTACGGAACCCGGCTTGTTCGGGAGGCTGGAAGTCATCAAACCTGCGTTCGAGACGGTTCGCGATGACCCTCGAAAACAGTTTATAAACATGACTCAAAAGCGAGATGGGTCTGTAATTCTTTAGCAAGGTGTTGTCACCTTTCTTGAAGAACAGAACCACCACGCCCCCGTTCCATGCTTTAGGCGTCGTACCTTCAAGCAAGGCGGAGTTAAAGAGCTTCTGAAGGCTTATTATAAAAGCTTATTGCGCGCAATTAGGTGTGAGATTTGGCGTAGTTAAAGTTTACATGGATTAGATTAGAAAATTCTTTATCTATACCAAAATTATAAAAAGGAAAGATTTGTTTATTTTTATTGAATAGGCTCTGAAACTACTGGAACCATTTAAAAAATCTTTCACTGTTGGGAAACTGCACTATCCCCAGGTGGTATAGGCTATTTTTTACCCAACTGCGCAGAAGGAGGTTAATGTTTTAATTGCGCTACGCGTGCGAATCTGTGGATTTGTCAGTTAGTTGCACTAATAAAATAATACATAGGCGAACTTTCAGCCAACCTTTGTGTAGTGTTGAGAAAGTGGTAGTGGCAGAAAATGGAAAGTTAAACACACTTTAGCTCAGAAATAAACTTACAAAAATTAAAAATAATATTAATAAACATACATATACGAAATACACAAATATATCTACATAAAGTGCTAAGAGTATAATTTATTTATAAGAATTAGGTACTTATTCGTGGTATTTCTGTGAAGATTTAACATCTTTTAAAGTTCCTCAGCGCGCTGCACACACGGTTTATCCCCGAAAAGCGGGACTGAGCCTGTCCCGCGCGGGACATTTAATTTTGATTTAAAAAATCGGGAATTCCCGCCAAAATCGAGACGTCTGGCAACACTGATAAATACGTTCCCGTCATATATTTTTGTGTGCTACTAGTTACGAGTATATAGTGGAGAGTGCAACAATTTCTTGCTGCGTGCAACGATTACGTTCCTTTTGATAACGTCCATTGATCGCAATATATCTATACGCAATCATAGCGGCATCCCAACCTTGAAAACAGATAAACGTGCTGAGTTTCTGTAACATTTATATACCTACAACATTTATATACAGTGGTAGTATCTCCCCGAGCGCAATCTTGCTTTACTTTTCGAACTTTACTCGCTTGCGGAAAAAATAGCACCTATTTCTGTCGCCTCGCAGCATTGCTTTTTTAGGGTTCCGTACTCAAAGGGTAAAACGGGATCCTATTACTAAGACTCCGCTGTCTGTCTGTTTGTCTGTCTGTCTGTCCGTCTGTCACCAGGCTGTATCTCATGAACCCTGATAGTTACAGTTGAAATTTTCACAGATGATGTATTTCTGGTGTCGCTATAACAACAAATACTAAAAACTGAATAAAATAAATATTTAAGGGGAGCCCCCATACAACAAACGTGATTTTTTTGCTCGATATTGATAACGGCAACAGGTAGACGCTTGAAATTTTCACAGAATATTTAGTTATATATTAACTTTAAAAATAAATGATTAAATTACAATAAAATTAATATTTACGGGGGGCGCCCATACAACAAATGTGATTTTGTTTCTTTTCATTTGTTTACCTCTCTTGAATCCCAATATCTCAACAACCCCCAACATTTTAGCTCATTTAGTCACACCAAAATTGTGCCATCACTACTTGCCTATGTATCAAATTTCACGATGATCGGATCAACGCTTCGAAAGTTATCCTCGAACAAACAAACATACATACATACAAGGCCGATTTGCCCAAGTTGATTTGGAGATCTTGCTTCGCGTGATCAATATTCAAATCGCGTCCGCTATGTATTTATTTGTCTCTTTCGGTCCTAAAGGTCTCAACGGAAGACCAGCGCAGGTTCTAACGTCCGCGTCCTGGAGACGCTGACCTTTTTGCAACCAATTTGTGTACCTACCTAGCTTTAAGTTTTTATGTTGATTTTTTATTGATATACTGTATTATCCAATACAATAACGGTTTCAGGTTGTTGTTGGGGCTGCCAAGGTTCTGTAGCGCATCAGGGATGTTTACAGACGCGCGTACCGATGATTTCTACGCGATCATACGAGAATGAACCGCATCCCTGGTGAGCCGCATGCGTGGAAGCACCAACAGCTTCCTGACCGTTGTTGCCAGGAACATGAGCTCATATATCATGAGGCACTGGATAGCTTTGCTTAAGGCGAATATAGTAGCTGATTGGTCTTATTTGGAGGCTTTCTCCTCAGGGAGGAATCAGTTTCAAATACTCAAAAGAATATAAATGTTATAAATTGACATTTTATCTGCAAAGTGAACATACAAAAAAGTTCTACCTGTTTATTTACTATGAGAAAAAAAATAACAAAATGTAGCTGATTTCAACTTTCAATTTGATTCAACCTCTAAACGACGTAAAATGTTGTAATTTTTCTTTCACCTATATGTGGGCAAAGACTATAGCTTCAAGTTGAACAAATGATGCTGTGCTGCGACGGTCTTTCACGTGGCAATTAATTATTTTCAGTTTTTCCGAATAATTAACGCGCGTATCCTTAGGTGGTTGCGCGGGTGACGCGAGGCAGTGTATCGCTGACGGTCGTACGGGAGGGTTGTGCTCGTCAGCCTCGCGTTCACCTTTTTGCTGGTCGGTCAGATGCGTGTGGCAGAAGGTGCGGGGCCGAAACAATAGCTACGGCCATTCGCTCAAGGTCATCGGCTACGGTTAGCGCCTTAAGCCGATCACATGCCTGGTGTCTCAGTAATGTGCTCATGTTCCAATGTTGCCGCATTTATTTTTTATCATGTCTTTTCTTGTACCTACTAACAATAGTTTTTTATGTGTTACTAACAAAAGTTATGGATCCGTATGGTCTGAATTTTTTTTTTTATTATTATTATTATTTTTGTAGTTAGTTTTGTATTATGTGTTGTTGCAAATAAAATATTTGATTTGAATTGAATTGAAAATCAGGCTTTTGGTCAGGACTAGAAATTTTACATTTGATAATCAAGATTATAATGATTTGATGTATGTATTTGCACGCCAACCTTCCAGACAGCGTGTTCATTCACTCGATAACGATCATCTCAATTGATCTAAAGTTTCATTAAACAAAACCGACGGGAGACGCCCGCAGCTGCCGGTCACCGGTTATGGATATTGGATAGATGCATTAGTATATAGCGAATTATAAATAGAAGCGACAAATTACATTTTTACCGACTATAGAGCTAGGTGGGTAACAGTTCGGAGGATAAATATTTAAAATCAAATAGAAGGGATGTGAAATTATTTGTATGAAGGCTGACTTATTCCCCGATCCGCCATTTTTAGGTTTCCGTGCCCAAAGGGTAAAACGGGACCCTATCACTAATACTCCGCAGCCTGTCTGTCTGTCCATCTGTCACCAGGCACCTTGTATCTCATGAACCGTGATAGTTACACAGTTGAAATTTTCACAGACGATGTATTTCTGTTGCCGCTATAACAACAGATACTAAAAACAGAATAAAATAAATATTAGGTCTTCATTTATGAAATTCGAGATTTTTATGAAAATTTTAATATATAAAAATCTTGGTATTGTTTTTATTTTAGCTAATCAAGGTACTGGCCCAATTTATCTATAGTTTTGCCATTTTCACTATTCACAGCCAGTTAGCACTATCCACAGCCAGTTAGCACTATCGCTTTCAATTCGTCGTGAATAAAAAAAACCATCAGCAGGTGCTAAGCAGCGTGAGATAATTTATATTCGTTTATCGCTCAATATAACTTATTACAATGGATTAGGGGTTGGTATTGAATGGCTTTGTCAATGCACTCTCCATAGTTTATGGATATGATTTGTAAGAATTCAATGGCGACTTATTATTTTGTGTTCTGTAAGATAATAAATATGTTTATCTAGACAAAATGTCAAAAATTATAAAGAATAGAATAGAATAATCATTTATTTGGTTCACACAAAATGACACATGAAATAATTTAAAGGAACAGTAGATACAATTGAATCCAATAAAACAAGTTTGACTCATGTGTCTGCGTACCAAAATGGCGTTCAGCTCAGCATAATGTTGGATGTTAAGCACCCAACGCTGATTTTCAGCTGAAACCAGAAGCAATAGGTAGTGCAGCAGCTACGTAGAAAAATAAAAAAATAAAGAAGTGATTAAATAAATGAAAAAATAAAAAAGAAAACTTTCATTTTTATAACTGCCATCCCATTCCCCAGAATTAGTTGATGATATTCCGGCTCAAATGGTCTTGGGCGGGACACTTGGCTAGACGTGGTGATTGATGACAGATAGAGCAGGACAATGACTGAATGGTGGCCGAGGAGCGGGTATAGAAGGGTAGGACGACCAGCAGCGAGATGGGTGGACGACATCGTAAAGGTCGCGGGCCGTCAGTGGGTGAGCCTAGCGCAGGATCGTGGCGGATGGCACAAGCTTGGGGAGGCCTATACCCAACAATGGGTGAAGTGAGGCTGTGGATGATGATGATGTTTCCGGCTAGGTCGATAACCAGACATGTTAGGTGATAATAAACTGTGTTTATTTTACACGAAACAATTATTAGATTAATTATTATGCAGATTGTATTTAGTTTTAGTTTATTCTGTCGTTTTAGTTATCTTTATTTTTAATATTATGTAGTCCTACTAATATTATAAACGCGAAAGTTTGTATGTATGGATGTTTGTTACTATTTCACACCGGAACAGCTAAACCGATTGCGATGAAATTTGGTATGTACGTAGTAGGGAATGCGATCCCGATCTCGCGAGATCTTGTGTAATTTTTCGGGATCAATCCCGACGCATCATATGACGAGATCCCGTTCGAGATTGACGGGATTGGGCGGCAGTGGTCAGCGACGCTACACACGTCCACTCGGGGCGCAAGCGGCGCGCTGACTGACGGCCGCGAGCGGCAGGAACGCCAAACAGCGTTAGAAAACTATTCCGACTATTTCCGAATATTAGCGACAGGTGACGATAATTATTTAGTTGGTAAGATTAAAGAATAAAGATTTTTATTTTCTTTCGAGTAATATGTTATTTTAGTTAACCTAACTATCACAAACAAGGAGTTATTAGCTTTTTCAGTTATCCGAATTTAAATTTTTTTTTAAACTAGACGGGATCCCGAAAATTCCGGGATCCCGCGGGATTGATATTTCTAATCCCGCGGGATCTCGAATTTGCAATCTCGAGTCGGGATTGCATTCCCTAGTACGTAGATCTTAACCTGGATTAACACATAGGCTACTTTTTATTGGCAAACCACGCGTGCGAAGCCGCGGATTAGTCAGCTAGTTTTTAATACTATGTAGTTTAGGTACAATTAATGAACATGATTATGAAGAAGGATATAATTTAAATAAATTCAATATGTAATTTATTGTCTTGAGGATGGCTAGTATAATAGTTGTCTTGAGGATGGCTAGTATTGTAGTGAATGTTATATAATGTTTAATTACAATCTTATATTTATTTAACTCTATGATTCAGGTCTATCTTAATTATATGTAGTATATATTTTATCTCTCATTTATGTATCTAGCACAAAAACATGTGAACTGGTCGAGTAGGTACTTTTTAGCATTGCTCTATCATCACAACACAAATTATAACTGCTCTAATTTTTTTTAATCATGATGTGTACGCATGTTTTAGGATGCCATCTAGCCCATTAATGTATGTATTTCTTAATATTGTTATCTTAACTGGTTGTATTCTGTTTTGTGTACCTTATTTAAATAAAAAAATAAGAAAAAGTATTTCTCGTATGGTGAACTTGAGTTCTACACAATTTTGTTTTGTGAGATAATTTGTGGATTGCCGGCACGATCAAATATTCTGTGTATAAATATAATCAGGATCCGTAACGTTTTTAGTTGAGAATGCAGATTTACAGAGCTAAGAAATCCTTAACATATAGTGCAAATTTTTTTTTTTACGACAAAAATTTACGAAGTTATGACCAAATTATTAGCGAAGTTCACTGAACGGCCGCCGCGGTAGCTGTGACGTCACTGGGACGGTCGCCGCCAGTTAGCTGTTGGCAGCGATACAGCGCGCAGTGTTTTGTTTGGTTAGTTGTGACTTTAAAAGAAACTAAGGGTCTGATTTGTGTCTAATTCACCTTTATAACTGTGAATAAATATTGTATAGTGCCGAAATGTACAAACACTTCTATTAAAACACCAGAAAAACTATTTTTTATCGTGCCAAAAGATCCAAAACTTCATAAAAAATGGTATTCTGTTGTAAAAAGAGATGAAAAAAGCAGCACAGTCTAGACATTCCACGTTTAAAACCGTCTCCTCTTTTTCATCACATGTAAATGTGCAGCAATAGGCCTTACTTTTTATTCTATGTTCAGGCGTTATATTTGCTTTTACTGTCAGTTATCTGTCAGTTATCGATTTTTAATTTTTCGATCGGTAAGTTCTTTTGTCACATCGATAGCAAAACACACTAAAAACTGAACTCATGAATACAGAAAACCACATAATACTAGTTAGAAGATGTGTTAGCAAGACTCATAACAATTAAGGTACATTATACAAGCCCCACTCAATCCAGCCCCGGATCTAGGAAGGGCAAACCGAGGCACCTGCCCGGCAATTTCAGGGGGCGCCAAATTCGTCAAATAAAACATGTTTGAAAAAAAAACTTGTTTCAAAAAGCGCTTGGTATCCAGCGCACGTTTATAGATTATTCCACTCCCTGTCCACGTACCTATATAGTTCACCTGGCTGTTCATTTGATTTGGAACGCTTCAAACTTTAACACACCTCTAGGGTTGCCACCCGTACTTTATAATAAAGTATTACTCGTGCGCGATAACTTGGGACCTGCTAGGAATGCGACTCCCCGACCGCTTCCCCTGCATTTCCCCGATGGCGCCCGTATTGTACCGTACGCATCACTATTTTTTACTAGGGTTTTTAGTCTCGTACTGGCCTACGTCACGTAACGACGCGCTCTGGAATTCTTTTAGTTTTCGTTTGTGTTATTGTTTTGTTGTTGTAGTTTTTGTTGTTATAGTTTGTGTCATTGTTTTGTTGTTGTAATTTTTGTTGTTATAGTTCAATAGTGTTGTTATAATTCAAATAGTGTAAAAAAGATTAGATAAAAAGCAGCGTCCTCCCTGAGTAACATAATAAATTAGGTTAAAAAAAACAAAGACGAAGCCGCGGGCGGCTGCTTGTTATGTTCGCTTTTTTGCGGGAGGTACAAACACGCCAATATGACGTCACCGCGCTCAGGTCCCAACTTATCGCGCACGGGTAATATTGTACTCTATTTTGGCCAATCGTACTTTATACTTTATGAGGGCAGTAAAGCACGTGAAAATACTTGTTTTTTACTTGTGAAGATTTTTTAAATGGACTGCTATTTTTTACGTATAACGGAACGGACTGTTTTTGGAACGTAACCTAAAACGTCAACGTCAATAGGTATCATGTAATTTTGCGAATTGTAAATAAATTGTGTCGTTTCTGCTATCCATTCCCGCCACTTCCGCATTCACAGAAAGCGTTTTTTCTCTGAGAAATGGTTAGTGGCGGGATGAACGCAATAGAGCGTCCCTTAACCTAATAAAAAACGAATTATTTATATATTTAAATTTAAGTTGATTGTAAAGATGTCGTTAATATACTATTTAAGAATAACACATATTTGTTCGATGTTGCTAGAAGCAACAAACAATATGTATGGAAGAGAAATAGTCTGGTAAATAAATAGTACTTTATTTTCAGATGTTGTACTATTTTTTGGCCTCATGACCAAGCTCAAGGTCGCTCAACGAGCTATGGAGAGGCCTATGCTCGGGGTTTCTTTGTGTGACAAAATCCGCAATGAGGAAATCCGCAGAAGAACTAAAGTTGCCGGCATAGCTCTCAAAATTAGCAAGTTGAAGTGGCAATGGGCGGGCCACATCGCTCGTAGAACCGATAATCGTTGGGGAAGAAAGGTTCTCGAGTGGAGACCACGGACTGGAAGGCGCAGCGTAGGCCGGCCCCCCACAAGTTGGACCGACGATCTAGTAAGAATCGCGGGGAGCGGTTGGGCGCAAACGGCTACCAACCGCTCGTTGTGGCGATCTAAGGGGGAGGCCTATGTTCAGCAGTGGACGTCTTCCGGCTGATGATGATGTACTTTTTTAGCCTTTAAAATTAAATATACTCTATTTGCTTAAAAAAAAGGTGGCAACCCTACACACCTCCCTCTAAAACACTGGAGAGGGGGCGCCATATCAATTTTCAGCCCCCCGGTTCGAAATAAATTCCAGATCCGGACCTGTCATACTCAACCGCAGTACATCAAAAGTAATAGCCACTTTTACGTCACACAATTGTAATTCTAATCTTGTCATTGTATTTAAATTTGACGACACTTTTACGACAGGCGGGTCCCTAAAAAGGTTGACAAACTATTAAGAATGTAGGTAAATCATAAATACTCTTCCGTCGTAAATGTGCGTTTTGCATCTTTTGTGATAAGATCTAAGCCAGGGGTGGAATGATGACAAACAACAGATCTTGACACACCTGCTACTATTTTGTACCTTATCAGTTATCTTAAACGAGTAATTTAAAAAAAACTATCTATATATTTAAAAATGAATTTCTGTTCGTTAGTCTCGCTAAAACTCGAGAACGGCTGGACCGATTTGGCTAAATTTGGTATTGCATTATTTGTGGAAGTCCAGAGAAGGTATAAAAGATGAATAAATATGAAAATGCTCGGAATTAAGTATAAAAAAATTGGGTTTTCCTTTTGATGGGTAATGTTTTTATTGACAAACCACGCGTGCGAAGCCGCGGGCGGGTCTACGTATGTTAATCATATATATTTTAGATTTTTATAGATTTATTATTGTCTACGCTCTAAGAAACGGAAACAATGAGAAGTATTCAGTTAAAATAAATAACATGTCTGCAGGTGGTATTTCTGAAAAGGTATTGTTTACTTAACTATTGTATGAACAGATGTTCCAAATACCAACAGGCACTGAATGATAAATACCAAATAACCAAGCTTACATTTTAACTAGGAAATTATTTAATATATCATAGGGTTGTCTTGTAAAGGATTGTCGTTAGGTGTGGTTGCCTTCACAGAGTGAGCACAGGGAGCGCTTCTATTGTAATTTATTTAAATGTAAGTCTGTGTATTAGGTACTCATTAGAAATCCCTAATAAATAAATTAAATCAAAACTGTTGAAGATGTTTTTCGGTCAAGGAAGATCCCACAATACTTGAAAACCCGTCTGTATAACCAATGTGTCCTGCCAACAATAACTTAGGTGCCGCAACATGGCCGCTCACTAAGGAAACTGTGTACAGAGTACGAGTTGCACAGAGAGCCATGGAACGCGCCATGCTTGGCATCAACCTGCTGGATCGAGTTCCTAATACCGAAATCCGACGCCAGACGAAAGTCCAAGACGTCGGAACAAGGGTGGTGGAACTCAACTAGAACTGGGCAGGACACTTGGCTAGACGAGGTGATGATGGCAGGTGGAGTTAATCTGTAAACGAATGGTGGCCAAGAACAGACCTAAGAAGTCCAGGACGTCCGTCGGCTCGGTGGGTTGACGACATAAAAAAAGTCGCGGGCAACTCCTGGATGCGCGCAGCACAGGACCGGGAAGGGTGGCGTTTACAAAGGGAGGCCTACACCCAGCAGTGGGTACTTATGGGCTGTGAATGATGATGATGAAATTAAAATTAAAGGCCTCTGCTTAGCAGTAAGATCGTGTAGTTGTTTAAAATAAAAAAAAATACGAAAAGATTTATAATCCATAATGAAAGATGGTCTGGGACAGATCGCTTTTAGCATTAAGACCGTCCATTGTACCCATTATATATTGTATACTTCCTTTCTATCTATGTATCCACACTAATCCATACTTCTATACTAATAATATAAAGAGGAAAGATTTGTTTGTTTGTATTGAATAGGCACCGAAACTACTGGACCGATTTAAAAACATCTTTCACTGTTGGGAAGCTACACTATCCCCGGGTGGCATAGGCTACTTTATACCCAACTGCGCAGAAAGAGGGTAATGTTTTTATTGAAAAAATACGCGTGCGAAGCTGCGGATTGGTCAGCTAGTACTATTATTATAAATTCGAAAGTAAGTCTGTCTCTCTGTTTGTTTGTTACGTTTTCACGACTAAACGGCTGGACAGATTTCGATTAAGTTTGGTATACAGATTGATTTTGACCAGGATTAGGACATATGCTACTTTTTACTCGACTTCGCAGGAGGGTAATGTTTTATTGAAAAACCACGCGTGTGGAGCCGCGAGCGAGTCAGCTAGTAACGTATGCTAATGTTATCTCTAATATTGTAAACTAGCTAACCCGCCTAAAAATAAATTTAAATTTTCAAATCCCTAATTCAAGGAATTATGGATTGCCCATACAAACTTTCAACCCCTATTTCACCCCTTTCAAGAATATTTTCGACACAAGAAATAGATTATGTCCTTCTCGAGGATATAATCTATCTCCTTGCCAAATTTCATTACGATCCGTTCAACCGTTAAGTCGTGAAAAGGTAACAAACAAACAAACAAACAGAGTTACTTTTGCATTTATAATATTATCGATCAGGACTTTTTATGTGACTATTGGGTGTTTGTTACAAAACTACTTAATAAATAATGATATCATCTCCCTATACCTACTATTTATTACGAGGTAAAGTTTGTGAGTTTGTTTAGATGTAGGTAGTAATCTCCAGAACTACTTTTCCGATTATTTTATTAACCAAGCTAGGTTAAAGGAGATTTAAAACCGAAACCCGATTACCTACGTAATAGATATCTATGTCGATTGTAATCTACCCATCAAAATCGGATGAGGAGTTTATAGTTTGTAATAAGTTTTTATAAAATTACATAGGTATGTAGATATACACATAGATACATAGTACCTATACGATATAGGTATTTTTATTAAAATTCGTGCAAAGTCGCCTTGAACTAGCTGGTTGCTAATAAAGTACCAACGAGGTTTTTTAATTATAGCTTTTTAACAAAAATATAACCGACTTAACCAAACTACTGAACTGATTTTGATGAAATTTCTATGAGACCAGTATGAAAGTGTATCCTTTCAAATAACGAAAAAAATTTCCAAATCGATTAATTAATGACGGAGTTCTGAGGTAAAAACATAAAACAATTATGCGTCATAAAATTTGAGGGTTGCCCTCGATTTTTTTGGGATCCTGACTTGGTGCCAATGCGACCACCTGGGAAGACAACCGACAAACAAAAAATGAATTTCTCGAATCGGTCCAGGCATCTTCGAGTAATCGAGGAACATATGTACCTACCTACATAAACAACAAAAAGGAGGAAAAAGTTCAAAAAAGGAGGAGGTTCTCAATTCGACTGTATTTTTTTATGTTACCTCAGAACTTTCAACTGGGTGAACCGATTTTGATGATTCTTTTTAATTTGAAAGCTGGTGCTTCCCGTGTGGTTCTTACATTTGTTTAATTGTTATGTTATGTTTGTTAGCTCATAACTTCGTCATTTATCAACCGATTTGAAAAATTCTTTTATTATTTGAAAGGACATACTTTCAGTTTGGTCCCGTAGAAAATTCAATGAAATCGGTTAAGTAGTTTGTTTTTTTCTGTTACCTGAAGTCGGTTATATTTTTGTTAAAACGTTACTTGTATTCGAAGTAAAAGTAAGTCGAGAATAGAGAGGGTCAGAATAATAGTAAAGCAATGACGGTAGCAATAACAGTAATTATGTTCTTACTAATTATAAATAATGATTTACTGAGATGAACAAGAAAAAACTGCATTGATCGGGGCCAATTTTGTTATCTTATAAATATCTATCTAATTTTAGGTTTGATAGCACTAAAATGACAATTGAAACTAGAAAGAATGGCTATAATTTGGCTTAGTTTTAGCCATAACAGCCGCCTCCAATTTGTAATATTTGCTACAAGCTCAATATTGTGTCTATGTTTGTAAACCACGCAGTAACTAATGAACCTTTTTGGGTGAAATTTTGAACAGATGTAGTTCATAGCATGTCGTGCTAAGATATGGATGCCAGACTTGGGCACTTACCAAAGCTCATACTCAAAAATTAGAAGTCTGTCAAAGAGCCATGGAAAGGAGCATGCGCAATAAAAGGAAAATTGATAAAATTAGAAATACAACAATAAGAAAACGTATATAAATAAACTACGTTACTGTAACAGCGAATAAACTTAAATGGAGGTGGACAGGACATACAATTCGAGGTATCGAAAAATGGAGTACAGTTTTAATGAACTGGTATCCAATTTACAAAACAAGGAACAAGGGAAGACAGTTTGGGAGATGGGAAGACGAAATAAAAACAACAGCCGGTAAAACTTGGAGCAGAACAGCAAGAGATAGATAAAATGGAAAAAAGTTGGAGAAGACCTTTGCCGAAAAAATGCCAAACAGACATATCGTCGCTGTTCTGACTAAGTGACGTAACCGACATTTTGGCGTAACTGAGATTTGCAATGTTACTTTTATCTACTTTTGAAGACGATCTGTCTAATCGGCGTATCTGTATCTTCTACCTATGTCTAGATGTATGTTTGATGCATCTACATAGGTATCCCAAAATTATAAATCATTGGAAGTGTCCTAAGTACACTTACGACTTTTAGTAATATTTTCTAAAATGTCAGTTACGTCACTTAGTCAGAACAGCGATGATATGTGTCGATGTCGACAAAATCTAATTACATATTTAAGTGCTTAAATGTTCATTGTACAATGTGTCTGAATAAAGGTTTTAATAAATAAATAAAAAAGTTTATAGACTATATCATATTGTCCACTTTTCTTCCGTGTAGGTAGGTACTACACGGACGATGCTAGGCTAAGTAGAAATTAAAAATACTAACCAGATATTTTTGCAAGGCGATTCGTGCGTTGCTAATCTTTTACCATGCATTTATGTTCCACTATAATCACAGTTAAGATCACATCACAGATAAATCTTGATAAAAAACACAGCTTTCACTTCGCGAACTTTTTTAACCACATAAAACCACGCAACCCTAAAATCAATTGTTTTTTTGTAACACGCAACAAACACTGTTTGAAAATAGAATGTAAAAGTAATAGCGGTCGGAAATGTTTAAAATTCAATTTCGAGTGATCGGAGTCGTTCGGAATATGAATTGGCGCGTAAATTTGCGCGTGCGCACCCGACTAGCGATCTCCGTTCACTAAAGGCGGCGCGGTCGCTTTGCGCTTTTATTGACGAGTGAATTTGAAGGGGCTCCTAAACGAGTGCTTTATCCGATGAAACCGTCTATTGAACATTTTTGTTGGTTTGCGGTTTTGAAGTATCTTGTTTTCGTGTTTATTTTCTGTGTATTAACTAGTGGTTCTCGCGACTCGCGAGTCTCCGATTAAAACAAAAGAATATTAGGTATTTTGTAATCTTTGACTATGAAAATAGTGCCACGAAATAAATGACCAACTTACTTGAGCTACAGTTACATTCAAATTACAGGTAACGGGAGTTCATGTACTTTTTTTGGGGTACAAGTTGCAGTTATTCTGGATTTCAGACTTCTGCCTATATTTGAATTACTACACTGTGGGGTCACTGGTGTACTCTGTGAATTTTGTCAAAGTTCATCTTTTATTATGGCTAATATAATAACTTAAAAACTATAAGGACTTTACTAAAAATATAAAACGGAGTCTAAATGTACTAGTGAAGACCTTTCATTTGACGTCCGACTTGACCTATTCTCATTTTAATTTTTATACCCCTCTTGAACTCCAATATCTCAACAACACCCCAACATTTTAGCTCATTTAGTCACACCAAAATTATGCCATCACTACCTACCTATCAAATTATCAAATTCACGATGATGATTAGATCAACGCTTCGAAAGTTTTCCTCGGACAAACAAACATACATACAACGCCGATTTGCACAAGTTGATTAATGACGGGTTCCTATATCCGTCGGTAACCAGCTACGACTCGTTTCTCCTTGAAAAAGTGTTAAACTAATGTCAAACTTTTGACAGGTTTTCAAGGAGAAACGAGTCGTAGCTGGTTACCGACGGATATAGGAACCCGTCATTAGAGATCTCGCTTCGCTCGATCAATTATAAATTCGAAAGCAACTCGTGGCTGGACCGATTTCGATGGTATTGATGCATAGAAAATGTGGACGGTTGCCTCGGAAGGTACATGGTTTCGAAACAAAGACGGAGACATGTCATGAGATAAGTAGCGATAAGTACATGTCTCCCAGTGCTTGCAATGCTTGATATTGCCGGCAACACATTGCCGTGAAAATGTTGCTCGTTTAGGAGCAACTTTACTAAATGGAATAACAAATTAACTATTTTAGTCACATTGATCAAACAATATTAAATGAAGTAGGATTTCGTTTTTAGGACTTGTTACTTTTAACGATACATACTTGTTTCGCACTTTTGTGCTTATTTACTTTTTAGGGTCTAACTTGCGAGGTACAGTCAGTGTCAAAAGTACTAAGAAATAATTATAATTAAACTAAAAAATATTATCAAAACTCAGACCGTTTTGATAAGAAAAACAATATAAGTGAATCAGTCGTGACGTGAACCGTCTTTTGGTAAAGTGAACCTTATGGTTAATGTTTTATTTAATAATTAATATTTATTATTATTATTAAAATATACATTTGATTAATACGTATTATTACGTGACTGTGCTTAAATATCATGACAATCAACGCACAAATCATGAAAAATTAATAAGTCGTTGTCAAATGATTTTTGAAATTTTACTTCTTTTGGCGCGTTTGGAAATAAACATGCGAGTAAATTTTTTATGAAGCGCGCGCACACCGACAGCCAAAAAGCGACATGATGAAGTTAGCTGATAACTGTCTCTTGCGCGCGCACCCTGATTGCCAAAAAGCGACATGATGAAGTTAGCTACAAACGAAGAGTTATGGCATACGGTATGAAATCTTTAGCTATTTCTGTTCCGTTACGCCAAAGAAGTTCTTACGTGCGTACTTATGTACCTACACACACACGTTTTTGAAGTAAAACTTCTTTACGCACGCTTGACTTGGGGAGTAAGCTGGTGAATGCATTACGAGAGCGTTACGAAAAGTGTGATCGGGCGAGGCAAACGGAAGTTGAGAGGGAGATATAAATTAGTGAAGATAGAAAGAGAGAGAGTTACGTTTCGTATATTACTGTAGGGGCAAGAGGGAGAGGCGAGCACACAATGTCTTTTTTTCTCTCATAGCGAGTTACGTTTCGTATATCTAAGACACAATGCAGGCCTATTGTATGGATCACACTGTAGGAGAAAAAGAGAGAAGTGCGCGCTTACATTTTCTTTCTCTCTTCCTCTCATAGTCAGTGCATGAAATATATATATTTATCTCAGTCAGTAGTTCGTTTGCGAGTTTGCTAGCATTACGCGAACGGTGATTTCCTGATTATTTTACGTAATTTCATTTCGTTCTTGAATAATTTAATAAATTAATATTTTGAAAAAAAAGTTTTACTTCAGTCGTGTCACGTGTGGTGAAAGCACACTCGTTTTTTTAAATTAATTCTGTTAATTTTGTTTCTAGTAGATTTATCCCTAAGTTGTAAAACGTTTTTTTTATCTTAGCAAAGGGCTGTGTTTACAATATAAACTCCTAACTGAATAACATGGGTTTTTATCTATTTTGACCTCTGATCGTTTCTGTGACATCACTGAAGATGATAAATATTTTTTTACTAGCCCGTACTGTCCCACTGCTGAGCCTTTGCCCAGCAGTGCCTCCCCCTCTTCCCTCCACTTATCAAGGACTAGCTAGAGCCAGATCCCGCCAGTCTCTTTGGAAGACGTCCAAGCCATCGCTCCAGCGCTTTTTAGGCCTTCCTCGTCGTTGCTTTCCATCTTTAGGAGTCCATATGCTTGTCTTCTTGGCCCACCTATCGGGTTGCATACGAGAGACATGCGCCGCCCAGTCCCATTTCATCTTTGCAGTCTTAATGTCCACGTCAGCGATGCCGGTCTTCGAGCGCAGCCAGGAGTTTGGAATCCGGTAGATCCGCTTTACACCCAAAATACTGCGCTCCATCGCTTTTTTCCATCGCATTTGACAAACTCCTAGTTTGAACTTCTGAGAGTCGGTCAGTGACCAAGACTGGGCACCGTAGGTTAAGACAGGCAAACAGAATACACATGTCAATGAGTTGGCGTTTTAGCGATAAGGGAAGGTCACCCTTCATCTATCTATATATTAGATGTAAATGTTATTAACTTTAATAATTTATTTGCATACAAAATAACGAAAACTTACTTTAAAAAATCCAAAGAGTCTTATCTGTCTCTACTACTCACTAGTTCGCAGTATTGTATTGTATCATTTATTTCAGATAATATTATCCATAATCACAATAAGTTATAACAAATTAAGTACAGTCAAAATAATTAAATTAAATCAAATCAATATTATAATATACATAGTAGCTAAGTAAAAATTAAAATAAACATGTGACAAATAAATAAATAAATTAATTACCTACGTGTTTTATATTGCCCGTAATTATCCCCACCCAGTGCCTCTGAATAGGGCAATCAAAACGACCAGCAATCATTTTCAGAATACTGTTGGGACTACCGCGCAATCTGTGAAAAAGAGACGCGATTCTTTTCCGCATGATCGCGTGAAAACCGTCAACGTGCGCGTTCGCGAACATTCCTGACGCGCTGCAATATCGCGGCAATCTCAACAGCATTCTGAAGGCGTTATTATACTGTACACGCAGGACGTTGTAGGCTCGTTGTGTGTACCAAAGTCCATCACCACCTTGAGACTGAGAAACCAGCTCTCTTGTTTCTTTCGGAGACGCAGGTAGGATGTCCGTTTGACACGGCGTACCTCTCGTATCCACGGTTTACCCTGGAGCACAATTTTAAACCCCGTGCGGGTGTCTGTGTGTACGTCCGTGATGATATCTGCTGTCGGCATCTCCGAAACTTTGAAGATCCCAGCTTTACTGTTGTATGGATTTTGGTGGACTCAGGCCTTGAAAAAATTTTATATGGCTGTATATACCGTTCGCATAGTGGAGACCAGGAGACGACCAAGCGCATGACTTACCTCAGTGAGGCGGCGGACGCCGGCCAACAAAAGTACCCATCTGCTCAATTGGTGCTGTTGGGGGACTTCAACGCTCACCACCAAGAGTGGCTCTTCCCATACCAAAGCACTGACCACGCAGGGAGAGAAGCGCGAAAACTAGCTTTATCGCTTAATCTCACCCAGCTGGTTCAAGGAGCAACGCGGGTTCCTGATGTTGACGGCCAAACAGCCAATTGCTTGGACCTTCTACTGACAACTGATCCAGACCGCTACTCCGTGTCGGTTTTATCACCTTTGGGTAGTTCCGACCATTGTCTGGTGAAATCTGTATATAATCTGTCTACTCCCCGCCCGATCTTAGCCCTAGAGGCAAGCGAAGAGTATGGCAGTACAAGTCAGCTGATTGGGATGAAATGCGTGCATTCTTCGCATCATATCCTTGGCAGCAAGTCCGCTTCTCCTCGGATAATCCTACAGATTGCGCGGATGCCGTGACAGATGTGCTGCGTCAAGGGATGGAATATTTTATCCTATTTTCTGACGTAACAGTATCAGGCAAAGCTCAACCTTGGTTCGGAGCCGAATGTAGACGCGCTGAAATGCAGAAACATGAGGCATACCTGGCATGGGTTGAAGCTCGAAACCGCAAAACCAAGGACCTAACTAAGAAGAAAACAGCTTATAACAAAGCTGCCAAATCCTGCAAGAAGGCTTTACGGAAGGCTCGATTTGACCATATAGGCCGAATAGGGAACAAATTGGCGTCGTACCCATCGGACCGTAAGGCCAGGGACCACCTGGCTAAAGCGGTTCAGTCGAACTTCTGTCGCCCCTCACTACCTCCACTGCTGAAACCTGACGGTACTCTGGCCCATACCGCTGAAGAGAAAGCGAATTTCTTCGCCCATCTTTTTGCGGAATCTTCTCGTCTAGATGCTGCAAGCGGGAGACCTCCGAGTCTACCGGATGGTGGGGTATATATGCCGGAAATCCGCATACATCATGCCGACCCCTCTAACTCAGGCCCATCTCGGTCACGTCCGTCATCTGTAAGATTATGGAACGTGTACTGAACAACAGGCTCCTGGCACACCTAGAAACGCATAACCTCCTTAGTGATCGATAATATGGCTTTCGCCGAAATCGTTCTACTGAGGGCGTTCTTGCGTATGCCACGCATATATGGAGCGAGGCCGTAGAGAAACACGGAGAAGCGCTGGTTGTTTCTCTTGACATCTCAAAGGCCTTTGATAGGGTCTGGCATGATAGCCTTATTAGCATCATACGGTCTGCCCACTGGTCTGTGTATCTGGATATCGGACTTCTTGAGGGACCGTTCGATACGAGTTGTCGTTGAAGGCTGCTCGTCCGATCAATTGGCGATTAACGCCAGGGTCCCACAAGGGTCAGTACTTTCCGCACCTCTGTTCTTGCTGCATATCAACGATCTGCTAAAACCCGGTACCTTTGGGTATGCAGACGATAGCACAGTTGTAGAAAGCTATACCTCTAGTGCACGAGCCAGTAGAGCGCAAATTCAGTCACTCTTCAGGCCATGGTCGAGCGCTTAAACTTGTCCTTGAAGGCTATTTCCGACTGGGGTGATGCCAATCTGGTCAAGTTCAATGCAAATAAAACCCAGGCGTGTCTGTTCTCCGCAAAACGAAGTCAATTCAATCTGACTCCTACTTTCCGAAATGTATCCGTGCCGGTATCTGACCACCTCGAGCTTCTTGGTATCACATTAACTCCTACTCTCAATTTCGGCTCCTACATTGAGTCGAAAGCCCAGTTGGCTGCTAAAAAGCTTGGTATACTCGTAAAGGTGAGGCACTACTTCACACCGGGACAGTTGCTCAACTTGTACCAAGCACAAGTCCGATCGTGTTTGGAGTACTGTTCTTACCTCTGGGACGGATCAGCGAAGTACTCGTACCAACTTGAAGCTCTAGAACCAATTGAGAGAAGAGCCAAGAAGCTCATAGGCAACGATGAGCTAGTTGATGCAAGGCTCCTCAGCTTGGAGCATCGACGAAAGGTTGCTAGCCTCTCGGTTTTTTATCGAGTACATTTCGGGGAGTGTGCGGCGGAATTTTTCAACCTGATCCCACTATCTCCTTTCTATCAACGGACAACCAGACGCTCTGCGGTGCGCCACCGCTATATGGTAGAAATACCTCCCATTCGCACAAAGCGGTTCTCTTCGATCTTTATTATGCGCACCGCCAAAGAGTGGAACGACTTGCCAGAGTTTGTGTTTCCAGATAGCTACAACCTGGGTATCTTTAAGTCGCGAGTGAATAGGTTTCTTCTAGGCAAGCGTGTACCATCGTAGACTGCATCATCGCTTATCATCAGGCGAGATCGAGGTCAAACGCAAGCCTATAATATATATATAAAAAAAAACCGAGTCCACAGGCTGCTCGAGTAAAAAGATAGGCAATATGCTCTGAAAAGAGTTATCTTAACTTCATCGGTACATCGAGCAAACCTGCGGGCCAGCATGTTGCTTCTCACCGCCAGCGCCCTGCGTTCTCGTTCCACGTCAAGATCGTCTTTCAGATCTTCAGTGACCAAGTGTCCCAGGTATGAAGTTAGTCACTACCTTTAGGACCGATCCGCCTAGCACAACTGGTGGCACAGTGCTATGTTTGAGTTTACCCGCTTTGAAAACGAGCAACTCGCTTTTCTTAGCGTTGTACCTAAGGCCGTGCTCCGATGCATACCGCTCACACGTACGAACAAGTGTCCTCAGCGCATTGATCGAGGGAGCCAGCAGCACCATATCATCAGCATAACTAATATTGTTGACACATGTACTGTCAACGTAGCACCCGACTTGAATGCTGCTGAGTTCCTTGATCAATTGATTTACATACAGGTTGAACAACCCAGGGGCTGTTAGACCACCCTGTCTTACCCCACATTCGAGCTTATACTCGTCAGACAAAGTATTTACCCACCTCACTGGTTGACCTGATGTTTATACCAGAATTTAAAAATTGAGATCACTTCTGCCGGTATGCCTGTTTCGCTGAGCTTTCCCCATAACTTGTCATAAGCTACTAGGTCAAAAGCTTTTGACAGATCGAGGAAACAGGCATACACTGGTGTCTTTCTCTCCGTGTAATACCTGACGGTCTGCTTAAGGCTTAGAATAGCACTCTCTGTAGATAACCCCGCCCTAAATCCGAACTGAGCGTCATGAAGACGAAGGCATCCACCGAGGTGACCATTAAGCAAACCATCAAGTACTTTGGCTGTTGTAGTTGCAAGTGAGATGGGTCTGTAATTGGTCTTATCTGACACATCCCCTGTTCTGTTTTTGAGGGTGGGCACTAGCACGGTTTGCATCAAACGCTTCGGCAAAAGAGTGACCAAGACACAGGTTAAAGAGTACCGCCAACACGCGAGGCAGGTGCACGCCAGCATGTTTGAAGTGCTCAATGCTGAGACCGTCATGCCCCGGAGACTTACCTCTCCGCATACCTTTAATCACTAAGGCAACATCTTTAGCTGAGAACCTTACCTCCCGCCTCGCTGACTATCGGTCTCACCATCACGCACCCCAGAATTTGATGGACACAGAGGAGATCGCACTGTAAAATGTTCTCTGAACGTATCAGCGATGGACTTGGGATCACTAGTACCGCCGGCGCTCACGGGCACACCAGACCTCGGATTCAGTTTGTTTGTGTTCTTCCAGAAAGCTTTAAAGTCCCGAGCTGAGTGATTTGAGGCAAGAATATCCATTTTGATCTGTTCTTGCCTATCCTGACACCATTTCAACTTTGACTTAAAATCCCTACGGCTATCACACATTTCTTTATAAAGGAGACCTCCTACTGGCTTACGTGCTGACACCCACTGATGAAACCACGACCTTGCGTACCCGTGTACGTCCGCGACGTATTTATTCCAGCCTGCAATGTACCCACCTCGTCTCATATTTTAGAAGCTTCTGATAAGATTGATACTACTTTGTTGTACATACTTTCCAATAAAAAGGCGTGGTCAGGGTTAGAGCAGTGTTCAATAGCAGTGTATTATAGAATATAATGCAATAATTTGGTCTCCTTTCTATAAAGTCCACATTGACAGCATTGAAAGAATTCTTTAACATCTTGTGTTATACATAGAAGCGGCATACATCGAACTCTCCCAACGTATGAAGAAAAACTCAATAGGTTTAAAATCATGTCTCTTGAAACCCGACATCAATACCTCGACTTGATTAATCTTTTTAAAATCATACATTCGTTGACTGTTTCTCCTAGCTTATTGTCTTGTATTAAGTTTGATATCAAGCCACGATCTCGGCATCCCTTTTAAAAATACTTTTGCCCTACAGGTATATGTATACTAATAATACGTCATTTTATAATCCGATAGTCAGAATGTGACGTCTTTACAATGATCTGTTAGTAAATAACGGTGCTAATAATAATATTGACATTTTAAATAATACATTATTTAAGTTTAAAAAAGATATCGAGGTCACTCTTATTAAAGAGAGTGATTCAGCCTTAACTCTCTAAATATTTATATTATATTGATTATTATTTTTTGTATATCTCAGTATTGTAAGCTATTTAATTTTTTTTTTATTTTTGTTATTACTTTGTTTTGCCTGTGTAAGTGAACATTTCCCTTCAGTTGGTCTACACAAAACTGCGCTATAGTTATCATGCTGTGTACACATGATTTGGGATACAATCTAGATCTAAGAGTCGATCACTATATTTTGTATTGTGTCTGATTGGTTGTATTCTGTTTTGTGTGCCTTAAGAATAAAATAAAATGAAAATTACCAACGTTCTGAGCACCGGTTTTTTAGTGCTGTATAAGCAGTGTATTTAGTTTAGCCATTTCAGAAAACCCAACCAGCCATACAATAATGTATTTGTGTGATCCTTGATGAGTTAAATCCATAGATATAACTCATTAGATTTTAACCCGTTAAGATTTATAACAAAACGAATGAGGGGTTTCACGGCCATGTGAAACCAGAATTGCTAAGAGATGGCGCTGCTCTGTCAAGCAGCATGGACTTGTATGTTCTGTCTGTATCCAAAAGAAAGTGAATCGTCAATGTCAATTGCCGTATCAATCAAAACTTGAAATAGAACAAAATCATCAAATCTTGAGGTATGGAATAGGGTGGCGCAACCCCCTAAGAAATAAACGATTGTATGAAATGTGCGTTCAATTTAATTGCGGCTATAACACTTTCAAATACAGAGAACGCGAAAATCCACGAAGCCCAACTAATGCGCTGAAGTGCTATCAGGAACGCTACCCAGACCGCGATTGAGGAAGTATGCTTTAATTAAGTCTACTTTTTGCGTATTTGACAATGCCATGATAGGACAAATAAGATGATGCAATGACTGATATAAAAGTCCGACAGGTGCAAGAACCATGTTCGAAACTCAAAATTGTTCTGAAATACGAAATGTTTTTGAATTGCTCATGAGAGCATGGAGTTCCTAAACTTCTTAATCGCTACAGTATTTATACTTCTTTAATGTGCAATTAGAATCTAATAAAATCCGATACAATAAAATGATCCTTACTGACTGCATCGATCGGCATCAAAAAAATTTACCAATTTGATTCATTTTAAGGCGCTACTCACACTTGACCAAAAAAAATTTAATGCCAATATGTTTTTCTTCGAAAACGAGCTGAAGTTTTAAAAGAAACTGCACATGTATGTATCTCCTCTGGTTATGGGTGTTGCCGTACTGTTACAGTTAAAAAAAACACTCTGTATAACTTAACTATTTAAGTGTTCCTGTGTGTACCAACAGTTGCAAATAAATGAAGTTGTTTGTTGCAGTACCTTCAACATCAACTCAGGACACTGGCCCAGTAGGCGTTAAGAGGAAGAAATCATGCAGCCCTGGTATTACTGGTGGTGGTGGTGAGTATTTTACTTTACTGTAGAACTTTTAAATCATACTTACTCTGGAATAAATGCTCCTAATTTATAATACGAAGTATCTTATAATAAATGGTTGGAATTTATTTTCAAAAATAACGGTCATTACCTGTCGTGTGTTGCAGTACCTTCAACATCAACTCAGGCCACAGGCCCAGTAGGCGTTAAGAGGAAGAAATCATGCAGCCCTGGTCAGTATTTTTCTTTACTGTTGAACTTTTTAATCATACATATGTACTTTTGAAATAAATGCATCATAAATGATTGCCATTAATTTTCATCTATTTTGTATTTCAGCACCTTCTATATCAACATCAACCCTGGACGTAACACCTCGCAAGAGAAAGCTACTGAAGAAACTAGCAAAAAGTAAAATTAAAATGAAAGCTCTTCTTAAAAGACTTACACTGATCGACAAACTTAATTCACCAGTGTTGAAAAATCTTATTGTTGCTGTTTCGGCGCGGTAATGAAACTTTAACATTAAACGCGACTCCACTTGCGGGCAAAGAAAGTAACTGGTACAAGATAGAAGAATTAAACTGACCTTCGTCTTCTTAGAACGTTACACTTAACACGCTACGATCACCTCAATATGGACACGTTACCGTCTGTCCAAAGGGTGGTTCGCTAATAGGCCTTCCGTACAGATCCTGAGCATGGTAGCGCTTCTTCTCGGCTGTCCTTCTTGTGTCTTCTTGATGAATCCAGTAGCGGCCTTCGATATCTGTCACTGACAGAAGCAGACGCGGCGCGGTAACTATGCGGACACAGCAAGGCGGTCGACGTTGGATCGTCTTACGACACAAAGTTGTTGTATAGTTTAGAATTTACGATTAAAAAGTTATGCGGTTTTGAAAGCGGTTTAAAACTCGAGCGGGCACAACACATCCACAATCGATATCGGTCAATCGCGTGCAAACGTTGAAAGTGACGAACGAAAACCTGTTGGCGATCTGCTAATAGTTTCGGGTAGGAAATTGCGGGTAGGAAAGAAAAAGTGTCGAGCACAGTGGCGCGAACAGTTGCTACAGTTAGAAACTAAAACCGCAAGTCACACGGTAAACGCTGGATAAAAGTAGAAAAAAACTTGGCACTTGATATCTACAAAAAATCTCCAAAAGCATACAGATATATTAACCATTTGTTCCCAATGCCAAGTGTCTTCTTTTGTACTTAGCTTATTACACTATGTATACAATATGTACTTATTGCTATTATTTTAAATGCTGACGTGTACCTTTTCTATTTTGTTATTGTGTATATTTTTACGAATAAAGTACTATCTGACTATCTAATAATTTTTAATGCATAAACAAGTAGGTTAAATAGCATATCACATTGAGAGCATAAATTATCGATAAAAATCTGAAACCCTACTAAGCACAACCCTATTTTATGCTCATGTTGGCACTATTCGTGTGTTGAACTGTTTGCTTGCTTGCTTGAGTTTTTATTAGGTTGGTATTAGTCGAGCATGCCCATTTCATACATTACTTTTTTTGTTAGAAGTCCCGTCTCTTCTCCGTATTATATTCTCTTTGGTATGGAAGAGAAATACATGTTGTGCCGACCCCACGTAATGTGGGAAAAGGGCAGGGGTCCATCCATCACGTATTTATAATAATGGTTGAATATTTATCTCATTATCCCCGTTGCAGTTGGTCCGTCTCCAGTGCTGGGGCAAATGGGAAAAAAGAAGCATCGTCGTCACCCCTCATGTGAAACAGGAAACAGGACCTACCTACCGATCAAGTATCATGTCGCATGTTTTTGAGATGGTTTTCATAATCTTAAAACTTTCCGCAAGTGTTCGGATAGCACTATAAAAATAAAATACTATTAATAATAATAAACACATTAATTTAATTAGTTAAGATAAGATAAGATAACTCTTTATTGTAAATACCACACAGAAACAATATAACACTAATATAAAATTAAAAAGGTAATACAATGGGAGACCTTATCGCTGAAAGCAATCTCTTCCAGGCAACCTTTGGATGGAAAGAAATTAATGAAGTTATAACAGAGTGCGGTGTACTACAGATTAAAATTGTTTAATGAATGTCCTATTTATAAAGTACTAGCTGTTGCCAGCGGCTTCGCCCGCATTGTTCTGGAGTGCAAAAATACATATAGCAACTGACACCCCATTTTTATCCCATGGGAAGAGATTTATGTGATTAAAAGTAGCTTATGTGATAATCCAGGTTATTATCTACGTACATGCAAAATTTAATCGAAATCAGTTCAGCTGTTTCGACGTGATTGAGTACTTAACAAACAAACATCCAAACTTTGGCATTTATAATATTAGTGTGATATGCATTTTTCAACCAATGTCTTCAATGTATCTAGGTAATCAACAACTACAACTGTTTAAGGAGTACGTTTATCTTGGGCATTGTTTAGCATTTGGCCTTTGGTAATCTTGATTCCGTATTCAGGTCTAAAATTCCGCAATGCCCTTTCAACCAATGTGTCTTGCCTATCCTCCCTCACATACGGTGCTGAAACATGGCCGCTCACGAACGAACTTGTTCAGAAAATTAGAGTTGCTCAGAGAGCAATGGAGCGTGCCATGTTAGGCATCACGCTGTTGGACCACACACCCAAAATCGAAATACGACGCAGAACCAAACTCGTGGATGTGGGTAGAAGGATCAACCAGCTAAAGTGGAGATGGGCTGGACACTTGGCAAGGAGGAAAGACGGAAGATGGACGAGGGCATCAACCGAGTGGTGGCCGCGAGAAGGGCGCAGACCATTTGGGAGACCACCAGCCAGATGGTCGGACGACATCGCGAGAGTTGCGGGAAGGCAATGAATGCGCTTGGCACAGGACCGGAGAGAGTGGCGTGATAACGAGGAGGCCTATACCCAGCAGTGTGTGGGCTGAGATGATGATTATGATGTATTTTTAAAGTCATTCAAATTAATTTAAAAGCGAAAAACAAAGTTGAAACAGTAAAACAGTTGTAGTAATCTGCGTATGAGTGTTTTGGATTTTTAGTTCATCTTTGTTTAAAGTAAATTGTTTTAAGTAATAAAGTTTTACACTCATTAAATGTTTAATTAGCAAATAAAATTTAGCTAGACTAACATCCGTTTTTGTAAGAATCGTAATGGTTAGTTGAAAAGCAGGTGTGAATTTTCACACCAAGTTTTATAATCTTTTTGCCACCTACTTGAAAATAAAGCAAACATTATAATAAGCTGTAATATTTTTATTTATCAAATAAAGTAACACTTTTGTTCTATAAAAGCTTCCGCTAGCGGCTTCTCATGCGTAGTTTGTCAAAGTATACTCATAATTCTATCATTATTATAAATACGGGATTTATCACGTACCGTTTTATCGCCTTGCACTCAGACTCAGAGTGCGCGGTGAGACGTTTGGAGCGGATATCACTCACCCTGATGAAAGTTCACGAATTAAACCGAAACACCGATAAAACCCGTGATAAATCCCATATTTATAATAATTATTGAAATCAAATACAAATAAATACAAATACAGTTATTTAATAAAAGTTTTCAAAAGATTTAAGTGTAGACTTAAGTTGCTAATGGTCCCCGCACTGGTCTAGCCTGTGTCGCGGGAAACCAGATTACAATAAAAACGCTTACCGTCTATCAAATAACAAAACAAGAATCTTATAAAATTACAAGAAAACAAAAGAAAATCATAAAATTTAAAATTAACACACAAAATGACAAACCAAAATAATAAAAACAGTTGATCTCAGCTCAGCTAGTATGATCAAAAGTTTTCATGAATCTATCTGTAAGTAACAAATTTTATCAAAATCGGTTCTGCTGAGAGACAGTTATTTTCCAATTAACAATATTATTATAGGTATGGATAAAGAACACCCAAACATCGTCAATACTACATCTAATAACAGAAACAGAATGTACAAATATTTACAGGACTATAAAATACAGAAGAAACAGTTGAATTATCTAAAGACCCCGTTGCAAACAACTTGCAACCATAGATAGTGTCCCCAGGACACTGGCTGCATTTAGACTACCTCCGTGGTGCAGTGGGCGAATAGCTGGCTGAGACGCAGTAGGTAGCGGGTTCGATTCCCGCCGCGGAACAAATGTTTGCATGATCTACAGATATTTGTTCCGGGTCTGGATGTTTTTCTATATATCATAAGTATGTATTTACAAAAAAAAAGTATATAAGTATTCTATCAGTTATCTGGTTCCCATAGTACAAGCTCTGCTTAATTTGGGGCTAGATAGCGCTGTGTGACATGTCCAGCAATATTTATTTTATTTATTTATATTACCCCGCTGAGTTGCAACGTTTATAGGTTAACCCAGATAAGCGCCAGCTCTCGGATCACACGTCGCTTCGACCAGACGCCCAGAATTTAGAAAACTCGATGGGTCTCGGTACCCTATGTATCCAGGGTCTCGACCACACGTAAGCTCTGTCGAGACTTCCTTAGTACAATAAATAGTAAACAATACTTAGTTATACTTAAAAAACTTTCATGCTTTATTTCATTCATTATGTATATTGATCGAGCGAAGCGAAATCTCCAAATCAACTTTGGC
Organism: Philereme vetulata; assembly: GCA_918857605.2. Classification (NCBI taxonomy): domain Eukaryota; kingdom Metazoa; phylum Arthropoda; class Insecta; order Lepidoptera; family Geometridae; genus Philereme; species Philereme vetulata. The sequence continues at coordinate 6,700,170 of OU975422.1, read as the reverse complement.
AAATCGGCGTTGTATGTATGTATATGTATATACGTATGTATGTTTGTTTCTCCGAGGATAACTTTCGAAGCGTATATCCGATTATAATGAAATTTGGTATATAAGTAGGTAGTGATAGCACAATTATTTTCGTGTAACTAAATGAGCTAAAAATGTGGGGGGGTTGTTGAGATATAGGGGATCAAGAGGGGTAAAAAAAAACAAAATGTGACTATCTGGTCAAGTAAAAGACATCTTATAAAAAATCTTTGTTAGTGCATTTCGACCCCGTTTTTATTTTTAGTTTAAACCTTGGTAGTTTTTAAATTATTAGCCGTAATAAAAACTGAACTTTGACAAAATTCACAGGGTACACCAATGACCTCACAGTACTAAAATTTGGTATGCGCGTAGCTTTAGTGACACAAATATAGGGAAAAATCTGAAATCCAGAATAACTGCAATTCTACCCCCAAAAAGAGGAACAAATTTACATGAACTCCCGTTACCTGTAATTTGAATGAAACTGTAGGTCAAGTTATTTGTTAATCGATTTCGTGGCATTATTTTGATAGTCAAAGAAATATTTTTTTTTGTTTTTATGGAAGACTCGCGACATCTCAGTTCGGGGCGAACCACTAGTTACGTTAATAAGGCGAATATAGTAGCTGATTGGTTTTATTTGGAGGCTTTTTCCTCAGGGAGCAATCAGTTTAATGTGATTAAAAAAATATATGTCATTCATTGACCTTTTATCTGCAAAGTGAACATAGAAAAAAGTTCTACCTGTTTATTTACTATGAGAAAATAAATAACAAAATGTAGCTGTTTTCGACTTTCAATTTGATTCAACTTCTAAACGACGTAAAATATTGTAATTTTTTTTCATCTAAATGTGGACAAAGACTATACCTTCAAGTTGAACAAATGATGCTGTGCTGCGACGCTCTTTCACGTGGCAATTAATTATTTTCAATTTTTCCGAATAATTAGCGGGCGTACCCTTAGAAGGTGGTTGCGCGGGCGACGGGCGGCAGTGTACTGCTGACTGTCGTACGGGAGGGTTGTGCTCGTCTGCCTCGCGCTCACCTTTTTGCTGGTCGGTTAGATGCGTGTGGCGGAAGATGCAGGGCTGAAACAATAGCTACGCCCATTCGCTCAAGGTCATCGGCTACGGTTAGCGCCCCCGTATTTAAAAGAATGAATATTATTTTCATTGATAGATAATACCTAGTTATGATTCTAGAAAGTTGCTACACGTGAGAACCTACAATTGGCTTTCTGTTTTGTACTAGTTAATTGTTAAGTTAATATAGCTGTTGGTTTTCCGTAAAATAATGATAATTGAAAAGTTACGATTAAACTAGGTTCCGCTAGCGGCTGTGCACGCGTGGTTTGTCAACAAAAAGTAGCCCATGTGTTAATCCAGGTTATACTTAATCTGTAGACGACGTACCTCGCGAACCAGCAATTAACCATACGCAGATATATATATATATATATATATATATGTATATATATAAAATATCTATCAATTTTACAAAGTAGGTATTTGTAAAAAAACTCACCTTTTGATTCTTTAATAAAGAAAAAGTTCTGCCGTCCTTTGCGCGCAGACGACACAGTCGCCAGTTGAACCGATAAAAAAACACGCTTGTCTCCGCATCTCGGTCGGTATTTCCTTAACGCGCCGGCGAACACTGAGCGCAACTTCAATTCGGCCACGTCAAAAACTTCGGCCCGAATATCGCTATCCCTGTTTAGTGACAAAGTTTAGCCACGCAGAACGACAGTGATAGCAATAGAACGATTCTAAATTTGATTAGATTTTGACCATGTTCCGTAATACCAAAAATGATGACTGAAAACTTGTTGTATTTTTCTCATTGTGATGTTATTCTGTAACTAGACGATATAATCTATGTTCCCATGACTAGGATACGTAAGATGTTGTTGTTTTTAATACGAAACAATTAGGTTGAAAACAGGTCTTTTATGACGTAAAAACATTCAGAATGCGATACGCTTCTATTTCATTTTAGGCAAGTATTTTGATCTAATATATGGTTGGGAACCTAGATAAATACTATTAAAATTAAAATAATACCTTATTAAGGTAGAAATATGCTCCAATTAGAAATGATCTTGGTAGTACGTGTTGTATGGTCGATTGTCCCTCCAGTGCCCCCTTAATTTAACTTCTAAAAGTTGTACACGATACACGATTAAAACACCACTCCACGCCCCTATCCGCTACATAATTTACGTACGTACAATTTTTTTTTTAAATCGGTTCAGCCGTTACGACGTTTTTTTATACTACTTATATGGCAAACGAGCATGCAATCCACCAGATGTTAAGTGGCTACTGCAGCCCATGGATATCCACATAGAATTCAAAACAAGCTATTATGTTGTCTTGATCTCTATGTGGACACGTTGCCATACTATAGGACTTAGCTGTTATGCCTATGTGCCAGTAATTACAGGAACATACCATTACCATCTAACCGGAACACAGCAGCACAAGTACTGCTATTTGGCGGCAGATAAAGGTAAGGCGGTGGTGCCCACTTCCTCGAGCCCGTTCACAAAAGCTCTACCACGGACGTGATTGAGTAGCAAACAAATAAATAAACAAACATCCAATCTTTCGCATATATACCATTAGTGCGATAGTGTGATGATGACGCTAACAGAAACAATGAAAGACCACCTCTGCTTGGGAATTCCTTGCGTGATAAAGAACTCGCGGATGTTTGCGACAATATCATCATCCACACATTCCTACCTACTACACAAACAGAACTTACCTGTTATTTACCTGAACTCGACTATTAAACTCACAACAAGAATAATTTAAAAACCGGCCAGGTGCGAGTCGGACTCGCGCACGAAAAGTTCCATACATCTATAAAAACGGCAACAAAATCACGTTTGTTGTATGGGAGCCCCCCTTAAATATTTGTTTTATTTTAATTTAACTATTTATTTTTAAAGTTTTTTTTATACTACTTATATGGCAAACGAGCATGCAGTCCACCAGATGTTAAGCCCATGGATATCCACATATAATTCAAAACAAGCTATTATGTTATCTTGATCTCTATGTGGATACGTTGCCAGGACTTGGCAGTTATGCCTATGTGCCAGTAATTACAGGAACATACCATTACCATCTAACCGGAACACAGCAGCACGAGTACTGCTATTTGGTGGCAGATAAAGGTAAGGCGGTGGTGCCCACTTCCTCGAGCCCGTTCACAAAAGCTCTACCAACAGTGAATATTCAACTAAATCTTCTGTGAATATTTCAAGCGTCTACGTGTTGCCTTTATCAATATCGAGCAAAAACGAGCAGAAAAATCCCGTTTGTTGTATGGGAGCCCTACTTTAATATTTATTTTATTCGGTGTTTAGTATTTGTTGTTATAGCGGCAACAAAAATACATCAACTGTGTAAATTTAAACTGTCTAACTATCACGGTTCATGAGATACAGCCTGGTGACAGACGGACAGTCAGACAGACAGACAGGCAGCGGAGCTTTAGTAATAGGGCGCCGTTAATAGCGTTTGAGTACGGAACCCTAAAAATGTCTTACGTGGCACTTGTCCGTCTACCGGCGATTAGCAAGAAACGAGTTGAGCTAGAAACTAGAAACGAGTTGACGAGCAACGAGCGGCGAGTGTGTAGATAGGATAGTTTGTTGCTGGGCTGTGAGCGAGTGTGCGATTGCGACGGGCGATTGGGTCTACTTGCTATATCATTATCATCTCAGTCCACATCGACCCACTTCTGAGTATATGCCTTCTCGTTATCACGCCACTCTCTCCTGTGCCAATCATCCATTGCCTTCCCGCAACTCTCGCGATGTCGTCCGACCATCTGGCTGGTGGTCTGCCAACTGGCCTAATAGGTTTTCACGACTGAAGAACTAACTTTATCTGGTGGTTCGCCCCGAACTGAGATCTCGCGAGTCTTCGATTAAAACAAAACAATATAAGGATTTGTAATCTTTGACTATCAAAATAGTACCACGAAATAAATAAACAACTAACTTGACCTACAGTTCATTCAAATTACAGGTAACGGGAGTTCATGTTAATAGTTATTCGTTTTTGGAGTACGATTTGCAGTTATTCTGGATTTCAGAATTTTGCCTATATTATCTGTGATAATAAAGCTACACGCATGCCAAATAATAGCACTGTGGGGTCACTAGTGTACCGTGTGGATATTGTCAAAGTTTAGTTTTTATTATGGCTAATAAGTTAATAACTCAAAAACTAAAAACTTTACTAAAAACAAAAATGGAATCTAAATTGACTAATGAAGGCCTTTAATTTTAGGTCCCATTTGACCAAATAGTCTCATTTTTATTTTTTTTACACCTCTTGAACCCCAATATCTCAACAACATTTTTAGCTCATTTAGTCACACCAACATTGTGCCATCACTACCTACCTATTTATCAAATTTCTTATAGTATTATTTAGTAGCTTTTACGTAAACTTCCATATTTATTTAAAACCACTTCGTTTATATTTTTTTATTGTTTACTTAACATTTTGTTTTGTTGATCGAGCGAAGTCTCCAAATCAACTTGGGCAAATCGGCGTTGTATGTATGTAGGTTTGTTTGTCCGAGGATAACTTTCGAAGCGTTGACCCCACAGTGCTGATATTTTGTATTCGTTTAGCTTTAATGACACAAATATAGGCAAAAGTCTGAAATCTAGAATAATTGCAATTTCTACCCCAAAAAAAACTTACCAATTAACATGATCTCCCATTACATGTAATTTTAATGACAAGTCAAGTATGTCAAGTAATTTGGTTATGCATTTTGTGGCACTATTTTGGTAGTCCAAGATTGCAATTAATATTTTTTTTTATTTTCGTTTTTATGGGAAACTCGCGAGATCTCAGTTCGGGGCGAACCACTAGATATAGTTGAAGTATACTTGTATCGCCAAAAATTCTCTGTTCAGCCGCAATCTGGCTGAACAGAAGAATAGATCAGAATAGATCTAGATCGAATCGCTTACTCATCATAATAATGTTGTCGCTTGCTCTCTATATTTCCGCAAAACGGTCTCCTTTTCATCCCATTTCCACCCTTTGTGATATCCCACTCGTAATTTCTGAAAGTCTGAGCTTGTTGGGCATTGAGCTCACGTCCAACCTGAACTTCGGCTCGCTTCAAATCTAGGGCCAACATTGCTGCTATGAAGCTGGGCATCCTAGCTAAGGTTCGCCGGTACTTCTCATCGGGACAGCTGCTCAGTCTCTACAAAGCACAAGTCCGCTCATGTATGGATTACTGCTACCATCTCTGGGACGGCTCGGCCAAGTATCAGCTTGAAGGCCTTGATTCGATTGAGCGACGTGCTGCTAGACTCATTGGTGATGACTCACTAGCGGAAGCCAATTTACAAAGTCTAGAGTACAGACGCCGAGTAGCCAGACTTTCAGATTTTTACAAGATACATTTTGGTGAATGTGCGCAAGATCTTCATGACCTTATCCCTCCTTCTCCCTTCCACCACCGGACAAGCAGACGTACCGAGAAGTACCACCCATACCTGGTCGGCATACCACCTTGCCGTACCAAACGATTTGCTTCAAATTTTCTTGTTAGCACAAGTAAGGAGTGTAACTCACTTCCGGCGTATGTTTTTCCAAACCAGTATAATCTTGGAGTCGTCAAGTCCAGAGTGAATAGGTTCTTGCTATGCAAACGTGCTCCATCTTCGACCACACCTTTACTTACCATCAGGTGAGGTAATGGTCAAGTGCTTGGCTATCATCAATAAAAAAAAATATACCTAAACTATAGGTCTATTATACTAGTCTACTTAGTAACTATATATATATACTAGTCTATTTTATGAGTATTTTAATACTTTGTCTTATTTTTTTATCTAAGAATATGCAAATGTACTCTATAAAACCGCACTACGTTGTATCTCCGTAAATTTTGCTCCATCGAAAGGTTGTCTGGAAGAGATCTCTTTTAGCGATAAGGCCGCCCATTGTATTGCCTTTTTAGGGTTCCGTACCCAAAAGATTAAACGGAACCCAATTACTAAGACTCTGCTCTCTGTCTGTCCGTCTGTCACCAGGCTGTAAGTCATGAACCGTGATAGTTAAGACAGTTGATTTTTTCACACATGATGTGTTTCTGGTGCCGCTATAACAACAACTACTAAAAACAGAATAATATATATATTTAAGGGGGGGCTCCCATACAACAAACGTGATTTTTTTGCTGTTTTGGTAATGGTACGGAATCCTTCCTGCGCGAGTCTGACTCGCTCTTAGCCGGTTTATTATTCTAGCACAGTCCTTATTTTTGTATTATTTCTGTTTGTGCGGTAATTCAATAAATGGTGGGTGTCTCATAAAGACGATTGTATAAAATCCCTAGTGTGTTTTCAGCGTAGGTATTCGTAGAACGATACGCTGCGTAGACGTCGAGTACGCACGCATTCACTTTGCCTGACTACCTATGAATAACCGTTGCCGTTGACGCCAGCACGACGAATGACCACAATTTTGTTGGTAATTCCTTAAGCTGAATGAATTCTGCGTTTCATTGAGTTGGGCAATGCGATGATTATAATGTCACGTACATGTAGTCATGAATTGCCGTCAGTCTCTGCGAGTAGGCTTTTTAGGTAGGTTTTTCCTGAATACTAAAGAATATTATTATTATAAATACAGGATTTGTCTATGTATGTAAGTATGTATGTATGTTTGATTGTCCGAAGATAACTTTCGAAGCATTAATCCGATCATTAGGTGTAGGTAAATTATCACACAATTTTGGTGTGACTAAATGAGTTGTTGGAGGGTTGTTGAGATATTGGAGTTCAAAAGTGGTAAAACTAAAGAATATTGGTAGATAAATAGTATGTTTTTTTTAATACTAACTGGAGACATAAGAATTATATTACCTACCTGTTGTTTAGTAGTAACCATCGCCTATAACAAAGAAATGCCTCCTTAGAAACGTGCCCTGCGATGCACTGATCTACGTTCATCAACTTGAGGCATACAGGTGTAAAGCCTCATGTGCATTGAAGGGCAATGCCCTAAAAATACCTTCAACTCAGATATATAATAAGTAAATAGTTAATTCATAGAATGTTTAATATAAAAAAATACTACTAGCAGCATAGCGACATCTAAAATGTCACAATCATTATTGATCGAGCGAAGCGAGATCTCCAAATCAACTTAGAAAAATCAGCGTTGTATATATGTATGTATGTTTGTTTGTCCGAGGATAACTTTCGAAGCGTTAATCCATCATCATCACCATCATCATCATATCAGCCGTAGGACGTCCACTGCTGGACAAAGGCCTCCCTCATTGGTCTCCAGGAACTGCGGTTGGAAGCGGCCTGCATCCAACGCCGACCTGCGGTTCTTACCAAGTCGTCTGCCCATCTTGTGGGTGGACGTCCTACGCTGCGCTTGCCGGTCCGTGGCCTCCACTCGAGAACCTTTCGGCCCCATCGGCCATCTGTTCTGCGCGCTATATGGCCTGCCCATTGCCACTTCAACGTGCTAATCCGTCGGGCTATGTCGGTGACTTGAATTCTCCTACGTATATCCTCATTTCTGATTCGATCCCGTAGAGAAACCCCGAGCATAGCCCTCTCCATAGCTCGTTGAGCGACTCTGAGCTTATTCATAAGCGTTAATCCGATCATCGTAAAATTTGATACATAGGTCGGTAGTGATGGCTCAATTTTGGTGTCACTGAATGAGCTTAAAATGTTGGAGGGTTGTTGAGATATTGGAGTTCAAGAGGGGTAAAATAAATGAAAATAAGACTATTAGGTCAAATGGGACGTAAAATGAAAGATCTTCATTAGTAGATTTCGATTCCGTTTTTATTTTTAGTAAAGTCCTTGTAGTTTTTGAGTTATTAGCCATAATAAAAAATAAAAACTGATCTTTGACGAAATTCACAGTGTACACCAGTGACCACACAGTAATTTCGTATGCATGCTAAGTGACACAAATATAGAAACACAAGTCTGAAATCCAGAATAACTGCAATTTGTACCCAAAAAAAGACAAATTAATCAACATGAAGACGATATACAAATTTAATTTCGGTGACGATTGGCGCGGAGCATCCGGAAATGCAATAAAGTGACAGTGTTATTTACTTGCTTAAGTGAAGAACGAGACAAACATGTATCATAGCCGCACCGCATTGTCTCAACAGTAAATGATGTAAGCGACAAAAGATAAAATCTCGAATTGCATGAGAACCAACAAATGAAAAAAAATGCTTTTCCATTAATTTAGGTATCATAATTATCTACATAACTATGTAAAAAAATACTTTAAATCTTTTCTAGAGTCGGAGAATGAACGATATTAGTGTTTTAGAAGACCGTTTTTGAAAAATAATTGTATCGAGAAAAGTTTCACCAATTGTGTTTCTGACTTTCATTTATGTAGTTTAAATCCTCAAGTAAACATTGCATAAATATGAAATCAGTACTATTTTTCGTTATATAATACGACAGTTACTTAGCGGCTCAAATTTTTTTACATATCGCCTGAACTCCCGTTACCTGTAACTTGAATGAAACTGTAGGTCAAGTTATTGGTATTTATTTCGTGGCACTATTTTGATAGTCAAAGATTACAAATAATATTTCATTTGTTTTAATGGGAGACTCGCAAGATCTCTGTTCGAGGCGAACCACTAGTATACTAATTATTTAGTCTGCATAAAGATGGCATTTAAAGTATGAGTGAGATTAGTCCGTATTGCAATGGCACAGGAAGGGAACACCTCCCAATTGTCCCTGGTATGGTAGGAACACTCACATGTCAAGTGCGAAGAAATCAAGATCAATATTTATTTTCGCCCTTCCTGTAACTATCGCTCCCTTACTTTAAATTCAACTCTAGCTACGGGCCCTGAGGCTTCCGCCTCAATGTCTACTGAACTAGCAAGAGGCAGTTATAATCACATCGTGAATTAATTTTATAAAGTTTTAGGAGTAAGAATAATATTTATTTGGTTCACACAAAAATGAAACAATTACAAAGAACAGTAGGTGCGATTGAGAATCTATCAATAAGTTATGCCCGGACCATGTGGCGTCCGGGCTTGTCAGGGACCGTTTCGGCCCCTGACCAATCCGTCGCACAACCATTGAATTACCAACAACATATGAATTTTTCCTGCATCGACTACACACGATCCGAGGCCATCCGACTCCGATTTTTACCAACCGGGACAGTCTCCGATACAGTAGTTCAACTGAGTAGTTCAACTAGTTGTACAAATAATACACCACTGTATCATTAGTCCAACCAGTTGGACTAATGATACAGTGGTGTATTATTTGTACAACTAGTGCATATCGATGTTGATTGTTTAGCATATCAATATGTCTACTTGAAAATAGATACTTAACCTTCTTTGTGGATATTGAATAATAAACAATCATAACTAATGAAATTGTCAGAACGCTGTCAAGTAAAGTTCAATTCAATATTCAGTTTTGTTGTTATTATATTACCTAAACGAAAATGGACGATTCTCATCTAGTGAATTCATCCAATGAAATTGAAATTATTAAACGCGGGCGGGGTAAAGTTTTATTCCATGACGGTTTTCAATACTATTTAGTCAGGAAATACAAAAATTCTCAATCTGTATGGAGGTGCAAAAACTTTCGGTCAAATAAGTGTAGTGGAACTGTAACTGTGAGTGAGGTAAGATCAATCCTGAACTCTTATATATGTACCCTGTATGTACCTATATTTATTTCAAAAATTTGAAGCTATCTAACAGGATATCAGTAATGTTAGAGATCTTTTAAATGCTTTGGAAAAAGCACTTCTGTCTTGTTCATGATGTCCTGGTACCTACCTATTTCACGTTCAACTTAACGAAATTATAAATTAACTACAAATTAGCTATTTTTTCAGAGTCCGTCAAATATACTGAAAAAGAAAATACATTCTTTTGCTTGCTTGCCCAACATAAATGAAAATATTGTTTCTTCGATCATAAGTTCCAGTGTTGAAACTGCAGCATCGAATGTAGAAGAAACAATCTCTTCTCATTATAAAAAAACGGTAGCAGCTATGAAGGACAAGGGTTTGAATTTAATTGCAAACTTGCCAAAATATGACAACTACAGGGCTGTGACTCAAAGAAGAAGGAAGAAAGTCGCCAAAGTGAAAACTGTTGAATACAAAGATTTAAAGAAGGTTGAAGTACCGCAAATATTCATTGATTTTCTTCTCGGAGACTTCAACGACAATAAAAAGAATCGTATTCTGATTTTTTCATCTAGTGAAGCGCGGGAACTAATGAAAGTCAGTAAGACGTTTTTTGCTGATGGTACTTTTAAAAACTGCCCAAGACCATTTAAACAGTTATATGTTATATTTTGTGATTTGGGGAGTACTGAAGAGCAAAATAATGTAGTACCAGTGATGTATGTACTAATGGCAAATAAATCAAAAAAGTCATATTCTGTATTGTTTAACATTATCAAGAGGCAAATTCCTGAATGGGAACCTGTAATCTTTATTACGGATTTCGAATGGGCTGCTATTTCAGCCATGAAGAATACTTTTCCCCAGATTGCACACCACGGATGCTTTTTTCACTTTCAGGATAAACTAAAAAGAAAGGCGAAACGACTGATGATAAAGAAAAATAGTAACAAAATTGTAAGTCTGTGCATGGTTTTGCCACTGCTCCCTGAAAACAAAATTGAAGAAGGGTTTAATTATATATTAAAAGAGAGTAAACTGATCGGAGACAATCACAGTCTGAGAGAGTTTCTATTGTATATTCAGAATTATTGGATGCCGAGAAAAAACATACATGGTGTGTGTTTGGACAGCGACACCGTACAAATAATGTATGTGAAGGCTGGAACGGCCAATTTAATAAATGCTTCAAAAGAAGACCTAACCTTGTACATCTGTTAAAGGTTCTCAATGAAGATGCAACATTTAATGCCGTAAACGCAATAACATCTGCACCAGCAAAAAAACGGACCAAGAACATTATCAATAGGAACTACTACATTCTGAATGTACCTACAATTGGAGCTGCTTAATGGAGAAATCGATGTATCGTTATTTTTAGAAAAGTTGCGTTATTAATATTGAAATAGGCAGGTACCTAGTACCTACTAGGACATCAGAAACAAAGTAGAAGTGTTTTTTCAAAGCAACTATAATCTCTGTAACATTTCTGTTATAAATTTTACAGCTATCATAAAACCTTAACCTCTTATATGAATGTATTCCTGGTAGTTTTGGCTAAAACATTACCTAATTTTTTCTAAATAATATAAGTTATTTTACCTCTTAATGTTTTTTCACTCGTGAAAATTTCGCCACTCCAAATAGTAAACTTAAGTACTTAGCAGAATCCAACATTTTTGGAATTGATAATAAACAGTCAAAATTTCACGAATCCATAATTAAAAGAGTTCAAGATTCTAAGAAGGAAAACCCAGGGGATTCGCTTGTATTTTTTGTAGTTGGACTAATGATACAGTGGTGTATTATTTGTACAACTAGTTGAACTACTCAGTTGAACTACTGTATCGGAGACCCGGGACATGCTCCGGATTTGCAGGATCGGGGAGTCGCGGATGCCATATAGTCCGAGCCGTAAGTTCCAATTGAGTTGTATTTTTTTAATGTTTATTTTCTCAGAGCTCCGTCATTTTTCAATACATTTAGAAAATTATTTTTTTATTTATTTATTTGACAAAATAACATACAACTATTAATTAATACATAAAACATCGTAAAACCTAAGGTTTGTCTCTGTGCTTAGAGACACTCGAGACACTATTTGAAACGATATACTTATAGATTGGTCCCATAGAATTTTTTTTCTGTTATCTAAAGTTATCCATATGTTTGTTAAAAAGTTACTTATACCTTCCACTAAAGTGGTAAACCAGGATACAGCTCTCCGTTGATTCAACATTCCCGTAGCCTGTAAAAATAATGCTGGACATTTCACACAGCGCCATCTAGCCTCGAACTAAGCAAAGCTTGTACTGTGGAACCCGATAACTGATTTATTACTTAAATACATATTTTTTTGTAAATACATACTCAAAATATATAGAAAAATACCCAAACCAGGAACAAACATCTGCAGACCATGCAAATATTGGTTCCGCAAAGGAAATCGAACCCGCATCCTCCTGCGTCTCAGCCGGTTATTTACCTAGAGGTAATTTTACACCTATGTATTTATTTCTGTCTATGGCATCGAAGTTCCTCAGCGGATGACCCGATTCAGACCCAGTTTTTGATGTGTAACATCTTTCCTCTTGGTTTGTGGGAGTGATTTTGACAAAAGGGACGGAAATGTGTAACAGGAAACCGGGGAAGTGCGCGTTATTTGATTTGATCTATGAGTGCGCTCGGTGGTCAGATGTTACACATCATATGCGACTGATGTAAGGCTCGTAGTTTTTAGGGTTCCGTACCCAAAGGGTAAAACGGAACCCTATTACTAAGGCTCCGCTGTCTGTCCGTCTGTCACCAGGCTGTATCTCATGAACCGTGATAGGTAGGTAGACAGTTGAAATTTTCATAGATGATGTATTTCTGTTGCTATAACAACAAATACTAAAAACAGAATAAAACTAATATTGAAGGGGGCTCCCATACAACAAATGTGATTTTTTTGCTTTTTTTGACGTTTTAGCTCGATATGGAAAACGACAACAGGTAGTTATATAGTCACTTTAAAAGTAAATAATTAAATTAAGATAAAACAAATGTTTAAGAGAGTCGCCCATGCATCAAACGTGATTTCTTGCCGTTATTATAGATAATGGTACGGAACCCTTCATGCGCGAGTCCGACTCGCACTTGGCCGGTTTTATTTTTTATACCAAAGTACTTTATAGGCTTGCGCTTGACCACGATCTCGCCTGATGGTAAGCGATGATGCGGTCTACGACGAATCACGCTTGCCTAGAAGAAACCTATTCACTCGCGACTTGAATACAGTGATTGGCACATACCACTTGTGATTAAAGTTTATAAGGAGAAATGCTAATATTAAACTAAAAATATATATTATGAATTACGGTCAACGCCACGGACCATGGCGCGGTCAGTTTATTTAATTATGCACTTATATTTAATAAAAAACAAAAGGAGACAGCGAAAAGGATCCAATTGGGATGGGCCGCGCTCGGCGAGCTAGACGATATTCTTAAGTATTTTTCAAACTTTCGCGATCACTACATAATTATTGATTAAAACGGGTATTTATCGCGTATGCACCTTTTTTATTTGTTATCCCGACGTTTCGGCTGTGTTGCAACAGTCATGGTCTCGGGCTGACTGGAGTACTTGGAGCTACCGTCGGGAAGTGCGGGTAGCTGCAGCATCTACCCTCACTTGGTCTTCAGAATTAGAAATGTCCTCGTTCATATTACGACACACTACACTAACCGTATCTACGCACTGAGTCGACCGATTACGACGCGCACTCCTAGCAATCACCGGGTTCCAAGACGCTGAGAGTCTATAGCCATCTTCCCGATTGAAATTTGGAAATTTCTTGATTTCAATCGCTTCACGAACTATTCTCTTGTAATAACGGCGTTCACTAGAGAGAACCTTAGGATCGTGAAGTTCAATCCAATGATTCGGTCCCGAGTCTACCAGATGCTCTGCTATCGCCAACTTGTTTACCTGGCGATTTTTGACAGCTGCGATATGCTCTTTGACACGCTCGGCAATGGTACGTTTGGTTTGCCCGATGTAAGAGCGGCCACAGCTACAGTCTATCTTATAAACACCAGGCATCTGCAGAGGTATAACATCCTTTGGAGTCCGTAAATGCTTGGCCATCTTTGAGAGAGGAGTGAAGACCGACTTGATTGAAAACCTTTTCAACACATTTCCAATTTTATCCGTCACCCCTTTCACGTATGGCAAAAACGTTGGCTTTCTACAGACCTCCGTTGGTTTTTCTCTGTTTGTGCGTATTGGCGGCCGTCTATTTACATATCCGTTGGATTTTAGAACCTCCTGAACATGGACCAGCTCACTCTCCAGATGTTCAGGGTCACAGAGAGCGTAAGCTGTAACATATCGGATTATTTAGATGATAGAGAAGTTTGGGATTGAAATTGCTCCAACTCGTTCAAAAATGCTACAATTTAGACGTAATAAATTTTTTTATTGTTATTCATTCTAAAAGGTTCATATAAAACACAACAACTAGCCTTGTTTCTTGTGTTTGTTTCCTGGCTTGGTCGCGAAGGACAGACAGTAAAATTGGCCTTTCAAAGTGATCCTAGAGATTATAATGATTAATAACATATGTTTTTTGACATGTTCTTATTTTTTTTTCTTTTTACTTTTTTGTGATGTCATCATCATCATCATCATATCAGCCATAAGACGTCTACTGCTGGACAAAGGCCTCCCTCATTGATCTCCAGGAACTGCGGTTGGAAGCGGCCTGCATCCAACGCCGACCTGCGGTTCTTACCAAGTCGTCTGCCCATCTTGTGGTTTTGTGATGTGGTTTGAAGAAAATGCTCTCTTTCTTTCATTCTTTCTTATAGCTAATAAAACAGGTTTAGGTAACTAATACCACGTATTTATTTAACACTCATTTTATTTTTAGAGACAATTCCAGATATATTCAAACCATAATTATGTTAAAGATAATATAAATAAATAAATATGGCTGGACATTTCACACAGCGCTATCTAGCCCCAAACTAAGCAGAGCTTGTACAATGGCGACCAGATAACTGATAAAATACTTAAATACCTTTTTTTTGTAAATGCATACTTAAAATATATAGAAAAACGCCCAGTCTCGGAATAAATGTACTAAACAATACATAATATTTACAATACAAATAACTATATACTTACAGGTTGAGTTTAATGGAAGGAGCTTGAATCATTGAGCATATAATCTGGTATTTCTGCCTAGTCAGAAATAACAGATTATATTTTGGCGATTACGAAAAAAATACCTGAAAAGGAATTCTTTTAAAAAGATCTATTATGTCTTAAATTACAGATATATATAATTTTAGAGATATTCTAAATTCTAATTAATCAATTTATTTATTGCATATCAACTTCTTAACTTCTTATTTTCTAGATATTATCTTAGTTTCGAAGTAGTTTATTTTTACATTTTGTACATTTAAAGTAGCTGCATTCAATTATATTAAAGGTCTAAAGGTCCGTATGTAACCGCTAAAATTAAATATTTAAAATATATCTACTTATGGAAAAGAGTTACACACTAGGCGACTTCTTTAGCAACTCACCGTGTAAATCCCTACAATAAAGATTTTTAAATTTAAAATTATTAAATAAATAATTAAAAAATCACTTATAATCGGTCAACTTTGACTCTATTTTAACCAACTATTTAATATTGCAACACCCTTTCAATATTGGAACATATAAAGTGCTGGACTCTTGCTTGACTAGTCTGTAAGATCTGATATAGAAAATTTAATCCGCTGGACTCTTGCTTGACTAGTCAATAAGATCTGACATAAAATTTAATTCACTTTTTAAGAACGCAATAAAATACTTAGGGCGACTTGCGTAATTATGCCTAAATGTATTTAGTGGCTAAATCTGTTTTAAGGTGCTGACAAATCATAGAAATACGTCAAATTTAATCTTGTTTAGTCGCTGAATACGTTTAGGGATCGTTGCGCAAGTCGGCATAAATACTGAAATATTGTTATTTACCAAAATATAAAAAGAAACCAAATAGATATTGCTTTCAAAGAGCAGAGTCTAAAAGTGGTCACTTCGGGCATTCCCATACAGCCTATTTATATTTTTATTGCCAGTTTTGCTTTTAATTCATCATTTTTAATATTCCTAAGATGACAAATAAGCATACCTACGGCTTACTCATCATCATCATTTCAGCCGTAAAACGTCCACTGCTGAACACAGGCCTCCATGGATCTCCATGATGGGTAGTTGCCATACTCACCACGCTTGGCAGGCGGGTTGGCGAGCGCAGTACGGGATGTTGATACACGGAAAGACGCTGCTGCCCATCTTCCGGAGGTATCCCTTAGCAGGCTCTTACTGCATCCACGGGCATGAGAGGAGGGGTAATATTCTACTGCCGGCACCCCACGGCAATACGGCTTACTAGTAAAATTAAACTTAAAAGTAGATAAATCGTGGTCATACACTAAACGAATATTAAGGAAACGATTATCGATCGCTCTGGAAATCTATTCACAAAAGTATGGACTATTTTATACTTTTAAAAATAATCATTATTTGTATTTCACATTTTATCATAATTTATTCCATATTTTAATAAGTAATATAAACACCTCATCGACTAAATTATTGTACCTAGCACCTATTCTAAACTTCTGAGCAATCACAAAATAAACTGGCAGGCTACAAGTTATGTACAAATATAACCCAAAGACAATATCTCTAGTGTCTATTTAACATCATACATATTGAAAGTCTAATAATCTTTATTCACTGTAATCACAAGGATTATTTTGAAACGTATTCTATTCGTTACCGTGATGGAATGACGCGTCATTAATAACACAAACACATTTTACGAGTCCCCAACGTTTTTTCAGCTTTGTATAAGCTTTCGTAAAACATATCATATTTTCCCGCGGTGTTTTCATATTGGCCGTGTAGACGCCTCATAGGCAATTTGTAGGAACAACATAGACGCTGCTTAATACCTCATAAATGCTTCGTGTCAATTTCTCTGCCCTGAGCTTTTATTCAAACCACTGGTTTATCCTTAACTTGACAGAAAAATCTGTATCAGAAGTTATGCAAACTCAGATTCACAACACACTCATATCTGTACATGTATTCATCAAAGATGATTTATACAGTGGTAGCAATTGCAGCACAACTACTAGCGCCTGGAACAGATTAACATATAGAGCATGCCCAGTAGATGCTGGGTCCAGCCAGCGTAGTCATCTAAATCCACCGGAAAGATTAACATACAAATAAATAAAACACTCACTTAAAGTCTCTATGGCACTTCTTCTGTTCTGTTCTCTTTTTTCTTCCCTTCTAGTTTCTCATATATCTCCGCTACGGTCTTCTGTCTGGTCTCAGGAAAGTAGACTACAGAGTAGAAGCAGGCGAAGAAGGAGACGATTGAGAAGAAGAGGAATGTCCAATGCATTCCAATGAGCCCGCAGAGGGATGTGAACCATTTCATCTGGATGAAGTTGCTCATTTTAGCGGCGACGTTCGCGAATGATGATACTGTTCCTCGGAGCTGGAAGGGATAAAGAGTATTATTAGAGGGGTGTTTTAATCAGATTAAGCTAATAAACCCAACATTAAGCTAACTTTTCATCTAAACTTTTTTTACAATACTTTTAACCAAAGAAGGGTCGTTGGCATAATATAAAAACGCACATTAAATCCTTTATGGTAACATGATAGTTTTAAATAATTATTTAAGTATGATGTAACTAGTTAGAACAATAAGGAATAGGCTTCTATATAAGGCGCAAATCCGGCCCCACATGGAGTATTGCTGTCATTTATGGGCAGGAGCAGCTGGATATCAACTAGGTCCATTTGACTCTGTTCAAAGACGAGCTGTGAGAATTGTTGACGATCCCATTCTCACAAGTGGTATTGATCCCTTATGTCTCAGGAGAGATTTTGCCACCCTGTGCGTGTTCTACCGCTTGTATAATGGGTTGTGTTCTGAGGAGTTGTTTGATATGGTACCTGCAGGTTCGGTTTATCACACCTTGGAGACGATCTGGTCGGATACCGTGAGGTTCCAGAGAAATTTCCTCCCGCGAACACTTTGCTTGTAGAATGGTCTCCCTGCCGAGGTTTTTCTTAGGGACTACAGTATGGGGTTCTTCAAAAAATTTTAAAAGTTTTTAAAAGGTTTTTGAAAGAATCGGCAACGCGCGAGTAATATATTTGGTGTTACATACGTCCATAGGCTACGGTAACCACTTACCATCAGGTGGGCCGTATGCTTGTTTGCTACCTTATTAGTGGTATAAAAAAAGGGACTCACCTGGAATGTAAACATATCTGTAATAATGATATATGAGATAGGATGGAAGCCAGCAGCGTCTGCAAAGATGCATAAACACATCGCCAGCACCGGCAGCCAGCCCGGCAGCCAGGTCCCCAGCGACGTGAAGAAGAACCACGCTGACAGAAGAAGCATACCAGCTCCTACTGCGAAGGATGTTGTCACTAGTAAGAGCTGAAAAAGAAAAAAAAAATAAGTACAAGGATCATCTCTGTTGATGTTTACTAAAATCGAAATAAAAAATCAAACAACCATGGTGTACTCCAAGGCTGCGTACTTGGTCCTCTTTAATATAATCATAGTATGTTTCACTGTTATGCAGACGATGTGCAGGAATCACAAGGCGGCATTAAAAGAACTGGTGAAGTGAAACGGAGCTGGCATATTATGAAGGAGGCACTTAGACTAAGAAAAGTGACTAAGAAGAAGATTCTCAAATTTTAAAATTATTTGTGACTCAGATGCCATGATATGTGGGAAATAAGTAGCCTTGGTAGGCAAGGAATTTGGGTATTATGTTTGATAGTCAGCTAAGATTTAAGAGACACGTTCTTAGTTTAGTGAAAAAATGCAGGTGCTTTATAAAATCCGTAATCGTCGAGGCTTCTCGTATTACTTTATGTGATGCTTTGATTCTGTCAAAGTAAAGGTAGCCAGGTAACTCCTTATCTAAATTATATGTGCTAATTATGGAACTCTGATAAAGTAAGACTGCATTTCGGTGGACTGATTTGGAATACTAACAAATTTAAACAACCTACAGCCCAATTCTGCCAATTTATACACCTATAATATATATATAATAGGTAAGAGCTGTGGATATTGTACGAAATAAATAAATAAAAAACCCTGTCTAGGTACTTAACCAACATTTTACAAAGGTAGCATATAACATAATTGGCCATAATCAAATTATTTGCTGAATTATACCGACACACCAAAAGCCATCATTGGTAATTTGCGAAAATTAAACGATACTAATAATACCACAATATTTCAAAAAGATTTTTGAGCATCGTTTAAAATTTGAAGATAATCGTTATTCATTAAAGAATGAATATGTCTAGATTTGTTACGGTACCTACGTATTTTTCTAGAAATCTAACAAAAGAGGAAAAGAACAATCAGATAAACAAAACCTCTATTTATAATCCCGACACGTTTCGAGTGTGTTGCCGAGCAAAGCCACCTAATTATGTAAAATTCGCAATTGTCGCATTGAGCAGTGCGACAAGTAATCGGCCGCGAAAAGTCAAATTGAACATAGAAACTACCGCTAACCAGCAAAGGAACGGTCATTTTTACAAGCTTTTTATTAACTTGCAATGTATGTATGTTTGTCCGGGTGGAATCTTGCAACTGAATTTTAAACCCGTTCCCCTCAACCGATTGAGCTCAAATTTGGAATACCTACATATGTAACTTCGGTGACAATGTAATAATATGGTATCATGGAGGTGGTCTCATGATGGAGACGGATGCTAGACAAGTTAAACAACGGAACTAGTGTTTGGGCTCATTTGAATCTGTTTGAGGTTCCGATTATGAATTTTACAAAAACTGGTTTTAAAAAAGTAATTTTTAAACATAAAACTTTTTAGATTGTAAGGACTAACAGTGACTAACATATTAGGTTGTGGAAAAAGTTTCTTCGCATTTTTTAAGAAAATTCAAAACATTTTTTAATATAGTTTATTTACATTTAACTTAAGTATGTAGGTACCATTTTGTTCGATAACTTTTTGCCATCTTGTAGGTAGGGACATGATCCCATTGCTGTAGAAATTTTGGGGCTTCTGATCAAAATACCGCGACAAGTAGTTTTGGCAGTCTTCTCGTGATGTTAACCTGACACTGCCTAAAGAATTCTGAAGAGACCGAAACAGATGGAAATCTGAAGGTGCAAGGTCAGGACTATACGGCGGATGCATTAACACTTCCCAGCCAAACTCTCTTATTTTTTTCTGAGTGGCTAAATATGTGTGAGGTCTAGCGTTATCATGATGAAGAACCACACCCCTTCTGTTGATTAATTCCGGCCGCTTTCTCTCAACTTCTTGCTTTAATCTCATCCGTTGTTCACAGTAGAGTTCAGAATCGATGGTCCTGCGTGGTGGTAACAGCTCATAATGAATAATGCCCTTCCAATCCCACCACACACACAGCATCACCTTGTGGCAAATTAACCCGGGTTTCACCACAGTCTGTGAAGCCTGACTGGTCTTTGACCACGCCCTTTTTCACACGTTCTTGTCGTACGTGATCCACTTTTCATCACCAGTTATCAGCTTCTTCAAAAATGGTTCGGTTTCATTACGTCGTAATAAAGAATCACAAATGAGTACACGGTTCATTAGGTTTCTTTCAGTGAACTCGTGGGGTACCCAAATATCGAGCTTTTTTGTGTACCCAGTTTTTTTCAAATGCGCCAAAACTGTTTTGTGGTCAATTCTCAGTTCTTCAGCTACATCGTAACTACTGATATGCCGATCTTGCTCCACTTTTTAAAAATGGCATCAACTTTATCCGCAATAGGGCGACCAGAGCGACGTGCATATTTGACATCAAAATTTCCGGGTTAAAAACGCTTAAACCAAATTTGTGCTACTCTCACAGACACTGCACTAGGTCCATAAACATTGCAATTTTTTTCGCGGCTTGCGTTGCATTTTTACCTTTTTTGTAGTAAAATTTTAAAATGTATAGAATGTCTTCATTAGATTCACTCATCTTTATAGTACGAAAAACAAATAAAAATCACACATTTTCCCAATTTGAATTTGGAATTATCTTCTTTTAAATTTAAACTTTGAATGATACCAAAACCAGCCAGATACAAATAGTATAGCCAAAGAGATTTTATTACAAGTTCATACATACTATAATGCGAAAAGACTTTTTCCCCAACCTATTTATAGTAAAATTTTAATTGATCTAGCGGAGCGAGATCTCCAAATCAACATGGGCAAATCGGCGTTGTATGTATGTACCTATGTAAATTGTAACTTTCGAAGCGTTGATCGGGTCATTGTGAAAATTGATACATAAATAAGTATTGATAACACAATTTTGGTGTCACTAAATGAGCTAAAAATGTTAGGGGGTTTTTGAGATATTGGGGTTCAAGTGGGGTATAAAAAAAATTAAATTATACTATTAGGTCACGGGGGACGTCAAGTAAATAAAAAGTATTCATTAGGACATTTCGACTCCTTGTTAATTTTTAGTAAAACCTTTGTAGTTTTTGAGTTATTAAGCCATAATAAAAACTGAACTTTGACGAAATTTACAGGGTACACCAGTTACCCCACAGTGCTGCAATTTGTTATGCGTGTAGCTTAAGTGACTCAAATATAGGCAAAAGTGTGACATCCAGAATAACTGCAATTTTTACCCCAAAAAACCTAAACCAAATTACATGAACTCCCGTTACCTGTAATTTGAATGAAGCTGTGGCTCAAGTAATTTAGCAATTTATTTCGTGGCACTATTTTGATAGTCGAAGATTACGAATAATATATTTTTGTTTTTATGGGAGACTCGCGATATGTCGTGGCGAACCACTAGTGTAATTGTATAGTTACCTATCTACTGATTAAATATGACTTACTATTGGTTTAAATAAATGATAGGTAGGTACTTATTATATGAAAATAATGAATAAACCATTGGGGATTTGGTAAATGGTTCGAACACACTCAAAACATCATTTATATCTTACCTTCCGCCCTGTTTTCTCTACAATAGCGGTAGCCACAGTAGAGCCCACCAGCTGCACCACTCCTATCATCATGATCTGTTTGTTGGGGCTGAACGTCAGGTCTGTAGTCTCCGAGGCTTGCTTGAAAACGAAGCCTGCGTAGATGAGCACGATGAGGTAGCCGTTGAACTGCTGAGCTATCTTGATGACGAGGGTGATGATGAAGGCTTTGAGAGTAGGCCTGTCGTGCACTGAAATAAAATTTTAATTTTTATAAAAATTGACAGTTTATTCAGACACCAAGAATTTAAATAGTCGAAAACGCCAACGTATAAGTAATTTTAATTACTTTACCTTTCTTCTTATAACTAAACTTAATAAAAATGCTGGTGTCACGGGAACAGCGCTAAAAATATTTCCGTCATACCTAACAAATCGAAGTCAGGTAGTTAAAATTGGACAATATAAAAGTAACGGTAAACTTGTAACGTATGGTTCCACAAGGCTCAATATTAGGGCCACTCCTATTTCTTATCTACATGAATAACATCTATGAACTAGGATTACAAGGACATGTAACACTTTACGCTGATGACACTTGTCTCTTTTACTTTGGCCCGACCATGGACATCATAACCCAACATCATGTTTCATATTTTTAGTAGATGTTATTGTGCAGTGTTATATACTGCTAAGTCAGCTCATTGTATATTATTAATTGTGTATCTACTTAAGTAAGTAGAACAGAATAGCATGTTTCTCAGTAAACAATTTATTATGTAAGTTTATGAGAAATAAATAATCTTAAACCGTTTCTTTTCTGTGGTTCTATTGGATTCGTTTCGTAGCTTTCTTAGATTCATGATTCTACAGGGTAAGCAAAGTGGCAGGGGGTTAGAGAGAAATATTTTCCAGCGACCTCGCACTGCGTAAAGTAGGTTGACCCCCCAATAAATGTTTCAAACAATTTTTTTATTATACTCGGGAAATTTACTAAGATTCGTGAGTTTTTGAGTGTCCCGATATTTCGGCACAATAAGTTTCAAAGTAGACCTGAAAATTTTGCTGAGAGCTGTTGGGCGCAAGTAGGGTTACCAACTTTTTTCTATCAAGTATAGTATTTTCGAACCTCTAAAAATATAGTAGATGACAAAAAAATAAAAAAAATATAGTACCTATCTGGTTAAAATATTTATTGCTGCTCTACGCCTTAATATTTTTTTTTATTTTAAGAAAACAGTCATATGCTTGGTGGCAGTACAAATTTTAGTTGCAAAACACCATTAATTTTGCTCTTATTAAATTAAAACTGGCCCTGTTACGCTCATCTCTCCGTTTCGTCTTCATGACAGAAAATATGCGCTCTGTGAATGCTGATGTTGCAGGAATTGAAAGAAGAAATTATATTTTTTTAAATATTAGGCCAGTCTGAACTTTAAGAGAAGAACATTTTTCAAGAATTGATTTATCTAGTGGAAAATACGAGTAGGTCAGAAAGTACAGTGTCCAAAATTTTGTTCATTTGATTGATTTCTGAGTACAAATTGTTAGAAATAATTTTTAGTTTCTAAGCAATTTCTAATTTGCGCGCGATCCGCGGGCTGTGTAAAGCGGAGCAGGCTTTAAAAAAGATTAAGACTGCGTTCCGCTTTACGCAAAATATAGTCGTTTCGCCTACTATATATATTTTTTTAGGAATATAGTATTTGATCCCCTAACATAGTAGGATACTATATTATATAGTAGGCTTGGCAATCCTAGGTGTAAGCCACACAAGATCAGACGATTCTCTGGGGTCTATGTTTATCAGTGGTCAGCTTATGGATGTTAAGATAATGATAACAATGTTCTCATCGTTTTGAGAATCATGGCGAGTCTCACAGCGCCTCAATCAGAAAACTTTTATTGTTTGTACGAGTAGAACTCGCTACCGGCGTTTTTTCTCCAAGTCCAGATTGAATAGGTTCTTTCTAGGCAAACTTGCTCCATTTTTAACTAGGTAATAAAATAATGTTATAACATGTAGATGTAATGGTACCTACATAACAGGATAACATTTATAAAATATGTCTAAATGCCCTTGCATTGAGATCTCTAAACGGATCCAATTGGGATGAACTGCGATCGCCTAAAACTCCACAGTGTCTGAAGACTCGCTTATTCGCCCAATGTGTTCTGCCCACCATGAACTACGGTGCCAAGACATGGACGTACACGCAGGAGGCTGTGTACAGGTTAAGAGTGGCATAGAGAGCCATGGAGCGTATCATGATCGGCATCAGACTGTTAGATCGAGTTCCAAACGTCGAGCGCCGTAGACGAAAAAAACGAGTGTGCTTTAGACCACACGACTGAAGTAAAACTTCTGCTGCTACCTGCCATCTGTTGTGGAATAGCTGAACTTTTTCGTAAATCGAAGCTGGTAGATTCAAAATACGAAACGTCGTAAATATTTTTTTTATCTATAGCAAAATGAACTCTATTATACAACATGAAGGAGTGTTTTGTTTTTGCAGTTTGTGTAATTTAGGCTAATTTGGGATAGGAGATATGCAAGATACAAATCAACTGGCTATGAGAAAGAAAATGTGCGCTCGCACCTCTCTCTCTTGCTCCTATAGTAATATACGAAACGTAACTCTCTCTATTTCTATCTTGACTAACTTATATCTCCTTCTCAATTTCCGTTCGCACTTTTCGTAACGCATTCATCAGCTTACTCCCCAAGTCAAGCGTGCGTAAAGAAGTTTTACTTCAACAAAGATATCATGATGTTGGGAATCGAGATATGGAACTCAAATTGTCGTGGGCGGGACGCTTGGCTAGACGTGGTGATGACAGATAGAGCAGGGCAGCAACTGAATGGTGGCCGAGGAGTGAAGAGTGGGTCGTTCGGCAGGGAGGTGGGTGAACGACACCGTAAAAGTAGCATTTAGACAAATGTTACAGGATGTTCTATAACGATAAAATGTTATATAACTGCTGTATGAGACCACCATAAGTACTTACAGATTATTCCCCAAACTGATTTATCATCAGCTTTGGTCTGCTTCTCTGTGCAGACGATTTTGTCAATGTCTGATTCCACACCTGGGTCGATAACGGACACGCCGCGTAGCCACGCCAACACAGACTTTGCTTCCTAGAAAATAAGGTTTCATTTTAGTTTCTTCTATTTCACTATCTTTCGATCTTCCTAAAGTTAAGTGTTTTTTTATTTTCTGTTAAACCTTACCAGTCACACCAATAATGATTTTATTTCTCAGATAATAAAGTGTTATTTAGATTTATTCAATGTTCTGCTAATTAACCTATAGGTAAGTACAATGGGTAATTCCTAGTTCTCACAAATTTCTGTTTATTTGGTTAGAAATATAAGTAGAAGTAATTATTAAATTATATTCATAAGTAACTGAAATGCAATATTTAACACACAAGCTTAAGAGTTGACTATACCTCAGCCCAAACTCGAATTTCACCCCCGCTTCTCCGCGCGCCGCTGCACGTCCTATCTCACCGTGGTTCTTATGTTTGCCGGTTTTTTATCATTCAGTCCCTTCATTATCTTGTTGTGTTTATTTCTCATTACTGCGTCTTTACAAAAAACCAACTAAACATAAATTCTACCCAATAATTACGTGTTCGTTTGGAGCGACAAGCGTCACGGGTACCCCGTCTGAAAGCCAAGGCCAGACCGAATCGCGGAATGGGCGTCCGGAGCGAATGGTTTCATTAGTGCAAAACTTAGATATTTTTATTTTATGGTAAAATCAAAAGGTATTTTGAAAATTTAAAACACAGGTGCCCTTATTTATGTTGTGTAGAATTACTGTATACAGTTTCAAGATCTAAATTGTAGTATTCATCGCATATTAACGGTTTTAGGATAAATTTGGATTTTTTTTCAATCGAGAAAATTTTACGGAATCGTGTTTCCACAACACAGGCGCTCTAACACGTATCCTTAACTATAACATTTATGAATTACAGATTGGAAGCACACAATTTGTTGAACAAAACATTGTTTCTCAATAAGCGATATAACGTCTCCCCAGGTATAGTGCGCCCTTAAGCAGTTTCTATTAAACTAATGGTTTGCCCCGAACTGAGATCTCGCGAAACTGCCATAAAAACAAAAAAATATTATTTCTAATCTTTGACTGTCAAAATAGTGCCACGAAATGCATAACTAACTAACTTGACCTACGTACTTTACTAGTTTCTGAAGTTATTCTGCAGTTATCCTATTTTCCAAATTTTAGTCTTTCCCCTAAATTTGCGTCATTATAGCTACATGCATACCAAATTTCAGCACAGAGGGGTCACTGGTGTAACCTGTGAATTTTGTCAAAATTCTGTTTTTAGTAGGGCTAATAACTTAAAAACTACAAAGTTTAAACTAAAAATAAAAAGGGTAACGAAATAAACTCTCAAAGACCTTTTATTAGACGTGCCACTTGACGGGATAGTTCCATTTTGGTTTCTTTTACCACTCTTGAACCCCAATATCTCAACAACCCTCCCACATTTTTAGCTAATTGAGTCACACCAAAATTGTGCCAAACGCTTCGAAAGTTATCCTCGGACTAACGAACATACATACATACAACGCCGATTTGCCCAAGTTGATTTAGAGATCAAAAAGTTACTAACTGAGAACATAACATTTAGATAAGTTTCTGTTAATTTATTTAGGTTTTAGAAACCGTGACCTGATCAAATTTATCCTAAAGTAGTCCAAAAACGGCCAGTCTAATTTGGCCCATTGATTGGTTACTATTGCCCAATAAATAGAAAGACGGCCTAATAATGATAACGAGGAGATAAGATTGGTTGCCGTGAAAATGTATGTTCCTAAGTCCACTGCATAGATAAAGACACATTTATTTGCTAACTTATCACACAACACAATAAAACGGTATAACAATTGAAGAAAAGAACATAATAAACAAAGATAAAACAGATAATAACATATAACAAACATAGGAATAATAGATCAAAATAATAATTGATCGAAAGAAGCGAGCTCTCCAAATCAACTTAGGTAAATCGGCGTTGTATGTATGTATGTATGTATGTCCGAGGATAACTTTCGAAGCGTTGATCCGATCATCGTGAAATTTGATACATAGGCAGGTAGTGATGGCACAATTTTTGTGTGACTAAATGAGCTAAAAGTGTTCGGGGGTTGTTGAGAGATTGGGGTACAAGGGGGGTAAAAAAAAGTGAGACTCTTAGATTAAACAGGACGTCTAATGAAAGGTTCGACCACTTCGACCGTTTTTATTTTTAGCTTAATCCTTGTAGTTTTTGAGATATTAGCCACGATTAAAACTGAACTTTGACGAAATTCACAGGGTACACCAGTGACCCCGAAACAGTGAACGGTGACCGGGCAACGAAAACGCCCGAAGAAATGCGAACGACTGTGATTAGTAGCAGACCCGAATGACTGCGATCGATATTCGATGAAAACAGAAAGTGATTTCATTTGAATGATTCTTAGTAGGTTATGCGAAGGAAAATAGCAGGTATGAAACGCTCCATTCCTATTCCACAATGATCACGTAGAGATAAGCTATGATCATAACATCCACAATGAAAAATCTTAAAGCTAACAAGTCAACAAATTATAATTTACCTTCAATCGTAGGTCAAGGTCCTCACTAGATATAAAATTACATAAAGTTAAAGGTATTATGTGTCATCACGCGATATAAAAAGCTTAAGGTAGGTATGCCGTCATGCTATTTACAGAATAATAATAAAGCCTTTATTAAACAATCTTATAAAACACATATTTCTTTCTAAAATAAAATATTTAACATAGACACTAGTTTCGCGATGATTGTCTTGCTACTCAGCATAGACCTCCCCTAAAGCTTGCCATAAAGTGCGGTCTTGTGTCTTCCTTCTCCATGTGACGCCTGCTATTGTTTTTATGTCGTCTTTCCATCTCCGACGCTGTCTCCCTCTCTTTCTTTTGTGTCCAAGACACACCATTCGGTCACATCCTTTGCCCACATATTATATTATACCATATTTACAGAAAATACCAACAAACTTTTTAATATACCTAAATATAACCGTCTTCAGATAACAGAAAAAACAAACTACTCAACCGATTTCGATGAAATTTCTATGGGACTAATCTGAAAGTATATCCTTTCAAATAAAAAAAAAGAATTTTGTAAATCGGTCCACAATTGACGGAGAAATCGGTGAACATACATAAAAAATATACAGTCGAACATAGAACCTCTTTTTTTGAAGTCGGTTAATAAAAAAACCGGCCAAGTGCGAATCGGACTCGCGCACGAAGGGTTCCGTAACATTATCTATAAAAACGGCAAAAAAATCACGTTTTTTGTTTAGGAGCCCCTCTTAAATATATGTTTTATTTTAATTTAATTATTTATTTTTAAAGTGAATATTTAACTGAATATTCTGTGAATATTTCAAGCGTCTACCTGTTGCCGTTATCAATATCGAGTAAAAACGAGTAAAAAATTACGTTTGGTGTATTGAGCCCCTCTTAAATAAATAAGTTATTCTGTTTTTAGTATTTTTTGTTATAGCGGCAACAGAAATACACCATGTGTGAAAATTTCAACTGTCTAACTATCACGGTTCATGAGATACAACCTGGTGACAGACGGACAGACGACAGACAGAAAGCGGAGCCTTAGTAATAGGGTGCCGTTTTACCCTTTGGGTACGGAACCCTAAAAATAGCAAAATTTTGCGTTAGGTATCATGTTTATTTGAATAAATTAAATACAACGGGATTTCCCTGTTATTTGAGTTTTAATGTGCATATCCTTGAATAATTGAAGATGCAGATCTCAGTGGATTATCCTGATTTCTTGGAAATCCGAATAAATAATGCTAAGCTTAAACCCATTTACTGCAGTATACATATTTATTTACCTATTGTTTAATTGTTTACCTGCTAACATTATATAATTAGTTATTCACATCGAATTGAGATCTCGCAAGTCTCCCATAAATAAAAAATATTATTTGTATTCTTTGACTATCAAAATAGTGACCCAACATTAACAACCAACTAACTTGGCCTACAGTTACATTCAAATTATAAGTAACGAGAGTTCATTTTAATTGGTACCCTTTTTTGGGTAGAAATTGCATTTATTGAGATTTCAGACTGTTCCCTATATATGTGTCACTAAAGCTACACGCATACCACATTTCAGCAATGTGGGGTAGTGTCCCCACATTGCTGAAATGTGGTATGTGTTGACATGTTTAATGAAAGGTCTTCATCAGTACATTTCAACCCTGTTTTAATTTTTAGTTTATAGCTTGTAGTTTTTAAGTTATTAGGCATAATAAAAACTGAACTTTGACGATATTCACAGGATACACCCACTGGTGTATCCTGTGAATATCGTTATTAGCCATAATAAAAACTGAACTTTGACGATATTCACAGGATACACCCACTGGTGTATCCTGTGAATATCGTAATACATAATTGCAAAAAACGGAACCCTTATGGATTCGTCATGTTTGTCTGTCTGACCGTCCGTATGTCACAGCCACTTTTTCCGAAACTATACTGTTGAAACTTGGTAAGTTGGTGCATTATGTGAACTGCATTAAGATTCTCACACAAAAATAAAAAAAAACAATAAATTTTAGGGGTTCCCCCATACTGAGAACTGAAACTCAACAACATTTTTTCGTCAAACCCATACGTGTGGGATATCTATGGATAGGTCTTCAAAAATGATATTGATGTTTCTAATATATTCTAAACCGAATAGTTTGCGCGAGAGACACTTCCAAAGTGGTAAAATTTGTCGCCCCCCCCCCCCCCAATGTAACTTCTAAGATAAGAGAATGATAAAACTAAAAAAAATATATGATGTACATTACCATGCAAACTTCCACCGAAAATTGGTTTGAACGACATCTAGTAACTAGTTTTTTTAATACGTCATAAATCGTACACCGCAATTAACCTTTCATTCAATCAACTCAATTATAAAAAAGTTACAACGATCTACAAGAACATTTATATTATGTTACTTGCTGCTACGGAACCCTTCATTGGCGAGTCCGACTCGCACTTGACCGCTTTTTGTAGATAATGGTACGGAACCCTTCTTGCGCGTGTCCGACTCGCACTTGGCCGGTTTTATTATGACTTGATAACTAGTTCTTCACAAGCTTTATAAAAGACAGATCACTAGCGGCATTGCAATAGGCAATCGATACAAAGAGATCGTGAGTATTTTTTTTTATTTTGAATACTTGTTTTATGATTTTGCTAGAAACTAAATACGATATTCTATCAATAAAATATAATTAACATAACAAGTTCTATTAAAAGATGTGGAATAAGGAAATGCTATTAAATGAATTTTAATAAGTTCAACATAGATTCCTAGTAGGTTGTATTGACACATATAAAATTATAATGAGGGAAAATTATAATCAGTGGAAGACAATTTGCCGGAAGAAAATCTACATATACATTAGTTGTATGTATTATATTATTTCTTTGTAGTATAGGTAGTATTAGTATACCCTATTCCTACCCTCAATCTGATATAAGTCCGAATTTGCCAATACATTTGCTTTAGGCACATTATGTAACCTATGTTTTTGATCTAAAGGAAACAAGTGGTTCGCCCCGAACTGAGGTTTCGCGAGTCTCCCATAAAAACAAAAATATATTGTTCGTAATCTTTGACTATCAAAATAGTGCCACGAAATCAATAACCAAACAACTTGAACTACAGTTCCATTCAAATTACAGGTAACGGGAGCTCATGTTATGAGTTACTCTTTTTTGGGGTACTAAATGCAGTTATTCAGGATTTCAAAGTTTTGCCTATATTTGTGTCACTAAAGCTACAGGAAAACCAAATTTCAGCACTGTGGGGCCCTGTGAATTTTGTCAAAGTTTTGTTTTTATTATAGCTAAAAACTCAAACACTACAAGGAATACACTAAAAAAAAAACATGGTTGAAATGTACTGCTACTAAGACCTTTCATTTGACGTCCCACTTGACATAACAGTTTCATTATAATTTTTTTTACCCCTCTTGAACCCCAATATCTCATCAACCTCCCAACATTTTTAGCTCATTTAGTCACACCAAAATCGTGTCATCACTACCTACCTATGCATCAAATTTCACGATGATCGGAAAAACTTCAAAAGTTACCCTCGGACAAACAAACAAACATACATCCATACATACAACGCCGATTTGCCCAAGTTGATTTAGAGATCTTGCTTCATTCAATCAATTAATATTTAATACATGTTTGACATTAAAATAATAATAATAAAAAAAAACAATAATTTTGATCACACTCCTAGATAACAAACATTTAAGGAACATTTTTTTTATATCTGACCATGTCATTCACAGCCTAATGCATTTCTTACCCCTTTATGTTTATAGGAGTAGTTTGATTACAGTCTTCTTCTTTTTTTTCTTGTCCTTTTTCCCACATTACGTGTCGGCATAACATATATTCTTCCAAATTACTCTATCAGCCGTCATCTCGTTATCTTCTTTATCACTCATATCATCCTTCCCTCGATCCATCTTAGGACATCCGTATTTCTCTTCCCCTTCCAGTCATCGTTCCTACGTTCCAAAACGTAATGCTTACAGTCATAAAGCTTGATAGCTGCAATAGTCTCTATCTGAACGGACGCTTAGCAGTATTAGTGCCTTTTCACACGTCCCGGCTAGCCGGCGGCGAAGAGTATGGCCGTGTACGTTAGCTTTCACACGTACCGGCGTAACATGGGCGCAAGCGGTTGCCGGGTGCACGCCGGATCCCCACTGTGCGTCCGGTCGCTGCTTACCGATTTTCTTGACTTTAAAAATGCGCGCTATACAAAGTGCTCATATCAACTTTGTAAGTTCTTCTGGGAAAAATTTGGCTACATAAAATTAAGAACTGATTTAATAAGTGTAACTCTCATAAATACAAATTTTATCAAAGCATTTATTAAGGTGCTATAGCCTGCTGAGTTATTCTAATTTAAGATACTATTATACTAAACTGTGTTTAGTTGTAATACGCTGTTAACATTTATGTTCAATAAAGACCTTTTAAAAACAAAAACAAAACCGGTTTGCCGGCGGCGGCGGGACTCACAGTGGTGTATGGAACACGGAGAGCGCGACTCGTTTTGTCTGACACCCTCGTGTCGTAAATAATACACACGGCTACACATCAAGCTATACATTTCCAGTATAAGCTGACCTCGCATTGTGTAGGCTTTTCGTAGAATGACAGATTAGCTTATACTGGAAATGTATAGCTTGATGTGTAGCCGTGTGTACCTACTTAATCGTTGCAAAATGGAGATAGATACCTATTAAATTGTTGTATTTTGCATTTTGTAGTATGTCTGGAAATAAGGTATAGAATTCTTTATTCTTTATTGTACACAAGAAAATACATTATAAAGTACAGATATAGATGATATGTACAAAGGCGAGCTTAACCCTATGAAGAGTTTTCTTCCAGCAAACCTTTGAGGCTAGAGAGAGAGAGAGAGATGATTTTAAAGGTAGGTGCGCATACAAGAATCATAAATACCTAGTCAGGTCATAAATTCTGTCACATGTTTAATATAAAATAATTGAAACAAGTTTATTCATTATATAACCATTTATATACCAAAATGAACTTAACAAAACATAGATTCTTATGACACTAAAGTTTATTCAAAATGACCTCCGTGATTTTGAATACAGGCCTTCAATCTGCGCGGCCAGTCGTCTATCGCAGCATGAACGAGGTCCATGTCAATATCGGCGGCTGCCTTAATCAAGGATGTCTTGAGTGACTCCAAATTGGGATGAGGCTTTGAGCACGGCTTTTCCTCCAAGTGTTGCCATATCTTGTAATCTAACGGATTCAAATCTGGACTGGAGGAGGGCCAGTCTTCGTGCCGGATGAAGTCGATTTCACGCGCCGCCAGCCAGTCTTGTGTGCTCTTCGCTCTATGAGCTGGCGCCGAATCTTGTTGGAATACCCAGTGCCTGTTATTGAACATGGTATGAGAAACAGGTTCCACAAGGTTCGTCAGGACTGTATTTTGATACACAACTGCATTCGTTTTTACACCTTTCTCACAAAAATGTACCTCTGTTAAGCCCCAATAAGAAACTCCCAACCATATCATGAGCGAGGATGGAAAATGACCTCGTTGGACACGCGGAATACGGTTGCTCGCTCCTTCACTACTGTCTGCGTACACCTTATCATTTTGTTTGTTGTAGCTCTCTTCTACGGTAAAAATTTGTTCATCCGAAAAAAGAATTTCCCGATATTTTTTTCCCGCCTACCGCTTCAACAAAGCGCGGCATCTCTTCAGTTTCAGGTCCATTAGACGAGCATTCAAACGATGTCCTGTTTTTTTTCGATATGCCCGAAGCCCTAAGTCTTCATTTAACACCCTTTTCACCGTGGTTCTGCTTAACCCCATCTGAAGGGCCAACAGTTTCTGCTTACGTTTGGGATTTCTTTGAATTCGCGCCTTCACAGCTTTTATCACTGCTGGACTCCTAACAGACCGAGGGCGACCACTTCTTGACCTGTCATCTACACTAGAGTCTACATTGTATCGTTTGATGGTGCGATAAACGAATCTTTTGGTTATATTCAAATTTTTCAGTATGTAAAAAATTTGTATTGGCGCGTAACCGCAACGATGCAACGCAATAACTGCAACACGGTCTTCTTTAAGCGTCCACTCCATATTTAAAAATGAGTAAAATTCTAAAAAATATACATTTTTATTTTCATGAACAATTCTAAATTCGAATTCTATAATCTTTTTTGTGGCCAGCATTCTAAAAGAAAAGATTTTACTGTGTGACAATACTTATGACCTGACTTACTATGTACATATATCTTAAACAAATAAAACTAAATATACCAAAAGAAAGTAATAAAATGAATGAATATAATAAATAAAATAAATAGACTAATATATACAAAAATAAATATATACCTACAATAAAATAAAATTATAGAGAAAGATAGTGTTCTTTAACTTTCCGTTTGAAGATGTTAATCGACGGACTAGCGCGAACTTCATGGGGCAGGGCATTCCAAATTTTCACCGCATCGGTAAAGGAGCCACCATAGCGGCTTAAAGTGTGTTGAGATGTTTTGAGGAGAAGGGACTTAGAGGACCGGGATGTCACACTGCGAGGGACAAGGAATTCGAACCGTTCACGGAGGTAGGGAGGAGAGAGTGGACAATATAATACTTTAAATAAGAGTGAAAGAACGTGAAGATCACGACGAAGACGAATAGAGAATGCTCCACACTGTTCTCTTTTCATGTTAATCGGATGAACCCAATAGTTTGTTGACTTCTTTTTCTGGCGGCGGTATCTTAGGTACAAAATCCACATTGCTATTAATTGTTCACGTTTAATTTTTAGAAAAGAGAGAAAATTAAATGATTTATGCAATCACTACGCGACTGTACTCGTGTTGATGGTTTACACGCTACTGAATAGAAAATCGGGTCGTGTGAAAGCTAAATGTGTTACCGGACAGTCGGCACCGGCTACCCGGCAACCGGGACGTGTGAAAAAGCACATGTACTTACGTCAACTTTCCCCTGCTTCACTAGGTACTCCGGTGTCTCGGGCATTATGAGGAACACGAAGAATATCACAGTGGGCACTAGAAGACCTAGCCAGAGCATCGTGTTCACGCTGAGCAAATCTGCGCCTATGTAGCTCGCTAGGTAGCCAATATTTCTGCAAGCAAACAGTAGCCTTGAATATTGCAATGTATAGATAGTAATATAATCACGATCAGATCGATCAAATTGATTAATGTGGGATAACTGATGTGATCATCGCGTTGTATATAATAAAATGTGGTGTGTATATAATATACCACGCAGATCACTCCACACCACTCAAAATCAACATAAGCAAATCGGCGTTGTATGTATGTATGAATGAATGAATGAAAAACACTTTATTGTACACATGAAAAAAAATAGAAATAACAGACAAACTAGAAGACACAAAGCAAATAGTACAATGGGCGGTCTTATCGCTTTTAAGTGATTTCTTCCAGACAACCTTTGGATGGAGAGGATACATGGGGCACACTAAAAGTTTTGCACTTATAGCTAATCGGAACTATTTGAATTTCGAATGTTATATTTCTCAATTTTCTTAATTTGACTGTATTTTTTTATGTTTGTTACCTCAGAACTTACGACTGGGTGAGTCGATTTTGATGATTCTTTTTTTATTTGATAGCTGGTGCTGCCCGTGTGGTCCCATTTCTATTTGGTCCAGTTCTGACAATGGCATCCATAAGAAAACCATGTAAGTCTTCATCATCATCATCATCAGCCATAAGAAAACCATGTAAGTCTTCATCATCATCATCATCAGCCGGGAGACGTCCACTGCTGAACATAGGCCTCCCCCTTAGATCGCCACAACGAGCGGTTGGTAGCCGTTTGCGCACAACGGCTCCCCGCGATTCTTACTAGTTCGTCGGTCCACCTTGTGGGGGGCCAGCCTACGCTGCGTCTTCCAGTCTGTGGTCTCCACTCGAGAACCTTTCTTCCCCATGTAAGTCTTAAATTTGTTTAAATTGTATGTTATGTTGTGTTTGTTATCTCAGAACTCCGTTATATAATATATCAACCGAATTGGAAAATTAGTTTTTTATTTGAAAGGGTTTTAGTTGAAAGGTTTATACTTTTAGATTGATCCCATGGAAATTTTATCAATGTTGGTAAGGTAGTTTGGTTTTTACTGTTATATGAAGTCAGTTATATTTTTGTTAAAAAGTTACTTGTTATTCTATCAAGTGCATATTCGTAGACTGTATTACAAGGAAGCGTTCGGTGAAATAACAGTCACGTATCAAAACATTGGCGTATCAAACATTACGCTACTGTGAACCAGGCCAACTGTTATCCTTATCCTTACTAATTGATAAAACGACGCGAGATCTCCAAATCAACTTGGGCATAATCAGCGATGTATGTATTACTCGTGCGCGATAACTTGGGACCTGCTAGGAATGCGACTCCCCGACCGCTTCCCCTGCACTTCCCCGATGGCGCCCGTATTGTACCGTTCGCATCACTATTTTTTACTAGGGTTTTTAGTCTCGTACTGACCTACGTCACGTAACGACGCGCTCTGGAATTCTTTTAGTTTTCGTTTGTGTTATTGTTTTGTTGTTGTAGTTTTTGATAGTTCTTGTTAAGTGTTTTTGTTATCATTATGAAGGGTAAACCTTTGCATAGCGGAGAAAGAAACCTCATGCTAAAAGTGTTAGAGTTTTTTGAAAACGGAACAAACAGTTTTGTTTACCTGTTGTTAATTGTAAATTTATCGGATACCTCTTCGTCAAGTGATTATAGTGAGACTGAGGACGAAGAACAACCTCTAGAAGACATAAATCCACTAAGTAGTGACTAGGATGAGATAATGTAAATAATAGATAAAATAAATGTATAAACTTAAACATTGTATTTTTATTTTATTCAAATACTGTAAAAAAGATTAGATAAAAAGCAGCGTCCTCCCTGAGTAACATAATAAATTAGGTTAAAAAAAACAAAGACGAAGCCGCGGGCGGCTGCTTGTTATGTTCGCTTTTTTGCGGGCGGTACAAACACGCCAATATGACGTCACCGCGCTCAGGTCCCAACTTATCGCGCACGGGTAATACAACCTACTACCAATACCCTAATACCTAATATGTTTGTTTGTCCGAGGATAACTTTCGAAGAGTTTGTCATCCTGAAATTTGGTTTTTAAGTAAGTAGTGATGGCACAGTTTTGGTGTGACTAAAAGAGCTAAAAATGGGGTAGAGGGGTTGGTGCGATATTGGGGTTCAAGAGCGGTAAAAAAAAACAAAATGGGTCAATCTGGTCAAGTGGCACGTCTAATAAAAGGACTTTGTCAGTACATTTCGACCCCGTTTTTATTTTTAGTGTAAACCTTGTAGTTTTTAAGTTATTAGCCATAATAAAAACTGAACTTTGTCAAAATTCACAGGGTACAACAGTGACCCCATATTGTTGAAATTTGGTATGCGTGTAGTTTTAGTGACACAAATATAGGCAAAAGCCTGAAATCCAGAATAACTGCAATTTGTAACCCAAAAAAGTGTAACCAAACAACTCCCGTTACCAGTACTTTTAATGAAACTGTAGGTCAAGTTATATGCATTGCGTGGCACTATTTTGATAGTCAAAGATCGCAACCAATTTTTTTTTGTTTTAATCGGTGACTCGCGAGATCTCAGTTCGGGGCGAAGCACTGGTATGACCAAATCGTGTTATAAAACCGGCTACGAAGGCCATATGATCAACACAACGTAAACAAATCACGCGGCTGTTCAAGTCGTGTGGTCATTGTATTGTATTCTACACATCTATACTAATATTATAAAGAGGAAAGATTTGTATTTGTGTGTGCATGTTTGTAATGAATAAACTGAAAAACTACTGTGCCGATTTCAAAAATTCTTTCACCATTGGAAAGCTACTTTCACCTTGAGTGACATAGGCTATATTTATTGCTAGAAAAGATTAGGGATCTTTACTAAAACTTAAGTAACGTAACCCAAGGTGTAAAAAAAGTGCCCTAAAACATCTTTCGTCGCATGCGCTGCGGAAACTATTGATGATAGAACAAAAGTATGTTCTTCAATATTAAAGAACATATCAATATCTACAAAAATAATATTATAAAGAGGAAAGATTTGTTTGTTTAATTGCATTGAATAGGCTCCGATACTACTGGACCGATTTAAAAAATTCTTTCGCCGTTGGGATGCTACACTATCCCCGGGTGACAGGCTACTTTTTACCCAACTGCGCAGAAGGAGGGTAATATTTTTATTGAAAAACTACGCATGCGAAGCTGCGGATTGGTCAGCTAGTCACAGAATAAAACCTTATTGACGATCTCCGCGGCGCAGTGGGTCAATAGCCGGCTGAGACACAGGAGCATCCCGCCGCGTAATTAATGTTTGCAAGTTCTGCAAATATTCGTTCCGGGTCTGGTTGTTTTTAAGGTTCCGTACCGAAATGGTAAAACGGGACCCTATTACTAAGACTTCGCTGTCTGTCTATTTGTCTGTCTGTATGTCCGTCTGTCTATATGTCAGTCTGTCACAAGGCTATATCTCATGAACCGTGATAGTTAGATAGTTAAAATTTTCACATTGTTGTATTTCTGTTGGCGCTATAACAAAAAATACTAAAAACAGAATAAAATAAATATTTAAGGGGGGCTCTCATACAACAAACGTGATTTGTTTGCCGTTTTTATAGATGGTACGGAACCCTAATGTGCCCTACGTTCGTACTTACGTTCGTGACATACGAGGCAATACTTTGTCATAAGCGATGGTTACCACATAACATCAGGTGGGCCATATGCTTGTTCCATATCTAGATCGCATAAAAAAATGGTCAAGCGAATGTCTGCACGCAGTCAGTACCGGTGTGTCTTAGTCATATTAAAATACAAAGTTAATTTAATAGTTAATTTTGTATGAATATTTCTAATTTTAATTACAAATTATAATTCCACTTGAGCTTTCTGTATATCTTTATTTATTACTAGCTGACCTGCCTCCAGCTTCGCACCTGGTTTGTCGATAAAAACATTAACCTCCGTCTGCGCAGTCGGGTGAAAAGTAGCCTATGTTACTCAGGAATAATGTAGCATTCTAATGGAGTAAGAATTTCTGCGCAGTCGGGTGAAAAGTAGCCTATGTTACTCAGGAATAATGTAGCATTCTAATGGTGTAAGAATTTCTGCGCAGTCGGGTGAAAAGTAGCCTATGTTACTCAAGAATAATGTAGCATTCTAATGGTGTAAAAAATTCTGCGCAGTCGGGTGAAAAGTAGCCTATGTTACTCAGGAATAATGTAGCATTCTAATGGTGTACGAATTTCTGCGCAGTTGGGTGAAAAGTAGCCTATGTTACTCAGGAATAATGTAGCATTCAAATGGTGTAAGAATTTCTGCGCAGTCGGGTGAAAAGTAGCCTATGTTACTCAAGAATAATGTAGCGTTCTAATGGTGTAAAAAATTCTGCGCAGTCGGGTGAAAAGTAGCCTATGTTACTCAGGAATAATGTAGCATTCTAATGGTGTAAGAATTTCTGCGCAGTCGGGTGAAAAGTAGCCTATGTTACTCAGGAATAATGTAGCATTCTAATGGTGTAAGAATTTCTGCGGAGTCGGGTGAATAGTAGCCTATGTTACTCAGGAATAATGTAGCATTCTAATGGTGTAAGAATTTCTGCGCAGTCGGGTGAAAAGTAGCCTATGTTACTCTGGAATAATGTAGCATTCTAATGGTGTAAGAATTTCTGCGCAGTCGGGTAAAATGTAGCCTATGTTACTCAGAAATAATGTAGCATTCTAATGGTGTAAGAATTTCTGCGCAGTCGAGTGAAAAGTAGCCTATGTTACTCAGGAATAATGTAGCATTCTAATGGTGTAAGAATTTCGGCGCAGTTGGGTGAAAAGTAGCCTATGTTACTCAGGAATAATGTAGCATTCTAATGGTGTAAGAATTTCTGCGCAGTCGGGTGAATAGTAGCCTATGTTACTCAGGGATAATGTAGCATTCTAATGGTGTAAGAATTTCTGCGCAGTCGGGTGAAAAGTAGCCTATGTTACTCAGGAATAATGTAGCATTCTAATGGTGTAAGAATTTCTGCGCAGTCGGGTGAAAAGTAGCCTATGTTACTCAGGAATAATGTAGCATTCTAATGGTGTAAGAATTTCTGCGCGGTCGGGTGAAAAGTAGCCTATGTTACTCAGGAATAATGTAGCATTCTAATGGTGTAAGAATTTTTGCGCAATCGGGTGAATAGTAGCCTATGTTACTCAGGGATAATGTAGCATTCTAATGGTGTAAGAATTTCTGCGCAGTCGGGTGAAAAGTAGCCTATGTTACTCAGGAATAATGTAGCATTCTAATGGTGTAAGAATTTCTGCGCAGTCGGTTAAAAAGTAGCCTATGTTACTCAGGAATAATGAAGCATTCTAATGGTGTAAGAATTTCTGCGCAGTTGGGTGAAAATTAGCCTATGTTACTCAGGGATAATGTAGCATTCTAATGGTGTAAGAATTTCTGCGCAGTCGGGTGAAAAGTAGCCTATGTTACTCAGGAATAATGTAGCATTCTAATGGTGTAAGAATTTCTGCGCAGTCGGGTGAAAAGT
The DNA here is from genome assembly GCA_918857605.2 of Philereme vetulata. Classification (NCBI taxonomy): domain Eukaryota; kingdom Metazoa; phylum Arthropoda; class Insecta; order Lepidoptera; family Geometridae; genus Philereme; species Philereme vetulata. The sequence continues at coordinate 6,660,118 of OU975422.1, read as the reverse complement.
AGCCTATGTTACTCAGGAATAATGTAGCATTCTAATGGTGTAAGAATTTCTGCGCGGTCGGGTGAAAAGTAGCCTATGTTACTCAGGAATAATGTAGCATTCTAATGGTGTAAGAATTTTTGCGCAATCGGGTGAATAGTAGCCTATGTTACTCAGGGATAATGTAGCATTCTAATGGTGTAAGAATTTCTGCGCAGTCGGGTGAAAAGTAGCCTATGTTACTCAGGAATAATGTAGCATTCTAATGGTGTAAGAATTTCTGCGCAGTCGGTTAAAAAGTAGCCTATGTTACTCAGGAATAATGAAGCATTCTAATGGTGTAAGAATTTCTGCGCAGTTGGGTGAAAATTAGCCTATGTTACTCAGGAATAATGTAGCATTCTAATGGTGTAAGGATTTCTGCGCAGTCGGGTGAAAAGTAGCCTATGTTACTCAGGAATAATGTAGCATTCTAATGGTGTAAGAATTTCTGCGCAGTCGGGTGAATAGTCGCCTATGTTACTCAGGGACAATGTAGCATTCTAATGGTGTAAGAATTTCTGCGCAGTCGGGTGAAAAGTAGCCTATGTTACTCATGAATAATGAAGCATTCTAATGGTGTAAGAATTTCTGCGCAGTCGGGTGAAAATTAGCCTATGTTACTCAGGAATAATGTAGCATTCTAATGGTGTAAGAATTTTTGAAATAGGACCATTAGTTTTTGAGTTTAATCATTACAAACATACACACACACAAAAATACAAATCTTTCCTTTATAATATTAGTATACTTAGATTTGTTATGAGATTTATTTATTTAATATTTAAATAGTTATTAATTTATGTTATCTATTTATATGTTATATGTATTTGTGAGTTTTATTATATTTATGTAGGCAATTAGTAGTTTTTTAATTCTATTTATTATTTATCTATTTTTTATTTTATTTTTATTCTTTATTTGTATTTTCGTTAGTATCTAGTTAAGCACGCCAACCTAAGTTTTTTACCTGACACGGTTAACTGGTAGAAAATTCTTTTAGCATTAAGCCCTACATTATACATTTTTCTTTTTGTGCAATAAAGAATTAAAATAAAACATTACATATACTGTTAACAAACCCAACTACAGACTTTACAGAACAAAAGCCGATTCGTTTAGGTACGTTAAACCAGATGCTATTTATTGCTATTAGTTATGCAGATAACTAGTATGAAGTTCATTCATCGATTCGTTACGTAATAATGCCTCTATTTACTAAATTTGCGAACTACCCGCATGACGTGAGCGCGTACGTTGCACCGCCAACAGTCACCCATTTCCCGTGCGCAGCGCAGCCCTAAGGCTGCTTTTCCACCAGAGATGGGCTATGCTACGTTGCTATGGCTGAGTTTGATATCCACTAATCATATTCATTGGTCCAAATAGCATAGCACTGATGGAAACGGATTCAACCAAGCTATGTTTTTTTATATGGAAGAATGCGTGCTATGGATGTGTGCTATGGATGGTCGCGAGTGGTAGCTATGTGAAGAGCAGAGTACACAGTAGGCCCGCGTTTGTCACTGAAAGTAGACATGCCATGGTCTTCTGCTGCGCGAAAGCTGCGCATCTTCCTCGCACAGTTACTTTGCCGCGGCGCATCTTCATAGCACATCTTACTCGCTCCGCTACATAGCTTAGTATCAGTGGAAACGGTCACATAGTTTCATAGCTTAGCTTTTACATCCTCGCAGCATAGCTGCATAGCACATATCTGGTGGAAAAGCAGCCTAATTAGCTTATTACCATCCATCCTCATTTTGATGTGTTTGCGGATGACTGGAAAACAATCGAGCGAGTGTGCCTCAGTTATTGTGATAGTATTTAAATATGTATACCTACCTATGGTAGGTTAGTTATTGTCCCTATTGTATCTGTATATCTGTTGTGTTTTTGTGTACCTTTTTAACCTAAAATATGTAAGTTTGAAAAATGAAAGTATATTATAATTTGTATTTTGAAGTAAAACTTCTTTGCACGCTTGTCTTGGGGAGTAAGCTGGTGAATGCATTACGAAAAGTGCGAACGGAAGTTGAGAGGGAGATATAAGTGAAGATAGAAAGAGAGAGAGAGAGAGAGAGTTACGTTTCGTATATTACTGTAGGGGCAAGAGAGAGAGAGGTGCGAGCACACATTTTCTTTCTCTCTTTCTCTCATAGCCAGTTGATTTGTCGCATATCTCCTATCCCAAATTAGCCTAAATTATACAAACTGCATAAAGAAAACACTCCTTCATGCTGTGTAATAGAGTTCATTTTGCTATAGATAAAATAAGTATTTACGACTTTTCGTATTTTGAATCTACTAGTTTCGATTTACGAAAAAAATCAGCTATTCCACAACAGATGGCAGGCAGCGGCAGAAAATAACTTATGTACTTACTGTATGCGCCTCGAAATAAGGTTGACATTTCCTTAAAACATTATTATATATATATATACATATATTTAAACATATATACATATATCCATCCAGAGGTTGCCTGGAAGAGATCGATTTTAGCGATAAGGCCGCCCATTGTACCTATGATTTAAAATTGTGTTTTCTTTTATATGTTTGTATTTAATGGTGTGCAATAAAGAAATTATCTAATCTAATCTAATCTACAGATGAAGCTAAAGATATTTTACTTCAGTGGTGTGCTCTAACGCACACTCGTTTTTTTCTTGTAGTGTCTTAGATATAGCGTATTAGATTGTATTGTATTAGATGTAACGTTATATTTAAGTGTAAATAAACGAACTTGAATGAATTTGAATGACACCTTCACGGTGAGTACAAATATCTCGCCAATTTACCTCATACCAAGCCGATTTGTAATAAATAATTCATTACTTTATTTAAGAACTGGTTAGTGGCGCATAAATTATGGATACACCTGCTACCCTTTGTGCCCAAACACCTTCACAATGGAAGACTTAAAAATGGCTTCACCTGACGCCATCAATACCTATCTAACACAATACAAGTAGAGCTATTGACACGCTAAGAAGAAGGATTATGGATTGTAATATTTTCTGAAATAAATGAATTTTAGTTATTTTTTATGTTTACTCTAAGTACTAGGAACATTTTCGCTCAATGATTTATTACGACTTTCGTTGCGGTCCTATGGCGGGTTCCTATATACGTCGGTAACCAGCTACGACTCGTTTCTCCTACAAAACCTGACATAAGTTTGACACTAGTTTGACACTTTTTCAAGGAGATACGAAGCGTAGTCGGTTACCGACGGATATAGGTGCCCGCCACTACTCAACAACAAAGTTGGGTTGCGATAAACTTTCATTAGCATTTCATGACGAAGTCCCATCCCGTGCCACTGTTTACAACCTGGTTTAATGAGTTTAAACGTGATCGTAGCAAACTCACTGATGCTTCGCGAGAAGGACGTTACGACAAAAATAAAAGATAAACTTAGAAGATTTCTTTTTATAAATCCTGAAGGCGCGACGCCGTGGCTGCGTTTGAAAAAGGCGTGGAAGAGATCCCTAAAGAAGATTGAGCCCACTGCGGTCAAGGTTCCATCGCATGCCACGGTGCTTAGAAAGAAACGGAGACTACTTCGAAAAGCAATAAAAATATTAACAGGCTACTACATTTTTAGGCACGATTTTAGGGTTCCGTACCTCAAAAGGTACAAAAAGGAACCCTTATAAGGTCACTCTCTTGTCCGTCTGTCTGTCCGTGTGTCACTATCGATTTTATCAGGAACGGGTGGACCTAGCAAGTTGAAATTTATACCAGATACTGAGGTCTATAGTAGGCCCTACCTAATAAAAATAATGGAAAAATTACAAAAAATAAAATAAGTTGAAAATTAAAGGATGTCCCCATACATACAGACATAGTTGACGCCAATTGAGATAATCCTCTGAGTTGTATGGGCGCTCATACAATTTAGAGGACTAGCTTTATCGGCACCAACCTCAAATAAGGTAAATTAATAAAATTGTGCTATTGAATAAAATAAATATTTAAGTGGGGCTCCCAGGTATGATTTTTTTGTCGTTTTTATAGATGAGTACGGCCGCTAAAAATTGTACTTTTGGAAAAAAAGTGTGTCCCTCTCATTTAAAATATTAAATTTCTAAGTTTCAGATAATTTTATGATATTTTTTAAATATATTCCTGGTGCTTAGAATTATATTCATTCATTAAGGGGACACCGGAGGGACAATCGCCCATACAACACGTACTATAGTGTGACCATTAGTGCTGTGCACTCCCTGAGGTATGCGCGGCGAGGTGGGAGGCAAAGAAAAAACTGCATGAGTTCACATGAAATCAAAACATGTCGGACATATCTTACGATATCAGTTTGCATTTCTAAGGCAAGACTTGTGGCGGGACGATGGTCGGAGGCTATCTATCTGTAATATATTATACTTACTTAGTTGATTAAAATGTAACTTAAATATACTCATATTTTATTAAAAATATGCAGGTGATAAATAAGAACTAAACTTATAATTCAAAGGACTTGTTTTATTGAACATTTTTTATATTTACAAACAATTATATATTCTAACGAAAGTTATTCTGACATAGATTCTGTTTCAACTTCATCTTCCATTTCATATCACGAGATAACGCACGACCCATCTTTGAATATTTATCCCGTGTGCGTCTGACATAGACCGTCCGGTACAAAAGCTACCTACCGCCGTGAGCGTTGACGGCAGACTGATAGATCGGAGCGGCCGACACATCCCCCCCGTCTCGCCGCGCGCATACCTCAGGGAGTGCACAGCTCTAATGGTCACACTATACCAAGATCATTTCTAATTGGAGCATATTTCTACCTTAATAAGATATTATTTTAATTTGAATAGTATTTATCTAGGTTCCCAACCATATATTATATCAAAATACTTACCTACAATGAAATAGAAGCGTATCGAATTTTGCATGTTTTTACGTAATAAAAGACCTGTTTTCAACGTAATTGTTTCGTATTAAAAACAACAACATCTTACGTATCCTAGTCATGGGAACATAGATTATATCGTCTAGTTACAGAATAACAAAACAATGAGAAAAATACAACAAGTTTTCAGTCATCATTTTTGGTATTACGGAACACGGTCAAAATCTAATCAAATTTAGAATCGTTCTATTGCTATCACTGTCGCTCTGCGTGGCTAAACTTCGTCACTAAACAGGGATAGCGATATTCAGGCCGAAGTTTTTGACGCGGCCGAATTGAAGTTGCGCTCAGGGTTCGCCGGCGCGTTAACATAATTTAAGTTTATTTTTATTTCCTTTTCAGAGCGTATAATTATTTTTATGATAGACTTAATTTTCGTATCCAGTACAAAAATCGTGTGTCCTACTACGACATCTTGCACATAAAACAAATACAACTTACACAGCGTAGGTTCGTCACCTCTTATGTTTTGGCATTAAGTCTTTGTATTGTTTTGCTAAGTTCTATTAAATTATGTTATATAAATTATGCAATAAAAGTATTCCAAAACTAATTTCAAAAATATGTCTCACTTTACATTCCCGTATGTTACTTCACGTAAGTTACCATAAAACGAGGGAACTAACAAGTATCCAGGCCCGTAAAAATGTTTATTGAGTATGGCAATACCACTCTACACGTTGGCCAACCTATAGAAAAAATCCTCCATTTTCTTTTGAAAAAAAGTGAAAACAAGTTGGGCGGCGTTTTTGTCTCGGTGTTTTTTAAATATTTTTAAGAGTGAATAAGCAAGGTAAGATCAAAAATTGTAGTATTGTTTTATATTGTACTTGTAGATAGACTATTGTTTTAACAAATAAACCGATGCGACGCCTTCTCACTTCAAAACTCATATATGTTTTAGGTCATGTCCACAGAGGTTTGAATTCACGAATGATACCGTGTGTTACTATGTGTGATACGTAACATTCGTGATCTGTTGTAATGTTAAGTGTACACTGATTGAAATAAATAAGCATAGTAAGCTTGTGATATGGTATCCACATGACTGATAGACTACCTAATGTGTTTTAAAATATACATATACTACAAAGTTACATAGAAAAATAAATATTAAGTGAACAATAAGACGACGTTCTCAAGTCGGTCTAGATTTTTAATTTTTAATATTTTCGTCAATTCGGGGCGAACCAATAATTACTTTAAAAGTTTGAAGATGCGGAGCGGAATAAAAAAAGTAAAAAATATTAATGCACGGAATCTGAAACAGAAACTCTTAAGAAAACAGTGAAAAAGTAGAAAAAATATCCGGAAAAAAATCAAACTAATATTTCCACTAATGATGCGGAAAGTGATACATAAACTGAATATGTATAGTAATAAAGCACGAGTTCATATAAGACATTTAGCTATTGTAAAACGGACAACGAAAAAAAAAAATCAGCAATATGACAAAGGAGACTAAAGCACTTAATAATATATGACATAATAATTTCAGTATGAAAAATAGTTGTTCACCTGCAATGGTATTTACATATGCTGATCATTGCATTTTCAACTAGTTCCTCACATTTATATTACGTTTCTTCTAAAAAAACAATCTGATTAAAAACTTTATGATTTATTTTCTGTTTTATTTTAAAAATGAAGGTAGTATCATCGAGAATTAAGGAATTTCTCTCATTGTACTCTAGGCTTTACCATGTTACCAATTCACGATTGTTAAACTACAATCTTTGCGGCCATACTCAGATAATGATAAAGAATCCTTTGTGTGCGAGTCCGACTCGCACTTGGTCGGTTTTTTATTTTTTAAAAACTTTTAGTGTGACCCGCGACCCACGTACATGCAAAATGAGGGATAGTATATTTTGACTCTTGTCCGTACAATCGCTAGGACCACCGATTGTAAGATGCCAGCGATTGTATGGACAAGAACCAAAAGATACTAGCGTTAAAATAAGATAACTATTGTACACCAAAGTAAAACACAGAACATAATTTTTACAAATAGATTTAGACGACCAGAAACATAAGATGCTAGCGATAGTACGGACCAGAACCAATAGATACTAGCGATAGTACGAAGTACGAGGTCAGAATAATGGTTATGGCTCACCTGTTCTTAAATAGTGTGCTGGACAAGCTAAGCTAGTAACAAACCATAGCACGCCAAACACTTATGGTATTGCTATTTCAGTGTAGCTTAGTTATTTATCTAAGAGTGGTTATGGTCACGGGCCTCTTGATTTTAAATTCAAATTCAATATTCATTAAAACCGCAAAATCTTTATAACATACATTTTACAGCCAGTTCCTCCGCGACCAAGCCGACGAAGCCAAGAAAGACCCAGGTAAGAAACAAGACTGATTCCTTTTAATGATCCTTTTACCTATGTTATATAATACAGTCTGTAAAACGAAATGCCAGCAATAGCACACACATGTCCGAATATCACATTTACATATCTGTTCACAAGTGAGCCAAGTGCACCGCGCAGGTCAGCATCACTGATCTTCTTCAGATAGATAGGCAGCACGATGTAGCACGCTGAGCATGGAATGCCACGAGTAGTAACGGGTCAGAATAACATATTTTCATACCTGTTCATAATAATCAGTGAGCCAAGTGCACCGCGCATGTCAGCATCACTGATCTCCTTCAGATAGATAGGCAGCACGATGTAGCACGCTGAGCATGGAATGCCACGAGTAGTAACGGGTCAGAATAGCATATTTTCATATCTGTTCATAATAAGCAGTGAGCCAAGTGCACTGCGCAGGTCAGCATCACTGATCTCCTTCAGATAGATAGGCAGCACGATGTAGCACGCTGAGCATGGAATGCCACGAGTAGTAACGGGTCAGAATAGCATATTTTCATACCTGTTCATAATAAGCAGTGAGCCAAGTGCACCGCGCAGGTCAGCATCACTGATCTCCTTCAGATAGATAGGCAGCGTGATGTAGCCCGCTGAGCATGGAATGCCACCAGTAGTACGGGCCAGAATAACATATTTTCATACCTGTTCATAATAAGCAGTGAGCCAAGTGCACCGCGCAGGTCAGCATCCCTGATCTCCTTCAGATAGATAGGCAGCGCGATGTAGCACGCTGAGCATGGAATGCCACCAGTAGTACGGGCCAGAATAGCATATTTTCATACCTGTTCATAATAAGCAGTGAGCCAAGTGCACCGCGCAGGTCAGCATCACTGATCTCCTTCAGATAGATAGGGAGCACGATGTAGCACGCTGAGCATGGAATGCCGGCTACAGCCCGGGCCAGAATCATAGCCCATGGCTCCAAGCAGAATAATTTTATTTGCCAGTACACCTGAGGACAAAATGTATGAAAGAATTAAACGTCTGTATTGCACAAAATAAATATAATCTGAACATAGGCGAACATAATGCATTCTTTTTCAGTTAAAACACAGTTATTGTAGGTAATGTAATTTGCTAAACGGAGAAGTTTAATTACATTTTAAGGCACATAGATATAACTTAACCTAGACAATAGACAAAAGGTACTTCAATAATATTATTTTCCAATAGCTACTTAAACGAAGTTTTAGACATTTTTTTTCAGTAGTTTTAATATTTCGTTTCTATATTCTTACAGAGCGACCGTACTTATGAGGACTGCACTCTGTCACTTTTTTCCAAAATTGATAAGGAATGCTAAAAACATTACCCTCCTGCGCACTGGGGTAAAAACAGCATATCTTTGAAAGTCATTACCGCGGAAGGAAGCAATGAGTTCAATACTCGATAATAGTCACGGTTGATGGTGTATGAATGCGCGATTTTTTCGGTATTGAAATGACAAAAGCACTGACGTAGTCTTTTAATGTTTTCAACCGACTTCAAAAAGGAGGTTCTCAATGCGGCTGTATGTTTTTGTCGTGCTTGTTACTCGATATCTCCGCCAATTATTTGCCAAGCGTATGGATTCGGCTTTAACGGTATCGATGGTTCTTTTCTTATTCTTTAGGCACTTGTCTCACCGCCGACGCCGGCGAGTAAGCGATTAGCTACCAACAAAAGATTCCGTGTCAGAAAAAGGGACACGTATATTAATAGTTGATCGCTGGCTGTTCACACTGCCGCCGGCGAGAACTCGCTCTTCACTGTTTTGTTGCAGCGACTACAACACTCGCTCAGCGATACTAGCTCAGCGATACGCGCTCAGCGATGCTCGCTTGGCGGTCAGAACACACGCCGTGAGATGATGAGTATCGCTCGCCGCACTCGCACACTCGCTTTATAGCCCAGCGAGACAATTATAGGCACTACACACACTTCGCGCTGCTCGCCAACTCGTTTCTAGTTTCTAGCTCAACTCGCTTCTCGCTCATCGCTGGCGGTGAGAGAAGTGCCATAGGGTGTACCTCCAGGGTGGTACCGTATAAGTTTGGTACGGATCTGATAATGGAGTACAATGAAGAAATCTAAATCTCATCAACAGATGACGCATCGCGTTGTAGTAATTGTTTTTTGGTTATTACAAGCGAATATCTATTTGGGATATATCCCGACGGATTAGCACGTTGAAGTGGCAATGGGCAGGCCATATAGCGCGCAGAACAGATGGCCGATGGGGCAGAAAGGTTCTCGAGTGGAGGCCACGGACCGGCAAGCGCAGCGTAGGACGTCCACCCACAAGATGGGCAGACGACTTGGTAAGAACCGCAGGTCGGCGTTGGATGCAGGCCGCTTCCAACCGCAGTTCCTGGAGATCAATGAGGGAGGCCTTTGTCCAGCAGTGGACGTCCTACGGCTGATATGATGATGATGATCTATTTGGGGATCTATCAGTGTTCAACTGATCTGATTATGGACTTTGAAGATACATATTTGACTTTGACAAGACTTTGAAGACTTTGAAAGACATGAACTCAGGACAACTGTAGGTACACCCCTCATCCTACTTTGATAAGTCTTTTACAGTGCAGGCTGTCCGATTATGGAACGCGCTGCCGGTAGGTATCAGATGTGCCAGCTATCATTTGGCATTTTTAAACGTATGGTCAGAGAACGCTTAGTCCTGCGGCATATACGCAGTCAAAAAGATCCGTCTTTATAAAGACGTAGACAGCTAGACTAGTTTACTTCAGCTACTTCCACAGCATTATGTCATACGGTATACTGCTGTGGGGGAGTGCTGCAGATACAAACACCGTTTTTGTGCTGCAGAAGAGGGCTGTTCGTGCAATTTATAATATGGGCCCCAGAGAACGCAATAAGTTTAAAGGAATAAATATTATGACATTCCCTTGTCAATACATCTATGAAAATCTGATGTATATTCTCAAAAATACTAAGTTGTTCAAGAAAAATAGTGATAATCCCATTTTTAATACTAGAAATAAAGATAAACTCGCTGTTGCCACTTGTAGACTCCATAAAGTTAGTAAATCGTTTAAAAGGCAAAGTGTTCGCTTTTATAACAAACTCCCAAATAATGTACATAAATTGACAATTAACAAATCTAAAAACGTAATTAAACAAACGGGTTCCAAACGGGCGGCGGCCTCGTGGTAGACCCAGGCGGAGATGGAGGGATGAACTGGATGCATTCCAGAAAGAGTGGCCCCAATTAGCCAATAACCGGGATTCGCGGAAAGAGGGAAGGGAGGCCTTTGCCCAGCAGTGGGACTCTGCGGCCTGATAATAAATAATAATAAATAATTAAACAAAATCTTTTTATAAAAAACCAACTTACTATAAAATATCGGATTATTTAGATGATAGAGAGGCTTGGGAATGAAATTGTTCCAACTCGTTCAAAATGTAACAAATTAGACGTAATTTATTTCCTGTATTGTTATGTATTCTAAAGGGATCATTAACCCTTAAAAACAACCAGCCTTGTTTCTTGCCTTTCTTTCCTGGTTTGGTCACGAAGGAACAGGCAGTAAAATTGACGTTTCAAAGTGATCCTTGTCATTTTAATGAATAAAAGATTTTGAATTTGACTTTGAACACTGTAACACGTGTTATCTGGCTATCTGGTAAACAATCTGTTATAGGTATAAGTTTTAACAGCTGTTGGTTTTCCTACAAACAAATTAAATTAAACACTTTTTGAGTATTTGTCGCTAAATATCTATGTATAAATAAATATGTTTCTTATATAAGTAGTTTTTATTTAGGTTCATTCATTTATGTTATTTTTATTTTTTATATCATAAGTATAATGTATAATTACGTAGGTACACCATTACACATGTAATGTCCACACAATCCATTCCATCCAAAGGTTGTCTGGTAGAGATCGCTATTCAGATATAAGACCGCCAATTGAATCATATAGTTTTACGGTGTTCCTGTTAGTTGTATTACTAAAAGATGTGCAATAAAGAATTCTCTAATCTAATCTAAGGACATCAAACTCTTCAGCAACAAACAGTTCAGTATCGCAGTTAGGGTATTTGTATTAGAGATCACAGAAGATCACTTTGAAGATATCCCACTCGTCCACTACCCCGAGAGCTCCTGGACCCCCCGACTTCTTCTTCTTCTTCTTCGCCTTCAACGACTTCACCGATCATTGGCGACGTCACCGGTGAAGACCACAAATGAAAATATCAACAACTATGATCAGCGTCACGCCAAGACGCGGTCGCTTACACCGGGCCGCGAGATAGGCCAACGAAAAGCTCCGAAGAGCCACCTGCCACAAGCCAGGATGGCCACAAAGAGCTGAGCCCAGAGACCCGGAGATAGTAGTCTCCGCGAGTTGAAGCTACTCACCTGAGGCTCTTAACTGCAGCTCAAACGCAATTGTTGTGCGTCCACCACGCACGCTACTACTACGCGATCGAGCCTGTACATGACCAGGAAGTAAGTAGATATCCCACAGAACTTAATGGCAAACAACTCATGTATAACAGTAGAGATCACAGGTAAGATGTTTTCTGGGTTTTTAGTGTAAATATTAACTTACGTTATGAAAATCTAAATAATTAATTTTTGAATTTTTTTGTAAAAATTAAATTATTTTCTTATCTTTTGTTTCAATTGAGAACAAAAAGTACAGAAGTTATTTATAAACAGAACATTACATTTACAGAATTAAGTGCAATTATATATCAAACACTTACAGGAAATAATTTGTATGTAATGTTCCCCATCTATAATATAAAAATGAATCGCAAAATGTGTTGGTAAGCGCATAACTCAACAACGCCTGGACCAATTTGGCCAATTCTTTTTTGTTGTATTTCTTATTGTCAGGAGAAGGTTCTTATGAAAGAAAAAATTAAGAAACTTGCACGCAAAATTAGAAAATTTAAGAATACTTAACCACCATATAAAATTATTTATAATCTAACCTTAGCGCTTTTATAATGTAACCTTATGACGTTTGACATAGAATTGACAGAATGCGTGCTGCAAATATCGTCAAAGAGGATGTAAAAAAAATTAATATCGTTTGAAACAGATGCTTCGGTAGGAGTTATCCCGAGATATATTGTCTATATATATAAAAATTAATTGCTGTTCGTTAGTCTCGGTAAAACTCGAGAACGGGTGGAGCGATTTGGCTAATTTTGGTATTGAATTATTTGTGGAAGTCATTCATTTTCTCATACATAATGATGGTCGGGGACAACAATTGACAATTCTACCAGGGTGACAGCCCGCGTTATAACTATGCATGTCAAGCCGATACAAAGTTCGGCGGGACCACTAGTAATTACATAAAAGATAGGTAAACTAGAAACCGCAACTGCAAAGATGGGTTTTGGATGGAAACACCATGGGTAGGTAGGTATATAATTACTAAGTTCATGTAGGTATACGAAAATCAATAATTATTTGATGCTAGAAATCGTGGGCATCAACTACCAATACCTATTATAATATCTATAAATATACCGTGAAATATTTGCGGAACATGCGAACATTTTTTCCCCGAGCGAGAATCGGTAGTAAGGAGTGGAACTCACTTCCGGCGACTGTTTTCCCGAACTTGTATTTAGGTTATTTTTTTTATATACCACTAAGGTATCAAACAAGCATACGGCCCACCTGATGGTAAGCGGTTACCGTAGCCTATGGACGTTTGTAACACCAAAGGTATTACTCGCGCGTTGCCGACCCTTTAAAATTTTTAAAAGAACCCCATATTGTAGTCCCAGTATACTCTCGGAATCTTCAAGTCCAGAGTGTAACTTTATTTTGAAACTTTTTGAATGAAAATAGCAGGATTCTTTCGTCGAAAGCGTATATGATCAGAAGTTTTTAAATATTTATCTATTTGTTTGAGTTTTTATATTACGTTTACGTGACAATAGATAGCAAAAATAGCCATACATAAATACATATAAAAAATAAATATTGATGGACACTTCACACAGCGCTATCTAGCCCCAAATTAAGCAAAGCTTGTACTATGGGAACCAGATAACTGATAGAATACTTATGTACTATTTTTTTTTGTAAATACATACTTATAATATGTAGAAAAACACCCAGACCCAGAACAAATATCTGCAGATCATGCAAATATTAGTTCCGCGGCGGGAATCGAACCCGCCCGCTACCACCTGCGTCTCAGCCAGCTATTCGCCTAATGCGCCACGGAGGTCGTCTAATGAGCCATAGATAATGTATTTTAGTAAAAATATGATATTTTAAATCAGGTTTACCTTATCGTTAGGTAATTGAGTCTTCTTCGTCTTCTAAATAAAAAAATAATAACCAAATGTCAAATAAAAAAGTTTTATATTGGTAATAGAAAAATGTGGTGTTTCAAACAATAGTCTGAGAAGTGAGCGTTACAAATTGTAACTTACAATAAGAGAACGGTTTATAAGAAGTACTTATTCATGATATTTCTTTGAAGATTTAACTTCTTTTAAAGTTTCCTCAACGCGCTGCACGCAAGGTCGACTTTTCCCCAAAAAGCGGGGCTGAGCCTGTCCCGCGCGGGACATGTAATTTTGATTTAAAAATCGGGACGTCCCGCCAAAATCAGAACATCTGGTAATGCTGAAACACACATACAACGCCGATTTGATCAAGTTGATTTAGAGATCTCGCTTCGCTCGATTAAATAATCTAATTTGATTTACGTGTTTAGTTGTGAGAAAGGGATCCCTTCTTGGGTAAAGGTCGAAACAGTATTCTTGTTTTCAAAGTTGAACACTGCTTAACGAGTGTTTAAAAATCCTCCAAACAGGCGCTAAACAATGTTTATTTTTTTGTAGGACCCTACATTTTGTGGTATTTTTGAGTTCTAAACAACAGTCGACAATCGACTATGCGGATATATCGTACTTAGACCAAATTGGATCGACTACTCAATACAACGATCCGCAATGAGGAAATCCGCAGAAGAACTAAAGTTGCCGACATAGCTCTCAAAATTAGCAAGTTGAAGTGGCAGGCCACATCGCTCGTAGAACCGATAACCGTTGGGGAAGAAAGGTTCTCGAGTGGAGACCACAGACTGGAAGACGCAGCGTAGGCCGGCCCCCCACAAGGTGGACCGACGATCTAGTAAGAATCGCAGGGAACCGTTGGGCGCAAACGGCTGCCAACCGCTCGTTGTGGCGATCTAAGGGGGAGGCCTATGTTCAGCAGTGGACGTCTCCCGGCTGATGATGATGATGACTCAATACATGCATTAGGTTCATTTACGGTCTCCTTAAGTACGATCATGTGTCTGAGTATCGCTCCAAACTGATATGGCTCTCAATTCGTGACAGAAGACAATAGTTTTATGTCTTCTTTTTTCAGTACTTAGGGACCACTTTACTCCTCATTATCTATAATGCCAATTTTCCTTACTCTCTGACACTCACGACCTCATATCCACTGATTCTCTCCTTCTTGCTACCCCGAAACACTCGACGTCCTGCCGTGGCAACTCTTTTGAGGTGGTAGCTGTCGGTCTATGGAACTCTCTCCCTACTCATATTAAAAAGGCGCCTAGTAAACCGGTTTTCAGACGACTAGTCTACAGTAATTTCTTGCAGTCCTCCACTAGCTGTTAAAATATATGAAAACGTAGTATGTGTATTTATATGTAATAGTATTTTATGTTTTATATATATATTTTTTGTTATATATATTTTCTATGTATTATTATTATATCAAGTAGGTTTATGTATTTATTCTAACTGTGATCGGAGTTTATTGTTATTTGTGTTACTATTGTTTTTTAAGTATCAATAAGTTATTATTGTTTTAAGCACGCCAACCTTTTTTGTTACCTCTGAGGTAGGCAGGTAGAAAATGCTTTTATCATTAAGCCTACTTTTTGTATATGTAATTTGTATTTTTGTGCAATAAAGTATTAAAATAAATAAAAAAACGAGTGTCTTTTAGACCACACGACTGAAGTAAAACATCTTCTTCAAAATATTAATTTATAAAATTGTTCAATTACAAATTTGTCCACACGTCTATAGGTCGATCAGTCTATGTTCATTCTGGACAGACGCAACTCGCACTCGCACATTAACGTTTAAAAATACACGAAACGTAACTCTCTCTCTTTCTATCTTCACTAACTTATATCTCCCTTTCAACTTCCGTTCGCACTTTTCGTAACGCGTTCACCAGCTTGTTCACCAAGTCAAGCGCGCGTAAAAAAGTTTTACTTCAATAAATAACAGTCAGCAGCTACACATTGTTCGTCAAATTCTACAAAAAAACCCAGTTTTTACTGACATTATTCTTCAGAAAGTGAATCGAATGTTACAATTACTTCAATTTGCGTTTTTGTAACAAAATCACACTAAACACGGTAATGCTGTTTTTATTGGATTCTTATCTTAACCTCTATTCTATTAGTGTGAACTGCCAGTGACAATAATCTCGGATATCCGCGCTAAACTGGACTAAAGACCTTTTTAACGAGACCTTAAAGTGACATTGACAATTAGGTAATATTTATTTTTAACGGTAAGGCTGAGGTCAAAGAACTTATTCGGTCTTTGTAAGGACTTATACGAGTATCTTATCATTTAATTTAATTTTGATATTTTAGTTTATATAGAAATACAACCTACTATCTACTGATGGGGTAGGTACGTATGTGTTCTAGCTGTAGGTCTAATATAATCTCATTGTTTTGTAATTTTCCTGTCTATCTACTTATTTTGTTTGTGATCCGTTCTATGTTTCTTTGTGTGTGTCAAATAAATACTTCTATTCTATTCTATTCTAAGTAAAGGAAATCTGAAGAGATGGATGAATTGTATGAAATCTTTTTAAAGGTATGAAAGGATAAGAGAAAAAATAATACATTTTGTGCCGTTTCCACCTTATATGGAAAAAGGGCAGTAAAATTATTGATGACTAGCTGACCAATCCGCAGCTTCGCACGCGTAGTTTTTCAATAAAAACATTACCCTCCTTCTGCGCAGTTGGGTAAAATATAGCCTATGTCACCCGGGGATAATGTAGCTTCCCAACAGAAAAAAAAATTTAAATCGGTCCAGTAGTTTCGGAGCCTATTCAATACAAACAAACAAATCTTTCCTTTGTATAATATTAGTATAGATAGATAATAATTTTACTTTTACATCCCATCTATTCGAAAAACGACGTTTTGTTCCTAAATAAGTGCCAGCAAAAAAGGTATTTTCTCTATAAGACCTACAGCAGCGAGCAGTAATGAGATTGAATTCGGAACATGAATTTTCTAAAGTGCCGCGCGCGAATCGTCGCTGTCCTCACTTAGCGTAAAGAATTCTTTGATCTTTTAGCTATCCAGTATCCAGTGATGTAATAAAATTTTGTTTGGAGATGATAGATAAGTAGCTGCAACATCCAACTGTATCCCCCAATTTTGTTATCATTAGTTTTTAGGGTTCCGTACCCAAAGGGTAAAACGGGACCCTATTAAAAACGGAACCCTATTACTAAGACTCCGCTGTCCGTCTGTCTGTCGGTCTGTCACCAGGCTGTATCTCATGAACCGTGATAGTTAGGCAGTTGAAGTTTTCACAGATGTCGTATGATGTATTTCTGTTGCCGCTATAACAACAAATACTAAAAATATAATAAAATAAATATTTAAGCGGGGCTCCCATACAACAAACGTAATTTTTTTGCTCGTGTTTGCTCGATATTGATAACGGCAACAGGTAGACGCTTGAAAAATTCACAGATTATTTAGTTATGTATTCACTTTAAAAATAAATAATTACAAAAAAAATATTTAAGGGGCTCCCATGCCTACAACAAACGTGATTTTTTTACTTGTTTTATAGATAATGTTACGGAACCCTTCGTGCGCGAGCCCGACTCGCATTTGGCCGGTTTTTTGAAGTAAAACTTCTTTACGCGCGCATGACTTGGGGACTAAGCAGGTGAATGCGTTACGAAAAGTGTGAACGGAAGTTGCGAGGGAGATATAAGCTAATGAAGATAGAAGGAGAGAGAGTTACGTTTCGTATATTTTTAAACGTTAATGTGCGCGTGCGAGTTGCGTCTGTCCAGAATGAACATAGACTGATCGACCTACAGACGTGTGGACAAATTTGTAATTGAACAATTTTATAAATTAATATTTTGAAGAAGATGTTTTACTTCAGTCGTGTGGTCTAAAAGACACTCGTTTTTTTATTTATTTTAATACTTTATTGCACAAAAATACAAATTACATGTTCAAAAAGTGGTCTTAATGATAAAAGCATTTTCTACCTGCCAACCTCAGAGGTAACAAAAAAGGTTGGCGTGCTTAAAACAATAATAACTTATTGATACTTAAAAAACAATAGTAACACAAATAACAATAAACTCCGATCACAGTTAGAATAAATACATAAACCTACTTGATATAATAATAATACATAGAAAATATATATAACAAAAAATATATATATAAAACATAAAATACTATTACATATAAATACACATACTACGTTTTCATATATTTTAACAGCTAGTGGAGGACTGCAAGAAATTACTGTAGACTAGTCGTCTGAAAACCGGTTTACTAACGCGCCTTTTTAATATGAGTAGGGAGAGAGTTCCATAGACCGACAGCTACCACCTCAAAAGAGTTGCCACGGCAGGACGTCGAGTGTTTCGGGGTAGCAAGATGGCGTCTGTCCAGAACGAACATAGACTAATCGGCCTACAGACGCGTGGACAATTTTTGTAATTTTGAATTGCCTCCCACTATGGAAGCAATTTTAAAAAAGTATTCGTGTTAAAAAAGTTAACGGTTGAATTAACCTAAAACTACCTAAGATATAAGCAACTATCTAATATCAAAGTGACTATAAAACTACGCCGAGTAGCCAGACTTTCAGTTTTTTACAAGATACATTTTGGTGAATGTTCGCAAGAGCTTCATGACCTTATCCCTGCTTCCCCCTTCGACCACCGGACAAGCAGACGTACCGAGAAGTACCACCCATACCTGGTCGGCGTACCACCTTGCCGTACCAAACAATTTGTTTCAACTTTTCTTGTTAGCACAAGTAAGGAGTGGAACTCACTTCCGGCGTATGTTTTTCTTAACCAGTATAATCTTGGAGTCTTCAAGTCCAGAGTGAATAGGTTCTTTCTAGGCAAGCGTGCTCCATCTTCGATTACACCTTCACTTACCAACAGGTGAGGTAGTAGTCAAGCGCTTGGCTATCATCAATATAAAAAAACTACTTACGATCAAAGAAAGCGTAGTAGCAAGCGTCATGGCTTTCCTCCCGAAGCGGTCGGTGAGATGACCCATCGGAGCACCGCAGATGATTGCCGTGATGTAAGTCACTGACGTTGTCCACGAGATGTCGCTGCTGCTGAACGGCTCCGGAGATGGACCCTCAGGGGACTGGAGTACGGAGATCATGGGGGATAACCAGCCTTGCACCATCCCGAAGCTGAGCAATGGTATTGTTACTGTGGAAAAAAGGTAAGTAAATGATTTTTTTATACTTCTTTGAGATGTGTGTTTAGGATTAGAATAAATAAATATTGCTGGACATTTCACAAAGCGCTAACTAGCCCCAAACTAAGCAGAGCTTGTACTATGGGAATCAGATAACTGATAGAATACTTATACACGGTGTCTTTTAAATCACTGTTTTCCCAGAACAAACGTTGTTCAGACCATGGTCTAATAACTTACTTAGAAAACTTTCGTGATTGATTTCAATCATTATTATAAATACAGGATTTATCACGTACCGTCTTATCGGTGTTTCGACCGACAATGTTCGCACTCAGTGCGAGGCGAGACGTTATTTGGAGCGGATCGCACTCACCCTGATGAAGGTTCACGAATTGAACCGAAACATTGTCGGTCGAAACACCGATAAGACGGTACGTGATAAATCCCGTATTTATAATAATGGTCTAATAACTGTTTATAGCATCAAATAAGAGATAAAAAAAACATCTAGACCTTCTCAAATATATCTAACTTTGTTCAAAAACTAACCGTGACATAAAGTTCATGGGTACGCTAGCCGCAGCGTTTTACCTACTCCTTAGGTACCTAGTAGGTACCGGTCAGCGCGCTGACTATGTTGTAGGGCGTAACGTTAAAATAGAAGTTTTAAGTTCACAACTTTTTATATTTTTCAAACACCGATTACGTGTTGTTTTTTAATTTGATGTTATAAACTGTTAGTAAACCATGGTCTGGACAACGGTTGTTCTGGGAAAACAGTGATTTAAAGGACACCGTGTATACATTTGTTTTTGTAAATAGGTACATACTTATAATATATAGAGAAACAACCAGACCCGGAACAAATATCTGTAGAGATCATGCAAACATTTGTTCCACGGCGGGAATCGAACCCGCTACCTCCTGCGTCTGAGCCGACTATTCGCCCACTGCGCCGCGGAGAATAACTACAAATAGAACATAAGGGTTTTAGCACAACGCGCGAATGATATCTTTGGTGTTAGAAACGACCAATTCGCCAACACGCACACAAGCGCACGAGTAATACAGAAAACGGATGGACATTAGCACCGCACAAACCGTCATATTTTTTGTTTTCCCTAGAGCCACACTCACTACAAAATTGCTTAACAAATAAACAGCGTTTGATAAACGCACATAAATGAAGGAGGTTATTTTGATGAGAATAACAAATAAATTTGTGAAATGTTTACCATAGAAATGTGAAATTTATTTTAGCATGTCAAAACAAACACTTTATTAAACTTATGTTGTGCTACTGCATATTGTTTGCCATCTAACCACAGATACTGTATTGGTGACGTCTCGAGATATCTCTTGTCGTCCCTTTCTAACCCCAAACCCGCAGCCATTTCCGAAAGAGATATCAAATCAGCCTTTATTTGTCGATGTCGATTGCAAGAGCAGGCAGTAGGTTTTATATCGAATTAATCACCTAAACTTAGTCGATTTTTTTTAAATTTGATATATGTATAACTAGTATTTTTTTGCGTCACTTGAATATTGTCAGTATATTACCAAACATTCTGTATAAGACCCCACTTAGCCTATTTTTCGTACGTCTACTTTGTTTCTATGTGTAGTTATTCTAAGGTTTTTAAGGTACCTTGCCTCAAAGGGAAAAGAGTAACTATCTGTCAAGACCCTTTTTCTTAAGAACTCGTGTAGGTATATTTTGACACTCGCAAATAAATCCAAATCTATTTAGGGTATAGGCTACTTCCCGTTGACCTAGAGTCATGCAATTTGGCAAGAAGCAAGGTCTCACACACATCACAAGTACCTATAGGAAAAGATAATTTGTATTTACCCTCAATACGCAAGTTCTTTTTCTTATTTCTTTATGTTACGGAAAACCAACAGCTATATTAACTTAACAATTAACTAATACAAAACAGAAAGCCAATTATTGGTTTTAACGTATAGATTATTTTTAGCAACATATCTAGGTAAGATCATAATTTGTACCAACACTCGGCGAAACTGTAAACTAAAATATGAATACGTTATTAATTTACTAATTAGTACGTTAAACCATACTAACGTTACCGCCGACAAAAAAGTCTTTGCTCAATCGCTGTCTAGCCGATTAGACACTCGTGCCGAATAGATCGAAATCATTGCTTTTGCACATTTTATTAAAGTTGTCGCTTGCACGCAACAGAAATGAATTATGCCTATAATTTGTTCCAACAACAGGAGAATAAATGATGGGATTAAGTCGTTTTATTTTAGAAGGAAAATTAATACCGATTTTGCTTTTTGATTTGCTTTCTTACCGAATAAAATAACCCTGCGTTCCGAATCACGACACTATCTCTGCTAGCGTTCACGTAGTTATTTTGCGTACCGATTCAGTTAACGCACTGATGACAGTTGCGTGCCATCAAGGATTCGGAACGCTCATGAACGCGCTGCAAGTAAGTGTTCCTATATTTTCATAACAACAATGAAACCAACCAACCACAGAACACTATTACTCACAAGCAACCAACCAACCAGCTGTCACGTCACTTTTGACTGGAAGGCTCACAGTGATTTCGGTTTGGAGCATGGACGTTGTTAGCACAAAATGGCGGATGTAATGACGTCATCACGAATCACAGGACATCGTTGTCGCGCTCACGGTGACTCGGAACGCTTGTTAGCGCGATCATATCGATTTTAGCGTGATTCGGAATGCAGCCTAAATCCTTTATTGGTCGTAAGACAAGCTATTTTTATTTAAACCTGAATATGGAACAACCGTATGGCCCACCTGACGAGAAGCGGTAACCATCACCTATAGAAAGTATTGCATCGCAGGTCACGCACCTTAGAAACGTGTCCTACGATGTACTGCTCTACGTCCATCAACTTGAGGCATACGGCTGTAAAGCCTCATGTGCTTGTAATTTCACCGTAAACCATACCCTTCATACTGAAATACAGCTATGCTATTTGGCGACAGAAATCATTTCATTCAATTAGTTTCATCTTTATGTTTTTATTTTAACTTAGACCATATTTATAAACACTATTTATAATAAAAACGGGATATTTACCATGATTTGTGAGTATTTGAGTATCCCGATATTTAACCGTGATCATGGCGCATGCAACTGCGCCGAAATATCGGGATACTCAAATACTCACAAATCATAGTAAATATCCCGTTTTTAGTATAAATAGTGTTCATAACCATGATAGTTTCAAAAGTCATATTTATAAATCCTTTTTTAACCAACTTCAAAAAAAGGAAGAGGTTCTTAATTCGTCGGAATCTATTTTTTTATGTAAGGTCTCCGATTACTCGAAGACGGCGGGACTGATTCGAGAAATCATTTTGTTTGTTTAAAAGGGTATACTTTCTAGGTGGTCCCATTGGCACCAAGTCAGGATCTGATGATGGGATCCCACAAAAATCGAGGGCAACCCTCAAATTTTATAGGGACGCAATTCGGTTTTATGTTTTTTATTACCTCAGAAACTCGTCATTTATCATTTATCACTTTTATACAGGTCTCATACCTATAGAAATATCATCAAAATCAGTTCAGTAAGTATTTAGTTAAGCCTGTTATTTTTTTGTTCAAAAATTATTTGTCCTATAAAATAAACCTGAGGCCGTAAGATAACTGAACTCAAAACTGACACAAGCATATATTTTTGAAAGTTATTTAATTGGAAGCTGTCAAAAGGTTAACTTTGTGTTTCGATTCTTGCTTGATATGAGCTATGAGCACAGTTGGAATATGAGCCTAATACTGAAATATTAGATTAGATTAGATAATTCCTTTATCACACACAATTATATATAAACATATAACAGAAAACACACTTTTAAATCATAGTTACAATGGGCGGCCTTATCAATAAAAGCGATCTTTTCCACGTAACCTTTGGATGGACAGGATCTATGTGAATAAATAAGGACGGCGGCGTAAACCAGATAAATAAATAACAAGTTTAAATTACAATTTATAAAAAATATATAGATAACTAGCTGACCAATACGCAGCTCCGCACGCGTAGTTTTTAAAAACATTACCTTCCTTTTGCGCAGTTGGGCAAAAAGTAGCCTATGTCACCCGGGGATAGTGTAGCTTCCCAACAGTGAAAGAATTTTTTAAATCGGTCCGGTAGTTTCGGTGCCTATTCAATACAAACAAACAAATCTTTCCTCTTTATAATATTAGTATAGATATAAAATAAAATGCATAATTATAATATAATCATAAAATTACATTAATATTAAGATACATAAGATACAATTGAGTATCACGCACCACACGCTTCACGCGATCTTTTCTACCCCATACTTGCAAGATAGCTACCATCTGAGGTTTTCCCATTAGGTTACGACATGGCACGCATCAAGAGAAATGTAAAGAGGTTTCTACAGTGTAGGAAACGCGTCGACAATACCCCGGGTGTTGCCGGTGTCAATTGGCGACGGTGACCGCTTACCTTCAGGTGGGCCGTAAGCCTGTTTCCCCACAAATAACATAAAAAAAACATATAATATATACCTAGTCAGGTCATAAATTCTGTCACATGTTTAATATAAAATAATTGAAACAAGTTTATTCATTATGTAACCATTTATATACCAAAATGAACTTAACAAAACATAGATTCTTATGACACTAAAGTTTATTCAAAATGACCTCCGTGATTTTGAATACAGGCCTTCAATCTGCGCGGCCAGTCGTCTATCGCAGCACGAACGAGGTTCATGTCAATATCGGCGGCTGCCTTAATCAAGGATGTCTTGAGTGACTCCAAATTGGGATGAGGCTTTGAGCACGCCTTTTCCTCCAAGTGTTGCCATATCTTGTAATCTAACGGATTCAAATCTGGACTGGAGGAGGGCCAGTCTTCGTGCCGGATGAAGTCGATTTCACGCGCCGCCAGCCAGTCTTGTGTGCTCTTCGCTTTATGAGCTGGGGCCAAATCTTGTTGGAATACCCAGTGCCTGTTATTGAACATGGTATGAGAAACAGGTTCCACAAGGTTCGTCAGGACTGTATTTTGATACACAACTGCATTCGTTTTTACACCTTTCTCACAAAAATGTACCTCTGTTAAGCCCCAATAAGAAACTCCCAACCATACCATGAGCGACGATGAAAAATGACCTCGTTGGACACGCGGAATACGGTTGCTCGCTTCTTCACTACTGTGAGCGTACACCTTATCATTTTGTTTGTTGTAGCTCTCTTCTACGGTAAAAATTTTTTCATCCGAAAAAAGAATTTCCCGATATTTTTTTCCCGCGTGCCGCTTCAACAAAGCGCGGCATCTCTTCAGTCTCAGGTTCAATAGACGAGCATTCAAACGATGACCTGTTTTTCTTCGATATGCCCGAAGCCCTAAGTCTTCATTTAACACCCTTTTCACCGTGGTTCTGCTTAACCCCATCTGAAGGGCCAACAGTTTCTGCTTACGTTTGGGATTTCTTTGAATTCGCGCCTTCACAGCTTTTATCACTGCTGGAGTCCTAACAGACCGAGGGCGACCACTTCTTGACCTGTCATCTACACTAGAGTCTTCATAGTATCGTTTGATGGTGCGATAAACGAATCTTTTGGTTATATTAAAATTTTTCAGTATGTCAAAAATTTGAATTGGCGCGTTACCGCAACGATGCAACGCAATAACTGCAACACGGTCTTCTTTAAGCGTCCACTCCATATTTAAAAATGAGTAAAATTCTAAAAAGTATACATTTTTATTTTCATGAACAATTATAAATTCAAATTCTATAAACTTTTTTGCGGCCAGCATTCTAAAAGAAAAGTTTTTACTGTGTGACAATACTTATGACCTGACTAGGTATTGTCATACCTACATATTAGGTTGGGGAAAAAGTTTCTTCTCATTTTTTAAGGAAATTCAAATTATTTTTTAATATAGTTTATTTACATTTAACTACCGTGGGGCGCCGGCAATAGATGCCGTGGGGCGCCGGCAATAGAATGTTGCCCCTCCGCTCTTGCCCGTGGATGCAGTAGGAGTCTGCTAAGGGATACCTCCGAAAGATGGGCAGCAGCGTCTTATCGTGTTTACAATACCTATACTGCGATCGCCAACCCGCCTGCCAAGCGTGGCGAGTATGGCAACAACCCCCTTATGGATATAGTGCAACATAAAACCAGGCCCCGAGTCCCCGGCGGCCCCGCTAATCCTGGCTACGGTAGCAGTCACGGTAACGGCGGGGCCAGGGGTGCTAAGAATCCCCGGGAGACGATCGGCTACCAAACACTACGACGACCACTGGCCCTGGTAACACACAACATCCGCACTTTGATGACAGACGAAAAGATTGTTGAGCTGGAAGAAGAAATTAGTAGATTACACTGGGACATTTTGGGGTTATCAGAAGTCCGTAGAGAGGGCGAGGACACGACATCCCTTAAGTCTGGTAACCTACTATACTACCGGGAGGGCGACCAACAGTCCCAAGGTGGTGTTGGGTTTCTCGTTCACAAGTCACTCATCAACAACATTATCACCATCGACAGTGTGTCGAGCAGGGTCGCGTACCTGACACTCAGAATATCTACGCGATATTCGCTGAAGGTCGTTCAGGTATATGCGCCGACCTCTTCACACCCAGATGAAGAAGTAGAGTCTATGTATGAGGACATCAGTAGAGCCATACATACGAACAAAACTCACTTTATTGTTGTTATGGGGGACTTCAATGCAAAGCTAGGCATGAGAAGCGATGATGAGTTGAGAGTGGGGCAATTTGGATATGGGCAACGGAACCCCAGGGGACAGAGGCTGGCCGATTTTCTGGAGAAAGAAGGACTCTTTATGATGAATTCTTTTTTCCAGAAGCCGCCTCACAGGAAATGGACCTAGATGAGTCCCAACGGTTCCACGAGAAATGAGATTGATTTCATCTTGACCAACAAGAAACGGATATTCAATGATGTCTCTGTGATTCACAGGGTGAAAACCGGCAGTGATCACCGAATTGTTAGAGCCACATTGAATATGAACGTTAAACTTGAAAGGTCCCGTTTGATGAAATCTACGCTCCGACCCACTCGCGCACATATCCAAAACCTCGAGAACTTTCAACTCGAACTTGCAAATCGCTTTGACTGTCTAGAAGTAGATGCATCAGTGGACGAGATCAATAACAGGTTCGTAGAAACCGTCCATACGGTGGGGTCCCAGTTCTTTAAGACCCGCCGTACCAATAGACCTCAGAAACTCTCTAATGACACCCTTAACCTCATGGCTGAACGACGTTCTTTGCAACTGCAGTCTCCCGATGATGCTCAGTCACATAGGCAGCTCAATAGAAAGATTTGGAAATCCTTGCGGCAGGATATTCGTACCTTTAATACATCTCGTATTAAAGATACGATAGAGCGGAATAAAGGCTCCAAAGTGTTCGCGAGAGATAATTCTATTGGGCAGAGCCGCATGACGAAGCTGAATAGGGAAGATGGCAGCATAACGTCAAGTAAAGCGGAAGTGTTAAGGGAAGTCGAAAGGTTCTATGGACGGCTCTACGATTCGGTCACTAAACCTGTTTGCAGTGCGGCCAACGACCCAAGAGCCAAACTGACCCGACATTATACCGAAGATATTCCGGACATCAGTCTGTATAAGATCAGGATGGCCTTGAAGCAGCTTAAGAACGACAAGGCGCCGGGTGAGGATGGAATCACTTCAGAGCTTCTGAAAGCGGGTGGATCACCGTTACTTAAAGTCCTTCAGAAGCTTTTTAATTCCGCCTTGCTTGAAGGTACGACGCCAAAAGCATGGAACGGGGGCGTGGTGGTTCTGTTCTTCAAGAAAGGTGACAACACCTTGCTTAAGAATTACAGACCCATCTCGCTTTTGAGCCATGTTTATAAGCTGTTTTCGAGGGTCATCGCGAACCGTCTCGAACGCAGGTTTGATGACTTCCAGCCTTCCGAACAAGCCGGGTTCCGTAAAGGCTACAGTACCATAGACCACATACATACGCTGCGGCAAGTCATACAGAAGACCGAAGAGTATAACTTGCCGCTATGTCTCGCGTTTGTGGACTATGAGAAAGCCTTCGATTCGATCGAAACATGGGCAGTGCTTGAGTCTCTCCAACGATGCCGTATTGACTATCGGTACATCGAAGTGTTGAAGTGTTTGTATAAAAACGCCACTATGTCAGTCCGAGTACACGAACAGAGCTCGAAGGCGATTCCCTTAAAAAGAGGCGTAAGACAGGGAGATGTAATCTCTCCTAAACTGTTTACGACCGCATTGGAAGATGCCTTCAAGCTTCTGGAATGGAAAGGACTGGGCATCAATATTAACGGCGAATACATCACTTACCTTCGGTTTGCCGACGATATTGTGGTCATGGCAAAGTCGATGGAAGAGCTCAGCACGATGCTCGAAGGCCTCAATCGAGTCTCCCAACGGGTAGGACTTAAAATGAACATGGACAAGACGAAAATCATGTCGAATGTCCATGTCGTCCCTGCCCCAGTTATGGTTGAGAACTCGGCTCTTGAAGTTGTCGACGCGTATGTATACCTAGGACAAACAGTCCAATTAGGTAGGTCCAACTTCGAGAAAGAGGTCAATCGTCGAATCCAACTCGGATGGGCAGCGTTTGGGAAACTTCGCAACGTCTTTTCGTCCAACATACCTCAGTGCCTTAAGACGAAAGTCTACAATCAGTGTGTGTTACCTGTGATGACATATGGAACCGAGACGTGGTCCTTCACTATTGGCCTTATGAATAAGCTCAGAGTCGCTCAACGAGCTATGGAGAGGGCTATGCTCGGGGTTTCTCTACGGGATCGAATCAGAAATGAGGAGATACGTAGGAGAACTCAAGTCACCGACATAGCCCGACGGATTAGCAATTATCTTCTTTTAAATTTAAACTTTGAATGATACCAAAACCAGCCAGATACAAATAGAGATTTTATTACAAGTTCATACTACTATAATGCGAAAAGACTTTTTCCCCAACCTATTAATATAAAAATGTGTATGTGAAATATGTATGTAAAGCAGCAGCTTTTCTATAAATAACTAAGTTGAAAGAACGCCCCTACATAACGTAAACAAACCACTCTAAAAGCCAGGCTAAGGCTATACGGGCCGCACTTAGAGGATGCATAATTATCGATACCAAGCTAGGTATTAATAGAATCGGAACATCGTTGCTCGGTCGCCTTCGCGTCATAAAAAGGGGCCCTAGGGCAAAATGTAGTAACATCAGTTTTGATGTTTTACATCTGCCGATTCCCGTAACGGCTACATTTTTTATAGAATCACGTCTTATGTCACGTCGCGTCGTCGTAACCGAAGTAATGTAGTGCCATGTAGACTAAGTTTTATTTGGACGTAACCTATGAGAAATTGGTGTAGACAGTGGAAGGTGGGACAGGTCTTATTTTGTGCGATCACTATCTTTATCATTTATCATCTTTTTTGTTGAAAAATTCCTTTTTCAAAACAAACTTTTATACAATTTAATAAACAAACCAGAAAACATCCTCCGCCATCTTAGGGGTCTCGCCATATTGAATTTATAGTATAGATCTTGGATTTACTGTGACGTTGTATTAGTTTTCGTTTTCGCCTCAGCATGCCCTTTCATTTGATACCCATACTGTGGTATTTCAGAAGAAATAACTGGTCCGCCATCTTGGATGATCCGCCATATTAGAATTAGAATGACGTCACCTACCTAAGCTCCGCACACTTGGCGTTAGAGTCGCGGAGTCGCGCGACTGCGCATTGTCAGTCTCG
Organism: Philereme vetulata; assembly: GCA_918857605.2. NCBI lineage: Eukaryota > Metazoa > Arthropoda > Insecta > Lepidoptera > Geometridae > Philereme > Philereme vetulata. The sequence goes on along the minus strand of OU975422.1, from coordinate 6,631,509 downwards.
CTGTGAGCGCTGAGGAAGGTGCACTTATTCGTTTTATGAGATACGATCGATGTCGATGTGTTCATTTCGGACGTCGAAGCGCGTCTTGCTGTTTGGGACTTACGTTCGAATGACTATAGTGACCGAGGGAAGAAAAATCAGGCTTGGGAGTAATTATACCTAAAATATGTTCCTGCACGACGTCTGTCGTAACGACTGGTCGCCTCCGCAAGCGACAGCTCTGCGTTCTGTCGCGGTGACAAGTCGTTCAGTTTGCGATGGCCCTTATGGATAACGTGGGGGAGTGTTCTCATTATTTTAAAGTGATCATTGTCTTTAACACTTAAGGAATAACCAAGTTAACATGCAAACAAGTTCAAAAACAGCCAGGCTAAGGTTATACGGGTGCTGACAGAGACACGCATGGCTAATATTAGAATCAAAACCTATCGATATGCAGATCTTAAACCAGCTTGCAAGGCCGGACAAGGTTGACGATCGGCTAGCAAAATGTAGTAAACTATAAAATGCGAATTATTTGTTTATGTCACTTATATCTTGGATACATGATGCGATTTTTTTATTGTTACCTAACTGTTTTAGCCGGTATTTCTACTATATAGTACATATCCTGTTCACCCATAGACTATTTGGAAGAGGCTATCGCTAGTTTTGTTTTAATGGGAGACTCGCGAGATCTCTGTTCGGGGCGAACCACTAGTATACCAATTATTTATTCTACCTATAGTTGATCGATCGAAGCGAGATCTCTAAATTAACCTGGGCAAATCGGCGTTGTATGTATGTTGTCTGAGGATAACTTTCGAAGCGTTTATCTGTACTGAAAAACCGAATAGGTTGTAGTCCATAATATTGATTCCATTTAAGTTGTGTTAACTTAATATTATGTTTAAACAACTAATAAAGTACTTTATTTCTACAAAAATAAAATTGTTAAAAATGAATAGGTTAAACCAACCACTAAAAGAGGTTATTACAACACAACATTTTTGGTTTATTCGAATCTAAGTAATAACTAAGTTATATAATAACGTTGGGGAAAAAGTCTTTTCGCATTATAGTATGTATGAACTTGTAATAAAATCTCTTTAGCTATTTGTATCTGGCTGGTTTTGGTATCATTCAAAGTTTAAATTTTAAAGAAGATAATTCCAAATTCAAATTAGGAAAATGTGTGATTTTTATTTGTTATTCGTACTGTAAAGATGAGTGAATCTAATGAAGAAATTCGATACATTTTGAAATTTTACTACAAAAAAGGTAAAAATGCAATGCAAGCCGCGAAAAACTTTTATGTTGTGCCGCGATGTTTATGGACCTAGTGCAGTGTCTGTGAGAGTAGCACAAATTTGGTTTAAGCGTTTTCAATCCGGAAATTTTGATGTCAAACGTCGCTCTGGTCGAAAATGGCATCAATTTTATTCCGTAATAGGGTACGGATAAAATTGATGCCATTTTGAAAAAGTGGAGCAAGATCGGCATATCAGTAGTTAGGACGTAGCTGAAGAATTAGGAATTGACCACAAAACAGTTTTGGCGCATTTGAAAAAAAACTGGGTATACAAAAAAGCTCGATATTTGGGTACCCCACGAGCTCACTGAAAGAAACCTAATAAACCGTGTACTCATTTGTGACTCTTTATTACGACGTAATAAAACCGAACCATTTTTGAAGAAGCTGATAACTGGTGATGAAAAGTGGATCACGTACGACAAGAACGTGCGAAAAACGTCGTGGTCAAAGGCCGGTCAGGCTTCACAGACTGTGGCGAAACTCGGGTTAACTCGCAACAAGGTGATGCTGTGTGTGTGGTGGGATTGGAAGGGCGTTATTCATTATGAGCTGTTATCACCAGGCAGGACCATCGATTCTGAACTCTACTGCGAACAACTGATGAGATTAAAGCAAGAAGTTGAGAGAAAGCGGTCGGAATTAATCAACAGAAGGGTGTGGTTTTTCATCATGATAACGCTAGACCTCACACATCTTTAGCCACTCAGCAAAAATTAATAGAGTTTGGCTGGGAGGTGTTAATGCATCCGCCGTATAGTCCTGACCTTGCACCTTCAGATTTCCACCTGTTTCGGTCTCTTCAAAATTCTTTAGGCAGTGTCAGGTAACATCACGAGAGGACTGCCAAAACTACTTGTCGCGGTATTTTGATCAGAAGCCCCAAAATTTCTATAGCAATGGGATCATGTCCCTACCTGCAAGATGGCAAAAAGTTATGGAACAAAATGGTGCCTAGATACTTTAGTTAAATGTAAATAAACTATATTATGCCCATTGCCACTTCAACGTGCTAATCCGTCGGGCTATGTCGGTGACGTAGGAGAACTCAAGTCACAAGTGGCAATGGGCAGGCCATATAGCGCACAGAACAGATGGCCGATGGAGCCGAAAGGTTCTCGAGTGGAGGCCACGGACCGGCAAGCGCAGCGTAGGACGTCCACCCACAAGATGGGCAGACGACTTGGTAAGAACCGCAGGTCGGCGTTGGATGCAGGCCGCTTCCAACCGCAGTTCCTGGAGATCAATGAGGGAGGCCTTTGTCCAGCAGTGGACGTCCTACGGCTGATATGATGATGATGATGAAACTATATTAAAAATGTTTTGAATTTTCTTAAAAAATGCGAAGTAACTTTTTCCCCAACCTAATATATAATCAAGTCAAATTTACCTTTATAGTTCAACTATTTTCTCTCCTTTTTCGGCACAGGGCTCATATAGTAGGTAACTGGGTACGTATCTTTTGTTTTACTTATATTGTATTGTTTATGTTAACGTGTATTTGATTGTCTGTATTTAATTGCCTGTCTTTATATATCCACTGTATGTAGTTTCTGTTTGTTTGTTACTTGTGTCGAAATAAATGTACATATATATGTATCTATCTATTTTTATTTTGTTAATTCAACAAATCATGTCGGTAGGTGCTATATTAACCTAAAATATAGGTTGAAAAAATGTTAAAACAACCTATTCGGTTTTTCAGTGCGATCATCGTGAAATTTGGTAGAGGATGGCACAATTATGGTGTGACTAAATGAGCTAAAAATGTGGGGGGGTTGTTGAGATATTGGGGCTCAAGAGAGGTAAAATCCCAAAAAAGTAACAAATTAACATGAACAACGTTACCTGTAATTTGAATTAACTATAGGTCATTCATTAGGCGGTTATGCATTTCGTGGGAATATTTTGATAGTCAATGATTTAGGTAAGTATAAATAGCATTGTTTTGTTTTTACGGGAGACTCGCGAGATCTCAGTTCGGGGCGAACCGTACAATACTGTTACAGAATAAGTAATAGTCGGCTCCTCGAAGTTATACCTACTGTGTCACAGAATAGGTAATACTTGGTTCGGAATATACCTACATACTACGTTTTTACCTACAGTTGCACAGAATAAGAAATAGTAGTTGGTCGAAATACCTACACTTTTCTAGTTACCAGTGGAACCATCGAGAACGTTCGCGAGATATGTACTGTGCGCGGTATAAATAGTGCGTAGAGACGCCCGCAGAGTCAGCCTGGTTTTGACGATACTTACGTGCGAATATCGTTAACTTTAGTGGTTTATTGCGCAACAGTGATGTAATTTAGTGTGCAGTGATTACTTGTGATTAAGTTCGTGTATTTTGCATTTCAGTGTTGAATAAAAGTGTTATATTGATTAGATTTATTTTCATTAATTTATCCCGAACCCTCAAGTCGTAACAATATATATGATCAATGGCGGCTTGCGCAACGATGCCTTCATCATCCACAGCCTGACTTCATCCATTGTTGGGTATAGCCCTCCTCAAGTTTGTGCCATCCACCACAGCTCCTCGGCCACCATTCAGTCACTTTCCTGCTCCATCTGTCATTACCACGTCTAGCCAAGTATCCCACCCAAGACCATTTGAGCTCCATAACTCGAATCCCAACGTCATGAACCTTATTTCGTCTACGGATCTCGACGTTTGGAACTCGGATCTAACAGTCTGATGCCGAGCATGGTACGCTCCATGGCTCTCTGTATAACTCTTAACCTGTACACAGCCTCCTGCGAGAGCGTCCATGTCTCGGCACCGTAGGTCATGGTGGGCAGAACACATTGGTTGAATAAGCGGGTCTTCAGAAATTGTGGAGTGTCTGTGTGTCGACTTAACTCCACAGTGTCTGAAGACGATGCCTTAAACGTGGCTAAATATGATTTAGAGAGTTGTCATACAAATACGTCAAATTTGAAAATGTAACATTTAGCGACTAAACACGTTTAGAAATTGTTGTGCAAGCCGGGATAAGTGTATTTCAATAAGCAATCGTTTATTGTATTCAATATCCATGCATAATGTAATAAGCAGGTGGTATAATGTTTTTACAATTGACAAAATATAGTTCTTAAATATTCTGTTTATTATCTACATTTTTTTTTAACTAAATAGATCATCGTTTGACCACAATCTCACCTGATGGTAAGCGATGATGTGGTCTAAGATGAAGCACGAAGATCTAGAAGAAACCTATTCACTCTTACCTTAAAGAGGCCCGGATTGTATTCTTTAGGAAAAACAGACGACGGCAAAGCGTTCCATACCTCAGCTGTACACATCAAGAACGTAGAACCAAAAAGGTGTGTGCGAATGGGTGGTATATCAACTAGGTACGGATGGTATTGCGCCTGCTTGTCCTTTGATGGAAAAGAGATGGCGGAATCAGATCGTAAAGTTCCTGGGCACATTCCCCGAAATGTATTCTGTAAAAGATCGATAGGCTTGCAACATTACGGCGTTGTTCGAGACTTTGGGTCTTAGCCTCCGCCATATATTGCTCACCTATTAGCCTAAAAACCCTACGTTCTATCGAGTCTAAGGTAGCGAGCTGGTATTTGGCCGAACCATCCCAAAGGTGGCAGCAGTACTCCATACCAGATCGGACTTGTGCTTTGTATATACTAAGAAGCTGTCCTGGTGTGAAGTATCTCCTGACCTTGTTAAGGATGCCCAGCTTCATGGCAGCTGTTTAAGCCTTAGACTCGATGTGTGAGCTAAAGTTGAGAGTAGAGTAGAGAGTAGTACATAACTCAATGCTTACTATAATCAGTCATCAATCAAGTAGGTTTATTAGACAATAAGTATTTAATTGGTTTTACGCGTGTCGTTTTTTGTGTACTTTGAACAACATAATACCGATTTAAAGTGTTTGATTTGAGCCTTGACAAGTAACTTTTTGACAAAAATAACCGACTTCTGATTATCTAAATGTGTATAATAATATTGTTTTGTTTATTGTTTATAATCAGATCAATAAGCTAGTTACACATTGATTCTATGATGTCTTAAAACCTATACTAGGTTTATCCAGACACCAGGTTCTCGATAACGTGGGTTCTGGTCAAAAGTATATGCGTTCATTACAATATTTGATGGTGTTATCTAATTTGGTGCGAACGCAACACATGCCCGCGGATAACAATAAACCCTCCGGCCCCCGTCGGGAATAAAAAAAGGATATTTTATAATGAATTTCTCAGCGGTAATTGAGTAATTTTATTGAGTTTTTTTATTTTAATTTTATTTTTTATTTAATTTTTTTTCTTACTTGATAAATACATTATAAACTGACATTTTCTGCCCAAAATGTGTGTGTGTGGTGGGATTAAATAAATAAATCTTTATTAATTTTTTCATATTGCTAAGATTAACATTAGGGATTAATATCTACTTATAGGTTAGATTTTATACATTGCCTGAACTAGGAAAACCTGTATCTCAGGTGAAAAAGGCTGGACTGGCGTAACTTATGAATACTCAAATTAGCAAAACTTAGAATCTATTTACATAATGAAGAAAAATAAAAATAACTAAATAAACTAAGTGCAAACATGGAAGGTATGAGTTTACGTACTATACAATCTTTAAAGTCTTACTTAATTACGGTTAGTAATTCCTCAGTTTCCTCGTAAGAGAGATTGGATAGAGCAGACTGTAAGGCTCTTTTATAGTTTGAAAAGTTCACTGAGTGGATGCTCAATTTACGATTTAGCCTGTTGTACAGCAACTGGGGTGTTGTTAGTGAGGACGATATCTTTTCGTCTTTTGTTAGTACTTTCAGTACTATAGGGAAGTGCTCTGTGTTGTCTTAAAACTATGTTTGGTATAAATAGCTGCCTAACTGTTAGAACTTTACACGACTTATATAATAAGTTAGTTGGATAGAGAAAGGGACGAAAAGTCGATACCTTAAGGATTGCTCTTTGTGCCCTTTCTGCAGCTAATAAAAAGGTTTTACACGCTCCTCCCCAAGACGTTATACAGTAGGTTATAATTGACTGACATAAAGCAAGGTATACTTGCATAACTAGCTTTGAATCTGCAATACAGCGTAACTTCTTAAAAACAAATATTAATTTTCGTATTCTATTACTTAAAGTTTCTACATGTTTATTGAACGAGAGATTTTCATCTATTATAATGCCAAGGTACTTAATATTATTAATAAATGAGATGACAGGGCATTTACATAAATTATCGTTAATAGGACAATTGCATTGATATGCAAAAATATGTTTATCTGGGTTAGTCGATTGGAAGGATTGGAAGGGCATTATTCATTATGAGCTGTTACCACCAGGCAGGACCATCGATTCTGAACTCTACTGCGAACAACTGATGAGATTAAAGCAAGAAGTTGAGAGAAAGCGGCCGGAATTAATCAACAGAAAGGGTGTGGTTTTAATCATGATAACGCTAGACCTCACACATCTTTAGCCACTCAGCAAAATTAAGAGAGTTTGGCTGGGAGGTGTTAATGCATCCGCCGTATAGTCCTGACCTTGCACCTTCAGATTTCCACCTGTTTCGATCTCTTCAAAATTCTTTAGGCAGTGTCAGGTCAACATCACGAGAGGACTTCCAAAACTACTTGTCGCGGTATTTTGATCAGAAGCCCCAAAATTTCTATAGCAATGGGATCATGTCTCTACCTACAAGATGGCAAAAAGTTATCGAACAAAATGGTACCTACATACTTTAGTTAAATGTAAATAAACTATATTAAAAAAATGTTTTGAATTTTCTTAAAAAACGCGAAGAAACTTTTTCCCCGACCTTATATATAATTGAAATCAGAAAAAAAATCTGCGTCGAATGGTCCTACTCACATGCCGCTAGGGCGAAGTTTGTTGTCGCATGGTAACTTAAAAAAAATCACATTTTCACAGTTTTCGGCGTCCAAGCGACAATAACTTTACCGATTTATGTATAATTTTCACTTAGTATGTATTCTATTTTTACTTTTTGCACATAGTAATTATTGCCTAGACCATAAATAATGTATTTAAACATAAAGGATGTTTTGCTTTGCTGTGCCTAGAGTATTAACATAGCTTGAGAAATTTTACATGATTTAATTAATTTATTTCTCGTTTTTTACGATTTTTTAACACACCTTAATTATGTATTCATTTTTATTTAGTACTTTTTACCTAAATGCAATCGTTTTAAAAACATACAGTAGTATTTACCTGCCTAAAATGGATATATTTTGTCGTTTGGTAACTTTTCACCTACCGTTTTTTAACTGTTTTTGTTACTTAGGTATATAACTATTTCTGATATGAAATTTGTATAAAAGTGAGCTTATCCCTGATGCATGTATTTTATTTTGTCGCTTATCCGCACTGTAAAATAGATTTTGAGTGGCTGTTGGTAACAAAATAATGGTTTAGCCTTCACCGAACTGTCACATAGGCAATCCGCGTGCTCGCGCGCATCGCACGAAGTGTTTCGTCGCGTAGCTTGGATTATACTCGGTAAGCATTATAAAGATTTTTATGAGTGTTAGCTTATATAATGCGCATTTAAAAATAATGACAAAATCTGCAAGAATTGGACAAAATTCGCAAAACTAGATTTTAATGAACCGGTATGTTTTTACACCTATGTTTTATAAACTTTCACGCAAAAATAAACAAATAGGTCTGTAAGTAGGTATATCGTGGTATTATAATTTTTCAGGATGAGACACTTTCAGAAGAAGGCCCTTCAATGATATCCGTTGCAAGTACTTTTTAGACTCTTAATACTGCTGGCAATAATACTGAGAAGACTGGCCCAATAATGACCAAAATTATAGTGAAGCATTGATTCTTAACATTGTTGGTGGCCCGTTGGGTCCTATTTTATTGATCTTAACTTTGTTGTTTAATTGATAGTTAACCTAAATATTTTCACTCGTGAAACTCGTGAACTGTTTTTGTAACTTAAGAATTTTTTTTAAGAATTGTATCTCAAATTTGTATGTGATTTAATTATGTTCATTGAAAAGAATTTCTGAAAAAAAGTGTTAATGGTATTGTAGATAGTTCTATTTTGTATTCCTAAGTAATATCTATCCTAATAGTCTAATGCTGGGTTCCTATATCCGTCGGTAACCGACTACGACTTACTATCTCCTTGAAAAAGTGTCAAACTAGTCTCAAACTTTTGACACGTTTTCAAGAAGAAACGAGTCGTAGCTGGTTACCGACGGATATAGAAACCCGCCATAAGACTGCTGAAAAACGCTGACCGAAACTTAAATACTTGATGTGGTTTATTTAAATTTGGTTTAATTAAGTAATGAATAGATCTGTACAATAAACCCATTCCAATATACATTTTTGGTAACAGTAGTTTTAATAGCAATTTTCTTATTCGTTAAAATTGTACTTTACCTACCTATACTGATTTTGAAATTTTTAATAAATACTATCTATAAAAATAAAATGCCTTATTCATTTACAACGACGGTCTATGTGTCTTTATAAGATCAGCTATCCACTTTGCGGTAAGTTTGATTTGACTGACAAGAAGAAGAAAAGACTTTTGACTACAATATTCGTATGATAAAGACGTCTTTAACAAAGGGTTAGTCACAAGCCTAAAACCTCCACCAACCTACACTAGGGCAGCGTGGCAGAGTATGCTTTTATTCGTGCCTCGTCAGATGGAGGCCCTTACTCAGTAGTGAGTGATTGTAGATGTAACGATATGACGATATCCGTCAAAAACCTTGCCCGCTGTGTACTAAAACCTAAATTCTTTAATACTTGTTCAAAAAAGTCCTACACTTACCTTATTTAATTTGTACTATGGTTGATAATTGCCTGGCAGAAAAGTTTATTGTTTTTTAATTAGATCATTTAATAACCTGTGTCAAATATGCGTTACTTCTGGATGCATCATTTTGCTTCAAACACAATTATAAAATAATGGGGTTTAGTTATTTTTACATGTATCATAATGAAATTTTGTTTTCGGTAAGTAATTTTTACCTGTTTAAAATTTTGATTAAAATTTTACTAACCACAACACTATTTCTTAAAGTATTGAGAAAATGGATAATCTTTAAATGCCAGTTTACAAAGCCTTTAATCTGCATTTCAAATTCGTTGGTCAGGTGAGGAATACCACGCTTCGTTCATTAACTGGCATTGCAGATGTGGGAGACAAAACCGCGAAGCTCAAGTGGGAATGGGCCGGGCACGTAAGTCGAATGCTTCAGGAGAAATGGGCCAATATCATAACACCTTGGGTATCGGAGGATGGACAGCGACGTCGGGGTCGGCCACGAAAGCGTTGGCGCGACGACATCAGCGGATTCGAAAAGGAATGGTGGGAATTTGCCAAGGAACGCGGTAGGTGGAAGGAGTTGGGGGAGGCCTTTGCCCAGCAGTGGGAAAATGTAGGCTAGCTAAAATAATAATAATAATAATAATTGTAGATAAATCTATCTATTTGTTAACATCTAATGAGTTCAGATTCACATCATGTTATCGGTAAAACTTACGTTCGAGGATTAATAATGTATTATCAAGCAAAATGGTGCCATCATTAGCCATAAAGAGGACAGAAGTTCTACGAAACCGGAAATGTAATTTTGTAACTTACACCGTTTTTCTACAGCGAGGTCGCCAATTTTAACTAAGTATCTGCGATTAGAATATTATCCAATTCGTACGCTCATTTTTATTGTAGTTATTTCTTGGTACTTAAGTAGGTACACAAGTAAGAGGTATATTCTTACAGCGGGTTCCTATATCCGTCGGTAACCGACTACGACTCGTATCTTTTAAAAAAAGTGTCACGTGTCAAGTGACACTTTTTCAAAGAGATTCAAGTCGTAGTCGTTTACCGACGGATATAGGAACCCGCCATTAGTTAAGAAGATTTTAAATATTTATTTGCATTTTACTGCGAAAGAAAAAATTATGTCCAAGATTTACTAATAGAAAAACCCTTACAACACAAATGTAACACCAAACACAAGTTATATTAATCGCTCCAGTCTGCCAACAACAGTGGAAATCAAAAACAGACTGAGGATGAATTCCGAAAAGGAGCACCAAGACTGGGAACGTAGAGCCGACTGCAAGCAGAGAAAGACAATGCTTCCGACAAAAACAGAAAACCAACAAACACCTTGTTAAAGATGAAACGCGAAGATCTAAGGATGATGGTGGGAATCATCACTGGCACTGCCAACACCTCCTGAAGACCGGAGCCACGGACATGGGACTTTGTCGCGGATGCCTTCGGGAGGAAGAGACTGTGGAGCACGTGATACTCCACTGCACTGCCCCAAACGACGCCAGATTGAGAACGGGTCTGCAAGGGGTCATTGAATCCTCATCCTCCACCAACATCGCTACTACACCAACACCCACGGGGACCCTGGAAAGCTTCTGTCACCAACCCAAAGTCCTACTCCGTTACTTCAAGGAGTTAGGATAACTGGGATCAGGTTAGAAAGGGAGTAATTCACAATAAACCCCAATGCGGAACGTCAGTGCAGATATTTTATTTCCCCCACCCTAGAATTAGGATTAACCCCATACGGCATTTAGAAAAAAAAATAGTTAAGCATTATATCTACCGAAGTAGTGTAAATTAATGTGTAAATAAAAATGTATATTATTAAATAAATATTTGAATAACACTTTAAAGACTAAATATTTGAATAACTGAAAATACAAAGAAAAGAAAACAAGGAGCGCCGTCAAGTGATTCAAAAAAACATCGACTTGGTATCTATATCTTATCTAACTACCTAACAAATAAAGAATGAACTAATAATTAGTGTTGAAACGGATGGTGGTTTGGCCGGATACCGGATATTCGGCAAGCTACGAGGCCAGAGCGCCGGATATCCGGCTACCAGATATTCGGCCTTTTATCGCGTTACACGACGCGATCAGTTTGGAGTTCAGTTAATTTTAATCAGAACCCGCAGTTGTCAAGGTTTGCTAGAATTTATCTTTCAGCACCTGGCAGTAGTGTTTACAGCGAAAGGCTATTTTCAGAAGCTGGTCTGGTATATGAAGCCAAGCGGAGTCACCTCTTACCAACAAATTCGGAAAATTTGGTATTCATTCACCACAATTTGCCACTTGTTAATTTTGAGTACTAAACTAATTAATAAAACAAACATTTTTGACGAGCGATTATAAAAATACAGTGTCCATAACTTTTTTTGGTATGATTTGCCTTGTGTAAAATAATGAGACTTTTTAAAAAAACTATCCGGAATACGGCCGAATACTGAATTACTATCCGGTATCCGGCCAAATAGTGAAAACAAGGCCGGATACCGGATAGTTATCGGGTATCCATGTCATCGCTACTAATAACACTATTGCACTCTAATAATATTTATGCAGTGGGCGAATAGCCGGCTGAGACGCAGGAGGTTCCGTGTTCGATTCCCACTGTGGGACAAATGTTTGGATGGTCTACAGATATTTGTTTCGGGTTTAGGTATTTTTCTATATATTATAAGTATGTATTCACTAAAAAAAATGGATTTAAATATTCTATCAGTTATCTAGTTCCCATAGTACAATAATTGCTTGGTTTGGGGCAAGATAGCGCTGTGTGAAATGTTCAGCATCATCCCACTAATATTATAAATGCGAAAGTTTGGCTGTTTGTTTGTTTATTTATTACTTAATCACGTCGTAACGGCTGAACCTATTTCAATGAAATTTTGTATATACGTAGGTTATGACCTGGATTACCACATAGGCTACCTTTAATCCATAAATCATGGAAAAAAAATGGGGTGTGAAGTCAAGTTGCAACAGCGAGTTTAGCTTTATTTCTAGGTTACCTACACATTTAGTAGTGTAACGCATACGAAGTCCCAATATAATTCTTCAATTTACACTACCTACTAACAATATTTTTATGTAAAATATTTTTGTGTTTACTAACAAAAATATGGACTGAAATAAAAGTTTTTTATTTAAAAGGTATGTGGGTACTAAACATGGCGTATGCCCACCAATGCTGTCTCCCTTGAATAGTCTCAATATTCGGTTAAAGGGTACTAATCCAAAATTTGCAGAAAATTTTGGATCACACAAAAACATACAACTTGAATAACCAGTTACTCCTGCAGTTCGTGTCCAAACTCTTTATAAAACTCTTATTATGACACAAGTAATTCCATTGCATTCATTGGAACTAGAATCTAGAATGTAATTATCTGCTGTAATCTGTACGAGCTATGCACGAAATGTCAATTTAATTTATAAATTACCGTGATATTAATGAATGAAATTGACTCTTGTAAATGAAGTTTCTGTGAACATTACATGGGCTAATTTTAGCGGAAAGTGTACGTTTATCTAGCACTTATAACCATATGTGTTTCGTTATGGCCGACAACGTGAAAGTTGTTGTTAAATGTAAAGACAACTTACACTTACAAACAGTTAAAGTGTACAACTTCTTTACGCACGCTTAACTTGGGGAGTAAGCTGGTGAATGCGTTACGAAAAGTACGAACGAAAGTTGGAAGATATACATTAGTGAAGATAGAAAGTGAGAGAGACGTATCGTATATTTTTAAACGTTAATGTGCGAGTACGAGTTGCGTCTTCCAGAATGAACATAGACTGATCTACCTGCAGACGTGTGGAGAATTTTGTAATTTAACAATTTTATAAATTAATATTTTGATAAAGAAGTTTTAATTCAGTCGTGTAATCTAGAGCACACTCGTTTTTTTTATTTTCAAATTCATTACCATAGAATCATTACCATCATTTTCAAACAACCTTAATATCAATTCCTAAAAGATCAATGAAACATCCTGTATAAAATAGATAAACAAATCATATTCATTCATCATGTAAGTAGGTACCTGCCTGTTAAACTGACTAAGCGGCATCGTCGCAAAGGCGCCGCCGATTTACGTTAAAACTGTTTATGGGAAATGTATCGACTACTGGATAAATATTCAAGCTACCGGTATTAAATCCACCTCTAATATCATTTAATGCGATTCCGGATGTGTGTTTTAAACTAATGTCGTACACAAAACAGGTTGTATAATCATTTAATGATTTACACTAAATGTAGGTTTATTTATTTTTCATCGCTCATGCTCTGTAAGTAGGTCATTGTTATATTGATAATTACTCCGTAAATGCGATAAGGCCCTAGGGCTGTAAATAGCATTTACTGATTCTAAATTATTATCTGCTAGATTCTAAATATTTCAAATCAAAGGTCGATCAAGTGTGTAAGCAACATTATGAGGGATTTGGCTTAGAGGCTAAGTAGAGACTGCTTCCGATTCTGTATTGTCTAATATACGAACGGTCTTATTTTGTTCTAGCTAAAGATCAAATTAGAATGACGATTCAAGTGACATCTAAAATTAAGTATTTTAGGTACCTAAAGGGTAAAACGGCACCTTATTTATTACTGAGGCTCCGCTGTCTGTCTGTCCGTCTGACACCAGACTGTATCTCATGAACCGTGATAGTTAGACAGTTGACATTTTCACAGATGATGTATTTCTGTTGCCGCTATAACAACAAATACTAAAAACAGAATACAATAAATATTTAAGAGGGGCTCCCATACAACAAACGTGATTTTTTTGCTCGTTTTAGCTCGATATTGATAATGGCAACAGGTAGACGCTTGAAATATTCACAGAATATTTAGTAATATATTTACAATAAAAATAAGTATTTAAATTAAAATAAAACAAATGTTTAAGGGGGGCTCCCATACAACAAACGTGATTTTTTTGCCGTTTTTATCGTTCGGAACCCTTCGTGCGCGAGTCCGACTCGCACTTGACCGGTTTTATTTACTAAGATGGCGTGTTTTTGGGATAGTTTTAGTCAGCAGTCTTTGTGCTGATTAAAACTAGCACGCAAACACGCCATCTTAGTAAAAAGTACTTAATTTATAAATGTCATTCTAATTTGATCTTTAGCGTAAACAAAATAAGATCGTTCGTATTTTACACAATTTTAGTTAGTCAGCATAAACAACAGAATTTCCACCTGTCTCTACTTATTTAGGACATAGTGTGATGATGACCATGGATCATCAAATTGGTAGACTTGTCTGAGAATTCACTGTTTATTTATTTATTCATTTCATTTTGTTGTTTCATTAACAAACCCAATAACTGGCTACGAACTATTAAGACATTGTTACAAAAGACTTTTATCACTCGTGATGTAGACACCAGCAATAATGCTGCTCGCCTATAAACAAAATACATATATAAAAATAAATTTTAATTTTACGTCGGGATTTCCACATTCCACAAATATTAACTTGTTTTCGACAAAACACACCGACATCCTTATTGGTGACTTTCACTCATTAATCTGATTCAGATACTTTAGAAAATGTGCATTCTTAACACATTTCTTGGAGCATGGCTTTGACCGAGACATTACGTACGGATTGCAACTTAATTTTTTCCACAGATAAAGAAATAAAAACCGGCCAAGTGCGAGTCGGACTCACGCACGAAGGGTTCCGTACCATTATCTATATAAACGAGCAAAAAAATCATGTTTGTTGTATGGGAGCCACATAAATATTAGTTTTATTTTAATTCAACTATTGGTTCGCCCCGAACTGAGATCTCGCGAGTCTCTCATAAAAACAAAAATATTATTATTCATTATCTTTGACTATCAAAATAGAAATAAAAACCATCTTACTTGACCTACAGTTTCAATCAAATTACAGGTAACGGGAATTCATGTTAATTGGTTACTCTTTTTTGGGGTAAAAAAGCAGTTATTCTGAACTTCAGACTTTTGCCTATATTTGTGTCACTAAAGCTACACGAATACTAAATTTCGGCATTGTGGGGTCACTGGTGTACCCTGTAAATTTTGTCAAAGTTTTGTTTTTATTATGGTCAATAACTCAAAAACTACAAAGACTAAACTAAAAATAAAAACAGGGTTGAATATACTAATAAATACCATTAATTTGACGTCCCACTTGACCCAATAGCCTCATTTTCATTTATTTTATCACTCTTGAACCCCAACTTCTCAACAACCCTCCAATATATTTAACTCATTTAGTCACACAAGTGCCAGTGATGGCACAATTTTGGTATGACATTTAATCACTAACTACCTATGCATATACCAAATTTCGCGATGATCGGATCAACGCTTCGAAAGTTATCCTCGGACAAACATACATACACACAACGCCGATTTGCCCAAGTTGATTTAGAGATCTCGCTATAATTAATATATAATTGATCGAGTGGATCAACTATTTATTTTTAAAGTGAATATATAACTAAATATTCTATGAATATTTCAAGCGTCTACGTGATGCCGTTATCAATATCGAGCAAAAAAATCACGTTTGTTGTATGAGAGCCCTCCTTAAATATTTATTTTATTCTGTTTTTAGTATTTGGTGTTATAACGGCAACAGAAATACATGATCTGTGAATATTTTAACTCTCTAACTATCACGGTTCATGAGATACAGCCTGGTGACAGTCAGACAGACAGACAGCGGAGTCTTATAGTAATAGGGTCCCGTTTTACCCTTTGGGTACGGAACCCTAAAAATTAACAACGTAGAGACCTAAATAGTCTCAAACTTAATTTGAACTATGGGAACCAAGTAACTAACAAAATACCTTATCCTTCCTTACCAATATGTATGTACCTACTATTGGTTCGCCCCGAACTGAGATCTCGCGAGTCTCCCATAAAAACAAAAATAATATTATTTGTACCTAATCTTTGACTATAAAAATTGTGCCACGAAACACATAACCTGCTTACTTTACCTACAGTTTCATTCAAATTGCAAGTAACGGGTCTTCATGTGAATTGGTTATTCTTTTTGGGGTAGAAACTGCAGTTTTTCTATATTTCAGACTTTTCCCTATATTTATGTCACAAATCTACACGCATGCCTAATTTCAGCACAGTGGGGTCACTGGTGTACCCTGTGAATTTTGTCAAAGTTCAGTTTTTATTATGGCTAATAACTTAAAAACTACAAGGTTTAAACTAATTATAAAAATGGGATCGAAATCTACTTATAAATACTTTTTATTAGACGTGCCACTTGATCACATAGTCCAATTTGGTTTTTTTTTACTCCTCTTGAACACCAATATCTCAACCATCCCCCAACATTTTTAGCTCATTTAGTCACATCAAAATTGTGCCATCACTACCTACCTAGATACGAAATTTCACGATGATCGGATCAACGCTTAGAAAGTTATCCTCGGACAAACAAACATACATACATACATATTATAACGCCGATTTGCCCAAGTTTATATAGAGATCTCGTTTCGCTCGATCAATTATAAATTGGAAAGTAACTCTGTCTCTCTGATACCTTTTCACGATTAAACGGTTTGACCGATTTCGATGAAATTTTGTACACACGGCTACACATCAAGCTATATTTTTCCAGTATAAGCTGACATCGCATTGTGTATGCTTTTCGTAGAATGAGAGGTAAGCTTATACTGGAACTTTATAGCTTGGTGTGTAGCCGTGTGTACATAGTTAGATTATAACCGGGATTGAGACATGCGCTACTTTTTACCTGATTGCGCAGAAGGAGGGTAATGTTTTTAATGACAAAACACGCGTACGAAGCCGGGGGTGGGTCAGCTAGTAATATATTTAATTGTATAGCGTCACGAAGTTCTCATGATGAACATCCTCGGATCTCTTATGTACTCAGTAGTCAGACCCGTGAAGACATTCCACAAGGGGTTAGCCAGGGACCCAATTCTGTTAATTTTTAAGAAATAAGTTTTATGTTGATAAATTATTTTTTCAAAACAAGCTTTTATAAAATTCATAATCGGAACCGCAAGCAGATTCAAATGAGTCCAAACACTAGTAGCCTACTATAATCTATTCAGAAGTTCCGTTGTCTAGCATCCGTCTCCATCATGAGACCACCTCCATGGTACCATATTATTTCATTGTCACCGAAGTCACATATGTATTCGAAATTTCAGCTCAATCGGTTGCGGGGAACGGGTTTAAAATTCAGTTGCATGATTCCACCCGGGCTAAGCTGCCAAATTTTCAATTGTGTTATCATAACAACGGCATTCATTGAAAATAAATATTAGTAGAATGCCAAAAGGTTTGTGTACCAGGTTATACCAAGTGGCGATTTTGCGACTATACCATTGTCATAGTGAAGCGATTGACGACCACCGTGGTGCAGTGGGCGAACAGCCGGCTGAGACGCAGGAGGTAGCGGGTTCGATTCCCGCCGCGGAACAAATGCTTTCATGACCTACAGATATTTGTTCCCGGTCTGGTTGTTTCTCTATATATTATAAGTATTTATTTACAAAACAAAATGTATATAAGTATTCTATCAGTTATCTGGTTCCCATAGTACAAGCTCTGCTTAGTTTAGGGCTAGATAACGCTGAGTGAAATGTCCAGCAATATTTATTATTATTATTTATTGGTTTGGTAGAATTGGGTCTAGCCTACGGTTGCCATATATCCCCAATTACAATTTGGGGTCCTTTTTTTGGATACAGCGTTTAACAGACATCATGGAAGAAAAATCTAGGTATGTATAATTATGTCATACATATCTGTATCTCTAGCTAGCCACAAAAAAGTTAAATACCCGCTAAACACTGTTTAAAAAATCCTTTACAAAAATTGGTAAGGAATTTACCACGCGCGATAAACAGGGCTTAACGTTTTGTATGGTAAGGTAATAAGGAAAACTTGTTACTACCTACTTTTAGAAGCATTTCGGTCAAAGGCACGAAATGAGTCAAAAGTTCGATATACTTACTAATAAACTTACTATACTTTTATTAGTACGAATTGAGGTAAATCGTAAACAAAGTGTATTGAATCTAAAATCATGTATATTTAAACATAACTCAAGAATACCTAAGTAGGTATTTCCATTCAGCTTAACTTTGATTTTATGACGAGTCTGTTGTTTTGATGCAAAGTACATTTTAAAATATGCATTTTGGTAATAATGCAATTCTTTTACAAAGGTCGACTAGGTTATTCTGTACAAAATGTTTAGTGCGTAAGTAATAAATAAATAATGCTGGACATTTCACATAGCGTTATCTAGCCCTTAAAGCAAAGCTTGTACTATGCCTGGCATACTATGGCCTATACCTATGTACCTACCTTCTACCTTGGTGCTGCCTACAATAATGTACTACTGTTTCTTAGAATTAAGCCTACTGTTATACGTACCTAGCTTTATTTAATACTTATTGTACCTACCTACTTTTGTTAGCATAATAGGTGTGTGTAAATAAATGCCTTTTATTATTATTATTAGAGATAACTGATAGATACAATACTTTTTGTTGGAAATACATCCTTTTATTAGGTACCTATACTTACTAGCTGACCGAACAGCTTTTCAGGGATTGTTATCAAAATAAAATATAGCACTCAGGAACAGTGTAGCTTTCTGTCAGTGTAAGAATTTTCATAATCGGTTCTGTAGATTCGGAGATTAGACAGACAATTATGTATTCACTACATTAACACACAATACAGTTACATTTTAAGACTGAGAAGAGACAAAACAAGAAACAAAGAAATAGTATAAACCAAAAAATAAAGATAGGGGAACTAGGTAGGTACTAGGGAATGCAATCCCGATCCCGCGGGATCCCGATCTCGTGTAATTTTTCGGGATCAATCCCGACGCATCATATGACGAGATCCCGTTCGAGATTGACGGGATTGGGCGGCAGTGATCAGCGACGCTACACACGTCCACTCGGGTCGCAAGCGGCGCGCTGACTGACGGCCGCGAGCGGCAGGAACGCCAAACAGCGTTAGAAAACTATTCCGACTATTTCCGAATATTAGCGACAGGTGACGATAATTATTTAGTTGGTAAGATTAAAGAATAAAGATTTTTATTTTCTTACGAGTAATATGTTATTTTAGTTAACCTCACTATCACAAACAATCAGTTATTAGCTTTTTCAGTCATCCGAATATAACATTTTTTTTAAACTAGACGGGATCCCGAAAATTCCGGGATCCCGCGGGATTGATATTTTTAATCCCGCGGGATCTCGAATTTGCAATCTCGAGTCGGGATTGCATTCCCTAGTAGGTACTGTATGCTACAGCAGTAAATGAGACACGACTCAGCATTATGCCCGCCGTGTTGGTAAGCGCTTTTACTCTGTTTAACATTTTTAGACTACGACATGGCACGCTTCAAGAGAAATGAAGTGAAATGTAAAGAGGTTTCTACAGGGTAGGGAACGCATCGACAATACCCCGGGTGTTGCCGGTGTCAATAGGCGACGGTGACCGCTTACCATCACGTGGGCCGTAAGCCTGTTTCCCCATAAATAACATAATGAAAATTATTGATAATTACTCAAAAAAAGAGTACAATTAACATGAACTTTCGTTACCTATAATTTGAATGAAACTGTACGTCATGTAAGTTGGTTAATTATTTCGTGGCACTATTTTGATAGTCCAAGATTACGAATAACATATTATTTTTGTTTATGGGAGACTCGCGAGATCTCAGTTCGGGGCGAACTACATACTAGTTTATTTAGTAATTTTTTTTTAAATTTATTTTATTCAGATTCGCATTTTTTTTTATTTAATATTATCTTCAACCCCCTTATACCTCTGGAACGCTTAATTTTTTTGAATAAAAATATTTATAATATTAATCCATAGGTATCTGTGTACAAAGTTTCATCAAAATCCGTCTTGTAGGTAGTTTCAGCATGATACGCGTACAAAGGGACAGACAGCCGAAAAAAAAAACATTTTGCTTTTGGATTTTACCTATAATCATTATATTATGTATTTAAGTAGGTTTATTGATATAGTATATACCTATATTATGCAATTTTTATTAGTTCCCTTTCCTGTGCACTACCTGCCCATCTTTATCTACAATACACAAAGGTTATCTGGAAGAGAATGCTCTTTAGCATTAATTTCGCCATTGTACTAGTTTTATAAGTGCAATAAATTATTTACAAAAAATCAATAAAGATTTAACAGAAAACTTTTTGAACTTTCGTGAGGGTTACATTACATGTAGTGTTGCCAGTTGTTCCGATTTACGGGGCACATCCCGAATTTGGATATAATGAGGAGTCAGGTGAGGAATGTCCCGATTTTTCACGAACTTTCTTAGTCCGTATATATTTATTTATTTTATGTACTATCAGCAAAAAGTCCGCTCTGCCACCTTAAGGGTGAATTT
Source organism: Philereme vetulata (assembly GCA_918857605.2). Lineage (NCBI taxonomy): Eukaryota > Metazoa > Arthropoda > Insecta > Lepidoptera > Geometridae > Philereme > Philereme vetulata. The sequence goes on along the minus strand of OU975422.1, from coordinate 6,610,945 downwards.
TCTATGAAGCGACTAGCAGTTACCCCGCCTTGAAGTTTAATAAAACCCGCCTTGAACTTTAATAAAACTCTAAAAGTCATAAAAACAAAGGGATTTCACAAAAATAAACAGATGTTCAATATTGTTCATCTCTCCGATTGTCCAAAATAAAAGGACAAAAGAAAAAGGCGATGTCAGCTAGCTAAGTACTTGGAAGCGAAACTGTTTCAAAACTGGCAGAGCGGTATTTTTGCTGACTGTACCTGTTGTGTCCCTTGTGCCCGAACACCTGCACGACGGAAGTTTAAACAACGGCTTCTCCTGACGCCATCAATGTAGCCTATCTGACACAATATAAGTAGAGCTATTGACACTCTAAGAAGATTCTAAGTACCTACCTACCTACATTGTTGGATAGGTCTGTGGGGGGGGGGGGATATAAATAGCTACCTACTTTTTAAAGGGGATACATTTATCAACAAAAAAAATAAACAATTATTTACATGACTATTATATTAAACTGACTCACAAAAACCTGTTTTATGTGTAGCCATTGTAGCTGTCCCGATTTGAAAACCGAATCCCCGATTATTTTAACCTTCTATTCCGAAATTTGACACACTGTAGGCAACACTACATGTCAAGTATGTGTATAGTGCTGTTAAAAAGCGCGAAATCCCAACAAACTTGAAAATTGCATAGGCTGACACATTATCCGTAAACTTATACTCTGTACTACCAACAAAAAGCGAACCGGGCTATAAATAAAACTGTAGATTAAAGGTTTACCGGTTTTTGTACGCAGGTAGGTAGGTACGAGTACTTACCGTGGGACCAAGCATATTAGGTAGGTACTAACTGTTTATGCTGATACTATTTAAATACTGACACATTGCATAATAATAAGCAGTTTATAAATGATCTCATTAGAGGTATGTATTAGTTATTTTTAGTTCAAAAAAAATACAGTTTCTAACTTTATAGTAACGCTGTTGCCCGCGACTTCGTACGCGTTACACTACTAAATGTGTAGGTAACCTAGAAATAAAGCTAAACTCGCTGTTGCAACCTGACTTGGCACCCCATTTTTATCTCATAGGACCTGATTTATCGAATAAAAAGTAGCCTATGTGTTAATCCAGGTTATAATCTACGTACATACCAAATTTCATCAAAATCGGTTCAGCTGTTACGACGTGATCAAGTAACGAAGAAACATCCAAACTTTCGCATTTATAATAATAGTGTCATTAATTTATAGTAAGTAACTTTAACTAAACCTACCTAAGCATAACCAAAAAGTACGATAAAATTAAACAAAAAGTCTTGGTGGGAAAACACCTCTGGTTATGGTTTAGCTCGTCTTTTTATATCGTCCGTCCCTTTATGTCTGTAATCTGGTATATGTGTATATAAAGTTAATTAAATATTATTACAAGTAAAACCGCACATTAACAGCATAAATAAAAAAGCAATAACACTTACTAATTGTAGCGAATAAATATTGATTAATTCTTGTCCCATTCTGCCACATAAACTTTCTCAGAATTAAATTCATTGTGCACTCGTATTTTTTAAATTAACTTTTTTAAAGCAACTATCTGTAGCTACATACAGCCGCGATGTCTTTGAATGGACTGGCTCACGCGGTAGGCCGAGGCGCTATAGCCAAGATGCATGAAAACATCGCTTGATTACGGTGCGAGTTTTTTTTTTCTCACTTTGATCGTTGACGCCATACACAAACGGTCAAGCGGGCGATAAACAATGTACATTGTCTAGCGGTATAAGGATATTTTTTTTAGTAAAACCTGCTTTTTAGTTAGTCATTTATTCTTTGCTGATATTATGTTACAAAAAGGTCTTATAGTTACTAGGTATACAAATTCTTGTCAATTTTAATTGATTTTAAAATAATCTTAAATTCAAAAATGCAACCGAAAATGCATAAATTTTTAATATGTTATATCCAACGCCTTCAAGTCCAAAGTGATCACTCCATCACTAAAAGTGTTATGTTTTTCCAAACCGGAACTACTGAACTGAATTTGACAACTCTTTCACTGATATAAATCTTCACTATCCCTGACTGCTTATCTCTCTCTCTCTCTCTCTCTCTCTATTCCCAGCTATGTACCCCACATGGTGGTGGTCAGCTTTCCTGGTCGTTCTTCTCCACTTCGGTCTATCCTCGACGTCGTCATCAGAAACTTCTCATGTCTTTTGACACTAAATCTCTCCACCTTGTCTTGGGTCTACCTCTAAATCTTCGACCGGGGATGGAAAGTTGTAGTGCCAAATTCCCTACGTAGTCAGGTGGCCTCCTCTTCACGTGACCGTACCATCGCAGCCGACTCTCCTGCATCTTGTCAGCGATGTCGCGCACCCCCAGGCTTTCTCGCACGTACTCGTTACGGATTTTATCGAGCCTGGTGACGCCGCACATCTACCTCAGCATCTTCATTTCAGCGACTTGGATGGTATGTATGTTTTTCTGCGTTACGGCCCAAGTTTCGCTTCCATACGTTAAGACTGGTCTTATGATAGTCTTATAAATAAGACCTTTAAGTTTTAGACCTGACTGCTTATCTATAGGTACCTACTAATATTATAATTTCGAAATTAACTCTGTATCTCTGTCTGTTTGTTACGTTCACGACTGGACAGATTTCGATAAAATTTGGTACCTATTTATAAAGATTACGACCGGGATTGAGATATAAGCTACTTTTAACTTTTCCGTGAGTGGTCGGATAACACTATAAAAATAAAAATACTATTTGAAATAAGCAACGCGACATCTCTTGTCAATGTACACACGGCTACACATCAAGCTATTCATTTCCAGTATAAGCTGACCTCGCATTGTGTAGGCTTTTCGTAGATTGAGAGGTCAGCTTATACTGGAAATGTATAGCTTGATGAGTAGCCGTGTGTACTAAACTGCAAGTACTGCAACGTTTGGCATTGAGCAGGTCAAAAAACTGTCAACGTTTTCCTGTAGCTGAAGCCAACGGCGCTTTAGTCGTAATCTGAATCATCTCACTTATTTCGACTGACAAGAGCCTGTAGGTAGTGCATCCTCGTATCAAGAGGAAGGTTGTAGGTTCAAGTCTCATCTAGGCTTGAAATTTTTGATTTTAAAAATCGAGGTAATGTTGTATTGGCTAACCCCACGTGTGAAGCCGCGAGCGAGTCAGCTAGTTTTTATTAAATCCGTTCCAAGCGTTACAGCAGTTAGGAATACTCACGTGACAGTTGTCTATAAATAATTAATTGATCGAGCGAAGCGAGATCTCTAAGTCAACTTGGGCAAAACGGCGATGTATGTATGTTTGTTTGTTTGTCTGAGGATAACTTTAGAAGCGTTCATCCGATCATCGTAAAATTTGGTATATAAGTAGATAGTGTTGGCACAATTTTGGTATGACTAAATGAGCTAAAAATGTGTAGGGGGGGGGGTTGAGATATTGGGGTTCAAGTGGGGTAAAAAAAAACAGAATGGGACTAACCGGTCAAGTGACACATCTAGTAAAAGGTCTTTGTGAGTACATTTCGACCCCGTTTTTATTTTTAGTTTAAACCTTGTAGTTTTTTTGTTATTAGCCATAACAAAAAGTGATTTTTTACAAAATTTACAGGGCACACTATTGACCCCACAGTGCTGAAATTTGGTATGCTGGTAGCTTTATTAACACAAATTTATGCAAAAGTTTGAAATCCGGAATAACTGGAATTTGTACCCCAAATAAGAATAACCACAACACGCGAACTCCCGTTACCTTTGATTTGAATGAAACTGTAGGTCAAGTAATATGGTTTTTATTTCGTGGCACTATTTTATTAGTCAAAGATTAAGATCGGCTTGCACAATGATCCCTAAACATATTTATCGAATAAACATGTTTAAATTTTACGTATTTGTATGATTTGACAACTCCTTAAATCATATTTAGGCACTAAACACGTTTAGCCATCGTTGCGAGTCTTCTTATTATATTAATATTCTTCTGCTTAAAAAAATATTATTAAATTTCTTAATATTCGAACTGAGATCTCGCGAGTTGTCCAAAAAGACTCACGAGATCTCAGTTCGTGGCAAACCACCGGCTACCCATTAGATTTTTCCAAAGTGACATGTATCTGTCAGTGCACAGCGCCAAGTTTAGGGTTAAAATAAATTAACTTCGAACTGAGCTCTCGCAAGTCGTCCAAAAAGACTCACGAGATCTCAGTTCGTGGCGAACCACTAGTTAAAATAAATTAACTTCGAACTAAGATCTTGCGAGTCGTCCAAAAAGACTCACGAGATCTCAGTTCGTGGCGAACCACTAGTTAAAATAAATTAACTTCGAACTGAGATCTCGCGAGTCGTCCAAAAAGACTCACGAGATCTCAGTTCGTGGCGAACCACTAGTTAAAATAAATTAACTTCGAACTGAGATCTCGCGAGTCGTCCAAAAAGACTCACGAGATCTCAGTTCGTGGCGAACCACTAGTTAAATAAATTAACTTATCTTTTAGTGGTAAGCAGATGAGTATTGCATCTTATCACTCAATCTAATCTCACCAAAAAGTTAGAACAGAACTTAACGACTTTTAAATGTGTCATGTGATCGTAAACATCACGATGTTATTTTTTTAATTCGACAGTGTTGACCTTTGACCATTGACGTCTAATTGTTCTAACTTCAGGAATAATAAAGGAAGGCTTAAAATATTTAAAAAAATACCTGTACGATATATGCCCTATCGTGATTAAATAAAAAGCTGCATGTACAAAGAGCAGTTTTTTCATTTGAAAATTATATCTTACAGACAACCTTTGGTTAAGATGACACTTGTAAGTCATGTTCCGAAAAAAATATTTATTTTACTAATAATACTATTAGTAAAATAAATATTTTTTTCGGAATTAATTTTATAGCTTCTAAATACAATTTTAGGGTTCCGTACCTAAAGGACCGTACCCCATTACTGAGGCTCCGCTGTCTGTCTGTCACCAGGCTGTTTCTCATGAACCGTGACAGTTAGACAGTTAAAATTTTTACAGGATGATGTATTTCTGTTGCCGCTATAACAATAAATACTAAAAACATAATAAATTAAATATTTAAGGGGGGGGGGGGCTCCCATACAACAAACGTGATTTTTTGCTCGTTTTAGCTCGATATTGATAACGGCAACAGGTAGACGCTTGAAATATTCACAGAATATTTAGTTATATGTTCACTTTAAAAATAAATAATTAAATTAAAATAAAACAAATATTTAAGGGGGGCTTCTATACAACAAACGTGATTTTTTTGCCGTTTTTATTTATCGCACTAGACTCGCACTTGGCCGGTTTTATTTTCTAACTTATCTCGTCCTCGGCAAAGGTCTCCCCAAGTCCCTCCAAGCATCGCTATCTCCCACCATCCTCTTTGGAAGGTGTCGAAATCGTCCCGCCAACGCTTTCTCGTCCGACCCCGACGTCGCCTTCCGTCTTCAGGCGTCCGTAGAGTTAAAATATGGGCCCATTTCTCGTAGTGCATTCGGGCAACGTGGGCCGCCCGTTCCCACCGTCCAGCCGATCTCTTCTCTACATATGTAATGCTGGGAAGTGAGCGCAGCATGGTGTTATGCACTCGGTCGACACGTTTAAAACCGAGAATGCTGCGCTCCATTGCCCTTTGACAAACCTTGAGCTTTGACTTCTGGGCTTCAGTCAGAGACCATGTCTGCGCATCGTAAGTTAGGATGGGCAGGATACACATGTCGATGAGTTGACGCTTAAGTGACAAAGGAAGGTGGCCCTTCGTGGGCTCCTACATGGACCAGTAGCTCTTCCAGGCATTCTCGATACGTCGATCGATTGCCTTATCTTGCGAAGCTAGCTAACTGGCCCAAGTAAATATACTCATCGACTGATCTTCGTCTTCGACTGGTTCATTCGTTCACAAAAAATTTAAGGATGGATAAATACATAATATCTTTTATTATTTATTGTACACAAGAAAATAGATTAAGAAGTACAGGAAAAGAGGACATGTACACACGGCTACACATCAAGCTATAATATCCAGTATAAGCCGACCTCTCATTCTACGACAAGCCTACAAAATGCGAGGTCAGCTTATACTGGAAATTTATAGCTTGGTGTGTAGCCGTGTGTACGTACAAAGGCGAGCGTTACACCCTAAGAAGAGTTTAGATTTTAGCTGGCACCTTACTAAAAACTTTTTTGAAATAACAAAACTGTTGTAACTTAAAAACAGCCAAATATTGCTTGTAGTGTTTTCTACATGTGTAGAATTTTAGCAAAGTTTTGAGATGTGGCAGCTGCAAAAAAAGTAGGTACCTACCTATCTAATTATTTTGGCCTAGTTAATTATTTTACTGTTTTCTAAATCAACTTCATTTAAATTAGAGTCTGGCTAATGAAAATAGAGTTTACTGAAAAAGCACGGCAAATAGAAAAATATCTGTCTGCTTTCATTAGCAAGTCTCTTTTTAACTTTAAATTTAATTTAGAAAATAGTAAAACGTGATCAAATATTCTCTTTTTATTATTTCCAGCCTCTTTCTATGTTCAGCCATTCTTAGCCTTTTTTGCAGGTATTCAATTCCCTAAATCTAGCGACTTTCTCGGTACGGCTTAGATACTACTTACTTTATCAGTGGAGTTAGTGTGTGTGCACGATTTTTAACTCGACTCCGGACTCCGCGAGACGCGAAGTGATAGAATCCTCGTATACAGGTTGTTTGGTAATATACTGACGATATTCAAGTGACGGTTTCTCAAAACGTAAAACTAAACTTTTCGAAAAAAAAATCTAGTTATATTATAAAATTTTAAAGAAAATCGACTAAGTTTAGGTGATTAATTCGCTATAAAACTTACCTCCTACTCTTGCAATCGACATCCAAAATTAAAAGCTGATTTGATATCTCTTTCAGAAATGGCTGCGGGTTTTGGCTTAGAAAGGGACAACAAGAGATATCTCGAGACGTCACCATTACAGTATCTGTGGTAAGATGGCAAGCATTATGCAATAGCACAACATAAGTTGTGTTTGTTTTGACATGCCAACATAAATTTCACATTTCTATGGTAAACATTTCACAAATGTATTTATTATGCTCATTAAAATAACCCCTTTCATTTTTGTGCGTATATTATCAAACACCTTATATGGCCAGCTTTAGCTTCAGTGCAGTTCTATTTTGCAGCATGAGTATGAAAATATTGTACGTACACACGGCTACAGATCAAGCTATACTTTTCCAGTATAAGCTGACCTCTCATTCTACGAAAAGCCTACACAATGCGAGGTCAGCTTATACTGGAAATGTATAGCTTGATGTGTACCTATACGGTTGCGTTTGGCGACGTCCGTCGGCAGTGGCGCCTTTAGTAATTATACACCAAGTAGGTAAGTATTCATAATTATGCATTGGCCTCCCAGACCAGACCACATCTGATTATGCCAATGGCAGATAAAATAATAGTTAGTGGTTCGCTACGAACTGAGATCTCGCGAGTCTCACAGAACACAAAAATATATTAGGTATTCATAATCTTTGACTGATAAAATAGTGCCCCGAAATGCATAACTAACTTGACCTACAGTTTCATTAAAATTACAGGTAACGGGAGTTCCCGGTTACTCTTTTTTGTGGTAAAAATGGCAGTCATTCTGGATTTCAGACTTTTCCCTTTATTTGTTTGTGTCAATAAAGCTACATGCATACCAAATTTCAGCACTGTGTGGTGTACCCTGTGAGTTTTGTCAAAGTTCAGTGTTTATTATGCCTAATAACTTAAAAACTACAAGGTTTAAACTAAAAATAAAAACGGGGTTGCAATATACTCACAAATACCTTTTATTAGATGTGCCATTTGACCGGATAGTCCGTTTTTGTTTTTTTTACACAACATTTTTAGCTCGTTTAGTCACAACAAAATTGTGCTATCACTACCTACCTATAAGTATACCAAATTTCACGATGATTGGATAAACGCTTCGAAAGTTATCCTCGGACAAATAAACATACATAGATACATACAACGCCGATTTGCCCAAGTTGATTTTGAGAACTCGCTTTGATCGATCACAAATAAAAAATTCTGTGACCTAACGCCAGTGTTGCACCATGATTAGGCGTACGTATCTACAGTCGGCTTAGGTCAAGTGCATTATAATTCAGCAAACGAATATTTTCAATAAAACATTCAGGGTTGGCGTCCGAACCAGATTTTAGAATAAAATCTGCACAACTAATATCAAGATGTTTCGAGACCAGCTTACGAAATGAGAACTGGGCTAAATACCATTCACAATAATCTTAGATCTAGGTGTTATCAAATGTCATTGGCACATTGATAATGTTACATGGAGTTGGTCTTCAATATGGCTGTGACCGCTGTGACTCATCGCCTCCTGTGATCGTCAGGATGGCTGAATCAGAAGTTGTTTTGGCAAAGTGTGGCTTGTGGTTCGCCCAGAACTGAGATCTCGCGAGTCTCCGATTAAAACAAAACAATATTAATTGTAATCTCTGACTCTCAAAATAGTGCCACGAAGTAATAACCAACAAACTTGATCTAGTTTCATTTAAATTACAGGTAACGGGAGTTCATTTTGTTTATTTTACTCCTCTTGAACCTCTTTTAACGATGCTATGACTCGCCTTAAGGGGCTGTGGAAGAACAGAGGCATCACAAATAAAACCAAAATGCGTCTGGTCTGGCCAAAAATCAAAGCCCTCACGGCTTTGATTTTTCCAATATTTCTGTATGGCGTAGAGACTTGGACCATTAAAGCGAGAGAGCGGCAGAGAATTGATGCATTCGAAATGTGGTGCTGGAGGCGAATGCTGAGAATCCCGTGGACGGCCAAACGCACAAATGCATCAATCCTATCACAACTGCAAATAAAGGAGCGTCTTTCATCGGTGTGCTACCAACGCGTTCTGAGCTATTTTGGTCATGTGATGAGGCGTGGGTGACAGTCTCGAGAAACTAGTTATCGTTGGCAACACAGAAGGCAAAAGGCCAAGAGGCCGCTCACCAACTAGATGGACAGACCAACTAAAAGATGCCCAGAACTCAACGACTTTCTATCAAATCGTCAAAATTGCTACCGACAGAGGTCGCTGGAGACAGTTCATCCATTCCCGTATGAAATCACACCATGGCCACGATCTTCAGTCATGAAGGACCGACCAGAGAGAGAGAGAGAGAGAACCTCTTTTAGCTCATTGAGTCACACCAAAATTGTGCCATCGCTACCTACCTATATACCGAATTTCATGAAGATCGGATAAACGCTTCGAAAGTTATCCTCCGACAAACAAACTTACATACATACAAAGCCGATTTGCCCAAGTTGATTTGGAGATCTCGCTTCGCTCTATCAATAAAAAAAAATTGTTAGCACAACCTACGTTTTTACTAACTAAATACACGCCAAAATGCTTAGGAGTCAAATAAATAATGTACATAACAGATACTTTACCTACTACCAGCTTAAACTTCATACTTACTCATGAAGTTCCAGAGCGATCGGTTTAGCAGTTTTCGTAGTCTCAACTCGCGGATTATTTAAGATCTTGGATGGATTAAATTTTAGTACGTAAGTATCTAATATGAAGTGGCAATCACTTACGCACATACTCACACAATCATTTTTGTATTAAGTTCCGAAGCACCCTCATTTGTTAACTGACTTCAAAAAAGGAGGAGGTTCTCAATTCGATTGTTTTTTATATTTTTTACCACAGAACTTTCGACTGGGTGAACCGATTTAAACTTTTATGTTATGTTTGTTAGCTCAGAAATCCGTTATTTTATCAACCGATTTAGTAAATTCGTTTTTTATTTGAAAGGATATACTTTTAGAACAATAGCATGGAAATTTCATCAAAATTGGTAGAGTCGTTTGGTTTTTACTGTTATCTGAAGTCGTTTATGTTTATGTAAAAAAGTTATTTGTTTATAAAAAAAATGGCATAATGGTGATCTCACACAGGCGCAAACTACTACGCACTATTTAGGCGCAAACTAAGCAACGCTATGGGAACCAGATAACTTATAGAATACCTATTAACCCGTGCGCGATAAGTTGGGACCTGAGCGCGGTGACGTCATATTGGCGTGTTTGTACCGCCCGCAAAAAAGCGAACAAAACAAGCAGCCGCCCGCGGCTTCGTCTTTGTTTTTTTTAACCTAATTTATTATGTTACTCAGAGAGGACGCTGCTTTTTATCTAATCTTTTTTACACTATTTGAATAAAATAAAAATACAATGTTTAAGTTTATACATTTATTTTATCTATTATTTACATTATCTCATCTTCGTCACTACTTAGTGGATTTATTACTTAGACTTTTAGAGGTTGTTCTTCGGCTTCAGTCTCACTATAATCACTTGACGAAGAGGTATCCGATAAATTTACAATTAATTGCGATTCATTCGTCTCTTGTAAGAGGTCATCGTCCCAATACTTTTGTCGAAGCCTGTCCACATGGTTGACTTCTTTTTTCCAGACAACAAAACAATAACACAAACGAAAACTGAAAGAATTCCAGAGCGCGTCGTTACGTGACGTAGGCCAGTACGAGACTAAAAACTCTAGTAAGAAATAGTGATGCGAACGGTACAATACGGGCGCCATCGGGGAAGTGCAGGGGAAGCGGTCGGGGAGTCGCATTCCTAGCAGGTCCCAAGTTATCGCGCACGAGTAATACTTACCTATCTATTTTTTTCCTAACCTGTACTGTCCCACTGCTGGGCAAAGGTCTACCCCAATTCTTATACCAAATTTTTTGAAAATTAGCGCTTATTATATTTTAGTGAAACACTCAGACCCAGAACAGTATCTGTAGATGATGCAATCATTTGTTCCGCGGCGGGAATCGAGCCCGCCATCTCCTGCGTCTCAGCCAGCTATTCGCCCACTGCGCCACGGAAAAGGATACAATTCTACGCATTTTAGAATGGTGTGGGATATGGGATATCTCTATGTTCTTAAAATACTATAAGGAAAAGTGTTCCGAACGACCGGACTTAGATTTGCATTGTAAATCGTTTTTAGGTAATTTTTTTAGGTTTGACATTTGAAAATAAAGTATAATCAAATCACATAGTTAAGAAACAATAGATATTAGGTTTATGTAGGAAATTTGATTATAATGTATAGAAAGTATAAAAAGAATGAATAAAATGAAAGGAAGTAGGGGTGTCAGTTTTCATAGGTACATAGGATTATTGTTGACTGACCTTAGGTAGAAATATAGACTATCCCAGCTAGAATTCTGTAATTTAGGTAGTAGTTTGATATTGGCAGCAAATTAACGTAGGAGTACGCCTATATGAATCCTGAAAAAGTGGTAGATAGAGTACTGAAAAGTAGCAAACCTATTTGCCCGAGTACGCCTCGTAATAGTAGGAGAAAATTAGAAATTTGTTTAAAAAATGCCATGTCATAAGGAGGTCAATGAACTTGTCATCAAGGACATGAAAGGTCGAAGGATTCCAAGGTCACAATAACGATGTAAGCAGTATGATTAGTTGAGACAATAAAATATGCTTGGGGTGGCAACGCTAGTGCGGGGAGACGATTTGCCATAAATTGAGAGCAGTTTTCTGCAAAAATCGTGGACCGGCTCCGTCTCCTGCCGCGTTCACACGTCTCGCGCGCGCACGGACCCTACTCGCTCCGTTACGATCTCGGCAGCGTTTTCTGTTGAAAACGTCTGCCGAGCCCGGCCCGCTTTGTTTTGAGTAAAGTGTGCGGGGATCGCCTTCCCCCCTTGAGCTCCGGACTGCGAGGCAAGTAATACCCAGTGCCGTGAACCGCGAGACCCGAACGGGTTTAGCATCACGGTACCGGCGTCGCCTCCCGGTCCCCGGTCGCGCGAAGGAGATCGCCCCGACTACGTGGTTGTGTAGTCTTGTGTTGTGAAAACTCTGTGTTTAGTGTACTGTGTTGTGATCACGCGATGTCAGACGCTAACGCCCCTTCCGGAGGACCCGCCCGTGAAGGTCGGAGCTCCCGCAAGGACTCCCTTGTACCAACCGAATCCTCAGATACATCCCTGCCCTCGAGTCGCGCGTCAAGCTCGGGCCGCGAAAGCTCGGCCTCGCGTTCACGCTCCGCGATCGTGGGGCAGGTGATAGACCGATTCCTGGAAAAGAAGAGGAAGAAGAAAGTCAGCACCCCAGTGCCGCGCGCAGTGCCGGCCGTGACCACCCCTACCTCCGCGGACAAGATGCCTCCGCCACAGACGTTGAAGCCTCTGTCTCCTAAAACCGAGATAGAAAGAAGCTACATTATCCTACAGAGGCTAATTGAGGCTAAGTGCCTCCCCCAAAATACCTAGGAGTATTAAAAGATGCCCTAGAGGAGGACGAAAAAAACCTTTCGGCCCCAATGACGCCCACACCAGAGGAAGCGGCCATAGTAGAGAGGCACAAAACTCTGGAAATACCTGACGCCCCGATTCCAGGTATACGTCGGAAACGGGACGAAGACAGCCCGTCGGAGGAGGAAGTAAAGCGCCGGTGTGCCGAACCCCACCTCACGCCACTCCCGCAGCGCGTGCCTAAGCCCGCACGCCCGCTCCCACCATCATCACCACCGATGGACGTACAACAGCCCTCGACCTCCAAGGCTGTCTCTTACGCTTCGGCGGCTGCAGGATCTACCCCCACCCATAAGGTACAGTCACCCTCACCTTTATTACCCACACCAACCACCACCACCCCCCCACCACCCAAGTCTGATAAACCAACAGTCAGGTATCCCCCGCTGGTAGTTGAAGTACTGCCCAACTGGGCCTCACATTTCAAAACACTGAAAGAGCGCCTAGGCCACCCACCAAATGCACGCCCATATGGGAAAGGGGTTCGCTTCTCGCCAGCGTCCGGCGAGGAGTACCGAACCATACAGAGCTACCTGACGACACTAGAGCGCACGGAAAAGGTCGTCTGGTTTTCGTACGCTCTCCCCGAGGAGCTGAGTCTTAAGGTGGCCATACGTGGCCTCCCCGCCGACACCCCCACCGATGAAATCGACGAAGACCTACGCCGACTAGGGTTCGAACCAGAGGCCATCCGGGCCGTCCGCCCATCGAAGGGCAGACCAGGGTGCATCTTTTTCGCCATACTCAAGAAAACCCCCAACCTCACCCCGGACATTTATAACGTGACGGAGCTGCTGTGTATGCCCGGAGTTATAATAGAAAGTTGGAAGGGGAAAAAGGGCCCCGCCCAATGCCACCGCTGCCAAGCCTTCCGGCATAGCAGTCATAACTGCCATCGCCCCCTAGCCTGCGTACGGTGTGGAGGTCCACACTTCGCGGGCGACTGTCCAAGGCCGCGCGATATGCCTGCAACGTGTGCCAACTGTGAGGGGGCACACACAGCTAATAATAAATCGTGCCCGGTTTATAAGAGGGAGGCCAGGAACAAGAGAGCGGGAACCACGGCACATACCGCCGCATCCGCAGCCCCCCACCGAGGAGGAGGAAGAAGAGAACGCCCCCGCTCCGCTACGACCAGCAGAGCTCGAACCCCCGTACTACCCCAGGGCTCTACACCCCTACACACCACGACGGTACAAGAGACTGCTGGTCAGTCGCTGATGGCCCCCGCCAACAACCCGAAGACTGGAAAGGCGGCGTCCAGAAGGAAGCGGAAGAAGACCAAGCGGGTGCGAGTCACGGAGGAGGACTCGTCAGACTCGGATGCCCCCACCTCACGCCCCCCGCAGTCCCCTCGGATCACTCAGCCGGCGGCGATCGGAAGACAGACTCCCCGCCCAGGAGCTGCCCCGGCCCCCGCCCCCCAGGAGGAGGACCACCACCAACAACCGCAAGTAGTGCCACCACCTCAACCCAAGCACAAAGAGGGGAAAACGCACAGAACCGCACCCCCACCGCCCAAGAAGACCACCACTCACCGCTACGACAGCGACCGACTGGAGTTGCTGGACACGGCGCTCCAAATCTTGCAGGAGGTCCTCCAAACCCTGCGAACGGGGGGAGACCCGATCCCAATTGTGCTCAGCGGGATCGGGAAGCTCTTCAAGGTAGGGAATTGAGAGTCATGTTCTGGAACGCTCGGGGCCTAACAAGTAAAGATAGAGGGAACAAAGTTTTGCTTCTGAGGCCCCTCCTGAAAGAGCAGAACATAGACGTGGCTCTCATTAACGAGACCCTACTTAAAAGTTCCGACAAGCCCAAGTTCCCAGGCTACCACATCTACCGTAGGGACGACCAGAGCGCGGACGAAAGGTGCATCAGGGGTCTAATGGTCCTGGTGAAGAGAAGACTGGTCCACCAACCTCTACCAGACCTGGACTTGGTGTCCATGAAGGCACTGGGGATTGAGATCTGCATTGACGGCAACCCCATCCAAATACACGCCATTTACCATCCCCCAGGAAGTACGCCACTGGCACCAGCGGACCTCCGAAAACTGCTCCCTACCCCTCCGATAGGCCCGATGATAGCGGCCGGTGACTGGAATTGCAAGCACAAGAACTGGAACTCGCTCAGGAGGAACAGAGACGGTGGTATCCTCCAGCGGTACGCAGAAACCCACGACTACGAGGTCGCAGGCACTGAGACACCTACACACTATCCTGACAATGAGAACCACGCACCAGATGTCATCGACCTCGCAGTCCTACCGAATTACCCCAAGCTGGAGGTACTACTCGACGAAGTACAGTCCGACCACCAACCAGTTCTGTTGTTACTGGAAACCAGCCCGGCCGTCCTCAAACCACCGCCACCTAGACCTGGAATCGACTGGGCCCTGTTCTCGGAGGCCCTGCAGAACACAGCCCCCACGAGACCAGTGGAAAACCCCGCAGATGTGGACCAACTGGCCGGGGAGATCACGAGCGCAATACAAGGGGCACTCTCTGAAGCCTCAAAACTACCACGGCAAACCAGACTGACCAGAGCCCCAGCACACCTGCCCAGACTCCTCTCAGAGAAGCGTAAGCTGAGGAAACAATGGCAGAGAACACGGGACCCACGTCTGAAGACCAAGCTGAACGCTCTCTGCGACGAGGTGAATGCAGAGCTACAGGCTGACAACGCCCGACAATGGGAGAGAAGGATTGAAGACGCCACAGAAGACTGGGCGTCACTCCACAAACTCTGTAGACAGCTGAGGAGCACCGCAACACCCATTCGACCTCTAAGACACCAAGATGGTAACCCTAGATACCGAGCTGAAGACAGAGCGGAGATCTTCGCAGACAGCCTTGAGGATCAGTTCAAGCCCAACCCAGACAAAGACCCGGCACACACAGTAGAAGTGGAAACCTTTGTCCAAAACTAGCTCAAGGCCGACACCCAGGAGGCAGACACCGCAGAAGGTATTTTCTTCTCTCCCGGGCAAGTCCAACGGGCCATACGTCGGACAAAGCCAAGGAAGGCACCCGGCGAGGACAATATCACGAACGCTGCCATCCGTCACTTCCCCTACAAAATGATCGCTTCCGTAACTCGGCTCTTCAACGGGATTATACGAAGCGGTCACTTCCCTACTCCCTGGAAATCCGGCCGGGTTATCATGATCCCGAAACCCGGCAAAAACATCCTTCTCCCGGAGAGTTATCGCCCTATTACCCTTCTTCCTAGCCTATCAAAATTATTTGAAAAGCTCCTCCTCACCCACATCAATCCTCACATCCCCCCGCGTCCAGAACAGTACGGATTCCGGTCTGAACACAGCACGACGCTCCAACTGTGTAGAGTACTGCATCACCTCACCACCGCCCACAACAGGCGCGAACACTCTGACGCAGTATTTCTTGACATGGAAAAAGCGTTCGACCGAGTCTGGCACGCGGGACTCCTCTACAAGATGGCTACCTCACCAATACCACAGAAGGTTGTGAAGGTAATAGCTTCGTTCCTCCAAGGACGCAGCTTCTCAGTGCGCGTGGAGCAAGCGACCTCCTCCAGAAGACCAATCGGGGCCGGAGTCCCCCAAGGCAGCTGCCTCTCCCCAGTGTGTTACTCACATTACACCGACGACATACCCAAAACAGAAGAAGCTCTGTTAGCCCTATACGCGGACGACGCCGCATACATTACCAAATCTATGAACTTGAACCACGCCGCCACCAAGATGCAAAGGGTACTAACAGAGCTCCCCGCCTGGCTGACAAAATGGAGACTGAGTGTCAATGTGAGTAAGACACAGGCCGTCGCATTTTCGAGGAAGCTCACCCTACCACCCAAACTCACCCTGGAGGAACAGCCGGTGGCCTGGTCACACACGGCCAAATACCTGGGGGTAACATTAGACCGCAACTTAACGATGAGGAAACACGCAAGGAACGTCCGTGGCCTGGCGAGTATAACCCGAGCTCTACTCAAGCCCGTCCTGCAGTCCAACCTACCGCTCCGAATGAAGGTTGGACTATACAAGACCTATGTCCGTCCGCGCCTTACATACGCGACCCCCGCATGGTATGCTTTGTTAGCCAATGGCCACAGAAAGATACTGCGAAGTCAGCAAAGCCTCTGCCTCAGGACCATCGTAGACGCGCCACGATATGTCCGGAACAGCACTATCCAGCGTGGCCTAGAAATTGAGAGCTTAGACCAATTTATAGGCCGCCTAGCAACCAGGATGTTTGCGCGCCTGGGCAACTCCGCTTACTCTCACCTACGAGAACTAGCTCCTTTCACAGATAGACCCCCAAAGAGTAAGCCATATCCGCGGGAACTGGTCACAGAAAACGACCAGAATACGTCGACAGACTCAGACGTCGACATCCCTTCGTCCCTCCCCACCCCCACCCCTCTTACCATCCAACCTAGATCCGCGTCAAGCAGCCGACCGCAAGTCACTCCGTCCTGCGGAGAGACCATCGGGCGGCCAGCAACGCGTGAGTAAATCACCTGAGGCTCCGCGAGCCGACCCGATGACCCCCCCGTAGAAACGGGGGGCGGAAAGAACTCCGCAGGAAAGGGCAAAAAAGCCCGGTACTGCTGCCCCACACCGGCTGCGCCGGTGTGTTAGAGCGAAAGAAGACACGGCAAAAATCGTGTACCAAGCATCAAGCCACCACAGTCGTCTCCAAGCAACAGCGCCAAGCCTCAAGCAATCAAACCTCTCCTGGAGTATCATTTCAAGCCCTCATCACCATCATCACACTAGGAAGAAGCACCGAATCCCAGCGCACCCAGATGTACGAAGCCGGGACCGAACCGGGGCATACGGGCAACATCGTATCACCATTGCATACAGTCCCCTCGAAACAACCACAACCCGCCCTGGTTCACCTGATTCCGTACAAAAAGACTAAATATTATATGGACTAGTTGCCAGTGCAGTGGTCGAAATTCGACCGTAATTATTTTTTTTTCCTTAATGGTAGCATTCGGCCCTTCTACTTATAAACTTTGATGAAGTATGTCAAATCTCACACTCCCCCGTGCGTGCAATAAGCTTAGAAAGGGTTAGGTACAAAATTATCTCTGATCATCTTGCTGGTGGTGGTCTACCAACTGGTCTGTACCCTTCACTCGGCCTTCACAAATGGTGGGCATCAACATATTAAAATGAACAGTCTGTCACCGCATTCACGACATTAATTTAAAACACATGCGGAATCGTATTAACTGATTTTAGATATTTGTTTAATATTAAAATAAGCTCGAATATTTATCCAGTAATCGATATGTCGCAGCCAACTAGCTTTAGCCGTTCAAACAACAGCCTAGCCTCTTTACTAAATAGCGCGGTTCAACTAGATTCCTCAAACAAGGTTTGAGTTACATAATACACAGACACACCGTATGGCAGTAGGTCGTTAGGTTTCTTTTTTATAAATTAAAAATACTTACTCCATTGGCGCAGGGACCCAAAGTGAGTCTTGGCCTCCGATATGAGAACTCTCCACTTTCCTCTGTCCATTGCCATCCCTTGCCAGTTGTCGGCTCCCAGGTCGCACAGGTCAGCCTCCATCCTGTCGTTCCAGCGATACTCGGGACGACCAACCGGTCGGTCGGCCCAAGTATGCTCTCTTTACGCTTCGATCTTCACCCATTCGCAGTAGATGGCCGAGCCAGCGGAGTCGGTGTGACTTGTATTCTCCTATGATGTTAGGCACGGCTCAAGATCTTTTATTTCGGTGTTTTTACGGACCCTCAAGCTACCATCTTCTCTTCTTACTGGGCCCAGGATTTTACGGAGAACTTTTCTCTTTGCTGCTAAAAGCTGATTCTCCTCCTTCAGGGTTAGCGTCCAGGCTTCAGAACCATACATGAGGATGGGCCGTATTACGGTTATATAAATTCGGATCTTGGTTTTTCTGCTGAGAAGCCTGGATACCAGTATCTTATGTAGTGCGGCACTGCACCGTAAGAAATTCTGGATGTGAATTTGAATTTCTTCTTCACGGGTGTGAAACTAAGAGAGAACAATCCCCCCCCCCCCCCCAACTAGAATTTAAATGTTGTAACAAACGCTTCGGCTGAATAACATTCAGGCCGCTAGTTGAACGGCGCTGCTAAAGAGGCTAGCTGTTGATTGAACGGCTAATTAAGCTAGTTGGCAGCGACACATACATTTCCCATACCTACTTAGCTACATTAGGTAGAATGAAAATTAAAAAAAAATCAATGTAATGAATTTGAAAAAAAAAAACTATTTTACAACAATACTAGCCATCAGCCCTAACCGTGGTTTAAATTTATGACGTAAATGCGGTATCACGTAGTATATGTAAAAATAAGCAAGTTTAAAGTTTAAGTTCCAAAGGTTGCTTGGAAGATAACATTTTAAGCGATAAGACCGCCCATTGTGCCGTATTTAAGTTTTACAGGTTAATAATTGTAAAATTGTGTAATAATATTAAGTTAACTATTATCTAAAATTTAGATAATCTAAATTATTATGTGATTTTACTTGGAAACGCTGAATGTGGCTTCTTGAAGCTTACTCTGGATGCTTTGCCACACGCCTTACTTTCAAGAGAAAGAAAGTGCTAAGAAGCACGACCAGGATGACTGGTAGATAATGCTATTAGCATCAAGTCCTCCTAGCACTATTCTGTTTTATGTGAAAGTATTAAATAAATCTATGTATATAACACATACGTTTCGACAAGGCCCGGGTTTTAGCGAAAGAGAAGTTCTTCGTTCCTCGCAAGATCCGAGAGGCGATAGAAATAAGTCGTGTGCCGAATTTTAACAGAGATAGAGGATGGGTTCTACCGCCAGCCTGGAGGCCATGTCTTCAGGATGCAAGTGACAGAAGAGTGAGTGAACCTGGTAGACATAGTTAGTATTGTGTGTTTGCCTGTACCAAGAACTACCGAAAAGAGCAGCAGTGATGATAATGATGATGACACAGCCGGTCAACGCGCTGAGCTTTCGTTGACCCAATCCCCGCCACCCCGCCCGTCCACTCGCGCGCAGAGGGCAGCGGTGCGAGGCGAGACGTTATTCGGAGCGGATCACACTCACTCTGATGAAGGTTCACGAATTGAACCGAAACATTGTGGTCGTAACACCGATAAGACGGTACGTGATAAATCCCGTATTTATAATAATGATTGAAATCTATATAAGTAAGTATATAAAAGAAAGTCGTGTAAGTTACACTATTTATAACTCAAAAACAGCTGAACCGATTCGGCTGAAAATTGGAGGGTACAGACACAGGATACTTTTTATCCCGTTCGACCGCGTTCCCGTATGACGTGCCATAAAACGTCAAAGAGAATACAAGTCACTATAAAACGTGGTATTACAAAAACGCATCTGACATGGAATAACAAAACGCAAATGACAGCTAAACCTAATTTTGTCTATGGTTAAGTATGGTTTTAAAATGATAGCCGGGGACAACAATTGACAATTCTACCAGGGTGACGTATATTGACAGCCCGCGTTATAAGCATGCCAAGTGGGTACGAAGTTCGGCGGGTCAGCTAGTATATTATAAAAATGCGTTGTTTGATAAAGGTATTTTATTTTCGTTATTATTAGCACCAGAAATATTTTTGTGAATTACATTTCATTTAAATGTTATGTTAGTTTATATGTAAATCAGCCCTCCTATTCTATCTTGATAATCACTCAGTGACTCATTTGACAAATCTTGATATCATTTTTACTTTGACTACATAGATATCATTATGTAATGATTAGCGTTACATACAATTTCAATTTGGTTTAGATGTAAAAGGAGAACGGGCATCCTGGTCTACAGTCCAATAAAAATGAGCAGCACATTTTCGAATTGGCATACAATAGTACATCAAAATATACTATTGGAACTTTCCCCAAAAGTCTGTCCGTTTTGAGTTACAGCCATGCAAACACCAGCATTTTTTGTTTTAAAGAACATAAAATAACGGTTTCACGATTACTATATCCATACATAAAGGCTCCTATACAATGCAGTAGCAAGAGCGAGAAGGGAGAAGAGCGATGTAAGGGCCGTGGGGAGAGGGATGCATACGCGGGGGAGGGGAACGGTTGTGTACGCGCCGCGCCGGACGGCTACAATAATCAGTCGCATCGCATCAAGTGAGTGGCTACGTCACGTCTTGTTACGATAGTGCTGTGTTTGAACTTCTTTCTCTGTTTTTACTGACCCTGGCTTGCTTTTGGACCCTGTTTCTTTCCCTAATGTGTTAACTTTGGCTCGACTTATTGACTTTTGAACTGCCTACCGATAATGGAAGTTTTTCGAAACTGTGTGATGTGTCGTCGAGGACTTTACCGCGGACGGTACCAGCAGCATATCTTGGCTGATAACCTGCAAAGGGAACGACCAGAATTCGCCGCGTTTATACAACAACATGCTGTGTTGGAGGTTAGTTACCTTTTATTTTTATTATATTGAGTAGTTAGGCATAGGATTTATTTATTTTAAGTATTAATTGTTATTATTTTCAGGTGGTGTTCGACAGTACTCGAAGCTTGTGTCACCGATGTTGGCAGAGGACTGAGCGTGATCATAGACCTGCACAGCAAGCGGCGCGAGCGCCTGGTACATTGCACTCTCAAGAATACACGAGGGCACCGAACACTTCGGTGCATTGTATTTACAACAACTGTGCTAATATTACCCGTAATCATATACCAAACGCGATAAGAATTAATGTATTTTGTGAGAGCAAGCTTTTTATTCCTGATAGCGCTAGGGTGTGTACAGAACACTTACAAAATAATGAATGGAGCAACCTGCCGCAAATGTGTAATGTGACACATGATTTTAATGACGCTCAGTTTACATCGCTCTGTGACTTGATGAGAATGGCTGCTAACAACCAGCCCAGAATCGACTTCGAAAACAGAGGCACCTTGTCTAATGAAGAGATGCACTTATGGACTGGGCGCACTTACGATCAGTTCGAAGCTATATTAGAACAAAATCCGTCACTAAGTGAACGTTGTAACCAGCCTAGAACTGCATTAGGCATCTATTTAACAAAACTTAGAACTGGAGACTCTGATGAGAGACTGGCAACGTTATTTCATATGTCTCGTCGAAAACTAGAACGTTTTTTGCCTATAGTTCGAGAATGTCTGAGCAACGATTACGTTGTGCTGCATCTAGGTGTGGACCACATTACCAGAAATGATATCCTTCAAAGAAACTTAACAATTCCAAGGGCTTTATTTGGAAACGATGAAAACATCAAAGCCATAATTATATGTGACGGTACATATATATATATATTAACAAAAGCTCCAACTTTTTGTTTCAACGGCTGTCATACAGCTTACACAAATATCAAAACTTGTTGAAGCCGTTTTTAATGGTATTCACGGACGGCTATATATTAGATGTCAAAGGGCCATTTGCCGCTACCAGAACCGATGCCCAGATCATGAGTGAAATAATGAATAACGAAGATGAGCCGCTGCATTGGTTACTCGAACGTAATGATGCGTTTATCCTAGACAGAGGATTTAGAGATAGTTTGCAGGATATAGAAGCTTGTGGCTACGAACATCATGTGCCACCAACTAAAGACAGAAGAGAAAATCAACTCACTACAGAACAAGCTAATCAGTCTCGTTTGGTCACCATGTGCCGATGGGTGGTGGAAGTAGTAAATGGGAGATTTAAGCGAGATTTTAAACTTTTGCGTCAAAACTATTTTAATAAAACGTTGCCAAAAATGTTTGTTGACTTCAAAATAGCTGCAGCCATTCTAAACCACTTCCACGCCCCCATCGAAGATAGTTCACACGCAGCAGCCTTTTTGAATTCAATAAGAGCTAAAATACACATACCAAACACATTGCACAATTATGTGGAAGCAAAGAGATTGAATTATAGGAGAGCAGACTTCATGCGAATCGAAGCAAATGAAATAGAAAACTTCCCAAGGCTTAGTGAAGAACAAGTCATACATTTTGCCTTGGGAACTTACCAGTTAAAGCTCGCTCGATCATATTGTAGCGAGCACTTACAAAATGGTCTTTATGTAATCGAGACGTATAGAGATAACGCTCTAGAAGACTTGGCACAATATGATATCAACGAAGAGGCTTGGCTATTACGTGGACGTATACAGTCTCGACATGTCCGAGCCAGGAAATATTTTTGTTATATATTAATCAATAATATTAATAACAATATTACACAATATTATTGTACCTGCTTGACAGGGCGACGTACTATAGGTACTTGTGCCCATGTACTGTCAATTATATGGTACGTAGGTTATGCCCGTCATGAAGGGTTCAATGAACCTGCATTGTTCCTGTTAAGGAACAAACATGAAATATTCTCATCGATGATGATGATGATGATAATGTTTAATAACATATTGTTTTGATTTTTTAAGAAGATGTTGTTTTTATTTGTATTACTACTTACCTAACTTAAATAAAATCATTACATTACACAAAATGTTTTTTTAATTACCACGATATTCAATGTTTGGCACTAAATATTATCAGATTCAATTTTTAGTAGAACTCAGATCGGACAATACTTAGAGAAATGCGACTTTCTACATATGAAAATACATAGAGTTACCTTTATATTGACATATGACTCATTTTTATTGCAAGGTAGACCAGCTTCCATACACTTATGCCCGTTCTCCTTTGATGCCAAAAATAAAAAAACAATTAAATTTAAAATTAAGCTTAGGTTTAGGTGTTCTAGTCTTCAGACTTGACTCACCTTTTGAAATATCTGCGCTGCCTAGTAGTCTTTAGTGTATTTAGCTGGCAACACTTCCTACCGCGAGAAGGAGGTTTTGACATTGACGTGCCAGCCCGATAGGTCTTCGTGGTACAGCACGCTTTTGAACTTCGGCGCTTTTGCGCTTTTGTGGACAAAATTCATTCCAGCGCCTGCCGTATGTGGCAACACTAAAACGTCTTGGCAATGGTAGCCGGCAGAGTAGACAGCCCGTACACCAGACATTGCTGTCACAGGCATGCTCTCAAAAACTCTATTTATTACACCTTAGAATACCTTTTGTGTTATGCCCTTCTCTATATGAGCTACATAGTTGCTTGAAATAAATGTATTTTTTTCCGTAAATTTGGTCAATCAGGGAATCATCTTCAGACCGCAATGAAAAAACGTCCCCTAATGGGTCCAAAAAGAGATCAATGCTCAAGAAACGGCCGCTTCAAAATCACCCTAAAACACAATCTGAGGGTAAAACGTGATGGTCGTATTAAAACCAGACAGGATAAGGAGGGGAAGGTTGATAAGGATAGGGAAGCCCTAGATAACCTAACAATATGGGTGAATACTATCGACTAATTAAGTCGCAGCAGGGTAGAACAGAATTGAATAGAAAACGCTTAATTGCCACCCTCAAAATAACAAATCATATTACGTACGTTATATATATATATAATAATACGTATAAATAATAAATTATATGTACAAACACAAAAAAAAATATATCAAAGTAAAAATATAAACAAAATAAAAAAAATATATAAAAATAAATGTAATTAATGTAAAATAAATGAAATTAAGGAATGTAAAATTATAATAATGTAAATAATAATTAATATAATGTTGGGAAAGGAAAAGGCTTAAATATATAAATAAATAATTACGTACGTTACCGGAAAACGAACCTGAGGAACACGCCGAACTCAATCTATCGTTTGTTTCAGAGGCAGACACCACCACCCACGAAACATTACGTCAGGCACCGCCCTTATCATCCCCCCGGATCGTCCCACGCAGAAAATCGCGAAACAGCGCTACGGAGAACGAATGCGAATGCACAAAGAGAACTGGCACAGCTCTCGTCATTCGAACCACGGAACCCAGCAAACGAAGACGCAGAATCTTGGGACTTCAACCCTGTGACACGAAGCCGGAGTCTAAGGCGGTTGACACACAGCCACGCACCACGCTGCATGTTGCGTGTCGACGCACCTACGCGCGTACTTGCGGGAGTGCAGATCTGCATCATCGCGCGGGTTCTTTACGCACTCACGCGCGTAGTTGCGTTTTGTCGATTCACGGCGGCTCTGACTCATTTCATTCAAAGTTGTTCGCTAGTGCAGTTCCAAAAGAGTGCGCTTCCAAAATCACACACGGCACTGCGGGGACTCGGTGTGCCATACCTTGCGTCTCGCCCCGCACCTACGCGCATGGGATGCATCTTTCTCCGCGCTGTAGCGCCTGATCTGCATGAACGCGCGCGGGTGCATTGTCTGTGTGTTGGACTGTGCGTGTTTTGTATACAAACGGAGATACTTACAAGCAACGTTAGAACACGCATTCACGCCCCACTCCCCGCGATATCTAGTGTTGCCAGCTAAATCCATTGAAAACTAGCTAAAAACGTAGGTTAATATCGAGTGGATAAAACCTAAATAACCGTTTTCCCTTTTGGAGGTTAAACGGGCATATTTGGTAGAAAACCGTACATACGTCTCACATATTTCACTAAATAAATTTATCTGCGTATGATACGTTTAAATTATATAAAATTAACAATAATATTATAAAACCATTTACAAATAATTACCATCAAGAAAACAGTTCGGCTTGAATAACGATCCCTAAACGTGATTAGCGACTAAACATGGTTACACATGTTCATTTTTTTTATACTATTTATATGGCAAACGAGCATGCAGTCCACCAGATGTTAAGTGGCTACTGCAGCCCATGGATATCCACATAGAATTCAAAACAAGCTATTATGTTGTCTTGATCTCTATGTGGATACGTTGCCATACTATAGGACTTGGCTGTTATGCCTATGTGCCAGTAATTACAGGAACATACCATTACCATCTAACTGGAACACAGCAGCACAAGTACTGCTATTTGGCGGCAGATAAAGGTAAGGCCGTGGTGCCCACTTCCTCGAGCCCGTTCACAAAAGCTCTACCACCAGTAAACCACCAGTCATTTGACGTGGTTGTATGATTTGACAACTCTCTTGATAATATTATATACATTCAATACGGTTAGGGAATGTTACGCAAGTCGCCCTGTTTTATTGTTCGATTAATTGTGTTGAAAAGCGTTTTTCTTGTCAAATTTTACTCGCGGGCTGATTATTAAGATACATATTAAAAGCAGGTCTTCGATATAATAACTTAGTAGCACATAATTTAACTAATTTTGCACTAAATCAGTCATCTTATTCAGTACATTTGGTCAATTCTTAGGAGTGAACCTAGCTTACTGGCTAAGAACCCAACACTTAGTAAAGGCAATATGAACATTAACTATACTACGTGTTTTGTTACGTACGACATTATATTAAAACACGTGTAGGGCGGCGAATAGCTAGTATTGTTGAAAAATAGGGTTTTCAAGTTAATTACAATAGAACATTTTCAATTTTCAATCAACCTTTATATCAAATCTTATATCCTGTATAAAATAGGTAAACAAATCATATTTATTCATCATGTAAGTAGGTATCTGTTAAACTGACTAAGCGGCATCGTCGCAAAAGCGCCGCCGATTTACGTTAAAAATTGTTTATTGGAAATGTATCGATTACAGGATAAATATTCAAGCTACCGGTATTAAACCTACCTCTAAAATCAGTCAATACGATTCCGGCTGTGTGTTTTAAATTAATGTCGTACATAACAAAACAGGTTGTATAAAATCTTATATAACACTTTGGATAATTATTATTATAAAAATATAAACTATAACTCCAGTTTTCTCTCACTCTATTATTACAGAGTCTCGGGAAATGTGTTACCACAATATGTATAAGTGATGCGACCTTTTGGGACTGAAACACGCGCGGTACGTGTCCGAGTGTATACTACGCCCATGCCTAGATTTTGACAGATTGGCGTGGCTATATAATATACTCGATGGTTCTGACCGTCACATGACAGTTGTTGAATCATACCCTGCATTCCGAATCACACCATAATCGCTGCTAACGTTTACGTAGCTATTTTGCGTACCGATTCAGTTATCGCGCTGATGACAGCGCTCATGAACGCGCTGCAACTCAGTGTTCCTACAATTTCATAACAACAATAAAACCAACCAACCACAGAACACTATTACTCACAAGCAACCAACCAGCCAGTTGTCACGTCACTTTTGACAGGGAGGCTCACGGTGATATCGGTTTAGAGCAAGGACGTTGTTAGCGCAAAATGGCGGATGTAATGACGTCATCTATGACGATTCACAGGACATCGTTGTCGCGCTCACGGTGACTCGGAACGCTTGTTAGCGCGATGATATCGATTTTAGCGTGATTCGGAATGCAGCCATAGACTAACAATCTATGCCAATCTGTCAGTGTAGGGATGGTAGTAATCGCTAGAGATGGGATAATCAATCAAACATCTGGCTATCACTATCCAAGATACGCCGAGATATACTTAATTATATCTATACTTAGAAAACTTACGTGTTTGATTTCAATCTTTACATAGTGTAAAATGAAGTCGCTTCCGCTCTCTGTTCGCTTAGATCTTTTAAACTATTAAACGGATTTTAATGCAGTATTCAGTAATAGATAGAGTGATTCAAGAGGAAGGTTTATATGTATAATACATACATATTATTATAGTACAGAAAATATTTTTTGCGCGCTTAAATCGCAAACGCTGGCTAAACCTTACGAGGTAGATCAAATTAATGTACCTACTACGGAATTGTACTTCTTAAAAAGATCGATTACCTGACTGCGCAGGAGTGTAATGTTTTACGAAAAAAACGTGTGTGAAGCCGCGGGCATTAGCTAATCATTATTATAAATACGGGATTTATCACGTACCGTCTTATCGGTGTTTCGATCGAGAATGTTTCTGTTCAATTCGTGAACCTTCATCAGGGTGCGTGCGATCCGCTCATAATAACGTCTCGCCTCGCACTGTCGAAACACCGATAAGACGGTACGTGATAAATCCCGTATTTATAATAATGATTGATTATAATTTAATTTGAGTAGTGGAGTTCTTTTGAAAGAATTTGTCCGGGGAATTACCACGGTACCTATGTTAAAGTTTTCTTTTATACATTATAAAAAAAACTTTGGCTTGCGTTTGACCACGATCTCGCCTGCTGGTAAGCGATGATGCAGTCTACGATGGTACACGCTTGCCTAGAAGAAACATATTCACTCGCGACTTAAAAAATTCCAGGTTGTAGCTATCAGGAAACACAGACTCTGGCAAGGCGTTCCACTCTCTGGCGGTGCGCATAATAAAGGTCGAAGAGAACCGCTTTGTGCGAATGGAAGGTATTTCTACCATATAGCGGTGGATCAGGTTGAAAAGTTCCGCCGCACACTCCCCGAAATGTACTCGATAAAAAACCGAGAGGCTAGCAACTTTTCGTCGATGCTCCAGGCTGAGGAGTCTTGCATCAACTAGCTCATCGTTGCCTATGAGCTTCTTGGCTCTTCTCTCAATTGATTACAGAGCTTCAAGTTGGTACCGCACTGATCCGTCCCAGAGGTGAGAACAGTACTCCAAACACGATCGAAGTAACCTATATAATGTACCTAAAATAACAAATCACGAGTAAAAATCCACACTAACAAAGAAGTATAACAACGTCGTATCGTCTCGCTAGCGGGCCGACCGCGCGTCACTCAGTTCCCACAGGTCACATCACTTCTGTTATAACTATAATTATCATAATTATAGTTATAATAAACCTTAATATATGTAGTTGTATTACACTATAGTATAGTTACAGTACACTATAATATAATTTCGTGCTTGAAACTCCTGGAGAGATGTTTGTGCGGTAGTACTATTGAGTTTAGCAGGATCATCTCGGCTGGAACCACTACGCCCGCACCTGTGGACCAAATTAAAACAATATTGCTTTGTTATTGTATACTAGCTGTTGTGCGCGGCTTCGTACGCGTTACACTACAAAATGTGTAGGTAACCTAGAAATAAAGCTAAACTGGCTTGTTTGTTTGTTACTCAATCACGCCGTAACGGCTGAATCGATTTCGATGAAATTTGAATATAAATAAATAAAATAAATATTGCTGGACATTTCACACAGCGCTATCTAGCCCCAAACTATGCAGAGCTTGTACAATACTTATATACCTACTTTTTTTTTAAATACATACTTATAATATATAGAAAAACACCCAGACCCGGAACAAATAATTGTAGATCATGCAAACATTTGTTCCGCGGCGGGAATCAAACCCACTACCTCCTGCGACTCAGCCGGCTATACGCCCACTGCACCACGGAGGCTTAAATACGTAGATTATAATCTGGATGATCACCTATGTTACCTTTTATCCCATAAAAAGTTTGCAACTTGACTTGACACACCATTTTTAACCCATGGATTTATGGGATAAAAGGTAGCCTATGTGGTGATCCAGGTTATAGTTTACATATATAAATTTCATCGAAATCGGTTCGGTCGTTACGGCGTGATTGAGTAACAAACAAACATCCAAACTTTTGCATTTATAATATTAGTGTGATGATGTAAGCGATCTATTGTACACAAGAGATATTTTATCGACGCTAATCGAGGGTGTTATTGATCACGAGTATAACACATAGCTTTTCATCACGAGTGCAAGGTTATTTACAGGTATTTTTATAACAGTTTGTTGTTAAATTTAAAACTTGCGTTCCCGGTGTCTTTTATCAATCTACGTACATAACAAATTTCATCGAAATAGGTTGAACCGTTACGACGTGATTGAGTAACAAACAAACATCCAAACATTCACATTTATAATATTAGTGTGATGAATTTTAGTCATTGTGTCTACTAACCGTTGTTTATTTTGACATTAAACCCTTTTTAGGGTTCCGTAAAACAAAAGGTAAAAAAGGAACCCTTATAAGATCACTCTCTTGTCTGTCTGTCCGTGTGTCACCACCGATTTTCTCAGGAACGGGTGGACTTAGCAAGTTGAAATTTATACCAGATACTGAGGTCTATTATATAGTCCCTATTAGGTGAATAAAATCAAGGTTCTGAGTCAACGCGATAAAAAGATATGAGCAAATTTAGTTTTCCACGAAAACTTGTAAGTACCAAAATTTACAACTTTTTAATTTTTCGGAATGTTTCCTATACTTGTGCTGTAAGTAGGGAATGCAATCCCGATCCCGCGGGATCCCGATCTCGTGTAATTTTTCGGGATCAATCCCGACGCATCATATGACGAGATCCCGTTCGAGATTGACGGGATTGGGCGGCAGTGGTCAGCGACGCTACACACGTCCACTCGGGGCGCAAGCGGCGCGCTGACTGATGGCCGCGAGCGGCAGGAACGCCAAACAGCGTTAGAAAACTATTCCGACTATTTCCGAATATTAGCGACAGGTGACGATAATTTTATTATTTAGTTGGTAAGATTAATGAATAAAATTTTTATTTTCTTTCGAGTAATATGTTATTTTAGTTAACCTCACTATCACAAACAAGCAGTTATTAGCTTTTTCAGTCATCCGAATTTAACATTTTTTTTAAACTAGACGGGATTCCGAAAATTCCGGGATCCCGCGGGATTGATATTTCTAATCCCGCGGGATCTCGAATTTGCAATCTCGAGTCGGGATTGCATTCCCTAGCTGTAAGACCTTGCTTTTAACCAAAATTGAAAATTCTAGGCAAACCGGAACTACCCTATAGGTTTTGGTTCGAAAACCTGTATGGTAGTTCCCGTTGACCTAGAATCACGAAATTTGGCAAAAAAACAAGGTTCTTATAGCACAAATAAAGGAAAAATTAAAAAAAAATAAAAAAAAGTTGAAAATTTCAGGGTGTCCCCATACATACATAGTTGACGCCAATTAAGATAGTCCTCTTAGTTGTATGGGCGCTCATACAATTTAGAAGACTAGCTTAATCGGCACCAAAATAAGGCAAATAAATAAAATTGTGCTATTGAATAACATAAATATTTAAGGGGGGCTCCCATACAACAGACAAGATTTTTTTGCCGTTTTTATAGATAATGGTACGGAACCCTTCGTGCGCGAGTCTGACTCGCACTTGGCCGGTTTTATTTTCATTATTAGAATACCGCCTCATTCATTAATAATTTAAAAGAAATAAGGATTTGTCATAGAAGTTTAATTTAATTAAATCATAATACGAATGTGGCCTATTTTTTTTAATAGATTTACGAATTTGTCAGGTAGGCCATTATGCTTGTTCCATCTCCATGTAGTATAAAATAAAACCGGCCAAGTGCGAGTCGAACTCGCGCACGAAGGGTTACGTATGGTACCATTATCTATAAAAAAGGCAAAAAATCACGTTTGTTGTATGGGAGCCCCCCCCCCTCCCGTATAAATTAAAATTTTATTTTAATTAATTTATTTATTTTAAAGTGAATAATATAACGGAATATTCTGTGAATATTTTAAGCGTTTACCTGCTGCCGTTATCAATATCGAGCAAAACTATCAAAAAAGCACGTTTGTTGTATGGGAGCTTCCATTAAATATTTATTTTATTCTGTTTTTAGTATTTGTTGTTATAGCGGCAACAGACATACATCATCTGTGAAAATTTCAACTGTCTAACTATCACCGTTCATAAGATACAGCCTGATGACAGACAGACAGGCAGGCAGCGAAGTCTTAGTAATAGGGTCCCGTTTGACCCTTTGGGTACGGAACCCTAAAAACTTACCCAGTATAGTGATGGAGGGGTTGAGCCTGCCGTCCGAGTTGAAAAGCGGTGTGTTGTCCATCTTAGCGAAGGGTTTGTTGGGATCGGGGTCGGAGGGAGTGCCTTCCACGCGAGCCCACTCGCCCACCGCTGCGTCTTGACCCACTGAAACACATAGCCAATTCATAAATCACCATCATCATTTTCAGCCATCCTATGTCCTTTCAAAAACCTATATCAAAAACGGAAAGTACCTTTTGAGTAAGTGTAGTGTAAGACAGTGTAATTAAGTGTTAGTGAAGAATACACAAATATATTTAAATTTATAACTAGCTGACCAATCCGCAGCTTCTCACGCGTAGTTTTTCAATAAAAACATTACCCTCCTTCTGCGCAGTTGGGTGAAAAGTAGCCTATGTCACCAGGGAATAGTGTGGGCTTCCCAACCAACGGTGAAAGAACTTTTTTAAATCGGTCCAGTGGTTTCGGAGCCTATTCAATACAAACAAACAAATCTTTCCTCTATATAATATTACTAGCTGCCGTGAGCGGCTTCGATCGGGTCGTTTGTCAATAAAAAGTAGCCTATGTGTTTAATCCAGGTTATAATCTACATTTATACAAAATTTCATCGCAATCGGTTCAGCCGTTCCGGCGTGAAAGAGTAACAAACATCCATACATACAAACTTTCGCGTTTATAATATTAGTAGGATATATATCTATCACTTTATATAACTGAATATAATTATACATATATCATTTACTTCCACAACTTTACTATATATATGTTGCCTGTTCGGCGTTCAAAGTACGAATGGCCCCGCTTTTTTTCGTATGGACTTTTCTCGCTGTTGGCCTCTGAGGCCGTTGCAGCTTAACCGGACTTTTGGCGAGCGCAGAAGACGCTCAGCCCTGTAAGTTTTGATGAGTACGAACCTCGGCTTGGGCCATATTTTGATCTCCCCTACCCCAAATTAACCAAACGCGAACACGCACGCACTCACACACAAACTCCCGCACACACACATACACACAGACACACACACGCTTCTACGCACACCACACCACACACACATGTAGTATTCAAATTAAAATCATAATTTGAATAAACATTTTTACTTGTAAACTGGAACGTTGTTCTGTTGAAACTGTTACTCAGTTTTTAAATTTTGCAGTTGTCAATGTTTTCACTTGTCTATTCGCCTAGTCGCCTGTTCAATAGAAAAGACAAAACAAGAAACTGACTACCGACATCCTCTCTATGGACACCAACCTCCACAAGCCCGACTAACAAGTCGAAAAAGTTTTTAACGCACACACAACACACGCCTCGAGTGACCACCCGGCCACACTAAAAGTTAATTTGTGGAAAAAGAAGCTCCCACCACCGCCCGGCTTTATTGCACCTCACGAACACCTCCCCCCTGGATACAACCTTCCGTGGCCGATCTGGAAATCTATAAACCAACTCCGGACTCCGGTTGGGCGGTGCAGGAAAAACCTGTGTAGGTGGGGAAATGCGAGACACTTCACTAACCAGCTGTGGTTGTGGGTACCCCTCCAGACCATGCCTCACCTGCTTAAGTGTCCTATGTGCCCTACGACCTGCAGAAAGGACGACCTTAACAAGGCTACTAACACTGGAATAGAAGTAGCCAGGTTCTACTCAATATCAAACCTATAAATAATTAATTATGCATAAACCATTGATACGATAGAAGAAGAATATGTCTATTGTTCTTGTCTATATTCCAAATAAACAATTTTGAATATTTTTTTTTAATTTTGAGTTACTTTAGAATTTATAATAATTAGTATGTATTTCGGAGGCTGTATACGCTTACCGACTGAATACATGACTAGGGCGTGCTCGTTGACAGTCGCGTTGTTGAGGACTATGGACTCCTTCAGCCGAACGCCCGCCTTCACCGACACTCCCGCGCCGATCGACACGTTCGGACCTACCTGCGAACAAAACGACTCACTCACACATCTCTCTACATATATAAAATAAAGTCGGGTTAGTTACACCAAGTCCGGTTCGACGACCTCCGTGGCGCAGTGGACGAATAGCCGGCTGAGATGCAGGAGGTAGCGGGTTCGATTCCCGCCGCGGAACAAATGTTTGCACGATCTACAGATATTTGTTCCGGGTCTGGTTGTTTCTCTATATATTAGAAGTATGTATTTACAAAAAAAATGTATATACGTAATATATCAGTTATCTGGTTCCCATAGAACAAGCTCTGCTTAGTTTGGGGCTAGATAGCGCTGTGTGAAATGTCCAGCAATATTTATTTATTTATTTATAACTCAAGAACTGCTGGACCGATTATGATGATCATTGATTTGCTGGATATGTCTCCGCCCCGAAAAGCAGAATAACTATTAAAATATCGGAAAAATTTAACCAAAAACAAATTATGAAGTAAATTCACGTTCTCATACATAGAGGCAGCTAATGATGGCCGATTGACAACTTGTCAGGGGTTATTAATCCACATTTTCATACATTTGTGGGTTTTTAGGATTCCGTACCCAAATGGTAAAACCGGACCCTATTACTAAGACTCTGTCTGTCTGTCTGCCTGTCTGTCCTTCTATCACCAGGCTGTATCTCATGAACCATGATAGTTAAGACAGTTTGAATTTTCACAGATGATGTATTTCTGTTGCCGCTATAACAACAAATACTAAAAACAGAATAAAATAAATATTTAAGGGGGGATCCCATACAACAAAAGTGATTTTTGTGCTCGATATTGATAACGGCAACAGGTAGACGCTAGAAATATTTACAAAATATTTAGTTATATATTCACTTTCAAAATAAATAATTAAATTAAAATAAAACAAATATTTAAGTAGGGCTCCCATACTAAAGACATGATTATTTTGCCGTTTTTATAGATTGCCGACTTTGCACTTGGCCGGTTTTTATACAGTGAGATAGAAAGGTGGATTTTCTATCTATTTAACTAAGAGCACTCTTACCACAGCAGTAGGGTCGACAGTCGCGGTAGGATGAATGCATACATCTGGTATCACCTGGCAGCGCGCTTGTTTCGGGGTCTTCTCTTTGCGTAACTCTAAGTAATGCCTATTCGCGTATATCGCGGAACCCGCAGTTTTTACTTGGGACCACCAGTTGTTCACCTGCAAAGAGAAACATGACATGTCTAAGCGATTTAAACTAATCTCTGCTTAATTTGGTGCTAGATAGCGCTGCGTGAAAAGTTCACCAATATTTATTTATAATATTTAATCTATACAACCTGTTTCCTCGCCATCCAAAGGTTGTCTGGAAGAGATCTCTTTTTTTTAGCGATATGACCGCCCATTATGCTTGCATTTGTTTGCTTTATTTTGTTTCTTTTTTATTGTTGATGTGTCTAGCTTGTAAGGTATAATAATAATATGTAAAAAACTTTCTTAGTGATAAAACCTTCAATTGTAATTCTTAGTACACGTAACACAACATAAACAATACAGTACCTACTACCTACCTATCTTGAAAGATTTAAATAAGAACTTGTGTTAATTAAATAGGGGTCGATTTTTAGACCTCGTCGACCCCCAAAATCAGTTTTCGTTTATGTCGACCACTTTGGGAAGGCTCCTAGACCACTTTGGGAATCCCTGCTATAAAACATTCTCCTCGGGATCTCATTTAAAAGTACACATGAGAACTCACACTTGAATTAAGCCATATGCCTGCAGTAGATGTGACAAGACATTTTCTACGGGCTCTAATTTAAAATCGCACGCAAAGATCCATAACCCTCTCTGATTCAGCATGAGAAGATGCTACCTAAGTACCTACACAAAATTGACACTATCAAATATGTCTAATTTAATCTAAAAAGCACACCCAAAATTTCCGGATCGATTTGTCTTTCTGTTGATCATTAAACATGTTTCTTTGTCATGGCGCGACACCAAAACAGTGAGAACAGTGAGTTAATGTTTGGCGTACAATTGCCAACATTTTTAAGGTTCCGTATTCGTACTAGGAACCCTGTCTGATCAGTTACAGACGTTTAACTCATAAACTATTAGTACAAATAAGTAAATAAAACTAAGAACTTTTTTAGAAGATACTTAGGTACCGCCACTATGGAAGTTGGGTATGATTTTTTTTACTCGTGCAAGCTATCGTGTTTTGAATCGTTGAAATGATCTTTAAAAACACTAAGGTTTCTTAAACACTTTTTTGAGACCAGAGTTTATGAAATATAAAGAGTTACAAAGTGGCCATTACGTGTAATTTAATGTGTTTTTAAGTTACACTTAGTATTTATCATTTGTTTCTTAAAGTAAGATGTCTGCTATTTACTAGGTAGGTACATGATATTATTTAAATGACTCTTATTAGTAGTAAAGATAATAAACTAAGCAATTGAAAGTAATTGTTTTGTTATGTACGACATTAATTTAAAACACACATCCGGAATCGTAATAACTGATTTTAAGCGATCGTTATTAAACCCGAGGTGGGTTTAATATTGATCGCTTGAATATTTATCCAGTAATCGATACATAAACAATAAACAATTTTTAACGTAAATCGGCCGGCGGCGCCTTGCCGACGATGCCGCTTAGTCAGTTTAACAGGTACACACGGCTACACATCAAGCTATACATTTCCAGAATAAGCTGACATCGCATTGTGTTGGCTTTTCGTAGAATGAGAGGTCAGCTTATACTGGAAATGTATAGCTTGATGTGTAGCCGTGTGTACCTACTTACATGACGAATGAATATGATTTGCTTAGCTATTTTATACACGATGTTTCAATGATATTTTAGGACTAGATATTAAGGTTGTTTGAAAATATAAATTATTGTTACGAGCTGAGGGTTCGGGATAAAATAATGAAAATCAATCTAACCAAAATAACACTTTTATTCAACACTGAAATGATGAATACACGAACTTAATCACAGGTAATCAGAACACACTAATTCACAACACGGCCGCACAATAAGCCACTAAAGGTCACCGAAATATTCGCACGTATCGCCAAAACTAAACTGACTGCGGACGTCTCTATGCACTATTTAAACCGCGCACAGTAGGTTCGAAGTTCGAAAGCTCTAGATGGTTCCACTGGTAACTAGAAAAGTGTAGGTATTTCGAACGACTACTATTTCTTATTCTGTGCCACTGTAGGTAAAAACGTCATGTAGGTATATGCAATACCAAGTATTACCTATTCTGTGACACAGTAGGTATAACACCGAGAAACCGACTATTAGGTACTTTACTATTGGTGGTAATGAATTTTAAAATAACCCATTTTACAACAATACTAGCAACAATCCTTTACATGTGTTTTCATTTAATTCATAAAATAGGCTATATTTTGTTTTGATTAAAACCCGTACGAAACCGCCTCGAGTCAGTTCGAATATATTACGTATATGTACGACACATATACGTAATATATTCGAACTGACGGTTTAATCAAAACAAAATATAGCCTATAGCACTCGGGGATAATGTAGCTTCCTATAAGTGAAAGAATTTTCAGAATCGCACCATTAGTTACGGAGATTAACCCCTACACCCAAACGTTCATCAGGAATTCCCGAGAATGCGCGAGAATTCGGAGAACCAATTATTCGGTACATTTCTAATTTGTTCGTTACACAATTGCCATAATAGATTAATAACCAGGGCGCAGAAGCGTCACGGGCGCTATATTGAATCCCGAGCGTAACAAAAAAACTCTAAGAGTTAACTCACAAGCGGAGCGAGGGAATTACTAGAATCCTGATGCGTGAGTAACCTTAAAGACTAATACATGGTGGTACAATGGGCGATGGGCGGTCTTATCCCTCAAAGCGATCTCTTCCAGGCAACCTTTGGATGGACTGGATTGAAAATACGTGTGAGGAGGCGGTGTTGCAATAAATACATATTTATGTAGGATAAAAATAAATAAATACCTAAACCTAAAATATACTTACATAAATATATACATATACTTTTACCATAGATATCGAAAGGAAATACAATGTTTACTCTAAAGAAGCCGCTAAGTATAGTTTGCAGACCGCATTTTTAAAAATAGGTAAAGATTTAGCATGTCTGATGGAAACGGGCAAGTCATTCCATAATCGGACAGCTCGTACTGTAAACGAGTTACTAAAGAAGTTGGAATTATGGGCTGGAGTTTTCAACTGGAGAGTAGTGGGAGAACGCAGATTGCGAGTATGGGATAGATTTAGGAATTCAAAGCATTGTTTGAGATACGGCGGAGAAGAAGTAAATAGAATTTTATATGAGAGTTAAAATACGAGCATCCCGACGAGAGCGGATTGGCAACCACAAGAGTTTAAGAGGTAGCTTTTTAGTTTTGATTAATACATCTTCAGAGACATATTTTTAGTAGGTACACTTACTGTTCAATATGACAACATCGCTAATCAAAGTCGAATAAAAGCAGGATGTTTCCAGTCAATCGTGAATGGCTCAAAACATTGAGAATCAATGCAGTGCCTAAAACTCAGTTCATATAACATATATGTAGGTATGCATGCACCTGAATCGCCGCCTAACACAAGTGAACACCGGCCAAGTGCGAGTCGGACTCACGCGCGAAGGGTTCCGTACAATTATCTGTAAAAACGGCGAAAAAATCATGTCTGTTGTATGGGAGCCCCACTTAAATTTATATTATAATTTAATTATTTATTTTTAAAGTGAATATATCGCACACCTAGATCAAAACTAAGTCAAGTCAAAATAACACATTTTTCAGGAGACCAAAAAAGCGGCCAAGTGCGAGTCGGACTCGCCCATGAAGGGTTCCGTAGCAGCAAGTAACATAATATAAAAGTTCTTGTAGTTCGTTGTAACTTTTTTTATATTTGAGTTGATTGAATGAAAGGTAAATTGCGGTTTACGATTTATGACGTATTAAAATTATATATATTAGAAACCTCAATATCATTTTTGAAGACATATCTATAGATATGCGACACGTATGGGTTTGATGAAAAAAAAAATATGAGTTTCAGTTCTAAGTATGGGGAACCCCCAAAATTTATTGTTTTTTTCTATTTTTGTGTGAAAATCTTAATGCGGTTCACAGAATACATCTACTACTAATACTAATACCAAGTTTCAACAGTATAGTTCTTATAGTTTCGGAAAAAAGTGGAAAGAAACAATAGTTCTTGATATTCAAATAAAATCGCTTCTTTAATCACAACCATTCAATCTTTGAATCAAAAAGTTGTATGTAATGTACATTATTATGGCATTATAAACTTAAAATAACTCTTGGTGAGCCAACATTCAGCTTCCAGATCAATATTCTTACTCTAAGGTAAAATCCATCTTACAGGCAATATAACCTTTTATAAAACTTACAACATGTGATTATATAATGATGGTCAGACTATCGTTTTGGCAATAGAGTCTTATGAACATAAAAATCAGCCGCCAAATTAACAAAACGTACACTACAGCACCATTATTAAGGCAACATAAATTTTTCGTAAACTTAAACTAGGCAAAACACACGGCTACACATCAAGCTATAAATTCCAGTATAAGCTGACCTCGCATTGTGTAGGCTTTTCGTAGAATGAGAGGTCAGCTTATACTGGAAATGTGTTGCTTGATGTGTAGCCGTGTGTACACGAATATAAAAAAACATCGTGGTATTAAACTTAAAATTTCTTAGTGAACAAATAACTCTGTTACAAAGTAATAGCAAACCTATACTACAATATACCATTATTAGAGGAATATAAACTTTTCAAAATAGAAAACATTTTTTTTAAAGGAGATCAATTTACCTTATAATTATTCCGTTTATAACTGCTAAGATCACTGATCCACGATCACTGCTCTAACAGCAATATTTAAGGGCGCACTATACCTGCGGAGACGATAAATCTCTTATTGAGAAACAATGTTTTGTTCAACAAATTTTGTGCTTTCAATTCATAATTCATATATGTTATAGTTAAGGATACGTGCTAGATCGCCTGTGTTGTGAAAACACGATGCCGTAAAATTTTCTCGATAGAAAAAAAATACAAAGATGACTCCAAATTTATCTTAAAACTGTTCTTATGCGACGAATACTTCAATTTAGATCTTGAAACTTTATACAGTAATTCTACACAACATAAATAAGTGCACCTGCGTTTTAAATATTCAAAATACATTTTAATTTTACCATAAAATGAAAATAACTAACTTTTACAATAATGAAACCATACGCTTCGGACGCCCGGTTCGCGATTCAGTCTGGCTTCGGCTTTCAGACGGGGTACCCGTAACGCTTGTTGCTCCAAACGAAATTCTTAGGTAGAATTTACATTAAGTTGGTTTTTGTAAATACGCAGTAATGATAAATAAGCACAATAAGAAAATAAAGGGACTGAATGATAAAAAAACCGGCAAACGTATGAACCACGGCGAGATAGGATGTGCAGCGGCGCGCGGAGAAGCGGGGGTGAAATTCGAGTTTGAGCTGAGGTATAGTCAACTCTTAACAGTAATCAGTATGAACACACGACAACTCCTCCTAATACACGTTCATCTTCAAAAGGCACATTATTTTCTTTAAATCACAGCAGTCGGAATATTATGGTAGTCATCATCATCATCATATCAGCCGTACGTCCACTGCTGGACAAAGGCCTCCCTCATTGATCTCCAGGAACTGCGGTTGGAAGCGGCCTGCATCCAACGCCGACCTGCGGTTCTTACCAAGTCGTCTGCCCATCTTGTAGGTGGACGTCCTACGCTGCGCTTGCCGGTCCGTGGCCTCCATTCGATAACTTTCCGGCCCCATCGGCCATCTGTTCTGCGCGCTATATGGCCTGCCCATTGCCACTTCAACGTGCTAATCCGTCGGGCTATGTCGGTGACTTGAGTTCTCCTACGTGTCTCCTCATTTCTGATTCGATCCCGTAGAGAAACCCCGAGCATAGCCCTCTCCATAGCTCGTTGAGCGACTCTGAGCTTATTCATAATGGTAGTATATTTATGTACATTAAATTTAGTCTTTCGATAGTTAAATGCTAAGCACTTGGTGTTTACTAGGATTCAACGTAAGTTTGTGGAATTACGAACTAAATATCAGTACCATTATGTCTTTTTTCTTTGCCTCAGTTACTGGTACTCGTGTTTTTTTATGTGTAAGCTTGTGATAACCTTCTAAATACTATCTGTTCGGTTCTGGTTTTTCGTTTTTGTACAAATGTTTTTTTTTGTAAATTTCATCTGAATACGTCTTATAAATTTTGGGAAATGTGCGGAGTGGTTTCAACATTTTCTATTGTCGTAGATTCTTCTGTAGACATAACATTTCTAGGTATAGCTGTTTTGGTCTTTTTTTGTAGGTACTATTTCAACAAGAAGACGGCCTCGTTGGTTCATCTTCCTAAAATAATTCAATGAATTAGATTTTTGCATTCAACAATCAAAAGAATGTCAACACAAAATATTAAAAAAAATTAACAGCTGAATAGTTTTATTAAAATCGGTATTTCACATAATTGTATAATTATAATCCTACGTGATCTTTAAATAAAACATGTGAAATCGAAGATTTATAAAATAAATGAAGCTTCAATTAATTCTCACCACATCTCGCAATATGCAATAATCTTCAACAAAACAAAGTCAACTCGAAATAGTGAAAAAAGAATGAACTTACCCCATCAATCAAAACGGGAACTATTCAAAATGTCTCATTACTATTTTCTAAGTTGATTCACCAATACAATAACAACTCAATTTATCTTCAAGAAAAATGGCAAATCTATTCAACAAAACCAAGACAACTCAAAATATTCTAGTTTTGTATAAAACTCGCACACACTCTAGCGCTAACTTCTCACGTGCAACTGAAATGAAAATATACCCGTTTGTTTATGCGGGAAGGGATGAACGTTGTTCATTCACCAAGATGAAGTTAACGCCATCTATTGAGCCATTTTTAAAACTTTTTTTGAACCTGTCATCGTGGTTAGTTGCGTTAAATTAAAGATTAAATATAAGGATAACTACGACCGACTTGATGTTTTTTGACTTGTCTTAGTTTTGCGATATATAACTAAATATTATGTGAATATTTCAAGCGTCTACCTGTTGCCGTTATCGATATCAAGCTAAAACGAGCAAAAAAAAATCACGTTTGTGGTATGGGAGCCCTTTATTCTGTTTTTAGTATTTGTTGTTATAGCGGCAACAGAAATACATCATCTGTGAAAGTTTCAACTGTCTAACTATCACGGTTCATCTATCTAACTATCATGAGATACAGCCTGGTGACAGACGGACAGACACGACGGACAGATAGACAGACAGACGGACAGACAGACAGCGGAGTCTTAGTAATAAATAAATAAATAAAAATAAAATTCGTTTATTTCAGGCACAAAAATACGACCCATACCCATAACAATACAAATGAAAAATACACTAAAACAACAAAATTGAGAACCTCAAGTAATAGGGTCCCGTTTTACCTCTTGGGTATGGAACCCTAAAAAGAACAACCCGGAAGACTCGGGCAACTAACTTGGCTCATTTTCAAAAGGGTTGATATAAATATAATACTATAATAACGGTGGACGTCCCGTGGCTAATACAATGATGATGCTTTCTTATTTATTATTATTATGAATCTTGTGGTGGTCATGAATTCACATTTTCATACATAAAACCAATATTTTACTAGATTTAACACAATGTTTTACAAATACGGAACTAGATGGCGCTGCTAAATTTGTTCCGTTTCTAGATCGCGCTATCGATGCGTTTTGCCGAGAGCCATACTAAGGTCTAGCAGATTGGGTTTCCGCAACCATATGCTTGCATAAACATATGCAATAAAGCTTTTGCTATTTTTGTAGACATCTTGCTAGCTACAAGATGTTATCTATTTTCTTGATTATTTTATTTAAGGTGAATGTAATTACCGAGTAGTTAAATGTGTTTTAAAATTGTTAGTTAACTAATTTTATGGTGTTATCCGAACACATACGAAAAATTCCAAGATTTTTAAAATCATCTCAAAAATTTCAAGCCTGGACGGAGACTTGAAGTCTTGAACCCGCGACCTTCTTGGGCTTCTTGACCTTAAAAAATCTTGGAATTAATGTTATGTTAGACCTTGATGGTATTGCTAGTATTGCCACTGCCCACTATAATTCATAATTTTATTTGCTGCCATTTCCTATCTAATGTCACACTTGCTACTCGATTTAGAGAATTCAGTTTCGAAAGAATACCGATAACTTACGATTGATGCGAACAGCGATTTTAGCGGGTTAGGTACGCGAACGACAGTAGCAAGTGTGACGTATGATTAATAATTTCATATGCTACAGTACTCGTGAAATGTTCCATCCCCACTTTGTTTTTGAAGTGAAACTTCTTTACGCACGCTTGACTTGGGGAGTAAGCTGGTGAATGCGTTACGAAAAGTGCGAACGGAAATATAAGTTAGTGAAGATAGGAAAAAAGAGTTACGTTTCGTATATTTTTAAACGTTAATGTGCGAGTGCGAGTTTCGTCTGTCCAGAATGAACATACTGATCGAGAGACGTGTGGTCAATTTTGTAATTGAACAAATTTATAAATTAATACATTTAGAAAAAGGAGTTTTACTTCAGTCATGTGGTCTAAATCACACTTATTTTTTTAGGGTTCCGTAGCCAAATGCCAAAAAACGGAAACCTTATGGATTCGTCATGTCTGTTGTCTGTCTGTCCGTCCGTATGTTACAGCCACTTTTTTCCGAAACTATAAGAACTATATACTGTTGAAACTTGGTAAGTAAATGTATTCTGTGAACCGCATTAAGATTTTCACACAAAAATAGAAAAATTTTTGAGGTTCCCCATACTTACAACTGAAACTCAATTTTTTTTTCCATCAAATCCATACGTGTGGGGTATCTATGAATAGGTCTTTAATATTGAGGTTTCTAATATTATTTTTTTCTAAACCGAATAGTTTGCGCGAGAAACACTTCCAAAGTGGTAAAATGTGTACCCCCACCCCCCTGTAACTTCTGAAATAAGACAATGATAAAACTAAAAAAAATATATGATGTACATTACCATGCAAACTTCCACCGAAAATTGGTTTGAACGACAAATTTTGAGGTTCCCAATTTAAATCTCATAATGCCCGCGCGGTGTAATGAAATTCAGTACAACTTTACTCCCGGCTCAGCCGTAGGGTATCTAATCACCTGCTTTCGGTTAGGTTTACGTGACATAGACTCCATAAAGTTAGTAAATCGTTTAAAGAGCAAGGTTTATAACAAACTCCCAAATCATGTACAAAAATTGGCAATTAATAAATTTAAAAAAGTAATTAATCACAATCTTTATAAAATAGCGCCTATTCGTTCTTACGAGTTCTAATGACTTGCCTAAAAAAGGTTTCCGCAAGAATAACAGCGCCGAGCTGTCGATCGGTGGCGAGGCATAATGCTGAGCTGGAACCCATTTGCTGCAGTAGCACATACACACCTACTTGCCTCTTTTTAATTTTTCCCGGACTACATTGTAGATATAT
The DNA here is from genome assembly GCA_918857605.2 of Philereme vetulata. Taxonomy (NCBI): domain Eukaryota; kingdom Metazoa; phylum Arthropoda; class Insecta; order Lepidoptera; family Geometridae; genus Philereme; species Philereme vetulata. Next base: position 6,567,314 of record OU975422.1, on the reverse strand, counting down.
TTATTATTTTATTCTATTGTTCCTATTGTTGTTGTATGTAATTTTCTGTTTTCTCTTACTTGTGCTTTCTCTTTGATGTTAAACCTTTTGGATGTACCTATTGTGTGAATTTGTGTGTGCTATGGTAGCAAATAAATGTCTGTCTATGTCTATTTCTGTGTCTATGTCTGGGACATAGACATAGGTCTGTGTCTATACAAAAGCCTACTAAAAAATATCGGATTATTTGGATGATAGAGAAGCTCGGGATTGAAATGGCTCCAACTCCAAAATGTTACAACTTAGACGTAATTTATTTTCTTTATTGTTATGTATTCTAAAAGGATCATTAAAGTCAGGCCATTTTAATACGTAACATTTGACAATTCATCAAAATTCAACAACGTAACCTTTTAACCTTATATAAAATAATATATTTTTTTCGCTTTGTTAGAACTGCACAATTGCTTAACTTTTTTCAATTACGATTACATATTTATTGTAATAATGACCGATACGAGTACGAGTTCGGTATGAGTTGTACCGAACTGACAGACGTCAACAGACCTCAAATGTTACCTATTAAAATGGCCTGACTTTAGTAAGTTTTTTTGTGGAAAAATTACTTTTTCAAAACAAGTTTTTATCGCCACAATCAGATTCAAATAAGCCCAAATGCACGCACGGCACGCCGTGGAAGCAAACCTATCAAAAATTTAATTTGTAAGCACAAAGTATAGGCGTTTTGGCCGCTTCCATATTGGGCTTTATAGCAATATCCTTCCCTAGATAGATTGCAAACCAATGCTGTTGACGCCTATCTCGTCAAATTACAAAAGGCAAAGTATGAAGTCGGCCAAGGTATACTTTTGTTAAAATTCAGCTGTTAATGACTTCAGAAAACCAGAAAACATCCTCCGTCATCTTGGAGGTCCCGCCATATTGGATGTAATGTGACGTTGTATTAGTTTTCGTGTTCTCCTCAGCAAGCCCTTTCATTTGATACTGTGGTAGTGCAGAAAAAATCACTATACCGCCATCTTGGATGATCCGCCATATTGGAATTAGAATGACGTCACATAGCTAAGCATGCATTGTCATCCAAAATAAGCGGGTATTTAACAGCTAGTCGTTGAAAGATAACTGATTTAAAATTCAGTTGCAAGATTCCACCCGGACAAACATACATACATTGCAAGTTAAATAAAAGCTTGTAAAAAGAACAACCAGCCTTGTTTCTTGCCTTTCTTTCCTTGCATCGTCGCGAAGGAACAGGCAGTAAAATTGACATTTCACAGTGATCCTTGTGATTTTTATGAATACAAATATTTTTTTCTTGATATAATTTGTCATTGTCAAGAAAGTGGTATAAAAAGTTAATTATGCTATGTACAATAATATTCGCTTCCATTCCGTTCCGCGGCAATGTATATTGAACCTTAAAGTTAAAGAAATAAGTACTCACTTGCAAAGCGTACATTTTGTTAGTTCCCGCGAGTGGGGATAAGACATCTTGCTCCCACGACATGTAGTCAGGATTACTCTGCCCATTGCCACTGAAAGAGATTATTATTTAACCACAATTGACAAATATAGTTCAACCGCAAGTACCCGGAAGTAAAGCAATAAAAAAGTACAAATAGCAGCACAAAAAAAAAGTAGAGTAAAGGAAAAAATCCAAAACATAAAAAAGTTTCAGGGTGTCCCCATACATACATAGTTGACGCCAATTAAGATAGTCCTCCGAGTTGTATAGGCGCTCATACAATTTAGATGACTAGCGTAATCGGCACCAACCTCAAATAAGGTAAATAAATGATAATATTTAAGTGGGGCTCCCATACAACAGACATGATTTTTTTGCCGTTTTTATAGATAATGTACGGAACCATTCGTGCGCGAGTCCGACTCGCACTTGGCCGGTTTTACATTTAACATAGGTAGTATAAATCTAATACACTTTGTTTTCTTTTCATTTAGAAGTAGATTGTTTACATTGAACCATTTTACGACCTTTGAGATCGCATTGTCAAAACTTGCTTATCACAATCATCATAATATCCAGCTATAGCACATCCACTACTAAACATGGGCCTCATAGCATTCCAGAATGTACCAATAAATGTCAACACATACTTTCTTTTTGGCCTTAACCATAACAGAATTTTTTTTACGTGAACTTGGGTCGTTCTTTACGACGACGTCAGTTCCATAATTGTCTACAATATTCTGTCTGTATTAGTTATTCTGTCTGACAGCAGAAGCGCACTCCAACATGTGGCTCGATCCGCCTCTGGCCGCAGAGGTGTATCGCTAGCCTACAATATCCTTAATAAGGTTCTGGAGCTGGTAGCTGGCGGAGCGACTTTGGAATTTCAATGGATTCCTTCACATGTCAACATAGTTGGTAATGAAGTGGCAGATGCCCTGGCTCGGGAGCCATTATCAAATGTTACTAAAGTTTTTGTGAAACCTGACTATTCAGAATTGCTACATAAATATAGAAGAGATATAACTTCATGATGCGTACAGCTGAGGTATGGAACGCTTTGCCGTCGTCTGTTTTTCCTAAAGAATACATTCCGGGCCTCTTTAAGGTGAATAGGTTTCTTCTAGATCTTCGTGCTTCATCTTAGACCACATCATCGCTTACCATCAGGTGAGATTGTGGTCAAACGAAGATATATTTAGATATTAGAAAAAAAATGAAAGGAATACTTTGATATTGCATCCCGGGAGAAGGTCATCTGGTATCAAACTGTGCAGAGTGAGCCCTCTCACATACCATGGTTCACCAACGCTAGTATAAGTAGAAAGTTGATTGTAATTACTCATAGATTGCGCTCCGGGCGCCTTTAAACAACTTTACATTTTTAATGAAAAAGATAGATACTCCTAATTGTTATACTTGTGGGGTGGTGGAGGATGTATACCACCTTTTAACAGTATATTGACTAGGTAAAACTGTAATAGTGTGAACGTACGGTTAGAGGTGAACCAGTTGTTAGGTCTCTTAACCTGCATGGTTTCCAGTTACTTTTTTGTGATAGTATTTTCCAAACTTTCGCGATCACTGTACATAATTATTGATTAAAACGGGTATTTATCGCGTATGTACCTTTTTTATTTGTTATCCCGACGTTTCGGCTGTGTTGCAACAGTCATGGTCTCGGGCTGACTGGAGTACTTGAAGCTACCGTCGGGAAGTGTGGGTAGCTGCAGCATCTACCCTCACTTGGTCTTCAGAATTAAAAATGTCCTCGTTCATATTTGGACACACTACACTAACCGTATCTACGGTAGATACGGTTAGTGTAGTGTGTCGAAATATGAACGAGGACATTTTTAAATAACCGTATCTACGGTAGATACGGTTAGTGTAGTGTGTCGAAATATGAACGAAGACATTTTTAATTCTGAAGACCAAGTGAGGGTAAATGCTGCAGCTACCCACACTTCCCGACGGTAGCTCTAAGTACTCCAGTCAGTACACACTACACTAACCGTATCTACGGTAGATACGGTTATAGTAGTGTATCGAAATATGAACGAGGACATTTTTAATTCTGAATACCAAGTGAGGGTAGATGCTGCAGCTACCCACACTTCCCGGCGGTAGCTCTAAGTACTCCAGTCAGTACACACTACACTAACCGTATCTACGGTAGATACGGTTATAGTAGTGTATCGAAATATGAAAGAGGACATTTTTAATTCTGAATACCAAGTGAGGGTAGATGCTGCAGCTACCCACACTTCACGACGGTAGCTCCAAGTACTCCAGTCAGCCCGAGAACATGACTGTTGCAACACAGCCGAAACGTCAGGATAACAAATAAAAAAGGTACATACGCGATAAATACCCGTTTTAATCAATAATTATGTACTTTTTTGTGGTTTGGTGATGTTTATCCCCTACAAAAAAATCCGTCCCTATTCTGCAGTTTAGGCTCATAATCAATAGGAAAGTTGAAGCCCCTTGTAAAAAATGCTGCTTGTTAGCTCATTCAAAAAGCAACCTTACACAGTAGCTATACAAATCAAAGTAGCATACTTGTAAAAGCCGCTCTGTTTCCTTTCAAACGCGCTCGCCATTGTATGGAAGACGTTCAACGAACACACATAGACGCCGCAGTTGATCAGAGTAGACACATAGCTGTTGGGTTTCTCGACATAGTGCGATACTGCCTTTGTGGCCGGGTCTCGGACCATGCAGCCGTAGTGGACTGATTGCTGCCGGGTTGCTTCTGTACCCATTATTGTAAGCTGTAATAGATATAAAATTGGTTATGGACGTGAAAATATTGGCATAGCGTTATACGTCTTTTGGTAATAACGCAAAACTTGATAATAGTTTAATCGGAATCGTTGATTTTTAGGTTAAAAAAATCTCTGATCTTAGCTATCGCTTAAACAATTCTCTCTCAAAGGCATCCAGATCTTCCCGCCAACGCTTTCTCGGCCGAACACGACGTCGCGCTCCCTCAGGCTGCCTAGGTCTAATTCTAGGATGGAGGGAATAAGATCTGCACTGACGTCCCGCATCGGGGTGTATTGTGCATTACCCCCCTTCTAACCTGACCCCAGCCATCCTAACTCCTTGTAGTAACGGAGCAGGACCTGGGTTGATAGATGCAGCTTTCCAAGATTCCCGTGGATTTGGACCAAACCACTGGACAGAACTTCACGACCCCAAAATTCTCTCCACCGAACGCCAATATTACCCAAGAATCGTTCGAGAAGCCGTCGAGATAAAGAAATATCGCATTTTTAATCGGAATCCAGTTATAGTTAGGTGTTCACGTCGCGATTTAGATCCACGCGTAACTTCAGATACTGTTAGTATTGTATGTCGAAACAGTGATACGTGCGATTCAGAAAACCATGTGCGGGTAGTTGTTAATAACATTCCTGGCAATGACACCCGCCCGCTACAGTCTCTCGTGACCACGGCCGATGTAACTTGGCCGAAACGTCGAGGTTAGTCAAATTATGATTTTGATATAAATCTGTGCGCGAAAAGACCCGTTTTGCCTTAAAAACATGAGTATAGTTTGCGAAAATTTAAAAAGTTCTATCCCCGTGGATGTTGTTGTGGTCTTAGCGGATGAGGTTGCCTAGGTGTTGTGACAACCATTTTGCTGGGTGCATCCGGCTAACATGGCCAGTCCAGTCCCACTTCAATATGGCCGTTTTTCTCCCCACATCGGCAATCCCCGGAATTTTTGAACGAGAATTTTTGAACAGTGTTACATACTCGGTCAGTACGTTAAAAACTGCGAATGCTGCGTTCCAAGGCCCTCTGGCAAAACTTGAGTTTAGACTTCTATACTATATTATACGAAAACAGAGCTTTCATTTCTGTCTCATAAAGATTAGGTAATTTTTTTGCCATTGGTGCTCATATCTACTTACCAGAGCATTAGGCCTCTCTTCATGGAACTGCCAGAGCTCCTTCAATGGGAAGTCAGAACATACATCACCATTGAGGAGGAAGAAGGCTGATGGATTACCAGCCCTGACTTGGTCTCTAAAGTGGTAGAGACCTCCGGCCGTGCCCAGCGGTGTGAACTCTTGAAGATACCTATAAAAATGTATGGTAAATACATAAATAAATACTTTACTGCACTTCTTAAAATAGTACAAAGGCAAACTTAGTGTTTTCTTCCAGATAGGCTTTGTATATTTGGGATAACGATGTGTTGGTAGTGCACAGAAATGAAACAAATATTTTAAAAAATAAAACAAGTGTGCTTTAGACCACACGACTGAAGTAAAACTTCTTTTTCAAAATACTGATTTATAAAACTGTTCACGAACGAAATGATATTACGAAAAAAATTACAAAACAAACTACCTACTGAGACTGACTGAGATTATATATTATATTTCATGCACTGGCTATGAGAGGAAGAGAGATAGAAAATGAGCGCGCGCACCTCCCTACTTTCTTGCTCCTACAGTAATATACGAAACGTAACTCTCTCTCTTTCTATCGTCACTAACTTATATCTACCTCTCAACTTCCGTTCGCACTTTTCGTAACGAATTCACCAGCTTACTCCCCAAGAAGTTTTACTACAAAAGGCTGTGGAACACTATGAATGAAAGGGAGACCTTTTGCCCAGAAGTGGCAATGAAGATTAATTAAAAAAATATGCTAGATGAGGAGCTAAATAATCTTCTATTTACGCATAAATTCTAACCTGATAATAACATGGTACTCCTTCTGCATGTCACTGACGAACGGAGCCATCTGTGTGGTGGTGTAAGAGCCTATGATCAGTATCTCCTTGCATACCGGCAGCTTCACACACGCTTCGATGTGGTGCTGGATGAGGGGGATACCGGCGATTGGGAACAGCGGCTTGGGAATGTCCAGGGAAAGAGGGCGGAAGCGAGTACCTGGAATAATCAGTTAGAATGCGATGATAGATAACTTTACACTTGTATATAGTATAGTACAAGTGTAAAGTATTATCTGTATTATCTGTTTTTTTCCCCACGAGAATTATCTGTTTCGTGAGCATCGAGTACCATGTTAGGATTGCTAGGATAATACCAAGAACCAGAACAAATATTCGCAGAATATACAAACACACGGGAGTTATGGCACTTCTTTCACATCGTGGACGAATACTAGTCCTCCTAGCTACAGAATCGTCAATTTAATAAAGTAGTTTAGGTCATAACAGTGAGAGACACGTAATCGGAATAAAAATATTAAGTTCAACGTAACCTTGATGATTTTAACACTTTTTCTTGTAAGAAGACTTAGAATATGCTCATTAGTTAAAGTTACAGATCTATTAAACAGTTAAATAGTATTCTTAGCTCTTGAATTGCAAATTCTCGTGTTATTGATAACAATTTTCTTTATCATTACCGGTGACGTGATAACATAAAATACGTACCTTTTTGAGGTCCACCAATAAGTATTACAGCTTTGAGCATTTTGTAGTATTAGTAGTTGTGTTTACTTGGTCAATAGTTTTAATGTTTTACTCGTTAAAGGTAATATTCTTTCAATAACAACTACTCACGCCCTGTAACTTGTTCTATGCAAGCAATCGTCAACAAAACAAACTAACTTGACTCGACTGACTGTGACTGCTGAGCAGTGTTGCTAGCACCTCAATCAGAAAAGGCCGGTAATCCCAGTTGAAAAAGGCCGATTTTCGACCCCAAAGGCCGAAATTGAAATAATAATACGTTATTCAACTAAAAATATATTTAAATGGTGCAAAGAACAAACACTAGACACAAACAACTTCTTTTCTTATATTATAACTTATACAGCGTGTTTTTTTTAACTGTAACATTACGGCAGCACCCATAACCAGAGGGGATAAAGGTGCAGGTTCTTTTAAAACATCAGCTCGTTTTCGAAGAAAAACATTTTTGCATTAAATTTTTTTGGTCAAGCGTGAGTAGCGCCTTATAATAAATCAAGTTGGTAAATTTTTATTGATGCCGATCGATGCAGTCTTTTGTAAGGATCATTTTATTGTATAGGATGAAAAAATCTGAACAGCGGAAGTTAGTCAAATTTGATAAAAAGTATTCTCATACAACTGGACAAACAAAATTCCTTCTACAAACATTTTATGAGATTCTAATTGCACATTAAAGAAGTATTAATACTGTAGCGATTAAGAAGTTTAGGAACTCCAAGCTCTCATGAGTAATTCAAAAACATTTCCGACATAATTTCCCAAGCGCCGATAATCGGTCCCGTAGGGGCCGATCTGGCAACTCTGGTTTCTAAATTTACCAAGACCTTATTTTTATTTTTAATAATTGTAAGTAGTATTTTTATTATTGGCGGGTAAAGGCTACAAAAAGGCCGATAACTGCCAAGGTACGACATAATTTCACAAGGACCGATAATCGGCCCCGTAGGGGCCGATCTGGCAACCCTGAATTGGGCGCGTCACTATGGATGCTCGATATAAATCGATTTATTGATATATCGGTATCAATATATCATTTATTTGATATATCGGGTCAATTCGATAATAACGAATCATTTGAAGTAAATATCTACTATCGATTTATTATATACGTTAAATGAAATATCGTACGAAATTAATCACGGGCAACGAAAACGCCCACAGAACATAAAAAACAATATAACTAGCATGATGACTTTTTACTAAGAAAACCAGTGTAGCTAAACTCACACATGTAAAAACTAGCACACTTAGAAATAAAAGTTATAATTGGTTGAAAGAGAACGTTCAAAGAGGCCTAAAACCATAAAACCAATTTAACGGATATAAAACCTTAGCTACTATGGAACATGGTTTAAAATTCAATAAAATAAACAGTAACAAAAAATTTAAGTTTACTTCTTCTACTCGGCAAAAGATGGCGCTTTAGAAAATATTTTTATTTTAGTCTCTATTACTTAGAAATAAGACTGATAATGCAATGGCTGTTACTTGATTACCCACAAAAAAAGCCACTCAACAACAGATGGCGCTGTCGCTAACGATTTTTGTTATAGTCTCTAACTGCAAAGAATAAGATTGATAATGCAATGGCTGTTACTCGCATGCTCAAATAACAGCGCTACTCACTTAGTGATGTACCAATGAGCATACAAGACGAATGTATCGATATCGATTAACACCTACCTACTACGGGTAACGAAATAGGTACGTCAGGTTATATTTGTCGTGCTCGAAATAAAAAGCTTATCTTTTCTTTCTTTCTTAACATAATCACAGGTATCCAACTCATAAATACTTTACTTAAAAAAATATTATATTAGGGAATATTATATACTGAATTATTATTTGAGAGGCACACTAAAAGTTTCCGGAATCAATAAAAAATACTAATAATGGTCAAAAATGAATTTATTGTTTCTCAAAATATTTTCCCTTTGCGTCAATGCACTTTTTCATAAGATTGAACAAATTTTGAAAACATTTGTGCCACTCCTCCGGTGGTGACGTCAGATACATGTTATTCATACTCTTCGACAGCATCTTCTGGTGATGAAAACCGTTGATCGGGTAATTGGTTCTTAATTTTTGGGAACAGAAAAAAGTCACACGGTGCCAGGCCATGACTCTGTATGATGACTCATAAATTGTACGTTTTTTTAATTTTTTCTATGTCTTGCGCCTTGGGGAAACTGAAAACAGAAGTTATTATATTATTTCACACCATAGGTCTAAAATACATTCAGAAAATCATCAATAAAACAACAAGGAATTAACGCCCTAAAACTTGTACACCTTTTAATAGGGGGTAACTAATTAAAGATATCGATAACACATTCATCAGTATATTGGGGTCATATCCCTAATTGAGTAACTTAAGTTGAGGTTTAAGAGAAACGCGACCTTGAGGAGTATGATTCACCGTCTATTTGTTTGACGATTTTGCATTTTAAACAAAACTAACAAAAAACAATAAAATAATACGTACCGGTGATAGGTTATGCCCCTTTGTTAAATTTTTGGTTCGGCTATAATATTTACACTCCAAAACGGCACAATATGACATTTTTATATTTTTTTGAAGTACGTTTACCCCACAGTAATTGAAACACGACTGAAGTGAGCGAAGCTTGTAGTGCGCGGAACCCCGCGTACTTTGTGTTACGCGATCCCCGCCTACTTACGACTTCTATTGTTTTTTGTGTTCTGTGAAAACGCCTGACGAAATCCGAAGAAATGCGAACGATTGTGGTTTGTAGCAAACCCGAATGACAACAACCGTTACAGGTATAAAAGGTATATACCAAATTTAATTTGAATGAGTTTTAGCAGGTTAGGCGAAGAAAATAATTCGTGTGACATATGATTTTTCACATGCTAGGTACTCGTGAAGCGTTCTATCCCTATTGCTTGATGGAGCAGCGCCATCTATTATCAGTTCTAAAAACATGACCGTGAAAACCCCTCATTGTTAGCACAATTTCCATTGGCATTCGTTGTGATATAAAAAATGCTACAAAATATTCACGGAGAAATCACTATTAATTTATTTACTTATTTATTTATAATAAAGTATTTTCCTTCCTACGATACGATATATCGAAAATACCGATGTTTTTGATGTGATCAATATTTCGACATATTAGATAGAAAAAAAATATTGATATTTTTTGTACATGAACATCACTATGCATCACCCATGATTAGGGTTGCCAACCCTACTATATATATAAATTATCCTACTAATAGTAAGGGAACAAATACTATATTTCTAAAAAAAATATATTGTATATTTTGCGAAACTACTATAATTTGCGTAAAGCGGAACGCAGCCTTAATTTTTTAAAATATTTTTTTATTAAAAAAATATTGGTAACCCTACCCATGACACCCATAGATAGGCTTACCTTATTCTTAAAGCTCTAAACCGGGACAGGAGCGGAGCAGGACAGGATAGGCCAAAGAAAAACATTGACTACTAGGTGCGGACGTTCCTGGTAAGCACGAAACGTATAGGAGCAATTTTACCAGAGTATCAATGCGCTGATCCTGAAAATGTTTCAGTAGATGGACCTATTTGTCATCGTACTCAATTTGGGCTGACGTTGAACTCCACTCTTCATTACGTGACGCAAAAAATGCTTTAGCAAGTGACGTCTTGTCAAAAAGACTATCAATATTCATTTTTTGATGATTATTTGAACCGTGTATTGAGTTAATTTTTTCGGCAGATCGTTCAATTTCATCCCATTCCAAAACATGACTCAGTCCAACTCATGTGAAGATCACGGCGCCACCAAAACTGTCTTCTCATAATTCAATATATACGAAATGCATCGTCTGTAAAATGCGGTTACTTCTAACATAAATGTATTGATATCCTGGCTATTATACTAGAAAAAACATAGCTAGATCTCTGGGACAGCTGTCAGTAAAATCGCGCCTATGAAGTTCTTAATTTAACAGTACGGACAAACGTAACAGTCAATGTCATACTTTATGGGCATGCTGAGCTAATTATAGTGATGAGCGATGAATCATCGTGACCACAGACTATAAACTATCGATATTTTGTATAAAACTTGCGGACGCGACGTTCGATTTGATAATATTTGCGAACAAGAGTTCATTATAAATTTACAAGATTGCTCTAGCGATTCTGAAAGTGATTCGGATATTGATTTGGGGTGTACTCCTTTGGAATAAATAAATGTATGTATTAAAATAATCGCTTCATTTTATTACCCAAATCATAACATAATCCAATATACATATAATTAGGGCAGACAGCCTTCGTGGCGAAGCGGTAGTGAACACGACTGTTGCGAAGGAGGTCGCGGGTTCGATCCTCGCTCAGTGCAAATATTTGTATGCATGAATATGGGTTTTTGCACTAGTCTGGTTGTGCCTCGGAAAGCACGTTAAGCCGTCGGTCCCGGCTGCCATACGAATATCTAATGGCAGTCGTTACGGGTTGTTGGAGCCCTCAAAAGTCCAACAATTGGTCTTACTGCAAATCTTCTATCGATAATTACTATCGATATTTTTTTCTGTATCATAACAACCCTAGGAATGTCTGTTTAACAAATGTCGCAGAGATCAAGCTATGTTTTTTCTAGTATAGGTACCTATTAAGTTTTCGCAACAACTGTTTTGCTCCATGCGGGACAAATTTATTATCCATCCTTTCCTGAAGATTATATTTCAATCGTTTTAACTCTAAAATAAAATCAGTTGCGCTTACCTTACTTTTTTCCTTGATCAACACAGTCCTGTTAAAATTATTTAATCGCGTACTGGGCAATATATTGTTCGTTCGTTTTTCATAATACCTACCCGTTGCGACAATCGTACAAACCACGTGCTAACTTAACCGGGACAAAATACCAAACGGGCCGGGACGCCGGGACCAATGCTTGAAACCGGGACAATCCCGGTCAAACCGGGACGTATGGTAAGCCCATAGACAAGTTTACGCTGTTTTTTTTCTTGAATGGGATATTGAACTAGCCCTGTCTTTCATAAACAATTTCGTACTAGAAAGAAAGAGAAAAAATAACCGCCAGCATTGTAAAGCCGTACTACTCTTTGGTATCACAATCCCAAATGACACCTAAAGGCGGAAACATACTTCGACGTGGGTGCCTTCATTAAGTAAAGATAGATTATGACGTGGATTGAGACAGGTAAATTTTTATAGAAAAACGACGGATCAAGTTTAATTAAAGTTAAGTTAAAGATTAAGTTTATTAAGTATGTTATTATATTACAGGTGTTAATATGATATTACAGGTGACAGTCTTCGTCAGGAGGAACCTAAATGATTACGCCAAGCGAGGAGAATCCCACAGGTACAACACCCGTGGAGCATGGTAAGCTCGCGAGTATCCCACGCAGACTCGCAAAGACCGACAGACTCACTCACGTCATGGGGCCGACAGTCTACAATACTACCCTGTTGCAATCACTTCGATAGACAATGGCAATACCTTCAAACACCGGCCTAAGCGCTGGATGCTCGAAAAAGCGTTCTATTCAATAGATGAGTTTTTGATGACGTCAATATAATAATAGTATATGAATTTTAATATTTTACAATTTTGTACATTGTAAATATTATTATTAATTTAATTCAATTTACCTATTACTTATTTAAAAAAAGTGTATGACGTGTATTTATCTTTTACCAATAAAATGGTTTATCTGTTTAAACAGAGAAGTAGGTAGGTAGGTACGCTACGCACTTAAAATATAAACCATCTTCATACCTAACTGCTCTAGCCATGACAAGGCTACACGATTCGTACTGAGAGCTAGCGGGCTCAAACAATAAATTCGCATTAGTGGAACATAGGAGTTCCATTTAGCTGAAGGTTCACAGTCATGCTGCTTTTAGATTTCAGCATGTGGTCAATTAATGGCGCTAGTTCGCTACGGATTTTGTATTTACCCCAACTAAGAACAGAGGCTAACCTATTCCAAAGGGTCTGGGTTCTAACTAGTAACTACACTACCAACTATTTAAAAGTGCTTCATCATTTACACCAACCTAAGTGTCTTAATGTTGGTTAGGTGTGGAACAAAATAGGAAGGTGGGTACCTTACCTACCTAAATTATGTCGTAGTTGGGACCGGCAGAGATTGCCTATATCTTGCGTATAGCACTACAAGTAGGTACCCAGGTACTTACCACAGGAACTACGGCAAATTCCGGACCAGGGACAAATATGTGCAAACTAGGCAAACATTTGGCTTGCACCAGAAATCGAAACCCACAACCCTCTGTATCCCATTCACTTTGCTAATTATTTAACGATATATTTATTTTCCAAAACAGGGGTAATATTGTAAAGATGTTACAAAATTAAATGGTTTCACCATATTGAGCCATAGTGGCGTGCAAATTCATTAGGTACACACGGCTACACACCAAGCTATATATTTCCAGTATAAGCTGACCTCTCATTCTACGAAAAGCCTACACAATGCGAGGTCAGCGTATACTGGAAATGTATAGCTTGATGTGTAGCTGTGTGTACATGTCATATAAAATGATATTCTATTGGATAGTTTCTTCTTCCTTCCTGCCCTATTCCCACATTACGCTGGGTCGGCACAACATGTATTCCTCTATCAGTATGTATTAAATGTATAAAATAATGTTTTATGGAAATGGCAACCTTATTTCGAGGCGTATACGGTAAGTACATAAGTTATTTTCTGCTGCTGCCTGCCATCTGTTGTGGAATAGCTGAACTTTTTCGTAAATCGAAGCTTGTAGATTCAAAATACAAAACGTCGTAAATACTTATTTTATCTGTAGCAAAATTAACTCCATTATACAGCATGAAGGAGTGTTTTGTTTTTGCTATTTCTATAATTTAGGCTAATTTGGGATAGGAGATTTGCGACAAATCAACTGGCTATGAGAGAAAGCGAGAATGAAAATGTGTTTTCATTTCAAATGAATGAAATGAAATCGTACCTCTCTCTTGCCCCTACAGTAATATACGAAACGTAACTCTTTCTATCTTCACTAACTTATAACTCCCTCTCAATTTCCGTTCGCACTTTTCGTAACGCATTCACCAGCTTAGGTACCTACTCCCCAAGTCAAGCGTGCATAAAGAAGTTTTACTTCAAAAACATTAAGATTAAAATTTAAACTAGTATAGAATTTAATTACTTAGTAGTATTTTACTTAGAAAACTTTCGTGATTGATTTCAATCAATAATATAAAATTATAGGAGCGGATCGCACTCACCCTGACGAAGGTTCAGGAATTGAACCGAAATATTGTCCGTCGAAACACCGTTAAAACGGTACGTGATAAATCTCGTATTTAAAATAATGATTAATGAGTAGTAGTTACCCTGACGAAGGTTCAGGAATTTAACCGAAACATTGTCCGTCGAAACACCGATAAAACGGTACGTGATAAATCTCGTATTTAAAATAATGATTAATGAGTAGTAGTTACCCTGACGAAGGTTCAGGAATTGAACCGAAACATTGTCCGTCGAAACACCTATAAAACGGTACGTGATAAATCTCGTATTTAGAATAATGATTAATTAGTAGTAGTTACCCTGACGAAGGTTCAGAAATTGAACCGAAACATTGTCCGTCGAAGCACCGATAAAACGGTACGTGATAAATCTTGTATTTAAAATAATGATTAATTAGTAGTAGTTACCCTGACGAAGGTTCAGGAATTGAACCGAAACATTGTCCGTCGAAACACCGATAAAACGGTACGTGATAAATCTCGTATTTAGAATAATGATTAATTAGTAGTAGTTACCCTGACGAAGGTTCAGGAATTGAACCGAAACATTGTCCGTCGAAACACCAATAAAACGGTACGTGATAAATCTTGTATTTAGAATAATGATTAATTAGTAGTAGTTACCCTGACGAAGGTTCAGGAATTGAACCGAAACATTGTCCGTCGAAACACCGATAAAACGGTACGTGATAAATCTCGTATTTAGAATAATGATTAATTAGTAGTAGTTACCCTGACGAAGGTTCAGGAATTGAACCGAAACATTGTCCGTCGAATCACCGATAAAACGGTACGTGATAAATCTCGTATTTAGAATAATGATTAATTAGTAGTAGTTACCCTGACGAAGGTTCAGGAATTGAACCGAAACATTGTCCGTCGAAACACCGATAAAACGGTACGTGATAAATCTCGTATTTAGAATAATGATTAATTAGTAGTAGTTAGTAGTAATTTAGTAGGTATAGAATTCGTACTAGAATAGACAGTAACATTTTGAAATTATAAAAATTCGTCACAACACAATATCACCAGAGTAGGTAACAGATACCTACTGCTAATAAACCGTGATTTAAGATTAAGAAATATTCAAAGAACGTGATTTCCTGACAGAAATAAATGTACAAGCTCCAAATGTCCAGAATAGGGACTGCCCTTGACATTTCCTTCAAATCCCAAGGATCATGGCCAATATAACAAGGGCCCTATAATGAAACAGTTTGTGTGGTAAAATATGTAGGTTATTGCCATCGAAGGTATAGGATTATGTAGGTACAGGTAGGTACCAAATAAAACAATGATATATCCTAATTAGGGTTAGACGTCCGGCAGCGAGATGAATGGACGACATCGTTAGAGTCACGGGCCGTCAATGGGTGAGACTAGCGCAGGATCGTGGCGGATGGCACAAACTTGGGTAGGCCTATACCCAGCGGTAGGTCAAGTTGGGCTGTGGATGATAATGATGATATCCTAATTCCTATTAGGTAGGTAGTTCAACTTTTATTAGAACAGTAAGCCAGTGCACAGTGATACGAAATTCGACAGAAATCATTTTGTTTTAGCTTAATTTTGGATTTTTATTCTGGGTCAGCTTGTTTCTCTATTTAGACTAGGTATGAATTTACAAAAAAGGAATTAGGTACCTTTAGATAAGTATTCTATCAGTAATTTGGTTCCCATAGACGCGGGACAAATACAAGAGGCGTCGGGCGGCGGGCGAGGTGCGGGCATTTGGGCATTCTAGTGTTTGATTTTATCATGACAACATGACGTCTTCTTCGTCAGATGAAGAGGATCTGCAAGCTCTGGCGCACTTGGAGAACTTACAAAAGATCAGAAGATATGCGGTCCACCCTGTATGGCAAGCAGGATAGGAGCATGGCACTGCTAAATGCGGGGGCGCCGAGGGCGAGGAAGCGGCGCCCGCGCCCCGAACGCGCTCCGCCGTCTCAACATGTCTCGCGCTGTGCTCGCGCCCCACCTTCTATACATTTTGTATGAAATATCAAAGAAGTGGCGCCGCGCCGTGCCGCGCCCGCGCCTCGCCTCCGCCCGACGCCTCTTGTATTTGTCCCGTGCCATAAGTAGTAGATACAAGCTTTGCTTTGTTTGGGGCTAGATAGCGCTGTGTGAAATGTTCAGCATTGTTAATTAAATATTTATTCATAAGCTTATAAAGGGATATAAAGTTTTCTCTTCACGTATCTAAATACTTATAGAAGATAATTTATACCAAATTTCAGCACTGTGGGGTCACTGGTGTAGGCACCCTGTGAATTTTGTCAAAGTTCAGTTTTACTTAGCTTAAAAACTACAAGGTTTAAACTAAAAATGAAAACGGGGTCAAAATGTACTCACAAATACCTTTTATTAGACGTGCCTTTTATTGACCGGATAGTTCCATTTTGTTTTTTTTTACCCCTCTTGAACCCCTATATCTAACCCCCCCGCCCCAAATTTTTAGCTGATTTAGTCACACCAAAATGGTGCCATCACCATACCTATATACCAAATTTCAAGATGATCAGATAAACGCTTCGAAAGTTATCATCGGACAAAAAAACATACATACATACAACGCCGATTTGCCCAAGTTGATTTGGAGATCTCGTTTCGCTCGATCAATGAATGCGAGTGTAACTCTGTTTCTTTGTTACCTTTTCACTACTAAACGGCTGAACGGATCCTAATGAAATTTGGCAAGGAGAGTTAATATCATGGATAAGGACATATGCTATCTCTTGTTTCAAAAAATAATCCTGAAGGGGGATTTAGATGCACTCCCGTTGTACAGTCGGTATATAGATAGATTGTGACCGGGATTGGGACATAGGCTACTTTTTACTCGACTGCGCAGGAGGGTAATGTTTTTATTCACCACCACGCGTGCGAAGCTGTGGGCGGGTCAGCTAGTCATCAATTTAAAAAAGAAATAAAAAGGTAATATTGTATATCATGAGAAAGAACATTCGGATAGTTTGTTTTGGGAACATTGAGATTTTTGTGACATACAATATTGAAAATCACACTAATATTATAAATGCGAAAGTTTGGATGTTTGTTTGTTTGTTATTCAATCACGCCGTAACGGCTGAACCGATTACGATGAAATTTGGTATATAGGTAGATTATAATCTGGATCACCAGAGACTACCATTTATCCCATAAATCAGTTCCCATGGGATAAAAATGGGTTGTCAAGTTGCAACAGCGAGTTTATCTTTATTTTTAGGTTACCGACACATAGTGTAACGCGTACAAAGTCGCGGGCAACATCTAGTTAATCATATACTTGGACTGCGTAGCAGATTCAAAGTAGAACGCTAAGGGTAAAAAGGCTTTCACCTCGAAGTTCATAGTCACGTCAGACTGGGCGTGGGAGGCGCTCAGAGTTCTGAAAATAATAACTTTTAGGTAAGTTTGCTAACCCGAAGGCCGACGATGAAGTTGTCGGACGTACCTATGCGCTTTTCATTGTTTGGCGCTGTTATACATAGCCCGGCTTGTACAACGATCTCTAAACGTATTATGCGACTAAACTTGTTTAATGTTTTTTTATACTACTTATATGGCAAACGAGCATGCAGTCCACCAGATGTTTAATGGCTACTGCAGCCCATGGATATCCGCATAGAATTCAAAACAAGCTATTATGTTATCTTGATCTCTATGTGGATACGTTGCCATACTATAGGACTTAGCTGTTATGTCTATGTGCCAGTAATTACAGGAACATACCATTACCATCTAACCGGAACACAGCAGCACAAGTACTGCTATTTGGCGGCAGATAAAAGTAAGGCGGTGGTGCCCACTTCCTCGAACCCGTTCACAAAAGCTCTACCACCAGTGAAACATTGTACGTTAATGTATGATTTAACAACTCTATAATCATATTTAGCCACTAAATACGTTTAGGCATCGTTGCGCAAGTCGCTCGCAATGT
Organism: Philereme vetulata; assembly: GCA_918857605.2. NCBI lineage: Eukaryota > Metazoa > Arthropoda > Insecta > Lepidoptera > Geometridae > Philereme > Philereme vetulata. Next base: position 6,549,144 of record OU975422.1, on the reverse strand, counting down.
TTACGCGAATGAAGTCGCGGATGAACGGTTCGTCTATAAGTACTAATATTATAAAGAGGAAAGATTTGTTTGTATTGAATAGGCTCTGAAACTACTGGACCGATTTAAATAAATCTTTCACTGTTGGGAAGCTACACTTATCCCCGGATGTCATAGGCTACTTTTTACCCAACTGCGCAGAAGGAGGGTAATGTTTTTATTGAAAAACTACGTGTGCGAAGCTGCGGATTGGTCGGCTAGTTATTTATAAACCTTTTTATTGATGTTAGCGTACGAACGAACTTTTACAACTCGAGTCAACTACACGGCGGAAAATAAGTTCATCTCGATTATGGGATATTTAGCCCCAGGCAGTAAACATGATCCCTGTGACGGGGTTAATTGAATTTTGCTTCGTGTAATCTTGTCACGGTACCTCACCTACCCCTATAACTCTACAAGGTCCTTCGTTCCTCTGTAGAGGTTATTGAACTGAATGTTTATTTTAATGAATTAAATAAAATAAGTCATCTAATATATAAGAATCGTTGTCCTGACTGACTGACATATAGACAACGCACAGCACAAACCGGTGGTCCTAGAGACTTGAAATTTGGATGGTATATTCTTTGTGGTGTGAAAGTGGACACTAAGAACGGATTTTTGGAAATTCATCCCCTAAGGGGGTCAAAACAGGTTTTTACGGTTGTATGAAAAACCGTGTTTCTTGGGTTTATAAACTTGAAACTTAACGAACATATTTTTCAACAAAAATAAGAGAAATGATATTTTTTTATTTTTCAAAACGCATCCCCTGGGTGGGTGAAAAAAGGTGTTGAACTTTGTATTGCAAAACATTATTTCTAGGGTTAATAGACTTAAAACTTTACTTAAATACTAAGTAAGGTGCATAATGAAACATGGGATAGTAATTCTATCTGAAAATCACCCTATAGGGTTGAAAAGGGATGTTGTAGTTTGTTATAAAACAATGTTTTTTGCATTTAAGAACGTATAACTTTGCATAAATACTTTTTATAGGCAAATAATGAAACATTTTATCATGGTAAGACTACCAGGGTCTGATGATTGAGCTAGGAGGGAATCTACAGAACTCTTTATTGGATAACAGTAGATTTATTGTGTTTTAATTCTATAAAATTGTTTCTGCGAGACGTTTCACGATACAATTGACTACCAGCGTCTGAAGACCGGAAAATAGACCGCTCTTAACCATCAATAACATCATCAGTATATTAAATAATCGTTACGAGACTGACAGACTGAATGAAAATCAACGTACAGCCTAAACCGCTGGTCCTAGAGACTTGAAATATAGATGGTGTGTTCTTTTTACGGTGTACGGGTGGACTAAGAAAGGATTTTTTTGACATTCACACCCCAATGGGTCCAAAATAAGAGTATAAAATGAAACAAAAATCTGTTTTTCAGGTATCGTTATTAGTAGACCGATCAAATTTTAAATGTAGTTTCCCCTAATAAAATGAACTAATAGATATTTCAGCGCTTTCAGAAATTTTCCTGAAAAAAGGCACAGGACCACTTTGTTTGACAACCTAATCTCATTTTTCGTTTTAGCCAGATATAAGAGTATTTTAAAATAGTTAAAGTTAGTTTTAAATTTAATTATTTTCAGGAACCCTAAGGTCAGAATAAGACATATTAATTGAAAAATTTGAGAGTATTAAATGTCGTCAAAAATAAAATGGAGCCAACAGGTGATCAACAGAATTCCTTAATGGATATGAGTAGAACGATTAAGTTTGGGTTCTTTTAAATTATTTGGGTGAGATGTATGATGGTAAATATATACCAGGGTGTGATGATGGAGCCAGGAGGAAATCAACAAAAGTATTTAATGGATGTACAACGGTCGTTTTTGGGTCCTTTCAGTTGTTTGTGTGAGACTTATAACGATAATACAATAATGTCTGCCGGGGCTGATGATGGAGCCTAGAGGAAATCAACAGAAGTCCTTAATGGATAACAGTTACTAGATCGGTCGTGTATATGTTCTTTTAAATTGTTTTTGTGAGATGTTTGACGATATCTTCAACCAGGGTCTGATGATGGAGCCAGCAGGGATTCAACAGAACTATTTAATGTATAACAGTAGATTTATCGTGTTTGGATTTTATTAAATTGTTTTTAGCTATAATGACTATAGGGTCTGATCATGAAGCCAGGAGTGAATCACACTAATAGTATAAATTAGAAAGTTTGTATGTTCGTTTATTTATTTGAATGAATGAAAGAATAAAATAAACACTTTAGTGTACACCATATAAACAAAAAAATACAAACAACATAGAAAATACATAGACAAATAATTACTATTTGGCTGTGTGCTTTCTATGGGCGGTGATGATTGTGCCTAAGGTTCAGTTTAGCTTGCGGGACTTTATTTAAGAACACCACTGATACACGTGTGCGCTCGATGATGTTTAAAAACTACTTAGGTATGCTTAACAGGTGTATCTTATCGCGTATCGTTTGTTTGTTTGTTAGTAACTCAATCACGTTGTAACGACTGAACTGATTTCGATGAATTTAGTATTTACGTAGATTATAACCTGGATTAGTCCTGACGACCTCCGTGGCGCAGTGGGCGAATAGCCATCTAAGACGCAGGAGGTAGCGGGTTCGATTCCCGCCGCGAAACAAATGTGTGCATGATCTACAAATATTTGTTCCGGGTCTGGATGTTTTTCTATTTATTATAAGTCTGTATTTACAAAAAAGTACATAAGCTTTCTATCAGTTATCTGGTTCCCATAGTACAAGCTCTGCTTAGTTTGGGGCAAGATAGCTCTGTGTGAAATGTCCAGCATTATTAAATTATTATTTATTTATTTATTAACAAACAGGCTACTTTCTATCTTATAAATCAGGTCCCATGGGATAAAAGTGGGGTGTCAAAGTTTCTATAGGAAAATTATTTTGGTCTTTGTTACCCCTTTACGACCAAACTACTGAACGGATTGAGTTCAAACTTTGCAAAAGTTTAGTTGACGACCTCTGTGGCGTAGTGGGTGAATAGCCGGTTAAAACTCGGGAGGTAGCGGGTTTGATTCCCGCTGCGTAACAAATGTTTGCATGATTTACAGATCAGTTCTGGCTCTGGATGTTTTTCGATATAGTAGATATGTAGTATGTATTTACAAAAAAAAGCATATAAGTATTCTGTCAGTTATCTGGTTCCCATAGTAAAAGTTCTGCTTAGTTTGGGGCTAAATAGCGCCGCGTGAAATGTACAGCATTATATATAGTTTTAAACCTAAACCTAACCTATTAAACATAAAATAACATAAATGTTACTTTTTATCTCATAAATCAGTTTTCATAATCTCTATTGGTACCCCTAACCGCCGAGCTTAGTATAGATATAAATACGTAGAAATAGAGACATATTCTCAAAAAAGGTTAGGTAAATTCATAAAAAAAATTTAGTTACAAAAGCGTCCTGCAGTTAAATTTAGTATAGTCGCAATGGTGAGCCATACAAAATTCAGCCATCAATCGTAGTGACCCCAGTCCACTGTCTGCATTTTACATATAGGCGCAATTATGAGTCATAAAAAAAACCAGCTACCACAGTATCTGCCGCTGTATCCTTAATGAAAATAGGGTCGCAGTGATGAATCATACACAATTTCAGTGACCGCAGCGTCCTCCAACCAACTCACTACAAGTTAGATAGGGCCGCAACAAAGAATCATAAAAATAATCCAGCTACCGCAGCTGGAGGATGCTGCATTTGCTGGATTATTTTTATGATTCTAAACCCAATCATTTAAAAATTTATAATGTTGCAATGATTAGTCATTAAATAAACTGTTACCTCAGCGTCCCCTAGTATATACCCTCTTGTATATAAATGGGGTCTCAAGGATGAACAATAAAAAAATACCAGCTACTGCAGCGTCTTGCTATCCACTTCCTTTAAGTTTGTTAGTGTCGCAGTTATGAGTGATAAGAAATTTTTAGCTACCGCAGCTTTTACGACCCTTTCGAGTTATATAGGTACAATAATAGCAATAAAAAATGCAGCTAACGTAGAGTCCCCTTAGCCCACTCCCTTAAGTTAGAAAGAGTCGCAATGTTAAGTCAAAAAAACAGCTACCGCAGTGTCTCACTTTCTTCAAATTTATATAAGGTATTTTTAATTAGGGTCTTTTTAAGATGAATAGGGCAATGTACAGTCAAAAAATTAGCTTCTACCGCAGCCTCCCCGAGCCCACCCTCTTTAAGATAAGTAGATTCACAATGATGAGTAGTAAAAATTTGCAGCTACGCAGCGTCATCCACAAACAACTAACTACAATTCACAAAGGGCAGCAACGATAAGTCATAAAAATGCAGGTATCGCAGCATACACCAGCCCATAATCTTTATATAATCTTTTTTATGACTCATCATTGCGCCAATATCTAACATGCAGAGAGTTGGCTGAGGTGACTACGGCTAGCGCTTTGTATGGCTGACCTTTGCGACATTATTAAACTTAAAGGGAGTGGACTGCAAGACGCTTATGTAGCTGCATTTTTTTAGCTGATTTATGTAATAAAAAGTAGCATATATATTCTACATATATATGAAATTTCATCGAAATCGGTTAAGCCATTCTGACGTGATTGAGTAACAAACAAATAAATAAACACACATCCTCAATGAACATCACATAAATTAATGTGATATGTTACGATGAAATGGTACACATTTAGTAGTGTAACGCGTACGAAGTTGCGGGCAACAGCTAGTAATAAATAAATAAATATAAATATTGCTGGACATTTCACACAGCGCTATCTAGCCCCAAATTAAAGCAGAGCTTGTACTATGGGAACCAGATAGCTGATAGAATACTTATATACATATTTTTTGTAAATACATACTTATACCTAGTCAGGTCATAAATTCTGTCACATGTTTAATATAAAATAATTGAAACAAGTTTATTCATTATGTAACCATTTATATACCAAAATAAACTTAACAAAACATAGATTCTTATGACACTAAAGTTTATTCAAAATGACCTCCGTGATTTTGAATACAGGCCTTCAATCTGCGCGGCCAGTCGTCTATCGCAGCACGAACGAGGTCCATGTCAATATCGGCGGCTGCCTTAATCAAGGATGTCTTGAGTGACTCCAAATTGGAATGAGGCTTTGAGCACGCCTTTTCCTCCAAGTGTTGCCATATCTTGTAATCTAACGGATTCAAATCTGGACTGGAGGAGGGCCAGTATTCGTGCCGGATGAAGTCGATTTCACGCGCCGCCAGCCAGTCTTGTGTGCTCTTCGCTCTATGAGCTGGCGCCGAATCTTGTTGGAATACCCAGTGCCTGTTATTGAACATGGTATGAGAAACAGGTTCCACAAGGTTCGTCAGGACTGTATTTTGATACACAACTGCATTCGTTTTTACACCTTTCTCACAAAAATGTACCTCTGTTAAGCCCCAATAAGAAACTCCCAACCATACCATGAGCGAGGATGGAAAATGACCTCGTTGGACACGCGGAATACGGTTGCTCGCTTCTTCACTACTGTGTGCGTACACCTTATCATTTTGTTTGTTGTAGCTCTCTTCTACGGTAAAAATTTTTTCATCCGAAAAAAGAATTTCCCGATATTTTTTTCCCGCGTACCGCTTCAACAAAGCGCGGCATCTCTTCAGTCTCAGGTCCATTAGACGAGCATTCAAACGATGTCCTGTTTTTCTTCGATATGCCCGAAGCCCTAAGTCTTCATTTAACACCCTTTTCACCGTGGTTCTGCTTAACCCCATCTGAAGGGCCAACAGTTTCTGCTTACGTTTGGGATTTCTTTGAATTCGCGCCTTCACAGCTTTTATCACTGCTGGAGTCCTAACAGACCGAGGGCGACCACTTCTTGACCTGTCATCTATACTAGAGTCTTCATTGTATCGTTTGATGGTGCGATAAACTAATCTTTTGGTTATATTCAAATTTTTCAGTATGTCAAAAATTTGAATTGGCGCGTAACCGCAACGATGCAACGCAATAACTGCAACACGGTCTTCTTTAAGCGTCCACTCCATATTTAAAAATGAGTAAAATTCTAAAAAGTAGACATTTTTATTTTCATGAACAATTCGAAATTCGAATTCTATAAACTTTTTTGTGGCCAGCATTCTAAAAGAAAAGTTTTTACTGTGTGACAATACTTATGACCTGACTAGGTAATATATAGAGAAACAACCAGACCCTGAACAAATTTCTGTAGATCATGCAAACATTTGTTCCGTGGCGGGAATCGAACCCGCTACCTCCTGCGTCTCAGCCGACTATTCGCCCACTGCGCCACTGCGGTAAAAAAAACGAAAAGATTGAACCTTGTAAGGTTCAATTCATAAAAATCAACATTCATACAAGTAAAATAGTATTGCGTTTATTTTTGTATCTACGATGTCCACCTTTGAATCAGCTGTTTCTGGGATTTTACTAAAATTATTTATCATCATCATCATCATCACCAAAGGACAATTGTCTGTACTAATTGATGAAGCGAAGCGAGATCTATAACGGCGGGTTCCTATATCCGTTGGTAACCAGCTACGACTCGTTTCTCTTTGAAAACCTGTCAAAAGTTTGACACTAGTTTGACCCTTTTTCAAGGAAATACGAGGCGTAGTCGTCAACTTGAGCAAATCGGCGTTGTATTTAAGTATGTTTGTTTGTCCGAGGACTTTCGAAGCGTTTATCCGATCATCGTGAAATTTGGTATATTTTTGGTGATGGCACGATTTTGGTGTGACTAAATGAGCTAAAAATGTGGGGGTTGTTGAGATATTGGGTTTTAAGAGGGGTAAAAAAAACAAAATGGGACTATCCGCACAAATGGCACGTTTAATAAAAGGTCTATGTAAGTTCATTTCGACATCGTTTTTATTTATAGTTTAAACCTTGTAGTTTTTAATTTAATAGCCATAATAAAAACTGAATTTTGACAAAATTCACATGGTACGCATGGCATCGCACAGTGCTGAAATTTTGTATGCATGTAGCTTTAGTTACACAAATATGGGGAAAAGTCTGAAATCCAGAATAACTGCAATTTCTACTACAAAAAATTAACTAATTAACATGAACTCCCGTTACCTGTAATTTGAATGAAACTGTAGGTCAAGTTAATTGGTTCAGTATTTTGTGGCACTATTTTATTACATAGTCTAAAATTAAGGCCGGGTTGCTCAACGATCCCTAAACGTATTTAGCGACTAAACATGTTTAAATTATAGTTATTTGTATGATTTGACAACTCCTGGTATCATATTTAGCCACTAAATACGTTTAGGCATCGTTGCGCGAGTCGCCCTAAGAATTTTTTTTGTGTTTTAGGAGACTCGCGAGATCTCAGTTCGGGGCGAACCACTAGTAATTGGTTTGCTGTTATAGAGGTCAAGTTTGTTATTTATGAGTTTATATGTTTGTAGGGGATACCTTATCTCAAAAACGACTGAACTCATTCTGAAACAATTTCACTCATGCTACACTTTTCCAATCGCAATAAACAAAATCTTATTTTCATAACGCAGCAGGCTTGAAATTGCCCATTCCCGTCAAAGTGACGCGACACTACATGTAAATGACTTCTATGAACGACGATTAAAATCTACGATTACGATACTAAAACACGATTAACAAATGGGGGGGGGGGGGGGGGAGCTTATACCTACCAAATATACAAAAAAATAATTATTGCCAGGCCTTCGTCAATGAAACACAACGAATAAACATGAAGTCAATGAACTTTTTAAGGTTTAATACTTAGTGGAGCAGCCTGTGTAGGGTAAGGTCGATTTGCATTTTGATTGGGTGTTAATGGCTTTCACGCGATGACACAGATTTAGTTCAAAAGACGTGTTCTAGATCTAAAGTTACTTAGGGCCTATGCACGCGGCGTATATTATACACGCAGGTGACGTGATTCTTAACTTATGACTGACCTATGACCTATTTTCATAGGTCCTTAGTATATTTTAGACGGAAGAAGGTTTCTAGGGTCCCGTAAAAAATCTCCCCCTACTTAAATTTCACTTCATTTATTTTCCACTGTAGGTACTTACATTAAAGTTACGTCATATTTAGCATATATCTATAAAATTAACCTTACAGTAGCTCAAACAGACAGATATCGGGACTAATTATGTTATTTTAACAATGAATGTCAACAATGAAACAAAAATCAATAAAATACAGAACAAAACAATGTGAAATAAGTCAATCAATGTCAACGCTAAATCGTAATGTCAAAAACAAAATATTACAAATTGCGGCTGTAAAGGAGCCTTGTCATTACGATAATAATAATTCAGAATGTCATAAAATCTAGGTAGGCATAAATAAAAAAAAAATTACAAAATAAAATTAAATAAATTACAGAATTACAAGTTACAAATCGCGGCTGTAAATGTAAGGGAGGTGCCGTATAAAACAATTTATTTTAGCTTGTATATCATAACTGAAATCCCTGAAATGCATCATCAATTCTTCTTCTAAGCCTGTCAAGAGTTCTACGTATTAATTTATAGTATGTTGGAGAGGTGTTCGGCCACAACAATAGCATTAGGTGAGGCGGTTATTAGGTCCTCCATCGTGCAGGTGTTCGGACACAAAGGGCACAGTAGGAAGTGCTGCATTGACTGCGCCGGATCACCGCACTCGCACTGCGTTAAGTTAGGGTCCCTGAATCCCAATTTGCACATATTAAGTCTGCAGAGGCCAACCTGGGTACGGAGCCTGTTTAAGGACTTCCAGACTGGCCACGGCAGATCGTGCCCAGGTGGTAACTGTTCCTGTGTGGTGGTAAAATCAGGCGGTGGGGAGTTACTTTTTATCCACAGTGTGCGTCTAGCGGCAGCCGGGTCATCGCTCGTGGCCCTTGTGAAGCGTTGAAAGCTCTTACGACTTTTTATCACTGAAATGTAACATCATGCCAAACAGCTCTACAAAACGAATAGTTTATTCATTAGAGTATACTTTCTTGTGAAAGAGCTCGCCCGGGGAAGTACTACCACCATACCTATTATACTGCCGCCGAGCAGCATTGCTATGCTAATTATGTACAACTAGCTGACCAGTCCGCAGCTTCGCACACGTAGTTTTTCAATAAAAACATTACCCTCCTTCTGCGCAGTTGGGTAAAAAGTAGCCTATGTCACCCAGGGATAGCGTTCGAAAAGTACCCATTTTGTTTTTTTTACCCCTCTTGAACTCCAATATCTTATAACTCCCCCACATTTTTTGCTCATTTAGTCACACCAAAATTGCGCTATCAATACCTACCTATATACCAAATTTCACGATGATCGGATAAACAAACATACATACATACAACGCCGATTTGTCCAAGTTAATTTAGAGATCTTACTTCGCTCGATCAATTATCAACTTTCTCACAACTTGGCATTCATATCACGCTTTGTGCTTTCAATCAAAATCTTGAATTTTTCTATTCCCAAAGGCAGGAGCCAGATTTTAGCTCAGGAAAAATATTAGAAATGTATTACCTACCAGTTTGGAATAAACATTTCGCTTTATGATTTGCCATCGACCGAACACAATTGTACAATTTGTCAAAAAAACAAATATACAGATCTTTTTATTCATTAAAATCACAAGGATCAGTTTGAAACGTTTATTTTACTGCCTGTTCCTTCGCGACCAAGCCAGGAAAGAAAGGTAAGTAACAAGGCAGGTTGTTCTTTTTATTGATCCTTTTAGAAGAAAATAAATTACGTCTAAATTGTAACATTTTTGAACGAGTTGGAGCAATTTCATCATCTAAATACCTAATCCGATATGTTATAGTAGGCTTTATTATAAAGATTTTGTTTAATTACGTTTTTTACAGACTTCAAAAAAAGAGGAGGGTCTGAATTCGACCGTATATTTTTTTATGTTTGTTACCGCCGAACTTTGGAATGGGTGAACCGATTTTGATGATTCTTTTTTTATTTGAAAGCTGATGCTTCCCGTGTGGTTCCATTTCCATTTGGTCTAGTTCTGACAATGGAATCCATGAGAAAATCATATAAGTATTAAATTTGTTTAATTTTTATGTTATGTTATGTTATGTTTGTTAGCTCAGAACTTCGTTACATATCAACCGATTTGGAAAATTAGTTTTTTATTTGAAAGGATATACTTTTAGATTAATCCCATGGAAATGTGATGAAAATTGGTAGAGTAGTTTGGTTTCTACTGTTATCTGAAGTCGGTTATATTTTTGTTATGTTATGTTTGTGACCCCATAACTCCGTCATTTATCAACCGATTTGAAAAAAAAACTCTTTTATTATTTGAAAGGATATACCTTCAGATTGGTCCTATAGAAATTTCATCGAAATCGGTTCTGTGGTTTGTTTTATCTGTTATCTGAAGTCGGCTATATTTTTGCTAAAAAGTTACTTGTTAAAAAGTTACTTGTCTACTTTAGGACCTCAAAATTCAGTTCTGTAGTTTGATCAGATAGATAGGATGTATATATAGTTTTGACAATCATCATGATTTGCAGCCTCCATTTATCTCGCATTACATCAATCACTACATCACAATACACCTTAGTTTAAACGTATTTGTCAATATTTAGGTACTTAAGTACTCGTGCGTCAGTTTAATCATCATGCATGATTTCTGATGTTTCACTTAATTTATGACCGATCCAGATTTCTCTCCGTTCTCGTACGATCTTTGAAGATCAGTGATTTGCATCAATATATCTATTAAGCTGACATTGTTGGCATTAGATTGATTTCTTCTCAAACAAATTAATATTTTTGTGTACATCAGATTTTCATAGATGTATTGACAAGGGAATGTCATAATATTTATTTCTTTAAACTCATTGCATAATGATTCTCTGGGGTCCATATTATAAATTGCACGAGCAGCCCTCTTCTGCAGCACAAAAACGGTGTTTATATCTGCAGCACTCCCCCACAGCAGTATACCGTATGACATAATGCTGTGGAAGTAGCTGAAGTAAACCAGTCTAGCTGTGTCTACGTCTGTAAATAAGTTTTTTGTTGAAAAATTACTTTTTCAAAACATACTTTTATAAAGTTCTTTATTAGAACCGCAAACAGATTCAAATGATCCCAAACACTAGTAGCCCACTACAATCTATTCAGAAGTTCTATTGTCTAGCATTCGCCTCCATCATGAGATCACCTCCATGGTACTATATTATTGCATTGTCACCAAAGTTAAATATGTATTCCAAATTTAAATGCGTATACAATGTTTCGTGTCTGTGCTGTTGACCGTTGAGGAGTTCCTTCTTGAAAGCAGGGTGTGCTCCTCAAGTGCAACATACATATCATGGTGGAACTTAGAAAAGGATATTATAATTAAATGCGTACACAAAACTTCGTGTCTGTGCTGTTGACCGTTGAAGAGTTCCTTCGTCTGGAGCCAATCCAGAGAGGAGAATCCGGTCATGCTTACTATAAATATGCGTTGTTCTCCAAAATAAGCGTGTATATTAAATTTCAGCTCAATCGGTTAAAGATAACTGATTTAAAATTCAGTTGTAAGATTCCACCCGGACAAACATACGAGTACATACATTGTAAGTTAATAAAAGCTTGTAAAAAGACGGATCTTTTTGACTGCGTATGCCGCAGAACTAAGTCTCTTCGACAACTTATCAATGTGAGGGCCCCATTGAAGCTCATTATCTAGGGTTACACCTAAGAATACGGTGGTGTCCACAAGAGCCAACTCCTCGTCTTTGATTTTTATATCTGCTTTAACTTGTGTAACGTTAGGTAGTATAAATCTAACACACTGTGTTTTCTTTTCATTTAGAAGAAGATTGTTTACTTTGCACCATTTTACAAATGTACACACGGCTACACATAAAGCTATATATTTCCAGTATAAGCTGACCTCTCATTCTACGAAAAGCCTACACAATGCGAGATAAGCTTATACTGGAAGTGTATAGCTTGATGTGTAGCCGTGTGTACATATACGAGTACTCGAAACTCAACATTCGCGGTGCAAATACAATAAAACGATTCTACTTGCTAATACTGAATATACAATTTGCTGAATTTAGATTTAAATGCGATATTTCAAGAAAACAGAAAATATAATACTATGTATTTATTTAGTTTCAATATAATAAAGTTAATATGTCCTTAAAGAGGAAATATTCAAAGCATTTTACGAGCTATAAACCTTGCAACGTCAAAGATATTATTCCAATATAAGTAGCCATTACTTACGTTGTAAAATACCCCTCAATAAGGCATCAGAATAACGCATTTTAATTGAATATACTAGCACGGTCAATTTAGACATTCGAAGTTGCATAAATTCCCAACAAGCTGAAAATCAGTATTATGTTCAAAACATAATATAAATATTTTTTTAAGTTCCCCCATCATTCCCGTGTATGGATTTTTTTTTTACTTAAGGTCAAGGGTAAAAATAATGATTTTTTCGTGATTTTCAGCAAAACGGTACGTTTTATCATAAAAGTACTGCAGCCAAAAATTGTTTATAATAAAATTATCTATACAAAATACATGCATACTTTTTTCCTACGAGCCACCGTTTCTGAGCTATAATGATTCAAAAAGTTGTAAAAGTTGTTATCGTCATAATATGCACACGTTTCCACGCTACCTATGAGGTAGTATACTTCGAGCGTTTTTTAACGTGGTTTCCCCAGTAGGCCTACTCCACGGGTCAGTTGTGATCCTGTTTAATTTTCAAAGATTTGAAAAAATAAAAGCGAAGTAAATTAAAAAAATACTCGTGAAGTTCATTCGTCTTATTCGTAACATTCTTGTTCTTCATCTTGATCTTTTTCTTGTTCTTCTTCTTCAGTTTTGGTGTAAGTAAATTACGTCAATAGCGATGTATCGCATGACACTTCGTTGGAATCAAACGAATCCTCCACTGTTGGTGATTCAACATTAGAGCACGACCGGCCTTGACAATTTGTGCATGCCAGAGAACAAAACAGACCAACTTTTTTGAGACCACATTTAGCACAGCATCCCTTTTTGCAGTTGCAAAAAATTGTGTTCAGCCGTTTTTCCGGCGCAGATGGGAGTAAAGTTTGAACTGGTAATGTATTGTTGACCAACTTCCAACCCCAGTCTGTAGGGTCTAGTTGGTAACCAAGCCACACTTGAACTTGGTAATATACCCGAAAAAGATGTTGATGTGCAGCAACTGAGGTTGGAGGAAGATAAGGTAATTGTACTTGTTTTTTTTAGTAGTTTTAACGAAACATGCATATCAATGCTTATCGAAGCAGGTAGTTTTTTTTGGAGCTCCGTACATAGAAAGAAGAAAGCGGATGCCGTTGGTTATAACTTCGTGTTGAGTTGAATTACTCTTTTTAAAAACTTCAGCACATTGAACTAAATCTTGTATATACGCGGCGTATTCATGCATATTAAGACGATAACAACTTTTACTTCTTTTTGAGTCCTTATATATCAGAAACGGTGACTTGTAGGCAATAAAGTGTTGATATATTTTTCATAGATAATTTTATGATCTCCAATTTTTGTATGGCGTACTTTTATGATAATACTTACCGTGTTGCTGAAAATCGCGAAAAACTCATTTTTTTACCTTTGACCTTGAGTAAATTTTTTTCCATACACGGGAATGATGGGGAACTTTAAAATTTTATTTATAATCATGTTTTAAAGAATTTTACTGATTTTCAGCTTGTTGGGAATTTATGCAACTTCACTCTCATTTTTTGGTCTAGATTGACCGGACACTTTGTGTTTTTTATACAACCTGTTTTGTTATGTACGACATTATTTTAAAAACACACATCCGGAATCGTATTAACTGATTTTAGAGGTGGGTTTAATTTTTACCAGCACCTTGAATCGAAACATTTATAATGCACAATTTTTAACGTTTCAAAGGCCACTGATCTTATGCACCCAACGGTTTCCAGCAAAATTTTTTATATCGTCTTTCTATATTCTTACGTGTTTTTTTATGTAAGACATTAAATTAAAACACGGGTAGGGCTACTGGCTAGTATTGTTGTAAAATGTTCTGTATGTATTGCTGTTCTCACCTCTGGGACGGATCAGCGAAATACCAGCTAGAGGCTCTAGATTCAATTGAGAGAAGAGCTAAGAAGCTCATTTGCAATGACGAGTTAGCATATACAAGGCTCCACAGCCTCCAGCATCGTCGAAAGGTTGCAAGCCTCTCGGTTTTTTATCGGATACATTTCAGAGAGTGTGCTGCGGAGCTTTTCAACCTGATCCCACCATCTCCATTTTATCATCGGAGAACCAGACGCTCTGCGGTGCGCCACCGCTATATGGTAGAAATACCTCCCGTTCGCACAAAGCGGTTCTCTTCGACCTTAATTATGCGCACCGCCAAAGAGTGGAACGCCTTGCCTGAGTCTGTATTTCCTGATAGCTACAACCTGGGTATCTTTAACTTGCGAGTGAATAGGGTTCTTCTAGGCAAGCGTGTAACATCGTAGACTTCATTATCGCTTACCACCAGGCGAGATCGTCTATAATATAAAAAAGATAACCTAGAAATATAGCTAAACTCGCTGTTGCAACAACTTGACACCCCATTTTTATTCCATGGGATCTGATTTATGGGATAAGAAGTAGCCTATGTGTTAATCCAGGTTATAATCTACGTACATACTAAATTTCATCGAAATCGGTTCAGCCGTTACGTCGTGATTGAGAAACAAATAAATATCAAAACTTTTGTATTAGTGTGATTGGAGTAGTGTGTCACAAAAAAGATTTTGATCATTCCTATCGGGTAGGAAGCTAAACGCAGAATCACCTAGCCCAGGATTCTGTTGAAACACGTACGATAGGGAAATTTAATTAGAGGCGCACTAATTCACTAATAGGTACGCTTGTATTGATTAGAATACCGGCTACGGACATTCCTGGAATGCTATGTGATATTGGAATATTTTACTGAACGAATTATTTATTTTTACCTAGTAACGAGTAGGTATAGGGCAGACCGAGGCGGATCGGATCACAGAGCGAATCGGATCAAATGAAATATTTAAATAATTCAAACTTCGCCGTGTCAATCGCAAATAGTCACCGTTCAAGGTCATACTCCTCAATCCGCATCTCTTGTCATGTAAAGTGATGGATTCCGCTCGTACATCAGGAGCCGGTCGACAATGACGCGATCACTCGTGTGTGTAGCAATTTCGTCGCCGAAGTAAGGTTTGAATTTATTTACTTTTGAATTTTGGTAGCCATTTTACAGAATTATATCGAAGTATAGAATTTATTGTTTTTTATTGCTAAGTATGTATCTCTTAATATAGTTTGATTTGCGTTTTAGTATATATTTAATTAGTATTCGAGTTAACTGTTTATTATGATCTTTTGTGGTATGGGGCGAATCGGATCACGTTGCTCGGGTTGAATAGCATCACTAGAAAATACATTTTTGTTCCGTTTATTGTAGTACTTAATTATTTTTGAAGTAAAACTTCTTTACGCTCGCTTGAATTGGGAAGTAAGCTAGTGAATGCGTTACGAAAAGTACGAACGGAAGTTAAGACGGAGATATAAGTTGAAGAAGATAGAAACAGAGATAGTTACGTTTCGTACATTTTTACGCCCCATCATGACATACTCCTCAGTAGTATTCGCCCACTCCCGTCAAGATGCTGCCATTCAATTAGTACAAAATCGTTTCTTGCGAAAAGCCACAGGCTCGCCTTGGTATTTTCGCAATAACGATCTGCATCGTGATTTGAAATTAGAGTCAATAGCTAAATTCATCAAGCTCGCTTCCAAGCGACATTATGAACTCGCCACTCATCATCCGAATCCTTTGGTACATACCATTCCGGACTATTCGATTGAACCGTCCGAGCACAGAAAAACCCTCCGTCGTCCGAGACACGTTCTCGGAGACCCGGATGACGAAATCACTTCCGCTAATGCGGGTGAGTCATCCACATTAGACAGAGCAAACACTCCACAAATACACCGACCTCGCCGGCGAGGTCGACGAGTCACATTAGTCGCCGCCTACACGAGGTACAAGCACGTACCCGGGCGTTTCTCTCCTATGCCCGTCCCGGCAACAGCCCAAGCCGAGGTTCGTACCTAAGTGGTGCCCTTGCGCTAGTTGCCTTATCAAAAATAAAATTATAGGGCTGAGCGCCTTCTGCGCTCGCCAAAAGCTCGGTTAAGCTGCAACGGCCTCAGAGGCCAACAGCAAGATAAGTCCATTCGAAAAAAAAAAAAAATCGTACATTTTTAAACGTTAATGTGCGAGTGCGAGCTGCGTCTGTCCAGAATGAACATAGACTGATCGACCTACAGACGTGTGGACAATTTTGTAAATGAACAATTAAAAAAAAAAATATTACGATATAGAAGTTTTACTTCAGTCGTGTGGTCTAAAGCACACTATTTTTTTTTTGTTTTAGAAGGTTCGCACTTTTGTAAGGAAGGCCAAACAAGGGCAGTGGCTTCCTGAAACCATAACAGAAGTTGCCAATAAAGTCCTGATCAAAAAACTAACTGTGCGTCGGGCGGCTGAGGTCTACGGAGTATCGTTCACGAGTTTACAGAAGAGAGTGACATTATCAAGTAAGGGGTGTAATTTAATAATGTGGTGGACAACCGGCCATGGTTAGTTCTTGCTTCTGAATGATTTTTAAAAAGATTTTATGAATAATTTAGAATAACTAAAGGGATTTTTGTTGGATCCGATTCAAAGAAATCGAAAAATCAACCACTAAGGGCAACTTGCGTAACGATCGTATTAAATGCCTAAATATGTTTAAGAGAGTTGTCAAATCATTCAAATACGACTTTAAACATGTTGTTAAATACGTTTAGGGATCGTTGGGCAACCCGGCTTAATGCCAAATAATTATTATGTTATGCATGTTGGGTAAGGGGAGATATATTGGTGATATAAGTAATATGGTAATAGTTTTTACTAGATTACCACACAATTACCTATGCAAGCACATTCAAGAGACAGCGCTAGCGAGTTGCTACGAATAATAGGAAGATAGATATATTAGGTCGGGGAAAAAGTTTCTTCGCTTTTTTTAAGAAAATTCAAAATATTTTTTAATATAGTTTATTTACATTTACCTAAAGTATGTAGGTACCATTTTGTTCGATAACTTTTTGCCATCTTGTAGGGAAAGACATGAGCCCATTGCTATAGACATTTTGGGGCTCCTGATCAAAATACCGCGACAAGTAGTTTTGGCAGTCCTCTCGTGATGTTAACCTGACACTGCCTAAAAAATTCTGAAGAGACCGAAACAGGTGGAAATCTGAAGGTGCAAGGTCAGGACTATACGGCGGATACATTAACACCTCCCAACCAAACTCTCTTAATTTTTGCTGAGTGGCTAAAGATGTGTGAGGTCTAGCGTTATCATGATGAAAAACCACACCCCTTCTGTTGATTAATTCCGGCCGCTTTCTCTCAACTTCTTGCTTCAATCTCATCAGTTGCTCGCAATAGAGCACAGAATCGATGGTCCTGCCTGGTGGTAACAGCTCATAATGAATAATGCCCTTCCAATCCCACTACACACATAGCATCACCTTGTTGCGAGTTAACCCGGGTTTCGCTACAGTCTGTAAAGCCTGACCACGACCTTTTTCGCACGTTCTTGTCGTACGTGATCCACTTTTCATCACCAGTTATCAGCTTCTTCAAAAATGGTTCGGTTTCATTACGTCGCAATAAAGAATCACAAATGAGTACACGGTTCATTAGGTTTCTTTCAGTGAGCTCGTGGGGTACCCAAATATCGAGCTTTTTTGTGTACCCAGTTTTTTTCAAATGCGCCAAAACTGTTTTGTGGTCAATTTCCAGTTCCTTAGCTACGTCGTAACTACTGATATGCTGATCTTGCTCTACTTTTTCAAAAATGGCATCAATTTTATCCGTAATAGGGGGACCAGAGCGACTTGCATTTTTGGCATCAAAATTTCCGGATTGAAAACGCTTAAACCAAATTTGTGCTACTCTCGCAGACACTGCACTAGGTCCATAAACATCGCAATTTTTTTTTGCGGCTTGCTTTGCATTTTTAGCTTTTTTGTAGTAAAATTTTAAAATGTATCGAATTTCTTTATTAGATTCACTCATCTTTACAGTTCGAAAAACAAATAAAAATCACACATTTTCCTAATTTGAATTTGGAATTATCTTCTTTAAAATTTAAACTTTGAATGATACTAAAACCAGCCAGATACAAATAGTATAGTCAAAGAGATTTTATTACAAGTTCATATATACTATAATGCGAAAAGACTTTTTCCCCAACCTATTATATGACGCGTTTCACTACATCGTTTCTGCGTTTAGTAAACATACTTTTTTGACAATTGTGCATAAGTAGCGCTATTGTTTATTAATATGAGCTGCGTTTACGTATTTTGTTAAAATTAATTGATATAATTAGTGCGTCGGTGTTAAAACTTACTAAAATCCATCAACAAACTAATAATCATTAACCTTTTACCTTGGGACAGTACTGAAACATTTAAAATTTTTCCGTATAAAATCTAAAGCAAATGATTATTTCGGTTTTTTAACAGAGTTCCCGCTCTGGTACATATCGCACTTCATTGTTTAGTATGGTGCATACCCCACAGATGGCGCTTTTTCAACAAAAACGAATTAACGGATGTTTTTTTTGTAAAAAATACAAGTCTTTTTTATTTTCAAATACTACCCTAAGAGCTATTTTTTATTAAATTATATTTTATTGAGTTATAAAGGGTTAATAAAAAGCTGTAGTGAAGTCGTGACGCAGCCAAGGTAAGTTTTTATACCTTAAGTTCTGACCGTTGTTTCTTAGTGTTTCTTGCTAAAGTTTTGGATACGTTTTTGAGAGGGTAGCCTGAGACTTATTTTGCACTTATATTAAAAATGAACTAGAGAAGTCTAATATAGACTTCGAAAGATATTATTTCGGGTAATGCGTGTATGTGCTTTGTTTTGAATTTAGGGTTGGTTTTTTTATCACCAAATTACCTATAGGTACAAGTTTTTTGATATCACCAAATAACCTATTTTTTGGTACCTCTAGATTGGCTATGGAAAAAGAGAGGAAATATAGAAAGTAGCAACTTCAAAAAACGTCAATTTAGTAAGAAATAATGATAAAATCATATATCGTGAAATGCTGCAAATGAAAATATACGAGTTCAAGAAAACCTTCAGCTTCAGCCCTCGGCATCGGATAATCTAATAAAAAAAAGTAAAATTCAGGGGATAGAAGATGATTGGAAGTATGGATTATGTGAGGTCTTGTATTTAGCTGATGTTATAAAAAGGCATGGCACCAAATGGATCCAGCCATCGTATTGTTTGACGCCATACCACGGGATCTGCGCGTCTATCGAGGATTCTGATCCCGTGATACAGCTATATTATAGATGTAATCGCTACATGTAATGATATTAATTAAAGGGTCATACATTTTTAAATTTAAGTTTAAATTAACTGATTAAATAGACAATTTCCATTCTATCACCAAATTTCCTACCTAGTATCACCAATCTACCGCACCGTGACGCCAAATTACCTTCGATTTCTTGAGTATTCAATTGACATTTATTCCCAAAATTTGTAGTTATTTATTATCTTCACTTTTCTCAGTATATACATACTTCAAACAGCAAATAATGCAATGAAACAAAAGTGACTTTTGCTTAGTTGCCAAATCCTATAAAATTAGTATTTGTCATGTTTATCACCAACATTCTTTTCCTTACCCTACCAGTGGAAGACGAAGATCATGTCAAACAGCACGAAAGGGGGAAACCTGTGGGGTGATAAAATCAGGCGCTGGGGAGTTACCTTTTATCAACATTGTGCGTCTAGCGGCAGCCGGGTCATCGCTCGTGGCCCTTCTTACGACTTTTAAGGCGGTCTTGTGGGATGTGATGGTCATATAAGGGAAAAAAATTTCAATCGGGAAGATGGCTATAGACTCTCAGCGTCCTGGAACCCGGTGATTGCTAGGTGTGCGCGTCGTGATCGGTCATCTCAGTGCGTAGATACGGTTAGTGTAGTGTGTCGTAATATGAACGAGGATATTTCTAATTCTGAAGACCAAGTGAGGGTAGTTGCTGCAGCTACCCACATTCTCGACGGTAGCTCTAAGTACTCCAGTCAACCCGAGACCATGACTGTTGCAACACAGCCGAAACGTCGGAATAACAAATAAAAAAGGTACATACGCGATAAATACCCGTTTTAATCAATAATTATGTACAGTGATCGCGAAAGTTTGAAAAACTACCATATAAGGGGTGTCGACAATCATGCTATTGTTTGTGCTTTTCAATAGAGCAAGCCACATCTCGTCGCAATCCAGGGGGTGATATAATCTACAAAACAAACAAGTCTATTAAAAAATAATGTATTATATTATTTATAACATAAGAAAATGTAAAAAAATAATTTACCTATGTACAGTCAGCAACCTGTTAATTAACAATTTGAGATTTTATAATATTTTATTCAAGTGTATTTCAGAAAAAAAAATTGCTTTTACACAATATTAATAAAGGGCTTATGTGTACCTATAAATACAGTGTAAACATTTTGTTGAAAAAATACCTTGTTCTAGATTTATTTAGATTTTTTAATAGCTGACCCGGCCGCCGCTTCGCACGCATGCAATTTCCCGTGGGAACTTCTGGATAAATAAACAAAACACTCTTGCCAAAGTGACGCGACACTTCACTTCAATGAACAACGGTTAAGTCAATATATGTAGATAGTGTTTATACAAAAATACTAAAATCGCAATTGAAGGGGGGGGGGGGGGGGGGGGGGTAGGAGGCTACAAAAAAAATATTGGGACACGAGATTTTTATACAGGATATTTGATAATATATAGGTACTGACGATATTCTAGAGACGGTTTTTCAAAACATAAAAAAAACTTCTCGAAAAAAAAACTACTAATTATATTATCAAATTTTAAAGAAAATTGACTAAGTTTAGGTGATTAATCCGATTTGATATCACTTTCGAAAATGGCTACAGGTTTTGGGTTAAAAAAGGACAACAAGAGATATCTCGAGACATCACCAATACAGTATCAGTGGTTAGATGGCAAGCATTATGCAATAGCACAACATAAGTTTAATAAAGTGTTTGTTTTAACATGCCAAAATAAATTTCACATTTCTATGGTAAACATTTCACAATTTTATTTATTATACTCATCAAAATAATCACTTTCATTTTAGTGCGTATATTATCAAACACCCTACATATTAGATACTAGCTGACCAAACCGCATCCACGCACGCGTAGTTTTTCAATAAAAACATTACCCTCCTTCTGCGCAGTTGGGTATAAAGTAGCCTATGTCACCCGGGGATAGTGTAGCTTCCCAACAGTTGAAGAATATTTTAAATCGGTCCAGTAGTTTCAGAGCCAACTCAATACAAACAAACAAATATTTCCGCCGTCCATTACTGCTTCGCTGTTTACTTTCCATCCAAACGTTGCCAGGAAGAAATCGCTTTCAGCGATAAGGCCGCCCATTGTACACACGGCTACACATCAAGCTATTCAATTCCAGTATAAGCTGACCTTGCATTATGAAGGCTTTTCGTAGAATGAGAGGTCCGCTTATACTGGCAGTGTATAGCTTGATGTGTAGCCGTGTGTACTATATTTATCATAAATTAGTTTTTTTTAAGTATTACTGGAGATTTATTCTATTAATATTAAGAAATATTAAGAATTATTCTATTATATTCTTTATAATATTAGTATAAAAAAACTAAAAATGTTAACCAACTTTTGTTGCTGACTGTACCGAATGAAATCGTGTTATTCAGCAGTCCTTACGTCAGAAACTTATGAGTTAATTCAATGTTGAATGTTCGGCACAGATTGTGACATTTCACGAGGGTTGACTTTGATTAATTACGTGCCCTAAAGTTCATAGTCATTTTGCAGGAAACTTCAGTATATTAGTTTAGTTCAGGTATTGCCTAAAGGTAAAAGAAACTTAGTTACTTACTCTCAACATAAAGGCGGATAGGTAGATATAGGTTTAGCGTAGTAGATTTCCTTGTGAAAGGACTACCCGGGAAAGTAGGTACCACCATCATACCTATTTCTGCCACCAAGCATAATTGCTGAGGCTTTACACCTTCAAGCCTCCAGTTGATAAAATAAACTAGGGGTTCGCCCCGAACTGAGATCTCGCGAGTCTCCAATAAAAACATAAAAGTATTATTCGTATTCTTTGACTACCAAAATAGTGCCACGTAATGAATTACCACTTAACTTGACCTGTGACCACTTAATTAGCCAAAGCTACTGACATTTTTATTATACATGAAGATGGAACAAGCTTATGGCCCACCTGATGTTATGTGGTAACCATCGCCTATAACAGAGAACTGCCTCGTAGGTCACGCACCTTAGAAATGTGCCCTACGATGCACTTCCTTGCGTCCATCTCATAGTACAAGCTCTGCTTAGTTTGGGGCTAGATAGCACTGTGTGACATATCCAACAATATTTATTTATTATTTATTGATCGAGCGAAGCGAGATCTCCAAATCAACTTGGGCAAATCAGCGTTGTATGTATGTATGTTTGTTTGTCCGAGGATAGGACTTTCGAAGCATTTATCCGATCATCGTGAAATTTAGTATATAGGTAGGTAGTGATGGCACAATTTTGGTGTGACTAAATCAGCTAAAAATGTTGTTGAGTTGTTGAGATATTGGGGTTCAAGAGGGGTAAAAAAATAAACATAATGGGACTATCAGGTCATGTGGCACGTCTAATGAAAGGTCTTTATAAGTACATTTTGACCCCGTTTTTATTTTTAGTTTAAACCTTATAGTTTTTAAGTTATTAGCCATAATAAAAACTGAACTTTGACAAAATTCACAGGGTACACCAGTGACCACAGAACTTTCACAAATTCACAGGTTGACCCCACAGTGCTGAAATTTGGTATGCGTAGCATAAAAAAGTCAGTAGCTTTGGCTAATTTGAGAACGGTGACAACGGAGATGACGGCTGATAGAGAGACATGAAAGAAAAATACATGTTGTGCCGACCCCACGTAATGTGAGAAAAGGGCAAAAAGAAGGCTAATTTAATCTATACTAATATTATACAGAGGAAAGATTTGTATTTTTGCGTGTATGTTTGTAACGAATAAACTCAAAAACTACTGGTCCGATTTCAAAAATTCTTTCACCATTGGAATGCTACATTATTCCTGAGTGGGCTACTTTTTACCCAACTGCGCAGGAGAGTAATGTTTTTTTTGATGAACCATGCGTGCGAAGCCGGAGGCAGGTCAGCTAGTATTAAATACATCTCCAACATATATTTATTAACAGAAAGAATATACAATATACAAGACTATAAATAACATAAGAAACAGTTGAATAAGCTAAACACCGAAATAAATGGAAATAAGGGCAAAATTGCTTATTCATTTCAGATAAAGTTAATATTGTTAGCCCGTCAAGTATCGCGCTAATACATTTGTGTATAGTTGTGGAACCTAGGGTTGCCAGCCGTACTATATAATATAGTATCCTACTATATTAGGTGGTCAAATACTATCATCCATCGCTCACTAAGTCTTTGCAACTTTTTTTTTTTTTTTTTTTTTAATTTTGTATTAAATTTTTTATTGTTTTTTCTAATTACCTATGTATTTTGAAGTAGGTTATTTAATATTATAAATTTTATAATATTAAATAACCTACTTCAAAATTTATAATTATTTATATGTAAATTTTATTTTAGTCATTTATGTACTAATTCTGTTAGTTATTATTTGCCGCCGCCGCCGTTCTCATTTGTTCACACAGATCCTGTCCATCCAAAGGTTGCCTGGAAGAGATCGCTTTTAGCGATAAGGCCGCCCATTGTACCTTTGTTTTAATTTTGTATTCTCTTTTGTTTGTTTTATTTTTAATGGTGTGCAATAAAGAAATTATCTATCTATCATCATCATCATATCAGCCGTTGGACGTCCACTGCTGAACAAACGCCTCCCTCATTGATCTCCAGAAACTGCGGTTGGAAGCGGCCTGCATCCAACGCCGACCTGCGGTTCTTACCAAGTCGTCTTTCCATCTTGTAGGTGGACGTCCTACGCTGCGCTGCATCTTTTTGTCCAACATACCTCAGTGCCTTAAGAGGAAAGTCTTCAATCAGTGTGTGTTACCAGTGATGACATATGGAACCGAGTCGTGGTCCTTCACTATTGGCCTTATGAATAAGCACAGAGTCGCTCAACGAGCTATGAAGAGGGCTATGCTCGGGGTTTCTCTACGGGATCGAATCAGAAATGAGGAGATACGTAGGAGAACTCAAGTCACCGACATAGCCCGACGGATTAGCACGTTGAAGTGGCAATGAACAGGCCATATAGCGCGCAGAACAGATGGCCGATGGGACCGGTAAGTTCTCGAATGGAGGCCACGGACCGGCAAATAATATATTTAAAAAAAATATATATAGTAGGCGAAACAACTATGTTTTACGTAGAGCTGAACGCAGTCTTAATCTTTTTAAAAGCCCGCTGCGCTCTAAAATTCGAAATTGCTGAGAAACTAAAAAATAATTTTAACAATTTGTACTCAGAAATCAATCAAATGACTCACTGGTGGTAGAGCTTTTGTGAACGGGCTCGAGGAAGTGGGCACCACCGCCTTACCTTTATCTGCCGCCAAATAGCAGTACTTGTGCTGCTGTGTTCCGGTTGTTCCGGTTCACATTTCCGGTAATGGTATGTTCCTGTAATTACTGGCACATAGGCATAACAGCTAAGTCCTATAGTATGGCAACGTATCCACATAGAGATCAAGACAACTTAATACCTTGTTTTGAATTCTATGTGGATATCCATGGGCTGCAGTAGCCACTTAACATCTGGTGGACTGCATGCTCGTTTGCCATATAAGTTGTATAAAAAAACTAGAGGTCGCGTAGTGAGAGGCTACTAGAGGCTGCTCGCAGCTCGCGTATTTTTCTGTTTGTAGAAGAAGAAATTAAAGAGGATATCGAAGTGAAAAAAGCAACTAAACAGGATAATACTGCTGTCAAAGAGGATATCGAAGATGACAAAGCAATCAAAGAGATTATCAAAGTGGAAGAATCTATCAAAGCGGATATCAAAATGGAAAAAACAAACAACGAGGATATCGAAGTAGGAGAAGCAATCAAGGAGGATATCAAAGGAAAAGATGCAATCAATAAGGATATCCAAGTAGAAAACGCGATCAAAGACGATACCCAAGTGGATGAAACAAAAAAAGAGGTTATCTAAATGGAAGAAGCAATGGAAGGAGATATCGAAGTAGGAGAAGCAATCAAGGAGGATATCCAAGTGAAAGCAGAAATTTAAGAGTGTATCAAAATGGAAGAAGTAATCAAAGAGGCCATCAAAGTGGAAGACGCAATCAAAGACGATATCGAAGTGGAATAAGCCATTAAAGAGGTAATCGAAGTTCAAAATACGAACAAAGAAAATACCGAATTGAAAGAAGAAATCAAAAAGGATACCTATCAAGCTCGATGATGACAATAAAAAAACGACTCCACTAAAAGTTTGTACTTCCATTTTTAAAAGTTTACTGTGTCTATCTGCTTCCGTTTAGAAGATACGAGGAATTAAAGTTTTTTAAGTGAAATCATAATTTTGTTAAGAGGATATCGTAGTCGAAGAGGCAATCAATGAAGATATCAAAGTGGAAGAATCTTTTAAACAAGATATCGAAGTTAACGAAGCAATCGAATAAGATATTAAATTTCAAAAAGCAATTAAAGAGGATATCGAAGTAGGAGAAGCAATCAAGGAGGATATCAAAGTGGAAGCAACAATCATCAAACAGGATATCAAAATGGAAAAAGCATTTAAAGAAAACATCCAAGTGGAAAAAACAGTCAAAAAGGATATTAAAGGGAAAGATGCAATCAAAAAGGATATCCAAGTAGAAAACGCGATCAAAGAGGACATCCAAGTGGATGATGCAATCACTCTTTGATTGCATCATATCTTAATGAAAAAAGCAATCAAAGGGGAGATCCAAGTGGAAGCAGAAATTAAATAGGGTATCGAAATGGAAGAAGTAATTTAAGAGGCCATCAAAGTGGAAGACGCAATCAGAGACGATATTGAAATGGAATAAGCAATCAAAAAGGATATCGAAGTAGAAAACACGATCAAAGATGATACCGAAGTGAAAGAAGTAATCTAAAAGGAAACCTATCGAAATCGATAATAACAATAAAAAAACGATTCCACTAAAAATTTGTACTACCTCTTTGTAAATGTTTACTATGTCTATCTGCTTCCGTTCAGAAGATACGAACGATTAAAGTTTTTAAGAAAAATCATAATTTTGTTAAGAAGATATCGTAGTCGAAGAAGCAGTCAACGATGATATCGAAGTGGAAGAACCTATCAAATAAGATATCGAAGTTAACGAAGCAATCGAATAGGATATTAATTTTCAAAAAACAATCAAAGAGGATATCGAAGTGGAAAAAGCAATCAAAGAGGTTATCAAAGTGGAAAAATCTATCAAAGAGGATATCAAAATGGAAAAACAAACAAAGAGGATATCGATGTAGGAGAAGCAATCAAGGAGGATATCGAAGTTAAAGAAGCATTCAAAGAGGATATCGAAGTGGAAGAATCAATCAAAGAAATAAACATGAAATTTTACTAAGAAAGTTGCCTTATGCTCCAAACACAAAAAAAAATATTGGACGTTTTAAAGTGATCCTTGTAGATGTCGCATATACTTGAAAATTTACTAAGAAAGGTGCCTTACGCTCATCCAAATACTAAAAAAAAATATGGGACGTTTCAAAGTGATCCTTGTAGATGTCGCATAAACTTGAAAATTTACTAAGAAAGTTGCCTTATGCCCCTCCAAATAATAATAAAAAAAATATTGGACGTTTTAAAGTCATCCTTGTAGATGTCGCATATACTTGAAAATTTACTAAGAAAGATGCCTTATGCCCCTCCAAAAACTAAAAAAAAGTTATTGGACGTTTCAAAGTGATCCATGTAGATGTCGCATATACTTGAAAATTTACTAAGAAAGTTGCTTTATGTCCCTCCAAAAACTAAAAAAAAATATTGGACGTTTCAAAGTGATCCTTGTAAATGTCGCATATACTTGAAAATTTACTAAGAAAGTTGCCTTATGCCCTTCCAAAAAAAAATTGGACGTTTTTAAGTGATCCTTGTGTATGTCGCATACACATGAAAATTTACTAAGAAATTTGCCATATGCCCCTCCAAAATCTAAAAAAACATGGGACGTCCACATGACAAAATGATGATGATGTATGTCGCATAAACATGAAAATAAACTAAGGAAGTTGCCTTATACCCCTCCAAAAACTAAAAAAAAAAATTTTTTTTTGACGTCCGTAATGATGATGATGATGGATGTCGAACATAGAGCAACACGGGCCACCGGCGGACCGGAGGGGAGTAGGCATACGCAGGCGTTCCCCTCTGTCAAAGTTAAGTCCACGCGGTCCTATGCGTACAATAAAACTGGTTGCAGCCGCACTGCTCACTAGACTAAATCTAGTTGCGTGTCTGAATCGAAGTCCTAAAAAAATGCCGAATTGCTCTGTTTTTTGCTGCAAAAAGAGATCTGCCACGTCAAGTCTACAAAAAGAAGGCGTTACCTTTCCTAAGTAAGTAATTTTTAATCACATCATTAGTATTTACTTCTTTTAAACTTAAAAATTACAATATTATCGGTCGTGTTGTTTCGGATTGGTTTACCAACACAGGCCGTTTGCTTTCATACAATACGCGGATCGGTCGAGCGACTGATCCGAGTTTATTTCTGAGAATCCGCTGTCACCGAGCGATAGTGTTGTTGCCGGATTGTTTGTAGATAGTTATCGATAAAAATGGCCAAAGAGTCTTCTATTCGGAGACATTTTTGAGATTAAGTTTTTTTGATACAAGTATTATATTGTGAGCTTTATTTAATATTCATAGTTAAAATGCATATAAAAAGACGCGCATTAGCGCTTTTATTAAAATTACGTACGGAGAACTTCAAGCATAATGTTTTTTTATTTATTTATTGCAGGTTTCCTAAAGATTCAAATTTAAGGGATACATGGAAGACATTTTGTAATAACAAAATAACCTGGATTCCCACAAGAAATGGTGTCATTTGCTCAAATCATTTCGAGGCCTCTGACTTTCAAGTGTTAACGAACATTAGAAAGAAATTAGACGAGGGCGCCAAACCGCCTTACGCGACAAGTTTATTAGTGTTATTGTAGTACTTAATAAATAAAGTCCATTTTTATAAGAATATCTACCTTTGTATATATTTTAAACCTAATTTCCTTAACCGAGTTCTCCAATTTATCGATAATGCTTATCGACTTGTCAATGTAGTTGCATCATTACATTATACTGTTATGACACGGAATGTTTAGATGTGTGTGTGAAATTGTTAGTGTGTTTTTTAAATGTCAGGGTGTGACTTTTGTAGAAATAGACGATTGTTTTTGTGTGCAAATTTGAGAAAGTGTGCGTAGCGCAAATTTCCCCCCGCAAAAAATGACAGAAAGTTTTGTATTGGTAAAATACGCTATGGCTACTCCCCTCCGGTCCGCCGGTGGATTGTGTTGCTCTATGATGTCGAATAAACTTGAAAATTTAGTTATCTCATGCCCCGCCACCAATAAATAAAATTACAGTAAAATAAATTTTATAGTACCTACAAGCCATTTGACTGCCTACAAAAATGGTATAAAAGTTACGGCAAACGAAATATACGGTGTACGGTATTTGCACAAAAATATTTGGTATGGAACAAAATTTTTTTGTATGAAAGACGATTTTTTTTAATGGATCCGGATATAAAAATGTCCTGAGCAACATTAGTTCTGGCGCTAATGCTCTAAGACTTTTACTTTCAGAGATACGAGGTAGATGGGAGCGAATGGGGGACAAAAAGGGGACTTTAGGATTTATTCCCAACTTACAGAAACTTCCTCTATACGATCCTACCAAACATTTCTACCCTACGAGGGGGCATCTGGGAGAACAATGATGTCAATGAGTGAGTCAGTGGTAATCGAGCTATATACATATAATATAATAAATAAATTAGAACAAAATTTTGGACATCGTACTTTCTTACTAAACATTTTCTATCAAATCAACTGTTGAACTAAATCGAGGTTCCAACCCTAAAATATTAGATATGTAAAAAACTATCTGTTACATAAATAATAACATTTTTGATTATAGCATACAGCCCCGCAGAACTGCCCTAGCTGGAAGACACTACTAAGTATTATATAAGCTGTTTTTTATACAACAGAGTAAACAAAGCTATTGGCATTTATCCGCTGTCATTCCACAGATGTAAAATTAAATGCAACACCTGGCTTCAGTCACTAACGTACGATGATACCGAGAATATTTTGATCTCTCCTACCTAGCAAAATTAACAACACGCGAACACGTATGCACTCACTCACTCACTTCTACACACACACACACCACACAAGCACACCACACAAACACACCATACAAACACTCACCACACACATACTCACACACACGCAGTATTCAACTTAAAATCATAATCTTAATTAGAATAAACATTTACTTGTATCGACTTGTTTTAACGCGCCGGCGAAGCCTGAGCACAACTTCAATTCGGCCGCGTCAAAAACTTCGGCCTGAATATCACTATCCCTGTTTAGTGACGAAGTTTAGCCACGCAGAGCGACAGTGATAGCAATAGAACGATTCTAAATTTGATTAGATTTTGACCGTGTTCCGTAATACCAAAAATGATGACTGAAAACTTGTTGTATTTTTCTCATTGTGTTGTTATTCTGTAACTAGACGATATAATTTATGTTCCCATGACTATGATATGTAAGATGTTGTAGTTTTTAATACGAAACAATTAGGTTGAAAACAGGTCTTTTATGACGTAAAAACATGCAGAGTGCGATACGCTTCTATTTCATTTTAGGTAAGTATTTTGATCTAATATATGGTTGAGAACCTAGATAAATACTATTCAAATTAAAATAATAACTTATTAAGGTAGAAATATGCTCCAATTAGAAATGATCTTCGTAGTACGTGTTGTATGGGCGATTGTCCCTCCGGTGGACACCGGAGGGACAATCGGACTTAAATATACCGGACCTTAATATCCTTAAGCTGGAACGTTGTTCGGTTTGGTTTTCGAAGAGGGCGCTGACACTGCTACTCAGTTTTTTAACTTTTGCAGTTGTCAACGTTTTCATTTGTCTATTGTACTTAGTTTATGTTCCAAATAAATAATTTTGAATTTATGAATTTTAATTTTATTTTAATTTTTTTTTGGATAATGTTTATTTTAAGGTGCGCAATAAAGTATTTTCTATTCTATGTGAGAGCTATACCTGATACACCTAATTTAGAATCAGTTGTAGGTTCTCCCTACCGACCTTATTTTTTTAACCTAAAGTTTGTTTTTAATCCTACACAAAGGGAAAGGGCCAGCAATTGCAATGTCGGATCCCACTGTGCTCACGAAATGAGATAACAAGGGCTGCTACACACCACAGTGCATAGAGGAAATGTGAAGACCAGAATCGACTGATGACAGTAACGGACGAGTGAGTCACGTGAGTGACGTCTCAGTTTTCATTTTACTACGAGAAATTAATGGAGCTATTATTGGAAGTATTTCACGTACAAGTAACTTATTAACAAAAATATAACCGACTTCAGATAACAGTAAAAACCAAACTACTCTACCAATTTTGATGAAATTTCCATGGGATCAATCTTAAAGTATAACCTTTCAAATAAAAACTACTCTTCCAAATCGGTTGATATATACGGAGTTCTGAGCTAACAAACATAACATAACATAAAAATTAAACAAATTTAAAACTTACATGGTTTCCTCGTGCATACCATTGTCAGAACTAGACCAAATGGAAATGAGACTACACGGGTAGCATCAGCTTTCAAATAGAAAAAAGAATCTTCAAAATCGATTCACCCAGTCGAATGTTCTGAATGATACCAAAACCGAATGATAGCAAAATCGGCGGATAGAGTTTGGTGTTGCAGCTGCATCTATCATCTCCATCCAAAACTGAATTATACCACTGGATTGCTAAAGGATCAAACAATTAGTTACGCTAAGTGAGCACTCACGCATCGCGCGCAGTGGAGGGGGAAGCGCCGCCATTTTGAGGTCATTTTGCTGCGGTTCGCGATTTCCATTTAGTACGACCAGAAGGAAGGTGTTCAAACATGATTTTATCATTATCATTTATCATCGTATTTTATATCGAAAATATTACCTGTTACGTACAGGTATAACACGTACAACACACGGCCGTGTCCATGACGTAGCCAATCCCCATTTTTTACACTGTTCCTTAAACCTAGGTACCTTTTATAAGTTCCCTTCTTTTATTATAAAACTTAGCATAAATGGATTAGGACTACAATTGTGTTTTTACCTCATTGAATATTTACTCGTAAAAATCATATGATTTTATATTCTTCCGCCTAAGTACGTTTAAATACACTAATGTTTATTTAAGAGTTCTCTGTTCCACTCGAACCACTTCGTTGAATTAAAAATCAGTGCTAAAAGGATTCGTACTCATTGTCCTGAAAATTTAATTTACTCTTCTGACGCGTGGGCCGAGCATTATCACAAACACACAATGAAGCAAGCTTAAAAAGAAAACGAGCGTGCTTTAGACCACATGACTAATGAAAAACTTCTTTTTCAAAATATTAATTTATAAAATTGTTCAAGAACGACATGAAATTACGAAAAATAATCAAGAAATCACCGTTCGCGCAACGCTAACAAACTCGCAAACGAACGACTGACTGAATATTATTATTATTTTATTTTATTATATACTAGCTGACCAATCCGCGGCTTCGCACGCGTGTTTTGCCAATAAAAAGTAGCCTATGTGTTAATCCAGGTTATGATCTACGTACATACCCAATTTCATCGCAATCGGTTCAGCCGTTCTGGTGTAAAAGAGTAACAAACATCCATACATCCATGCATACAAACTTTCGCGTTTATAATATTAGTAAGATAGTAAGATAAGATAAACTCACTGACTCATTGACATGGTTGTTCTCCCAGATGCCCCCTCGTAGGGTTGAAATGTTTGGCGGGATCGTATAGAAGGAGTTCCGCTGAGTTGGGAATAAATCCTAAAGTCCCCCTTTTGTCCCCTATTCGCTCCTATCCACCTCGTATCTCGGAAAGTACAAGTCTTATGCATTAGCGCTAAAACTAATGTTGCTCAAGCCATTTTTTTATATCCAGATCCATGAAAAAAAATACAAAAAAAAATTTGTCCCAAAATAGTTTTGTGTGAATACCGAATACAAAATAGTTTTCTGTGAAAGTTACGGCAAACGAAATATACGGTGTTTTGTTTGCCGAAACTTTCAAACTGTTTTTGCAGGGAGCCAGACGGATTGTGGGTACTGTAAAATTAAAATTACTGTAAAATTTGCTTGATTCTATTTATTGGTGGTGGAGGGGGCATGAGATAATTTAGTAAATTTTCAAGTTTAAGCGACATCCATCATCATCATCATTTTGAAACGTCCAAATTTTTTTTTTAGTTTTTCGAGGGGCATAAGGCAACTTTCTTAGTAAGTTTTCATGTTTATGCGACATACATCATCTTTTTGAAATGTCAATTTTTTTTTTAGATTTGTAGGGGCTTAAGGCAACTTTCTTAGTAAATTTTCATGTTTAAACGACATCCATCATCATCATCATTTTGAAACGTCCAATTTTTATTTTTATTTTTGGAGGGGCATAAGGCAACTTTCTTAGTAAGTTTTCATGTTTATGCGACATACATCATCATCATCATCATTTTGAAACGTCAATTTTTTTTTAGTTTTTGGAGGGGCTTAAGGCAACATTCTTAGTAAATTATCATGTTTATGCGACATCCATCATCATCATTTTGAAAAGTCCAAATTTTTTTTATTGAGTTTTTGGAGGGGCATAAGGCAACTTTCTTAGTAAATTTTCATGTTTATGCGACATCCATCATCATTATTTTGAGACGTTACATTTTTTTTTAGTTTTCGAAGGGGCATAAGGCAACTTTATTAGTAAATTTTCATGTTTAAACGACATCCATCATCATCATCATTTTGAAACGTCCAATTTTTATTTTTATTTTTTGGAGGGGCATAAGGCAACTTTCTTAGTAAGTTTTCATGTTTATGCGACATACATCATCATCATCATCATTTTGAAACGTCATTTTTTTTTCAGTTTTTGGAGGGGCTTAACTTCCTTAGTAAATTTTCATGTTTATGCGACATCCATCATCATTATTTTGAGACGTCCCATTTTTTTTTTAGTTTTTGGAGGGGCTTAAGGCAACATTCTTGGTAAATTTTCATGTTTATCCGAAATCCATCATCATCATTTTGAAAAGTCCAATTTTTTTATTGAGATTTTGGAGAGGCATAAGGCAACTTTCTTAGTAAATTTTCATGTTTATGCGACATCCATCATCATCATTTTGAAACGTCCCATTTTTTTTTAGTTTTTGGAGGGGCATCAGGCAACATTTTAATAAATTTTCATGTTTATGCGAAATCCATCATCATCATTTTAAAACGTTAAAATTTTTTATGTCGTTTTTTGGAGGGGCATAAGGCAACTTTCTTAGTAAATTTTCATGTTTATGCGACATCCATCATCATCATTTTGAAACGTCAATTTTTTTTTGTTTTTGCAAGGGCATAAGGCAACTTGCTTAGTAAATTCCATTTCGATACCCTCTTTAATTTCTGCTTCCACTTGGATATCCCCCTTTGATTGCTCTTTCCATTTAGATAACCTCTTTGATTACTTCATCCACTTGGGTATCCTCTTTGATCGCGTTTTCTACTTGGATATCTTTTTTGATTGCATCTTTTCCTTTGATATCCGTTTTGACTGCTTTTTCCACTTGGATATCTTCTTTGAATGCTTTTTTTTATTTTGATATCCTCTTTGATATCTTCCACTCCGATATCCTCCTTGATTGCTTCTCCTACTTCGATATCTTCTATGTTTGCTTTTTCCATTTTAATATCCTCTTTGATTGCTACTACCACTTCGATATATTCCTTGATTGCTTCTCCTACTTCGATATCTTCTTTGTTTGCTTTTTCCATTTTGATATCCTCTTTGATAGATTATTCTACTTTGATATCCTCTTTGATTGATTCTTCCAATCGATATCCTCTTTGATTGCTTTTTTAAATTTGATATCCTATTAGATTGCTTCGTAAACTTCGATATCTTATTTGATAGATTCTTCCACTTTGATATGTCTGTTGATTGCTTTGATATCGTAGGATCTCGTAGTCGAACTACGATATCCTCTTCTTCCACTTCGACATCGTCTTTGAACGCTTCTTCCACTCCGATATCCTATTTAACCACTTCTTCTACTTCGATATCGTATTTGATCGCTTCTTCCACTTCGATATCCTTCTTGATTGAGTTTTCCACTTTGATATCTTCTCAACAAAATTATGTTTTTTTCCTAGAAAACTTTAATCGCTCGTATCTTCAGAACGGAAAGAGATAGGTATGGCACTCTTACAAAATAAAAGTACAAATTTTGGGTTGAATCTTTATTTTGTTGTCATCATTGCCCTTGACATCGTTTTTGAATGCTTCTCTTATTTTGTTTTTCTCTTTGAATGCTTCTTTCACTTCGTCATCCTCTGTGAATACTTCTTCCTCGTCAATATCTTTATTGATTGCTTCTTTCATTTTGATATCGTCTTTGAATGCTTATACCACCTCAGTATCCTCTTTGATCGCTTTTTCTACTTGGCTATTCTCTTTGATTGCATCATCCACTTCGGTATCCTATTTGATCGCTTCATCCACTTCGACATCCTCTTTAATTGCAATTGGAACAACCCCCAAACATTTTTAGCTCATTTTGTCAAACCAAGATTTTGCCAACACTACCTGCCTATATATTATCAAACTTCACGATGATCGAATCAACGCTTCGAAAGTTACCCTTGGAGAAACAAACAACGCTAATTTGCTCAAGTTGATTTAGAAACTTTGCTTTGGTCGGTCAATTAGTCAAAGGTTATGAATAATATTTTTTTTTGTTTTGTCGAAGACTCACGAGATTTCAGTTCGGTGCGAACCACTAGTTATTTTACTTGTAGAAATCTTGTCCTACCATTATAATCTTGGAGTCTTAAAGTCCAGAGTGAACACGTTCTATCTAGGCAAGCTGGCTCCCTCTTACACCTTACCATCAAGTGAGTACCTAAGTGGTCAAGCGCTTAACCAATACAATTAAAATATAAATACTTTAAACTAGAAATGAAGATAGGTACGAAGATACCAAATACACTATAAATTAACATTTTCATTTGATCGACATGACAAAGGATCAACATTTCTTGTCCTATAGTGAGGTGTATAGGAAACAAACTCACACATCCGCAAGCCACGCATAAAGTTCAACGGCCGGCCGACTTCGTAAATATCTAAAATTGAGAGCGTCAGATTTTGGAATGCCCTCTTAAAGGGCTGTGCTCGCTTTTATAACAAACTCCCAAGTGATGTACAAAAATTGTAACTGATTTAAAAACGCAATTAAACAAAATCTTTATAAAAAAGCCTACTATAAAATATCGGATTATTTAGATGATATAGAAGCTTGGGATTGAAATTGTTCCAACTCGTTCAAAATGTTACAATTTAGACGTTATTTATTACCTGTATTGTTATGTATTCTAAAAGGATCATTAAAATAAAACAACCAGCCCTGTTTTCTTGCCTTTCTTTCCTGGCTTGGTCGCGAAGGAACAGGCCGTAAAATTGACGTTTCAAAGTAATCCTTGTGATTTTAATGAATAAAAGATTATGACTTTGACTTTTGACTTTGACCAGGTCCAGGAAATACAGATGCAGGGGGCCAGGTCCAGGGGGGTCCAGGTCCAGGGAGTCCAAGTCCAAGGGGTCAAGGTTCATGGGTCCAGGTCCAAGGGGTCCAAGTTCAGGGGGTCAAGGGTCATGGGTCCAGGTCCAGGGGGTCCAGGTCCAGGGGGCCAGGTCCACGTCCAAGAGGTCCAGGTCCAGAAGGTCTAGATCTAACGACTCCAGGTCCAGGGGTCCTCGTTCAGGTTCAGGGAGTCCAAAAGGCCAAGTCCATGGGGTCCAGGTCCAGGGGGTTCAGGTCCAGGGGATCCAGGTTCAGAAAGCTAGGTCCAGGGGGACCAGGTCCAAGAGTTCAAGATCCAGGGGGTCCAGGTCTAGGGGGCCAGGTCCAGGGGGTCCAGGTCCAGGGGTCCAGGTCAAGAGGTCCAGGTCTAGGAAGTACAGATCCAGGGTCCAGGTCCAGGGGGTCCAGGTCCCGGGGGTCCAGGTCCAGGGGTCAAAGTCCAGGGGGTCAAGGTTCATGGAGCCCAGGTCCAGGGGGTCCAGATCCAGGAGGTCCACGTCCAAGAGGTCTAGATCCAACGAGTCCAGGTCCAGGGGTCCAAGTCCAGGTCCAGGGGGTCCTGCGCCAGGGGTCTAGATCCAACGAGTCCAGGTCCAGGGGTCTAGGTCCAGGGTAAGGGAGTCCAGGTCTAGGAGGTTTAGATCCAGGGGGTCCAGGTCCAGGGGTTCAAGTCTAGGGGGTCCAGGTCCAGGAGGTCTAGGTCCTGGTAGTCCAGGTCCAGGGGGTCCAGGTCCAGAAGGCCAGGTCTAGAGGGTCCAGATCCAGGGATCCTGGTCCAGAGGGTCCAAAGGTACAGGTGGTCCAGAGGTCCGGGAAATTTAAGTCCAGGGGGGATCCAGGAGGTCCAGTTCCAGGAAGTCCAGATCCAGGGGTCCAGGTCTAGGGGTCTAAGTCCATGGGGTCCAGGTCTAGGTCCAGGGGGTCCAGAGGTCTAGGTGGTCCAGGTCCAGGAAGTCCAGGTCCAGGAGAAATCTAGGGGTCCAGGACCAGGTAGTCCTGATCCAGGGGGTCCAGGTCCAGGGGGTCCAGCTCCAGGAGGTCCAGGTCCAGAGCCAGGGGTCTAGGTCCAGGAGGATCAGATTCAGGGGGACCAGATCCAAAAAGGCCAGGTCCAGGGGGTCCAAGTCCAGGGGGTCCAGGTCTAGGAGGTCCAGGTCCAGGTGGTCCAGGTCCAGGGGGTCCAGGTCCAGCAAGTCCAGATTCAGGGCGTGCAGGTCTAGGAGGTCTAGGTCCAGGGGGTCCAAGCCTAAGGGGTCCAAGTCTAAGTCCAGGAAATCCAGGTCCAGGGGGTCCAGAGGTCTAGGTGGTCCAGGTCCAGGAAGTCCAGTTCGAGGAGGAATCCAGGGGTTCCAGGTCCAGGAAGTCCAGATCCAGGGGGTCCAGGTCCAGTGGGTCCAGTCTATGGGAACCAGATAACTGACAGAATATTTATATATATATTTTTTGAGTATATAATAATCTTCTAATATGTAAAAATCTCGTGTCACGGTTTTTGTGGTCGCACTCTTCCGAAGCAGGTCGACTAATTGTAATTATTATTTTTTTTGCATATTTGGTAGATATGAGAATAAGTCGTAAAGTATTTTTCACCCTCTTACCCTCACCCCCCCCCCCCCCCACTTTTTAATCGTGATTTCAGTATTTTTGTATAAACAATATCCATATAATTTAACCGTCGTTCATTGACGTGAAGTCATTTACATGAGGTGTCGCGTCACTTTGACACGAGTGTATTATAAGTTTTTATCCCAAAGTTAATACGGGATCAGTAAATTAAATGCGTGGGAAGCCACGGGCGGGTCAGCTAGTTTCTTTTATAATAGAGAAACTTCCAGACCCGGAACTAATATCTGTAGATTGTACAAACATTTCAGCCGGCTATTCCACGGGGGTCATCAAACATCTTTGTTTGTCAAATTTGAGTTATTCCACGAGCGATACGATTTGATTAGCACCTGTCTGAATAGCACCAATGTTATTCCACAGCGGCACCTGATTAATATTTTGGTTTGGTGCTATTTGTTGAAAACGAAAAATTATTTAAAATGTTTCCGCGAACAACGCCTACAATGTGGCATTTTATATGATCAAAAGAACTTCTGCGAAGTTCGATTATTATTATATGAGTAAGCTTATTCGGAGATATTAATAGATAATTATAATGGGTTTTATTAACAGTAGAATAATATTTTATTAGGCAATATGCAAAATAGTATCAAACAGATTAACAATAAAAACTACAGTTAAATCAAATAACTAAAACTGAATTTAAAATAAACCTATAAATAAAAAACTGCTTTTAAGTCTCATTGAATGGCTAGGCTGATCCGTTGGCAGAGGTAAGTTCCAGCTCTTTGGTCACCTGTGGTGTCTATGAGGCGTCTGGACAGCTCTATAATGAATTTTTGGACACTCGAGCCCCAAGGACCCATAGTTTCGACCCCAAACGGAAGAAATATGTATTGATCTCCCAGCAAATCATATTTCCTCCGTTTGAGGTTCTCCGCAGCCTTTGCTGCCGCACCAGCCACCCGGGAAGTACTATGAAGGTGAGAGGGCGCCACTGTGTCAACACAAGTTGCATCTCACACCAGCGACCCATGACTCCACGGAATTAACGTCAAACCATCAGGCCTCTTGCCATCGTCTCGTGAAATACCGTTCGGCTCGAGTAGAGCTGGCACGTTTACGGTGACAAACGCCCGACGGATGACGTCGTTCAGGGTGGCGTGGCGTGAGAGTCGACTAGCACTGCGGCGGCAAGACAGACCATGGTGACCCAAACGATCTACGTTGCCACTGCAATGACATTGGTGGTGATCAGTCCTGGAAATGCCCAGACGCAGACCAACAGCAATTAAAAACTGCTGTCGTCAAGTAGAGTTATAATATTCGCCGAGGGAACAGCTTGCAGTTAGTAGCCCGCCTCGCGGTCGCTTGTGGCAAGGAGACGAGCCCGGTCTGAATCGTTAATACAATTGACCAGAAGGGACTCTTGTATTAACGAGGCATTTTATTAACTAAACATAATTTTGATAAGGATTACATATATTTCTAAAAGAGAATGCTTGCTAGCATTAAGTTCGCCTATGTACAGATGTATTAATATTTGTGCAATAAAGAAGTTTAAATCGATCAATATTTTACTCTCCCTAAAGTTAAGTGACATATATAAATAATAAATAAAAATAAATATTGCTGGATATTTCACACAGTGCTATCTAGCCCCAAACTAAGCAGAGCTTGTACTATGAGAACCAGATACTTAACTGATAGCATACATAAATGCTTTTTTTTGTAAGTACTTATAATATACTAGCTGACCAACCCGCAGCTTCGCACGCGTAGTTTTTCAATAAAAATATTACTCTCCTTCTGCACAGTTGGGTAAAAAGTAGCCTATGCCGCCCAGGGATAGTGTAGCTTCCCAACAGTGAAATAATTTTTAAATCGGTCCAGTAGTTTCGGAGCCTATTCAATACAAACAAACAAATCTTTCCTCTTTATAATATTAGTATAGATAGAAAAACATTCAGACCCGGAACAAATATCTGTAGATCTGATTTAACAAGTCTCAATCACATAGACTGGTACTTATTTAGGCACTAACCACGATTCAGGAAAGTGATTTATAAACTTGATTAAGTATATTTTTATCAAACATATTATTGAATAAAAAAATCTAATCATGGATTAAAAAAAAGAGCTGGTTCCCCTCGAGTTTTTGAGTCTGTCTCAAATAAGGCCCAGATCGTATCCACCTAAAATTGAGTGGAAACGGTTGATAAAAATGAAAACCTATGCATTAAAAAGTTCGGAAATTATCGTCAATCTTGGAAAAGTAATTTATTTACCACATTATAAGTTGAAAAGTTTCGGACCCTCGGTCTTATTTACGATCTCCTAAAGCCTAATCTAACAAAATGGATCCGGGTATTATACAAGGTGAATTTCTCATTCATCATCATCGTTTATAGCCCATAAGTACCCACTGCTGGGTGTAGACCTCCCTTTTTAAACGCCACCCTTCCCGGTCCTGTGGTGCGAGCATCCAGCAAGGCTAGCACAGCGATTTTTTTGTCTATTCTTCAAAGAGACGACAAGGCTCTGACCGCCACTTGTGTTTCTGCGTGAATTTTTATTTGTTTTTTCATTTATGTGTGATATACAATAAAGCGTTTGTCTATTTTATTCTCTGTTGATTCTTGTGAAATTGTCTTTTCCCCAAGCAGACTCAATAAGGTTTCTTACTAGACTAGTATATACCTAGTCAGGTCATAAATTCTGTCACATGTTTAATATAAAATAATTGAAACAAGTTTATTCATTATGTAACCATTTATATACCAAAATGAACTTAACAAAACATAGATTCTTATGACACTAAAGTTTATTCAAAATGACCTCCGTGATTTTGAATACAGGCCTTCAATCTGCGCGGCCATGTCAATATCGGTGGCTGCCTTAATCAAGGATGTCTTGAGTGACTCCAAATTGGGATGAGGCTTTGAGCACGCCTTTTCCTACAAGTGTTGTATATATCATATCTTGTAATCTAACGGATTCAAATCTGGACTGGAGGAGGGCCAGTCTTCGTACCGGATGAAGTCGATTTCACGCGCCGCCAGCCAGTCTTTTGTGCTCTTCGCTCTATGAGCTGGCGCCGAATCTTGTCGGAATACCCAGTGCCTGTTATTGAACATGGTATGAGAAACAGGTTCCACAAGGTTCGTCAGGACTGTATTTTGATACACAACTGCATTCGTTTTTACACCTTTCTCACAAAAATGTACCTCTGTTAAGCCCCAATAAGAAACTCCCAACCATAGTATGAGCGAGGATGGAAAATGAACTCGTTGGACACGCGGAATACGGTTGCTTGCTTCTTCACTACTATGTGCGTACACCTTATCATTTTGTTTGTTGTAGCTCTCTTCTACGGTAAAAATTTTTTCATCCGAAAAAAGAATTTCCCGATATTTTTTTCCCGCGTACCGCTTCAACAAAGCGCGGCATCTCTTTAGTCTCAGATCCATTAGGCGAGCATTCAAACGATGTCCTGTTTTTCTTCGATATGCCCGAAGCCCTAAGTCTTCATTTAACACCCTTTTCACCGTGGTTCTGCTTAACCCCATCTGAAGGGCCAACATTTTCTGCTTACGTTTGGGATTTCTTTGAACTCGCGCCTTCACAGCTTTTATCACTGCTGGAGTCCTAACAGACAGAGGGCGACCTGTCATCTACACTAGAGTCTTCATTGTATCGTTTGATGGTGCGATAAACGAATCTTTTGGTTATATTAAAATTTTTCAGTATGTCAAAAATTTTAATTGGCGCGTAACCGCAACGATGCAACGCAATAACTGCAACACGGTCTTCTTTAAGCGTCCACTCCATATTTAAAAATGAGTAAAATTCTAAAAAGTATACATTTTTATTTTCATGAACAATTCGAATTTCTAATTCTATAAACTTTTTTGTGGCCAGCATTCTAAAAGAAAAGTTTTTACTGTGTGACAATACTTATGATCTGACTAGGTATAATTAATTATATATTGAACGCTATTTCCCACCATCCTCTTTGGAAGATGTCGAAATCGTCCCGCCAACGCTTTCTCGGCCGAACGCGACGTCGCCATCCGTCTTCAGGAATCCATGGTGTTGCAATATAGGCCCATTTCTCAAAGTGCATTCGGGCAACGTGGCCCGCCCATTCCCACTTAAACCCAGCCGATCTCTTCCTTACATCTGCAATGCCGGTAAGTGAGCGCAGCATGGTGTTACTAACCCGGTCGATACGTTTAAAGCCGAAAATGCTGCGCTCCATTGCCCTTTGGCAAATCTTTAGCCTTGACTTTTAGGCTTCAGTCAGAGACCATGTCTGCGCACCGTAAGTTAGGATGGGCAGGATACACATGTCAATGAGTTGGCGCTTAAGTGTCAGAGGAGGGTCACCCTCATGTGCTCCTTCATGGACCAGTAGCTCTTCCAGGCATTCTCGATATGGCGATCGATTTCCTTATCTTGCCTGTTTCCGAAGCTAGCTAACTGGCCCAAGTAAATGTACTCATCGATATACTGTATTACCTGTCCATCCACCTCGACCTTACGTTTTGTGCTGTTTTGATCTTCGTCTTTGACTGGTTCATTCGAAGCCCAACCTCAAAACTTGACGCGCTCAGATCTTGGAGCATTTGTTGCAGTTCTAGAGGAGTACTACGTTTGTGTCGCGTTGGTGCCACGACGGAACTCATATTCCATAATTCCACGAATTTTTAAAGTATCCATTATGACGAAAAATGTTCAATGTAATGAACATACAACGCTAATCAATAAACAAAAGACTGAGTTTGTAAAAAGAATGTCATGTCATTTAAACAAAATTAAACAAAACGCACCAGGATTGAACCATCACTACCCGTACATACTCGTACTCGTACTCGTATATATCAAATATACCGATGTTTGGCTTAATGTTTCGAAAGTTATCCTCGGACAAACATACATACATACAACGCCGATTCATCCAATTTGGCAACCTCGTTTCGCTCGATCAATAATGTTCAATTGATCGAAGATGGAGCACGCTTGCCTAGAAAGAACCTATTCACTCTGAACTTGAAGACTGAGATCTGACTGACTCCGAGATTATACTGGTTTGGAAAAACATACGCCGGAAGTGAGTTCCACTCCTTACTTGTGCTAACAAGAAAAGTTGAAGCAACTCTTTGGTACGGCAAGGTGGTATGGTACTTCTCGGTACGTCTGTTTGTCCAGTTGTGGAAGGGAGAAGGGGGGTTAAGTTCATGAAGATCTTGCGCACATTATAATTTAACAATAAGATATTGACGATTAATTTTAGCACATATTATATCGGGCTTTTCGCATAATCCTATTTATAACTATTTTCCTCCTGTGTCTAAGTATTTTTTATTGTGTATAATTATGTTCGTTTAAGTGTTTCGTTTGTTTCTTGTGTACAGTTTATGTGAATAAATGTCTTCTTTTTTTCTTTCTCTCTTTAAAGTGTGTGAATACTTATTTTGTTTGCAGATAGATAGATAGATTAAGATAATTTCTTTATTGCACATCATTACATATTAACATACAAAAGAAAATACATTTTTAAATCATAGGTACAATAAGCGGCCTTATCGCTAAAAGCGATCTCTTCCAGGCAACCTTTGGATGGACAGGACCTACCTATATAGTAGGTACTGATAGTGATACTGATATACTTACTTTACAATGTACTCTGCTGTGACGTTTCCTAGTGTAGGTACATTTAAATTATCAATAAGGAATAAAAATAAATACAATAAAATACTCCTTTCTTTTCCTTAACATTCTTCACACAGTCCATCCATCTCTTCTTCGGTCTTCCTCTACTTCTATATCCATCCACACTCTTATCTTACACTCTTCTAGTCACATGATTTTTTTCCCTCCGCATGACATGCCCATATCACGTTAGCCTCTTACTCCTCAACTTTTCTATCACTGGCGCTACTTTTAAACTCCCTCTAATATACTCATTCCTTATCTTATCCATTCTCGTTACCCCACACATCCATTTCAACATTCGCATTCCCGCCGCTTGCACTCTTCTTTCCTCCACTCTCTTCTTTCACGCAGGGTTGTGTTTCCAGTGATGACATATTGTACAGAAACGTAGTCTTTCACTATGGGCCTTATAAGAAGACTGAGGGTCGAAGGAAAAGAGAAGCAAGGTCGTTAGGATGCTATGGAGAGAGTTTGCTTGGTGTTTCTCTACGAGATCACATCAGAAATGATGAGATTCGATACGAACCAAACGACGACGTCACTGACATAGCACAAAGAATTAGCGAGCTGAAGTTGCAGTGGCAAAATAGTGGCACGAAATGAGCAACCAACTAACTTGACCTACATTTTCATTCAAATTACAGGTAACGGGAATTATCAGGAGTTACTCTTTTTGGGGGAAGTTGCAGTTGTTCTGAATTTCAGACTTTTCCCTATATTTGTCTCACTAAAACTACAAAAGTATACCAAATGTCTGTACCATGTAAATTTTATCAAAGTTCAGTTTTTAGAGATAGCTAAAAATGTGGGGGAGTTTTAGCTCATTTAGTCACACCAAAATTGTGCCATCACTACTACATACTTATCCTCGGACAAACAAACATTTGATTTGGAGATCTCGCTTCTCTCGGTC
The DNA here is from genome assembly GCA_918857605.2 of Philereme vetulata. Classification (NCBI taxonomy): domain Eukaryota; kingdom Metazoa; phylum Arthropoda; class Insecta; order Lepidoptera; family Geometridae; genus Philereme; species Philereme vetulata. The sequence goes on along the minus strand of OU975422.1, from coordinate 6,504,862 downwards.
AAAAAGTGGTTTCAGAAGTGGCTGCTATTTGGACCAAAATTCCCATCCTACTTTAGAGCAAAGCCATTAATACATTAAGAATTTAAAATGAAGACTATTACCAACCAACGACTCTGTTCCTGTCCTAACAATAGGACGTAATGATCCCCTTTGTTCCCTATACAGGTGTACTACGGGAAACAAAGAACTGGGACATATTGGATCTTTGTTGGCACTGATGGGCATTGTGAATGGAGGGGCAATTATATGCTACCTACAAAGCGAGTAATAAGCAATTTGTTCATTTCTATATTTTTAGGGTTCCGTACCCAAAAGGTTCCGTACCCGTTGTCTGTCTGTCCGTCTGTCACCAGGCTGTTTTTCATGAACCGTGATAGTAAGACAGTTGAAATTTTCTTAGATGATGTATTTCTGATGCCGCTATAACAACAGAAACTAACATATAAAATAAATATTTAATGGGGCTCCCATACAACAAACGTGATTTTTGCTCGATATTGATAACGACAACAGGTAAACGCTTGAAATATTCACAGAATATTATATATTCACTTTAAGAATAAATAATTAAATTAAAATAAAACAAATATTTAGGTGGGGCTCCTATACAATAAACATGATTTTTTTGCCGTTATAGAACGGAACCCTTCTTGCGCGAGTCTGACTCACCGGTTTTTTAATACTTTTTGTCGACCTCCTTGGTGGAGTGGGTGAATAGTCGGCTGTGACGCAGGAGGTGTAAAATATAACAAAACGAAAACTTATACTTATATATTGATTTTGCTTGTTAAATATACTAGCCATGGTAGCGTTCATGTCAAAAACTATCTTGCTAACTTGTGACGTAACTATTCGTCTTGTCAGAGAACCTCAGCTTACAAAAAAATGTTGAAGCGAGTTTACTTCAAGTGAAGTTTTATCTTGATTATACAGCCGAGAAGAACCTCTCTTTCTGTAGATGAAGGCAGTATAAACTATATTCTTTGTTTGGATTGTAATAAAACAACATTTAATTTTATTAATGTTTATTTGCATCTACCTATTAGGTATAATTTCACATAAATAGTTAAATTTAAAAACATCGAAACTTATGCACAACGACACAGTATAAAACAACAGTTTCATCTAATAGATAGGTCAGACTTTAAAGAAGTAATTCTCTTAACACAATGGTATTGGGTATAATAACAGCTGTTCCATACAAATGTATCATATCGCAGATAACTTTTAAGGATTTGTTGGCCCAGCGTTATCGTAACAAGGTCTCCTTTAAATCTCAAAATACATTGAAATTCCATCCTAAGGTTGCATTCGGTTTTTAGCGACCGCGACCTGCGACCTCGTCGAATTCGCGCGACCCACTGCTTAGTATGGATTTATATAGAACACTAAACAAACCCGGCAACCGCGTCGCGCAACCGGTGGGCGTGGCTAGAGAGCGGCGTGGCGTACGCGACCCGGTCGCATCGGAGGCAGTGCAGTCACGCGACGCAGGCGAGAAATACATTGAAATGGCGGCGTTTTCACTGAACGAGGACGAGAAATTGATAATATTAGTAAATAAAAACCCACCTTTATGTGATGTAAGGCTCGCATCTTATAAAGACAACGTTGCGAGGGACAATATTTGGGAAATAATTGGCAAGGCCAGAAATAATTCCGGAGGCATAGATAATAACATAATCATAATATCATCATCTTCTTTATCCTCCAATAGCTGCAGAATAAGTTTTTTCCTAGCTGCGGATAAATTGTCCGACATATTGTACAGCAATAGAACACAACCGTCACCCATAAAAACAGCGGGAAGAGAGGCGATGTTGCCGTCGTGGTCGCTGACATCGGAAGGCTAGGGGTCGCACCGCGACAGCCGTCCATGGTCGCGTCGTTCAATGGTTGCAGTCGCGCGTCGCGGTCGCTAAGAACCGAATGCTACCTTTACACGTACATATTACTCCGAAATCCTTGCAAATGTAAGCGATCACAGACTTAGCGAACCTTGAAGTCAACAGGTTGGCTTGAATAAATTATTGCGTAGCTTGAGTCTGCTGAAAACTCGAGTTTCATCAAAATGTTTGAGTGGATTTCAAGAATATTAATACAATTTAGATATGATTTAATTTGGCGAAAGTAGGCCAGTGTACTGGAAACCGTAGATTCCATTCGCTAGATGGAAATACCTTTTTTTTCGTGTTTGCGGCTCTAATATCACTGCGGTCATCAGGCCTATTGTGATCGCCACTTGTGTTAATATCGCCCTTAGTTCATGGGGGCATTCAAAGTTTAACACTAAGCCTGTAAGCTGTTAGAAACTGTAGGATGATACAGGTACTTAGGGATAATTACTTAGCTTCTCCGGGTTAAGAATGTATTTGCCCAGATGAATGCTACGTTTGCGCATTAGTTGACAGAATCTGCAGGTTGTACCTTATCAGGTTGCGAGGAGCCGTTGTGTGTAGGTGCACAAGATCAGTTGGGCTGAAAATCTACGCTTCTACGGCCTATATTTAACTGTGGATGCCTTTTAACTGACGAGGAAAGTAAATATACGTTTTTTTATGCGTTACATCTTCCCTCTCGGTTTGTGAGGGTGATTTTGGCAAAAGGGACGGAAATGTGTAACAGGAAACCAGGAAAGCGCACGCCATTTGATTTGACCAATGAGCGCGCGGAGTGGTCAGATATTACACATCATATGCGACTACTGTAAGCGTCGTAGTTTTTTTAAATAGGGTTTAACAGCGGAGGAGCAGCAAGTTGCCTTTGAGTGTGCTTCTGATACAGAATATCGAGCCAATCTCATTTTATTCTGTATACCAGCAATTGTGTGGTAAACGTAACTGTTATCAAATCAGCCAAGTGTTAACGCTAAGATATGCCACTTCAAGCGCGATTGAACACAATAACAGTTTGACGAGGATTATTATATTCAGTCGGTTAGGTAAGCGTTATTAGGTCGTGCTAATATAATTTGCAATTTAGTTTTATTGGTGTATTTTTACTAGGAAAAAATGCCTTTAATAACAAAGCTCTAGATAGCTCTACTGTTCCAGATCACTACCAGGCGAAAGTGTCCCGAAGACCCTGGCTGCATTGCCCCAGATAAGCGCCAGTTCTCGGATCACACATCGCTTAATAGCTTAATTTTATTAGTCGGTCGTTGGCGACCGATCAAAATATTACTGTAGTGATATACACTGTGTCCTTTAAATCACTGTTTTCCCAGAACAAACGTTGTTCAGACAATGGTCTACTAACAGTTTATAACATCAAATTACAAAACAAAACAAAAACGGTCTTTGAAAAATATAAAAAGTTGCGAACTTAAAATGTCTATTTTAAAGTTACGCCCTATAACATAGTCAGCGCGCTGACCGGTAGCTACTAGCTATCTAAGGAGTAGGTAATACGCTGCGACTAGCGTACCCATGAACTTTATGTCACGGCTAGTTTTCGAACAATGTTAGACTTATTTGAGAAGGTCTAGATTTTTTTTTATTCGCTTATCTGATGCTATAAATAGTTATTAGACCATGGTCTGAGCAACTTTTGTTCTGGGAAAACAGTGATTTAAAGGACACCGTGTAGAGCGGAAACTACACTCAATTATACCCAATACCTGACCTTAAAATAGACCAAGACCTTAAAATAGTAAAACAGATCAGAAAAGATTATATATCACATCTAAAAGTAGCTATGCATAGTACCAACATCAGGTTAATACCTATGTTAAAGCTCAATCTCCCGGTTTGGGATTATTTGGATTTTTGCAAAAGTTACTGAATACATTATACATTGTTCAGGCTGTGGAAATTTGTAAACAGCAAAAACTGACAGATTTGAAGTGCAGTGCAGGGGTGATAAAACAAATGATCGAGTTTTGGGCCAATCTCAATATTCAATGCAATATTTAACGTAACTATGAGTAAAAGGCCTACAAATGGGAAGAATAATGCGGCTGAAACATGACAGAAGCAACTTTTTTAAGTTATGTTTTTTGTGTGTGTTTTTAAATTTACGATAGAATACACTTGCTTGAAAGAAACCGGTTCACTCGCGACTTGATGAGCCTAAGTTATAATTATCTCGAAACTCTTTGACAGTTCAAATTACGAGTGTTTCGTATAGGAATTGAATGGAAGTAGATAACACAATTTGTAGGATACATCAAAACCTCATTTTCTGAATATATCCTCATTAGCTGAGCAAAGTGACATACCAAGGTAACTGACAACGCGTCTCTACGGCCGACCAGTTCTCACGCGTGCCCCTCATTGCAAGCACCTACCAAATAATATAAAAAGGGGTACAGCGTCGGCCCGCGGCTAAGTAACCCTCCGTCGTCCAAGACACGTCCTCGGAGACCCGGATGACGAAATCACCTCCGCTAATGCGGAAGAGATTTCTGAGTCATCTACATTAGATACAGCAAACACTTCACAGATACACCGACCTCGCCGGCGAGTTCGACGAGTCCCTTCAGTCGGCGCCTATACGAGGTACAAGCACGTACCCGGGCGTTTCTCTCCTAACCCCATCCTGGCAACAGCCCAAGCCAAGGTTCGTACCTAAGTGGTACCCTTGCGCTAGTTGCCTCATCAAAAACTTCCAGGGCTGAGCGCCTTCTGCGCTCGCCAAAAGTTCGGTTGAGCTGCAACGGCCTCAGAGGCCAACAGCGAGATTAGTCCATTCGAAGAAAAACCCCGCAGCTAAGTGGTAGTTTTCGCGCGTGTCACATCCCTCAAAAAGACGACATACATCTCTCATAAGCCACAGCAGCCTATGGATGAAGAAATTGCGGAGTTCATTGGGCATGCGGAACGCAAGATGAATTGAACCAAGGTTAGTTGCTTTTGCATCGGCCTTTTACTGAATTTCCGTACGAGAGTTATATAACTCTTTATTAATACACTAAGTTATAATTACTTAAACTAGAAAGATTAATACGCGGTGGTATAATTGTTAGATACGGATGTATCTATTTGATATACGCAGTTCTATTTGCAAAAATCCAAATGCCTTTTTTTTCTATCTAAGATCATTCTCTCAGTTAAGAGTTCGAACAACTATACTTACGAATAGGTAGAAAATACAGGATGTTCTATTTTATATAAATACAACAACATCAAAGAGTTTGTACAATATTACAGTTATTCGTGTCCAAAAGAACAACAGTTTTAAACAATAAAAATATTAAAGAAACAAAAAATATAGGATCTTAAATATGACAAACTTAACACTAACTTTTGATAATTTGTTCAAAAATATGGGTCACGAAATAAGACCATTAAAACACGTATATTAAGTTCAAACAAGTACCGGGAAAAACCAACATAACAAGTTAATATACTTTTCACACCACCTGCTCGACAATGTGAACTTATATGCCATGTAAACCTCACCGAAAGTAGGATGATTGGAATTTGGAACTTTATCTGTATTAAAATTTTAACTAAGGAGATTAACTAACATTAACACAATGAGAACCTATTCGTAAATCGAACTAATCTTTGCACAGAATGCACCAACCTAGATTTGGTTTTTATTGTCTCGCAGTAAGTGTGAAAAGTAGAGTATTCTCCTCGTGGATAAAGCTGTATCTTGGACATACTTATATCCCACTCTGCACTTAGGATTCTAGTAACTCCCTCGCTCCACTTGTGAGTTACCTCTAGAATCCTTCGTTACGTTCGGGATTCAATATAGTGTCCGTGACGCAAGACACTGCTTTATCCCCTCGTTTAATAATGTACAATTTTTTTGTTTGTTTTTTCTTTAAGTTTATTAAAGTTATTACTTCTTAAGATAGAAGTATATCATGGGCAGAAGCAACTAATCTGTAAGATTAATGTGAAAAATAAAAAAAAAGTTTGCTACAAAAGACTTCGCAAACTGAGGAATTCGGAGGAAAATCCAAGGCTCAAGATTGAATGCCTTCGGGACTTAAAAAGTAATAAATAAAAGCGCTTATCGCTTTTTTAAGTAAACGCTTCTCAACTTAAAGTTAAAGGTTCAAAAAAGTTCTTCTATTGACACAAATATGCTACGTAAAGTTTCAGAAAGTTTCATATAGAAAAATATAATTACTTAGTTAGTTATAGTAAAGTGTATAGTTAGATTATTATGGTATCTACTTTTTATATTATGAAGATAATCTATCTTAATACTGATGAAAAAAGGTACATAAGTTCTACAAAAAAGTTCTTGCCTCACATTTTACATCAATCTAAAAATTATTCTAAATAGAAGACAAATAAAATTCATTTTGATCATATTTCTTATAAAACAGTGATCTGCCTCGATTAATTGCAAAGCGAAAGTTGAATATGTTAAAATAACAAAAACAGGTTACCATGATTATTTTTCTCGATTTTATCTAATTTTAATTGGTAGGAAAAACATTCAGTTGTCTTGTCCACTAGTAGTATTTTTCAAACGTTCGCGATCACAGTATATAATTACTTATTAAAACGGGTATTTATCACGTATGTATCTTTTTAATTTGTTTTCCCGACGTTTCGGCTGTGTTGCAACAGTCGTGGTCACGGGCGGACTGGCATACTTAGAGCTACCGTCGATTACACATTTATTTAATTTATATTATGAACCAAATAAGATTGTTAGTTTTTCATACCTTGTCTATAAGAAGACTTTTTGAGACCACTATTGGGCGGGCTATCGTCTGGACCGATGATACCCAAATTGGTCTATATCGACCCCCAGGGGTCGACTAAGATTTCGAAGGGGTCTATGTCATCAAACAAAAATATTGAGAGTACACGATAACGGATCTCATTATAGCAGGTTAATTTAATCTTGGTTTTAGCTTTTCATTAATATAAAAATCCACAAACCTACACACAAAGTACCTATTATTTATACATTTTTTCATACTACATTTAGTAAAATAAAGCTTTAAAAGTAAGTAGTACCATAGTACGAGTATGTGTACTATAGTCTAACTTTTTATTAGCTGCAGTAAAATGACGTTTTGTGGGTTGCCGGTTTTGGAAGAAAAATAAATAGGGATGTAGCTAAATGAGTGAATCATAAATGAATAATCAGTTTGGTTTTTTTTTTTTGAGATTTAATATTAAGTTGTAATGTATTTTTTTAACCTATTATTATTACTATACTAGAGGATTGATCTTTTTTAGTGGAAGTACAGGGAGGTACATTCAAAATGAAACAAAAACGTCATAATAATGTTATTTAATTAATTTTTGTGAACTGAATCACATCCCTATTGAGATTAGGCTGGCAACATTATTTTACGGAATGACATTTAGAAACGTCATTTTACTGCAGCTAATAAAAAGTTAGACTATATGCCAAATGTTCAACTGTCAAAAACCGATCGAAAACGATAAATTTACATAATTATTAATCAGTATTTAGATGCATAAATGTAATGTATACGAAATGCTTGTCTGTTTCTGGCACCTTCAAAATTATGGTGCCATGAGCTACTTAGATAAAGACGAATAATTACTTAATATTATTGACGTTACCAAGTGTTCTATTGTGTCCCTACTGTTTGAATAAATCAGTATGAGTATTAGGTGAGAAGGGGGTCTAGCTAAAACCGAAAAAACATGGCAGGTGGTATACAAGACAAAAAGTTTGGGGACCTCTGGTCTACACGATCAAACTTACGAGATGATGCGCCGGCAGTACGGCGCGAAAGCCCGTGGGACCTTCTAGACGAACAAACTTGAGGTTAGGTCTTGTCTAACTACAGTTTTTATGAATGTTGGCTGTTATTTATTATTAACTAGCCGTCGCCCGCGACTTCGTACGCGTTACACTACTAAATATGTAGGTAACCTAGAAATAAAGCTAAACTAGCTGTCGCAACTTGACTTGACAACCCATTTTCAACCCACGGGACCCGATTATAATCTACGTACATACTAAATTTCATCGAAATCGGTTTAGTTGTTACGACGTGATTGAGTAACAAACAAATAAGTAAATAAACAAACATCCAACAACTTTTGCATTTATGATATTAGTGTGAGAAACAACTTAGGATTTTTAAAAAATCTCTAGTCACCATCTAGTCAGGATTCGAGCCTGCAACTATACCCTTTTTATAAGACGTAATACCAAGGGTACCACGGGCTCGCACAGTTCTCATGTATATGTATCGACATTATAGGAATGTTATTACTGCTCAAAGCCTCAGGTGATCCACAGAGGAAACCGTGGTTTCCTGTCTGCTCCGTAATTTTGGGAATAATTTTAAAACTTTTTATGATAAACTAATCAAATGAGCGTCATATAAGTGTTATAATATTATGACAGATTTCATAAACTGAACTTGTTAAAAGCAAATGATGTATGAACCAAAATCAACATAATTATGGTAATGAAAGCTAACATTGGAAATATTGAGGGCTTTCAGCTGATTATCAAATGACTGCTTTCTGTTTCAATACTGTAAGTAAAATATGACTGATTAAATACTAAAAATATATAAAAAAAATATTGCTGGACATTTTACACAGCGCTATCTAGCCCCAAACTAAGCAGAGATTGTACTATGGGAAACAGATAACTGATAGAATACTTAATATACATTTTTTTTGTCAATATTGACTTATAGTACATGGGAAAAGATAACCCGGAAGAAATATCTGTAGATCATGCAAACATTTGTTCCGCGGTGGGAATCGAACTCGCTACCTTTTGTGTCTCAGCTGGCTATTTGCCCACTGCGCCACGGAGGTCATCAATTATATCAAATATGTCAATAACATCTTGAAGTTTATTCATATACGTACAAAATCATCCATATGACTGCAACGAATAAAGATTTTTTGGGTTTGAATCAATGACATAGCGTACAATTGAAGACTGACAGATCTCTACTATAAAATATAACGTTCTACCGTAAAAATACCGGTAATAGTTTTATCGTAATATTTTATTGTTCGTAACATAGTACTTGTAATATTACGTGAAAACGTATAACGTAGAGCTTCTACGACGTAGACACTCTACGACGTAGACCCTATACGGCGTAGAACGAAATCTTAGACGTGCTACGGCGTAGCATCGGTTTTGCCGTTTCTAGGGTTCCGTACCTCAAAAGGTAAAAAATGAACCCTTATAAGATCACTATCTTGTCCGTCTGTCTGTCTGTGGGTCACCAACGATTTTATCAGGAATGGGTGGACCTAGTAAGTTGAAATTTATACCAGATACTGAGGTCTATAGTCCCTATTAGGTGTATAAAATCAAGCTCCTGAGTCAAAACGATAAAAAGATATGGGCCAATTTAGATTTTCGCGAAAACTTGTAAGTACCAAATTTTTCCTTAGTTTTCAACTTTTTGTATTTTTCGTAATTTTACATTTACTTGTGCTGTAAGGACCTTGCTTTTAACCAAAATTGACTATTCTAGGTCAGCCGGACCTAGAATCACGAAATTTAGCAAAAAGCAAGGTCCATACAACACAAAGATAGGAAAAATCCCAGAAAATAAAATTAAAATTAAAAGGTGTCCCCATGCATACATCGTTGACGCCAATTAAGATAGTCCTCTGAGTTGTATGGGCGCTCATATAGTTTAGAGGATTAGCTTAATCGGCACCAACCTCAAATAAGGTAAATAAATAAAATTGTGCTATTGAATAAAATAAATATTTATGTGGGGCTCCCATACAACAGACATGATTTTTTTGCAGTTTTTATAGATAATGCGTACCATTATCTATAAAAACTGCAAAAAAATCATGTCCCTTCGTGCGCGAGTCTGACTCGCACTTGACCGGTTTTTTTTTACTTTTACGATTATACCAATAAAAGATAAGTGTACAAACTTCGGCTCTTAGATTAAAGTCAGGCTATTTTAATAGGTAACATTTGACAGTTCATCTAAATTCAACAACGTAACCATGTAACGGCGGGCATAAAATAATATATTGTTTCGTTTTGTTAGAACTGCACAATTGCATAACTTTTTTCAATTGAGATTACATATTTATTGTAATAATGACCGATATGAGTACGAGTTGTACCGAACTGACAGACGTCAACAGACGTCAAATGTTACCTATTAAAATGGTCTGACTTTAGGAATACAATAAGGTAGCAGGTCAGGGCACTAAATGACTACGAAAAATAACGGCTCACTTACAGGCCTTTTATAAGTTAGATGTCAGTTGAAGTGTGTTTTATGTAGATCCATTATCTATAATGTATTTTTGATCAAAGCCTTGTATACAATAAAGAATTATAATTCATTCGTTCAGCTGTACACCCTTTCCTAAACATGGCCCCTTAAAATGCTAGAACGACCGAATTTTAACCAACTCCAAAGAAGTAACTTCTTAACAAAAATATAAACGACTTCAGATAACAATAAAAACCAAACTACTCCACCAATTTTGATGAAATCTAAAAGTCTATTATTTCAAATAATAAACTAATTTTTCAAATCGGTTGATATATAATGGAGTTCTGAGCTAACAAACATAACATAACATAAAAATTAAACAAATTTAAGATTTATACGGTTTTCTCATGTATGCCATTTTCAAAACTGGACCAAATGGAAATGGGACTACACGGAAAGCACCAGCTTTCAAATCAAAAAAGAATCATCAAAATCGGTTCACCCAGTCGAAAGTTCTGAGGTAACAAACATAAAAAAATACAGTTAAATTGAGAACCTCCTCCTTTTTTGAAGTCGGTTAAAAAGGTTAATCACGCCAATAACAAGTGATTTCAATAACATTTAACATTATACAAAGTACCAAAGTCATGTATAAAATATTTTCCTTATAATTAATCATCATTGGCTGCCCTAGAAGAGAGCCGGAAATAACAATTTTATTTTGTTTCTTATTTTATGGCCTATAAGGTTTGTTATCGATCGGTGTCAAATTGATGTGCTGAAAGAAAATTCAATTTTATTTTGTGGACAATAAAGTTTACTATCGATGGATGAAATTGAATAGAAACTTAAGGAATGTTATGATCAATGGATGACTGGGCGTAATAGATAATACAAGCCAAGATAGGCAAACGGTTGGGGAGGGGGGGGGGGGGGGGGGGGGGGGGGAGAGTGGATACATTTTGATTGCGCCCCCATAGATACCAAAGTTTTTTTTAAACCAAAGTACTTTAAATACTGTTATTACAAGCTTTTATTTCACTTGCAATGTATATGTTTGTCCGGGTGGAATCTTGCTACTGAATTTTAAATCAGTTATCTTTAACCGATTGAGCTGAAATTTGGTATACACTCTTATTTTGGATGACGATGCAAGCTATGTGTGTGACGTCAATCTAATTCCAATATGGCGGGTCATCCAAGATGGCGTACTAGATATTTTTACTGCAATACCACAGTATGGGTATCAAATAGTATAGTCTTGCTAAGGATAATACGAAAACTAATACAATGTCACATTAAATCCAAAATATGGGGGACCATCCCAGATGTACACTATAAATCTAATATGGCCGGACCTCCAAGATGGCGGAGGGTGTGTTCTGGTTTTCTGAAGTCATTAACAGCTGATTTTTTTTATTTTATAGAGGTAATGTTGGTTGTTTGTAAATCTGGTCCTAGATGATATTTAAGCAAGGTCTGATGCTGGAGCCGGAAGGTGGCCATGAAAACTATGTAATAAAACGATTCAACTACTGTTTGGATTCATTTGAATCTGTTTGTGACTATGAGTTTTATAAAAGCTTGTTTTGAAAAAGTAATTTTTATCAAAAAAACTTAATTTGACTTCATAACAAACCAACACATATGCAAATCTTACTAAATTGTAATATTGGCGACTCGCTCCGTTCATCTTTACGGCATTACTTATGGGCTAACAGCTGTGGCTTCTTTTGTTTTATCTTTCCATTAAATGTTCAAACGTAAAACCTGTTATTAGCCTTACGTTAAAGCGCCGGCGAACCCTGAGCACAACTTCAATTCGGCCGCGTCAAAAACTTCGGCCTGAATATCGCTATCCTTGTTTAGTGACGAAGTTTAGCCACGCAGAGCGACAGTGATAGCAATAGAACGATTCTCAATTTGATTAGATTTTGACCGTGTTCCGTAATACCAAAAATGATGACTGAAAACTTGTATTTTTCTCATTGTGTTGTTATTCTGTAACTAGACGATACAATCTATATTCCCATGACTAGGATACGTAAGATGTTGTTGTTTTTAATACGAAACAATTAGGTTTAAAACAGGTCTTTTATGACGTAAAAACATGCAGAATGCGATACGCTTTTATTTCATTTTAGGTAAGTATTTTGATCTAATATATGGTTGGGAACCTAGATAAATACTATTCAAATTAAAATAATACCTTATTAAGGTATAAATATGCTCCAATTAGAAATGATCTTTGTAGTACGTGTTGTATGGGCGATTGTCCCTCCGGTGTCCCCTTAAGATCTAAAGAATTAAGAATCTAGAGAAGTTAAAGATAATTTAGCCACCGATACCATCATTGCGTTTGACTTGGATTTGCAATGTAATTTCTAATAAATTATTATTAATTTTTTGTTTTTTTAGGATTTTAAGTAGAATAACTGTATATATATATATTATAATTATTATTTAGGCATTTGTTATTATTTTCTCATTTAGTTATTTAGGGTATGTATTTATAGTTTCTGTATGTCTGTATGTTTTCTCTTTTTTTGTAGTTTTGAAATACCTTTTTTCCTATGTCACGCCTTACTTTCATTTAGCACGACCAGGATGACTGGTAGATAATGCTGTTAGCATTAAGTCCTCTTAGCACTATTCTGTTTTGTGTGAAAGTATTAAATAAATAAATAAATCTAAGCTACCTGTCCATACAACTTGTATCACCGTTGGGTTCTCTAAATAAATTATAAAATAAAATACGTGCTATGTCTGCTTGATACGAGTATATCTCAACGAGATCGATTCCAAATAAGGAGATTTTTAGACAAATCAAGATCACTGACATAGCTCAGAAGATTAGCTAGCTGAAGTGGCATTGGGCAGGGCACATAAAATCGGAATCTTGTTATTCATTAAAATTACACTTTAAAACGTCAATTTTACTGTCTGTTCCTTCGCGACCAAGCCAAGAAAGAAAGGCAAGAAACAAGGCTGGTGTTTCTTTTTAATTATCTTTTTAGAATACATACAATAAAGGAATCAAATTACGTCTAAATTGAAACATTTTTGAACGAGTAGGAGCAATTTCAATCCCAAGCTTCTCCATCATCTAAATAATCCGATATGTTATAGTAGGATTTTTTATAAAGATTTTGTTTAATTACGTGTTTAAATCTCTTAATTGTCAATTTTTGTACATCACTTGGGAGTTTGTTATAAAAACGTACACCTTGCCCTTTAAACGATTTACTAATTTTATGGAGTCTACAACGGGCAACACCGAGTTTATCTTTATTCTAGCATTAAAATTATCATTTTCGCTATTTTTCTTATAGCAAGTAATATTTTCAAATATATAACATATATCAGTTTTTCATATATGTTTTGACAAGGGAATGTCATAATATTTATTTCTTTAAACTTATGGCGTAAGGTCGAAGAACAGATGAAAAGACGACTAGACGGGTAGCTGGAAGCGATGGGTGCACTCACAAGATCGGTCGCTCTGAAACTATAGAGGCTATGTTCAGCAGTGGTTAAGATGTATGACGATGATAATAAGTCTTATGTTTGAGAGAGGCTTCTTAGCTGAATAATGTTTGAAGGAAAATGATGATTTAAACATCAGGGATTATTAAAGTCTAATGTTTGTGAAATTGTTATCAGCTATGTTTTATGGATATTAGTGCAACCGGAACTCGAACAAGATTTTTATTCATTGTTTTATTTTAAGAATATATTTAAAACATGCTTCATCTTCGACCACACCATCAATTACCATTAGGTGCGGCAGGGGTCAAGCATTTGTTTTTTTAAATAAACAAAATAAGGAGATTTCAGTATTTGCAGATCTAGACAGATATGATTATTCAACTAAGCACTTACGATTAGATAAACATTCAAAAATGTTACACCTACTTATTTATTAAGTAAATACTTATATATAAGACAACAAGGAAGTGTTTAACAGTAGACTAATAACATATTCTTTATCCCACAAATAACGACTAATACGACAGCTTTTTCATCAAAATGACGAGTTTAACCTTCTTAGTGACTAAAGCTGTGTTACATTTTACTAAGAAAGGAAGTGACAGCACAATCTTAGAAAAGGACAGTAAAGAATACAAAATTAATTATTGTACATTCCTTCTACTAAATTATTTTAATTTGGAAAGTGAGTTACATTTAACAAAATTAAGTTTTGCCACAATTTTAATACATGAAATAGACATTGCTACTCCAACAGGTTCAATATTTTGTCAAAGATTTTTTATTACAAAGACATGGTTTGAAATTTCTTTACGCACTACAGATATATATCTTTTTATTGTTACACCAAATAAAATACTACTAAAACTAGAAAACAAACTAATATGCGGTAATACAATGGGCGAATTATCCCTTAATGCGATCTCGTTCAGGCAACCTTTGGACTAAAGTGTATTTACGGAACTTGTGGATTGAGAAATTGACGTTTTAATTCAACAAAATCGATCAAATCCCTTGACTTTTCCAACCAAATTTTGACAATTCAAAATGTTACCAGTTTGTTCGAAATTTTCACTAGCGCTGGGGCTGTTTGACCAAACCACACTACGCAGGATATGATATCAGACAACGACTTTTACAGAAGCTATAAAATACTAATACGTTTCAGATTCCGAAATAATGGAAGAATCCTTTTATGGGGATGGATGGCACAATAAATCCCCAATGAAGTGTGTCATCGCCAAATTGGCATTTTATGTAAAATGAGCTTTATCGGTCTCTTTTTAGATTCAATATCGCTAGTGTCAATATCACTCGCATGTTGTCGATAACGTTGTCAGTGGAAGTGAACATTCGTTTTATTATCGAAATAGTAGTACCACTTCGTCCGTGCCATGATTCGGTTACATGCATCATTCGAATTTTGACGAATAAAACATTAATAGACGACCCAGTTTGGTTGAACCAACCAAATGTTCTCGACAACGGGGACAATTGGGTATCGCGCACCACACGCTTCGCGCGATCTTTTCTACCCCATACTTGCAAGATGTGGAATGAGCTACCATATGAGGTTTTCCCATTATGCAACGGCATGGTACGCTAAAGAGAAATGTAAAGAGGTCTCTACAGGGTAGGGAACGCATCGACAATACCCCGGGTGTTTTATTTCTTTATTTGGGAAGATATACTGTCATACATTATTAAAGTCTAACTTTTTATTAGCTGCAGTAAAATGACGTTTTGTGGGTTACCGGTTTTTGAAGAAAAATAAATAGGGATGTAGCTAAATGAGTGAATCATAAATGAATAATCAGTTTGGTTTTTTTTTTGAGATTTAATATTAAGTTGTAATGTATTTTTTTAACCTATTATTATTACTATACTAGAGGATTGATCTTTTTTAGTGGAAGTATAGAGAGGTATATTCAAAATGAAACAAACACGTCATAATAATGTTATTTAATTAATTTTTGTGAACTGAATCACATCCTTATTGAGATTAGGCTGGCAACATTATTTTACGGAATGACATTTAGAAACGTCATTTTACTGCAGCTAATAAA
Organism: Philereme vetulata; assembly: GCA_918857605.2. Classification (NCBI taxonomy): domain Eukaryota; kingdom Metazoa; phylum Arthropoda; class Insecta; order Lepidoptera; family Geometridae; genus Philereme; species Philereme vetulata. The sequence continues at coordinate 6,489,184 of OU975422.1, read as the reverse complement.
AAGTTAGACTATAAGTAAAACATAGTGCTAATATTTACATAAATAAATACATGACCCACGACATCATCCACAGATTAAATAAACAAGTTAACAATATTAATAGTTTTACAAACAGTGATTAAACAGTAAAAAAACAGATTAAGTGGGTAGTGGGTATCTGTATTATACCCACTATCAGCTGCTCGAATGCCAGTAAATAAAACAAATAAATAGGTAAAGTGAGGTTATTGGAGCTTGAGCCGCATAGACAAACTCAGGCCCGTCAAAGCATAACCGTACCTACAAGTCACATCGCAGCCACGTATGAGTGTCAGGTCGCCTGCCGGTCGTCTCCAGCCGGCCTGCCAGATGTGTGATTGAGCGATAGTTACGTGTTATCGGTGTCAATTGGCGACAGCGACCGCTTACCATCAGGTAAGCCTGTTTCCCCAACAAATAACATTAAAAATAAAGAGTGCCTGCTAAAACGGGTGTTTCAAATCGACGAGACAACAGTCGACGCACCAAATTAACAATATTAATGGGGTGTGCCCGACAGCGCCCAACTAGCCTACACATAGTACGAGACGGTACATCAGTGGTTGGGTCGTCTGTTAATGCTTTTAGGCTTATATATAGCTTTATGTAGTTTTTTGGATAACAGAAATACCTGACATCAATTAATCTGACTAAATTGTTTTGAAAAGTAACTTAGTAGGAACAATAAATTTTACATTCGCGTTTGTACAGAAATAAATAAAAGTTTGTAAAGTTATTTTTAATTGATTTTTCAAGTAAGAGTTCAGATGTACCAAGTAAATTATATACGAATAACGTTAAATTTCTTCAAATTTAGAAAAAAATTAAGCATTTTTAGTAAACTAACATGGTTACAAGTAATTTGAAAATAATAAATACACAAAATAAATTAATGCCATTCGTATGTGATCTTTCTCGACCAACCCAAAGTCCTACTCCGTTTTCAGGAGTTGGGATGTCTGGGGTTAGGTCAGAAGGGTGGTAATGCACAATACACCCCGATGCGGGACGTCAGTGCAGATCTTATTCCCCCCACCCTAGAATTAGAATTAGATGCGTTCTTTAAAATCAAAGTCAGAAAAATTATTTAAAATATGTATATAAAGTAATTAATATAAGCGTAGTTATTTTTTATACAACATGAGGATGAGACAAGCCCACCTGACTGGCTATAAAATATATATATATAAAATAGGTTATATATATTAAAAGTTTAAACTTTATGGCCAGCGAATTGCCTGAAATAAGTGACTAACTTTCCCTACGCACATATATTTTCTATTATTCAGTCACATACGTACCGATGTTCAGAGCGGCCATTAAGCTTAGAGCAACAACAAGTACCAACAGATCATAAGTCTAGAGGACGTGTAGATTCTCGCAGGACTTCGATTTAGAAATGTCGTTGATGCATATCTTCTGAAGCAGCTCCCGGGCGATGCTGAGCGAAATGTGGGTTCGGGAGCTGGCCAGCTTTGGCGGTTTTGACTCCTATAACAAGGAATATAAAGCTCAAATTCTATCAATTTAAAAAATAGCATAGGTTCCATATTCGTGAAAGCGACGTTACACAGAAACCGTGTAAGATTATGTACGTAAAAATAAATAAAGATTCGATGATCCTACAAGAAAAAGAATCGTTCCTAAGGTTTTTCCTTATTCTTATATTAATTTTAATCAGGTCTTGGGGCCCAACTTCTTTGTGTTGTTTTGGCTTCGAGTAACTTTAACTACTTACAAATTAGATTTATTTATGTCATTACAAATGTTTAGCAACAAATTACTACACCACTATCTTGGTCTTCACCAAGACCACCAGGTTTTTTTAGTTATTTTTAGTTTCTAAGCTTTAGTATTGTGTTTTATTTTAATTTGTACTGAAGTACCTATTATTATATCTTTAACTAATTGTTGCCTGTTTAAAAAAATATTGTAAGCTAGCTGTTGCCCGCGACTTCGTACGCGTTGCACTACTAAATGTTTACGTAACCTAGAAATAAATCTAAACTCGCTGTTTCAACTTGACTTGACACCCCATTTTTATCCTATGAGACCTGATTTATGTGATAAAAAGTAGCCTATGTGATAATTCAGGTTATAATCTTAACCTTCCCCCAGAGGTTTTTCTAGCAAAATGAACGCCTTCAAGAGAGGTGTAAATAGGGTATAGTGGTAGGCAACGCGACTGCAGTACCACTAGTGCTGCAGGAGTTTATAGGCGGCGGTGACCACTTGACACCAGAAAGCCCGTCAGCTTGTGTGTCAGCTTGTCTACAAGTTTAATATTTAAAAAAAATCTCCTTACATACTAAATTTTATCCAAATCGGTTCAGCCGTTACGACGTAATTGTGTAACAAACAAACATCTAGACTTTTGCATTTATAATATTAGCCTGATGCTGCGCATGCCCGCATTTCACAAATTTCAAAGAATTATTTAAATGCTTTGTTATATTGTATTTACTATGTGTGCTGTTGGCCTTACTTGGCCTTTAAATGCACTCACAAAGACCTTTTATTAGACGTGCCTTTTGACCGGATAGTTCCATTTTCATATTTTTTACCCCTCTTGAACCTCAACCACATTTTGAACAACCCCCGCCACATTTTTAGCTCATTTAGTGCTCATCACCAAAGTTGTGCCATCACTATGTAGTAAATTTTACGATAATCGAATGAATGCTTTGAAAGTTATCCTCAGACAAACAACAAACAAATTGTCCAAGTTGATTTGGAGATCTCGCTCTGCTCGATCAATTAGTTCACAAATGATATTGATTTAATGGAGTGATTGTGTAATATTTCCGTCTTATTTTAGTTTACTTGTTCACGAACAAACAAACACGCATTACAATTTTCACATTTATATAATTATTGTGATGTTGCCTCTTTCATTTTAAAGTAGTAATAACGAGTCGCTCAACGAGCTATGGAGAGGGCTATGCTCGGGGTTTCTCTACGGGGTCGAATCAGAAATGAGGAGATACGTAGGAGAACTCAAGTCACCGATATAGCCCGACGGATTAGCACGTTGAAGTGGCAATGGGCAGGCCATATAGCGCGCAGAACAGATGGCCGATGGGACCGGAAGGTTCTCGAATGGAGGCCACGGACCGGCAAGCGCAGCGTAGGACGTCCACCTACAAGATGGGAAGACGACTTGGTAAGAACCGCAGGTCGACGTTGGATGCAGGCCGCTTCCAACCGCAGTTCCTGGAGATCAATGAGGGAGGCCTTTGTCCAGCAGTGGACGTCCTACGGCTGATATGATGATGATGATATGATGAATAACGATTTGTCATGAAGATTGTATATAATTTTAGCTAAATAAGAATGCGATGAGCCCCATTCTATTTTCAAACTTAATAACGGCCCTAGAGCTAAATGCGATTTACGGAACCGTTACGGAATTTACGGAAGGGTTTCAGAGCAAAAGTGATGAAAAGAACCTTACATTAACTGGCGTTAGTAGATCGAACAGTAAAATGAATCTAATTAACTTGACAGAAAATTTATAAAAGCTAATCAAGTGAACGTGCCATTCAATTTTAAACCTTATTACTTCAATTAAACTTACTTTTTTCTTTGCCTGCTTCTTTTCCCGTGACTCTTTGAGCCGAATCTGCTTCAGAATGCCGACGAGGAGCTCATCAACGTTGTGCTGAATGCCAGACGATGTCTCTATGAACTTCGCTTCTCTTGTTGTGGCTAGGGCTTTACCCTCTGAAAAAAAATCAGTGCAGCTTCAATTGAATGATGAAGCCCGGCTTGCACAACGATCTCTAAACATATTTAGCAACTAAACATGAAGTTAAACTAAAAACTTGACGTATTTGGATGATCTGAGAACTCTTTTACAATATATTCAGGTACTCGTTATATCGTTTATCAGGCATCGTTGTGCAAACTACTCCAATAGTAGATACTCTAGAATATTAGATAGTCTAAGTTATTATCGTGATAGTTTAAATGAAAGTTGGACACATTTACGAGTATGTGGGTAAAGGTATGGTCATTAATCTCTCTATTCTGGGGCCGTTAACTTTTTTTTTATACATTCACACAGAATATGGTAGTGCTAGGAGGATTTAATGATAAAAGCATAAATAAAATCTGCCCGTATCCTGGGTGTGCAAAAAGAAGATTTGGCTTTTAGCGATATGATCGCCCCTTTGCACTGAATTAATTTTTAAAAAGAACTTTTTAAATTTTCGCGAACAATACTAATGTTTTTAAGACAAAATGGGTCTTTTCGCGCACAGATTTATATCAATATCATAATTTTGATTAACCTCGACGTTTCGGACCAAACCACTGGATAGAACTTCACGACCCCAAAATTCTCTCCACCGAACGTCAATATTAACCAAGAATCGTTCGAGAAGCCGTCGAGATAAAGAAATCTCGCAATTTTAATCGTGGTTTAGATGACCAGCATCAAGGAATCCAGTTATAGTTAGGTGTTCACGTCGCGAATTAGACCCACGCTTAATTTCAGATACTGTTAGTATTATATGTCAAAACAGTGATACGTGCGATTCAGTAAACCAAGTGCGGGTAGTTGGTGACAACATTCGCGCTTTCCGGCAATGACACCCGCCCGCTTTCAGTCTCTCGTGACCACGGCCGATGTAACTTGGCCGAAACGTCGAGGTTAGTCAAAATTATGATTTTGATATAAATCTGTGCGCGAAAAGACCCGTTTTGTCTTAAAAACATAATTTGTAAACATTTATTTTTTGAATTTTTTCGGTTTAAGTACAATATAGAGTTTATGACGACCTCCGTGGCGCAGTGGGTGAATAGCCGGGTGAGACGCATGAGATTGCTGGTTCGATTCCCGCCACGGAACAAATGTTTGCATTAACTACAGGTATTTGTTCTGGGTCGGGTTGTTTCTTTATATATTATGAGTATGTATTTACAAAAATGTGTATAAAGTATTCTTTCAGTTATCTGGTTCCCATAGTACAAGCTTTGCTTAGTTTGGGGCTAGATGTCACTGTTTGAAATGTCCAACATTAAATCACTTCACTAATATTATAAATGCGAAAGTTTGTATTTTGTTTGTTTGCTACTCAATCACACCGTAACGGCTGAACCAATTTCGATGTTGGCATATACGTAGATTATAACCTGGATCACCACATAGGCTACCATTTATCCCATAAATCAGTTCCCATGGGATAAAAAAGGGATGTCAAGTCAGGTTGCAACAGCGAGTTTAGCTTTATTTCTAGGTTACCTACACATTTAGTAGAGTAACGCGTACGAAGTCGCAGGCAACAGCTAGTTTATTTTATTTTTTAGCTTTTTTTCGAATTCTCATGTTAGTTTAAATTGTATACCATTTAAAAGACATAAGTTTACTTTTAATCTCAACTGTACAAGAGCATTATATGATAAAATCCGTGACTATTCAGCTTGTCTGCAAGTGATACAAAGCGATTCTACGAAGCACCTGCTCAAGGTTGTAGCCATTATAGAAATCGTCTTGAAAATACTTGTCCGAGTAACAAACGTATGGATCGTTATAGCGGCTCTAGTCTTAATCCTATTTTTAATAGATATTTCTGAGGATGTAGGCACTAAGATTACAATGCAGTGGCCTTCGCACTAGACAAGTATCGTGAAGACCAGATAAAGATGAAAATAAATTTATTTGCTATTAAGGTCTTGTTTAAATACGTAAGTGTCAATTATATTTTACCTTATAAATTATATTGAAAATCTCAAACTTAAAGGTAATAATTTAAAATACAATCAACATATATGTAATAAAATAATGAAAAAATACAATTAAATTTAAATTAGGTGTGAAAATGAAATATCAAAGTTAACCCTAAAATTACATATGCTTTTTTAATTGAAAAAATAAATATTTTTTCAAAACTAGCTTTTATAAAATTTTTAATCAGAACCGCAAGCAGATTCAAATGAGTCCAAACACTAGTTGCTTGGTTTTATTACAGAAATCCCATGTCCACCTTCCGGTTCCATCATTAGACCCTGCATATCAAAATGACCAGAGTACTTGTCAAGAAGAATCAAACGAGTCCAAACTAGATTGGTTTGCGTCGTTTTATTACAGAGTGCCCATGGCCATCATCAGATCAACTCCATGTCATAATAATAGTACATTGTCATACGATTTACATTAATGTTTAGACAAATGAGTGGTGTCCTGTAGATGCTCTGTCATTTGTCCACTCTGTTATCTTTATATCATATGAGTTTATTTAGGTTTATTGTAACTACCTATTTATTAGTTTATCTATTATTTTTCAACTAGTGTTTATTGAGATGTAGGTAATATTTGAAAGTACGTTTATTGAAAATACTCTATATATATTTGATGTTTCGTTCGTATTCTCAATATATCTTAGTCTTATTTTGTATTATAAATTTTTGCCTGCTACATTATGTCGTGCACTACCTATTAAAATATGTTTTCAACACTACGCAAAGGTTAACTGGAAGAGAATGCTTGCTAGCATTAAGTTCGCCTGTGTACAGCTTTATGTATTTTGTGCAATAAAGAATTTTCAATCAATCAATCAATCAATGTTATGTTGTATTAGTTTTCGTGTTCTCCTCAGTAAGCCCTTTCATTTGATACCCATACTGTGGTAGTGCGGAAAAAATAACTAGTCCGCCATCTTGAATGATCCGCCATTTTGGAGTTAGAACGACGTCACATAGCTAAGCATGCATTGTCATCCAAAACAAGCGTATTATACCAAATTTCACCTCAATCGGTTAAAGATAACTGTTTTGAAATTCAGTTGCAAGATTCCAGCCGGACAAACATACATACATTGCAAGTTAAATAAAAGCTTGTATAAAAGTGCTTTAAAAATTCCTGAATATTAAACACATTTACTAATAATTTATTAAATTAAGATTTAAATAAATTATCATTAAGCATTTTATATGCATTTGGTAGTTTTTTGTAAATACGTGTCGCCATACAGACTACACTTTTAAGTAACATTGCTGTTCTGTTGCTCGGTGTAAATAGCCATCTCGTCTGTTTCGTACCTACTACAATATCAGCCATACGTGGAAATAGATAAGGATTTTTTTCTTACAAACATTGCTATTTCAAATAAATAAGTCAATCATTCGATTTGTCAATAAATAAATAAATATTTCTGGACATTTCACACAGCGCTATCTAGCCCCAAACTAAGCAGAGCTTGTGCTATGGGAACCACATAACTGATAGAATACTTACATACTTTTTTTGTAAATACATACTTATAATATATAGAAAAACAAACAGACCCGGAACAAATATCTGTAGATCATGCAAACATTTGTTACGCGGCGGGAGTCGAACCCACTACCTCCTGCGTCTCAGCCGGCTGTTCGCCCACTGCGCCACGGAGGTCGTGACACAATCTATTTGTGACGTCCGTCGATTAGGTATAATTGTGAGACACACATTTGTTGGGTACCTGTTTGTTGTAAGTTTAAATATGTTTTAGTGTGTGTAACCTTTCTTAGTGTGCTGTGTGTGTTTTGTTCCGTCACAAATAAATGTTTTTCCTTTTATCCTTTTCTTTGAATATTAAAAGCTCCTTAGGTTATTTCTGATAGTAATTATATAAAAAACCGGTCCATTCTTTATTAGGCTATGATGTCACGAGCAGACAAACAAACGAACGGACAGCTAAGTTTTAACTAATAAAGTTATACGACCATTTCTTACGTTGGGGGAATCCCCTAAGCATCTCATAGGTGAATCATGAATCATCTCATGAACACAGTCAAATAAGATATTTGAAAAATGCTTACGCTGGTTACAGAAAGAACTTAAAATTGTATGTCGGATTTTATCCCTCTTTCTGAACCATAATCTCTCGGGTACAGCCATTTATAAGTATTCGCGTCCATGATGGAATAAACTTGTCATGTTCAATCGAGAACAAATCGATGATTCTTTTGTACTTCTTTCAATACGCTCCAATCCGAGTAATTACCTATCTCCCTCTATAGCTTTTTGTGCCTATTTTATTTCGCCTTTCTTATATTATTTCAATATTCGTTTGGAAGTTGATAAATGTGTAATACAACAAAGCTTATCGGGAAGAGATTGTTTTTATTATTAAGTTGGCGTTTGTTTATTTATTTAATTATTTTTACAAATAAACTGAACCATGCAACTTATAGGTACATAATCTAGTAAACGATCTATTTCCCATATCACTCTGTCCACTTTTTACTTACACCATGCACATGAACAATCCATACTTCCGTATTAATTTATAAATTCGAAAGTAAATATGTCTGTCTGTCGTTTTCACGGCTAAATGGCTTGATGACACTTAAGAAGAAAATACTGATACTATCAAGAGAAAGAACATAGGATTGTTTTTTTTTTGGGAAAATTAAGATTTTTATTGTAATAAAATATATAAAATTAATCCACTTGGCCTGCGCCATAGATTTGAAAATAGAACAATGATCGCGTCTACTAAGTTATAGGAAAAAATATTTAAATAAGAAGGTCAGGCTGGTTGTGGAAGGCGTTCAGGTATAATAAAAGAAAAATAAAAATATTTCGGTATAACTGTTTACCATCAGTGATTTTCTATCTTTCTATTCTGTCTAGAGGTAGTGATTATTACCATTTTCGAAATATAATCTGATGTTATAATTACCGATTTAAACGGGTATTTATCGCGTAATTACACACGGCTACACATCAAGCTATATTTTTCAGTATAAGCTGACCTCTCATTCTACGAAAAGCCTACACAATGCGAGGTCAGCTTATTCTGGAAATATATAGCTTGATGTGTAGCCGTGTTTACCTGCTGCAACACAGTCAAATAGTCGGGATAACAAATAAAAAAGGTATATACGCGATAAATACCCGTTTTAATCAGTAATAATCCGCTAAATATTGTCAGTGTATGGTATGTTGATGACTCCTATTATTATTATCAGCCCGTAGAGTCCCACTTCCAGGGCAAATGCCTCCTTTCCCTCCTTCCATGAATCCCGGTTATTGGCTAATTGGGGCTACTCTTTCTGGAAAGCATCCAGTTCATCCCTCCATCTCCGCCTGAGTCTACCACAAGGCCGCCGCCCGTTTGGAACCCATTCTGTAGTGGCTTTCGCCCATAGTTCCTCTGGCATACGACAAACGTGTCCTGCCCAGTCCCACTTCAATTTAGCGGTTATCAGAGCCACGTCAGCGTCTGTGTTTTGGAGCGCAGTGTTGAGTTTCTAATACGGTCTGTGAGCCTGACTCCGAGGATGCTGCGCTCCATAGATCGTTGACAAAAACCGAGGCGGAACTTTTGAATATTGTATTGTATTCATTTATTTCAGATAATCATAATCCATAACCACAATCACAACAAATTAAATTAAATTATGTATAATCAAACAAATTAAATCAATATTATGTAAATATTATAAAATTTATAAATTAAGATTATGTAAAATTATGTATCGGTGTACGCACATGCTGGCGCAACACACCGGATGAAGTGTCTCCATATAGGGGACACACAACGCCCTGCCACAGTTTGTAGAATGGTGTTGAGGCTGGCTCGCGTCCTGCTCATCAGAGATGTTGTTTTCTTTCTAATGATGGCATGAAATCCATCAGTTTGATCATCTCTGGCAAACATCTCTGGGGCACTACAAAAACGGGGGAGCCTCAACATCATCTTAAAGATATTGGTATACTATATTGGTGCGGGACCAAGTTAGTGGACCGTATGTGAAGAATACACATGCCCATTTGTTTCTGTTTTAAAGATAGTGTTGATGACTCCTAAAATAGAAAAATAAGTAATAATGTACAGTGATCGCAAAAGTTTGAAAAGTACTTATCTGATCTCCTACTAGTAAACTATTTACTCTTATTGTATCCCAACAAGTCACACCAAATGGTTTCACAGTATGATTCATTAGCCGCGTCCAGACCGGCTGAGCGCGGCTCGCGAGGCCCGCTCGCGAGCCAATAGTTCGGCCGGTGTGGACGGCGCTCGGGCTTCCTCGGGCACACGTTGGCTCGGCCGAGCGCCGCTCGGCCCCGAGCCATGCGTTGTCGGTTTTGCCGATGCTCAAACGCGGCTCAGTCTGAGTTGCTCTCCCGGTGTGGACGGACGTAACAACACTCGCGAGCCAGTGAATCAAAAATGGATAAAGAAGACAGTATTCGCTTAATACAACTTTACGGAAGCTTCAAAATGTTATAGGATTCAAAAGATCCAGATCATTTAAATAAAAGCAAGCTAGTAGATTGCTGGCGGAAGATCCGTAGCAGCTAATAATACGTGGTTTTCCATCGTTATACGGAGAGAAACTGAATGCTCAAACCGGCTAACCTTGGCTTGCGAGCCCGGCTCGGAACTTTTCACAAATTAACTCGGGTGCCACGGCTCGCGAGCAGGAAGGCTGAGCGCGGCCCGCGAGCGTCGCTCAGCCGGTCTGGACGCGGCTATTGACATTTTATTCTTATCAAGGTACACTGTTACGGGTTGTAACTTTTCCCAGGAGGGTTTTTATCGGACCACACAGTTTACAATGTAATACAGAAGAAATATCAACAAGTACATTTAACAAACCTTATTCTACCATTTGTAGCAAGTGGTTAAAACATTTTTACGTATAGCATAATTAGGATCAAGCTACTTAGCATATAAACATTAAAAACACCGAATTAAATAAAAAAAGTATTAATAATCAGTTATCTGGTTCACATAGTACAAGCTTTGCTATGTTTGGGGCTAGATAGCGCTGTGTGAAATGTCCTGCATTATTATTATTATTAAAGAATACCAGCTGATCCACCTACGGCTTCGCTCGCGTGGTTTTTCAATAAAAACATTACCTTTCTTTAGCGCAGTAGGGTAAAAAGTAACCTATGCCCCAATTGTGCATAATCTATCTGTGTTCCCAATTTCATCAAAATCAGTCCAGCCGTTTAGTCGTGAAAATGTAACAAACAGCTGACTGTTCTGTCTTTCTGTAATATAAGATAAGATAATTCTTTATTGTACACCAAAATAAATAAAACCGGCCAAGTGCGAGTCGGTTTCGCGCACGGAGGGCTCCGTACCATTATCTATAAAAACTGCAAAAAAATCACGTTTATTGTATGGGAGCCCCTTAAATATTTGTTTTATTTTAATTTAATTATTTATTTTTAAAGTGAATATATAACTAAATATTCTGTGAATATTTCAAGCGTCTACCTGTTGCCGTTATCAATATCGAGCTAAAACGAGCAAAAAAATCACGTTTGTTGTATGGGAGCCCCCCTTAAAAATGTATTTTGTTCTGTTTTTAGTATTTTTTGTTATAGCGGCAACAGAAATACATCATCTGGGAAAATTTCAACTGCCTAACTATCACGGTTCATGAGATACAGCCTGGTGACAGGCGGATAGACAGACAGACAGACAGCGGAGCCACAGCAAAAGGGTGCAGTTTTACCCTTTGGGTACGGAACATAATTTTTAGAAATAGATTTAGTACAATGGGCGGTCTTATCGCTAAAAGCGATCTCTTCCAGACAACCTTTGCATGTAAGTACTATGCAGGGAGCAAACTATTTACCGTTAGTGGAGACTTGTCTGGCCCTGGCCAAATCCGCCTTGTTCCCCACCAACACCGCAGTCCTTTCCGTGGTAAACTGCTCGCCGGCCAAGTAAGCCAGCATATCTGCAGCGCGGGTGAATGAGCTCTTAGCGACCACGGAGTAGATGATGACGCAAGCATGGGGCTCGTATGTTGATAGGCAATTCTCAACCTGTTGGGAAAAGTATAACTTTTTACCATAAGAACGTTAAACCCTGTTTAACGTGAGTTTAAATAGTGGTTCGCCCCGAACTGAGATCTCGCGGGTCTCCAAAACACAAAAAAAATGTCTAAACGTATTTAGTGGCTAAATATAATTTAAGGAGTTCTCAAATCAAACAAATACGTAAAATTTAAACATGTTTAGTAGCTAAATACGTTTAGGGATCATTGTGCAAGCCGGCCTTAATCTTCGACTAATAAAATAGTGCCGCGAAATGGCAACCAACGTACTTGACCTACAGTTTCATTCAAATTACAGGTAACGGGAGTTCATGAGTGTGAAAAATTTTTTTGGGGTAAAAATTGCAGTTATTCTAGACTTCAGACTTTTGCGTAAATTTGGATCACTAAAGCTACACGCATACCAAATTTCAGCTCTGTGGGTTTACTAGTGTGAATTTTGTCAAAGTTCAGTTTTTGTTATGGCTAATAACTTAAAGCCTACAAGGTTTGACTAAAAATAAAAATAAGTCAAAATTTACTCACAAAGACCTTTAGTTAGACGTTTTACTTGCCTGGACAGTCCCATTTTTTTTTACTCCTCTTGAACCCCAATATCTCAACAAACCCCCACATTTTTAGCTCATTTAGTCACACGAAAATTGTACCAACACTACCTACCTAATAGGTTGGGGAAAAAGTCTTTTCGCATTATAGTATGTATGAACTTGTAATAAAATCTCTTTGGCTATACTATTTGTATCTGGCTGGTTTTCGTATCATTCAAATTTTAAATTTTAAAGAAGATAATTCCAAATTCAAATTAGGAAAATGTGTGATTTTTATTTGTTTTTCATACTGTAAAGATGTGTGAATCTAATGAAGACATTCGATACATTTTAAAATTTTACTACAAAAATGGTAAAAATGCAACACAAGCTGCCAAAATATTTGCGATGTTTATGAACCTAGTGCAGTGTCTGTGAGAGTAGCACAAATTTGGTTTAAGCGTTTTCCATCCGGAAATTTTGATGTCAAAGATGCACGTCGCTCTGGTCGCCCTATTATAGATAAAATTGATGCCATTTTTGAAAAAGTGGAGCAAGATCGGCATATCAGTAGTTACGACGTAGCATTTGAAAAAAACTGGGTACACAAAAAAGCTCGATATTTGGGTACCACACAAGCTCACTAAAAGAAACCTAATGAACCGTGTACTCATTTGTGATTTTTATTATGACGTAATGAAACCGAACCATTTTTGAAGAAGCTGGTGATGAAAAGTGGATAATGTACGACAAGAACTTGCGAAAAAGGTCGTGGTCAAAGGCCGGTCAGGCTTCACAGACTGTGTCAAAACCCGGGTTAACTCGCAACAAGGTGATGCTGTGTGTGTGGTGGGATTGGAAGGGCATTATTCAATATGAGCTGTTACCACCAGGCAGGACCATCGATTCTGAACTCTACTGCGAACAACTGATGAGATTAAAGCAAGAAGTTGAGAGAAAGCGGACGAAATTAATCAACAGAAGGGGTGTGGTTTTTCATTATGATAACGCTAGACCTCACACATCTTTAGCCACTCAGCAAAAATTAAGAGAGTTTGGCTGGGAGGTGTTAATGAATCCGCTGTATAGTCCTACCTTGTACCTTCAGATTTCCACCTGTTTCGGTCTCTTCAGAATTCTTTAGACAGTGTCAGGTTAAGATCACGAGAGGACTGCCAAAACTAATTGTCGCGGTATTTTGATCAGAAGCCCCAAAATTCCTATAGCAATGGGATCATGTCCCTACCTACAAGATGGCAAAAAGTTATCTAACAAAATGGTACCTACATACTTTAGTTAAATGTAAATAAACTATATTAAAAATGTTTTGAATTTTCTTAAAAAATGCGAAGACACTTTTTCCCCAACCTAATATATACCAAATTTCACTATGATCGGATAAACGTTTCAAAAGTTATCTTCGGGCAAACAAACATACATACAAATAACGCCGATTTTCCGACGTTAATGTAGAGATCTCGCTGCGCTCCATAAATAATTTGTATTGTTTGTTAGGCGCGTGGGTGAGGTATAAACTACAAATATATAACTATACTAGCTGATACATCCGCAGCTTCACACGCGTAGTTTTTCAATAAAAACATTACCCTCCTTCTGCGCAGTTGGGTAAAAAGTAGCCTATGTCACCTGGGGATAGTGTAGCTTCCCAACAGTGAAATATTTTTTTAAATCGGTCCAGTAGTTTCGGAGCCCATTCAATACAAACAAACCTTTCCTCTTTATAATATTATAGATAAGTATAGACTAGCAGCCCCGCCCGCGGCTTCGCGGGCATTTGTTTGTATATATCTAATTTCATCAAAATCAGGCGTTTAGTCGTAGAAATGTAACAAAGAGATGAAGAGACTGAGTTAATTTTGAATTTATATTATTAATGCATAAATAGCACTCGTGGATAGTCAAAATCGGTTCAATATTTCCAAATATTACTCATTACATCCAAACAAACATACTCACAAATTATACCTCATAATTTTGTTTTTAGGGCTCCGTACCTCGAAAGGTAAAAAAGAAACCCTTATAAGATCACTGTCCTGTCCGTCTGTATGTCCGTGTGCCACCACCGATTTTCTCAAGAACAGGTAGACCTAGCAAGTTGAACTTTATTCCAGATACGGAAGTCTATAGTCCTTATTAGGTGTATATAAATCAAGTTACTGAGTCAACACGATAAAAAAATATGAGCAAATTTAGAAAAATTTCGCGAAAAGTTGTAAGTACCTAAATTTACCTTAATTTTCAACTATTTTTATTTTTCGGAATTTCCCCTTTACTTGTGTGCAACCGGAAGTACCCTATAGGTTTTGGGTCGAAAACCTATATGGTAGTTCCCATTGAAGTTGACTCTTACAGGAAACATTACACATACCTACGAGTACATTAAATTACAGGTAACATAAAGGAATAATTCCAAAAGATAAAAAAAGTTGAAAATTAAGGTAAATTTTTGTACTTAAAGTTACAAATAAACAATTTTCAATGAACCGAAAGAGTTTTTCTAGATTATTCTTTGAATCAGTTTACCTTCGCTTCTGGTAAACGCGTAAACCCAGTTACGTTTTAATCTCGACTGCACCAGGAAATTAAACGGCACGTTTATGAGCTACGGTATTACATTCGAAATAGCGATAAATTAACTTTTAAAGGATAATATAAGGCTTTTCTGGACTACGTTCTTTTAATTTTATTGGAAACTAGTGGACCCGCCGAACTTCGTACCGCCTTGACATGCATATAACGCGGGCTGTCAATATACGTCACCCTGGTAGAATTGTCAATTGTTGTCTCCAGCCATCATTATGTATGAGAAAATGAATGACTTCCACAAATAATTCAATACCAAAATTAGCCAAATCGCTCCACCCGTTCTCGAGTTTTAGCGAGACTAACGAACAGCAATTATTTTTTTGTATATATAGACAATATCTCGAGATAACTCCGACCGAAGCATCTGTTTCAAACGATATTCATTTTTTTACATCCTCTTTGACGATATTTGCAGCACGCATTCTGTCAATTCTATGTCAAACCTCATAAGGTTACATTATAAAAGCGCTAAGGTTAGATTATAAATAATTTTATATGGTGGTATTCTTAAATTTTCCAATTTTGCGCGTATGAGATTATGATGTTAAATTAAATACTATTATAAGTATATTGCTGGGTTTTGTTACGTTACTATTGCAGTATTTAAATATTATTTAGGTTACTATTAAGAAAAGCTCAGTTTTATCCCTTTTTATCGTGTTAAATTATTATAAGTATTTTAATGATAATAATCCAGTAGGAAGGAAGTAGGTACGTTTTGATATTGTTTAAATGTATAATATTTCTTTATTTGGCTATGTGTTGCTATCTAAATGAATACTAAATTTTATGATAAGTTTATGGATTGATTTAGTTAATATTTAAAGGTACATAGTGAGCATGTAACATTGTACAGTAATAGAACTGACTACCGGGGTTTGTTTATTCAGCTAATACGTAGTTCTCAAAGGTGAGACTAGAACATCAAATAGTAATAGATATCTATGGTTTTCTATGTCATTAATGTTGTATCGAATTAATTATGAGTTTACAACTGAGAACAACTCACTTGTATATCTTTGAAAGGTTTAAATTATTATAAGTTTGTGTTTTGTTAATAAAGGAAGTACCAAGCTATGATTTGACATTGTAAAATTAGTTAAATTCTTATATTTAGTCATCTAAATCTATAAGTGTTAGTATTTAAATTATTGTTAGATTTATGATAAGGTTCGGCTTGTAATTTGTGTAACATATAAAGATAAATTATGAAAATGTTACATTTTAAAGTAGTACAGTTGACTTGAAGTGTTTGCTCGTCTTGACGGAATTGAAAAAGGGAGGGAGACGTGGTGAACCGACATTTCGAAGTGAGAGATGTCGGCTGGCCACAGGACTCTTTTCTGAACCTGCGATCTGGAAGCATCTCCTAAGGTGGGTTGTTGTGTCTCTGTATAAATAGATATAGCTATTAAGATTTATTCACGTACTGGTTCTGGCTATTTTACTCATTGTTTATATTTTATTAAATTATATAGATTGATAATATAAAGTGTTTATTTGAACTGTAATTTGGCGATATTTCCTTATTTAATACCTTTCTGGTAGGCTTTTGATTAAATAAAATTAATTGTTGAAGTTTTTATGTTTTATTTCATACTAAATTGAGTAGGTAGGTATAATGTTTCTAACACGCACAATTTTCTTATTTTTTTCTTTCATAAGAACCTTTTCCTGTCAATAAGAAATACAACAAAAAAAGAATTAGCGAAATCGGTCCAGCCGTTCACGCGTGATGGCGTGACCAAGGGAAATAGGGATTCATTTTTATATATAGACATTATAATCGCTGAGTTTGCAGAAACGCGCTCAAAGGAAACCGAAGTGGGTGAAATAAATTTTTAGCATCACACTAATAATATAAATGCGAAAGTTTGGATGTTTGTTTGTTACTCAATCACGTCGCACGAGCTAATCCGATTTTAATGAAATTTGTTTTTTTAATCAATTAACAAAAGGGCTTTGTCGCTCATGCGATTATGACACTCTGGTAATGTAAACAAAATAAAATTAACTAATTATAGATGGTGTCCTTTAAATCACTGTTTTTTTCAGAACAAACGTTGTTCAGACCATGGTCTACTAACAGTTTATAACATCAAATTAAAAAACAAAACGAAATCGGTCTTTGAAAAATATAAAAATTGCGAACTTAAAAAGTCTATTTTAACGTTACGCCCTACAACATAGTCAGCGCGCTGGGACCGGTAGCTACTAGGTTCTTACCTAACTAAGAAGTAGGTAATGCGCTACGGCTAGCGTATTCTTGAACTTTATGTCACGGTTAGTTTATGAACAAAGTTAGACTTATTTGAGAAGGTCTAGATTTTATTTTTTATTCTGTTATTTGATGCTATAAACAGTTATTAGACCATGGTCTGAGCAACGTTGGTTCTGGAAAAACAGTGATTTAAAGAACACCGTGTATAGGTAAAAACTTTTTGTGCTATCCCCTATCTACCAACTTAAATAGTTTTATGGCAGTATCTGATAACGGATCTGCCAAAATGCTATTACAATCACCAATATTCAAATTAGAAGTATGTCTCACACTAGCATTCTGAACACATTCCAAATTGGTTTGTACGTAGATTATAGTCTAAATGAACACACAGGCTACCTTTTATCCCATAAATCCCAAACGTCACAGAACAACCAATATGGCGGCATGATAGCGGCGTGCCAAACGCATTTATTGTGTTGTGTACTTAGAAGTTACATAGTATACCAAGTAATTACTCATTAAACTAACAGATGGCGCTAGGCTCCTTCAATTATTTGAAAATAAAAATGATTACATAACAATTTCAACAATCTTGTCTCGTCTCGAGCCTCGACGCGAAAGTCCCGGGACTCGAGATAACTAAAATTACGAAAAGCTCCGGGACTTCGGGACACGAGACGTCCCGGGACACAAACCCTACCATGTACGAAACCAATAAACATTATTTGATTTGATTTGAAGTATAAACTTAAACGTAAGCCTCCTGTTCTGCATGGGGGTTAATAATACAAAATTGTTTTGAACTTACCGACATCTCAGCAGCGGGGTGGTCGATAAAAACAAGCTCCGACTCCTCTCCATCCAGCAGGACTGATACTGACTTCTCCCCGAATTCATCATCTGTAACAATCAATATAAAGATAAGATAAGATAACTCATTATTGTAATTATCGCACAGAAACAATCACGCTAATAAATGCGAAAGTTTGAATATTTGTTTGTTACTCCTTCACGCCCTAACGGCTGAACCGATTTCGATGAAATTTGGTATATACGTAGATTATAACCTGGATCACCACATAGGCTACCATTTATCCCATAAATCAGTTCCCATGGGATAAAAATGGGGTGTCAAGTCAAGTTGCAACAGCGAGTTTAGCTTTATTTCTAGGTTACCTACACATTTAGTAGTGTAACGCGTACGAAGTCGCGGGCAACAGCTAGTATAACAATAAATTAAAACTAAATTATATTATTATTTTATCATTTAGTTATTTAGGGTATGTATTTATAGTTTCTGTATGTCTGTTATTTTCTTTATTTTTGTAGCTTTGAAATACCATTTTTCCTGTGTCACGCCTTACTTTCTTTTAGCAAGACCAGGAAGACTGGTAGATAATGCTATTAGCATTAAGTCCTCCTAGCACTATTCTGTTTTATGTGAAAGTATTAAATATATAAATAAAAATGCAGTACAAAGGGTCACCTTATCACTGAGAGCGATCTCTTCCAGGCAACCTCTAGATAGCACGAAATTACATATTACTATTGAACACATATATTCTACGATATCCTGGTTCTTAAATCGATGAAAATTAAAAAAAAACGTATCAAGATCGCTAACGTACGCCAAAAAGCTGACAAGTTGAAGTGGGACTTCGACACTCCCCGCAAACTGCACACTTTCTAACGTCCGATAGTTTAGTCTGGTCATTTAAAGGCCGATAAATTGATGGGCTAGTTTCGGCATAGTGTACACACGGCTACACAGCAAGCTATATTTTTCCAGTATAAGCTGACCTCGCATTGTGTAGGCTTTTCGTAGAATGAGAGGTCAGCTTATACCGGAAATATATAGCTTGATGTGTAGCCGTGTGTACCTACACGCTAGCAGCCCAACAAAACCAAACTATCGGACGATAAAAACTCTGTGGTCTGTGAGGGCTCTAACACTCAATGCGAGAAGAATTTGTTTCATAATATACTAGATGACTCCCCGCGGCTTCACAAGTTTGAAATTTCCCGTTCCCGTGGATACTCTGGGATAAAAAAACTATATAGAACACTCTTGTCAATGAACGAAGGTTAAATTTTATTGATATATTTTTTCTGCTTTTTTATACTCTATTAGGTATGTTTTATACATGTAAACTTTCCTTTTGAATCACTTTATTTATTGCTTAAAACTACATTAAAATCCGTTGAGTAGTTTAAAAGATGTAAGCGTACAGACAGCGGAAGCGACTTCATTTTATACTATGTTAAGATACTCTGTGTAAATATATAAACGTGGGTGCTCTAATGTTGAAATGTTTATTTGTTGTGTAATTTTTTATTGTAATAAAGGCACCCTCGTGGATCATTAATTTGCGATGCTCGTGAAGGGCAAACAATTATAAAGTGCCATTACCTAGTTTTTAAGACCTTAAGACTTTAAGACACATGTTTATGCAAATATATATCTTAAATCTTGTATCTTAAGATTACTTGTGCACTAAGATAAGCAACAATAGGTTCCATAACGTACTACGCCGCGTGGCCGGTCCAGTCGGAGATAGCACAACCAGAGTTCGGAAAAAAATATTTCAAAAGGCAAGACGAACTCGACGCAGATAGTGTCAATTGAAAGTAACCCTCAACAAGGAAGAATGGAAAAGAAATCCGAGAGCGTTTCTCAACAGTGGGATCCAGCAGGCTGTTTAAATAAATATAATACATAAATATTGCTGGATATGTCACACAGCGCTATCTAGCCCCAAACTAAGCAGAGCTTGTACTATGGGAACCAGATAACTCATAGAATACTTATATACTTATTTTTAAATACATATTTATGATATATAGATAAACATCCAGACCCGGAACAAATATCTGTAGATCATGCAGACAGTTGTTCCGCGGCGGGATTCAAACCCGCTACCTCCTGCGTCTCAGCCGGCTATTCGCCCATTGCGCCACGGAGGTAGTCAAAATAGAATACAGATTTAATTATGTTTTCTTTATGTGTTTGGAAACAGAATTTAATTTTATTGTAACAAAACATAGCCTATATAGTACTCAGATATAGTGTAGTTTTCTATCAGAGAAGAATTTTCAAAATCGGTTCGGTAGTTCCAGAGATTACCCATTACAAACTTACAAATAAAATTTTCCTCGTTTTATTATTAGCATAGATCGATTATGGATTTCACAAAAAATTCAGCACAGCTCAAGTGGGATCGGGCCGGTCACGTCTGCCGCATGCCCGAAGATCTATGGGCAAATATAACAACGGAATGGGTCCCTAACGCAACACGCCCTCGCGGCAGACCACCACGGAGATGGCGTGACGACTTAGATGTGCACCAGACTGGCTCACTACAGCAGGGGACAATTATACTGGAAAAAAGGGAGGCAGGTCTTTGCCCTGCAGTGGGACAATGCAAGTTAAAAATAAAATAAATAACACTAATATTATATAAATGAAAGTTTGGATATTTGTATAAATAATGGTTTGTTACTCAATCACATCGTAACGGCTGAACCAAAACCGACAAAATTTGGTATGTACGTAGATTATATAACCTGGATTAACACATAGACTACTTTTTATCGACGAACCACGCGTGCGAAGCCGCGGGTGGAAACTAGTAAATAATAGATCGATAATTTTACTCATTCAAGAGTTTGCATAACTAACATTATTCGTAGAAACTTCCGCCTAAACTCGACACAAAAGGTGCGAAGGCACAATACCATAATGGCAGAGAAATATTCGGGAAAATGCGTAGGAACATTTTGTGATAGGCTCTTAGAGGTACAAGTATACCTAGAGCGCAAATCTATGAACGAACAAGAAAACTACACTTGATCAATCGAGTGGAATCAAGCTAACTTTGATAAAATATTAATGATATCATCCGCCGGACTTTTTGCAGCGTCAACGTTCTAGCCGTTCTCGAACCAAACGGTCTGATACGTGACGATGGTAAGACTTTTTTTTCCGAATGAACTAATCTCGCTGTTTGCCTTTGAGGCCGTTGCAGCTTAACCGAACTTTTGGCGAGTGCAGAAGGCGGACCCTGTAAGTGTTTGATGAGGCAACTAGCGCAAGGGCACCGATTAGGTACGAACCTCGGCTTAGGCTGTTGCCAGGATGGGGATAGGAGAGAAACGCCTGGGTACGTGCTTGTACCTCGTATAGGCGGCGACTGAAGGGACTCGTCGACCTCGCCGGCGAGGTCGGTGTATCTGTGAAGTCTTTGCTCAGTCTAATGTAGATGACTCAGAAATCTCTTCCGCATTAGCGGAGGTGATTTCGTCATTCGGATCTCCGAGAACGTGTCTCGGACGACGGAGGGTTTTGTTCGTGGGTGGATCTATCGGATAGTGACGATGCTAAGAAGCTTATTACTCTTATACCTTGGGAGAAGGTATGGGACGCCACGAGCGTCAATACCCTTGCGCCATCTCATCTGTCTGGTACAGCAGTTGGGGCCGGTGTGGCGACAAATTCAGCTGAAGATCTCAAGTGACGCAAATATGGAAGTCTCGACAGAGCTTACGTATTTGAGCCATTTGGGGTCGAGACAGGGCCCATTGCGTCTTAAAAGTTATTTTTGGGCATCTGGTCGAAGCGACGTGTGATCCGAGAGCTGGCGCTTATCTGGTCAACTCATAAGCATTGCAATTCAGAGGGGCAATGCAGCCAGTGTCTTGGAGACACTTCCGCCTGGTAGTGATCTGGAGCAGTTGAGCTATCTATAGTTCGGTTGCAATGTTCTTTAGTTGATTCAACTGTTTCTTATGTATTTGATTGTAAATAGTTGTATATTATTTCTTTTAGCTGACTATGTAACTAATATTACAACTTATATTGCAGAATTGGTACTTACTGAGGCCTATGAAATCTAGGAAAATTAAAGACTTAAGTTCAGCTATTATCTCGATCCCGGCGAATGCAACTTTTGGGGTTACTAAATTACTGCTGAATTTTTGCTGACATTTACACCATTATTTACAAAGTTCTCTCCATAAGCCAACGCATATTTTTAGGTCACCGTAAAAACATATATAAATTAAATCTGTCCATAGGGCGACCTACAAATATTATTTATTTACTACAAAGACTTTTAATTAAACTTTATAGACTAGATCGGTTGGAGATAGTGAGTTAAATTAGATTTAATTTTAGTATTAGCCGGAACAAAACCATGTCGTTTTTTGAAGCCGCAAGCTTATCACAGCGACGGGATACAACGAGGCATTACGGCATCTTTACGGCAACTCCTTTAGTGGCTATTTCACCAGCTCTCACGCTATCCAACGGATAAAAACGTATAAGTCTATTTTGACATGAAAACAGATAAAAAGAGAAGTTTTTTTATCTACCAATTAAAGTTACTCAGAGGTGGTGAAATAGGCGCTTAGCGTTAAAGAACCATAACGGCCGAAATTTGACTGTATTCGGCAAACAGTTCAAATGAAATAACAAAAAATTACTATACATGTTTGTTATATCTTCGTTAGATCTTGCGAAGCGGGATCTCCAAATCAATTTGGGCAAGTCGGCGTTGTATGTATGTGTGTTTGTTACTCCGAGGATAACTTTCGAAGCGTTGATATTATCATCGTGAAACTCAGTATATAGGTAGGTAGTGATGGCACAATTCTGGTGTGACTAAATGAGCTTAAATGTGGAGGGATTTGAGATATTGGGGTTGAATGATAAGGGGTAAAAAAACCTAAAATAGAACTATCCGGTCAAGTGGCACGTTTAATGAAAGGTATTTATTAGTACATTTTAACCTCGTTTTTATTTTTAGTTTAATCCTTGTAGTTTTTAAGTTATTAGCCATAATATAAACTGAATTTTGACGAAATTCACTGGATACACCAGTGATCCCACAGTGCTGAAATTTGGTATGCGTGTAGCTTTAGTGACACAGATGTAAGCAAAAGTCTGAAATCTAGAATAACTATAATTGCTACCCCAAAAAAGTATTACCAATTTGCATGAAACCCTGTTACCGGTAATTTGAATGATACTGTGGGTCAAGTAAGTTGGATGTCCATTTCATGGCACTATTTTGATAGTCAAAGATTACAAGATACGAGTAAAAACGAGTGTGCTTTAGACCACACGACTGAAGTAAAACTTCTGCTGCTGCTGCCTGCCATCTATTGTGGAATAGCTGAACTTTTTTGTAAATCGAAGCTGGTAGATTCAAAACGTTCGAAACGTCATAAATACTTTTTTATCTATAGCAAAATGAACTCTATTATCTAACTCGCATGAAGGAGTGTTTTGTTTTTGCAGTTTGTATAATTTAGGCTAATTTGGGATAGGAGATATGCGACAAATCAACTGGTTATGGGACAAAGAGTGAAAGAATGTTTGCTCGCACCTCTCTCTCTTGCCCCTACAGTAATATACGAAACGTAACTTTATCTTTTTCTATCTTCACTAACTTATATTTCCCTCTCAACTTCCGTTCGCACTTTTCGTAACGCATTCACCAGCTTAATCCCCAAGTCAAGCGTGCGTATAGAAGTTTTACTTCGTAAATGTTTTTTTTTTGTTTTATGGAAGACTTGCGAGATTTCAGTTCGGGGCGAACCACCAGTATATAAGATAACTTACGGTTGCCCCCAGTCTTCTCCCTCTCTGACAAGGCGTATAAATAACTAATACCGCGTCCGTCAACGGAGCTTTTCGGTCGCTGACTTGGGTTATAATGTCGTTACGTCTGGTATGATGGAAGGCTTATTAACCGACTGCGGAGTGAGAGAGTTTAAGGCTGTATACTAGAGAATTAAAATTCTTGTTTTTAAGACAAAAACGGGTCTTTTCGCGCACAGATTTATATCAAAATCATAATTTCATTTCATTCATTCATTGTGAAGCATATGCTGTTGAGCACGGGCTTATATATAATGCGAAGAAAAGCGAATACATTGTTTTTAAGGCCGCTGGCAAATGTCCCGGTTATACACTGAATATAACCCTAAACGGCTTGAACTTAAATCTTGTTACGAAATTCCAATATCTGAGTCATTTTCTTGCCGACGACCTTAAAGACGATGTAGATGTTGCGTCGGGCCTTGGCGGTCCGAGGTAACATGTTGGCCCGTAGATTTTCCCGTTGTACTGATCAAGTTAAAGTTACGCTTTTTAAAGCGTACTGTCAGAGCTTTTACACGGGAAGTCTGTGGGTCCGACATACCAAAAGGTCATTGGATGTCCTACGCATCCAAAATAATAACATCTTCCGGATGATGTTGCGGTTGCCCCGATACTGCAGTGCATCGGGGATGTTTGCCTACTATCACACAGATTGCTTTCACTCCATCATGCGCAATAAAACGGCATCGCTGATGAACAGAGTTCGGGACAGACGCAACAGCATCCTGTGGACAGTGGCTGAGTGCTGCATATCTCCGCTCTGGAAGTGCCTTGTGCGAAGGGTGATTAATGAAGGAAATAATTTCCTCAGTTAGTCACCCTTGGCACAAAATGGTGTTTTCTATTTTCACCCAGTGCCTATTTTATTCTTATTTATTTAGTTATTCTTGTTATTTTATTTTCTGTGTGTGTTTTAGTCTTAAGATTTGGACTCTAGCTGTCTGAAATAAAATATTTTTATAAATGATTTTATAATTTTGACTAACCTCGACGTTTCGGCCAAGTTACATCGGCCGTGGTCACGAGATACTGCTTTTGTCCCCGTTTTTGTATTAAAAAGATGATTATAGTTCGTGAAAATTTAAAAGTTCTAGTTTAAATTGTGTTAAGTAAATGCTGTTATATTTAAAAGAATGACGTCCTCTCTCCAAAATATTGTTGTGCACAACAGGATCAATAATGATCATATACCAATTACCTCCGAGAGCTGGCGCTGATCTGGGTCAACGCATAAGCATTGCAATTCAGCGGGGCAATGCAGTCAGTGCCTTGGGGACACTTTCGCCTGGTAGTGATCTGGAGCAGTTGAGCTATCTATAGATCGTTTGCAACGTTTAGATGATTCAACTGTTTCTTCTGTTATTTTACTCTTGTAAATAATTGTTTTTTCTTTCTTTTATTATCTAAAGGTATTTCGCCCTATTACCACCTACTATTACGTTGTGGAATACAATAAAATGATTGAATATTGAATATTATAGTTTTATTTTCATAAGCAAACCATAATTTTGTAATACATAAATAAAATCTATACTGATACTAGTTGACCCGCCTGCGGCTTCGCACGCTTGAAATTTCCCGTTCCCGTGGGAACTTTGGGATAAAAACTATATAAAACACTCTTGTCAAAGTGACGCGGACACTTCATGTAAATGACTTCACGTCAATGAACAGCGTCAAAGTCCAAATCATTTATTCATTAAAATCACAAGGTAATGTCAAATTTACTGCCGGTTCCTTCGCGACCAAGCCAGGAAAGAAAGGCAAGAAACAAGGCTGGTTGTTTTTTTTAATGATCCTTTTAGAATACATTACAATACAGAAAATAAATTACGTCTAAATTGTAACATTTTGAACGAGTTGGAGCAATTTCAATCCCAAGCTTCTCTATCATCTAAATAATCCGATATTTTATAGTAGGTTATTTTATTAGGATTTTGTTTAATTGCGTTTTTAAATTTGTTAATTGTCTAATTTTTGTACGTCACTACACTACAGCGGTTAAATTATCTAGTCAGGTCATAAGTATTGTCACACAGTAAAAACTTTTCTTTTAGAATGCTGGCCACAAAAAAGTTTATAGAATTCGAATTTCGAATTGTTCATGAAAATAAAAATGTATACATTTTAGAATTTTACTCATTTTTAAATATGGAGTGGACGCTTAAAGAAGACCGTGTTGCAGTTATTGCGTTGCATCGTTGCGGTTACGCGCCAATTCAAATTTTTGACATACTGAAAATTTTTAATATAACCAAAAGATTCGTTTATCGCACCATCAAACGATACAATGAAGACTCTAGTGTGGATGACAGGTCTGTTAAGACTCCAGCAGTGATAAAAGCTGTGAAGGCGTGAATTCAAAGAAATCCCAAACGTAAGCAGAAACTGTTGGCCCTTCAGATGGGGTTAAGCAGAACCACGGTGAAAAGGGTGTTAAATGAAGACTTAGGGCTTTGAGCATATCGAAGAAAAACTGGATATCGTTTGAATGCTCGTCTAATGGACCTGAGACTGAAGAGATGCCGCGCTTTGTAGAAGCGGTACGCGGGAAAAAATATCGGGAAATTCTTTTTTCGGATGTAAAAATTTTTACCGTAGAAGAGAGCTACAACAAACAAAATTGTGTATTAAAATACAGTCCTGGCGAACCTTGTGGAACCTGTTTCTCATACCATGTTCAATAACAGGCACTGGGTATTCCAACAAGATTCGGCGCCAGCTCATAGAGCGAAGAGCACACGAAACTGGCTGGCGGCGCGTGAAATCGACTTCATTCGGTACGAAGACTGGCCCTCCTCCAGTCCAGATTTGAATCTCTTGGAGGAAAAGGCGTGCTCAAAGCCTCATCCCAATTTGGAGTCACTCAAGACATCCTTGATTAAGACCTCGTTCGTACTGCGATAGACGACTGGCCGCGCAGATTGAAGGCCTGTATTCAAAATCACGGAGGTCATTTTGAATAAACTTTAGTGTCATAAGAATCTATGTTTTGTGAAGTTCATTTTGGTATATAAATGGTTACATAATGAATAAACTTGTTTCAATTATTTTATATTAAACATGTGTCAGAATTTATGACCTGACTAGGTATATCGATATTGTTCATACAAAAATAATAAAATCGCCATTTAAATATGGTAGGGTGGGGGTAGGAGGGTGAATAATACTTTACCCATTTTTATAACTACCAAACATACAAAAAAACATTAAAATTGGTCTACCAGTTTCGGAGGAGTGCGACCACTAAAACCGTGACACGAGATTTTTATATTAATGGACATTTCACACAGTGCTATCTAGCCCCAAACTAAGCAGAGCTTGTACTATGGGAACCAGATAACTGATAGAATACTTAGATGCAAATTTTTTTATAAATACATACTTATAATATATAGAAAAACAACCAGACCCGGAACAAATATCTGTAGATCATGCAAACATTTGTTTCGCGGCGGGAATCGAACCCGCTACCTCCTGCGTCTCAGCCGGCTATACGTCCACTGCGCCACGGAGGTCGTCAATCTATTAGAAGATATAAAGACGTTAAGTTTATTGTTTGTATAGTTGTAGGGGGTAATATCAGGAACTACTCATCCGATTCTAAAACTTATTTTACTGATAGAAAGCCGATCTATCCCTTAGTGCTCTTGGCTTTATTTGAATTAGATAATATTCCGTGCGAACTCGGGGCGGGAAATCTAGTAAATAATAAAATAGATGAGTTCCAGACACTAAATTGACAGTGTGTCTTTGCTTAGAAAACTTTCGGGATTGATTTCAATCATTATTATAAATATGGGATTTATCACGTCCCGTCTTATCTGTGTTTTGACCGACATTTCTTCTTCTATCGTATCAATGGTTTATTCATAACTATTATCCGAAACTAAATTGACTTGAGTAGAATCTGGTCTAGTCTATTCCAGTATTAGTAGCCTTGTTAAGGTCGTCGTTTGAATGAATGAATGAATGAAAAACACTTTATTGTACACATTAAAAAAAATTACAGACAAAATAGAAGACACAAGGCCAATAGTACAATGGGCGGTCGTATCGCTTTGAAGCGATTTCTTCCAGATGACCTTTGGATGGAGAGGATTTAGTAATGTCAAAGATATGGTCGGGGGTGCACTTAAGATATGGATGAAGGGAGTGCAACTAATACCTAAATAAAATACAAATAGACATAAATAAATGATGAAATTACATACCTGAATATAATATATAAAATTATGATATACAGTGTTTTTTTAACTGTAACAGTACGGCAGCACCCATAATCAGAGGAGATACAGGTGCAGTTTCTTTTAAAACATCAGCTCGTTTTCGAAGAAAAACATTTTGGCATTAAAATGTTTTTAGTCAAGTGTGAGTAGCGCCTTAAAATGAATCAAGTTGGTAAATTTTTTTTTGATGCCGATCGATGCAATTGCTTGTATGGATCATTTTATTGTATTGGATAAAAAAAATTTGAACAGCGGAAGTCAGTCAAATTTGATAAAAAGTATTCTCATACAACAGGACAAACAAAATTCCTTCTACAAATATTTTATTAGATTCTAATTGCACATTAAAGAAGTATTAATACTGAAGCGATTAAGAAGTGTAGGAACTTCATGCTCTCATGAGCAATTCAAAAACATTTCGTATTTCAGAACAATTTAGAATTTCGAACATGGTTCTTGCACCTGTCGGACTTTTATATCAGTCATTGCAGCATCTTATTTGTCCTATCATGGCATTGTCAAATACGCAAAAAGCAGACTTAATTGAAGCATACTTCGTATACATTACTACATATACATTAATTTATGTGCGATACTATGACGTTTCTGATAGATATAAGTTTATTACCCTAGATTTAAATATATCTAAGGATGAGGCTTGCCGTATTGTTATTG
This sequence comes from Philereme vetulata, assembly GCA_918857605.2. Lineage (NCBI taxonomy): Eukaryota > Metazoa > Arthropoda > Insecta > Lepidoptera > Geometridae > Philereme > Philereme vetulata. The sequence goes on along the minus strand of OU975422.1, from coordinate 6,460,453 downwards.
GTAATGAATTCTATAGACGTACTGCTCGGCCGGTAAAAGAACGGTAAAAGAAGCTAGTACTACTACTAACTAGTACTAGTCCTTTGTGCAGGTCGTAGGGCACAGAAAATAGTTAAGCAGCTGAGGCATGGTCTGGACGGGGTGCCCTCAATAACAGCTGGTTAGTGAAGGGTCTCGCATTCTTCACCTACAGACTCCGGAGTCGGTTTGGTAGATTATCAGATCGGCCACGGGTGGAGGTGGTGCAATAAAGCACGGCGGTGGTCGGTGCTTCTGTTTCCACAAACTAACCGACAATGTTTCGGTTCAATTCGTGAACCTTCATCCCGTGAATAAATCCCGTATTTAAAATACTTAGTGTCTTTGTTTTTGAGATGCAGCTAGTACTACAATTGGCCACCGGACGTTACAAGTCTTGACGTTTCATGGGTTTTACAAAAACCAGCAAGTTTCTGCAGGTTATTTTACATTTTATTATATATATTTATTTATTTATTATATTTATTTATTTAATACTTTATTGCACATAAATACAAATTACATGTACAAAAGGTGAGCTTAATGCTAATAGCATTTTCTACCTGCCAACCTCAGAGGTAACAAAAAAAGGTTGGCGTACTAACTTATAACAATATTAATGATAATTAAAAAAAAACAAAAGAAACACAAATAACAATAAACTCCAATCACAGTTAGTACAGTTAGAACATATACAAGTTATGCATAAATTTTCGCGAACGATACTCATATTTTTAAGACAAAACGGGTCTTTTCGCGCACAGATTTATATCAAAATTATAATTTTGACTAACCTCGACGTTTCGGCCAAGTTACATCGGCCGTGGTCACGAGAGACTGAAGCGGGCGGGTGTCATTGTCGGGCAGCGCGAATGTTGTTACCAACTACCCGCTGTTGGTTTTCTGAATCGCACGTATCACTGTTTCGACACACAATAATAACAGTATCTGAAGTTTCTCTACATGGTTCAGAATTTCCCCATCTCTGTGACTTAGCCTGTATTAACGCTAATTACTTTCCTTTAGAAGTATAAAGAATATGTATGTGTGTTATACGACTTCAAAAGGCTCTATTAATAGTATAAAAGGTGCTTCGTAATAAATAAAATAAATAAATATTGCTGGACATTTCACACAGAACTATCTAGCCCAAACTAAGCAGATCTTGTACTATGGGAACCAGATAACTGATAGAATACTTATTATTATTATTAGCCCATTGTGTCCCACATGTTTACTTATAATATAAGAAACAACTAGACCCGGAACAAATATCTGAAGATCATGCAAACATTTGATCCGCGGTGGGAATCGAACCCGTAACCTTCTGCGTCTCAGCTGGCTATTCGCCCACTGCGCCACGGTCGTTCGTATAGTAATTATGTAAAGTGATAGCGAAAAAAAAAACTCTCTATCGGCTTAAACTACATATTCCGAAGCATCGTATATCCTTGGTATTTCCTTCTTTTGTATTGCTTCGCGAAATAGAAACTTATTTAGCTAATTACGAGAAATCAGGGCTTAACAAGATTTGGTCTACACGACGTGTTATTTGTTCGCCAATAAATAACGTAGCTCGAAGTACTGATGGCCATTGGGGCAGAAAAGTTCTTGAGACGCACTGGCAAGCAAAGAATAGAACAGTTGCTAATAGATGGAAAGATGCCCTGATAAGGGTTGCTGGGAGCAATTGGGTGCAAGCCGCACAAAATCGGTCTGGGCTAAGTTATTTAGATTTTATATTTGCATAGAAAATATTATACAAAACAAGTTACATTTTAACAAAAATATACCCGACTTAGATACTTACCCGACGAGAAAATCGAATCAAGTTGTTTTGATTTAAAAGCCAAACTACTCAAACGATTTGCGAGTATATCCTTTCATTTATTAAAGAACTATAGTCTAACTTTTTATTAGCTGCAGTAAAATGACGTTTCTAAATGTCATTCCGTAAAATAATGTTGCCAGCCTAATCTCAATAGGGATGTGATTCAGTTCACAAAAATTAATTAAATAACATTATTATGACGTTTTTGTTTCATTTTGAATGTACCTCCCTTTTGAATAATAGGTTAAAAAAATACATTACAACTTAATATTAAATCTCAAAAAAAAACCAAACTGATTATTCATTTATGATTCACTCATTTAACTACATCCCTATTTATTTTTCTTCAAAAACCGGCAACCCACAAAACGTCATTTTACTGCAGCTAATAAAAAGTTAGACTATAGCTGTTGCCCGAAACTTTGTACGCGTTATACTACTAAATGTGTAGGTAACCTAGAAATATAGCTAAACTCGCTATTGGCAACTTGACTTGACACCCCAGTTTATTCCCATGGGATCTGATTTATTGGATTAAAAGTATCCTATGTGGTTATCCAGGTTATAATCTATAATCGGTTTAGCCGTTACGACGTGATTGTGTAAAAAACACACACCCAAAACATCCAAACTTTCACATTTATAATAGTGTGATTGATAAATAACAGACTTATGAGGTGACAAACATTAAAACAAATTTAGAACCTCCTCCTTTTTTTGAACTTAACAACTACTTACGTTATAAATTGTAATAAAGTAAGTGATTCACGTGTAACTTACAAAAAACAAAACAGATCCAAACAAGGGGTTTTCCCTAGAATTAGTCTCACATCGTGTGCCCAGAAAAAGACTAGTAGCACGACGAACAGATGAAAAGGAAACAATACTACATTACTAAAGTTATGTTAATACTTGAACCATAGAAATACATCTACAAAATAAATAGAAGCCACAAGTGTATACCAACTACATGAGGTACACATCTACATATAAAACACACTCAACAACTACTTCTAAAAGGATCTTTAAAAAGAAAAAACCAGCCTTGTTTCTTGCCTTTCTTTCTTGGCTTGGTCGCGAAGGAACAGGCAGTAAAAGTGACGTTTCAAAGTGATTCATATGATTTTAATGAATAAAAAGATTTGATTTTTTTTTGAGTAATAACATAAAAACAATCTAAAGTGTGTATAAACTACATACGACTTAGTTACAACTGCAATACATAACAGCCAAAAGTGTAAACCAATCCAAATGTATACGCATCTACAACGCAGCCAATAGTGTTCTAAAAGCTGGTATATAAAACACAAAATTGTGTACCAACTTGGTACACAACTACAACATAAAACACAGAAAAGATACTCACCGCTTTTAACTTCGCCATAAGTGAGCAAGCAAAAAGAAGACGTGTTAGAAAGAGCCAGCTATATTAACGCTACATAGTTGTATAAGTATGTATGAGTTTCTACTAAATAATATTCTCTATCATGTGTATATACACAAAGTATTACAAGAGAAACAACATGCATTAATCTACAGTTAACCTAAAACTAACATAAATTACACAGAAAATAATTAAACATCATTAATAATTTTAGTTCTCCAATTCTCGTAATTTTAACTTTAGTCAACTTTGAATCCACTTAGCCACGTGGCAAGCTGTGTAATATAATGCTGTCTATACCAATATATGAGGCGTCTATTAGCAATACCCGCTAAAACGGTTTTATCTGTTTAGCTGTAAACTGAAAAAAACTGTTAAGGCATTTCTGACTACAGGAAATAATTTTAATTTAGTATTACAATCATCGTAAAAGGATAGGGTAACACAATCTAAAAACCCAAAGACAATATTAAACACGAATAAAAAGTAAAAGTGAATTTTGTCAAAGTTTGGTTTTTATTGTGGCTAATAACTCAAACACTACAAAAATTAAACTAAAAATAAAAACAGGGTCAAAATTCATTAATAAAGACCTTTAATTAGTTGTCCCACTTGACCTAATAGTCTCATTTTGATTATTTTTTACCCCTCTTGAACCCCAATATCTCAACAACCCCCCCACATTTTAGCTCATTTAGTCACACCAAAATTGTGCCATCACTACCTACCTATACATCAAATTTGACGATGATCGGATCAACGCTTCAAATGTTATCCTCGGACAAACAAACATACGTACATACGAGAACATTTTTGTTTCTTTTTGCCCAAATTGATTTGAATTTGGGTTTTTGTCAATATAGACAAACACAATATATATAAACTTCTCGCTTGATCCTATGTCGTGTAGGGCTGTTTTGAATAGGAGCGTGTGGGACTAAATCCTAAATCCTCCCTTTACCCATTATCCTACTTACGACAGAAGTGGGTACCCAATCGTTTGGAAACGAGCCAAAATGAAGTGTGTGGGCTATATACTCGTATAAGACAGTGGCGTAGCTAGGTAACCAAAGACCCTGGGGCAATAAATAAACTACGGCCCCAATTAAACTCTTTAAAATCGTTTCTTCCGTATCCGTCGTGTTTCGAATTCGACGTACTCCAGATTTGTCGTAATCTAGATACGTCGTAATACAGTCGACTCCATAATAAAATGAAAAACCAAATACAAATTGTAACTTATTTTAATGAACAAATTAAAACTATTATTTGAAAATAAAAGAAAATATCTACCTGTTACCGTTCAAAAAATACAGTCCTGTGAGAGACACATAGACAGCGGAGACACGTTAATATCGTCCCGTCGACCATCCTATTACTTTATTATATTTGATCGAGCGAAGCGAGATCTCTAAATCAACTTGGGCAAATCGGCGTTGTATGTATGTATGTTTGTCCAAGGATAACTTTCGAAGCGTTGATCCGATCATCGTGAAATTTAATACATAGATAGGTAGTGATAGCATAATTTTGGTGTGACTAAATGAGCTAAAACTATGGGATATTGATGTATATATGTTGGTTTTGAGATATTGGGGTTCAGGAGGGGTAAAAAAAATGAAAATTAAGCTAACTGGTCAAGTGGGACATCAAATGAAAGGTATTCGTTAGGACATTCAGACTTTGTTTTTATTTTTCATAAATTCTTTATTGTTTTTGAGTTATTAGCCATAATAAAAACTAAACTTTGATAAAACTCACAGGGTACACCAGTGACCCCACAGTACTGTAATTTAGTATGCGTGTAGCTTAAGTTACAAAAATATAGGCAAAAGTCTGAAATCCAGAATAACTGCAATTTGTACACCAAAAGGAGTAACCACAAACATGAACTGCCGTTACCTGTAATTTTAATGAAAATGTAGGTCAAGTTTTTTGGTTATTTATTTTGTGACACTATTTTTATAGTCAAAGATTACATATAATATTTTTTTTTATTAATCGGTTACTCGCAATATCTCAGTTCGGGGCGAACCACTAGTTATTTTAAATTAAAAAAACAATTAAACAAATATTACCACTTTGGTGACCAACTTTGTTTATGTTCCGAATGGGGGAGAAATATTCAATAGTTCAATTTATAGTTTGTAAGTCCGAGGGTCCCCTTAGCTTGGGGGCCCCGGGGCACTGCCCCGTCTAGCCCTCCGGTAGCTACGCCTCTGATATAACATGTACTGTTTGGCCAATAAATAACACGCAACGGTCATACTCGTAGTATGTTATTAGTATTATATTATTATACATAGAAAACTTTCGTGATTTATTTCAATCATTATTAATTACGGTCATTATTATAAGTGCGAGGCGAGACGTGACTCGGAGCGGATTGCACTCACCCTGATGAAGGTTCACGAATTGAACCGAACCATTGTCGGTCGATACACCGATAAAACGGTGCGTGATAAATCCCGTATTTATTAATGATTTATATTATAAAATATACTAGCTAACCAGCCCGCGGCATCACACACTTGAAATTTCCCGTTCTCGTGGGTACTTCGGGATAAAAAACTATATAACTCTTGCCAAAGTGACGCGACACCTCATGTAAATGACTTCACGTCAATGAACAACGGTTAAATTATATGGATATTGTTCATACAAAAAAACTAAAATCGCGATTAAATAAAAACCGGCCAAGTGCGAGTCGGACTCGCGAACGAAGGGCCCCGTACACGGGGACGTACGAAGGGACCCGTTTTTACACCCGTAAAAACGGCAAGAAAATCACATTTGTTGTATGAGAGCCCCGCCGTAAATATTAATTTTATATAAATTTAATTATTTATTTTAAAAGTGAATAATATAACTCAATATTCTAACAAAAATACTCTTGGATATGAAAGAGCGGTGCCTTCTAACACAAGTTTTTATACTTAAAAGAAGGTTCCAACCTTAAAATACTATGTAAAAAACTATCTGTTACAGAAATAATAACATTTTGATTTTGATTTGATATTCTGTGAATATTTCAAGCGTTTACCTGTTGCCGTTATCAATATCGAGCAAAAACGAGCAAAAAGTCACGTTTTTTGTATGGGAGCCCCCTTAAATATTTATTTTATTCTGTTCTTAGTATTTGTTGTTATAGCGGCAACAGGAATGCATCATCTGTGAAAATTTAACTGTCTAACTATCACGGTTCATGAGATACAGCCTGGTGACAGACGGACAGACAGACAGCGGAGCCATAGTAATAGGGTCCCGTTTGACCCTTTGGGTACGGAACCCCAAAAATGGGGGGTCGGAGTAGGAAGGTGAAAAATACTTAACGACCTATTCTCATACCTACCAAATATATACAAAATAATTTATTAATATCGGTCGACCCGTTTCAGAGGAGATACGAGATTTTTACTATTACTAGCTGACAAAGCAGCTTCGCACGCGTAGTTTTTCAATAAAAACATTACACTCCTTCTGCGCAGTTGGGTAAAAAGTAGCCTATGTCACCCGGGGATAGTGTAGCTTCCAAACAGTGAAAGATTTTTTTAAATCGGTCTAGTAGTTTCGGAGCTTATTCAATACAAAATCTTTCCTCTTTATAATATTAGTACAGATTAAAAGATGTTTGTAGTCCATACCTGCCATGTCAAACTACATTTGCTTCTTTTCGAAGGCTACTTTTCGTTTATCTGTTTATGTTGTTCAAATCAAGTTTACTCTAAATAATATAACTGTACTGTCTATTTCTAGCGCACAATTTTTTATAATTTTGTGATTTTAGTGTGAACATTTTTATTTTAACTTAAACAGATAAAATCAAATCATAGTTATGTCAGAGACACATTGTTATAACTTTGATTTATAAATTCTATTGATCGAGCGAAACGAGATCTCCAATTCAACTTGTGCAAATCGGCGTTGTATGTATGTATGTATGTTTGTTTGTCCGAGGATAACTTTCAAAGCGTTGATCCTACCATCGTAAAACTTGATTTATAGATAGGTAGTGATGGTACAATACTGGTGTGACTAAATGAGCTGAAAATGAGCCGGGGCTGCTGAAATATTGGAGTTCAAGAGGGGTAACAAAAAATGAGACTATTAGGACAAATGGGACGTCTATTGAAAGGTCTTCGGTATTACATTTCGATCCGATTTTTATTTTTAATTTAATCGTTGTAGTTTTTGATTTACCATAATAAAAACTGAACTGTTTTAGTGACAAAAATATAGGAATAAATCAGAAATTTAGGATAACTGCAATTTCTAACCCTTAAAATATTAACCAATTAACATGAACTCCCGTTACTTGTAATTTGCATGAAACTCTAGGTCAAGTAAGTTGATAATTATTTCGTGGCACTATTTTATTAGTCAAAGATTATAAATAATATTTTATGCGTTTTGTGGAGACTCGCGAAATCTCAGATCGGGGCGAACCATAGGTTTAATACAGTTTTTAGGAAATATATTTTAAAATGTATGTACCTATCTGTGAAATTAGAATTATATATATTTTATACTAATTGACCCGCCGAACTTCGTACCGCTTTGACATGCATATAACGTGGGCTGTCAATATACGTCACCCTGGTAGAATTGTTGTCCCCGGCCATCATTACTAACCCGATTTTTTATTACATATATATATACATATATATGTTGAAGTGGCAATGGGCAGGCCATATAGCGCGCAGAACAGATGGCCGATGGGGCCGAAAGGTTCTCGAGTGGAGGCCACGGACCGGCAAGCGCAGCGTAGGACGTCCACCCACAAGATGGGCAGACGACTTGGTAAGAACCGCAGGTCGGCGTTGGATGCAGGCCGCTTCCAACCGCAGTTCCTGGAGATCAATGAGGGAGGCCTTTGTCCAGCAGTGGACGTCCTACGGCTGATATGATGATGATGATGATGATGATATATATATATATATGGTATATATGGTTATAAATATATATATATATATATATTTACAACCATACTATTAACTATAGACAAAATTACTTTTAGCTGTCATTTGCATTTTGTTATTCCATGTCAGATGCGTTTTTATTATACCATGTTTTATAGTGACTTGTATTCTCTTTGACGTTTTATGTCACGTCACACGGGAACGCGGTCGAACGGGATAAAAAATATCCTATGTCCGTCTCCTGATTCTAAGAACGGAATAAAAAGTATCATATGTCCATCTCCAGGTTCTAAGCTACCTCTCTAACAATTTTTAGAGATATCGGTTTAGCCGTTCTAGAGTTATAAATAGTGTAACTAACACGACTTTCTTTTATACATATAGATTAGCTGACCAATCAGCAGCTTCGCACGCGTAGTTTTTCAATAAAATCATTACACTCCTTCTGCGCAGTTGGGTAAAAAGTAGCCTATGTCTCCCGGGGATAGTGTAGCTTCCCAACAGTGAATGATTTTTTTAAATCGGTCCTGTAGTTTCGAAGCCTATTTAATACAAACAAACAAATCTTTCCTCTTTATAATATTAGTATAGATATATATATATATATATATATATATATATATACGCGCAAAAACACATCTTAATCGAACAAAAGAGTAAATCCTACCTACATTTAGAAAAATACTGTCCGTCTACCTTTTATTATAATGTAACAATCATTTGTCATCAGTACCAACCGCCGAACCTCCATTAGTGGTTCGAGCAGAAAGGTCGCTAATGGCCCTTAAAATAAAGTAATACCGTTATTTTTTCACGTTTTTCTAGAATTCAGTTATCGGATTACAAATTATTATACGATGTAGGCAGAAATATAACAAAATAGTAGGCACAATTCCCGTTGAGTTAAACATTTTTGACTTACTCGCAACCGTATCACTTTGAAAGTGGCGAGTTCTAGTCCCGTTTGGTTCATTCATGGAATTATTTTATAACTTTTAACGACAACCTCCGTGGCGCAGTGGGCGAATAGCCAGCTGAGACGTAGGAGTTTGCGGGTTCAATTCCTGCCGCGGAACAAATGTTTACATCTACAGATTTTGGGGTTGTGAGTTTCTTTATAATCAAAAGTACGTGTTTAAAATATGTATACTTATCGTTATCTGGTTCCTATAATACAAGCTTTGCTTAGTTTGGGGCTAGATAACGCTGTGTTATATGCGCGAAGCGCGATCTCTAAACCAACTTGGGCAAATCGGCGTTGTATGTATGTATGTTTGTCCGAGGATAACATTCGAAGCGTTGATTTGATCATCGTGAAATTTAATACCTAGGTAGGTAGTGAATGCAAAATTTTGGAGTGACTAAATGAGCTAAAAATGTTGAGGGGTTGTTGAGATATTCGGGTTCACGAGGGGTAAAAATAAAATGAAAATGAGGTTAACTGGCCAAATGGGTGACCCCACAGTGCTGTAATTTAGTAAGCGTGTAGCTTAAATGACACAAATATAGGTAAAAGTATGAAATCTAGAATAACTGCAATTTATACCCCAAAAAAAGTAACCAAATTTACATGAACTCTCGTTACCTGTAATTTGAATGAAACTGTAGGTCAAGTTATTTGGTTTTTTTTATTTCGTGACACTATTTTGATAGTCAAGTATTACAAATAATATAATATTTTTTTGTTTTAATCGAAGTCTCACGAGATCTCAGTTCGGGGCGAACACTATTTAAATAAATATTGCTGGACACTTCATACAGCGCTATCTAGCCCCAACCTAAGCAGAGCTATGGGAACCAGATAACTGATAAAACACTTATATACTTTTTTTAGTAAATACATACTTATACAATATAGAAAAACAACCAGACCCGGAACGAATATCTATAGATCATGCAAACATTTGTTTCGCGGCGGGAATCGAACCCACTCCTGCGTCTCAGCCGGTGGTCGCCCACTGCACCATGAAGGTCGTAATTTATTCATTTATTTAATTTATTTTCCATTAGTGGCGATAACACTAACTAGTTTTTCGAGATATGGAACGTTAACTGCACGTTAGTGAAAAGTAATGTTGCCTCTACAACCCGTTACGCGGCAGTAAGGTAAAATTACGAGACGTTCTATCATCATCATCATCATCATATCAGCCGTAGGACGTCCACTGCTGGATAAAGGTTTCCCTCATTGATCTCCAGGAATTGGAGCGGAAGCGGCTTGCATCCAACGCCGACCTGCGGTTCTTACCAAGTCGTCTGCCTATCTTGTAGGCCTAGGTTTACATACGCGTCGACAACTTCAAGAGCCGAGTTCTCAACCATAACTGGGGCAGGGACGACATGGACATTCGACATAATTTTCGTCTTGTCCATGTTCATTTTAAGCCCTACCCGTTGGGAGACTCGAATGAGGCCTTCGAGCATCGCGCTCAGGTCGTTGCTGAGACGTTTAATAAAAACATTTAATAAATTTTCATTTGTGAGATATTCACCCAAACAGTACAAAATGCATCAATAATAAAACAAATGAAATTTAATTAAATCTTATTTTAGTAATTTGTACGTTAAAGTAAGTAGCAATTTGTAAAACAACGAGTAATCCATCTTTGACCTTTTCTCAGAAAACAACAAGGAACAGATGAAATGAAAATCAATTAATTTCTCCTAAACTCTCAAAATAACCTTTTAATATATCGATTCTAATTATATAATCGCATAATAGGTACCGCATCATAATGCTATTTATTTACCAAAACATTTATCAATATTTCTGACAAGTAAAGCTGACATTTGAACAAGAATGTATTTTGGAATAGAAAAGGGTTGGACCGGATAAGTGATTAATATCTGTTTTACCACTATCGTACCGAAGAACTTGGAAAAACCACACTCTTATAGAGGCGACGTAAACTTTAACGACGGAGCCAAAATACAATACAAAAGTTGGTTCATGATTCAAATCGCACTTAAAATAAAAAAAAAACAATATAAAAAACAAATAACAATACACGCAGAAATACAAGTGGTGGTCTTATCGCTTAAAGCGATCTCTTCCAGAAAACCTTTGGATGGACAGGATTTCACGAGAACGTTATACGACGGTAGCTTTTAATAAAAATAATTGAATATTGAATAAACAGTGTACTTACAGAAGCAAAATAAAAAATATATATATATATATATATATTCATATAAGTACTCATCAATGGATTAGGTACATAATAACATAGCATAGTAAATAAATATCCTATACTTATAATAAAAAAGGTATATTATATAAAATACTATAAATGCATAAGTGTTGCTTATATGAATTATTGGAGAAATGAGATACAGCACCTGCCAATTCTGTAATATCAAGAATGATTGAGGCAGAGGTGTCTGGCCGTCCACTAAACAGGCCCACGTTAATGCCGCCAATAGAAGGCAGCGTAGGAGGCAACATTGGTGTGGGCGGTTAAAAGGTTTTGAGAAGTGTGCTGCAGATTAAGGCGCTAACCGTAGCCGATGACCTTGAGCGAATGAGCGTAGCTATTGTTTCGGCCCCGCACCTTCCACCACACGCATCTAACCGACCAGCAAAAAGGTGAGCGCGAGGCAGACGAGCACAACCCACAGCCAACAGTACGACAGTCAGCGGTACACTGCCGCCCGTCACCCGCGCAACCACCTTCTAAGGATACGCCCGCTAATTATTAGAAAAAATTTAAAATAATTAATTGCCACGTCAAAGACCGTCGGAGCACAGAATCATTTGTTCAACTTTAAGGTATAGTTTTTGCCCACATTTAAGTGAAAGAAATATTACAAAATTTTACTTCGTTTAGAGGTTGAATCAAATTGAAAGTCGAAAACAGCTACATTTTGTTATTTTTTTTCTCATAGTAAATAAACAGGTAGAACTTTTTTGTATGTTCACTTTGCAGATAAAAGGTCAATGAATGACATATATTTTTAAAGCACATAAAACTGATTCCTCCCTGAGGAGAAAGCCACCAAATAAGACCAATCAGCTACTATATTCGCCTTACAACAGGTCAGTTAAAGCAAGTCAAGAGTCAGGGCCACTGTCAGCCCAGAGAGCCCCCACGGTGTTACCACGCACCGAACTCATCGTTATAAGGGTTATCAACTCAACGTCAACTCCCTTGTCAATGCATCTATGAAATTCTGATGTATGTTCACAAAAATATTCATTTTTTTAAGAAAAATAGCGATAATTATCATTTGAATAGTAGAAATAAAGATAAACTCGCTGTTGACCCTTGTAGGCTCCATAAAGTTAGTAAATCGTTTGAAGGGCAATGTGTACGTTTTTATAACCAACTCCCAAGTGATGTACAAAAACTGACAATTAACAAATTTCAAAACACAATTAAACAAAATCTTTATAAAAATACCTACTATAAAATATCGGATAATTTAGATGATAGAGAAGCTTGGGATTGAAATTGCTCCAACTAGTTCAAAAATGTTGCAATTGAGACGTAATATATTCTATTTATTGTTATATATTGTAAAAGGATCATAAAAAACAACCAGCATTGTTTCTTGCCTTTCTTTTCTGGCTTGGTCGAGAAGGAACAAGTAGTAAAATTGACGTATCCCTTATTTTTATCTTGTTAACTTTTTAATGACTACAATAGAGTCTCTAAACACGGCAATTCGTTTTTCTGGCTCTATGTTTCGCATTAAGTTTTAATGCCCAAAAGGGCTAAGTGCCTAAAGTAGAGTTAAAAGGGAAAGTTATAAAACACACAGCAACGAGTGGAAATTATTTGTTGATAAGAGATTACGTGAGTGACGGGCTAAGAACGGAGATTATATAAATATGTACAAGATTATGTATAGAGAGACCATGAGTTAATGATCCCGTAGCGCAGTGAGTGAATAGCCGACTGAGACGCAGGAGGTTGCGGGTTCGATTCCTAGCCTATGTCTCAATCCAGGTTAGGTCCAGGTCTCAGTCTCGGTCTAACTGTTTAATCGATAAAACGTAACAAAGGAAATTATTTGTTGATATGAGATTATGTGAGTGACGGGATATGAACAGAGATTATATAATTATGTAGAAGATTATGTATAGAGAGACCATGGGTTTATGATCCCGTAGCGCAGTGAGTGAATAGCCGGCTGAGATGCAGGAGGTTGCGGGTTCGATTCCTAGCCTATGTCTCAATCCAGGTTAGGTCCAGGTCTCAGTCTCGGTCTAACTGTTTAATCGATAAAACGTAACAAAGGAAATTATTTGTTGATATGAGATTATGTGAGTGACGGAATATGAACAGAGATTATATAATTATGTAGAAGATTATGTATAGAGAGACCATGGGTTTATGATCCCGTAGCGCAGTGAGTGAATAGCCGGCTGAGATGCAGGAGGTTGCGGGTTCGATTCCTAGCCTATGTCTCAATCCAGGTTAGGTCCAGGTCTCAGTCTCGGTCTAACTGTTTAATCGATAAAACGTAACAAAGGAAATTATTTGTTGATATGAGATTATGTGAGTGACGGGATATGAACAGAGATTATATAATTATGTAGAAGATTATGTATAGAGAGACCATGGGTTTATGATCCCGTAGCGCAGTGAGTGAATAGCCGGCTGAGATGCAGGAGGTTGCGGGTTCGATTCCTAGCCTATGTCTCAATCCAGGTTAGGTCCAGGTCTCAGTCTCGGTCTAACTGTTTAATCGATAAAACGTAACAAAGGAAATTATTTGTTGATATGAGATTATGTGAGTGACGGGATATGAACAGAGATTATATAATTATGTAGAAGATTATGTATAGAGAGACCATGGGTTTATGATCCCGTAGCGCAGTGAGTGAATAGCCGGCTGAGATGCAGGAGGTTGCGGGTTCGATTCCTAGCCTATGTCTCAATCCAGGTTAGGTCCAGGTCTCAGTCTCGGTCTAACTGTTTAATCGATAAAACGTAACAAAGGAAATTATTTGTTGATATGAGATTATGTGAGTGACGGGATATGAACAGAGATTATATAATTATGTAGAAGATTATGTATAGAGAGACCATGGGTTTATGATCCCGTAGCGCAGTGAGTGAATAGCCGGCTGAGATGCAGGAGGTTGCGGGTTCGATTCCTAGCCTATGTCTCAATCCAGGTTAGGTCCAGGTCTCAGTCTCGGTCTAACTGTTTAATCGATAAAACGTAACAAAGGAAATTATTTGTTGATATGAGATTATGTGAGTGACGGGATATGAACAGAGATTATATAATTATGTAGAAGATTATGTATAGAGAGACCATGGGTTTATGATCCCGTAGCGCAGTGAGTGAATAGCCGGCTGAGATGCAGGAGGTTGCGGGTTCGATTCCTAGCCTATGTCTCAATCCAGGTTAGGTCCAGGTCTCAGTCTCGGTCTAACTGTTTAATCGATAAAACGTAACAAAGGAAATTATTTGTTGATATGAGATTATGTGAGTGACGGGATATGAACAGAGATTATATAATTATGTAGAAGATTATGTATAGAGAGACCATGGGTTTATGATCCCGTAGCGCAGTGAGTGAATAGCCGGCTGAGATGCAGGAGGTTGCGGGTTCGATTCCTAGCCTATGTCTCAATCCAGGTTAGGTCCAGGTCTCAGTCTCGGTCTAACTGTTTAATCGATAAAACGTAACAAAGGAAATTATTTGTTGATATGAGATTATGTGAGTGACGGGATATGAACAGAGATTATATAATTATGTAGAAGATTATGTATAGAGAGACCATGGGTTTATGATCCCGTAGCGCAGTGAGTGAATAGCCGGCTGAGATGCAGGAGGTTGCGGGTTCGATTCCGGGCCTATGTCTCAATCCAGGTTAGTTCCAGGTCTCAGTCTCGGTCTAACTGTTTGATCGATAAAACGTAACAAAGGAAATTATTTGTTGATATGAGATTATGTGAGTGACGGGATATGAACAGAGATTATTTAATCATGTAGAAGATTATGTATAGAGAGACCATGGGTTTATGATCCCGTAGCGCAGTGAGTGAATAGCCGGCTGAGATGCAGGAGGTTGCGGGTTCGATTCCTAGCCTATGTCTCAATCCAGGTTAGTTCCAGGTCTCAGTCTCGGTCTAACTGTTTAATCGATAAAACTTAACAAAGGAAATTATTTGTTGATATGAGATTATGTGACTGACGGGCTATGAACGGAGATTATATAAATATGTACAAGATTATGTATAGAGACACCATGAGTTTATGATCCTGTAGTGCATTCAGTGAATAGCCGGCTGAGATGCAGGAGGTTGCGGGTTCGATTCCTAGCCTATGTCTCAATCCAGGTTAGGTCCAGGTCTCAGACTCGGTTTAACTGTTTAGTCAATCAAACCACTCTCGAATTTATAATATCAGCACTCCTACTCATTCTTCACACCGTAGGGATACTTAGTTACGTCAATAATACTTAAATAATTACATAGGCTTAAATCTACCCAGTAGTTCATTACACCATCATTTTGGAGGTCCTAGAAACAGACAAACGTTTCATCATAGACATCTTAACACTGATTAAAGTACTTGAGATTATAGCTGCTGTGAGATCTTTGAGATGGGCCTTGTCAAAGAATTTATTATATATCTACCTATTTTAAATCATAAATTGCTAAAGTCAATTGGTCAATAGTAATCAACTAAGCTCAACGAGCTATGGAGAGGGCTATGCTCGGGGTTTCTCTATGGGATCGAATCAGAAATGAGGAGATACGTAGGAGAACTCAAGTCACCGACATAGCCCGACGGATTAGCACGTTGAAGTGGCAATAGGCAGGCCATATAGCGCGCAGAACGGATGGCCGTTGGGGCCGGAAGGTTCTCGAGTGGAGGCCACGGACCGGCAAGCGCAGCGTAGGACGTCCACCTACAAGATGGACAGACAGGATGCAGACCGCTTCCAACCGCAGTTCCTGGAGATCAATGAGGGAGGCCTTTGTCCAGCAGTGGACGTCCTACGGCTGATATGATGATGATGAATCAACTAAATCTCTATTAAATTTGGTATGTAAGTAGTTAGCGATGGCACAAATTTGGTGTGACTAAATGAGCTAAAAATGTGGGGGTGTTGTATATTATATATTGGGGTTCAAGAGGGGTAAAAAAGACCAAAATGAGACTATCCGGTAAAGTGAACAATAAGTAAAGTGTAGGTGAATGCCAACATAAAATATGTAGCGTATTTCATAAATTACCTATGTGCCTAAAGCTAATTATATATATATTAAGCGTAACACACAATGTTTACACAAAACTGTACTCAATTATCCCGCAAGGCTCGGCTGGCAGCCAATTGCTGTAAGACGACACTTATTAGGTACAGCGCAGAATGCTACGTTCTTCAGAAAGCTACGTTCACCGTGGCGAATCATCATCATCATCATATCAGCCGTAGGACGTCCACTGCTGGACAAAGGCCTCCCTCATTGATCTCCAGGAACTGCGGTTGGAAGCGGCCTGCATCCAAGGCCGACCTGCGGTTCTTACCAAGTCGTCTGCCCATCTTGTAGGTTGACGTCCTACGCTGCGCCTGCCAGTCCGTGGCCTCCATTCGATAACTTTCCGGCCCCATCGGCCATCTGTTCTGCGCGCTATATGGCCTGCCCATTGCCACTTCAACGTGCTAATCCGTCGGGCTATGTCGGTGACTTGAGTTCTCCTACGTATCTCCTCATTTCTGATTCGATCCCGTAGAGAAACCCCGAGCTAAGCCCTTTCCATAGCCGTGGCGAATATCTCACATTAAATATAGTATCCACATTAAGTAATAGAAACTATTTATTAAGGATTTCCAATGAGTAATACACAGACTGACATTTAAATTAAATACAATAGAAGCGCTCCCTGTGCTCACTCTGTGAAGGCAACCACACCTAACGCGATATAGACAGACAGACATTAGATATAGACAGACAGACATTAGATAAAGACATAAAGACATTAGATATAGAATCGAATAGAATAGAAAACGCTTTACTCTATACCACACTTAAATTAATAAATCATATTTAAAGCACTTAATACTAGATACGCGATGGTACAAATGGCGGTCTTATCGCTAAAAGCGATCTCTTCCAGACAAATGTTTTGATTGACTGGATGGATGAAATAAATACGCGAAGAGAAACTATGTATCAAATATTTTTACAATTTTAATTTTTCCCGAGCACTATACATAATTACTGATTAAAATAGGTACTGATTTAACGGGATAACACATAAAAAGGTACATACGTGATAAATACCGTATTACACATAGGCTACTTTTTGTTGACAAACCACGCGTGCGAAGCCGCTGGCGGAAGCTAGTAATATTATAAATGCGAAAGCTTGGATGTTTGTTTGTTACTCAATCACGTCGTAACGGCGGAACTGAATTCGATGAAATTTAGTATTTACGTAGATTATAACCTGGATTAACACGAAGGCTACTTTTTATACCATAAATCAGGTCCCATGGGATAAATATGAGGTGTCAAAGTTACTATAAAAAAAATATTTTCTCTTTGCGTCTTTGCATAAAACTCAACAAGGTGAGGAGAGCCCTAGATCCTGCCTTACCATGCATGTTCATGAGTATATTTTCTAAATGATGTCTTACGTCGGACTTTTTAGGGTTCCAAACAGAAAGGGTAAAACGGGACCCTATTACTAAGATTTCGTTGTGTGTGTAGTGCGAGGCGAGACGTTGTTCGGAGCGGATCGCATTCACCCTGATGAAGGTTCACGAACTGAACCGAAACATTGTCGGTCAAAACACCGATAAGACGGTACGTGATATATCCCGTATTTATAATAATGTTCGCTGTCTGTCACGTCTGTCCGTCTGTCACCAGGCTGTATCTCATGAACCGTGATAGATAGACAGTAGAAATTTTCATAGATCATGTATCTCTGTTGCCGCTATTACAAAAAATATTAAAAACAGAATATAATAAATATTTGAGGGGGGCTCCCAAACAACAAACGTGATTTTTTTGCTCATTTCCGCTCGATATTGATAACGGCAACAGGTAGACGCTTGAAATATTCACTAAATACCTAGTCAGGTCATAAATTCTGTCACATGTTTAATATAAAATAATTGAAACAAGTTTATTCATTATGTAACCATTTATATACCAAAATGAACTTAACAAAACATAGATTCTTATGACACTAAAGTTTATTCAAAATGACCTCCGTGATTTTGAATACAGGCCTTCAATCTGCGCGGCCAGTCGTCTATCGCAGCACGAACGAGGTCCATGTCAATATCGGCGGCTGTCTTAATCAAGAATGTCTTGAGTGACTCCAAATTGGGATGAGGCTTTGAGCACGCCTTTTCCTCCAAGTGTTGCCATATCTTGTAATCTAACGGATTCAAATCTGGACTGGAGGAGGGCCAGTCTTCGTGCCGGATGAAGTCGATTTCACGCGCCGCCAGCCAGTCTTGTGTGCTCTTCGCTCTATGAGCTGGCGCCGAATCTTGTTGGAATACCCAGTGCCTGTTATTGAACATGGTATGAAAAACAGGTTCCACAAGGTTCGTCAGGACTGTATTTTGATACACAACTGCATTAGTCTTTACACATTTCTCACAAAAATGTACCTCTGTTAAGCCCCAATAAGAAACTTCCAACCATACCATGAGCGAGGATGGTAAATGACCTCGTTGGACACGCGGAATACGGTTGCTCGCTTCTTCACTACTGTGTGCGTACACCTTATCATTTTGTTTGTTGTAGCTCTCTTCTACGGTAAAAATATTTTCATCCGAAAAAAGAATTTCCCGATATTTTTTTCCCGCGTACCGCTTCAACAAAGCGCGGCATCTCTTCAGTCTCAGGTCCATTAGACGAGCATTCAAACGATGTCCTGTTTGTCTTCGATATGCCCGAAGCCCTAAGTCTTCATTTAACACCCTTTTCACCGTGGTTCTGCTTAACCCCATCTGAAGGGCCAACAGTTTCTGCTAACGTTTGGGATTTCTTTGAATTCGCGCCTTCGCAGCTTTTATCACTGCTGGAATCCTAACAGACCGAGGGCGACCACTTCTTGACCTGTCATCTACACTAGAGTCTTCATTGTATCGTTTGATGGTGCGATAAACGAATCTTTTGGTTATATTCAAATTTTTCAGTATGTCAAAATTTTGAATTGGCGCGTAACCGCAACGATGCAACGCAATAACTGCAACACGGTCTTCTTTAAGCCTCCACTCCATATTTAAAAATGAGTAAAATTCTAAAATGTATACATTTTTATTTACATGAACAATTCGAAATTCAAATTCTATAAACTTTTTTGTTGCCAGCATTCTAAAAGAAAAGTTTTTACTGTGTGACAATACTTATGACCTGACTAGGTATTTAGTTATATATTCACTATAAAAATAAATAATTATATTAAAATAAAACAAATATTTAAGGGGTCTCCCATACAACAAACGTGATTTTTTTTCCGTTTTTATACATAATGGTACGGAACCCTTGGTGCTCGAGTCCAACTCGCATTTGGCCGGTTTTTTGATCTTCGAAATGAACGGTCTGATACGACGATGGTACGTGACCTGATGATGGAATAGGAGGGTAGGAATTTGGTGTGCGTCGACACCCTTGCGCGATCTCATCGGTCTAGTATATTTTAATGATATATGCATATATTTATATATTCTTCATATTAAATTATGTATAACGGTAGGTGAGGTATTTCAGAGTGAACGTAGCCTAAGGAATGCAGAGAATGCGACGACGTTCAACTCGGCGGAGATTTTATCTATTTCTTGTACTGTTATGAGCTCCTGGTACTTGTTGATTTGAGGGCCATTGTTTTATCAATTTTCTATACTAAAAGGGCCGGGAGTTGTCTTTATTAAAGATAATGCGATGACGTTCAGCTTGGTGAAGGTTGTATCTTTTTCCTGTACCGTTATGCGCTCTGGTACTTCTTGAGATGTTTTGAGAGACATTTTTATCAACAAGAAGCAAAAATTACCGACATTGGATGTGCAAAAATTAACTTGTAAAGTATGACGCGGGCTGCTAATGCACGTCAGCGGTAGAATTGTCAATCAGCTATCATGAGTTGCCTATCTTTTTTACGTGTAATTTTTCCATGTTATAATAGTTATTCTGCTATTCGGGGCGGAGACAAATTCAACAAATCAAAGATCATAAAATCGGTCCAGCTGTTCTTGAATTATAAATGGTGTTAACCCGACTTCGTTTCATATACATATATACCTAGTCAGGTCATAAGTATTGTCACACAGTTAAAACTTTTCTTTTAGAATGCTGGCCACAAAAAAGTTTATAGAATTCGAATTTCGAATTGTTCATGAAAATAAAAATGTATACTTTATAGAATTTTACTCATTTTTAAATATGGAGTGGACGCTTAAAGAAGACCGTGTTGCAGTTATTGCGTTGCATCGTTGCGGTTACGCGCCAATTCAAATTTTTGACATACTGAAAAATTTGAATATAACCAAAAGATTCGTTTATCGCGCCATCAAACGATACAATGAAGACTCTAGTGTACATTGCAGGTCAAGAAGTGGTCGCCCTCGCTCTGTTAGGACTCCAGCAGTGATAAAAGCTGCGAAGGCGCGAATTCAAAGAAATCCCAAACGTAAGCAGAAACTGTTGGCCCTTCAGATGGGGTTAAGCAGAACCACGGTGAAAAGGGTGTTAAATGAAGACTTAGGGCTTCGTTCGGGCATATCGAAGAAAAACAGGACATCGTTTGAATGCTCGTCTAATGGGCCTGAGACTGAAGAGATGCCGCGCTTTTTTGAAGCCTTACGCGGAAAAAAAATATCGGGAAATTCTTTTTTCGGATGAAAAAATTTTTACCGTAGAAGAGAGCTACAACAAACAAAATGATAAGGTGTACGCACACAGTAGTGAAGAAGCGAGCAACCGTATTCCGCGTGTCCAACGAGGTCATTTTCCATCCTCGCTCATGGTATGGCTGGGAGTTTCTTATTGGGGCTTAACAGAGGTACATTTTTGTGAGAAAGGTGTAAAAACTAATGCAGTTGTGTATCAAAATACAGTCCTGACGAACCTTGTGGAACCTGTTTCTGATACCATGTTCAATAACAGGCACTGGGTATTCCAAGAAGATTCGGCGCCAGCTCATAGAGCGTAGAGCACACAAGACTGGCTGGCGGCGCGTGAAATCTACTTCATCCGGCACGAAGACTGGCCCTCCTCCAGTCCAGATTTGAATCCGTTAGATTACAAGATATGGCAACACTTGGAGGAAAAGGCGTGCTCAAAGCCTCATCCCAATTTGGAGTCACTCAAGGCATTCTTGATTAAGGCAGCCGCCGATATTGACATGGACCTCGTTCGTGCTGCGATAGACGACTGGCCGCGCAGATTGAAGGCCTGTATTCAAAATCACGGAGGTCATTTTGAATAAACTTTAGTGTCATAAGAATCTATGTTTTGTTAAGTTCATTGTGGTATATATATGGTTACATAATGAATAAACTTGTTTCAATTATTTTATATTAAACATGTGACAGAATTTATGACCTGACTAGGTATATCTATTATATATCTATATAGATTACCAAACAGACACTACATCATATTAGCAACCCTAACTACGCATAACCACCCCATCTCCCGCCGAGCTAATGGACTCATAATGTACTATTAGTGCACTAGAAGGCTATTGTGGCTGCGTAAAGGCTCTTTTACATGTTCAGTTAAGACCTAAATCATATTAAAAAATATATGTTGTAACTGCTTGCTTCTTCATACCACTTGCTAATATTTGACCGAGCGAAGCGATCTCCAAATCAACTTGGACAAATCGGCGTTGCATGTATGTATGTTTGTTTATCGGAGGATAACTTTCGAAGCGTTTTTCCGATCTTCATTAAATTTGGCATATAGGTAGATGGCACAATTTTGGTGTGACTCAATGAGCTAAAAATGTGGGGGGGATTGCTGAGATATTGGGGTTCAAGAGGGTAAAATAAACGAAAATGGGACTATCTGGTCAATTCGCACGTAGTTTTTTAGATAGATAGATAACTCTTATTGAATTACCACACAAACAGAAATAATACAAAAATAAGTACTGGGTTAAAATAAATAAGGCAATACAATGGGCGGCCTTATCGCTAAAAGCAATCTCTTCCAGGCAACCTTTGGATGGAGCGAAATTTATAAAAAATACGGAGTGCGGTGTACTTTAGAGGATACATTACATTTAAACATAATATATTCTAAGATATAATAATTATATGAAGTTTTAATCCTAATACTTAATATACTTATAAAATAGACTAATATATAGGTATATACATAAAGCAAACTATACTAACAGATAAAATAAGTACATAAATAGTAAATAAATAACGCTAGGAAGATGACATCGTGAGGTAATGATGTTTCACCTTCAATTTGAAGGTGTGTAAGGACGATGACCGTCTTACTTCTTCGGGCAGAGCATTCCACAGCTGAACAGCCTGGACAGTAAAAGAAGCGCTGTAAAAGGAAGTGCTGTGCGAAGGAGTTCTGAGTATCAAGTTTTCTGATGACCTAAGAGTATAGTTATTTGAAGAATGGAGAAATTCAAATCTATCTTTCAGATAGTGAGGAGAGAAGGGATTGAAAAGAATAGAATAGAGAAGAGAAAGGATATCCGTATTCCGAATACGAATCAGAAGCCATTTAAGCTTTGAACGGAAGGGAGACACATGATCATATTTACGGAGGCCAAATATAAATCTAATACAAAAATTTTGTAAACGCTCGAGCTTGTTAAGCTGTTCCTCAGTGAGGTCCAGATAACAAGCATCAGCATAGTCTAGTACGGGATGTAAAAGCGATTGTGCAAGCGCAGTCTTGGTGGACGTAGGCAAAAAGTTTCGTAGTCTCCTTAGTGAACCAGCTGACGCAAACAACTTCCGGCTGGTTAGTTCAAGCTGAGCCTTCTATGAAAAGTTGCGGTCAATGATGATACCTAAATTCTTAACGGTTTCGCTGTATGGGATTGCTATTCCGTCAAAGACAACTTGTGGGAGAGTGGACCAATCAATTTTGCTAAGCGTTCTTGAACTACCTACAATAATGGTTTGCGTTTTGGTAGGATTAACTTTCAAACCGTGGAGCTTGCTCCACTCTGCAATACGGCGTAAATCGCAATTGGTAACGTCAACAGCATCAGCAATATTACTGAGCGTAGCTTGATTTTAAATCTGAAGATCGTCTGCGTAGAGGTGAAAAGACAAGGAAAGATTAAGAGAAATAGAGTTTATGAAGATTGCGAAAAGAAGAGGATAAAACGCCACCTTGAGGTACACCAGCAGACGTATTACACCACGAAGAGAGAGACTCCTCGAGTCGAACACGCTGACGGCGCCCGTGCAAGTAATTGAAAAACCAACCAATCACCGCTGGAGATACGTTAAGGGAGCTAAGTATTGCCAGGAGAATATCAAAATCTACGGTGTTGAACGCATTACTGAAATCAAGTAAAGTCAGCACGGTAAGTTGCCCATTTTCTATGCCCATTCGTATATCGTCCGTGATTTTGACTAGAGCAGTGACAGTACTGTGGCCTTTACGAAAGCCAGACTGCAGAAGATTAAGGAGACTATAGGAGGAAAAACAAGAGTTTAATTGATTATGGACCAAGCGTTCGAGAACTTTGGAGAGAAAAGGAAGGATAGAAATCGGGCGATATTCAGAAAAGGATTTGGGATTAGGTTTCTTAGGAAGAGGAATTATTTGGGCTTCCTTTTAAATGGAAGGGAAGGTACCGGTCATTAGGGAGTGGTTCAAGAGATGGCAGAGGGTAGGTAGAATGATATCAAGGATAGGAATAAGCATATTGCAGCTGATACCGTCAAGCCCAACAGCATTGGATGTAATTGACAAAATACTTTTCTTAACGTCAGCAACGGTGATTTGGCTAAATAGAAAAGGAGGATGATCAGGAGTTGGTAACGAAGAGAGAAAATTAATTGAACTGATTTTAACATTGAAGAAAAATGTTGATTAAGGGAGTCAATGTTTAAATCGCTAGGAATTGAATCCTGGCGAGATTTACCAACTCCTTACGATCTCAGAACTTCCAGACTTTAGCTGGATCTTCATCGGAAACGGATTCATGGATATGGCGACGTTGTGCGTCCCTACACACTCTATTGCAGCGATTTCGAGAATTGTAATACTTGTCTTTGTTGTACTCACTTGAAACTATTTTGTACTTTGTTTTAGCAACCGATTTTTTATGAATAAGTGATTTAATTTCATCAGTGAGCCAGGGAGCCGGGTTATGTTTAACTTAATGGCACGAAATGGTGCATGGGTATCAAATAGTTGCGTAACTAAAGTATTAAAAATAGCAATTTTGTCATCCATGGAGTCTGCATTAAAAACGGTTGACCAGTCAATCTTTTCAGCATCAACAAAAAACTTTTCCCTATCCATGCTTCCAAAACTGCGCTGCGAGATCACCTTTGGCTTAGCCTTAGGGGGACGTATTTTGTAAGATAGGAATATTGCGTCATGATATGAGAAAATATCCGCTGTACACTGACCGTGCTTATCAACGTGATTTAGAGAGGATACGATGATAAGGTCGAGAAGCTTTAGTTATTAGCCATAATACAAACTAAACTTTGACAAAATTCACAGACCCCACAGTGCTGAAATTTGGTATGCGTATAGCTTTTGTGACACAAATATAGTCAAAAGTCTAAAATCCAGATTAATTGCAACTTCTACCACAAAAAAAAAACCATTTTACATGAACTCCCGTTACCTGTAATTTGAATGAATATGTAGGTCAAGTAAAGTGGTTATTATTTCGTGGCACTATTTTGAAAGACAAAGATTACAAATAATATTCTTTTGGTTTTCATGGGAGACTCAGGCAAAGATCTCAGTTCGGGGCGAACCGCTAGTAAATAAATATTTCCCTATATTTCAACTAGAAAGAAATACGATCTGATAAGGGTTACTGAGAGCCGTTGGGTGCACAGTGGAGATCTTGTTGCTCATATGATGATGATGAATATTAAATCGTTTTTTTTTATGTTTCTAGTATGTAAGCATGTATACACCATTGTACATCGGCGTCAAGTATTATCCTGTCCACTCAAAGGTTGGAAGGAATCTCTTTTTGATTTTGCTTGCTATACTGTGAACAATTAAAATATAAGTAGGTAGGTACATGGAGATATGTTTTTATATATTGTGTTAATAATTGTGATGTACTTTTTGTTTTTTGTATAACTACTGTATGATTGTTTGTGATTTTTTATCTGTGTTAATTTTTAAGTGTATTTTATTAATTCATGTGTATTATAGTAACGATCTGGATTTGTCTAAAATATTAATCGTATTTGAATAAATTAATCTTGAATCTTTAAGACCGCTCATTGTAAGGATCAATTTGTAGAAATTATGTTCTGTATTTTATTGTGGTGTAGAATAAAGAGTTATTCAATCTAATGAGTCTAATCAGTAAGATAGGTCCGACTTCGAGAAAGAGGGCAGTCGACGAATCCAACACGGCTGGGCTGCGTTCGGGAAACTTCGGCCACGTCTTCTAATTTACGATAAGACGAAAGCCTTTGAACATTCGCGATCACTGTACAAAATTATTGATCAAAATGGGTATTAGCCAACTTTGTAGAAAGCCAACGTTTTTGCTTTACTTTAAGAGGGTGACGGATAAAATTGGAAATGTGTTGAAGAGGTTTTCAATTAAGTCGGTCTTCACTCCTCTCAAACATGGTCAAGCATTTACGGACTCTAAAAGATGTTATACATCTGCTGATGCCTGGTGTTAATAAGATAGACTGTTGCTGTGGCCGCTCTTACTCGTACATTGGGCAACCCAAACGTACCATAGCAGAGCGTGTCAAAGAGCATATCGCAGCTGTCAAAAATCGCTAGGTAAACAAGTCAGCGACAGCAGAGCATCTGGTAGACTCATGACCGAATCATTGGATTGAACTTCATGATCCTAAGGTTCTCTCTAGTGAACGCCATTATTACAAGAGAATGGTTCGTGATGCGATTGAAATCAAGAAATTTCCAAATTCTATTCGGAAAGATGGCTATAGACTCTCAGAGTCCTGGGACCCGGTGATTGCTAGGTGTGCGCGTCGTGATCGGTCGTCTCAGTGCGTAGATACGGTTAGTGTAGTGTGTCGTGTCGTATATGAACGAGGACATTTCTAATTCTGAAGACCAAGTGAGGGTAGTTGCTGCAGCTACCCACACTTCCCGACGGTAGCTCCATGTACTCCAGTCAACCAGTGACCACGGCTGTTCCAACATAGCCGAAATGTCGGGATACCAGTTTTAATCAATAATAATGAAAGCCTTTGATTTGTGTTACCAGTGCTGACGTATGGTATTGAAACGTAGTTTTTCACTATGGACCTCGTAAGAAGACTCAAAATCGCTCAGAGTGCTATAGAGAGAGCTATGCTTGGTGTTTCTCTACGAGATTGAATCAGAAATGAAATGAAAACCCGAACAGCTGTGGTTTTTGTTTTGTTCCCGGCATCTTTCCTTACAATTTTCAAACGTAGAGACCTTTTATTAGCCTTACGTTTAGTTCTAAGCTACCTGTCCGTACAAATTTTATCGCCGTTGGTTTCTCTAACTAAATAAAAAGCTGCCAAGAGCGAGTCGGACTCGCCCATGAAGGGTTCCGTAGCAGCAAGTAACTTAATATAAAAGTTCTTATAGTTCGTTGTAACTTTTTTTTATATTTGAGTTGATTGCATGAAAGGTAAATTGCGGTTTACGATTTATGACGTAATAAAAAACTGCTTACTAGTTCCCGGTCAAACCAATTTTCTGTGGAAGTTTGCATGGTAATGTACACACGGTTACACATCAAGTTATAAATTTCCAGTATAAGCTGACCTCGCATTGTGTAGGCTTTTCGCAGAATGAGAGGTCAGCTTATACTGGAAACTTATATCTTGATGTGTAGCCGTGTGTACATCATATATTTTTTTTAGTTTTATCATTCTCTTATTTTAAAAGTTACAGGGGGGGGGGCACATTTTACCACTTTGGAAGTGTCTTTCGCGCAAATTATTAAATATATATATATGTATAAAAAAATGATCCATTGATATATAAACACGTATGGGTTTGATGAAAAAAAAAAAATTGAGTAGTATAGTAGATAGCTATTTTTCTAAAATGAATAACTACCTCCCACTTGTCCTTGACTGGTTGTTTTGTTTGTAACTTTATCTCTAGTCATTTAGTCATTTCATTTAGTCATTTATTTTTCCTCTTTACACATTTTACATGATATTTTCAAATAATTAATTCTTATATACTAACACAGATTAACATTACTACAGTTAAAGTTAATATCAAATTATTATTACAAATTATATTATTGTTAATTAAAAAAAAATTGTATCATACATATAAATAATTGTTTAAGTAATTACTATTTAGTATCAACTACAAAACTATAGTCATTCAACACAAAAAATGTATTTATCGGACAAAGCCTCGTCAATATTATAATAACTTTTATGTAATAAATGTTTTTTTATACAAATAAAAAATTCAACGTCTGATTTATTTCTAATCTCAATGGGAATTTTATTATACAATTTTATAGATACATACATAAAGCTTTTTAACGTTTTGACCAGTCTACAACGAGGGGCGACAACATTTTCGGGGCCATGGGATTCGAATTTGGATGTCATATGTTTCAGATTTTCGCGTATGTATACCATATTCTGGTATATATACTCTCCAATCATAGTCATGATGTTCAGCTCTCTGAACATATCTCTACAGGAGTCTCTATATTTAAGGCCTAAATATACCTGACCAAGCGTTTTTGCAAGATAAAAACCCTTTTTGATTCTGCTGCAGTACCCCAAAACATTACGCCGTAACTCATTATTGAATGAAAGTATGCAAAATAAACATCTCTTGCTGCTCTAGTCTCTCCTAGCTCCCTTATTTTTTTAACAGCATACGTAGCAGAACTTAATTTTTTAGATATTTTTTCCACATGAACTGCCCATGTTAGTTTAGAATCTAACCAAATACCTAAAAATTTCATACGGTCAGCAGTTAGTAAGGATAGTTCAACTAGAGCATCTTCAATTAAAGGAGGTGGTAAATTACCAGTGACTCCTAATCAGAATTTAACCACATGAGTTTTGTCAACATTTAGAAGTAAATTATTCACCGAAAACCATTCCTTTAAATCAACTATAACTTTCTTTAGCTTATGACCAAGATCTACATTAGATTTGTCTTTTATCATCAAACTTGTGTCGTCAGCAAATAATATAATGTCAATATCCTTACAAACTACAGAAATATCATTTACATAAATTAGAAACAACAATGGGGCAATATCGATCCTTGTGGTACGCCTAGCTCTATTTTATTTTTGCTTGATCTAACACCATTTAGCTCGGTGACTTGTTCTCTATCAATTAAATAGGATTTAAAACTTTGCAGTTCATTGTTTCTTACACCGTAATGTTCTAACTTTTTAATTAAAATATCATGAGAAACACAATCGAAGGCCTTGGAGAGATCGCAAAAGACTCCATAAGTTTTTTTTGACCCCTCCAGGCCAGCGAGTATATCTAGCACGAGCCTTGAGATAGCATGTCTTGTCGATTTTTTTTTCTGAAAACCAAATTGTCTTTTGTTCAATAAATTATTATCAACTAAAAAAGTAACAAGTTCCTCAGACACATATTTTTCAAATATTTTGCTTATACTAGGGAGCACTGAAACTGGTCGGTAATTGTTACAAAGAAACATTTCACCTTTCTTATGGAGCGGTACGACCTTTGCAATTTTCATTTTTTTAGGAAAATTTCCTGTCTCGATACAGTTGTTTATAATGTGCATCAGAGGTGCAGCTATAACAGATTCTAGTTTTTTTAACAAGTAAGGAGTTATGTACCAAATGTCATCAGATTTTTTTGGTTTTAAGGCTCGAATTAGTTTTATAACTCGATTGATATCAATTGGTTTCAGAATAAAATTAAAACTAGAGACTGGAATGTATTTCTTTAAAAATATTAAAGCATTTTCCGAAGAACAATTAAGATTACAGAACAATTAAAATATTTAGGATTACGTGGACTCATATCAACGACAGGCATGTGCTCATTTACATTATTCAGAAGGTACATAAAATATTCATCGTAATCAAAATACAATGCAGAATTTGACAAATCTCTCAGTAAATTTCCTTTCAAATTATCTAGTCTAAAGTTATTAATCCGTCTTAACTTTATCTTCTGGGGCTTTTCTACTTCTACGTCAAGTCTTATATCTAGAATTTGGTTATAATGATCTGATTTTACACCAAGGTAGCACACGTATATTATTAGTTTCCTGTGAGTCTGTAAATATATTGTCTATGCATGATATTGTTGCTTTTGTAACCCTAGTATAGTCATAAACTTGCTGAATTAATAGAAAGCTCTCCGTCAAATCTGTCACACTTAAACAGTCATTATTATTACTTAGAAAGTTTACGTTAAAATCACCGCACAGTATTACAGTTTTATTGCTATTTGTTGTGACTTTGTCTAGGCACTGTTCAAGTTTATTTAGATATGTATTTAAGTCAGCTGAAGGTGATCTATAAACTACTACTATAATAGCGTTTTTTAATTCTATACATGCTAGTTCACATACAAATTCTTCGGACATTTTAGATATATCATTTCTATTTTTAAACTTTAGGTTATTTTTTACCTATATAAGACAACCTCCCTGGTCATGTTTAGTTCTATTAAAAATGAAGTTTTGTAACCTTCTATATTAAACAATGAAAAATTATGTGGTTTTAAAAAAGTCTCGGTCATGCACATCACATCAATTTTTTCATGAGATAAGAAGAGACCTAGCATATCAGCCTTTTTGTAAATTCCTTGCACATTCTGATGACAAAAAACTATTTTACTACTTCGGGAGTTGCGACGTCTGGAAAATTTGTGTTTCTGATATGATAATCATCTGTGGATAGCATGATTACATTCTTAGAACACTCATTTGTGAAGAGAGCTGCAGTAATGTTGCAAGCTATCAAATCATGCATACATCGGCCGGTTTTAAGTACGTTTATTTCTACAATTGAGACGTTCTCGTTTAAGGCCGCAATAGCAAATAGTTTGGTATTTAGTTTATATATATATTGTTGTTAACGTCTTCTTTAGCTATGTAAGCAATCGTCGTTATGATCATTTTTTTCTTGTGTTTGTTAATATATTTCGCTGTTTCATCTACTTTCTTCAGGTAACTATGTACATCCAATTTTACAGTATTATAATCGCCTATCAAAATTATGATGTCTTCAATAGTGCCCTCTTGTATGATATTGCAATAATTGTCAAACGGCTTACATGAATTTTGTAGTGCATAATCTTGAGAAAGTTTGTTGTTAATTATGTTTGCCATATTTCTTCAGTGTACGTCAGAGAACATCATCACTGGTTTTTTATAATGTTCTTTGGAATTCTATTATGAGCACTCTGTTCCGGAGTTTTTTCAAGATTCATAAAATAATTTGTCTGTTTATTCGGCATGGCCTTATCAGGGTATTGAAGTTTTTTAATAGATTCATTCTTTTCTATCATATGTTTTAGTTTGTTTAACTGTTTCTCTAAAAATATAACTTTATCGTACGTAACTTCCCGCTCTCTCAAATCTTTTTCATTTTGTTTTATAATTTCTAGAAATTTATCTCCTTTTTGTAATGCTATGATTGTATTTTCTCTCTGTATCAATTCTCCGTTCATAAGAGTTAATTGACGTTTTGATTAACTCTTTTATTTTTATATTTATTTGTTTATATTTCCTTTTTAGTATATTCCCATTCTTGATTCTTTTTCTAAAACATTTGTACCCATACTTATTGGTTGATGTGGTTCTTAGCAGTAGTTCACTATGTCTTAGTTGTAGTTCAATGTTTTCTTGTAATATATAATCTAGTTTTTTTTCTAGTTCCGTAATTTTTAAGCATAACTCTTGATTCTCCCATTGCTCTTTATCTTGTTTAAGTGTACAAATTTCATTTTTTAATTGTAAATTTATTATTTTAAGGTCAGCTCCTTTTTCTTCCTCTTCATAAGCTTTCTTTTTTAAGTTTTGGATTTGTTTACATAAGTTCTCAAACTCTTTAGTATTCATATCCTGTTCATCTATCAAAGTTTTGTTCAATGTTTCCTTTTCTTTCAACCTTTTCTTTAAATTATCTATAGTTGTACAATAATTATTTATAAGACTATTTTTTTCCGGGTCTTCTTTTGTGTCTGGTACCCTTTTGGCCCTAGATCTGGTTATAATATTGTTCATTGTGATATAACTTTCTGATCACTTTTTTTCCTTCTAATTTAAATTTTGTACGTAAACAATAATAAAAAATAATTAAAATTCAGTCCAGAAAGTATCTTTCGTTTAATATCAGATAAACAAAACAAAAACTTTGTCCAATAAATTTCTTCTATACACAGATTTGAACTCGCAACCGTTTGTATTGCGGGTGGAGAATATATCAACTTGACCAGTTGAGCGTTATCTCCAACGTTGAAATTATAAAATGCTTAGCTTACTGTTCGGTATTCTTTACAAAGTTTCAAGGTTAGTGTCGTTGTAGACGATTACTTGCAGTTTTGAATGTTATTGATGAATTATGTCTTCAACTTTGTTCCGTGAGGTTTTGGTTATGATTCAATTTTACTTAGTTTTATTGCTCTGGTTGTCTACTTACGGTTTCTTAGTTTATTCTATAAACATGAACATGACATCTTATACTTTCCCACACTTTCTTACAACACTTTTTTGTTTGAACACTTTTTGTATTGGTATTTGTACAGAGGTAAACTTCACTTTATTTCGTAATTATTTCACAGAGATAACACTCGTACTTGTGAGTTGCACTTTTATTTTTTTTTTGAATATCACGGAATATGTAAATTAGCTATCTAAACAATTTTTATTAGTAAATAAACACAGAGCCGATGTTACACCAAAGCGCGCTACTACCCGCATTCTACCGATTTCGATTAAATTTTGTTTTTAGATTGATTATGACCTGGATTGAAGCTATCCGTCTATGGAACTCTCTTCCTACACATTAGAACTGCCAAATCCCTTCCCATCTTTAAAACAGGTCTATTTAAACATCTGTCTGCACTACAATGTTGATTTCCCATTTTCTCATCTATTCTATTGTACACCTGTATGTACCTACTTATAGTATTTTATATAATATACCTTTTTATTATTAGTATGGAATATTTATGATAAAATATTATGCACCTTATTTATTTATTTATATATTTGTTTGTACTTATTTATTTTGCTTATGTAAATACACTGTTTATTCAATATTCAATTATTTTTTTATTAATAGCTACCGTCCTATAACGTTCTCGTGAAATCCAGTCCATCCAAAGGTTGTCTGGAAGAGATCGCTTTTAGCGATAAGACCGCCCCTTGTATTTCTACTTGTATTGTTATTTGTTTTTTTATATTGTTTTTTTTTTAATTTAAGTGTGATTTACAATAAAGCGTTTTCTATCTATCTATCTATCTATCTATCTATTGAAGCATATGCTATCTTTTTAAAGGTAATTAACGCCTGCGAACTTACGGGCAGAAGCTGGTTAAAAATACTTTGAAGAGAAATCACGGCAGGTTTTATGAATCGAAGGGATGATTGTAAGGTAAGCGTACAAAACATTCATTCATCAGTATTCAAATACAAAAACTTCTTTATTCAATTACATTTTTTAAATAATTTTGTATCTACGATTTACGTGGACAAATTATTTTTTATTCCTCGTGGACAAATTTGAAATGGCAATTGACAACTTTGATCGAGTTGCAGGGAAAAAAATTTGCTCCAGGCATCACCTTTTTAGCCACAGATACAAAAAGAGGTATTATAATGCCTAAGACTTCTTGTTTGTCTGTCTGTTTGTGGCATGCGGGCTTTTTATAACATTTAACTTTACCTAGTTTTTTAAGCGAAAACTTCTTTAGGCGCGTTAGGCATGATAAGAAAAAACTATTGAACTCGCGACACTGTTACCGACACCTGTCACTAACTACTGACACTGACTGGTACTGACAGAGATATATTCTCTTTGGTTACTGACACCTCTGTATATATGTATCTGTAGTGTAGTCTGCTTTTATTCAAGTTTTCTCTTCTGGCGGCACGCGTGCCATTTTTTTTAGTTTCCATCAGGTTCTAGTAAATGCAACACATTTTTTCACCTGCTTTTTTCAGTAGGTATTCACTCTGTATTCGGTCAAACCAATATTGATTTTGATTGGAATCAAGAACACAAACGTCCCACGTGTAGAACCACCCTAACGTTCCGGATACTATCACGTCTGTTCACGTCATCATCCGCATACCACAGCGAGTAATTTAAATCCAATCACAGCAACCCAATTCGTACCCTAAATCTAATAGCTACGACTCAATTTCCATTAAAACTGTCCTGAAGTTCTGAAGGATCCATCCGGTAGAACACAACTTTGGAATTGCAACCTTAAAATGCTACTATTAAGTTACTATTTCAATTGATACCCCTCTCTCAGTTTGGTAGGATTAAGAGAGTTTTATTGAATTTTGTGGCTTAAGCTTATAGGGATAGAGTTGTAGTTGTTTTTGCACGTTACGTGTTGCGTGGGTTTCATGGAAAATTGATTCAAAGGCGAACTTGAAACAGATTGGAACAGGTAGAGAATGCGGGCTCCTAATGGTCTGCCAAAGGGCTCAAGTAATTACAAAATACATAACGTTAGTAATATTTAGATAACACAATGACAGATAAGTGTACAAAACACACATGATTTTGCAAAATACTTAGCTAATCATAAATAAATCCTACTAATATTATAAACACGAAAGTTTGTATGTATGGATGTTTGTTCCTCTTTCACGCAAAAACTACCGAATGAATTTTAATGAAAGTTTACAATAATATAGCTTATATATTAGAATAACGCATAGGCATACATATAATTTTTAAAGATAGTGTATGAATTGTCCAAAATATAACGATAATTGTCAAGTAAGTCGGAAAAAAATCTGCCATCTACGAGCTATTCTGGCGTACGCTGCAAAAACATTAGAGTTGACACGTATATAATGTATAAGAGAAATGTTTATCTTAATTAGTCCTACAAAAAAGTCGGCGACAGCATATACCTAGCTTTTATGAGTAAGCCATTATCGCCAAAACAGTAAACCATAAATCCAATAAAAATTGATAATCTATTTCTATTGCACATTTGGTAGTAACAAATTGATTTTTATACCAAAATAAATACTTTTATATGTCTCTTACGCCTTCAAAATTAATCCGCAGAACCAATTTTGATACTCGAAGCTACTCGAAGTACTTACTAATTCTGCGCAGACGAAGTCGCGGGTACCAGCTAGTTAAAAATATATAACATTAAGTTTAAGAAACAATTCATATTTGGTTTCATGCAATTAATATACTATATAAACATCACACTAATATTATAAATGCGAAAGTTTGGATGTTTGTTTATTTGTTGTTTGTTACTCAATCACGCCGTAACGGCTGAACTGATTTCGATGAAATTTGGTATACACATAGATTATAACCTGGATCAGCACATAGGCTACCATTTATCCCATAAATCAGTTTCCATGGTATAAAAAGGGAATATCAAAGTTTATTTATGTATTTTGCACCCCAGAACAACGCGGGCGTAGCCGCTGGCAACAACTAGTTATGTATAAATAAATCTGTAATATCAGAAAGATTGTGCAATTATTTACAATCAAATACAAAAGAAACAGTTGAATCAACTACAGATCGTTAGTCTTAATCATCTAGACTAGAACTTATCTTGTCGCGGAGGAGGGCGTTATTACCTGCGACACAGTTTTTATAACTCAATACAATACATTAATTTATACATAAATTTAATTTCACGAGTCAAATAATATTAATGTTATAATAAATATTAAATTTCTGGTAGGTCGAACTCATCTAGACTGTAGAAAATCCTCTCCAATAGCCACTTTTTAAATTTATTTTTAAATATCGCTGTGGAAGCAACATCCCTAATGTCCTCCAGTATTATATTATAAACAGACGGGTCCATTATGAACACAGACTACTCAGACTTGTTCAGTTTGTGGGGTGGTGTGACCAGGCGGTAGTGGTGATTATTGCTACGCAACGCACGGGCTGCGTTTACGCTACGACGCTGGATTAAGTCCAGGTTTGTATGCGTATAAAGAGCCACCTGGTAAATAAGTTCGCACGGGAGTGGCAGTATTTTTAGTTGCTTAAACCAATCTCTGTATGAAACATCATCTGTAATGCCCACGATGGCGCGCACGGCTCGTTTTTGCATTACGAAGGCACGCTGTCGGCAGCGCGCGCCCACAGCTCCACGCCATAGGTGATGGCGCTGTGGACGGTAGCGAAGTAGCAGGAGTCAAGCGACGCAGTTTTAAATTTTTTAATTCATTTATTTCAGATGTCACAGATCCATATTTGTTAGAAAAAAAATTAATTAAACATGTCAAATGGGTTAGTACATATTAAATTCAAACACAAATAATAAAAATACAATACATATAACACAAAATAATCATAAGTCACATACCCGTATATACCTATTCAGGTACTCTCACTCACAAATACTCTTAATGCTCTTTGGAAGGGCTTGTGTGGCACATGGAGGTTACAGCAGTGTTTCAGATAGGGACAGTCGAGGCGGTCTGCAATCACGCTGAGGAAGAGGTTGGTGCTCGCCCGCACCCGCCGCAACAGGGATGCACAGCGCAGGCGCATAGTCGCATACAAACAATTGATGCGCGCCTCCGCGAACATTCCCGACGCAGTGCAGAAGCGGGGAAGCCCCAAAATCATCCTCAGCGCGTTGTTGCACTGGACTCTGAGGGCTGTATACGATCTGTGAGTATAGTTTCCCCACAGGCTGCACGTGTAGAATGAAGTACAAGCAGCGCAGTGCCCGACAGCCTACGCAATGCAAAACACGCTCGCCCGAGTTTCACACATAAACCTTCAATGACAGTTCATGCGGGTATAATCGTTTTCATTTCTGTGATTGATTACACACCATTATTTCAATTATAGGGTGTTTGATAATAACGCACAAAAATAAACTGGGTTATTTTGATGAGCATAATAAATCAATTTGTAATTCCATAGAAATGTGAAATTTGTTTGAGCAAAAACAAATTCTTCATTAAACTTATGTTGTGCTATTGTATAATGCTAGCCATCTAACCACAGATACTCCTGATAGCTACAACCTGAGCATCTTTAAGTCGCGAGTGAATAGGTTTCTTCTAGGCAAGCGTGTGCCATCGTAGACTGACTGCATCATCGCTCATCAGGCGAGATCGTGGTCAAACGCAAGCCTATAATGTATAAAAAACAGATACTGTATTGGTGTCGTCTCAAGATATCTCTTGTTGTCCCTTTCTAACCCAAAACCTGCAGCCATTTCCGAAAGAGATATCAAATCGGCCTTTACTTTTGGATGTCGATTGCATGAGTAGGCAGTAAATTTTACATCGAATTAATCACCTAAACTTTGTCCGTTTTCTTTAAAATTTGATAACATAACTAGTGGTTTTTTTACGAGAAGCCTTTTTATGTTTTTAGAAACCAAACAACCTGTATAGGTGATTATAATGATGTGTCTCAGCTTATGTACGCGGTACTACCTACGGTATGGAACTACCTGTCTGTCTAACTGTTTCTCATACCTGTTTTTTCTTAGTTCTTTTGGACTAGGTATATATATTACTAGCGGCCTGTCTCGGCTTCGCACGGGTGGACATAAATATAAAAAAGTGACACTCTGGGAGTTCCGACAGAAGTGAAAACTTGAATAAAAGCAGACTGCACTACATATACTTTATATACAGAGGTGTTGGTAACGATAACAGTGTCGCGAGTTTAGTGGTTTTTTTACACCTCAAAAATGCCCAACGCGCCTAAAAAAGTTCTTATTTAAAATAAAATAAAAATTTGGATGTTGCAAAATGATCATGATGGATGTCGCTTAAACATGAAAAATTACTAAGAAAGTTGTCATAAGCCCCTCCACAAACAAAAAACAAGCAACTGATATACAGAGCTGTCGGTAACAGCGAGTTAAATGGTTTTTTTCCCATCTCAAAAAATGCCCAACGCGCCTAAAGAAGTTTTCACTTCAAAAATGTCTCATTTTTTTACACATTTCGAAAAATCCGTTTTTATAGAATTGTTGGGATTCAAGTTATGGAACTCAAATATTCTTGGGCGGGGCTAGACATACTTGGAGACATACTCTATACTTGGCTAGACATGGTTATGACAGATGGAGCAGGACAGTAACTGAATGGTGGCCGAGGAGCGGGTATAGAAGGGTAGGACAACCAGCAGCGAGATGGGTGGACGACATCGTAAAGGTCGTGGGCCGTCAGTGGGTGAGACTAGCGCAGGATCGTGGTGGATGGCACAAACTTGAGGAGGCCTATACCCAACAATGGGTGAAGTCAGGCTGTGGATGGTGATGATGTTGAAGCCCAGAAATGCATTAAGATGTCTTAAGGCATTCAGGGCGTATAGATAAAGGAGTTCTATCCAGTAGAGGAATACAGGCACGTATATAAAGACGCGTCGGTTTGTGCGAGCATCGCTTCTTATCAAGCAAACGCTTCTACAAGAACGCTCTCATACATGGCCATATATTCGAGTTGACAGTGCGACGCGTAACGTCTCCATAAACATGCCCTGTGCATGCACGCGGGTTCACTTAACGTTAAGGCGTATTCGATAAAGCATTAGAACGTTTCCGGGTTTCAAGTAGCATTTACAAGTGGCATTTTGTTCAGTGTGTCTAGTCGCTAACCCCCCGCCCCCTGCTTTACCAAAAACTAGCAAGTTTTTAATTAAAATATTTAAATAAATCTTTATTCATTTTTCATATTGCTAAGATTAACATTAGGGATTAATATCTATTTATAGATAAGATTTTATATATTGCCTGAACTAGAAAAACCTGTATCTCAGGCGAATAAGGCTGGACTGGGGTAACTTTTGAATACTCAAATTAACAAAACTTAGAATCTATATACACAATGAAGAAAAATAAAAATAACTAAATAAACTAAGTGCAAACTTGGAAAGTATGAGTTTAAATACTATACAATCTTTAAAAACCTTCTTTTTTACGGTTAGTAATTCCTCAGTTTCCTCGTAAGATAGATTAGATCGTAAGATAATTAATAGCTTAATACGAGTGAAATTGACTTCGTTAAAATTTTGAGAATAGCGAATGCATTATACACATTAAAAAACTTAAATAAACATAATACTCACCAAGACTAGCGTCGTAAGTGTTCATATACTCCGAAGTCATGAATTGGGAGACCAGGGCGGTCTTCCCCACACCTGCATCGCCTAGCAGCACCACTCTGTATTTAGGCGTCTGCAAACAAAATTTTATATACAGAGTCGTGACACCTCTTGACTGGTGAAAAAAAGTATGATTGATTGATATACTCTTTCATCATCATCATCACCAGCCCGTAGACGTCCATTGCTGAACATAGGCCTTCCCCTTAGATCACCACAACGAGCGGTTGGTAGCAGTTTGCGCCCAAAGGCTCCCGCGATTCTTACTGGATCGTCGGTCCACCTTGTGGGGGCCCGGCCTACACTGCGTCTTCCAGTCCGTGGTCTCCACTCGAGAACCTTTCTTCCCCAACGTGTTGTGTTGCCAGTGATTACCTATGGCACTGAAACGTGGTCCTTTACTCATAGCCTCATGACCAAGCTTAAGGTCGCTCAACGAGCTATGGAGAGGGCTATGCTCGGGGTTTCTTTGCGTGACAAAATCCGCATGAGGAAATCCGCAGAAAAACTAAAGTTGCCGACATAGCTCTCAAAATTAACAAGTTGAAGTGGCAATGGGCAGGCCACATCGCTCGTAGAACCGATAACCGTTGGGGAAGATATACTATTTATTGCCCATCAAATATAAATACAGTAAAAAAGGTATAAAGGTACAATGGGCGGTCTTATCGCTAAAACCTAGTACACACGGCTACACATCAAGCTATACATTTCCAGTATAAGCTGACCTCGCATTGTGTAGGCTTTTCTTAGAATGAGAGGTCAGCTTATACTGGATTGTATAGCTTGATGTGTAACCGTGTGTACCTAAGAAGAAAGAAAATACTGTCCACTTTGCCACATACCGAGCCTTTTTATTTGAAGCCTGGGTAGGAACTCTACACGGTGGTTGCCACTTAACATAAGGTCGGCCATTCATTCCATCTCCAAAAAGGATTACTTACTATATTTTCCTGGCTACGCACAAATCTAATAAAACAATGACACTCCGGAAGTGCCGACAGAAGTGAAAACTTGAATAAAAGCAGGTGTAGTCTGCTACAGATACTTATATACAGAGGTGTCGGTAACGGTAAAGATGACAGTGTCGCGAGTTCAATGGTATTTCCCATCTCAAAAAATGCCCAACGTGCCTTAAGAAGTTTTCACTACTTTTATACAGAGGTAACGGTAACGGTAACAGTGTCGCGAGTTCAATGGTTTGTTCCCATCTCAAAAAATGCCCAACGTGCCTAAAGAACTTTTCACTACTTACACACAGAGGTGTCGGTAACGGTAACGGTAACAGTGTCGCGAGTTCAATGGTTTGTTCCCATCTCAAAAAATGCCCAACGTGCCTAAAGAAGTTTTCACTACTTACACACAGAGGTGTCGGTAACGGTAACGGTAACAGTGTCGCGAGTTCAATGGTTTGTTCCCATCTCAAAAAATGCCCAACGTGCCTAAAGAAGTTTTCACTACTTATATACAGAGGGGTCGGTTACGGTAACGGTAACAGTGTCGCGAGTTCAATGGTTTTTTCCCATCTCAAAAAATGCCCAACGTGCCTAAAGAAGTTTTCACTACTTACACACAGAGGTGTCTGTAACGGTAACGGTAACAGTGTCGCGAGTTCAATGGTTTGTTCCCATCTCAAAAAATGCCCAACGTGCCTAAAGAAGTTTTCACTACTTATATACAGAGGTGTCGGTTACGGTAACGGTAACAGTGTCGCGAGTTCGATGGTTTTTTCCCATCTCAAAAAATGCCCAACGTGCTTTAAGAAGTTTTCACTACTTTTATACAGAGGTGTCGGTAACGGTAACGGTAACAGTGTCGCGAGTTCAATGGTTTTTTCCCATCTCAAAAAATGCCCAACGCGCCTAAAGAAATTTTCACTACTTACACACAGAGGTGTCGGTAACGGTAACGGTAACAGTTTCGCGATTTCAATGGTTTGTTCCCATCTCAAAAAATGCCCAACGTGCCTAAACAAGTTTTCACTACTTATATACAGAGGTGTCGGTAACGGTAACAGTAATAGTGTCACGAGTTCAATGGTTTTTTCCCATCTCAAAAAATGCCCAACGCGCCTAAAGAAGTTTTCAGTACTTACACACAGAGGTGTCGGTAACGGTAACGGTAACAGTGTCGCGAGTTCAATGGTTTGTTCCCATCTCTAAAAATGCCCAACGTGCCTAAAGAAGTTTTCACTACTTATATACAGAGGTGTCGGTAACGGTAACCGTAACAGTGTCGTGAGTTCAATGGTTTGTTCCCATCTCAAAAAATGCCTAACGTGCCTAAAGAAGTACTCACTACTTACACACAGAGGTGTCGGTAACGGTAACGGTAACAGTGTCGCGAGTTCAATGGTTTGTTCCCATCTCAAAAAATGCCCAACGTGCCCAAAGAAGTTTTCACTACTTATATACAGAGGTGTTGGTAACGGTAACGGTAACGGTAACAGTGTCGCGTGTCCAATGGTTTGTTCCCATCTCAAAAAATGCCCAACGCGCCTAAAGAAATTTTCACTACTTACACAAAGAGGTGTCGGTAACGGTAACCGTAACAGTGTCGCGAGTTCAATGGTTTGTTCCCATCTCAAA
Source organism: Philereme vetulata (assembly GCA_918857605.2). Classification (NCBI taxonomy): domain Eukaryota; kingdom Metazoa; phylum Arthropoda; class Insecta; order Lepidoptera; family Geometridae; genus Philereme; species Philereme vetulata. Next base: position 6,419,285 of record OU975422.1, on the reverse strand, counting down.
AAATGCCCAACGCGCCTAAAGAAGTTTTCACTACTTACACACAGAGGTGTCGGTAACGGTAACGGTAACAGTGTCGCGAGTTCAATGGTTTGTTCCATCTCAAAAAATGCCCAACGCGCCTAAAGAAGTTTTCACTACTTACACACAGAGGTGTCGGTAACGGTAACAGTGTCGCGAGTTCAATGGTTTGTTCCCATCTCAAAAAATGCCCAACGTGCCCAAAGAAGTTTTCACTACTTATATACAGAGGTGTCGGTAACGGTAACGGTAACAGTGTCGCGAGTTCAATAGTTTGTTCCCATCTCAAAAAATGCCCAACGCGCCTAAAGAAATTTTCACTACTTATACACAGAGGTGTCGGTAACGGTAACCGTAACAGTGTCGCGAGTTCAATGGTTTGTTCCCATCTCAAAAAATGCCCAACGCGCCCTATGAAGTTTTCACTACTTACACACAGAGGTGTCGGTAACGGTAACGGTAACAGTGTCGCGAGTTCAATGGTTTGTTCCCATCTCAAAAAATGCCCAACGCGCCTAAAGAAGTTTTCACTACTTACACACAGAGGTGTCGGTAACGGTAACAGTGTCGCGAGTTCAATGATTTGTTCCTATCTCAAAAAATGCCCGACGTGCCTAAAGAAGTTTTCACTACTTAAATACAGAGGTGTCGATAACGGTAACAGTGTCGCGAACTCAATGATTTTTTCCCATCTCAAAAAATGATCAACGTGCCTAAAGAAGTTTTCACTACTTATACACAGAGGTGTCGGTAACGGTAACGGTAACAGTGTCACGATTTCAATGGTTTGTTCCCATCTCAAAAAATGCCCAACGCGCGTATAGAAGCTTTCACTTAAAAAAAAAATGAGATACATTCCGCCGAGATTCCAAACCACCATGTTTTAGGCCGTTTTACATCTATTAGAAACGTTCTATGCTGATTTTTACAGTAAGTGGTTTTCACTTAACAACTTTTCTGGCCCACTGGCATCAGAATTGAAAATTAATGAGGAAATTATGAAAATATTAATTTTATTAGGAGTTTGGGTTCGGTCAAGTACTCTTGTGTAAATAAAATTAATATAATATGATTCAAGAAAAATAATAATTTGATTTTACGAAATATTCTGGTAAACTGAATCTGAGACATATTATATCACAAACAACGATTTTTGCATATCATAAAATGTATTCCGGTTCATCATCAACATCATATCATCCGTAGGACGTCCACTGCCAAACACAGGCCTCCCCCATACAGATTTATAGAGGAACCGATCTTCTGCGCCCTGCACCCAACGGCTCCACTCTAGATCTATTCTGCCCCAACGGCCGTCAGTTCTTCCGGGTTCCAAGATTTCCGGTTACTTTAGCACGTTCGCTGCTGTGGTAGGTCTAAAAATCTCTTGCGTGGTGCAGTGGGCGAATAGGCGGCTGAAACGCAGGAGGTAGTGGGTTCAATTGCCGCCGCAGAACAAATGTGTGCATGATTTACAGATATCTGTTCCGGGTCTGGATGTTTTTTTATATATTATAAGTATGTATTTAAAAAAAATGTATATAAGAATTATATCAGTTATCTGGTTACCATAGTACAAGCTATGCTTAGTTTGGGGCTAGATAGCGCTGTGTGAAATGTCCAGTATTATTTATATATCTATTTTATTTATTTATTTATATCTCATGGCTTATAGACCTATCAACCGGGTGAGGTATTTGTTTCTGTTTTATCTAATTATTTCTACGAGTTAGTGTTGTACACGCGTCGGTAGAAAGTGCATGCTACCATACCTGTGCAGGACGGCGTTAAATAAGTGTTAGTTTAATAGTTCGAATAGTGCATTGAATAGTTTCAAGAATGTATAGCTTATGTTTAATTTAAAATGTATAAACTGGTGTTTCGCCCCGAACTGAGATCTCGCGAGTCTCCCAAAACACAAAAGAAAATATTCTTAGGACGACTCGCGCAACGATGCCTAAACGTATTTAGTGGCTAAATATGATTTAAAGAGTTGTCAAATCAAACAAATACGTAAAATTTAAACATGTTTAGTCGCTAAATACGTTTAGGGATTGTTGTGCAAGCAGGCCTTAACCTTTGATCAATAAAATAGTGCCACGAAATCTCAAACCAAATTACTTGACCTACAGTTTCATTCAAATTACAGGTAACGGGAGTTCATGTATATTGGATAACTTTTTAGGGGTAAAAATTGTAGTTATTCTAGTTTTTAGACTTTTGCCTATAGTTATGTCATTTAAGCTACACGCATACTAAATTTTAGCACTGTGGGGTCACTGGTGTACCCTGTGAATTTTGTCAAAGTTCAGTTCAATTTTTTTCCCCTTTTGAACCCCAATATCTCAACAACTCCCCAACATTTTTAGCTCATTTAGTCACACCAAAATTGTGCCATTACTACCTACCTATGTATGAAATTTCACGATGACCGGATCAACGCTTCGAAATTTATCCTCTACAACAAACATACACATATACTCGTACATACAATGTCTATTTGCCCAAGTTGATTTAGAGACCTCACTTCGCTCGATCAGCAATGGTAATATTATTAGTAAGCTGCCTTCCCAAACAATATGACGGAACTGTAATAGATAGGATAAAAAAGGCCGCTTTCTCACCTATGAAAAATAAGGGAACAAAAGAAGGAAATGTGTTGGTTGCTATGATAAGCTACGTATAAGGTCATATCATTCTGCGTTGATTGTAATAAAGCTTGAATGTTTTTTTGATTTTCACATGTAAGTTGTTACCACCATTCAAAATAAAAATTACTGAGTATCGATAATTTTGTTTCATTATCCACTCAATATAACACTAGCTAGACTTCTGTGCCTCTTAACATTTTTCGTGTTTTTATATTTCGACCAGCAGGACCCCAAAGCGAAGCCAAAATATGATTCACTGAGGTTTTTAGAACGCCATGGCCATAGTTAAATAAGCAGAAGATATGTTTTCGTAAAGAAAATAGAGTTAGAAGCCCTTGATATACAAGAAGGTCGAAATACCTTTATAGCTCTTGTGGAAAAGTACTTTAAAGGCTTATCAGCCTCCTATCGCACATTGTGAAAAATAGTCAAATTATTTCCCGCACCGAACGTTTTAATTATATACTGCTGATATTTTATTATGTAGTTGTATAGAATAACCCCTTATGTGATATAAAATTTATTCTAGGACACCGTGTAGAATAAACTCGTTCATTAGATCAAAAACAGATAAAAAAAAGCACCGTAGCACATTAGCTACGAAATGCTACGATCGCTACGAAATGCTGCGATACGTCTACGAGAGTGCTACGCGTAATCGAGTTGTAGCACGAATCTCTACCGCTACACGCAATCATATGCTTAGAGACAACTGTAGCTTGTATGTCTTATATCATTGCAATAAAGTTCAAAGTAGCACCGACGTTTGTTCTTCAAAACTGTATACAAATGTGCGTCTTATCTCGCTGTGATAAAGCTCAAATTGGCACCATCATTTTGATCTTCCTGACCACTTTACACAAACGTGTATGTCTTATCTTATTACAATACATTGGAAATGAGTACCAACATCGTCTAATAAACCAATGTAGTAACATTTTGTTCTTCGAAACCTAGCCTTGTGGCAAAGGACAGTTTGTATTCTTTGTCAGACTAGAGTGCTACAGAAAGATACAACGCTCCCCCCCCCCCTTCCCAGTTCATTAAAAAAAAACAAGCAACATTGTAACCGACTAACAGACTTGAAATAACTTTTCCTTCATTCAACATTTCCAAATAACATCCTTTCAAATATAAAAACGAGTTTTACAAATCGGTTGAACGGAGTTCTGAGCTAACAAACATAACAACATAAAAATTAAACAAATTTAAAAATTATGGTTTTCTCATGGATGCCATTGTCAGAACTGGACTAAATGGAAATGGGACCACGCGGGAAGCACCAGCTTTCAAATAAATAAATAAAACGTTTATTTTCCCATCACAAATACGTTTTACAAAAAAAAATATATATGAAGTAAGTTTCAGTAGGTAGGATTTAGTTAACATCCTAAATTTCATATATAGTTATGTAAGCCAAATTATAAAACCTGTTTTGTGAGGGACTGGTGCCTGAGATAGGTTTAGATAACCTGTATTACAGGTCACCAGTGCTCTCTCTCCACGGATTAAACAAAGGGATTGCACGTTATAACGTGCACATTAGTTACTAACTTATACATTTTAAGATAATACAACAAAAAAAATATAAATGATTACCACATTGTGCTTACAATTAGGTACAAGAAACATTATCATATTTTGTAAGAGGATTCATTGTGTGTTAATAAAATAATAAGTGTGTGTGCGTGTGTGTGAGTGAGTATGTGTGTGCGTGCGTATGTGAGTGGGTGGGTGGGTGAGTGAGGGATTCGGATGAGTGAAGAGTGTGACAAGTTACATTATAAAAAGCATTAGATTAACAATAACACTGCACTATTTTGTTTATTTACATTGAGTTATTGTATTAAACTTAAATTTTAATTGTTTTCAAGTTCCAAATGTCAATGTCAAATCAATGATTCGATGTCTTGGAGATTTTTTAGAACGAAATTATGATAAACATGTTTCCGAACGAAACGTTTGGTCAATGGCTATATTTATAATACGATGACCTGTAATTAAGGCTTAGTTAATAATGTTATGATGGTACATTAGAACAATAAAATATTGTATTATTATTTTTGATATTTTAAGTCGTGTGTACATTTGGATTATATCTGTTCCTAAGATATAAGTTTTAAAATTATTATTTATCAGATTTGATATGTATCATCGATGTGTTGTTATATGTTAGGAATACGATTTTCAAATAATGAAAGATTGTGTAATTTAATAACCAATTTTTAAAAATGTACTACTTAATTAGATTTTGTTAAAATTAACGACATAAGAATAATGCTGTGATTGGTGGCGCCCAAAAAGTAGAAATTTGTGCCCTAATAATACGATTTTGTGATTGTTAGTACTTGTAATAGTCATTAATTAAGTTTTAACATACTTTAAGTTCATTATATATTGTTGTTATAGCCAATATAAAAAGATATTATGATGTAAACAACCAATGCTTGTGATTGGCTAAAGATGTCGTGACTTTTTACGACTTTTGGGATGTATAAATAGCAATGTAAATGCCTGATGGGAACTTTTGTATTCCTGGCTCGAGAATAAGTTAAGTACCAACCAATTTTCTAATGCTGTAATATCTTTCTTTGTAAACTTGTACTTCTGTGTGTTACCTGATTGGTTTGGGTGAGCTACCGTGTATTTAGATTATTGTAATAGACCGTATAGTTCTATATCAGTTACACTGTCGCCCATCCAGCTCCAGCTTATTTTGTGTAGATAATTTTGGAATAGAATCTAGATACTTTTCATTATCGTCAGCCTTTTGTTTCAATTTATTACCTATTTATAGTATGTTATGAATGAATACACATTGTTGAAGTATTTTGTGTTTATTTTCTGTATATTCTTTATTTAATTTAACAAATCCCCACTAGGTTGTGTATAGTTTAAGGCACAGTGGCTGTAAAAGTAGAATTGCGAGTCCAGCACAATGCCACTTTGGCTGTTGACTTGTATTTCTAGATAGGTCATAGTGAAATTATTATAGTGTGACCATTAGTGCTGTGCACTCCCTGAGGTATGCGCGGCGAGGTGGGAGGCAAAGAAAAAACTGCATGAGTTCACATGAGATCAATACATGTCGGACATATCTTACGATATCAGTTTGCATTTCTAAGGCAAGACTTGTGGCGGGACGATGGTCGGAGGCTATCTATCTGTAATATATTATACTTACTTAGTTGATTGAAATGTAACTTAAATATACTCATATTTTATTAAAAATATGCAGGTGATAAATAAGAACTAAACTTATAATTCAAAGGACTTGTTTTATTGAACATTTTTTATATTTACAAACAATTATATATTGTAACGAAAGTTATTCTGACATAGATTCTGTTTCAACTTCATCTTCCATTTCATATCACGAGATAACGCACGACCCATCTTTGAATATTTATCTCATGTGCGTCTGACATAGACAGTCCGATACAAATAACACTACCTGCCGCCACGAGCGTTGACGGCGAACTGACAGAGCGCAGCAGCCGATTCTCCCCCCCGTCTCGCCGCGCGCATACCTCAGGGAGTGCACAGCACTAATGGTCACACTATAGTAGAGCCTTTCTATCAAGTGCGTGTTTAATATATAATGTATAAGGGCCAAGAGTGAGCAACGACCTAAAATTAGGGTTTCGGATTTCCCGGGTTTTTTTCGTTCCCGGGAACCGGGAATAATATTTTCAATTTCCCGGGAATCCCGGGAAACCGGGAAATTTTTAAAGTCCTTAATTTAGTTTTTTTTAACTACAAAAAGTCAAGAAAACACATAATGGATTAAATAAGCTATTTATTTGACTCAGAAATAATTATATCTTCTTAATAACATTTTTGATCGATCATAAACAGAGGTAGTATAATAGAAACTTAATTATTTGTTTCAGGCATGCAAAATCAAACTTATAATATAAAACTTCTTAGCACACACAATGATATAAACGTAATATAAACGGAGTAATTAAGTATTGCGAAACGCTCTTATGATAACCAACAAACTTTGCCATCGATGTGTGGCGGCTTTACAAGAGTAGATAAAGTATTATACGTAACTGCACATCATTAAGGTATGTAAACACGAGAGTAGTTTAGCAAAAGTAGCGTAACCGATTTTAATTATCCCCTTAAAATGATTCGAGTGTTTAAATACCTTAACTCTATGCAGCAGTTACGTATAATATTTTATTTACTCTCTTACAGCGGCCACACATCGTTGGCAAAATTTAACTTATGCCCTTATTATGTAACAGTCACGTAAACAATTATTTCAGTTTAGGTCTTAAATTATTTCATAAAGTAATACTTAAGAAAAACTAAAGAGCTGAGTGATTTATCGCTTAATCGGCTTCTAATTTTAGTAGCAAAATTTCCCGATACTGAAAATGTACGTTCGCTTTCGGTGGATGTAGACATGATCGTGCGCAGAGCGTTGTATAGCAGTTCAAAATTAGGTGTCCGTTTACCAGAAGAGATGTATAGATCGAAGTCTGTCTTCAGTCTAGGAAATCGAGTTCGTGATGGAGGAGTGCCTTTGAAAACATTTTGAATAGCGTCTTGAAGTTCTTCAGCAAAACTAATGCCTCTTTTTTGCGTCTCAGCAACAGCATGAAGCGATTCTTCCGGGCTCGATTCAGATTCTGACTTTTCTGGAAATAATCGGCGAAATAGCTTCTCAGCATAGCGTATTATTATTTCTTTAGTTTCAACACTTTGTGATAAGTATTCATTGCGTCTAATTGTTGGGTTTTGAAAAAAAAGCGTTAAGGTATATAGAGTAGAATCCCTCCTCTCACTTATTCTTTGCGTTAAGAAATCTGAAAACTCTAAAGCAATAGGTGACTCCAACTTTTTCAGTCTTACTAGAAGTGTCGTAATGATAGCTTCACAGATATATCTGCTTTTCGGGAGCTCAGTGCTTCAACTGCTAATTTGATGGGATTTAAAATTTTAAGTAAATCCTCTAAAACAGCCAAGTTCTCTTCGTGCCATAAATTTGCGGTATCTAAATCAATCAAAGCTTTTTTGATACAGTTTTTAACTTCTACGAACCGGCTTATCATTGTTTCAATGCTGTTCCATCTCGTTTTAACGTCGCGACACAATGATTTTTCCCTGTTATGTTCTGATCTTACATATTCTTGAAGTTTCGCATTTTTTAATGGACTTCTGCGAAACAAATTGACTATGGTTCGTGTATCTTTCAGTACTTTCTTCAGATCTGGTCGGATATCATGGTTTCCTATTTCCACCGCTGATTGTACTAATTCTTGATCACAATCGTCGTATGAGTCGAAGTCGGAGACGTCGGAGTCTGATTCTTCGGAATCCGTTTTACTTTCTTTGGTGGTCTTTTCTCTATAAAGAACATCTGTCACCGCCAAATGAATAGCATGATTCATGCATAATACCATTTCTGCTGGACTTTCGCGGCCAAACTTTTTCATCACATTTGGACCATCACTTGTCACGGCTACAATGTCTCTTTCGAAGTTTATTCCAAATTCCGTCAGGACTGTATCAATAATTCTTCTCATCTCTTGTGCTCCACATTTCCCCGGTATGTATATCAAACCCAAATTATACACTTTTCCATCTCCGCTGTGTAAGTTTATGTTGAAATAGCGTCTATTTCTGATACTGGTCCATTCATCGAGCGTGATACTGAGCCGTCCATGATTTTTCACGTGTTCATTTAAGATTTTCTTGATATCTTGCTTTTTTTCTTCAGCAAATTCTACAATTATCTTCATAACCTGCGACTCGCATTTTGGAATATTTAGGCCAGCTTGTGAAACAAGGCTTCGAATCACTTCACTGTGCGTGATCATCCGAATCGAAAGTCCATCACTAGATGCCAACTTCGAGACGATTTCAGCAATACTATAGGGCTTCTTGATATGTTCAACTATAGAAGTCTGTGTTATGTGGCTCTTCCTTTTTTTTGGTGGTTGTGGTGAACTTGTGGAGGTACTTGGTGCCGGTGAAGATGCCAACGCCCGTGTTGTTTCAGAGGACGCTTCATTGGGTTGATCTTTTAAATTTATGCTATGCACCATTAACAAATGCCTTGCAAGTCCACTGGTCGATGAGCCTTTACAACTCAATATTTTTGGACAGCGATTACATTGTGCTTTATCTAACCCTTTTTTCTTGAAATGATTCCATACTTCGGATAAAAGTCGACCTTCCATGTTGACCTATAACAAGTTGAAAATATTAAATGTACTTATTGTATATGTAGTAAATTTGAATTGACAAAACAATCAATTCGACAGGGTTTACTTACCAGAGTTTCAACACACACACAAATTTTCACTAACAAAGAGATATTACCGGTGAACGAATGCCAAATGTCACTTAATTTAATGAGCACGGACACCACACTGCGCTGCGCATCACTGACTGGTCGGTCGATCTGATAAAACATAAAACAACAGAACCAGTTTGTTTAGTTACACTTAAATGCGCAAGGTGAAGGGGGAGGGGAAGGGCGCAGACAAAGAAACTTAAATATTATAGGTACGCATAATTAAGCAAAAAGATCGTTATCGAAATTGCACAGCACCTGCGTAAAAACAAAGAAGAGCGAATATAATAGAGAGAATGAAACAAAGAAATGCAAATAGGTGTTATCTAGTTTTTTCTGACAGTTCTATAAAGACAAAACAAAGGAAAAACATTTTTTTCCCCTCGAAAAATTACCACGAAACTACTCATCTGCAAAGTGATGGCTGGCTGACAAGCTGTAGAAAAATTTGAAAGGTTTTTTTAAGAACAACATTGAGTTTAATATGACTATAAAATACAAAGTTTTAGACCTATCACATACTTTTGAAAATTCCCGGGAATTCCCGGGAAATCAGACTTTTTTCCCGGTTCCGGGAATTACATTTTTCCCGGGATTTCCCGATTCCCGGGACCGAAACCCTACCTAAGATTAAGTTATACCATAATAGAAAGTATGTTTTCTGTATTTCTGTAAGAAAGGGCTTAGACAAAAAAAGAATCATAAAAATCGGTTTACCGAGTATTGGCGTGCAGTACCTATACTAAATACGGGAGTTGTGCTGCAGGCACTGCTTTACCTTCCTTACATAAATCGGTTGCTTAGCCATGTTTAGGTTATATATTAATTACATTCTGGTTGTAATTGTGTAGTGGGCGAATAGCCGGCTGACACGCAGGAGGTAACGAGTTCGATTCCCGCCGCGGAACAAATGTTGATCTACAGGATATTTGTTTCGTGTCTGGGTGTTTTTCTATATATTATAAGTATGTTTTTACAAAAAATATATATAAGTATTTAATCAGTTATCTGGTTCCCATAGTACAAGCTGTGCTTAGTTTGAGGCTAGATAGCACTGTGTGAAATGTCCAGCAATATTTATTTTTAAATTATGCTATTTTATTTTATAGATATTATATTCTACTTCAGTTATGTTCTAGCAGTGTGGGGCGTCCCCCGGCTAGGTGGAGCGATGACATAAGAAAGGTGGCGGACAGAAATTGGATGAGAAGAGCCGAAGACCGGGCTCAGTGGCGCGTATTGGGAGAGGCCTATGTCCAGCAGTGGACTAATGTAGGCTGATGATGATGATGATGATATTCTAGTACATTCGTTCTTATTATAGATTAAGTAACTTTTTCATATATATCTATATTATTTATTTATATTAGTTTTAATTATTTTAGTAATCAGCGATATTTCAATGTTAATTGTTATTTAATGTTAATAAACTTAGCAAGATTTTACGTGTATATTATTTTGTGTAATATATTTATTTTATCCCTTTCAGCAATTCTTCAGTTTCCTCATACCCCAGATTTTGAAGCCCACTAAATAAGGAATTCATTGTCTCCCACAACGCAGCAGTATGCCTGGTAGCATACCAGGCATACTGCTGCAACAAATGTCGCAGCGGTGACGCTGTTGCTGCGTGTGGTAATTCACAATAGATAATTTTTAAGCTTGTTATTAACATGCAATATAATGTATGTTTGTCCGGGTGTAATCTTGCATCTGAATTTTAAACCCGTTCCCCTCAACCGATTGAGTTGAAATTCGGAATACATATATAACTTCGGTGACAAGCAATAAGAAGGAACCATGGAGGTGGTCTCATGATGGAGACGGATGCTAGACAACGGAACTTCTGAATGGATTATGAATGGCTACTAGTGTTTGGGCTCATTTGAATATGCTTGCGATTTCGATTATGAACTTTATAAAAGCTTGTTTAGCAAAAGTAATTTTTCAACAAAAAACTTATCAATAAATATAGCTTTGAATGTCTTTCATCGGTAGCAAACTTGCACTAAACCTTTCACAAAGTAAACCGAAACATTCTCGGTTGAAACACCTTTAATAACGGTACGTGATAAATCCCGTATTTTCACGAAAGTTTTCTAAGTAAAATTACCTTAGTTGTTCATTAGTCATTCCATCCAAAGGTTGACAGCATGAAATTACTTTTTCAAACTTTCGCGATCACTGTACATAATTATTGATTAAAACGGGTATTTATCGTGTATGTACCTTTTTTATTTGTTATCCCGGTGTTTCTGCTGTGTTGCAACAGTCATGGTCTCGGGCTGACTGGCCCGAGACTGGTCAGCCCGAGACCATGACTGTTGCAACACAGCCGAAACGTCGGGATAACAAATAAAAAAGGTACATACACGATAAATACCCGTTTTAATCAATAATTATGAAATTACTTTCTGCAATAAGACCGCCCATTGTACTATATTCATTGATCATTATTATAAATACGGGATTTATCACGTGCCGTCTTATCGGTGTTTCGACCGACAATGTTTCGGTTCAATTCGTGAACCTTCATCAGGGTGAGTGCGATCCGATACATATATAGCATCTTAGCATATATGCTCATCTCAGGTAGGTAGGTACAATTGGTTGGGCAGGCAACTTTTTTATTTTTTTATAAATTATTATTTTTATGTTATTTCTTTTTTTTAAATATGGCCCTTTAACTGGCGTCCGTGACGTCAATGCAGGTTTAATGGCTGAAAACCAGCGCTGAGCAATAAGTGTATTGCTGAGCATTATGCTGAGCCATTCTCCTTTTTCCTTCGTCGAATCCAACTCGGATGGGCAGCGTTTGGGAAACTTCGCAACGTCTTTTCGTCCAACATACCTCAGTGCCTTAAGACAAAAGTCTACAATCAGTGTGTGTTACCAGTGATGACATATGGAACCGAGACGTGGTCCTTCACTATTGGCCTTATGAATAAGCTCAGAGTCGCTCAACGAGCTATGGAGAGGGCTATGCTCGGGGTTTCTCTACGGGATCGAATCAGAAATGAGGAGATACGTAGGAGAACTCAAGTCACCGACATAGCCCGACGGATTAGCACGTTGAAGTGGCAATGGGCAGGCCATATAGCGCGCAGAACAGATGGCCGATGGGGCCGAAAGGTTCTCGAGTGGAGGCCACGGACCGGCAGGCGCAGCGTAGGACGTCCACCCACAAGATGGGCAGACGACTTGGTAAGAACCGCAGGTCGGCGTTGGATGCAGGCCGCTTCCAACCGCAGTTCCTGGAGATCAATGAGGGAGGCCTTTGTCCAGCAGTGGACGTCCTACGGCTGATATGATGATGATGATGATTCTCCTTTTTCGGCACAGGGCTCATAGTGACTGGGTACCTATCTTTTGTTTTACATATATTGTAGTGTTTAATTATGTTAAGGTGTTTTTGATTGTCTGTATTTAATTATCCACTCTATGTAGTTTCTGTGTGTTTGTAACTTGTGTCGAAATAAATGTATATATCTATCTATCTATCCGCTCCGAATAACGTCTCGCCTCATCGCACTCACCCTGATGAAGGTTCACGAATTGAACCGAAACATTGTTGGTCGAAACACCGATAAGACAGTACGTGATAAATCCCGTATTTATAATTATTATTGAAATCAACCACGAAAGTTTTCTAAGTGAAATATTCATTTATGCTAGTTCCTTAAGAAATTCTGGTGTTAAACACAAGCAGCAGGCAATGCTGCTGTAATAGGTAATTCAATCAGTTCGCTTGTACGGAGTGTCACAGGGCTGCTTGCCTAACTTAATTACAATAAAGTTTAAATTCCTACCCACATTTTACATAGCACAGTAGCTTTTGTACCCTATCTCAACGGCATAAGGTTCATTTTAGAACTATCGTCTTAAATTTCTTTTTAGGATATAATCAGATAAAAATTAACTATAGAGTTTTAGTTTCAGCTTTGAAACTGTCACTGGCTTTGTTTGAAGTCTTAAAAATGTTAGAATAAATATATATTGTCTTTCCATGTAAATTTGCTTTTCTATTGGAGAGTCGGTTTTTTTCAGAGCTTTTGTCACAAATATCTTATCTCTCGTGAAGATAAAACTTTGCTCCCCTTTTTAAGCTTAATGCGCGCACGGAGGAGTGTAAGATTTGGCATAGTTAACATTTATATGGAGTAGGAGGGATGAATGCTAAATTTAGCTAGTAAAAAATTGTGAATTACGGTCGAACTTCGAACACTGTGCGCGGCAATAAGTAACAATCAATAGATTTTTGTCTCGTGACACAACTGCGTGGCTGAACCAGTAGTGCCATAAGATTTTTGAAGTGAAAACTTCTGAAGACGCGTTGGGCATTTTTTATTAAGGGAAAAAACCATTGAACTCGCAACACTGTTACCGTTACCAACACCTCTGGTTATAAGTATCTCGTAATTGTTTAAGTTTTCTCTTCTGTTGCCTGGAAGAAATCGCTTTCAGCGATAAGGCCGCCTATTGTACTATATTTAACATAAATTAGTTTTTTTAAGTTTTCCTGGTGTACAATAAAGAATTATTCTATTCTATTCTGTCGGCACTCCCGGAGTGCTACTTTTTTTCTCACCCATGACACTATTGATAGTGTCACGGGTAAATTAACTTATCCCATGACACTACTATGGGACCAGCTTGTGTCATTAAAAAACTTATTAGCTTGTTTCTTCCACGCACCTGCGAGATGTGGAATAACCTTTCCCCTGAGGTTTTCCCGGTGAGCTTTAACATGAACGCCTTCGAGAGAGGCGTAAATAAGACATTAAGTTAGGGTTGCCATCTCCAATTTTTGAAATGCAAGATTTGAAGGTAGAAATAGCAGGACATTTCGTTTTAAAACCAGGACGCACTATTGTGTTTGGAATCTTCATGAAAGCTTGTATACGCTTTTATTGTAAAAGGTGCAGAAAACTTTTTACATTGATTATTTGTTTTAAAATGTATCAACGACCTTCACCTGCGAGGTGCGGGCCTAATGACAAAACGATTGGAGACAGTAGTGGTGGGTGAATTTTAAAACACAGGACCCAGGCCGCTACTTAAAAACTAACCAGAACAGCCCAGGACACTCCAAAAAGGACATGTCTTGGAAAAACAGGACGGTCGGCCTACATTAAGTGCATATTTTATGACTTTCAAGAAACGTATATTGACGGATAAAAATCATTCATTATCTATTTTCATGTGAATACAAAAAACGTAAATTATGTTTTTCCCGTTGGATAGTGATACTCAGAAGTGGTGAAATAGTGCCTTATAGTTATAGCAATCAACGTCATATCAGGCACAGGGCCATCAACATAGGCCTCCCCCATAGATTTCCAATGAGGCCGGTCTTGTACGGCCTACACCCAACGGCTTCCAGCAACCTTTAACATGGGGGCAATTCACATAAAACAATTTTAAATACATAACGAAAGTTGACCCATATGTGATTGGATTTTTTTTAACCTGTCTCGTCCCACTGCTGGACAAAGTCTTTTCAAGCATCCCTATCCTTCGATATTTCCCCCCATCCTCTTTAGAAGATGGAGGTTGAATTATGAATTGAATATATTTTGGCATTCTGCTCCACTAATAATAATAGCTTGATATAAATAAAGTGGAATTGGGCCGGGCACGTAAGTCGAATGCTTCCGGAGAAATGGGCAAATATCATAACACATTGGGTACCGGAGGATGGACAGCGACTTCGGGGTCGGCCGCGAAAGCGCTGGCGCGAAGACATCAGCGGATTCGAGAAGGAATGGTGGGAATCTGCCAAGGATCGCGATAGGTGGAAGGAGTTGGGGGAGGCCTTTACCCAGCAGTGGGAAAACGTAGTCTAGAAAAAATAATTATTAAAGTGTAAAATCGCATGACAGCCAACTCATACCATTGTATTGTCCGTTACGTGAATACCATTTAGGACATTTAACATAACGAGACAAGATACTCGAATTTTACTATTTTAAGTTACGGGAATTGGCCCCAATTAATCTTTCTATCTAGTGGGGGCCGTTCTAACTGCGCTTTCCAATTCGTGGTCTCAACTCGAGAACCTTTCTGCCCTAACGGCCGTATATTCGTTGACATATATGGCCTGCCTAATGCCACAATAATAAAAGTAAATCATAAAATAAATATCTAGTTACCGGTTCGACCTCATCTTCGTCTGGTGTGTCAAGACTGACGGAGTCTACTGGTCGGTAGCCGGAGCAGCAGGAACCATCGAACGGAGACCGATCTGAAGCCCTGTGGAAACACAATAAGGTTTATTTTCGGCTGTCAACTCCAGAGCGGTAGTTACAACGTATTATCTTTAATCGATCTTGCAGCCGTCATTTTAAGGGTTAGTTTTGTAAAATATAACACAAGGCAGTTACGTAAAAAATATGTCTGATTTTATATTAGCTTTATTCGAAATCGATTTAATCTAAACTTACTTTGAAAGAAATAACATTAGAGAAATCTTTTTTGCACTAATAAAATAACTCATAAGCGAACTTAATGCTAATTAGCTTTTTCTTCCAGATAACCTGTCAAATAATAAGCTAAATTATGTTTAATGTAGGGCATTAGTTGAATTGGAATTGACAAGCGCAAAAGTTGAATTAAAATTGACAATAGCCATTCATCATCTTGAGACCGTTTCAGGAACGAAGCTACATAATAAAGGCTTCTTTCTCTGAGAGAGATTACTAGTGGTTCGCCCCAAGTAAAGATCTCGCGAGTCTCTCATAAAAACAAAAAAAAATTTATTCGTAATCTTTGACTATCAAAATAGTGCCACGAAATAAGTAACCGTATTACTTGACCTACAGTTTCATTCAAATTACGCCTAACGGTAGTGAATGAATATTGGTTCTCTTTTTTGGGGTACAAATTGCAGCTATTCTAGATTTCAGACTTCTGCCTATATTTGTGTCACTGAAGCGACACACATACCAAATTACAGCACTGTGGGGTTACTGGTGTGCCCTGTGAATTTCGTCAAAATTCAGTTTTTATTATAGGTAATAACTCAGAAATTGTTATGACTTAACTAAAAATAAAAACGGGGTCTAAATTTACTAATGAAGGCCTTTATTTTGACGTTCTCTTGAACTCCAATATCTCAACAACCCCGCAACATTTTTAGCTTATTTAGTCACACCAAAATTGTGCCATCACTACATACCTTGTATCAAATTTCAAATTTCACAATGATCGAAACAAAACGCTTTGAAAGTTATCCTCGGACAAACAAACATACATACATACAACGCCAACTTGCCCAAGTTGATTTGAAGATCTCGCTTTGCTTGATCAATAAATTCTAAAGAAGTCTCTCTGTTCGTTTGTTACGTTTTCACGACTGGACCAATTTCGATTAATTTTGGTACACAGATAGATTATGACTAGGATTGGTAGATAGATAGAAAACGCTTTATTGTATACCACACTTGAATTAACAAATCATAATTAAACACTTAAAACTAGACACGCGATAGTACAATTGGCGGTCTTATCGCTAAAAGCGATCTCTTCCAGACAACCTTTCGATGGACTGGATTTTACGAGAACGTTAAAGAACATAGGCTTCTTTTTATCCAACTGCGCACAGTGTAATTTTTCTATGAAAAAACCATGCAAAGCCGCGGGCGGGTCAGCTAGTAAAGTATAAAAGCCTTTGCGAAGTAATAATCCAATGTTCACCTAACGACTGTGCCCTAAATAAATATTAACACAAACTGGGCGCGAACGTTCAATAGGTAGGTGGGGGCATAATCAAAGTCTTTAAGATAATCTTACACGGGCAATTTATAGGCAACTATTGCCTTGTGAAGTATCCTTACTAATATTATTTATTCACTTATTCATTTATTCCATGTTTGCACTTAGTTCATTTAGTTATTTTTATTTTTCTTCATTATGTAAATAGATTCTAAGTTTTGTTATTTTAGTATTCATAAGTTACGCCAGTCCAGCCTTTTTCGCCTGAGATACAGGTTTTCCTAGTTCAGGCAAAATCTAACCTATAAGTAGATATTAATCCGTAATGTTAATCTTAGCAATATGAAAAATGAATAAAGATTTATTTATTATTATTATATTCGAAAAATATTTGTCTAGAATAAACAGAATAATCAATTTATCGGTAAAATTATTTACAAGTCAATTTCAATTTCAACAAATTACTAAAAATAATAATAATAATTTACTTTAAATTTACATTTTATTAAAATAATAAATAATTGAATTTAAATAATAAACAATACATTGACTAATTAACAGAATATTAATAATATCAGTAACATAAAAATAATAAAAATAAAAATTAGCGGACTTCACAGGCAAAATCCTCAACATTGTAGAACGCCCTCTCGATGAGCCATCATTTAAATTTGGATTTAAATGGTGTAAAACTTGGCGCCCCAATAACATGCTCTGGAAGTCGATTATAAGCAGTTGAACCCAACACGTGTGTAAGCTTCTCCGATTTGGCAATTCTGTGGGTAACTGTGGCGAGCCCGCCAGCACCACGGGTATTGAAATATCCTTACTAATATTATTAATTCAATAAATATTTGTCTCTCTGTCTGTCAATTATTGTTTCTACATGGTGTCACACAAAGTTGTTATAGGTAGATAGTTTCACTTATGAACCCTGGCAGGGTATAGCGAGAAGGCAGACCATGTTTTTCGTCATCTTTTTAGTTATCATTTTTAAGCATGTTTTTGGTTTTACAAATGTATTTATGTACTTTACACATTAATTATTCTTATTTTATCGACATAAATTAAATAATAATATTGTAATTTGTCAAAAGATGTCTCTCTGTCTGTGTGTTTGTTACGCTTTCACGATTGGCTAGACCCATTTCTTCGACATTTGGTATAGAAGTTATGACCGCGATTGAGACATCTAAACTAATATTATAAAGAGGAAAGATTTGTTTGTTTGTATTGAATAGGCTCCGAAACTACTGGACCGATTTAAAAAATTCTTTCACTGTTGGAAAGTTACACTATCCCCGGGTGGCATAGGCTACTTTTTACCCGACTGCGCAGAAAGAGGGCAATGTTTTTATTGAAAAACTACGCATGCGAAGCTGTGGGTTTTTCAGCTAGTACTCAATAAAAGGACTATTAATTATAACGACTAACGTAACGATTGAATAGTAATCACAATTGCTACAAGAATCAATCCAAAACAAATGCTGCAATTTCAATGTTCTGCGATCCCATTCTATACTTACCAGGCATTAGTAAAAAAGTTAGGTAAGGCTCAAGAGAGAGAAGATACAGAGTGGTGGGCAAGAGATGCTCGTAGACCCAGAGGCAGACCACCCGCCCGATGGTCGAAAGATATTGAAAGCGTAGTTGGGTGTCAATGGATGAGACTCGCAAGGGACCGGAAAGAATGGCGTAACAAAGAGAAGGCAGTGGGTGCAGACGAGCTGAACTGTGATGATTATGAAGGCTCAAGAAGTGCCCAAAAATACTATCTAAATATTTTATATATAATGTTATACAATTTATTTATATGTTTAAATAAAATTAACTAGCTTTAATAATATTCTTAAAGGATGGGAGGCGACGTCGGGGTCGGCCGAGAAAGCGTTGGCGGGACGATTTCGACACCTTCCAAAGAGGATGGTGGGAGATAACGACAGATAGGGATGCTTGGAGGGACTTGGGGGAGACCTTTGCCCTGCAGTGGGATGAGATAGGTGAGGAAAAAATATTCTTAATTTTAAATTAAATTTAAATATCTGATATTTTCGTACTAAAATATTTTTATTTTCAAAAGATAGAAACTAACCTATACGGTTTTTTGTATTGATTGATTATTGTGGTCGAGACGGTAAAGTTGCCTAAAATCGAGCAATTTTTACTGCCCGTGTAAGAGTACCTAAGTGAAACAGCAGAATATCAATCTAAGGTCAACGTCATAAATTATAAGCGGCAAAGGCTTTTGTAACAAAATGTTAATAAATATTAAGGCATGATCACAAGCGAAGAGAAAACATCATAGCCTTCATCAAAAAAATTGGGCTGTATTCTGAATCACGCTAAAATAGATATCACGTCGCTAACAAGCGTTCCGAGTCACCGCGAGCGCGACTACGATGTTTCGAATCGTCATAGATGACGTCATTATATCCGCCATTTTGCTCTAACAACATCCATCTTCATCATGGGTCTTCAACAGTTCGACCACTTTTGTTTGGGAAGTGTAGGTAAGGGTCGGACTTTCGTGCTTAACCCTGGCTTCAACGTCAAAGACGACTATGAAGACTGTGTTATACGGTATGCTCCAAACCAAAATCACCGTGAGCCTTCCTGTCAAAAGTGACATGACAGTTGGTTGGTTGCTTGTGATTAATAATAGTTCTGTTGGTTCGTTGGTTTTAATGTTGTTACGAAAATAAGGAACACTGACTTGCAGAGCCGTTCATGAGCGTTCCGAATCCTTGACGGCACTCAACTGTCATCAGCGCGTTAACTGAATCGGTACGCAAAATAGCTACGTGAACGCTAGCAGCGGTTATGTCGTGATTCAGATTGCAGGGCTGAAATCATCTAAAATAGTACCTACTACACTCGACAGCAAATAAACCGGGCTACCCGCTACCTTGATGGAACTCTGATTCGATTTGAAGTTGGATATAACGATCATCAGCTGCTGATGTAGCCCTAGGTCTGCCTGTACCTTGACGGCGATTAAATACTCCAGTCTCTAAGTATCGTCTGTAGACTCGTTGCACCGAAGATCTGCTACTTCGAAGTCTTCGAGCGACCTCACGTTGCGCAACGCCTGCTTGAAATAGTGCTACAGCTTGGGCTGATTTCTCAGGCGTCGTATTCATTATTGACCGAAAAATGTCACAAGAATACACGCGTCTCAGCAAACGATGGACAAAAACTAAAGAAATGATGAAAAATATCCGACTACCCTCGTTGTAGAAAAAAAAGAATGCTAATCATGAAATCTAGTCAAAACAGAGCAAATCGTTAGCATTGTGTTTGTTGCTTGATTACAATGTGAGTTGACGGTACTTTAGAATAAATTTGTAGTCATTTTAATCATCATGAAACGCACTTTGAAAGAAAGAAAGAAAAGAAAGAAAAAATGATTTATTCAGACCACCACAAATAGACACAGAAACAAATGACACAATAAATATAAAACTAACTAAAAATTATAAGTGTGGTGGCGAAAGGGTCCTCAGCTCAGTATTTACTACAGCATGGTGCCATGCTGCAGCGCTGGTCTTCTGCTGAGGCCAGTGTTGACTTCACTAACACCCAGATATATTTATATCACTATAAGATTAAGAGCATTAACATTGTAAGTATCCAACATTATATCTAGCACCTTCTACAGATCACAAACTCAAAAGTTATACAATCCATGACTGACAATTTATTATTAATACGCGCCAAGCCGGGGCGGATCAGCTAGGTGATTTCTGTAGGTGTACCTTAGATAGTTGTATGTTTATATACTTTTTGAGAGAATCGAATCAGAGTTCCAAATAGCTTGTGGCCCAGTTTATTTGCTGTCCAGTGTATATCTATGTAGTGAATTTGGAATGAAGAGTAGAGCAAGGCGATTCTACTTATTTCACTATTGCGCTGTATTATCCACATATAATCGACAATTGGGTATCGCGCACCACACGCTTCACACGATCTTTTCTACCACATACTTGCAAGATGGGAAATGAGCTACCATCTGAGGTTTTCCCATTAGACTACGTCATGGCACGCTTCAAGAGAAATGTAAAGAGGTTTCTACAGTTTAGGGAACGCATCGACAATACCCCGGGTGTTGCCGGTGTCAATAGGTGACGGTGACCGCTTACCATCAGGTGGGCCGAAAGCCTGTTTCCCTTCATATAACATTAAAAAAAATGTAATTAAAAAAATAATGTACACCCTACTTTTTGTATGATTTTAAAGTATGACCCAACTGCCCTGAAGTTATTTTGACTGAGTTCTAATTACTTCCATCGTCATCATGTCAGTAATATGATGTCCACTGCTGAACATAGGACTTTTAAATTCTAGAGCGACCGTCCGCGGGTGGCCCCCAACGACTCCCAGAATAAAATAGAATAGAACATTTTTTTATTGTACACCAGATATACTTAAAAAAACTAATTTATGTTAAATATATAATAATTTCTTCCAGGCAACCTTTGAATGGAAAGTAAAGAGCGAAGCAGTAATGGACAGCGGTGCACAGAATATATTTACAAATCAAAGAAATAAAAAAAAATATACCTAATAAAAACTGTACTTAGGTTTAGGTTTAATAATCATTTATTCTCAAAAAGATAACAATTGTTACTTACATGAGAAAAGTAAAAAGCACAGAAAAGTTAATGTAATTCGTTCGAGTTATGTAAGTAGGTACTCAATTAACTTATAATCCTAATACATAAATAAATACCTAAAGATAGACTAATATATACCAAACTAAAAATTTTAATCATTATTCTTACAAATCTAATAAAACAGGGACAGTAAAATTAAAATAAATAAGTAACTCAAATGACAATCAAGCTAGGCATTTAGGCTGATTTAATCTCAGCTTAAAAGAGTGCTGTGAAGGAGCACTTCTAATTTCCACAGGCAAAGCATTCCTAGCTACCTTTATCAGTTTTTCCATCTAGTTGGGCGCAATGTAATAAATATTAAATATACAGTTCAATATTAAATTCTTCTTCTTCTTAGCGTGTCAATAGTTCTACTTATATTGTGTTAGATAGGTACTTGGCTACATTGATGGCGTCAGGAGAAGCCATTTTTAAATCAACAATTGTGCAGGTGTTCGGGCACAGAGGGCACATTAACAGGTGTTTCATCGACTGTGTGGGGTCACCACAGTCGCATTGCGTTTGTCTGGGATCCCTGAACCCCCATTTGCACATATTGACTCTGCAGCGACCAACCTGTGTGCGAAGCCTATTTAAGGACTTCCACACTGGCCACGGCAGGTCGTGCCCTGGTGGAAGCTGTTCTTGAGGGGGAATGAAGTCTGGTGGTGGGGGGTTACTATCTATCCACAGTGCGCGTCTAACAACGGATGGGTCGTCGCTGGTGGCCTGCGTGAAACGCTGAAATCTCTTACGACTTTTCAGGCGGCCTTGTGGAATTTGATAGCTATATAGAGGGTGTCGACTGTCATGCTCCTGCTTATATTTTTCTATGGAGCAGGCCACAAAGGGTAGATGAGGTTTAGAGGGGTTGGCTTCAGACATCCTGTTATAATACGGCATGTGTCATTCAGCGCAACATCTAAATATACAGAGATAATACAAATACTTAGACGGGCGGTTTTTAAAAAAAATGGTGTCCAAAAATCAGGTTATTGGCTGGTGGCATATGCTTTCAAAAATAGTTTATTTTCAGTTCTAACCTTCATAATTTTTTTGTTATAAACCATTAAATAATAAAGTGAATGTGGTATGTACAGTAAATTTATATGATGTTAGTCAATCTTTCGTTATTAACTGTCCCGGGTGTAACAGGCTGGGGCTTCCGGCGGCCTAATACTATTTATATTCATCTGACGAACTACATTATTCAGTGTGCCTTCAGCCTTACAAGGGAACCCTAAGATCGATGGGTTCTGTAGTAGGGTTCATCCAACCTGACGTTTCTTTTAGGATAATGAAATCAATTAGAATTTAACCTGCGTGAAATATGTATAGCTGCGAGTGACGAATCTCTTTTCATATTTGTTCGGACAAAGGCCTGCCTGGCGATTAGAAAACTTATCGTTAGTTACTTCACTGTAACTCTTTTTCAGGGATGAATGAATGAAAATTCTTTATTATACCTTACAAGCTAGACACAACAGATTTAAAGAAAAAACAAATAAAAGTAAGCATAATGGGCGGTCTTATCGCTTAACAAAGCGATCTCTTCCAGACAACCTTTGGATCGAGAGGACCATTGCTTAATGGAAGATTGGCCGAGGTGTAAAAAGAATAAACGTAAAAGAGTGTAATAGAAAAAGAAATTAGTTATATACATACATATTAGAAACATAAATAATTTTAAATAAATAAATATCATATATAAAATAAATAAATATGTACTAACATACTTATACTTACATTAATAATATTAGAGATCAGATGAATCATGACTCTCATGGAGATAAAAAATTTCGAGTCTAGCTTTAAATACGAAAGGTGAGGGGGATTTCCTAGTGGCGACCGGCAAGGCGTTCCATAATCGGACAGCTTGGACGGAAAAGGAGTTTGCATAGAAACTGGTTCTATGTATCGGGGTTTTGAGAAGGAGGTTTTCAGAGGGTCGTAGTGTTTGGGAATTTGTGCAAAAAAGGAATTCGAAGCGTTCCTTCAGATAACAAGGCGTGGAAGGATTACGAAGGATGTTGAATAGGAGGGATAGGATGTGAGGGATGTTGTGGATGCAGATTTTTTGACATCCACGGTTGCGGCAGTGAATGTGAATTTTTGAAAGCTCACATCCCCGGGGGTGTAAGATCTTTGAAGTAAAACTTCTTAACGCACGCTTGACTTGGGGAGTAAGCTGGTGAATGCGTGGCGAGAGCGTTACTTCATTAAAGTGAAAACAAACTATTATATACATACCACTCTGCCTAAAATTTTACATATTTGGAACAATATTTGCCCAAT
The DNA here is from genome assembly GCA_918857605.2 of Philereme vetulata. Taxonomy (NCBI): domain Eukaryota; kingdom Metazoa; phylum Arthropoda; class Insecta; order Lepidoptera; family Geometridae; genus Philereme; species Philereme vetulata. Next base: position 6,395,640 of record OU975422.1, on the reverse strand, counting down.
TCCAGCGGTTTCACACACGTGGTTTCTCAGTAAAAAGTAGCCTGTCTCAATCCAGGTCTATCATCTTTAAACCAAATTTCATCGAAATCAGTCCGCTTGGGCGTCAAAACGCATCAAACATACATACCCGTATAGACAGAGTTACGTAAGAATTTGTAATATTAGAAGTAAGGATAATGTTATTATTTTAACTTATATAAATAGATAGAATGAATGAATAAAAATTCTTTATTATACCATACAAGCTAGTCACAACAGATATAAAAACTAAAAAAAAAATTGTAAACATATGGGCGGTCTTATCGCTTTAGAAAGCGATCCCTTCCAGTCAACCTTTGGATGGAGGGGATATTAAAGAAGTCAAAGTCAAATTCAAAATCTTTTGTTCATTAAAATCACAGGGATCACTTTGAAACGTCAATTTTACTGCTTGTTCCTTCGCGACCAAGCCAGAAAAGAAAAGCGAGAAACAAGGCGGGTTTTTTTTAATGATCCTTTTAGAATACATAACAATAAAGGAAATAAATTACGTCTTAATTGTAACAGTTTTGAACGAGTTGGAGCAATTTCAATCCCAAGCTTCTCTATCATCTAAATAATCCGATATTTTATAGTAGGCGTTTTTTAAAGCTTTTGTTTAATTACGTTTTTAAATTTGTTAATTGTCAATTTATGTACATCACTTGGGAGGTTGTTATAAAAGCGTACACCTTGCCCTTTAAACGATTTACTAACTTTATAGAGTCTACAAGTGGCAACAGCGAGTTTATCTTTATTTCTAGTATTAAAATTATGATTATCATTTTTTTTCTTAAACAAATTAATGTTTTTGTGAACATACATCAGATTTTCACAGATGTATTGGACAAGGGAATGTCATAATATTTATTTCTTTAAACTTATGGCGTAAGAGACACACAGTAAAATACAAATTCAATTTGCGTTTAATATTCGAGAAATAACATAACAGTTTACAAAAACCAAAGCGTTATTACTAGTACATAAAACAATAAAAACAAAATTACATTATATAAAAATTATAAGTTTTAAGTACCCAACAGAAATAAAAAGTAAGTTTTATATAAAATTAACTAAGTACATGCTAAATAATTATAAAAAAGCAATAATGAAACATCTATTTATATAAGGATAATACGGTGGATGAAAGAGATATAAATAATTCATGTTATTCTATGTAATGTGTCTTATGTCTAAAACTTTGGCCCTACGACACTAGGTACACTATACACACATAAACACACACACACTCCAAACGCGGTGCAAACATTGTGGCTCAAGGAGCACTTTTTTCATTAGTTTAAATATTCTAAAACTTTGTAATACTCAGTTTTTCTTGTAAACTATTTGTTGTTATTTTTTTTTTGTATAAACACAGTTATGATAAGTATGTTAATGTACACATGCGGGTTACTTTGCCGCGTCAAATTTAAAAAAGTTTAGTATTACATAATGTAGATTGAATTTTGTTAAGTATTATGTTAATTAGTTTATGATATACGGCAATGTAACTGTGAATCTAAGTATTAATGAATAAAATATAATAAAACAATAACATTTCAACAATTTCGCAGACTCTCGAACTTTTGCGATGACACCTTACAAAGACAAGCCAAATTATAATTAATGTATTCTTGCCTCGCTCTTATCTGACTCAAATGAATACCAAAGAAGTTAGTGTCGCGAAACTTAGTCCAGTTATATCTTGACTTTTGATTTCAAAGCACAGTTCAAAGGGAAAATGGATCTATACTATATAACGAGAGTTTTATCATAAACACGGATTGCCAAAACTTGAATCGTTCATCTCTTTAACACGGGAAGAGATAGGCATGGCAAACTTTTGTGTATTCTACCGCCTGTTTAATGGGGAACGTTCTAAGGAGCTATTTGATTTCATCCCGTCGTCGAGATTTTACCACCGCACTTCTCGACAAGTTCATCCAAGTATCATCGACAATTGGGTATCGCGCACCACACGCTTCACGCGATCTTTTCTACCCCATACCTGCAAGATGTGGAATGAGCTACCATCTGCGGTTTTCCCGTTAGGCTACGACATGGCACGCTTCAAGAGAAATGTAAAGAGGTTTGTACAGGGTAGGGAACGCATCGACAATACCCCCGGTGTTGCCGGTGTCAATAGGCGACGGTGACTGCTTCCCATCAGGTGGGCCGTAAGCCTGTTTCCCCACTAATAACATAAAAAAAAACATTTACAAAACAGTGGCACAAACAGTGGTTTACATCATGTCAGCCATCATGGCCTATGATAGGACGGATACTGAGCATAGGCTCCCCATAGATTTCCAGAGTGACTGATCTTGACGGCCTACAGCGTACCGGCTCACAGCAAGGCCCTATGTTAGGTTGTCTTTTCATATAGTGGGGGGGGGGGCTCCTACGCTGTGTTTTCTAGTACGTGTTCTAAATTTCCAGTATAAGCTGAACTCGCATTGTGCAGGCTTTTCGTAGAATGAGAGGTCAGCTTATACTGGATATGTATAGCTTGATGTGTAGCTGTATGTACAGCTTTTCTAGCGGATCTACTAGTTATACTCAGTGTTTTGTTATGTACAACATTAAATAAAAACACGGGTAGTGCAAATTCATCAACGTAAGAAATAAAAAAAATCAACTTCCTTATTTTTAAATCCTAAAATTCATCATATAAGTACTTACCTGTTAAACTGACTAAGCGGCATCGTCGGAAAGGCGCAGCCGATTTACGTGCAAAATTGTTTATTGGAAATGTATCGATTACTGGATAAATATTCAAGCTACCGGTATTAAACCCACCTCTAAAATCATTTAATACGAGGCCAAATGTGTGTTTTAAATTAATGTCGTACATAACAAAACAGGTTGTATATAAAACTCATTCCGCGACGGGAACCGAACCCGCAACCTCCTGTGTCTGAGCCGGCATATCCGCCACTACGGCACAGAGGTTATAACAGTTAATCCTCCTATCAATATCTCAAAAATTTATTTCTGTGGCGAGGAAGCGACAACTTTAATAAACTGATTAAGCGATTAGTTAGATAGATAGATAATTCTTTCTTGTTACACCAAATTAAAATAATTTAACCTAGAAAACATATAGACTAATACATGGTGGTACAATGGGAGGCCTTATCGCTCAAAGCGATCTCTTCCAGGCAACCTGTGGATGGACTGGATTGAAAAAGCACGTGAGCAGGCGGTGTTACAATAAATACTTATTTATGTAGGATAAAAATAAATAAATACCTATTTTTCAAACTTTCGCGATCACTGTACATAATTATTGATTAAAACGGGTATTTATCGCGTATGTACCTTTTTTATTTGTTATCCCGACGTTTCGGCTGTGTTGCAACAGTCATGGTCTCGGGCTGACTGGAGTACTTGGAGCTACCGTCGGGAAGTGCGGGTAGCTGCAGCATCTACCCTCACTTGGTCTTCAGAATTAGAAATGTCCTCGTTCATATTACGACACACTACACTAACCGTATCTACGCACTGAGTCGACCGATTACGACGCGCACACCTAGCAATCACCGGGTTCCAAGACACTGAGAGTCTATAGCCATCTTCCCGATTGAAATTTGGAAATTTCTTGATTTCAATCGCTTCACGAACTATTCTCTTGTAATAACGGCGTTCACTAGAGAGAACCTTAGGATCATGAAGTTCAATCCAATGATTCGGTCCCGAGTCTACCAGATGCTCTGCTATCGCCGACTTGTTTACCTGGCGATTTTTGACAGCTGCGATATGCTCTTTGACACGCTCGGCAATGGTACGTTTGGTTTGCCCGATGTAAGAGCGGCCACAGCTACAGTCTATCTTATAAACACCAGGCATCTGCAGAGGTATAACATCCTTTAGAGTCCGTAAATGCTTGGCCATCTTTGAGAGAGGAGTGAAGACCGACTTGATTGAAAACCACACTGACCGCTATTTGAACGCTGCGTCACACCACCATCCTCGCCATTTGCAATCTGTTGTTTCATCGTTAACAAACAGAGAGAAAAGTTCGGCGGGTTCACTAGTAATGTATAAAAATATATATATAAATTTACAATTTACGATAACTATACCTGGTACTCAAGAGGCAATATATCTCCAAATTGACTAAGTTAACGGCTGATGGGCCTCTCCCTAAGGTCTATGTAATTATCGGGCCGATAAGACCAGCCACTCGCCCGAAATCAAATATGGCTGAAGTTATACAAAACTGAGACTTAATCGAGGGGAGATACGATCTAGTTTTTAACACAACCAATAAGTTTAACATAAAAAGCCAACCTGCATCAGTTGTTAATTATTAAAAAAGTTTAATGACTTACGATACAATGATTTTCAGTCTCCCAAAAATTAATAGGTTTATTTCACGGACCGCCACGTAAGTATAATTCAAGACAAACTGGCAATGTCACGCTGATCGCACAGGCACCATGGTTCGCCATGCGCCAACAGCGCAACCGGCCTTCGCTTGGTAATTAGCAAATCTTGGTGCAGCAAGTGTAAATAGTGATGCAGGGACAGCATCCGCCACTGCAGCAGCTTCCGCAGCAACCTCCGCAAGGCCCGCAAGACCTGCAAGGCCCGCAAGGTCCACAAGATCCGCAAGGTCCGCACATCTTGGATTGTTGAGTTGAAAGAGTACAACTAAAGTTCTAAAAACAGGTCAAAAGACCTAAAGTTGCGATTGAAAAGTTGACGAATAGATAGACACTCAAATTGTATGTTTTAGACTGTTTTTAGGTTTTTAAAGACTACTAAACTACTGTACCAGACAGATGAGATGATAAATAATATAAATCGCGTTTGTACCTTCTTAATCTAAATAACCTGTATTATGGAAGAGCGAGACCCTCTAACACAGGCATTTCATACAATATAATAGAGAGTCCCAAACCCATGAAATGTATCCTTTTTTTCGTGGAGGAATCCTCATGGACACCGCTCTGAACCCAGGGAGCGGTATATCGGACTCCTACCAGCTAAACCTCCACGACATTTCTCCTCTCGCTTTATATTGGGGACACGAGAACAGAGAACAGTCCTCCGCAACCCCGGTCGCGTTGGTCCGCTTTTGCAGACCCCATCTCTCAGGGTTTGGTCCAGCCATCACCTCGCACAATTCGGATTAATTTGATGAGCATAATAAATAAATTTGTGAAATGTTTTCCATAGATATGCGAAATTTATTTGGGCATGTAAAAACAAACACTTTATTAAACTTATGTTGTGCTATTGCATAATGCTTGCCATCTAACCACTGATAGGTACTGTATTGGTGACGTCTCGAGATATCTCTAGTTGTCCCTTTCTTACCCAAAACCCGTACGCTTTTCCGAAAGAGATATAAAATCAGCCTTTATTTTTGGATGTCGATTGCAAGAGTAGGCAGTAAGTTTTATATGGAATTACTCACCTTAACTTAGTAAATTTTATTTAAAATTCGATAATATAACTAGTAGTTTTTATTTCGAGAAGTCTTTTTTTGGGAAGACCGTTGCAAACGATCTATAGATAGCTTAACTCCTCCAGATCACTACCAGGCGGAAGTCTCCCCAAGACACTGGCTGCATTGCCCCGCTGAATTGCAATATTTATGTGTTGACCCAGATAAGCGCCAGCTCTCGGATCACACGTCGCTTTGACCAGACGCCTGGAAATAATTTTGAAAATGCAATGAGCCCCGGCACCCCATGGACCCAGGGGACCCCAAATGGCTCAAATACGTAAGACGTAAGCTCTGTCGAGACTTCCATATTTGCGCCGCTTGAGATCTTCGACTGAATTTGCCGCCGCACCGGCCCCAACTACTGTACCAGACAGATGAGATGGCGCAAGGGTATCGACGCACGCGGCGTCCTACACTAAAGGCCTATCCTTCTCCCAAGGTATAAGAGTCATACCGTCAGACCTCTTACCATCATCACGTATCAGACCGCTCGGTTCGAGAACATCTTGAACTTTGACGCTGCAAAAAGCCCGGCGGATGGTATCATTAATGCTAGCGTGACGGGAAATCCTACTGACGGCCCTGGAACACGATAATCCATGGTGACCAAGTTGTTCCCATGCCGAAATGAATTGACAAAAGTCTTTGATCAGTGTGTGTTACCTATTACTTTAGCACACAAACGTTGTCTCATTATGGAGCTCGTAAAAAGAATCAAAGTCACTCGACGGGCTATGAACTCCACTAAACGGCTTCACCTATATCAATGAAATTTGGTATATAATTTAATTATTAGATTAGATTAGAAAATTCTTTATTGCACTTATAAAATAATACATAGGCGAACTTAATGCTAACCTTTGTGTAGTGTGGAGAAGGTGGTAGTGTCAGAAAATAGAAATTTATACAATCTTTAGCTTAGAAATAAATTCACAAATATTAAAAAATAATAATAATACACATACATAAACGAAATATAGGTACATAAATATATCAACATAAAGTGCTCAATTTTGTTGTATGTCTTGAAGAGAGATGAAGTGTTTAAAGAGTTTGGATTTGAAGATTCCCATAGAGGCGGCCCTGCGGATTTCCACTGAAAGTGAGTTCCACAAGCAGATAGTGAAGAAAAAAGTTTTCTGCTCAGGCGTCTTGAGTAAAAGATTAGAAGATAATGAGATTATGACCAGCATTGAGACATAGTCTACTCTTCATAAACAAACCACGTGTGTGAAGCCGCGGGCAGAAGCTTGTAAGAACATAATAAGTTTTCAATGGCGAATATTTCTAAGAAGATATAGATACATGTGCGGAATCGCTCCCTCGGGGCTACTTGCTAAGTACACGAAAGGACTGAGTAATGAACGCTCGCTCCTTGGAATAATTTATAGTGCATGCATTAGTAAGTAGTGGCCTTTAGCTGATGCAACGTACTAAGTGGCTTGAGTGCCAGGTGAAAACTTGTCCCTCTACTTCAGAATACACAAGTTGAGCTAGACGAAACATTTTGATGTTCTCAAGAGTTTTTTTTCATGTTTGAAGGAATGTTGTGAAAACAAGTAACTTCTTAATAAAATATAATTGATCAAAATTACAAATACGTCATTTAGTTTCTCGAATTGTATTGATACACTGTCGGACATAACACATAAAACAGTACGGGATAAATCACGTATTTATATATTGATTGAAATAATTATAATAAATAATGTTGTACATAATTAATCGTCCTACGTAAAACGTAATTAATCAAAATCTTTAAAAAAAAAGCCTACTATAATATATCGGATTATTTAGATGATAGACAAGCTTGGGGCTGAAACTGCTCCAACTCGTTCAAAAATGTTAGAATTTAGACGTAAATAATTTTCTTTATTATTGTGTATTCTAAAAGGATCATTAAAAAAACAACCAGCCTTGTTTCTTGCCTTTCTTTCCTGGCTTGGTCGCGAGGAACAGGCAGTAAAATTGATGTTTAAAATTGATCCTTGTGATTTTAATGAATAAAATAAATAAATAAATATATATTCCTGGACATGTCACACAGCGCTATCTAGCCCCAAACTACACAGAGCTTGTACTATGGGAACCAGATAACTGATAGAATACTTATATACATTTTTTTTGTTAATACATACTTATCATATATAGAAAAACATCCAGACTCGGAACAAATATCTATAGATCATGCAAACATTAGTTCCGCGGCGGGAATCGAACCCGCTACCTACTGCGTCTCAGCCGGCTATTCGCCCACTGCACCGCGGAGGTGGTTGATGGAAAATATTTTGACTTTGATTCATTATGTGACAAAAAATCCCTTTGATGGTCAATCAAAGGTCCCTGTCCGTGGTCATAAATCAGTTGATACGGGTCATCTGGCCGCACGCATCGGTAAACACTAACGAATCTCTTAATCTTATTTGTAACAGGTCGGTAGCACTGGAAGGGTAGTTTTGGAAGTACTATACAGAATGCTTCGAAACTAATATGTTTGATTTCCGTATCCGAACTGATTATAGGTCACACAAATTGGAGCGTACATCAAAAACTCATTTTATGGATGTGACGATACCAAGGTTCAACTGAAATCATGACGTTCCAGACGGCAGTACTCACCCGTCTTCCTCATTGCAAACACCAACAAAGGAAAAATGCTAATAAAGTGACGTTTTAATAAACATATTTTTTTCATGTTTTTATGACAAAACAGGTCTTTTCGCGCACAGATTTATATCAAAATCATAATTTTGACTAACCTCGACGTTTCGGCCAGGTTACATTAGCCGTGGTCACGAGAGACTGAAAGCGGGCGGGTGTCATTCAGTCGCCACCCTGCTCCACCTGTCATCACCACGTCTTGCCAAGTGTCCCGCCCAAGACCATTTGAGCTCCATAACTCGATTCCCTACGTCATGAGCCTTCGTTCTTCTACGGATCTCGACGTTTGGAACTCGATCTTAGAGTTTGTTGCCGAGCATGGTACGTTCCATGGCTCTCTGCGTATCTTTTAACCGGTACACAGCCTCCTGCGTGAGCGTCCATGTCTCGGCACCGTAGGTCATGGTGGGCAGAACACATTGGCTAAATAATTGGGTCTTCAGACTCTGTGGAGATTTAGGCAACTTAAGGATGTCGTCCAGCTTGCCTAACACGGCCCGTCCCTATTTTATCCTATTAGATATCTCCTTTTTTTGATGCTTTTAACAAAGGATAGAATATTTAGATTTACAAAAATAAAAGTATAGTAAGGTCTATCAGGTATCTGGTTCCCATTGTACAAGCTCGGCTTAGTTTGGGGCTAGATAGCGCTGTGTGAAATGTCCAACTATATTTATTTATTACATCCAAATATTTATAAAAAGATAATAACATTTTATATGAAGCTACATTTAAGATGTTATCATTTTTTTAACAATTTTCTTGAACTTTGCGCCTACTTAATGACGTACAAGCTTCTGCTTGTGGATTCATGTGTGGTTTGTCAATAAAAAGTAAAGTAAAAGCCAATGTCTAAATCCCGGTCATTTATCTATCTGTATACCAAATTTAATCAAACTCGGCCCAACCGTCCAGTCGCGAAAATGAAAAAAAACAGACAGAGAGACAGCATTACTATCGAATGTATAATATTCAGTATGGATATTAGCCGTACCTACCTAAATAAGCTAGTTATCAAATATTTTTACCGAGTACAGCTTACTTTTTCTAAACTCAGGTTTATTTTTAATTTTTTTTAAGAAAGAGAGGCTTATGCCCAGCAGTGGGATAAGAAGTGGAATAAGAAGGGCTGACGATGATGACGACCATTATTTTTTTATATTTTAATCTTTTTATAAGTGTTACCGATTAGTATTTTTCTGATTTGAATCTCACAATACGCTAAAAGAATAGAATGAATGCATTATCATGCGAGCCAATACCAGTGTTACAATTATCATAATACGAGGACAAGGCAATACACAAGGATTAATAGTGGTTCATGTTCCAACTAACAATGAAACACGAATAGTTTTAATAACATGCATTTTCAATCTTAATACGAACTGGAAGTACAGTCAACGTCAAGAACACATATTTATTTAACATCGAATAGAATAATAGAGACAAAGAATGAATGTGAAAACATTTATTTGTGACAGCAATAACAGAGTACGAACAAAACAAACACAGGAAACACGAAGAAAAAAAAACGAGTGTGCTTTAGATCACACGACTGAAGTAAAACTTCTTTATCAAAATATTAATTTTTAAAATGGTTCAATTACAAAATTGTCCACACGTCTGTAGGTCGGTCAGTCTATGTTCATTCTGGACAGATGCAACTCACACTCGCACTTTAAAGTTTAAAAATATACGAAACGTAACTCTCTCTCTTTCTATCTTCACTAACATATATCTCCCTCTCAACTTCCGTTCGTATTTTTCGTAACGCATTCACCAGCTTACTCAAGCGTGCGTAAAGAAGTTTTATTTCAATAAAACACAAATGAGCACATGTGTGACCCTTGGCGGCTTGGCCAACATAGTGTGCGGCGCCCCGCGGTTAGGAGAGGCGATGACAAAAGAAAGATGGCGAACTTCACAGGCGCGCATTGGGAGAAGCTTCCCATGTCCAGTAGTGGAATGTGGGCTGATGATGATGAGCACATGTGAGTGCAGTCTCTTGGTGCTGCGTGAGCCAAACCAACTCTATCTCAGCACGTTGTTGTACTTTTAAGACGGGGCTTAATATGAGAAGTGTGCTTACTGTTCAAAATACCTCAGTTCTGAAGACGAAAGTCTTTGATTTGTTATCAAATGGCACAGAAACATGGTTTCTCTCAATTCATATATTGATTTAAAGATACACTAACAGTACACATATTTTACGTATATAGCTAACTAGCTGACCAGTCCGCAGCTTCGCACGCGTAGTTTTTTAATAAAAACATTATCCTCCTTCGGCGCAATAAAAAGTAGCATATGTCTTAAGAAGGCGGCAAACCCCGGGCGCAACTTCAATTCGGCCGCGTCAAAAACTTCGGCCTGAATATCGCTATCCCTGTTTAGTGACGAAGTTTAGCCACGCAGACCGACAGTGATAGCAATAGAACGATTCTAAATTTGATTAGATTTTGACCATGTTCCGTAAAACAAAAAATGATGACTGAAAACTTGTTGTATTTTTCTCATTGTGTTGTTATTCTGTATCTAGACGATATACTCTATGTTCCCATGACTAGGATACGTAAGATGTTGTTGTTTTAATATGAAACAATTAGGTTGAAAACAGGTCTTTTATAACGTAAAAACATGCAGAAAGCGATACGCTTGTACATATTTCATTTTAGGTAAGTATTTTGATCTAATATATGGTTGGGAACCTAGATAAATACTATTCAAATTAAAATAATACCTTATTAAGGTAGAAATATGCTCCAATTAGAAATGATTGTGGTAGTAGGTGTTGTATGGGCGATTCCCCTCCGGTCTCCCATTAAACCCGTTCATAACCTATCTATGTATATACCAAATTTAATTAAAATTTGTGTAATCGTTTAACCGTGTCAAAATGTAACAAACAACCACACATACATCCATACAAACTTTCGCGTTTATAATAGAAGTAGGATTATAGTTATTAGGGATTATTAGTTTCCGAAAGACATTTTATGGCTATTTTTTTTACACCTTGGGTTACATTATTGAAGTTTTAGTAAGGATTTCTAGTTTTTTATAACAATAAATATAGCTTATACTACTTGGGAATAATGTAGCATTCTAATGGTGAAATTTTTTTTTGATATCGGTCCAGTAGTTTTTGAGTTTATTTGTAACAAACATAAATATTAGTCTAGATGTAGATGACCGGCCCCCTTATTACCTAAGCCAAATTACTGTACTGTCGCTATCGCTAGTCAGGCATCCCTTTCACACGTACAGTACGTACCTCACGTGTGAAAGGGATGGCCTGACTAGCGATAGCGACACGACATCAATTTGGCTTAGGTAATAAGGGGGCGGATTTATGACGGTCATAAACTTAAATCGTTTGTGCAAGCCGGGCTTAAGAATCTCAGCTTTGTGTATTGTATTTTTCGGTTGTTTGCATGTTGTTGTTAATTTATATTTGTAGATGTTAGCTTTAATTTTACAATAATCTATGGATCTTTCGAATTTTAATATCTTAATATATTGTCGCTATGTATTATGAATATATCACTTCCATGATGTAATTACCAAAACACAAGTTTTTTTAAGTACTTAGTTTGGTAAGCAGGGCTAAATTGTAATTGGTTATGTACTATGAAATAAACAATTTCTAATTTAATTTTAAATTTAAACTTAAGCATAAACTTTTAATTTTGTTATATGAGTTTTTTTTTGTTTTATTGTGCCAATACTTTGTACTAAACCATGTGACTTCTTGTGTTCTCCTTCTTTTTTGGGCCTTTTCCTATTTTTATTTGGGGTCGGCTCTCCTAATCACTTGTCTCCAGATATAACTTTTCTGGATCATCATTGGGTCTAAATATATTGTAATTCTTCAGGTATTTCTTTATTACAGTCATCCATGTTAGTCGGGGCCTTCCGCGCTTTCTCGGTCTGATCTTAAAGTCCAGAACTTTTCGAGTCATATGGTCTACCGGCCTCCTCATGACATGGCCGTACCATCGTAGTCGTGTCTCTACTAATTTGTCTAGTATGGGTCTTACTTTGAAGGTTCCTCTGATATAATGGTTCGGCACTTTGTCTAAAAGGGTGACTCCGGCAGACCACCTCAGCATTCCCATTTCAGCGGCGTGTAGTTTGTCTAATTGTTGCCTTTTGTGAGGTCTTTAGTTGTATGTGTATAATTGGGTTAAAAAAAGTGGCACTCGGGGAGTGCCGACAGGAGTGAAAACTTAAACAATTACGTGTGTGTTTGGGTAATTCAAAATTTAAAAGCACTACACTACAAATACTTATATACAGAGGTGTCGGTAACGGTAACAGTGTCCCGAGTACAATGGTTTTTTTCCCGTCTCGCCAGGACTATATTTGGGTCATGGTCGGTATTGAATCACAGAATAATGACATTCAATGAAACTTTTGGGGTCTATATTATTCTGCGCCGATATACACTCAAAAGTATATAAATATGCCGTTTTTAGTGACAATAATATTCATAGTCCTGATACTTTCAAAGTTAAGCTGCCAATGGAAATGAACACCACTCAAATGATTTTAGAGAAAACTCGTTTAAGTACAAATTCGTATGAAATAATGGAAAAGCACAGCGTTTTTTTACAAACTTTTATTTAACTTGAAATGTATGTTTGTATGTTTGTCCGGGTGGAATCTTGCAACTGAATTTTAAATCAGTTATCTTTAACCGATTGAACTGAAATTTGGTATCACGCTTATTTGGACGACAATGCATGCTTAGCTATGTAACGTCATTCTAATTCCAATATGGCGGATCATCCAAGATGGCGGACTAGTTATTTTTTCTGCACTACCACAGTATGGGTATCAAATGAAAAGGCTTGCGGAGGAGAATACGAAAACTAATACAACTTCATATTAAATCCAAAATATGGGAGACCATCCAAGACACTATAAATCCAATATGGCTGGACCTACAAGATGGCGGAAGATGTTTTCTGGTTTGTATAAATTGTATTAAAGCTTTGTTTGAAATAGTAATAGATCGTATGGGATATATTTGGTCTTCCATAAATACTATAAGATTTCCTGAATACTTTTTTGATACAATAATCCGTTTACGAAATCTCTATCTTCAAAGGTTTAAGCTCGCCTTTGTACATGTCCATTTTGTAAGCTGGTTTGTCTGTTATCCATTTGTGTACAATAGATAATATATATATATATATATACCTAAAGCTTTAAGTGAATTGTTTTAAATATTCGTTTGTGTATTTTGTTATCTTTACGTTTTTAACTAGGCCTACTATTACGTTACGTATGTATGGTTATCTTGTGTTAGATTTATGTTGATTATGACTAGCAAACTTTGTTAACTAAATAACTAGTGGTTCTCCCTGAACTAAGATCTCGTGAGTCTACCATGAAAACAAAATAAATCCCGATATTTCGGCGCAGTTGCATGCGCCATGATCACGGGTAAACTGGTATACCCGTATCAGTTTACCCGTGATCATGGCGCATGCAACTGCGCCGAAATATCGGGATACTCAAATACTCACAAATCATGGTATACAATTTTTTTTTTTCTATTCCTTATCTTTTTTTTTGTCCTTAACTTATTTGTCTGTTTACAATACTACTGACAAGGCCCTTTTACAGCCGCAATTTGTATTATAATTGTAATTAGTTTTGACATGACATACTTACATTAATTAAGAATTAGCATTGACATTGATTGCCTTATTTGATATTGTTTTTACAGTCGCCCTAGAAAAACACCGCCAGCTCCTTCGAAAGGGAAATCAGACAACTGCTTCTGAAAAAATAAAGGAGAGTACGAGCCAAATAAGGAGACTAACTCGAAACGCAAAAGATGAGTGGTGGCTGAACAAGGTTCGCTATATTCAGTGGCTTGCTGATTCGAATAGACTCGGCGATTTCTTTAACGAGATTAAAAAGTTAGTAGGAAGTCCACATCGAGTAAACGTACCACTGAAATCACTTTCAGGTACCCTCCTGGTAAGCAAAGGAGAAGTTCTTACTCGCTGGGCAGAACACTATAACAGCTTACTCAATGTGGATCGTTCTGCTGACATAAACTATTTAGCATCACTTCCTGCCTTACCACAAGCCGTAGATCTGGATCAGCCTCCTTCTCTTGAGGAAGTTATCATCGCCATCAAAGCGCAGAAAAACAATAAGGCTGTCGGCATCGATAACATACCAGGAGAACTATTAAAATATGGCGGAGATGAGTTGCACTACAAGATTTGGCAATTTTTCCAGCGCATGTGGGAAATGGAGTTCGTTCCTCCTAGTTTTGGCGTATCACTAATTTGCTCTTTGTATAAAAATAAAGGTGATCGATCTGTTTGCAACTCTTATAGGGGTATATCACTTCTGTCTACTCCAGGAAAAACTTTTGCCAGAGTACTCTTAAATCGTCTTATGGAGCTCTCTGAAAGTATATTGCCTGAAACGCAATTTGGGTTTAGACCCAATCGCGGCACATGCGAGGCCATATTCTCTCTTAGACAACTGCAAGAGAAAAGCAGGGAACAGTGTCAACCTCTGTTTCTCTGTTTTGTTGATCTGGAGAAAGCTTTTGACAGTGTACCTCGCGAAGCTTTGTGGATTGTGCTTTCGAAACTTGGTTGCACCGACAAATTTATACGCTTGATAAGACTTCTTCACGACAACATGACTTGTTGCGTAACCGTCAATGGTGAGCAGACAGAGCAATTCCCTGTCACTTGTGGTGTAAAACAAGGCTGTGTATTAGCACCCACTCTTTTTGCTCTGTACTTTTCCGTTGTCGTGAGGGAGACTTTACAAGCCAACACCGAAGGGATCCGCATACGTTTTCGCACAGATGGCAGTATCTTTAACCTGGCTAGGTTAAAAGCGCACACAAAGGTATCGTATGACCTCATTACCGAATTGATGTATGCTGATGACCTATGTTTCGTTGCGGAATCTTCTGAGGGACTCCAGGACTTGATGACTCGGCTTGACGCTGCGTGCTGTAGATTTGGCCTCAAAATTAATATTACAAAGACAGAGGTGATGGCCATGGACACTGTTAACCAAGCTCCACTGAATCTGCAAATCGATGGAAAGCCCATAAAACAGGTCGATACATTCAGATATCTGGGAAGCAGCATAACAACAAAATGCGACCTTGACTCGGAGATCAACAGCAGACTTGGCTCCGCTATGGCTGCTTTTGGTAAACTACGAGTCCAGGTATTTCGCTCCCATAACATCAAATTGAGTACCAAGATTAAGGTGTATATGGCTATTGTACTTCCTAACATCTTGTACTCGTCAGAGACATGGTGCCTGTATCGCAGACACATACGCACGTTAGACAGATTCCATCTGAAATGCCTCCGCGACATTCTTAACATCAAGTGGTCGGATCGGGTCCGTAATACCGATGTTCTACGACGGGCTAATGTCTGTGGCATAGAGGCATATTTGATGCGGCGTCAGCTGCGTTGGTGCGGGCACCTGTCTCGGATGTCTGATGAGCGAAGGGCGAAACGCATTTTCTTCTGTGAACTAGAACATGGTAAGCGGAAACGCGGAGGTCAGTTCCTACGTTTCAAAGACGTACAGAAGAGGCACATGAAGAGGTGTTGTATCGATCCGTCGCGCTGGGAGGCTCTCGCTGAAAAACGACCTGAATGGAGGCGTCATGTTCAGGACAAAGTGTACGAGTTTGAAGAAGAAAGGAGGCAAGAACTAGACTTAAAACGAGATCAGCTTAAAAGTCGACCGCCGGCTAATATCAATTACAACTACATTAATGGCGCCTTAACTTGTGTTCATTGTAACCGGACTTTTAGCGCAAAAATAGGGTACATCAGCCACATACAGGCTAAACACCTAGGCCAATAATCACAAAGTCAAGTCTCTGTAGCCGAAATCGGCTAGGAGGATTATTATTATTGTTTTGTTCTGTATTAGATTGATTTTTATTTTATTTATATTATTTTAAGTTGACATTCAATTATGTTGAATAACATAATTATAAAAAAAAATAGTCCCGTTATCTGTCTGTTTGAACTACTGTTATGTTAATTTTATAGATATATGCTAAATATGACGTAACTTAATGTTCTTTAATCTACCAACAGTGGAAAACAAACGAAATTAAATGAAATAATATTATAAAGAGGACAGATTTGTATTTTGTATTTTTGTTTGTATGTTTGTAATGAATAAACTCAAAAACAACTGTACCGATTTCAAAAATTCTTTCACCATTGGAAAGCTACATTCACCCCGAGTAACATAAGCTATATTTTACCCAACTGCGCAAAGAAGGGTAATGTTTTTATTGAAAAACTACGCGTGTAAAGCTGCGGTTTGGTCAGCTAGTTTGTGATACTTATGCTAAACGCGTACCATATTACAGCACTGTGGGATTACTGGTGCACCCTGTGAATTTTGTCAAAGTTACGTTTTTATGGCTTATAACTCAAAAACCACAAAAACTTTACTAAAAATAAAAACGGAGTCAAAATGTACTAATGAAGACCTTGCATTTGACGTCTCACTTGATCTAGTAGTCTCATTTTCATTTTTTTTTTACCCCCCTTGAACCCCAATATTTTTTATACCCCAACAAGCCCCAAACATTTTGAGCTAATTTAGTCACACCAAAATTGTGCCATCACTACCTACCTATGTATCAACGCTTCGAAAGTTATCCTCGGACAAACAAACATACATACGATTTGTCCCAGTTGATTTGGAGATCTCGCTTCGCTCGATCAATTACAAATTCAAAAACGTCCTTTACTTATAATTCACGACAGTATATTGTAAATTGAATTGTGGCTTTCAATTCTTGTTAGTAAAATTGAACCGATAAATGTGGTATTTTGATAATGTATTTTGATCAATACCTCATTAATTTAATGAGGGGCTGTGGAGCTTTTGTTAGCGAAACCGCAGTGTTGTCAACATTGTAAAGTGTTTATTCATCATCCTATCAAGCATAGGTCGATTATTACTGAACACAGGCCTAGCCCGTACATTTTACGACGACCTACCAATTTTGTGCATCCAATAACACTTATAATTTTTAGGGTTCCGTACCCAAAGGGTAAAACGGCACCCTATACTGAGGCTCCGGTGTCTATCTGTCTGCCCGTCTGTCACCAGGCTGTATCTCATAAACCGTGATAGTTAAACAGTTGAAATTTTCACAAATGATGTATTTCTGTTGCGGCTATAACAAAAACTACTAAAAACAGAATCAAACAAATATTTAATGGGGGCTCCCATACAACAAACGTGATTTTTTTGCTCGTTATTGCTCGATATTGATAACGGCAACAGGTAGACGCTTGAAATATTCACAGAATATTTAATTATATATTTACTTTAAAAATTAATAACTAAATTAAAATAAAACAAATATTTAAGGGGAGCTCCTATACAACAAACTTGTTTTTGCCGTTTTTATAGATACGGAACCCTTCGTGCGCGAGTCCGACTCGTACTTTGCCGGTTTTTTATAATATCTCTTTGACCACGAAAGGAACGGATGAAAGAAGAGTGCACGCGGCGGAAATGCGAATGTTGAGATGGATGTGGGGTAACAAGAATGGATAAGATAAGAAACGAGTATATTAGATGAAATTTGAAAGTAGTTTTAAGTGATAGAAAAATTGAGGAGTAAGAGGCTAGAGAAGTACGGGCATGACATGAGGAGGGAAGAAAATCATGTGACTAAATAAGTGTAAGATATAAGTGTGGATGGATATAGAAGTAGAGGAAGTCCAAGAAGACATGGATGGACTGTGTGAAGCCAGCCAACCAGCAGATGACGGTCGTCATCTCCATTGTCACTTCTTTCCTACCCATATAAATTATATGGGTAGAAGTGACAACGGAGAAGACGAATACACACATACATGTTGTGTCAACTTCACGTAATGAGGAAAAAAGGCAGGAAGAAGAAAAAGAAGAGCTCTCTTCACCATAAGATGGGAATAATAATTTCTCAAGCGAGGAAGACTCAGAGAGACATGATAGTTCTAGACAACCTATAATAGGTAATATTTTTATCTAGTAAGGTACCTTTTTAGGCTTGCGTATCTCAAAAGGAAAAAAATATCTGTACTGAACCCTTATGCAGATGTTTCTGTCAAGGCGAGGCTAAAAACCAGCGTAGCTGAGCCCTCGACCTATTTACCACCACCTTCTACCTTAGTGTTTAAAGTGATCGATCGTAAAGATCGAAGTGTAAAGAGAGCATACTTGGGCCGACCGACTGGCCGCCGACCGGTTGGTCGTCCCAAGTATCGCTGGAACGACAGGATGGAGGCTGACCTGCACGACCTGTGAGCTGATAACTGGCAAGAGATGGCAATGGACAGAGGAAAGTGGAGAGTTCTCATATTGGAGGCCAAGACTCACTTTGGGTCCCTGCGCCAATGGAGTAAGTAAGTAAGTTCTACCTTAGTGTGTTTCTTAGAATTATAAAAATAAATAAATAGATATAAATATTGCTGGACATTTCACACAGCGCTATCTAGCCCCAAACTAAGCAGAGGTTGTACTATGGGAACCAGATAACTGATAGAATACTTATATAAATTTTTGTTTTGTAAACACATACTTATAATATATAGAGAAACCACCAGACCAGGAACAAATATCTGTAGATCATGCAAACATTTGTTCCGCGGCGGGAATCAAACCCGCTACCTCCTGCGTCTCAGCCGGCTATTCGCCCACTGCGCCACGGAGGTCGTCATAATGTACTAATGTTTCTTATAATTAAGCCTACTGTTATACCTACTTAGCTTCATTTTGTACTTATTGTACCTACCTACTTCTGTTAGCATAATAGGTGAGTGTGTGTAAATAAATGCCTTTTATTTTTTTACTTATTTATAGGATCACTTCGTTGTCCGTCTGTTTGTCTGTCAGACCCTGATTCTCATGAACGCGTCAAATACATATTTTTACGGTCCTTTGGAACTGTACAAAATCAAGTTTCGAAGTCAAAGCAATCAAAAATGAAAACAGAGTTCGGAGATCAAAAGATACGGCCATTTTGCCGCATACTTTGCTCGCAAATACATAAATCACAACATATAAGGTACTTCCCGCTGACCTATAATCGTGAAATTTGGCAAGGTCTCACAGCACAAGGAAAGGAAACTATCCAAAAATCGTTAATGTGTAGTTATATCACATAAATAACATATTTTTACGGAATATCTTTGACGGTTTTTTTTAACACGAATAGATCTTCGCTTAGGAAACTGTGTATACAGAGTACGAGTTGCACAGAGAGCCATGGAGCGCGCCATGCTCGGCATCAACCTGCTGGATCGAGTTCCTAAAACCGAAATCCTACGCCAGACAGAAAGCCCAAGACGCCGGAACAAGGGTGGTGGAACTCAACTAGAACTGGGCAAGACGAGGTGATGATGGCAGGTGGAGTAAATCTGTGACCGAATGGTGGCCAAGAATAGATCTAAGAAGTTCAGGACGTCCGTCGGCTCGGTGGGTTGATGACATGAAGAAAGTCGCTGGCAACTCCTGGATGCGCGCAGCACAGGACCGGGAAGGGTGGCGTTTACAAAGGGAGGCCTACACCCAGCAGTGGGTACTTATGAGCTGTGGATGATGATGAGATCTTCGCTTGACCACAATCTCATCTGACAAGCGATAATGTGGTCTGAGGTCAAGCACTAAGACCTAGACGATATCTATTCACTCTTACCATAAAGAGACTTGGATTGTAGCCTTCGAGAAAAACAGACGATGGTCCAAGTCCTTACCTTATCTCGGTTCCATATCTTAGCTGCGCCGTCTTACACCAAATTAATACGCCTACTTCGAGTTATTTAATTAGTAACGTAAATTTGTGTTTGCTTGTATCTTTAATTTCCGAGCACGTTATACAAGCTGTCAAAAGTCCGCCCAAGTATTCCCTAAAGAAAGAGAGTTTATATACAGGAAAAAGGAGCGCAAACTCGAAATTAAAACATTATTCAAGTTTGTTTGGGAATCCTGTGGGTTTTGCACATTGAGCAGTCTCTTATAGATAGAGCGAAGCGAGATCTCTAAGTCAATTTGGGCAAATCGGCGTTGTATGTATGTATGTTTGTCCGAGGATAACTTTCGAAGCGTTTATCAGATCATAGTGATATTTGATATATAGGTAGGTAGGCTGATGGCTGTTACGGCTGATATGATGATGATAATGATGATGAGGTAGGTAGTATTGGCACAATTTTGGTGTGACTAAATAAGCCAAAAATGCGGGCTGAGATATTACGGTTCAAGAGGGGTAAAAAAATGAGACTAACTGGTCAAGTGGGACGTCAAATAGTTACAACGTAAGTTCTTTATAGTTTTTGAGGTATTAGCCATAACAAAAACTGATCTTTGACAAAATTCACAGGGTACACCAGTGACCCCACAGTACTGAAATTTGGTATGCGTGTAGCTTTAGTGACACAAATATAGGTAAAAGATCTGAAATCCTGAATATCTGACATTTGAACCCCAAAAAAACCAAAAACATGAACTCCCGTTACCTATAATTTGAATCAAACTGTCGGTCAAGTAAGTTGGTTCAATATTTCGTGGCACTATTTTATTAGACAATGATTAAAGCCGGCTTGCATAATGACGTAACGTATTTAGTGACTGAACATGTTTAAGTTTTACGTATTTGTATGATTTGACAACTCCTTAAATCATATTTAGCCATACGTTTAGGCATCGTTAAGAATATTTTTTTATGTGTTTTGGAAGACTCGTGGGAACTCAGTTCGGGGCGAACCACTAGTAAAAAGAGTATCTACAGAAAAAACGTCAGAAATTCTACGTATTTAACCTACCTATTTTGCACATGCTAAGCTGGCGCCATTTATTTGTGCTATAACGAGATGAAAGTTGCGTGGGATGTTCCTGTCACCTATATACGGTTAAAGAAACTTTATTCTCAAAAACTAATTATGCATTCACATAATATGAGAACTAATAAAAACTAAATAGGTGCTTAAAACTATGGCAGTATGCGAGCGCATTAAATTAACAATAAAATTAAGTAGGTACAACATTTGTGTTTGTTTCCTTCAATGTTTGTATGGAGTGGGTAGTTTTGTACTTCTCTAACAACAACACACCACTACGTTCTGCAATGACATTTCGGTATATAACAACAAAAGGAGAACGAACACCTCAAAAATGAGGTGTCCTTCATCTACACGTGCCTACACTGTATAGGTAAATGCTAGGAGTAGGTTCGTATGAGTAGGTGGCCAGCTAGTGCGTTGTTCTGGGGCTAGCTTAACATGTGTTTTATTTTTTGGTAATTGTGGACTCTCTCCGGCTTCACGGTGAATAGGTAGGCGTTATTATTTTATTTTATGTTATTTAATTTTATCTTTAGTATATTTAATTGTATTTAGTTGTATACTGTTTAATTAGTAGGCGGATATCCGTAGTCCACTCAAAGAAAATCTAACGGAAGACCAGCGCTGAGTAGCCAGTGCAACCCAGCACATGCAGAGTGAGTAACACTAATATTTTACATTTATATTTAACCGTTAATGTTTTAGCTATTGTTTCTTTGATCTTTTTGTTATGTCTCCTGTGTGTGTTTGTTCTGTTGTACTATAAGTGTTGTTCACAAATAAATGTTTTTGATTTGATTTGATATATACATTTGATATGTACATTAATAGATGAAGATAAAACTTTGTTCCCCTTTTAAACTTTATACGCGCACGGAGGAGAGTTATATAGACATAGGCAGACATTTATTTGCTACCATAGCACACACAAATTCACAAAATACAATCAATCAATAATCAAAGAGAGAGCACAAGTAAGAGAAAACAGAAAATTACATACAACAACCATAGGAACAATTTTAAGTTAATTTTTAAGTTTATTGTTTTATATATGTTAGGTCAAAGTCAAAGTCAAAGACAAAATCTTTTATTCATTAAAATCACAAGTATCACTTTGAAACGTCAATTATACTGCCTGTTCCTTTGCGACAAAGCCAGGAAAGAAAAGCAAGAAAACAAGGCTGGTTGTTTTTTTTTAATGATCCTTTTAGAATACATAACAGTACATTAATTATATTATAATAATTATATTACGTCTAAATAGTAACATTTTGAACGAGTTGGAGCAATTTCAATCCCAAGCTTCTCTATCATCTTATCCGGAATTTTATAGTAGGCTTTTTTACAAAGATTTTGTTTAATTGCGTTTTTAAATTTGTTAATTGTCAATTTTTGTACATCACTTGGGAGTTTGTTATATAAGCGAACATCTTGCCCTTTAAACCATTTACTAACTTTATGGAGTCTACAAGGGGCAGCAGCGAGTTTATCTTTATTTCTAGTATTAAAACTATGATAATCGCTATTTTTCTTAAACAAATTAATATATTTGTGAACATACATCAAATTTTCATAGATGTATTGACAAGGGAATGTCATAATATTTATTTCTTTAAACTTATTGTAGGCTTTAAGGCTTTAACAGGCTTATTACAGGATTTAAGGTATTTATAGATATGGGCCTTGTAATCATTTTTTGTATGTGCACATTTTTGCCTGAAATAAACGTTATATTATTATTCTTATTCCCCAACCTAGAATAGGATGCCTCAATGTTTCCTTATTCACTCAAAATCAGAGTACCTACACCTCTACATTTTGTTTAGAGTGCGACAATAAATTGATTTATTATTCGTGTGTTTCGTGACTCTTTGTAATGATTGTATTATGTTACAAATGGACGTGAAATTTTCGGTTGTATATTTCTAACAATTGCGATGTGAATTGGATGTTTTCAGAGAATTTTATGAAAAATATAAATATATTGCAACTGGCAACATAGAGAATTATTTAGACATAGACAATCATTTATTCACTACATTAGCACACAATACAAAATTCAGTTACATTTTAAGAGAGAGAAGATACTTAAAATTAAACAATTAAACAGTAAAAACGTAAAACATAAACACAAATAAGGCAGAACTTGGTAGATACTGTGTGCTGCTGCAGCAGTAAATGGGACTCGACTCAGCATTATGCCCGCCGTAATGGTAAGCGCTGATATTCTGTCGAGACCGCTCCATTTAGCCACTAGACCTTGAGAGTATTGTGTTGTCGAGTGAAAATACTATGTGTCATGTTGTGTCAAAATATAATCATATATAGTAGAAAATGTAAAAATATTATATTAATATATATATATATGTATATATACCTATATTATATTATATAATATTTTATATTATAATTATATGGATTTCCAGTAAACAATTCATGGTATAGCAAGTGAAAGAACATACTTTAATAATGTCAAAGTTGTATACTCTGAGTAAATACGAAGTTTATTCTTGTTTGGCTCAAGCTACGAGTATAATGTGTGTCGTATTGGCTCGTCGGAGCGTTGGTATTTCCCATCTTTCTCTACGCAGCGAAGACCTAGACCCTTCGAGAAAGCGAGAAGAAGAGAATAGCTGCTCTAAAAATGTGGTGCTGGAGAAGAATGCTTGGGGTATCATGGACAGAATTCCGTACCAACCAGTCCATACTCCAAGAACTCGGCATCAAGCAGCTTCTTTCTTCTACTGTGCAATCTCGCATCTTCACCTTCTTCGGGCACGTGTCGCGGCGTGGAGAGGTGTCCATTGAGCACCTTGTGGTGCAGGGGAAGGTTGAGGGAACGCGACCACGCGGTAGATCGCCAATGAGATGGACGGACCAAATCAAAGCAGCAATTGACGGTCCCCTACACGAGTGCACCAGGGAAGCAGCAATACGAAAGGAGTTGCGAAGGATTGTCAAGCGCGCCACTACCCTCGAAGTGACGACCACGACCACTCTACCAAGAGTGTAACAACCGTGAAGAAGAATTGTGATCTAATTTTTTTTATTCCTAGTGTACAATATAAAACTTATCAACCGTACACCTATAGCTTCTGTGCGTTTGTCACTTGTGCCGAAATACATGTATATATCTATCTATCTAATATAATTACAATCTAGCCACATAATACAGGCTAATGCGTAAATTGAGTTTATCCTAGTATTTTAATATTAACTACGTGACCCGCGGAACTTCGTACTGCCTTAACATGCATGCCTATGACGCGGGCAGTCAATGTGAATTGTCAATCGGCCATCATTAGCTGCATCTATGAGAAAACGAATTGCGTGAGTTTTGACGATATTTTAATAGTTATTCTGTTATTCGGGGCGGAGACAAATCCAACAAATTAAAGCTCATCAAAATCGGTCCAACCGTTCTTGAGTTATAAAGGGTGTAACTAACCCGACTTTGTTTTATAAATACCTATAGATTATTATGTAAGAATGTGTCCAGTAGCACTTTCCTTACTGTCTCTAGTTACTCTAGTTAAGGCGAAGTTCATGTGTTCTTTATAGGTAGCACCAGGGATGGGCAGTATTTGAATTACTTGTAATTAAATACGTAACTGAAATACAAAAACGAATTTAGTATTTATAATTCAATTACTTCGTAAAAATGTAATTTGTAGTTAGTATTTCAAATACTTATGGCTTCAAAATACATCTGAACATAAATACATTTAGCGATCTTATTAATGGTGCGTTCTACAGGAAATAGCGCTAAATAGTTTTCGTAACTGTTCGCAAGCAAAATGGCGACTGCTAAATAATCTTTAAAGTTGGCAACACTGCACCAGTTCTGTACGTCAAATACCTAACACCTGACTGTATTTTCTATTTTCTATTTTAAATAACAATAGTTTAAATACTTTATTTTAAAAACGATTAAAAGTATTTTGTATATCGTATTTTAAATACGTGCGAGATAGGATTTTGTAATTTGTATGATAATTAACGCAAAGCATTTGCTCGTATTATGTCCAGCTCTGGGTAGCACTAACACTTTCACTACTTTACACTATACTAACTCATGTGTTAGTTCTCTTGAGTTTTCTCACTATGTCCGTGTTGTCATGAAGCTGGTGGTCTAAGCCATTTTTACAAGAAAAATAAATACGTTTATTAGAACTGACAAAAAATTAGTAAAGTGTAATGATGGCTTATCATAAAATACCCTATAGTTATACCAAAAATAAATAAATAAATAAATATTGCAGGACATTTCACACAGCGCTATCTAGCCCCAAACTAAGCAGAGCTTACTATGGGAACCAGATACGGATAGAATACTTATATGCTTTTTTTAATGCATACTTATAATGTATAGAAAAACATCCAGAGCCGGAACAAATATATGTAGATCATGCAAACATTTGTTCCGTGGCGGGAATCGAACCCGCTACCTCCTGCATCTGAGCCGGCTACTTACCCACTCCGCCACCGAGGTCGTCATATACTATGAATGTGACCTAGACTGAGGCTACTTTTTATTGACAAAACACGCGTGCAAAGCCACGTGCCGTAGTTGTGTATTGACGACCTCCGTGGCGCAGCGCAGTGAGCAAATAGCCGGCTGTGACGAATACGGAATACGAATAATAGCCGGTTTCGGGTTTGATTCCCAGCACGGAACAAACGTTTTTATAATATACAGATAATGTGTTCTTTGGTTATTCCTCTATATGTATAATAAAAGTTAAGAAAAGGTTCCTGGAAGAGATCGCTTTTAGCGATAAGGCCGCCTATTGTACCTATGATTTAAAAGCGTTTTTTTTATTTGTTTATTATTAATCTTGTGCAATAAAGACATTGTCTCATAAGTACGTATTTACAAAAAAAGTATGTATATAAGTATTCCATCAGTTATCTAGTTCTCATAGTACAAGCTTAGTTTAGTATAGATGCTAGATGGCACTGTGTGAAATGTCCAGCATTATTTATGACGATGGTCATGAATGATTTTTTGTATTGCTTATGCCCAGACTCGTCATTCTTTTTCAGTTAAATCACTGATAGTAAACTAACAAACCTTACCTGCTGTTAGTAGAATTGACTGAAGTATTAGAGCGGCTGCGACGGTTGCAAATGGAGTCCCCGCAGTTCACCACCCCTCCTTTAGAAATACAAATAAAATGATGTATATAATACGCAAAACAATATCTCTAGATCGGGTTTAAATATCGTATAAATATCGCGTCTTGGCAAACGTAGTGTGGGGTGCCCCACTGCTGTGTGGAGCAATGATTTTAAGGCGCTAACCGTAGCCGATGACCTTGAGCGAATAGGCGTAGCTATTGTTTCGGCCCCGCACCTTCCGCCACACGTATCTAACCGACCAGCAAAAAGGTGAGCGCGAGGTAGACGAGCACAACCCTCCCGTACGACAGTCAGCGGTACACTGCCGCTCGTCACCCGCGCAACCACCTTTTAAGGGTACGCGCGCTAATTATTCGGAAAAATTGAAAATAATTAATTGCCACGTGAAAGAGCATCGCAGCACACCATCATATGTTCAACTTGAAGGTATAGTTTTTGCCCACATTTGGGTGAAAGAAAAATTACCAAGTTTTACGTCGTTGAGAGGCTGAATCAAATTTAAAGTCAAAAACAGCTACATTTTGTTATTTTTTTTCTCATAGTAAATAAACAAGTAGAACTTTTTTGTATGTTCACTTTGCAGATAAAAGGTCAATGAATGACATATATTTTTCTGAGCATATAAAACTGATTCCTCCCTAAAGAGAAAGCCTCCAAATAAGACCAATCAGCTATTATATTCGCCTTTATTAACTTTGATCTATTGAACGGTAATGCTGAAGATAAGATAAGAGCAGTATAGTTCCTTTCAAAAAGACTCACTCGAAAGTGCTACCAACTTACCCATTTCTGCCATCAAAAAGTATTGCTGTGTTTCTGTACGAAGGGTATGGATGCCGGTGAAATTACAGGCACATGAGACTTTACATGCCTCAAGTTGATGGACGGAACGCAGTACATCGTAGGACACGTTTATGAGGTGTGTGGCCTATGAGTCAACGCTTTACATGTGATGGTTACTACTTAACATCAGGTAGGCCATAATTTTATTCCATCTCCAAGTCATTTAGAAAACAAAAAATAAAGAAAGAAAGAAAAAATATTTATTCAGACCACCACAAATGGACACAGAAACAAATGACACAAAAAATGTAATCTAAAAATTTTACATGTGGTGGCGAAAGGGTCCTCAGCTCAGCATATGCAACAGCATGTTGCCATACTGCAGCGCTGGTCTTCTGCTAAGGCCAGTGTTGAGCTCACGGACACCCAGACATATATACAAGTATAAGATTTAAAACATTTACATTACAATTTTCCAACATTAATAATTAATTGATATTTAATAAAGATGGTTATGCTCACCTTTGTTGGTGATGCTGAAGGTCCGTAGACGGTAGAGGTCGTCTGAAACCCGAGGATTGTACGGCTTCTCAGGGAGGGAGCAGACACGCGGACGGGAGTGTTCCACCACTGGGGAGGTGAAGCACAGATAAATGTCTGGTTTGGCTGCGCTGGAGCCATAAGCAATAAAAATATTACAGAATAAAAAATAGACACGGGCCCAACTCGTTTAATTTATAAGAAAAACTAGCCTTATGATTATTGTTCCTGTCATATGTTGATAATGTTATTTGCTATTGGTATAGTTTAGTCTATCTATACTAATATTATAAAGAGGAAAGATTTGCATTTTTGTGTGTATGTTTGTAATGAATAAACTCAAAAATTACTGTGCCGATTTCAAAAATTCTTTCACTATTGGAAAGCTACATTCACTTTAAGTAACATAGGCTACTTTTTACCTAACTGCGCAAAGGAGGGTAATGTTTTTATTAAAAAACTACGCGTGCGATGCTGCGAATCGGTCAGCTAGTCATAAATAAAGTATTTAAGTAGGTTTATTTATGTAGTATGTACCTATATTATGCTATTTTCATTAGTCCTGTGCAATTTTCATTAGTACCCTTTCCTGTGCACTACCTACACATCTTTATCTACAATACACAAAAGTTATCTGGAAGAGAATGCTCGCAAAAGAGAATGCAAAAGTGCAATAAAGTATTTTCAATCAATCAATCAATAAGCTGCTAAATTTTCAATGGTATTGTCATAGCAACGGCGGACATTGAACAAAGATTGTGTTAGTAGAATACCAAAAGGTATCCCATAGTAGCCATTTTGCGATAACAACATTATCATATTGAAACGATTTAGTAGAATTGAGCCCCGGCTGATTGTTAAATAAGAATCCAAAAAACTAAGTGGGTTAGATCTCGAATTATATAGTCACCGATTTTGATTAAACACTTCAACTAAACAAAACGGCAATGCTTAGTTTGGGGCTAGATAGCGCTGTGTGAAATGTCCAGCAATTTTTTTTTCTTAATCAACCAACTCAATTTGTACTATTTATATCAATCGGGGTGTTGCTCGTTCCTAAACTCGATTAAGCAACTCGGTAAGCCCTTGATTCGATTGAGCGACGTGCTGTAGACTCATTGGTGATGACTCACTAGCGGAAGCCAATTTACAAAGTCTAGAGCACAGACGCAGAGTAGCCAGACTTTCAGTTTTTTACAAGATACATTTTGGTGAATGTGCGCAAGATCTTCATGACCTTATCCCTCCTTCCCCCTTCCACCACCGGACAAGGAGACGAACCGGGAAGTACCACCCATACCTGGTCGGCATACCACCTTGCCGTATCAAACAATTTGCTTCAACTATTCTTGTAAGCACAAGTTAGGAGTGGAACTCACTTCCGGCGTATGTTTTTCCAAACCAGTATAATCTTGGAGTCTTCATGTCCAGAGTGAATAGGTTCTTTCTAGGCAAGCGTGCTCTATCTTCGATCACACCTTCACTTACCATCAGGTGAGGTAGTGGTCAAGCGCTTGGCAATCATCAATAAAAAAAACTTTCAAGGCCTGCTTGCCGTGTTTTTCTATACTTTTTTCAAATAACTCGCCAGCTGCCAGCAAATTTTTTCACTCCAATGAGGTTCGTTCTACGGAGTATTGCCAACAATGTCATTAGAAACACCGATAAACCGGTACGTGATAAATCCCTTATATAAAACAATCATTGAAATAAAAGCAAGAAATATTACGAAAGTTTTCTAAGTAAAATGTAAATATGATTTGAAGTTTAGGCTAAATAGTAAAATTTTAAAATAATCCAAAAATTAATAGTGAAAGCGAAGTCAAGGTAAAGGTCGCGGTTTACTATAAATAAATGTTAAATGTGAGAATGTTTATATGTGTAACCAGAGACCAGCTATTAGCTGTCTGCCAATACATAAACAAAATTAAATGTTTTTGTAAACTTATTGAAATACAACTTCTTTACGCACGCTTGACTTGGGGATTAAGCTAAGCTGGTGAATGCGTGACGAGAGCGTTACTAAAAGTATGATCGAGCGAGGCGAACGGAAGTTGAGAGGAGATATAATGAAGATAGAAAGAGAGAGAGAGAATTACGTTTCGTATATTACTATAGGGGCAAGAGAGAGAGGTGCGAGCACACATTTTCTTTCTCTCTTACTCTCATAGCCAGTTACATTTCGTATATCTAAGACACAGTGCAGGCCTATTGTCTGTAGATATCACACTGTAGGAGCAAGAGAGAGCAGTGCGCGCGCACATTTTCTTTCTCTCTTCCACTCATAGCCAGTGGATGAAATATATATATCTCAGTCAGTAGTTCGTTTGCGAGTTTGCTAGCGTTACGCCAACGGTGATTTCTCCGTTATGTTTCATAATTTCATTTCGTTCATGAACAATTTTATAAATTAATATTTTGAAAAAGAAGTTTTACTTCAGTCGTGTGGTCTAAAGCACACTCGTTTTTTTATTTCTTTTTACTGTTTCTATGTTTAGTTTTGTTTAGTCCCAATGTTGAACACTGACCTCCCCCTCCATCCTGTTTTCATAATCCTGTCTATTAATTATACAAAGATTAAAAAAACCCTTTTTTTATTATCATATTATCTTTTCACCAGAAGAAGTGTTCGTTGAAATATTGTACAAGAAATACTTATTTTTTCCGAGAACATTATTATCTGATGAGAAAACTTTGCTTGAAGATTACAAAGAATTAAAAAGGTTATGGAATTTTATCAAATAAACAGCATTAACTATAAAAAAGGTGGTATTCTTTGAATTTTTCTTGTCTGTTTTCATATTTTTTTCATAAATTGTTGGAAAATAAAGGTTAATAACAAAATGGAAACACAATATTCTGAACGAACTGAATAATTAATCCCACGGGTTTCGCTGTTCGTTTAATTTTCGATCATATTTCATCCTGGCCAAGGTTGAGAAACCCAAACTGGAATCAATAAGCCCAAACGTTATATTTTGAGGCTTAAATAGTAGACGTTCATCTTGAAACTCATGTACATTTTGGCAGTTAATTTTTATACATCGACATGTTATCTATCACGAAGGAGTTGTGTAATCCTAAGTGTGCAGTGATTAAAATTAACAACCAGCCTTCTACTGGTTTAGACTTTTATTTCTCCGTAAGATTATAAATTTCTTCTTCTTATTTCCCTCCTAGCTTTGTGGAGAAAAAGTCAGTAAAATTGACGTTTGAACATGTTCCATTGTGTTTTTAATGAATTTGAGCCACTAGATTTAACATAATTTTGAACTCCACGTTAGTAAGTATTAAAAAAGGTACAATCTTTTTTAATGATTCAATATTTGAAATACGAAAATATTATACAACGTCACTTGCTGTACCAGCGGATACATACTCCGAGAAAGAAAGGAAAATGTTCATGTTTTTAATGAAAATAGAAAATGTTATCAAAGAAGTCAAGATTCAATATAACTACTCTGGCATTAATTTGTATTTTTATTTTGTACGTGTGTCGTGTCAAATAAACTTTTACATTTTCATTTTTTTCCAAATGGATTTTTATATCAACAGGGACACAACTTATCTATGTAACTTTTATGGTCACAATAAATATATTTCTATATACCTGGTAGCTCAAGAAAGTTGGAAGTCCTCCTCTGTCTTCCACGCATAGTATTCTGGAAGTTCAGCGGTCCAATATCCTCTACCGAATCACAATTGGACATCGTAGACTCCCTCGATCCCCGTCTACTAGCCAAATACGCCAGTCCACCTTTCATAGACCCCCTACGCATCGGAGAGCATGGTCTACTAATACTGGTCGTAGTAGACCGAGTGTGCTGCGTATCTTCTGTCAGATCTGTCAGGTCCGAGGTAGACTTTCGGCAGATTTTAGAGTTGGTGGTTGAAGTTGCTTCATCATCTGCGTCGTTGATGATCGCGGAAGGCGTTGCTGGTTGATCTGTAGAATCATCAGTGTGGCTGGACACTATGCTCGGTGACGTCACCATACGTGGAGAGCTTACTGTGGAATTAGAACCGTAATACTTTCTGGTGCGATTAGGGGAGACGTAACCAGGGTTGGTGTGGATGTGAACTGGTGGTGGCTTCGGAGAGCGGGACTTTTCGCGACGACTGTGCTTTAAGGAAGCTGTGTATTGTAGATTTTGCTGACTCCTGTCGTAATTTGGACTGGATCGCCCTGATGGAGATTTCTGGGGGAAATTAAAGTGTCTTGGACTCATTGGACTACGATGACCATGGGCTATCGGACTCTTGGGAGCATAACTGCAGCCTGATTGAGGAGTGTAGTAGCCGGAAGATGAGTTGCTGGAGGTGATGGATGGACTTTTC
The DNA here is from genome assembly GCA_918857605.2 of Philereme vetulata. Classification (NCBI taxonomy): domain Eukaryota; kingdom Metazoa; phylum Arthropoda; class Insecta; order Lepidoptera; family Geometridae; genus Philereme; species Philereme vetulata. Next base: position 6,363,831 of record OU975422.1, on the reverse strand, counting down.
TGGGGGAAGATGAAGTGGCGTGGGCTTTTTGGGGTGTGGGGTTTAGGGGAGATCGGGGGGTAACCTCCGGGGCTGTTCACTGCCATGTTCACTGGTTCATTTCACTGCTTCTACCTGTAACGAAAAAAGATACTGTGAGATGTTTAGTTGTGAAGTACCTACAATTGCGACATGACGATGACAATTCTATTTCAACCTCATTCTCATTTAAGAATCATTCGCATTTCAGCCATATTCTTAACTCAACTCCTCATTTCAGCAGTTGACACTTCAACATAGATCCTGTTTGTCCGTAGCTTGTCTGGAAGAGATGGTTTTTAGGGAAAATGTCACCAATTGTACCTCTGACAGTATTTATTACTCCGAGTGGTATTCAAAAAAGATTACAACATTATCTATCCACATGACAACGAATGGCAACCATTTAAGAGTAAGAACTATTTTTTTCACATCTAAAATGAATTTTAATTAACTAGTGGTGATTTGACCCGAACTGAGATCTCGCGAGTCTCCGATTAAAACCAAAATATAATATCTGTAATCTTTGACCATCAAAATACTGCCACTACGTAAATAACCATATAACTTGACCTACAGTTTTATTCAAATACAGGTAACGGTAGTTCATGTAAATTGGTTACTCTTTTTTGTGGTGCAAATTGCAGTTATTCTGGATTTCAGACTTTGATCTATATTTGTGTCACTTAAGCTACATGCATACTAAATTTTAGCAACGTGGGGTCACTGGCGTACCCTGCGAATTTTGTCAAAATTCAGTTTATATTATGGCTAATAACCCAAAAACTATAAAGACTTTACTAAAAATAAAAAACGGAGTCTAAATATACTAATGAAGACCTTTCATTTGACGTTCTATTTGAGCTTATAGTCCCATTTTAACTTTTTTTACCCCACTTGAACCCCTTTATTTCAACATCCCCCCAACATTTTTAGCTCATTAAGTCACACCAAAATTGTGGCATCACTACCTAGTTATCTATATCTAATCTAAAATTAATCTACTCGTAGTTATAGAACGATTCGAAAGTTATCCTCGGACAAACAAACATACATACATACATACAACGCCGATTTGCCGAAGTTGATTTAGAGATCTCGCTTCGCTCAATCAATAAATATTGCTGGCCATTTAAAACAACACTATCTAGCCTACTAAGCAAAGCTTGTACAATGGGAACCAGATAACTGATAGAATATCTATATAGTTTCTTTTGTAAATACATACTTATGATATATAGATAAACATCCAGACCCGGAATAAATATCTGTAGAACATGCAAACATTTGTTCCGCGACGGGAATAGAACCCTGCGTCTCAGCCGGCTATTCGCCCACTGCGCCACGGAAGTAGCGACATTGTATACCTGCCTGCACGTGCAGCGTAGGAAGCAAGTAGGTTTGCTTGGAGAGATTCGATTACACGTGGTACGTTGAATATAGGAAAATAGAGATGTAGCTACGAGGGTTGCTACGAGAGTTGCTACGATGGTTGCTACGCTGCTACGATGCTACGGCATAGCTACTGAACATAAATTATTTTAAAACCCCGATGGTTAGGGCTTTGCCTGTCTTATCTTATCTTGTATGTTTGTAGCATTTTGACTCCCAACGGCATCTCATCATTATCCTAGCCAAGTGTCCAGCCCATCTCCACTTAAGCCATGCGATCCTCATACGTCCACAACTTTTGTGCGACGTCGGATTTCTACATTGGGTATATGGTCCAAGAGTGATATACCGAGCACGCTCCATTGCCCGTTGAGCTACTCTAATCTTATGCATGTTTTTTTTATTAAGGAATACATGCATATAATATATAGAGAAACAACCAGACCCGGAACAAATATTTTTAGATCATGCGAACATTGTTCCAAGTCAAGTCAAAAACTTTTATTCATTAAAATCACAATGATCACTTTGAAACGTCAATTTTACTGCCTGTTCTTTCGCGACCAAGTCAGGAAAGAAAGGCAAGAAAACAAAACAAATTTATTTACTGATCCTTTTAGAATACATAACAATAAAGAAAATAAATTACGTCTAAATTGTAACATTTTTGAACGAGTTGGAGCAATTTCAATCCCAAGTTTTTCTATCATCTAAATAATCCGATATTTTATAGTAGGCTTTTTATAAAGATTTTGTTTAATTACGTTTCTAAATTTGTTAATTATCAATTTTTGTACATCAATTGGGAATTATAAAAGCGTACACCTAGCTCTTTAAACGATTATCTATTTTATGGAGTCTACAACGGGCAACAGCGAGTTCATCTTTATTTCTAGTATTGAAATTATGATCATCGCTATTTTTCTTACTATTTCTACATATTATTCTTAGTTTTCTACGGTGGGAATCGCAGTCCACTGCGCCACGGAGGTCTAAGTTTAGTACATTAAGTTTAGTTTGTGACAAAGAGCTTATTTAAATCATAAATGGCTTCTTGTTAATTCAAAGTACTTACATGTTATGTATAAGGTATAAAGGCTTTGCTAAGTCCCAAATATTTGAACAACCGGTCGCTGGGTACGTCGTACCTAGGGTTACCACTTTTTTTATCAAATATAGTATTTTCGAAGCTGTTACCTCTAAAATATAGTTGATGGCAAAAAATGAAAAATATATAGTATGTGATTAAAATATTTATTTTTTAAGATGAATATATTTTGCTGCTTTGCGCCTTAATAATTATTTTTTTATATTGAAGAAAGCATTCATATGCTTGATGACAGTCAAAATTTAAGTTGAAAAACACCATTTATTCTGTTTTTATTAAATTCAAACTGACCCTGTTACGCTCATCTCTCCATGTCGTCTTCATGACAGAAAATATAAAAATGCTGATGTTACAGAAAATGAAAGAAGAAAATGATACAATTTTTAAAATATAAGACAAGTCTGAATTACTTAAGAGAAGAAATTCTTGCCATTTTCAACAGTTGATTTAGTAGAAAATTTTTGTTCAGAAAGTACAATGTTCAAAATTATGTTCATTTGTTTGAGTTCCGAGTACAAATTGTTAAAATCAATTTTAGGTTTCTCAGCAAATTCTAATTTTAGAGCGGAGCGGGCTTTTAATAAAGATTAAGGCTGCGTTCCGCTTTACGCAAAATATAGTAGTTTCGCCTACTATATATTTTTTTTAGAAATATAGTATTTGATCCGCTAATATAGTAGGATACTATATTATATAGTATAGTAGGCAACCCTAGTCGTGCCCCAAGAATTCTGGAATGAGACGGCTGTTTCGAGATGTATGAATAATTTTGTGATTCTAAAGCAAGTCACGTTTGCTTTGCAATTTACAACTATTACTGAATATACTGAGATAAAACACCGAATTGTAATAAACGGGTCTTATACTAAGCATTTATTTATGGAATACAAGTATTTACTAGTGGTTCGCCCGGAACTGAGATCTCGCGAGACTCACATAAAACAAAAAAAAAATTTTTTTATACATGCTTGCGTTTGACCACGATCTCGCCTGATGGCAAGCGATGATGCAGTCTAAGATAGTACACGCTTGCCTAGAAGAAACCTATTCACTCGCAACTTAAAGATACTCAGGTTGTAGCTTTCAGGAAACACAGACTCTGGCAAGGCGTTCCACTCTTTGGCGGTGCGCATAATAAAGGTCGAAGAGAACCACTTTGTGCGAATGGGAGGTATTTCTATCATATAGCGGCGGCGCACCGCAGAGCGTCTGGTTGTCCGTTGGTAGAATGGAGATGGTGGGATCAGGTTGAAAAGTTTCGCCGCACTATTTTCCGTATTATTTTTACCAAATCTTTGACCATCAAAATAGTGCCACGAAATGCAAAACCAGCCTACTTGATCTACAGCTTTATTCAAATTACAAATAACGGGTGTTCATGTTAATTAGTTACTCCTTTTTGGGGTAGAAATTGTTTATTCATATTAAAAAAACGTTACGTAACGCGTTGTTCGAAACCCCTTTCCCGCCCCTGTAACGCATCGTAACGTTTAACAATCACCCCCAAATACCGTCACGTGAAGCTTTAACGCCCCCTAACGTAATATAAGAGTAATATTTTAGTTATAGGTTCAAAGACCTATGAGACCTGGGATTATTTATGGACTCAAAGCTTCACTTTGATGTTCATGTAAACCATATAATAAATAAAGGCTATAAGTTATATATACGGGTTCGTAATACGAACTTGTATCCCATTTAAGAATCCTGCATCTTATATTCTTTTGTATAAATCATTAATTAGATCTCAGTTAGAATGCTACTTCGGTATGGAACCCACTGTATGATAAATATAAAGATCAGATAGAATCAGTTCAACGTAAGTTCCTGCGTTCAGTAACCTATCGCTGCTTTCGTTCTAAGTCCTCTTACGACGTTCTCTTAAATAAATACTCACTGCCAACTCTTAAGATGAGAAGACTGTTCCTAGATCAAATGTTACTTTATAAGATATGTCATCGTGGATTCGACTGTAGTAATCTTGTAAACCAAATTTACTTACACATACCCTATCGTTCTTACCCTCGAGAGACTCGCAAACGCAAAACTAACGCCGGTGAGCGCGCACCCTTAAACAGAATCATGAAACAACATTATGATCTCTTTACTGGTATCGAACTGTTTGCAACCTCACCCGGCTCTTTCAGAAAGAGTGTGTCTGATGTCATAATGTCGGATACACTATTTCTGTCTGACCTAAAGTACAAGGTAAAATCTTGTTCTTGTGTGTAATGTAACCTACAGATATTGTTTCTCTTCTTTCATAAGCATGAACTTTATGCCCTTATAATCTGTCAACCTAATCTATGGACACCGGGGCTGATTATACATAAAGAACCTTATTTAGTATTAGCATTAAGTAACCTAATTGTATAATTGTTTGTTGTCCTTAATAAAGTAAAATAAATAAATAAAATCATAATCTTTTATTCATTAAAATCACAAAAATCACTTTGAAACGTAAATTTTACTGCCTGTTCCTTCGCAACCAAGCCAGGAAAGACAGGCAAGAAAACAAAGCTGGTTGTTTTTTGAATGATCCTTTTGGAATAAATAACAATACAGGTAATAAATTACGTCTAAACTGTAACAGTTTTGAACGAGTTGGAGCAATTTCAATCCCAAGCTTCTCTATCATCTAAATAATCCGATATTTTATAGTTGATTTTTTTATAAAGATTTTGTTTAATTGCGTTTTTATATTTGTTGATTGTCAATTTTTGTACATCACTTGGGAGTTTGTTATAAAAGCGAACATCTGGCCCTTTAAACGATTTAATAATTTTATGGAGTCTACAAGTGGCAACAGCGAGTTTATCTTTATTTCTAGTATTAAAATTATGAATATCGCTAATTTTCTTGAACAAATTTATATTTTTGTGAGAACATACATCAAATTTTCATAGATGTACTGAGAAGGGAATATCATAATATTTATTTCTTTAAACTTATTGCGTTATTGGTTAACTATGTTAATATTATTTTTATAAACCGACTTCAAAAAAGGAGGAGGTTCTATGTTCGACTGTATATTTTTTTATGTATGTTAACCGATTTCTCGGTGAATTGTGGACTGATTTTGCAAAATTCTTTTTTCATTTGAAAGAATATACTTTCAGATCAGTCCCATAGAAATTTCATCGAAAACGGTTCTGTAGTTTGTTTTTTCTGTTATCTGAAGTCGGTTATATTTTTCTTAAAACGTTACTTGTTTGTACTGTATTTACTTTTATCTGAAATATCGGTTAGAGTAATATCTACATATGTCTGTGACTTTAGTTTGCCTATAGATCTTCTCATTTCTAATAAAACCGATGAAAAGCTCGTAATCAACTTCAGTAAGCCGACAGAAGGAAAGTAAACTAAGTAATTCAACCTCTACCGTAATTTGTCCCTATCCCTACAATGTGTCAATTTCTCCACTTCATTTCAACTCACTACAAGCCAGCCCTTCCCCAGTTGCGCTAGCACGATGACAATGGGGTTCGTGACGTCGTTCTTTAATCTAGTTTCGGTTGAGTAAGATTTAGCGAACAGGCCCTCGCGAATATTTACGTTAGATGGTAGTAAGACGATAGTAGAATTTTTGGCAACGACAGCAGCGTTTCTGTCGCCTCAAACGCAATTAGAGTTTGACCTAACATAATGTAAAAGTATGACATTCCGACTCAAAGTGTTTGAAGAAAAAAAATTGTGATTAGACATGATTTTATCTTTGTTAACTGTAACAGTACCGTTAAAAATTACTTTACACTTCAAAAGAAACAGACATAAAAATAAAATTCACAAAGCAACAAGTACAATGGGCGGTCTTATCGCTTAAAAGCGATTTCTTCCAGATAACCTTTGGATGGAGAGGACTTGGTGTGTACCTACATTAACAAAACAAAAACTAAATTTTAGAAGTGCGCTGATGTCTTACAATATAGGTACCTAAGTACCTACAACAAATAAAATAAAATAAAGAATTAACATAAGCACACATACATACATATAGCGATACTGCGAGGTTTCTGAGAGATACAATCTTTTCAATTTTGTTTTAAATGTGGCTAATGATGGAGCTTGCCGTATTGAATTCTCAGGTACTGTTTAATAGCGATACTGCGAGGTTTCTGAGAGATACAATCTTTTCAATTTTGTTTTAAATGTGGCTAATGATGGAGCTTGCCGTATTGAATTCTCAGGTACTGTTTAATAGCGATACTGCGAGGTTTCTGAGAGATACAATCTTTTCAATTTTGTTTTAAATGTGGCTAATGATGGAGCTTGCCGTATTGAATTCTCAGGTACTGTTTAATAGCGATACTGCGAGGTTTCTGTGAGATACAATCTTTTCAATTTTTTTTTAAATGTGGCTAATGATGGAGCTTGCCGTATTGAATTCTCAGGTACTGTTTAATAGCGATACTGCGAGGTTTCTGAGAGATACAATCTTTTCAATTTTGTTTTAAATGTGGCTAATGATGGAGTTTGCCGTATTGAATTCTCAGGTACTGTTTAATAGCGATACTGCGAGGTTTCTGAGAGATACAATCTTTTCAATTTTGTTTTAAATGTGGCTAATGATGGAGCTTGCCGTATTGAATTCTCAGATACTGTTTAATAGCGATACTGCGAAGTTTCTGAGAGATACAATATTTTCAATTTTGTTTTAAATGTGGCTAATGATGGAGCTTGCCGTATTGAATTCTCAGGTACTGTTTAATAGCGATACTGCGAGGTTTCTGAGAGATACAATCTTTTCAATTTTGTTTTAAATGTGGCTAATGATGGAGCTTGCCGTATTGAATTCTCAGGTACTGTTTAATAGCGATACTGCGAGGTTTCTGTGAGATACAATCTTTTCAATTTTTTTTAAATGTGGCTAATGATGGAGCTTGCCGTATTGAATTCTCAGGTACTGTTTAATAGCGATACTGCAAGGTTTCTGAGAGATACAATCTTTTCAATTTTGTTTTAAATGTGGCTAATGATGGAGCTTGCCGTATTGAATTCTCAGGTACTGTTTAATAGCGATACTGCGAGGTTTCTGAGAGATACAATCTTTTCAATTTTGTTTTAAATGTGGCTAATGATGGAGCTTGCCGTATTGAATTCTCAGGTACTGTTTAATAGCGATACTGCGAGGTTTCTGAGAGATACAATCTTTTCAATTTTGTTTTAAATGTGGCTAATGATGGAGCTTGCCGTATTGAATTCTCAGATACTGTTTAATAGCGATACTGCGAAGTTTCTGAGAGATACAATATTTTCAATTTTGTTTTAAATGTGGCTAATGATGGAGCTTGCCGTATTGAATTCTCAGGTACTGTTTAATAGCGATACTGCGAGGTTTCTGAGAGATAAAATCTTTTCATTTTTGTTTTAAATGTGGCTAATGATGGAGCTTGCCGTATTGAATTCTCAGGTACTGTTTAATAGCGATACTGCGAGGTTTCTGTGAGATACAATCTTTTCAATTTTGTTTTAAATGTGGCTAATGATGGAGCTTGCCGTATTGAATTCTCAGGTACTGTTTAATAGCGATACTGCGAGGTTTCTGAGAGATACAATCTTTTCAATTTTGTTTTAAATGTGGCTAATGATGGAGCTTGCCGTATTGAATTCTCAGGTACTGTTTAATAGCGATACTGCGAGGTTTCTGAGAGATACAATCTTTTCAATTTTGTTTTAAATGTGGCTAATGATGGAGCTTGCCGTATTGAATTCTCAGATACTGTTTAATAGCGATACTGCGAAGTTTCTGAGAGATACAATATTTTCAATTTTGTTTTAAATGTGGCTAATGATGGAGCTTGCCGTATTGAATTCTCAGATACTGTTTAATAGCGATACTGCGAGGTTTCTGTGAGATACAATCTTTTCAATTTTTTTTTAAATGTGGCTAATGATGGAGCTTGCCGTATGGAATTCTCAGGTACTGTTTAATAGCGATACTGCGAGGTTTCTGAGAGATACAATCTTTTCAATTTTGTTTTAAATGTGGCTAATGATGGAGCTTGCCGTATTGAATTCTCAGGTACTGTTTAATAGCGATACTGCGAGGTTTCTGTGAGATACAATCTTTTCAATTTTTTTTTAAATGTGGCTAATGATGGAGCTTGCCGTATTGAATTCTCAGGTACTGTTTAATAGCGATACTGCGAGGTTTCTGAGAGATACAATCTTTTCAATTTTGTTTTAAATGTGGCTAATGATGGAGCTTGCCGTATTAAATTCTCAGGTACTGTTTAATAGCGATACTGCGAGGTTTCTGAGAGATACAATCTTTTCAATTTTGTTTTAAATGTGGCTAATGATGGAGCTTGCCGTATTGAATTCTCAGGTACTGTTTAATTACTAGAAACACCAAAGTCGCGATAAAATTGCACAATTGTAGCTTATCATGGGGATATAATTAGTAATTGAATGTTGTAATAAAAAAAATATTCAAGATTAAATAGTTTGGTCTCAAAGAGGTTGTTTCTGTGTTAACTCGTTTAAGATAACCACAACTAAAGCAGGTACGTGTAGTCTAGGGTTGCCAACCGTCCTGTTTTCCCAGGACATGTCCTGCTTATTGGGATGTCCTGGGCTTTCCTGGATAGTGTTTAAGTAGCGTCCTGGGTTTTTAAAGGGGCTTGTGTTTTAAAATTATCTCAACTCGTTAATTGAACTTTAAAAGACTAAAAACATATTTATGACTTGGGTAGCAAAACGCTTTTGTATTTTTTGACCTATAAGGCACCAGGGCACAAGAGTGCGTCCTGGTTTTAAACCGAAATGTCCTGTATTTCTACCTTCAAATCCTGGATTCCAAAATTTGGAGATGACAAACCTAGTGTAGTCTGACAAATGATCGTCATTGGCACTTACGCCATTAAAGATAAAGATAAATTTATTCGCTTGAACATAATGTGTAAAGGTCTTAATTAAGTAGGTATATTTTAATTACATTCTGCCTTATATTTAAGTATGCTAATTTCAAAAATACAATAGAAATTCTCAAATTGAAAGTTATTATTTTAATATACAATCATCATAAAAGGTATGTATTAGAATAATGAATAAATACGATTGAATTTACAATTAGGTGTAAACTAATTAAATGTCAAAGATATTCCTAAAATTATATTATGTCATTATTATAAATACGGGATTTATCACGTACCGTCTTATCGGTGTTTCGACCGACAATGTTTCATTGGAACATTCCCTAGATTCTGATTCGACGCACTACATACGTTTCGACAAGGCCCGGGTTTCAGCGAGAGAGAAGTTCTTCGTTCCTCGCAAGATCCGAGAGGCGATAGAAATAAGTCGTGTGCCGAACTTTAACAGGGATAGAGGATGGGTTCTACCGCCGGCCTGGAGGCCATGTCTTCATGATGCAAGTGACAGAAGAGTGAGTGAACCTGGTAGAGACATAGTTAGTGTTGTGTGTTTGCCTGTACCAAGAACTACAGAAGAGAGCAGCAGTGATGATAATGATGATGACACATTGGGTCAACGCACTGTGCTTTCGTTGACCCAATCCCCACCACCCCGCCCGTCCACTCGCGCGCAGAGAGCAGTGGCGCGCAGTGCGAGGCGAGATGTTATTCGGAGCGGATCGCACTCACCCTGATGAAGGTTCACGAATTGAACCGAAACATTGTCGGTCGAAACACCGATAAGACGGTACGTGATAAATCCCGTATTTATAATAATGATTGAAATCAATCACGAAAGTTTTCTAAGTAAAATTATAATATGTCCTGTAGAAATTTCTGAATATTATAATAACATTTCATTAGTAATTGCTTAAATTTAGAATCAAATAAATGATCACTGAGCGAGCATTTTATATGCATTTGGTAATATATTAATTTAATAATTTATTCAAAACATATACAGGGTGTGGTGTAATGAGTGGATAATAGGGTACCTGCGGGTAGGGGCCATTGTGGCGGTTCAGAAAAATATTTGTTATGCTCAGTAAAAGTGCCTCGGTTTTCGAGATATTCAACATTTTCGAAATTTAAGAAATATTTCACCCTTCGTCACTATTTTTGGCGCCAAGACTGCAAATGAAATTTTTTTTTCTATCTGTTTTTTGGATAGTATTCTTGGATAGATGTGCTATCGAATGGAAACTATTATTTTTATAACACAAGCACAGTTATGTTTTTAAAATAAGATTTCACTAAAGTTTTACTTGCTTTCGTTTGTTTTCCTGACCTTTACCCTTCTGTGGCGTAAAAAAAATGTATGGTCACTTGAATGCCAAATTTAAAAAAAATTAGCCTATTTCATCGAGATTCCGAAATGGTATATTACATATCATTGTCACAACTTGATTCAAAATTAATTCCTACCAAACTTATCAAGGCGTAATTTAAAGAAATATTTTTAACTATTATTAGCAATAATTGTCTACTGTTCGCAGAACTACTAGTAATTCTTGGAACAGATTGGTTCCCGGCCCAGCGGCAATCGACACTATGTCTATCTTGCTCTTTCATGTTATGAGTGAAAGAGAACTATCGTTTCGCGTAACGCATTTTTATGATTTTCGAGTCAGTGTGCTATCATACTACTCCCGTACAACAACGTGTTATCCTGTTTTGGATTGATACTCGTCAATTTTGTGCAGTGATTTCGGACTTTGTTTTGCCTAGCGATTTGGACGTCTTTATTTTGTGAACCTAATGATTTTGTGCTGTGATCTCGGACTTGATTTGCTTTGTAACTTGGATTTTTTGGTATTGCATATTGATTGCAATGCCTCAGCTATACACTGCGTCTGAATATGCGCAAATGCATTTAATCTACGGCGAGTGTGGTGGTAACGCCAATCGAGCAGCAGCACTGTATCGGGAAAGATTTCCCAATGCACGCCATCCCGATTATCGTGTGTTTATTCACGTACACAATGCTTACATGGAAGGTCGAATTCCTGGAAGTGGCATCGGTGGCACGAGTTCTGGGAGACCACAAGTACATAATGAAGAGGACGTACTTGATGAAATTGCTGCTGATCCGACCACATCTGTGCGCGTAATAGCCTCTAATACTGGCATGTCAGCAAGAACAGTGCACCGAATTTTAAAAAGAGAAAAATTACATCCTTTTCACTACCAGCGCGTGCAATGTTTGCAGCCAAGAGATTACCCTGCACGAGTTGCATTTTGCCAAACAATGCTGAGAAAAATGAACGCTGATCCCGATTTCTTCGATAAAATTTTGTGGAGCGACGAATCCACGTGCAAAAAAGATGAGTATTTTAATATGCACAATCTGCACAGATGGCAGCGTACAAACTCTCATTTGGCCAGAGAAGACAGGTCCCAGTACAAGTTCAAAATTAATTTATGGACTGGAATTCTAAATGGCAAAATCATCGGACCATTCGAATTGTCTGGAACATTGACTGCAGAAACGTATTTACATTTTTTACGGCACGAACTTCCACTTTTATTAGAAGATGTTTCATTAGAAGATAGAAGAAGAATGTGGCTGCAGCACGATGGTTGCCCCGCTCATTACGCCCGAAATGTTCGACAATATCTCGATAAAACATATCGTCGACGATGGATCGGTCGTTTGGGGACAATTTTGTGGCCACCTCGTTCACCAGACCTCAACCCATTGGACTTTTTTTACTGGGGATGCCTTAAAGAAAAGATTTATAAAGACCCAATCAATACAGTGGACCAGCTACGGGAGCGTGTGCGATTAGCTGCTCAGAAAATCACAGAGCAAAGAATTGCGAACAGGATTAAAAGATCTTTTATCAAAAGGTGCAGAGCATGCATCAGAGCACGTGGTGGCCTTTTCGAACACCTTTTGTAATAGTAAATTTAATAAATGAAATGCATTTAAAATTTATTGTTTCGTTTTATTTCATTACCGAATTTTAAACTAACGTTTTTAGGTGATTTTAAGTAATGAAGTAAATTTTAGTACTATTTGTAATTTTATAATAATTAGCTCTACCCATTTTAATAGGAATTACTTTTGAATCAACTTGTGGAAATACCATGTAATATACCATTTCGGAATCTCGATGAAATAGGCTAATTTTTTTAAAATTTGGCATTCAAGTGACCATACATTTTTTTTACACCACAGAAGGGTAATAGTCAGGAAAACAAACGAAAGCAAGTAAAATTTTATTGAAATCTTATTTTAAAAACAAAACTGTGCTTGTGTTATAAAAATAATAGTTTCCATTCGATAGCACATCTATCCAAGAATACTATTCAAAAAACAGATAGAAAAAAAAAATCATTTGCACTCTTGGCGCCAAAAATAGTGACGAAGGGTGAAATATTTCTTAAATTTCGAAAATGTCGAATATCTCGAAAACCGAGGCACTTTTACTGAGCATAACAAATATTTTTCTGAACCGCCACAATGGCCCCTACCCGCAGGTACCCTATTATCCACTCATTACGCCACATCCTGTATATAACACATGTGTACAAAACAAGGTATAAAAACACAAAAAAGGTATAAAACTTGAAATACGTGATATACACATGGGTGCAAATTTTGTAGTGCACTCTAGGTAAATATCTGTGTTGTGGAGATAAGTTCTCTTCCGTTCAGCAATGGTACATCTAGATATAAATGTAAGTGTGTTTTTGTATGAAACGGTTAAAGTGTGAGTGATGGTGATAGTTTGCGGGTGTATGAGTGCGATCGTGTCTTGGGTTGTGTGTGGTTGAGAATGCATGTGTGAGCATGTGTGTATTATGTAAGGGGGGTGAGTTTATATATATGTGTGTATTTGTGTGTCTTTCGACCTGTACACTAGAGCCTGCTTGGATGTGACAAAATATAGATCTGTGCGTATTTTGTATGTGAGGGCAAATAGGATGATTCATGTAAAAAGCAATATTGTAAATACGTGTCGCCATGCATGTAGACTACACTTTTATGTAACAATGCTGTTTTGTAGCTAGGTGTAAATAGCCTGTTACCATCTCGTCTGTTTCGTACTACAACATCAGCCATACGTGGAAATATTAGGTCTGGGAAAAGTTTCTTCGAATTTTTTAATAAAATTCAATTTTTTTTTTATATAGTTTATTAACATTTAACTAAATTATGTAGGTACCATTTTATTCGATAACTTTTTGCCATCTTGTAGGTAGGGACATGATCCCATTGCTATAGAAATGTTGGGGCTTTTGATCAAAATACCGCGACAAGTAGTTTTGGCAGTCCTCTCGTGATGTTAACCTGACACTGCCTAAAGAATTCTGAAGAGACCAAAACAGGTGGAAATCTGAAGGTGCATGGTCAGGACTATACAGCGGATGCATTAACACCTCCCAGCCAAACTCTCTTATTTTTTGCTGAGTGGCTAAATATGTGTGAGATCTAGCGTTATCATGATGAAAAACCACACCCCTTCTGTTGATTAATTCCGGCCGCTTTCACTCAACTTCTTGCTATAATCTCATCAGTTGTTCACAGTAGAGTTCAGAATCGATGGTCCTGCCTGGTGGTAACAGCTCCAAACGAATAATGCCCTTCCAATCCCACCACACACACAGCATCACCTTGTTGCGAGTTAACCCGGGTTTCACCACAGTCTGTGAAGCCTGACCGGCCTTTGACCACGACCTTTTTCGCACATTCTTGTCGTACGTGATCGATTTTTCATCACCAGTTCTTCTTCTTCAAAAATGGTTCGGTTTCATTACGTCGTAATAAAGAATCACAAATGAGTACACGGTTTATTAGGTTTCTTTCAGTGAGCTCGTGGGGTACCCAAATATTGAGCTTTTTTGTGTACCCAGTTTTTTTCAAATGCGCAAAAACTGTTTTGTGGTCAATTCCCAGTTCTTCAGCTACTTCGTAACTACTGATATGCCGATCTTGCTCCACTTTTTCAAAAATGGCATCAATTTTATCCGTAATAGGGCGACCAGAGCGACGTGCATCTTTGACATCAAAATTTCCGGATTGAAAACGCTTAAACCAAATTTGTGCTACTCTCACAGACACTGCACTAGGTCTATAAACATCGCAAATTTTTTTCGGGGCTTGCGTTGCATCTTTACCTTTTTTGTAGTAAAATTTTAAAATGTATCGAATTTCTTTATTAGATTCACTCATCTTTACAGTACAAAAAACAAATAAAAATCACACATTTTTCTAATTTGTATTTGGAATTATCTTCTTTAAAATTTAAACTTTGAATGATACGAAAACCAGCCAGATACAAATAGTATAGCCAAAGAGATTTTATTACAAGTTCATACATACTATAACGCGAAAAGACTTTTTCCCCAACCTGTTAGATGACGATTTTTTCTAACATTTACCATTACCTTCTTGCTACTACAATTAGGGGTCGAAATGAACCACATCCAAGTAATAGAGGGCTATTCAGACGGTGTGACGTAAATATGTGATGTATATACCTTATAAATATGTTTGCGTCTTTATTTCAATGTGTTTGAGCCTTTTCACCGGAGGGTCGACACTCAACTGAGCGGTTTTGTATGGACTAGTCTTTGAAAGGTTCTTACTCAATTACGGTCTAAGTAATTATATATTTCAGGTACCAAAAGCTTATTATTTTGTTTCGTATTTTTAACTGTCTTCAAAAATGGAGGAGGTTCTCAATGCGACTGTATTTTTTTATTTATGTTTGTTACATCAAAACTTTCGACTGGGTGAACCGATTTTTATGATTTTTTTCCGTGTAGTCATATTTTAATTCGGTCCAGTTCTGACAATAGCATCTATGAGAAAACCATGTAAGTGTTATGTTGGTGTTTTTGGTTTTTACTGTTATTGGGTCGGGGGGGGGGGGGGGGGGGGGGGGTAAAAAAATCATCAATAATGTGTCACGTAATTAATGGACGCCCCCTTACCATGACATACCTTTATTCATCTACTGTATTATTTGACCTATAACTGCAACGCTACGCTACAACTAGCCAACAAAAGCTAATTTTATGACCAGAGCGTTTTAATTTATAAACTACTAGCCGTCGCTAGCGGCTTCGCACGCGTGGTTTGCTAATAAAAAGTAGCCTATGTGTTAATCCAGGTTATGATCTACGTGCATACCAAATTTCATCGCAATCGGTTCAGCCTTTCCGGCGTGAAAGAGTAACATCCATACATACAAACTTTCGCGTATTGAACTCCCGACACTGTTACCGTTAACGACACCTCTATATATAAGTATCTCGTAATTGTTCAAGTTTTAACTTCTGTCGGCACTCACAGAGTGCCACTTTTTCAGGTTCCGTACTCAAAAGGTAAAACGGGACACTATTATTAAGACTCCGCTGTCTGTCTGTCCGTCTGTCACCAGGCTGTATCTCATCAACCGTGATAGAAGAACAGTTGAAATTTTCACATATGATGTATTTTTGTTGCTACTATAACAAGAAATACTAAAAACAAAACAAAATAAATACTTAAGGGGGGCTCCCATACAACAAACGTGATTTTTTTGCTCGTTTTTGTTCTATCATGATAACGGAAACAGGTAGACGCTTGAAATATTCACAGAATAGGTATTTAGTTATAATATTCACTTTAAAAATAAATCATTAAATTAAAAATTACGTGGGGCCCATACAACAAACGTGATATTTTTGCCGTTTTTATAGATAATAGTACGAAACCCTTCGTGCACGAGACCGACTCGCACTTGGCAGGTTTTTTTATTTTAGGTTCGAGGTTTATCTATTTCAGTACCAAGCTTTTTAGGGTTCCGTAGCCAAATGGTAAAAACGGAACCCTTATGGATTCGTCATGTCTGTCTGTCTGTCCGTCCGTATGTCACAGTCACTTTTTCCGAAACTATTAAGAACTATGTTGAAACTTGGTAAGTAGATGTATTCTGTGAACGGCATTAAGATTTTTACACAAAAATAGAAAGAACACAAAAAATTTTGGGGGTACCCCATACTTAGAACTGAAACTCAAATTTTTTTTTATCAAACCCTAACGTGTCTTCCCATCTTAGGATAGGTCTTCAAAAATTATGTTGAGGTTTCTAATGTAATTTTTTTCTAAACCGAATAGTTTGCGCGAGAGACACTTCCAAAGTGGTAAAATGTTTCGCCCCCTGTAACTTCTAACATAAGAGAATGATAAAACTGAACGAGATCTAGTAAGTAGTTTTTTTAATACGTCATAAATCGTAAACCGCAATTTACCTTTCTTTCATACACCTCATATATAAAAAAGTTACAACGAACTACAAAAACTTTTATATGTTACTTGCTGCTACGGAACCCTTCAAGGGCGAGTCCGACTCGCACTTGGCCGCTTTTTTTTATCTTCTAAAAAATTTGATATTAATGGTGGACAAGTCTTTGTTTGGTAGGTTTTAAATTTATTAATTGTCAATTTTTGTACATCATTTGGGAGTTTGTTATAAAAGCGTACACCTTGCCCTTTAAACGATTTATTAACTTAATGGAGCGTAGTGGTGGCACGTTTCGGAGTCCTTGATATATGTGTTATGTATTGTCCTATCTATATGTATAATCCTATTGTTATTAAGCTTAGTAGCTTATGAGTCAATCGATCATCCGTGTAATTTATGCAAACGCTCAAAATTATAAAGATAGGCACAGATCGGACGCATAAATTGAACGATGGCTCCCGTGACCCAGATAGGGGCATGAAGGCTTTATTTTTAGGGCAGATATTTCCAAACACGTTTCTGAAGGTAATAAAATTAGATTAGATATTTTATTTAATGCACATCATTAAATATAAACTTATAAAAGAAAATACACTTTTAAATCATAGGTACAATGGGCGGCCTTATCGCTAAAAGCGACCTTCCAGGCAACCTTTGGATGGACAGGATCTATGTGAACAAATCAGGACGGCGGCGTTATTGCATATAATATAATTATAAAGTTACATATACCTATATATTATAAGTATGTATTTACAAACCAAATGTATATAAGTATTGTATCAATTATCTGGTTCCCATAGTACAACATCTGCTTAGTTTGGGGTTAGAAAGCGCTGTGTGAAATGTCCAGCAATATTTATTTTATTTTACATAAATGATAAAAATGTATAACTTAATAAATGGCCTAGTGAGCGATGTATGACAGATAGTGTTGTCTGACCATGTTTTTAAAGATAAGGAGAGATTTAGTGTGATGAATTGAGACCGGTATGGCATTCCAGAGCATGATAGCCTGCAGAGTAAAAGAGGTATTATAAAATACTGAGGTATGATGGGTAGTTTTTAATTGGTAAAGACTTGCTTTTTAATATTTTAAAATAAAACATTGGTAAAAACGTTGCGAGGTTCTTTCTTTCTTTATTCTTTACGAGCTGATGCGCCCGCGGCTTTGTACGCGTGGTTTTACAATAAAACATTACCCTCCTTTTGTGCTGTCATGTAAAGTGTCTCTTATGTTTTAAGTCCATTCATAGTCTATCTAGGCATATAGGTACCAAATTCCATGGAAATCGGTCGAGCCATTAAGCCGTGAAAAGGTAACAAACAGCAAAGAGACGGAGTTACTTTCAAATCGGTATGTACGTAGATTATAACCTAGATTAACTACGGTTAGTTTTTGTTGACAAACAAAGCGTGCGAAACCGCTGGCGGAAACTAGTTATACATATAAACTTTTTTCTTGAATCACCCTATCTATTACTGAAAACTATATTAAAATCCGTTGAGCAGTTTAAAAGATCTAAGGAAACAGACAGTGGAAGCGACTTCATTTTATTTGAATAAAGATTGTTCACAAATAGATTACAGACAAAAACAGCTTACAAAATGGGCATGTACAAAAGTGACCTGGTTGTCCACTGCTGAATATAGGCCAATATAGATTTCCAGAGCGTCTGATCTTGTGTGGCCTGTACTCAACTGCTCCCAGCTACCTTCATCAGGTCTTCTTATTATGATGCCTTGTATGCCTTTGCATTTTGTCAGAGAGTTTTAGAAATCATTCTGAATTTTCTTTAACTAAGTTACATATATTGTCTCTCTCTATCCAACCAACTTATTATATAAGTCGTGTAAAGTTCTAACAGTTAGGCAGCTATTTATACCAAACATAGTTTTAAGACAACACAGAGCACTTAGCCCTGAAAGTACTAACAATAGACGAAAAGATATCGTCCGCACTAACAACACCCCAGTAAAGCATGCTTTTGCATCCAGATTTCTAATGTTCCTAGGACCATTGCTGTACAACAGGCTAAATCGTAAATTAAGCATCCACTCAATGAACTTCTCAAACTGTAAAAGAGCCTTACAGTCTGCTCTATCCAATCTATCTTACGAGGAAACTGAGGAATTACTAACCGTAATTAAGTAAGACTTTAAAGATTGTATAGTACGTAAACTCATACCTTCCATGATTGCACTTAGTTTATTTAGTTATTTTTATTTTTTTCATTATTTAAATAGATTCTAAGTCTGTTAATTTGAGTATTCATAAGTTACCCCAGTCCAGCCTGAGATACAGGTTTTCCTAATTCAGGCAATGTAAAAAATCTTACCTATAAGTAGATATTAATCCCTAATGTTAACCTTAGCAATATGAAACATGATATAGATTTATTTTTTTAATAATGCGCGAAACACTTTTTTGTGCTATAAAATAAGATCTTTTTTTAAATAAAAGTTTTTGACTTGACTTGACTTAAAACAATGTTTGCATGATCTACAAATATTTGTTCCGGGTCTGGTTGTTTCTCTATATATTATTTGCATGTTTTTTTTATTAAGGAATACATGCATAAGATTAGTGTAGCTCAACGGGCAATGGAGCGGCCATGCTCGGTATATCACTCTTGGACCACATACCCAATGTAGAAATCCGATGTCGCACAAAAGTTGTGGACGTGGGTATGAGGATCGCAGGCTGAAGTGGAGATGGGCTGGACACTTGGCTAGGAGGGATGACGGGCGTTGGACGAAGGCGATTACCGAGTGGTGGCCAAAGACCACGAGGCAGACCACCCGCCCGATGGTCAAATGACATTGAAAGCGTAGCTGGGTGTCAATAGATGAGACTCGCAAGGGACTGGAAAGAATGGGCGTAATAAAGAGGAGGCCTATACCCAACAGTGGCTGCAGACGGGCTGAGATGAATGAATGAATTAATGTTTTTTTTACTAGCCTATACTGGCCCACTGCTGGGCAAAGGCCTGCCCATTAGTAAATAGTTCGACAAAAAACGTATATAATTCTATCAGTTATCCAGTTCTCAAAGTACTTTGTTAAGTTCGGGGCTAGATGGCGCTGTGTGAAATATCGAGAATAATTAATTTCTTTATTCTTTGTTGTACACAAATAAATTACAGACAAAAAAACAGCTTACATAGACATGTATAAAGGCGAGCTTAACCCTAAAAAAAGTTTCTTCCAGCAAACCTTTATTTATTTAGTAGGTGAAATTTCAGCCCCGGAGACATTTCACCTCTTAGGGTGACTAATTAACATTGAGCTGAGCTGTGCTATGCTCTATTTAGCCCAACTCGCTCCACATAGATTTTTTATAATACCTAGTTCCTGGGTTCTTTCCCAAAGCAAAGCCCCTTCGCCTATAGAAAAGTATTACGTCTTAGATACGCTCACGCACCTTACAAACGTGCCCTACAATGCACTGCCCTGCGTCCATCAACTGAACAAGAAGAAGTGATATGGTTGTTAAGCTTCAGGCCACTAAAACAACTTTCGCTAGCAACCAATATGACAACAAATCATCACAACTTTAAATATTTACATGAAACATCATTATGACTGCAAGAAAATGTTCACTAGTTGTTTACTCACAAAAAGTTATGATGAGACTGAAGCACTTATGCAAATTGTACGCTGATACTAGATTTATACTGTATTTGGATAATAAACATCATAATAATCCATAATATAAAAATGAATCGCAAAATGTGTTGGTAAGCGGATAACTCAACAACGCCTGGACCAATTTGGCCAATTCTTTTTTTGTTGTATTTCTTATTGTCAGGAGAAGGTTGTTATGACGAAAAAAAATAAGAAAAAAATAAAGAAAATTAGAAAATTTAAGAATACTTAACCACCATATAAAATTATTTATAATCTAACCTTAGCGCTTTTATAATGTAACCTTATGACGTTTGACATAGAATTGACAGAATGCGTGCTGCAAATATCGTCAAAGAGGATGTAAAAAAAATGAATATCGTTTGAAACAAATGCTTCGGTAGGAGTTATCCCGAGATATATTGTCTATATATGTATATATAAAAATTAATTGCTGTTCGTTAGTCTCGCTAAAACTCGAGAACGGGTGGAGCGATTTGGCTAATTTTGGTATTGAATTATTTGTGGAAGACATTCATTTTCTCATAGATAATGATGGCTGGGGACAACAATTGACAATTCTACCAGGGTGACTTATATTGACAGCCCGCGTTATACCTATGCATGTCAAGCCGATACGAAGTTCGGCGGGACCACTAGTATATTATAAGTATTGATGTCTAGCTTTACATCAAAACACACATACACTCTTTTACTCCCTATACTCATACAGTACACGCACCCTGATACACAAACACACACCTCCCCCCTATTGCATACACACACATAGATGAAAACACACACTCACAAACACACACACACACATGCACACGCAAACACACTAACTAACATACATACACACACGTACATATACATTCAACCCATATACACCGTATGTGCTCGCTACTGTTGGATAACCTATTTCATGTAAAAATCTGTAACCTATATAAATAAATTGTATGGCTATTGAAGTGCGGGATCTTCTGACACTAGTATAATATACTTAAAAGAAGATCTCAACAACTTTGTTAAAGTTCTATATTTTACAGAAATAAATACATTTTGATTTTTTGATTGATTAACTTTATATATACAGGTAAAATTTGTCTATAATTTCACCGGCAACCATACCCTTTAAACCAAATCACAGAAATAGCGCTGCGCTCCTTCGCACCAGAAATAGCCCTTTTACAAGGAACTCTACTAATCTTAACAAGTACCTTTTTAACAAAAATATAACTGACTGAATCAAACTACTGAACTGATTTTGATGAAATTTCTATGAGACTAATATGAAAATATATCCTTTCAAATCTAAAAAGAATTTTCCAAATCGGTTGATAAATGACGGAGTTCCGAGGTAAAAACAAGCATGAAACCGAATTGCGTCCCTATAAAATTTGAGGGTTGCCCGCCATTTTTTCTTGATACCATCATCAGATCCTGACTTGGTGCCAATGGGACCACCTGGGAAGTATACCTTTTTAAACAAAAAAGAATTTCTCGAATCGGTCGAGGCGTCTTCGAGTAATCGGGAAACATACATAAATAAAACCAGCCAAGCGCGAGTCGGACTCGCGCACGAAGGGTTCGTACCATTATCTATATAAACGGCAAAAAACCATGTCTGTTGTAAGGAAGTCCCAATTAAATATTTGTTTTTTTTTAATTTATTTATTTATTTTTATTGTAAATACTTAACTAAATATTCTGTGAATATTTCAAGCGTCAAGCAACAAGCTGTTGTCGTTATCAATATCGAGCAAAAATGAGCAAAAAATCACGTTTGTTGTATGGGAACCCCCTTAAATATTCATTTTATTCTGTTTTTAGTATTTGTTGTTATAGCGGCAACAGAAATACATCATCTGTGAAAATTTCACCTGTCTAACTATCACGGTTCATGCGATACAGCCTGGTGAAATGGTGACAGATGGACAGGCAGATAGACAGCGCAGCCTTAGTAATAGAGTGCCGTTTTACCCTTTAGGTACGGAACCCTAAAAACAAGCAACAAATCACGTTTGCTGTATGGTAGCCCCCTTAAATATTTATTTTATTCTGTTTTTAATATTTGTTGTTATAGCAGCAATAGAAATACATGATCTGTGAAAATTTAAACTCTCTAAGTATCACGGTTCATGAGATACAACCGGGTGACAAACGGACAGACAGACAGACAGCGGAGCCTTAGTAATAGGGTGCCGTTTTACCTTTTGGGTACCAAACCCTAAAAACGAGCAATAAATCACGTTTGTTGTATGGGAGCCCCCTTAAATATTTATTTAATTCTGTTTTTTAATATTTGTTGTTATAGCGGCAACAGATATACATCATCTGTGAAAATTTAAACTATCTAAACTATCACGGTTCATGATATACAGCCTGGTGACAGACGGACAGACAGCAGAGTCTTAGTAATATGGTCTCGTTTTGAACAATGATTCCGACGAATTGAGAACCTCCTTCTTTTTTGAAGTCGATTAAAGAGTCTAAAGTTACTATCAAGAACTGGCAAATAAAAAAAACAATTGCCAAAAAACTCATTCAATTTTCAGGATAGAGAAAGGAGTATATAATATTATGTAAACGTTAATTAAATAAGTAAATCTTTATTAGGAACAATAAACATAAGATTAATTACAAAAATAGAACGATGTTACATGAATAAGTAATAATACTGTGTCGCAGATAGCAACGCCCTCCTCCACAACAAGGTGAGTTTGAGTTCCAGTTTAAGGAAGAAGCGTAGCTATAGGTAAACAAGTGACAATATAAACTAAAATAGACAATTAAATGAGAGAGAAGTTACAGTAGTCCTAGCTTATATCTTATATGCAGGTATTTAGGTGTGTGTGAATGTGTGAAGTGTGGGTGAGAGGTGGTGAGTATTACTCGTGCGCGATAACTTGGGACCTGCTAGGAATGCGACTCCCCGACCGCTTCCCCTGCACTTCCCCGATGGCGCCCGTATTGTACCGTTCGCATCACTATTTTTTACTAGGGTTTTTAGTCTCGTACTGGCCTACGTCACGTAACGACGCGCTCTGGAATTCTTTTAGTTTTCGTTTGTGTTATTGTTTTGTTGTAGTTTTTGTTATTATAGTTTGTATCATTGTTTTGTTGTTGTAGTTTTTGTTGTGACATGATGACCTCTTACAAGAGACGAATGAATCGCAATTAATTGTAAATTTATCGGATACCTCTTCGTCAAGTGATTATAGTGAGACAGAGGACGAAGAACAACCTCTAGAAGGCATAAATCCACTAAGTAGTGACGAAGATGAGATTATGTAAATAATAGATAAAATAAATGTATAAACCTAAACATTGTATTTTTATTTTATCCAAATAGTGTAAAAAAGATTAGATAAAAAGCAGCGTCCTCCCTGAGTAACATAATAAATCAGGTTAAAAAAAAACAAAGACGAAGCCGCGGGCGGCTGCTTGTTATGTTCGCTTTTTTGCGGGCGGTACAAACACGCCAATATGACGTCACCGCGCTCAAGTCCCAACTTATCGCGCACGGGTAATATGTGTGAATGGGTGAAAAGGTGTGTTTGTGTGTGTGTTTATTTTGAAACCTCTAGGAGTTTTTCAGTATCTTCATTAGACAGAGACTGCAACCATTCGAGACATTTTATCTTGCATTTATACAGAGTCAAGGGATATATATTTAGCATGTTGTTATTGCTATTGTATAGAAAAGAACTAACGTAGTAGAAGTGCCGGCTTGCTGCTGTACGTCGAGTTTCGATTTTGAATGTAGGTATATAAAATCTGTTTTGACACTATCAGAATACTTGTAAATTACATTACAGTATCCTATGTCGTTTATTAAGATAGAGCTAATACAGCCGCCCCGAACAAACATTTTAATAGCACTATAAAAAGCTACTGACACTTTAATAAGTAAAGAAACCGCAATACCGCTGAAGTAACTTACAAAGCAGTATTGGGAATAGGGATCGGCTTAACAGGAAAACTACGATATTTCTAGGGAACAGAAAATTTGTGAAGTTTGTTGTTGTAATGTTGTATTCAATATCTACAATTATTTTTAATGAGAACAGACGCGTTTGACCACAACCTCACCTGATGGTAAGTGACGGTGTTTATCTACAAAGAACCTGTTCACTCTGGACGTGAAGACCGAGAATATATTACTATTATTAATCCACACAAAGGCATTACTGGGGCTAAAGCCAACGAGTAAAAGACCTGTTTGTTTTTATAACTAGTGGTTCGCCCCGAACTGAGATCTCGCGAGTCTAAAATTAAAACAAAAAAATATTATTTGTAATCTTTGACTATCAAAATACTGCCACGAAATAAAAACCCAATTTATTTGACCTACAGTTTCATTCAAATTACAGGTAACGGGAGTTCTTGTAATTTGGTTACTATTTTTTGGGTTACAAATTGCAGTTATTCTAAATTTCAGACTTTTACCTATATTTGTGTCATTTAAGCTACACGCTTACTAAATTACTGCACTGTGGGGTCACTGGTGTATCCTGTAAATTTTGTCGAAGTTTAGTTTTTATAATGGCTAATAACTCAAAAACTATAAATAATTTACGAACAATGAGAACGGAAACTAAATGAACTAATAAATACCTTTCATTTGACGTCCCACTTGACCTAATAGCCTCATTTTAATTTTTAACCCTTTTTATTTTTTCCTTGAACCACAATATCTCAACAACCCCCCAACATTTTTAGCTCATTTAGTCACACCAAAATTGTGCCATCACTATCTACCTATGTATTATATCAACGCTTCGAAAGTTATCCTCGGACAAACAAACATACATACATACATACAACGCCAATTTGCCCAAGTTGATTTAGAGATCTTGCTTCGCTCTATCAAAAATGACTATGACAAGATGGAGGTGAGATAGATGGTAGTTATTGCAACACATGGATTAGAGTTCGGGCTATTGTTAGAGTAATGCTTATGAAATAGAGTATGGGTTATCAGAGAAATGAGATATGACACCTGCTACTCCTGTAATATTTAGAATTATCGAGGCAAGTGGTGACTAGCCGACTACTAAAAGGGGCCCCCATATTATTATTATTATTAAGAGCCTGTAGTGTCCCACTGCAAGGCGAAGACCTCCCTTCTTTCTCTCCAGTCTTCTCTATATTGGGCTATTGTGGACCAATCCAATGGGCATCAATTCCGTCCCTCCATCTTCGCCGCGGTCTGCCACGGTCGTTTCCCGTTTAGAGGCGTCCACTCTGCGGTGGCTTCAGTCCATAACGCATCCGACATGCGGCAGACGTGGCTCGCCTAAGGCACTTGTCTCACCGCCAGCGAGTAAGCGATTAGCTATCAACTATTTTCGCGCTCAAGAAACGAACAAAAGATTTGTCATCAGATTGTCATTCCATGTCAGTAAAAGAGACACGTATATTAATAGTTGATCGCTGGCTGTTCACACTGCCGGCGAGAACTCGCTCTCCACTATTTTGTCGCAGCGACTACAACACTCGCTCCGAGATGCTCGCTTGGTGGTCAGAACACACGTCATGAGATGAACCAGCGGAATGGAACGCACACGCCACGCGCTCACCGAGTGGCGCGAGTATCCCCCCCGCACTCGCTCACTCGCTTTATAGCCCAGCGAGACAACTATAGGAACTATACACTCGCTTTTCGCCGCCGGTGAGACAAGTGCCTATTCCCACTTCAGTTCACCCGCTTGCTGTCCGACATCCGCGATTTGCGTTTTAGAGCGCAGTGTAATGTTACGAACTCGGTCTGTTAGTCTGACTCCTAGAAAACTGCGCTCCATGCGCGATATTGAGCATTTCATTGAAATTATATTGATCTGGTAAAATTTACACAGGAAGCTAGTTCCACTCTTTGTACTAACTGTAGGAGATCGTAAACGCGGCTTAGTCGCCGAATGATTATAGAGATAGATGCTTTTAAGATGACTTTATTGTGCTTAACTTTACAGATGATGATGCTAATGATTATGAGTAGCTCGACCGCTAGCCGATTGTGCACTGACTGGCAGTGTGACCAACTTCAAATTGGAGATCCTGCCCCGCTTACGCCAAAAAACTGACAAATCCTGCCAAACTCATAGCCACAAAATGCCGAAATAATGCAAAATTAATATAAAATTTAAAATGAATACACACTTTTTTTTAATATAGTAGATTTATTTAAAATAATTGAATTCGAAGTAAATAAAACTTCAGTAAGTAAATTAAATTATACATTCGTTTTAGCTTCATACCTATTCTTCTTGTTCAGTATCATTATACATACCTTTTGTCATTTTTTTATTAATTTCTTTAGTTAGCTGGTATGAAACGCAGTCACCATATTTACTAATGCCTTGTTTTACATGTAAAATAGAGGCGAAATGTTGTAAATCTATTCCGTGTTTTAGTTTTATGAGATTGATTTTCGAGAAATGTATACACACCTATGACTGCCCACTGTATCCAATCATATTCTTCTTATGCTTACTAGTGGTTGCATATTCTTTTATAATAGATAACCTAGGCACCTATTCAGAGTTGCATGCTTTAATTATCTTCATCTTTCGCTTTTGCTATCCAGGACGAAAGTGATGGATCCTGCTCCCACTCAGTCCGATATAATTGTTCATATTTACGTTTCAATAAAAATCAGAAAAACATTTATCCACATCGCACGAAATCGCAAACAAAGGTGTCTTCGTTCGACTAATTGGAAAAACAATTAACAGTTAAATATATAATAATATATGAACATTATGTGCAGCACGTTAAAGTCCACAATTCAAAGAGCTAAAGTCCAACAAGAGATGTTATGGGAAACCCCCAAATCAAAGGGATTTGAGTTGCCATAATAGACATTTTAAATACTACTGCGTTTTTGTCTCGATACTGCAACTAACTTATTTTAGGCTATACTGCCAAATCTGCCAGCATATAGCTGTATACTGCCACATTTCTAAAACGTCAACCAAACCTGCCAGAGGTTAAAATAAAGGGCTAAACCTGCCAAAAAGGCAAGATCCTGCCACATATGGTTACACTGTGACTGGGTAAATCGCGCGTCGCCTCGCAGAGGCGGCACTCGACCTACATAGTCAAAATTGCTGACTGAGCTAAAGGTATTCGTGTATTGAACACTAACAATGTAAAGTGAATAAACTTCCGCCCCGCAGTGATCTGATCTAGTAGAGTTATCTACTATCTTATCTTGATCTAGTATCTAGTAGTATCTAGTGTCTAGTATCTAGTAGTGAGTTATCTTGATCTAGTATCTAGTAGTATCTAGTGTCTAGTATCTAGTAGTGAGTTATCTTGATCTAGTATCTAGTAGTATCTAGTGTCTAGTATCTAGTAGTGAGTTATCTTGATCTAGTATCTAGTAGTATCTAGTGTCTAGTATCTAGTAGTGAGTTATCTTGATCTAGTAGAGCTATCTATAGATTGTCTTTAGATGAAAGAGATTATGTAAAGATTATTTCTGTTTATAAATCTAATATTATAAAACAAAGTCACTATCCGTGACTGTCTTTCAACACGGTTCTTCACTAAATATAATCTAATAAAAGCTGCTGGGAGTCGAGTCTAAGCCGTTCTGAAATTCTATGGTTTTATTCATTTATTTATTTAATTCTTTATTGCACAAAAAGAATAATGTGCAAATGGAGGACTTAATGCTAAAAGCATTTTCTACCTGTAAACCGTGACCAAAAAAACATAGGTTGGCGTGGTTAACTAGGTACTAAAAAATACAAATAGAAATACAGAGCTACTAACTACCTAATTGCTTACATAAATATAATAATACTCACAAATACAATATTTATGTAATTATAAAAATTCCCCAGAGCCTGAAGACTAAAGTCTTCAACCAGTGTGTGTTGCCAGTGATGACCTATGGCACTGAAACGTGCTCCTGTACTCATGGCCTCAACGAGCTATGGAGAGGGCTATGCTCGGGGTTTCTTTGCGTGACAAAATCCGCAATGAGGAAATCCGCAGAAGAACTAAAGTTGCGGACATAGCTCTCAAAATTAGCAAGTTGAAGTGGCAATGGGCAGGCCACATCGCTCGTAGAACCGATAACCGTTGGGGAAGAAAGGTTCTCGAGTGGAGACCACGGACTGGAAGACGCAGCGTAGGCTGGCCCCCCACAAGGTGGACCGACGATCTAGTAAGAATCACGGGGAGCCGTTGGGCGCAAACGGCTACCAACCGCTCGTTGTGGCGATCTAAGGGGGAGGCCTATGTTCAGCATTGGACGTCTACCGGCTGATGATGATGATGAATTATAAAAATTCTACCACTACCATACCTTTTTGTATTCTAGCACAAATGTTTGTCAATGACTCTGACAACACATTGAAAATGTAACAGCTTATGACAGGAACAATGATCATAATCGTATGGTATAATTCCATAATTGTTTTTTTATAAATAAGCTGAATTAAGCCTCTATCCATAATTGTCACAATCACCAATGGCTTTCTCGTACGCTTCCCAAGAGTTTGTAAAGATGCGACAGCTTACGACCTTTCAGGAGGCGTGTAAACAAGGAAAAGTCTATTAACTCATATATGTTTTCATTAATAACTAAATAAACTTTGGTCACCCTAGAAAACTCCCAAACGTAGCATGTTAAAGCTTAGTTATACACGTTAGCTTGTGATCCAACCAATAGGTTGGATCACAAGCTACCGGTTTTTTTTAATAAGATGAGAATGTATCGAATATACTGAAGAATGTATCTGTCTGTCACCAGGCTGTATCTCATGAACCGTGATAGTTATACAGTTGAAATTTAAACAGATGATGTATTTCTGTTGCCGCTATAACAACAAAGACTAAAAACAGAATAAAATAAATATTTAATTGGGGGCCTCCCATACAACAAACGTGATTTTTGTTGCTCGTTTTAGCTCGATATTGATAACGGCAACGGGCAGACGCTTGAAATATTCACAGAATGTGTAGTTATATATACACTTAAAACCGTTTTTTTAATGAAATGTGAATGTATCGAATATCATAGGATCGAGATGTTTGGATAGAAGGGAGGCCCAGCAGTGGGACAGAACTGGTTAGTAATAATAAAAATATGAGATGACGGCACAACTCTTTGCTGTTAATTTAAAGCGATTCCATTCATCGCCATCATCATCATGTACAGTCTCTGCTGAACATAGGCCTCTCCTATAGATTTCCCGAGTGCCCGATCTTGAGCGGCCTGCACCCAACGGCTCCCAGCAATCTTTATTAGGTCTTCTTTCTTTATTGGGGGCCATCGTACGCTGCGATTTCCAGTGCTTGGTCTCCAGTCGAGAACCTTTCTGTCCCAACGGCCGTCAGTTCTTCGAGCTATGTGCCCTGCCCATACTTCAGCTTGATAATTCCTTGTGCTATGTCGGTGACTATGGTTCTACGAATCTCCTCATTTCTGATTCCATTGTCTATAAGACCAGATCAGACCGGAGATTGCCTCCTACATCTAAGCAAACAAACATACTTTACCAATCTATGTTATTATTTGAAATAATAACATATGTGGGCGAATAGCTGGCTGAGACGCAGGAGGTAGCGGGTTCGATTCTCGCCGCGGAACAAATGTTTGCATGATCTACGAATATGTGTTCCGGGTCTGGTTGTTTCTCTATATATTATAAGTATGTATTTACAGAAAAAACTTATATAAGTATTCTTTTAGTTATCTGGTTGCCACAGTACAAGCTCTGCTTAGTTTGGGGCTAGATAGCGCTGTGTGAAATGTCCCGCAATATTTATTTAAAACCGCTTGCTTTCGGTCCGGCTTCCACTCAAACATAGCGTCGAATTTAATTTCAAAGCAAAACTCCAGAGCGTCTGGAAACAAATATGTACTATACATACTTTGAATGAATAAATATTGCTGAAGTATTTCAGGCGTACATTTTAGTTATTTAAATTGGTATATATTTCAAGCTGAATGAATTGCGGAATGTTTCGAAACAGACGCTTGTACTGGATTCAAAATGATGTAGGTATTTTTTGTAAGATTCATTATATTTATATGTACGAAACACTGGTAAACTGTACAAGACAGATAGAGTCAAGCGATTAACAGAAAGGCGATTCACACAACGCTATCTAGCCCCAAACTAAGCAGAGCTTGTATTATGGGAACCAGATAACTGATAGAATACTTATATACTTTTTTTTTGTAAATACATACTTATAATATATAGAAAAACAACCAGATCCGGAACAAATCTGGAAATCTGTAGATCATGCAAACATTTGTTCCGCTGCGGGAATCGAACCCGCTACCTCCTGCGTCTCAGCCGGCTATTCACCCACAGCGCCACGGAGGTCGTGAAAACTAAGTTTCACCTACTTGAGGTACCTACCTAAACAAATATATAAAAAAGTGAAAAAGCTAAAGAATAGAAACTATGGATTTCCTATGGATACTTTTCCTAGCCCTATTAAGACTTCGCTGTCTGTCTGTCTGTCTGTCCGTCTGTCACCAGGCTGTATCTCATGAACCGTGATAGTTAGACAGTTGAAATTTTCACATATGATGTATAACAACAAATACTAAATACAAAATAAATATTTAAGGGGGGCTCCCATACAACAAACGTGATTTTTTTCCTCGTTTTTGCTCGATATTGATAACGATAACAGATGACACTTGAAATATTAACAGAATATTTAGTAATATATTCACTATAAAAATAAATAATTAATTTAAAATAAAACAAATATTTAAGGGGGGCTCCCATACAACAAACGTGATTTTTTTCCTCGTTTTTGCTCGATATTGATAACGATAACAGATGACACTTGAAATATTAACAGAATATTTAGTAATATATTCACTATAAAAATAAATAATTAATTTAAAATAAAACAAATATTTAAGGGGGGCTCCCATACAACAAACGTGATTTTTTTCCTCGTTTTTGCTCGATATTGATAACGATAACAGATGACACTTGAAATATTAACAGAATATTTAGTAATATATTCACTATAAAAATAAATAATTAATTTAAAATAAAACAAATATTTAAGGGGGGCTACCATACAACAAACGTGATTTTTTTCCTCGTTTTTGCTCGATATTGATAACGATAACAGATGACACTTGAAATATTAACAGAATATTTAGTAATATATTCACTATAAAAATAAATAATTAATTTAAAATAAAACAAATATTTAAGGGGGGCTCCCATACAACAAACGTGATTTTTTTCCTCGTTTTTGCTCGATATTGATAACGATAACAGATGACACTTGAAATATTAACAGAATATTTAGTAATATATTCACTATAAAAATAAATAATTAATTTAAAATAAAACAAATATTTAAGGGGGGCTCCCATACAACAAACGTGATTTTTTTCCTCGTTTTTGCTCGATATTGATAACGATAACAGATGACACTTGAAATATTAACAGAATATTTAGTAATATATTCACTATAAAAATAAATAATTAATTTAAAATAAAACAAATATTTAAGGGGGGCTCCCATACAACAAACGTGATTTTTTTCCTCGTTTTTGCTCGATATTGATAACGATAACAGATGACACTTGAAATATTAACAGAATATTTAGTAATATATTCACTATAAAAATAAATAATTAATTTAAAATAAAACAAATATTTAAGGGGGGCTCCCATACAACAAACGTGATTTTTTTCCTCGTTTTTGCTCGATATTGATAACGATAACAGATGACACTTGAAATATTAACAGAATATTTAGTAATATATTCACTATAAAAATAAATAATTAATTTAAAATAAAACAAATATTTAAGGGGGGCTCCCATACAACAAACGTGATTTTTTTCCTCGTTTTTGCTCGATATTGATAACGATAACAGATGACACTTGAAATATTAACAGAATATTTAGTAATATATTCACTATAAAAATAAATAATTAATTTAAAATAAAACAAATATTTAAGGGGGGCTCCCATACAACAAACGTGATTTTTTTCCTCGTTTTTGCTCGATATTGATAACGATAACAGATGACACTTGAAATATTAACAGAATATTTAGTAATATATTCACTATAAAAATAAATAATTAATTTAAAATAAAACAAATATTTAAGGGGGGCTCCCATACAACAAACGTGATTTTTTTCCTCGTTTTTGCTCGATATTGATAACGATAACAGATGACACTTGAAATATTAACAGAATATTTAGTAATATATTCACTATAAAAATAAATAATTAATTTAAAATAAAACAAATATTTAAGGGGGGCTCCCATACAACAAACGGGATTTTTTGGCCGTTTTTATCTTGATGCTTTTTATAGATAATGGTACGAAACCCTTGGTGCGCGAGTCCGACTCGCATTTGGTCGGTTTTGTTTGTTATCCCAACGTTTCGACTGTGTTGTGTTGTTTCTGTTAGTTAAACTACACAAAGGCCATCTAATTATCTATTAATTAAGTTAAAGCAGATAGACTTAGGCTTTGTTTACATTGTATTTATACGGCTTTGCTTAGTTAATGTGATGTGGTTTTTTGAGTAGTGTTTCTAGCGGCCATAGAAAAAAAACATAATATAAGCAATTTTACTTAGAAAACTTTTGTGATTTACACACATCAAAAAAACCGCTGTATGGATGGATTTCCTGGACACATGTTGGACGTACAGCCTTTCCTGGGTGACGATATATCCTCATTCTTCTAGTATCAGGTTTGAACTCGAATCGAGATTCGTCGCAGAACAAAATTTGGTCCCATCGTTCTTGCGGCCATAGCACGCGTGGTCTGCACCATTGAATACAACGAGCTCAATTTCCGTGACGGATCTGTGGGCATCTGATTGGACGACGTGCACGTATACCATACTTTCGCAGTCTGTTTCGTACAGTTTGGGGACAAACAGCGGGACCATCCACATTATGTAGCCTTGATGCGATCTCTTGGGCAGTCAGCTTTGGTGAACGTCTACATGCTACCTGGATCTATCGGTCTTGACGACGAGTTATACTACGCCCTTGGCCTGGGTGCTGTTTAGACGGATCACCTGTGTCACAATAACGCCTCCAGAGTCGACAAATTACGCTTCAATGAACACCGAAATGCCGGGCAACATAGGTGGTTGCGCCTCATAATTTATAATTTTCTTATATGTTATTACATCACCTTATGGCGATTGAAAGGCATTGATTTGATAGTCTTATTTATTGCATAAGTGTTACTATACCGTTGTTTTGGTGATTCTCTGTGCATTTCGCCACCAACGTTGCCGGCTTCCGGCAGTCTCGCAAATACAATCGTATCGTGCGCATCTCTTGCGCATTGATCCATACACCATCGGACGCGTATATTTATAGCCCGAAACCCTGAACTGAACTTACATGAAGACAAGTGTTATCTGTATTCTAGACTCTGTGGTTTTTATCGCTGGCCAGCATAGTGCATCTAGACTGAACTTTTAAGCTAATTGTATCTGTGTTGGGGATTGCTGAAATAAAGGTATGTGGCATATCGCTAGTAAATTTGACTTTAAGTCATTGCCTTAACTCACCTTGTGTTTCTTTCGCGTTAAGTTAGCATCGCTGAATCAGCTGTTAATAGCCTAGATTGCTCTAATAATCTAGGCTCACGCGCGTGTGACATTACTAGTAATTTTCGAGTCAATATTCAAGTTATACGCACCAATAGGCTTGGCTGTTTTTAATTTCTAGCATCCCTACAGCTCTTCGCATCTCTTCCGTGCTAAGATGACGACGCTCCAATACACAGTAAAAACTCGTGGACTTGATTATTTGCGACACACAACCAATGATTACAGCGGTTACAATTTTTTTTTCGATGAATAAGAAATAAGACGGCATCTATGAAGTGCCGTTGAAATGGACAAAAGAACGTTTTTATTATTTAAAAACATAATTTACTGAAAAAACTGCCAGTATTTATTTGTTTATCAAAGAAGGTTTGATATTCCATGAAAGATTAAAACGAAGTAAAAAAATGATAGTACTAAAAAAGTTATGTGTTGCTTTGACTTTTTGATGTGTGTATTTCAATCATTCACCCTGATGAAGGTTCACAAATTAAACCGAAACATTGTTTGATGGATGAAAATTATTTATGGCACAAAATACATGAATCTGTAGCTAGCAAGCATTCTCTTCCAGTTAACCCTTGCGTAGTGTGAAAAAAAAAATATTTTTGTAGGTAGTGCATGACATATGTAACAAGAAAATTTTTAGAAACAATAAGACTAAGATATATATATAATAAAACCCATACCAAACATCAAATATATATAGATAAAAAGTATATAGAGTATATAAAAAAATCAAAATATATACAGAGATATAACAGTGTCTCGAGTTCAATGGTTTTTTCCCATCTCATATTATATACATAGATGTCGGTAACGGTAACGGTGTCGCGAGTTCAATGGTTTTTCCCATTTCAAAAATGCCCAACGTGCCTAAAAAAGTTTTGACATCAAAAAATAAATGAAATTAATTCTCATGTTCTAGAATGTTCGTTTGATATACGAGTAAAAGTATGTTTATTTGTCTTAAAATTACCGTAATAATATTATTTTTCCATTTACCACTTAGCTAAAGTATTCATTAATATCGCGCCCAGTTTAATTTCCTGACAGTTTCTACAACTTTGACAGTTTAATTAAATTTATCAAGATTTCGGTGTGGCTTTGAGTTCCAACGCTGACGTTATTTCGTAATCAGTATCATCAGCAGCCACTACGTCCAATGCCTCCCATAGATTTCGAAAAGCGAGAAGATATTGATCTAGGGGGTAGTACCAGGTTGCAAGCCCATTGCCGCATAGCAGAATGGAACCGATCAAAGCCTTCAAATTTTAGGAAATTAAATTAAATAAAATTAATTATTTGAAAATAAGGAATAATAATAATAAATAAATAAATATTGCTGGACATTTCACACAGCGCTATCTAGCCCCAAACTAAGCTGAGCTTGTATTATGTGAACCAGATAATTGATAGAATACGTATATACATTTTTTTTGTAAAAACATACTTATAATATATAGAGAAACAACCAGACCCGGAACAAATATCTGTAGATCATGCAAACATTTGTTCCGCGGCGGGAATTGAACCCGCTACCTCCTTCGCCCACTGCACCTCGGTGGTCGTCAATACACAGCGCAATTCATTAAAATTAAATCAATAAAGTTAAGAGTATCATCAATTTTTCATCAGATTATATTTATATGGCTTAAAAAATTAAATAGTTTATTTATATATTTAACTTAAAATATTTAATATAACCGGCGTCCCTAAAAATAGTTTCAGATAACATAATCAATTGATAATAATTACTTAACTATAATACAATCAAAGAAGTCTAGATGTTTTTTTTTAAATTTATAAATATTTTTTTATCACACTAATATTATCTATAAATATGAAAGTTTGGATGTTGGTTAATTTATTTGTTTGTATGTTACTTAATCACGTCGTAACGGCTTAATCGTTTTCGATGAAATTTGGTATATACGTAGATTATAACCTGGATTACCACATCTACCTTTTATCCTATAAATCATTTCCCATGTTATAAAAATAGGTTGTCAAGTCAAGTTGCAACAGCGAGTTACCAGTGTAACGCATACGAAGTCGCGGGCAACAGCTAATAAATTTTATAAATATATAACGCTAGCCGTTTGAGCAAGACCTCGCCTGATGGTAAGCCAGTCTACGATGGTACACGCTTGCCTAGAAGAAACCTATTCACTCGCGACTCTAAGACCCCTTTAAAACTAGCTGTTATGGTAACAAATGTTACAATTCCAGTTTTTAATACAGTTCCATACAAACCGTAGAGACACAAAAGAATACTTGGTTCCCTCAATAATAATACATAAATCATTATATGTCTTTATCTAAGTAGCTCATCTCACCATAATTTTGGAGGTTCCAGAATCAGACAAGCATTTCGTATACATGCATCTGCATTTAAATACTGATTAATAAGTATGTAGATACTTATGATAGCTGCTTTATAGAGGCATTGTCAAAAAAATCCTTATAATACCACATTTGAATTAGAGTATTCGTTGAAAATGTTAGCACGGAATCAATCAGTCAACGATTCTTCGTCAGAAACCATAAATCAATTCATCATAGCAACAGCTTTACGTGAATTGAATTGTACGGTGATTTCATTTAATTTCGACATTCATGTTCAAATACAAACGGTTCTCTGAATAAAGCTTTTTGCCTACTCTATGATAAATCAAGTAATAATGATGTCAAACTGAGCTTTATCACATTGAAATTCACTGCCTGATGCTTTTAAATCTATGTATTTTAGGGTTCTGTACCTAAAGGGTAAAAAGGAACCCTATTACTAAGACGCTGTTTGTCTGTTCGTCTGTCACCAGCATGGCTAACATGGCAGGCACGAGATAAAATCGAGACGAGATGAGAAAAATTTGTCAATTTGAGATTTACTCGTTAGCGGTAACATACGTGTCAAGACAGAGAAATATCTCACAGTCTCTCACCAGCCTCTCGAGACAAAATGTCAATTTTTACAGGCATAGCGTCGCCACTCCGAGGCTCGAGGTCCACTCGCAGTTTCTCTATTACATACAAAGCCATTGACTTAGATATGCGCCAAAGCGCTTGAAACTCGCTGTCACGGAGATT
Source organism: Philereme vetulata (assembly GCA_918857605.2). Lineage (NCBI taxonomy): Eukaryota > Metazoa > Arthropoda > Insecta > Lepidoptera > Geometridae > Philereme > Philereme vetulata. The sequence continues at coordinate 6,326,848 of OU975422.1, read as the reverse complement.
AAACGAGTTGCAGATATCCCGTATCCGCTTTCGTTGAATTTTCCGTTGAAACATCTCTCTTCATAAATTGTTGCAATATAGTTATAATACGGCACTGCCATTTTTTCAGCAAATTGAACTGATTTCAATTTATTTTATAGAAAATATCGCTGCTGTCTCTCAATCTCGTCGAACAGAATGATCGACGGCAAATTAGTCAAATTTAGATGTCAAAAGTCGACTAGTCATGAGAAAATATGACGCGTATGTTACGGTTTTAGAGAAATTTGTCACGAAGTCTTCGTTTGACAGGACGACGTGATATAAGTGAACTCTATGTTACCGACAGTCGCGATGTAGAGATACGACGACAAAATGGCGTGACTAAATTATCTCGTGCCTGCCATGTTAGCCACGCTGGCTGTATCTCATGAGCCGTGATAGTTAGACAGTTGAAATTTTCACAGATGATGTATTTCTGTTACCGCTATAACAGCAAATACTAAAAACAGAATAAAATAGATATTGGGGGGGCTCCCATACAAAAAACGTGAATTTTAGGATTCCATACCCAAAGGGTCAAACGGGACCTTATTAAGATACGCTATCTGTCTCTCTGTCCGTCTGTCACCAGGCTGTATCTCAAGAACCGAGATAGTTAGACAGTTGAAATTTTCACAGATGATGTGTTTCTGTTGCCGCTATAACAGCAAATACTAAAAACAGAATAAAATAAATATTTAAGGGGGGCTCCCATGAAATATTCACAGAATATTTAGTTAAATATTCACTTAAAAAATAAATAATTACATTATAATATAACAAATCTTTAAGGGGGGCACCCATACAACAAACTTGATTTTTTTTTGCTCTTTTTATAGAGACATTTTATAGTACGGAACGTAATTGTTAAGTAATATTAAGTATGTATACATGTTTATTTTTAATAATATGTAGCACTCTCGCTTATGCGATTATTATATTAGTCAATGTTTTTATTGTTTTAATAAGTTCTCATTTAAGTGAATTGTAAATTCTTATGAGAATAAATGTCTTAAACCTGAACCCTTCGTGCGCGAGTCCGACTCGCACTTGGCCAGTTTTGTTTTTCTTTTTTTTACCCACTTTCAACCATAATAGAGCCTACATACGTCAACTATTTCTTAGCTCAAGCCTTGTGCAAGGCATGATTTGTTGCTTACGATACGGACAAAATTTATTAGGACGTGTCCTAACTGACACTTTTGTTTTTAATATTTTTTTACTGTCGATTCGGACACCATGAAATTATTGAAGCTGTTGAGTACAGTCAGGTAAAAAATGTTTAAGCAAAATATAATATAATATGATAAGGCTAATCAAATTGCTTTACGAGCGTGTGACTTACATTAATGTTAAAAAAACCACAAGTTTCATTCATAGCGTATATTTGGTATAAATCAACATCTTGTATACTTATAATGATCACTTAAAAATAGAGAGTAATCTCAAATAGAGAGAGTGTGACCTTGATATGCATCTATTTCGTCATCTTGCTGTGCCGCCGCCGCGCCTCGGTAAAAACCAGTTTGTTTAACTGACTGTACAATGCAGCTATTTTTAATGGTGTCAGCTATTTTTAATCGACAGTAACAAAATCAAAAGTGTCAATTGGGACATTGCGTCCTAATATATTTTGTCCGAATCGACAGCAACTCGATTTGAAGACTTTTATAGCCAGGGCTGACATCTTTACGTGTCCTCTGAAGCACACGACGTCTCAATTGAAAAGACCGGGAAAAGCGACCTCACGAATCTTTGCCTAATTTCAAAAGGATCAACAGGGCAATTTCCGTAATGGAATATCAATGTGCGTCAATGTCCATTAAAATCCGGGATTCGATCAAAATATCAATGTATCGTGCAATGTTTGATATAAACGTATATATGCGTTTATCTGCTCTGAAATACCGCACTAGACATACAAACATGAGTATAGTTCGCAAAAATTTAAAAAGTTCTAGTCATACAAAGTTATTTGCTCATCACTCATCAACTAACTATGCACAACATTCTATCATTAACAGACTACAAAGAGTTTATATTAAGGAGTTCTTCTCGATTGATATTTGTCATAACACCAAGGGAACTTTTAAAAGTGAAACTTTAAAAATAATTATGGAGGATGACACACTTGCATGATAACAACGCAACTCAAAGTACTGGTTAGGTATATGTATAATATATATAATAGATTGGGGAAAAAGTCTTTTCGCATTATAGTATGTATGAACTTTTTATAAAATCTCTTTGGCTTTACTATTTGTATCTGGCTGGTTTTGGTATCATTCAAAGTTTAAATTTTATAGAAGATAATTCCAAATTCAAATTAGGAAAATGTGTCATTTTTATTTGTTTTTCGTACTGTAAAGATGAGTGAATCTAATGAAGAAATTCGATACATTTTAAAATTTTACTACAAAAAATGCAACGCAAGCCGCGAAAAAAAATTGCGATGTTTATGGACCTAGTGCAGTGTCTGTGAGAGTAGCACAAATTTGGTTTAAGCTTTTCAATCCGGAAATTTTGATGTCAAAGATGCACGTCGCTCTGGTAATTACGGATAAAATTGATGTCATTTTTGAAAAATCAGAGCAAGATGGGCATATCAGTAGTTACGACGTAGTTGAAGAACTGGGAATTGACCACAAAACAGTTTTGGCGCATTTGAGAAAACTGGGTACACAAAAAAGCTCGATATTTGGGTACCCCACGAGCTCACTGAAAGAAACCTAATGAACCGTGTACTCATTTGTGATTCTTTATTACGACGTAATGAAACCGAAACATTTTTGAAGAAGCTGATAATTGGTGATGAAAAGTGGATCACGTACGACAAGAACGTGCGAAAAAGGTCGTGGTCAAAGGCCGGTCAGGCTTCACAGACTGTGGCGAAACCCGGGTTAACTCGCAACAAGGTGATGCTGTGTGTGTGGTGGGATTGGAAGGGCATTATTCATTATGAGCTGTTACCACCAGGCAGGACCATCGATTCTGAACTCTACTGCGAACAACTGATGAGATTAAAGTAAGAAGTTGAGAGAAAGCGTCCGGAATTAATCAACAGAAGGGGTGTGGTTTTTCATCATGATAACGCTAGACCTCACACATCTTTAGCCACTCAGCAAAAATTAAGAGAGTTTTCCTGGGAGGTGTTAATGCATCCGCCGTATAGTCCTGATCTTTCACCTTCAGATTTCCACCTGTTTCGGTCTCTTCAGAATTCTTTAGGCAGTGTCAGGTTAACATCACGAGAGGACTGCCAAAACTACTTGTTGCGGTATTTTAATCAGAAGTCCCTAAATTACGATAGGAATGGGATCATGTCCCTACCTACAAGATAGCGAAAAGTTATCGAACAAAATGGTACCTACATACTTTAGTTAAATGTAAATAAACTATATTAAATATATATATATTATGTTGGGGAAAAAGTTTCTTCGCAAGTTTTAAGAAAAATCAAAACATTTTTATATATATATATATGTATGAATATATGATATAACTACTTATTAATATGTATTTTATCAACCGTTTTGTGTTTTTACACATAATTTGTTTATTCGTATTTTTAATTTTATTTAGACTGTCTATTTACAAAATCTACATACATACAAAAACTACACAGTCTACATACAAATTATATAAAGTAAATCCGTTTAAGGCCGTATATCAAGCTTAGTAATAGTTTGTATCTATGTAATAAGGGCTGTGGATTTTGTTAATTAAATAAAATAAAATGCCTCGATAGATAGTAGGTAATTATTATTGTTACTTTTGAAGTAAAACTTCTTTACGCACGTTTGACTTGGGGAGTGGGCGTTACAAAAAGTGCGAACGGAAGTTAAGAGGGAGATATAAGTGAAGATAGAAAGAGAGAGAGTTACGTGTCGTATATTTATATTACGTATATGTATATTTAAACGTTAATGTGCGCGTGCAAGTTGCGTCTGTCCAGAATGAGCATAGACTGATCGACCTACAGACGCGTGAACAATTTTATAAATTAATACTTTAAAAAAGAAGAACACTCGTTTTTTTTTGTTATTTTAACTTCTTTTGTTACCTATATTGATATGGATAAGACATACTCGTAACATTTGCTAAATAATCATATCGTGTCCTGATAAAATTGAAGTGTAGAAAAAAACCTGATATTGAATGCGTAAGTACTTACATAATATATACTGAATGAAACTAAACACCTTGCTGTACGCTAAAAATGAATTAATTTAATCTAATTATTGTTAGAAAATGGCATTCTAAAATTAAATAATGTAGGTATACAAAGCGAATAAGTTCCCAACTCTATGTACACTTCATAAGTCCACTCAGAGCTAAATTAACCGAGCTGAGCTAATCTGTTAATGGTAAGTGCCTTTACTTTATCAAATGGGTAAATATGACTGCATCCACTCACATTCCATTGATAAGTACACTGTGGAAATGCATTTATTAAAAGCCTTCAAAAACGTACGTCCTCTAGAATACAATCGAAAACGCTTTATTGTATACCACACTTAAATTAACAAATCATATTTAAAACATAATATATACATAGTATAACTAGATACGCAATAGTAAATTGGCGGTCTTATCGCTAAAAGCGATCTCTTGGAGACAACCTTTGGATGGATTTCATTTTGCGAGAACGTTAACACGTTCCCAGCGGCACAGATTTATCTCTACTCTCCATAACTGCGTTACGGGTCGTTTTAAACCTTGTCCTAAATCAGAGATAGTGGCGGCACGAGGCTATTAAACCCCACCGCCCGTAGGAGACAAAATCCTTTTTTTGGCGCCAAATGAGACAAAGTTTACGGTTTTTTTTTTGTGTGTGGCACGAGGTCCAAGAAACCCGGCACTGAGGTTGTTATACCATAGAACTAGGAATCAATAGCACACCTCAGATATATAGTTATCTCTTTCCTAGACTGCACCAGATGGAAGTCATGCTTCCCGCACGACAGAGACGTTTAAATTTTTTCTTACGGCTTTAAAGAGGAGACACGGACAGGGTGTTTTAAGCTCTGTTACGCACTTATCGTGTTAAAAGTGGGTAGATTTATAAATAAAGGACTTTATTGTGTACACAAGCAAAATAAAATTACTATTGGGCAAAGGCCTCGCTGCAATTCCGCCACTCACAACGGTCCAATGCCACCGTATGCGACCGGCAAGACGACTCTCAAAGACGACCGGCTCATCCCGCTGGTGGTCGTCTACGTGGTCTACCGCGGCACAGCTTTGTTGTCTCAGGGCTCCACTTCGTGGTAATTTTGGCCCACAGCTCGTCAGGCATGGGACAGACGAAACAAAATACTTAAAATAAATAATATAAATAAATATTGCTGGACATTTCACACAGTGATATCTAGCCCCAAACTAAGCAGAGCTTGTATTATGGGAACCAGATAACTGATAGAATAATTATATACTTTTTTTTTGTAAATACATACTTAAAATATATAGAAAAACAACCAGACCTGGAACTAATATCTGCAGATCATGCAAACATTTGTTCCGCGGCGGGAATCGAACCCATTACCTCCTGCGTCTCAGCCGGCTATTTGCCCACTGCGCCGCGGAAGTCGTCGAAATAAAATAAATAGATGACACGGTAGGTAAAATTAATATAAATGTAATACATAAGCATTCTATAATATAGTAAAATATTAATAACTAGCTGACCAATCCGCGGCTTCGCACGCGTAGTTTTTTAATAAAAACATTACCCTCCTTCTGCGCAGTTGGGTAAAAAGTAGCCTATGTCACCCAGAATTTTTTAAATCGGTCCAGTAGTGTAGGAGCCTATTCAATACAAACAAACAAATCTTTCCTCTTTATAATATTAGTATAGATAAATAAAATACTTGGTAGTATGTAATAATGGAATACAATACAAGAAGTATTGTATTAGAAAAATGTCATCGAAACTAGCTTTCAAACGTTCTGCCCATATAGTCACTATTTAAATTCTAGATCCACTTAAGCTCTCCGTACAACTTTATTTATTATCGGTTTTTTTTTTCAACCTATGTCATCCATCAATTGCCATAGATGTTCCTTTGAACGAATGTGCCAGAAGAGCAGCGGTGCGAGAAGAGTGGCGAAGGGTAGTTAAGCGCGCCACAACCCTGACATGACGACCACGACCACTCTGCCAAGAGTGCTACGATTGAGAAGAATATGTCATCCCACTGCTGGGCAAAGGTCTCCTCCACTGTCTTCCAGGACTTTCGCTAGCGTGTCAAATTCCACCAATCTGTCTCGAAGGCATCGAGATCGTCACGCCAGCGTCTACTAGGCCTTCCTCGGCGCCGTCACCCATCGTCAGGCACCCACTGCGTGACGATCGTTGTCCATCTGTCATTATTTGTTATTCGATTTATTTATTTACTATAATATATTATAATATATGTTATCTATTTTTGTGTTATATTTGTGTATTTAATAATCATCATCATCATCATATCAGCCGTAGGACGTTCACTGCTGGACAAAGGCCTCACTCATTGATCTCCAGGAACTGCGGTTGGACGCGGCCTGCATTCAACGCCGACCTGTGGTTCTTACCAAGTCGTCTTCCCATCTTGTAGGTGGACGTCCTACGCTGCGCTTGCCGGTCCGTGGCCTCCATTCGAGAACTTTCCGGCCCCATCGGCCATCTGTTCTGCGCGCTATATGGCCTGCCCATTGCCACTTCAACGTGCTAATCCATCGGGCTATGTCGGTGACTTGAGTTCTCCTACGTATCTCCTCATTTCTGATTCGATCCCGTAGAGAAACCCCGAGCATAGCCCCATAGCTCGTTGAGCGACTCTGAGCTTATTCATAAGGCCAATAGTGAAGGACCACGTCTCGGTTCCATATGTCATCACTGGTAACACACACTGATTGAAGACTTTCGTCTTAAGGCACTGAGGTATGTTGGACGAAAAGACGTTGCAAAGTTTCCCAAATGTCGCCCATCCGAGTTGGATTCGACGATTGACCTCTTTCTCGAAGTTGGACCTACTTAATTGGACTGTTTGTCCTAGGTATACATACGCGTCGACAACTTCAAGAGCCGAGTTCTCAACCATAACTGGGGCAGGCACGACATGGACATTCGTCATAATTTTCGTCTTGTCCATGTTCATTTTAAGCCCTACCCGTTGAGAGACTCGATTGAGGCCTTCGAGCATCGTGCTGAGCTCTTCCATCGACTTTGCCATGACCACAATATCGTCGGCAAACCGAAGGTGAGTGATGTATTCGCCGTTAATATATAATGTATTTAATAATTATATTGTATTTGTGAGTATTATTATATTTATGTCGGCAATTAGATCGTTAGTAGTTTTTTATATGTCTATTTGTATTTTTTGTTAGTACCTAGTTAAGCACGCCAACTTAAGTTTTTTATCTGTCGCGGTTGACTGGTAGAAAATGCTTACCTTTGTACATTTTTCTTTTGTGCAATAAAGAATTAAAACAAACAAACAAACAATACAATTATGTAACAGCTGTAATACAAACAATAACGACATGTGTGACGACCTCCGTGGTGCAGTGGGCGAATAGCCGGCTGAGACGTAGGAGGTGTAGCGGCTTCGATACCCGCCGCGGAACAAATGTTTGCATGATCCTCAGACATTTATTCGCGGTCTGGTTGTTTCTCTATATATTATATGTATGTATTCTCAAAAAAACGATGTATTTAAGTATTCTATCAGTTATCTGGTGCCCATAAGATAAGATAAGATAACTCTTTATTGTACACCAAAGTAAAATACAGAACATAATTCTTACAAATAGATTTAGTACAATGGGCGGTCTTATCGCTAAAAGCGATCTCTGGACAGGATAAAAATGTACAAGCTCTGCTTAGTTTGGGGCTAGATAGCGCTGTGTGAAATGTCCAGCAATATTTATTATTAATAACATCGACAGATATATTAGCAAAATAAGATGACTGAGCTTTCTGATGCAGATGGTGCTTAAACAATAGCATTTTAAAGATAAAAGTTCTAATAGGGTTTAGAGCTCGCGTTCATGTTGCCGGTCTTTTGAATCGTGCACAAAATATGAAGCGGTACATAGGGCAGGAGAAGGAGGATGCAAAGTAACCCGGCCACATTACGTCCCTGCCCAGTTTCCTTCTTACTTGATCCGGATTTCTGGCCAGTCGGAAAGCGGCTACGAATTAAAATCCTCCAAATAAATCAAAGTGTTTTTATATCTATTGTTTTATGTATGTTACAATATATTATTATTATTATCAGCCCACTGTGTCCCACTGCTGGGCAAAGGCCTCCCTCCACTCTTTCCAGACAACTCTTTCAAGCGCTAAGGTGGTCCAGTCCGCTCGGAAATTAGTGAGCTCATCCCTCCATCTCTTCTTTGGTCTGCCACGACGTTTTTGGGCTGTGTCGGCGTTCCACTCGGTGGTGCTTAGCTCACTGATCACCCGGCATAAATGACCAGCCCAGTCCCACTTGAGTATGGCGGCTTTCTTAGCTACATCTACGATTTGTGTTCGCGAGCGCAGCTCGGTGTTGGTACAATATAACGTTTTAATATATTAGTATGCAGCAATATAACAAGCGAATGCACGTATTGTGTAACTAGCGTCATCAATCCAATGGCGCTATTGTATCACCTGATCACTGATTGCCAATTAAATATCGAATCGGTTCCAATCCGAATTCAATACTGTTCAGTCACTGAAATCGTCGGTATTGAAATATAACTATAGTTTTAGGTATACTAATGTGGACTTCACATCAATGGAAAATAGTTTATATTGCACCTAGGACAGAATTTTAGATATAATAGGTTTATTAGTATCACCTTAATCCGCAGGGGAAAAGCTTTTTTTTTGTATATATTTTTTCTGTATCCAACACGCAATTGGACCAGCGTGGCGGGTCATGGTCCAAACCCCCCCCCCCCCCCCCCCCCCATATGGATTATACAACTCAAACAAGACCCCATGTGCCCGGTGACTCCAGTGGTTGCGCTGACGTTGACGGGCGACATGCCAGCCCTGCAGCCAGGGGTGCTAAGAATGTCCAGGGAGATCCGAACGTCAGACAAACCTTGCTCATGTTATACGAATAAAAGACACCGATTCGCTTAACATACTTACTTATAGTGTAAGATCACTTTAAACAGATAATTGAAAGGCGTAAAACAGGGTGATCCACTGTCTCCCATTCTATTCACGAGCACTCTCGAAGAGGTATTTAAAACGCTGGCAGTCTCGTGGGCAACAAAGGCCATTGACGTTGATGGCAAACGCTTGACAAACCTTCGTTTTGCGGACGATATTGTTCTGTTAGCCCCAACACTTGTACTTAGAATGAACTGGACTAAGACACAGATAATGTCTAATAGCAATAAACGTAGGGTCGAGGTAGATGGGCAAAAAATACACTATGTCGATGAATATAATCTACTTGGGGCAGTTAGCAAGCTTCGAAAACAGGCAGGACAGGGAGATAGATCGCCGCATCGAAAACGCCAAGAAAAGCTACTGGTCCATGAAGGAGCACATGAAGGGTGACCTTCCGCTTACACTTAAGCGCCAGCTCATCGACATGTGTATCCTGCCCGTCCTAACCTACGGTGCGCAGACATGGTCGCTGACCGAGTCACAGAAGTCCAAACTCAAGATTTGCCAGAGGGCAATGGAACGCAGCGTTCTCGGATTTAAACGGATTGATCGAGTGAGAAACACCACGCTGCGTTCGTTGACAGGCATTGCCGATGTTGGAGAAAAGACAACTAGGCTCAAATGGGATTGGGCGGGACACATTAGCAGAATCCACCCCTATAAGTGGGCTAATCTAGCCACAACCTGGAGCCCTGATGAAAGAGGTGGTCGGGGAAGCGTTGGCGAGACGATCTTGTTGCCTTCGAGCAGGAGTCCATCCATCTATCTCTGGGGATAGATGGAGAGACATGGGGGAGACATTTGCCCAGCAGTGGGACAATAAAAAAATATACTATTTACTAGCTCACCCGCCAGTGGCTTCGCACGCTTTAAGTTCCCGTTCCCGTGGGAACTTTGGGATAAAAACTGTATAGGTAAACCACTATTATCAAAGTGATGCAACACTTCATTTAAATGACTTCACGTCAATGAACGACGGTTAAATTATAGAGATATTGTTCATACAAAAGTACTAAAATCGCGATTATAAATGGGGGGGTGGGGGTAGGAGGGTGAACAATACTTTACGAACTATTCTCGTACCTACCCAATACACAAAAAAAATCATTAAAATTCCGTTTCGGATGAGTGCGACCACTAAAACCGTGACACGTGATTTTTATATATTAGGTTTTTAATGAGGGTTTTTGTCACATAGTGACCATGTCAGCCACGTACAAAAATTATACATATTTATTATATAATAAAGGTATAAACCAAACAAGATAAATCCTATATCAGAATCCTATATCAGAATCCTATATCAGAATCATGTTTCGCTGTAGATGCTACTCAAACTTGCTAGTACGCTTCTTCGGAAAGCGAGTACGCTAAATGCCATTGCAGATACCTACACTATAACCAAACTTAAACCTTACATGGCTTACATCTTGTCTTTGTGACTCATTCCGAACACTCCGCCAATACATAGGTAATTAACGTCTTCATTAACATTATACTCTGAGCAGTTAGGGAAATCCGAAAAACCCATCAAAACTTTCAACTTGTTTGACGGAATGTGTCCATAGCGATGTCTTATATAATTTTCTTTTTACACGTCGGCCAATCTTCCATTAAGCAATGATCCTCTCCATCCAAAGGTTGTCTGGAAGAGATAGCTTTGTTAAGCGATAAGACCGCCTATTATGCTTACATTTATTTGTTTTCTCTTTATTGTTATATCTGTAGTTTTTGTGTCTAGCTTGTAAGGTAAGAATTTTCATTCGTTCATTATAAACAGTGCTACAATATTATACCTATTGACTTCTTAATCATCAAACCACGCATTTTATATAAAATTTTATAATAAATTTCTTTATTAAGTGAGCGTTGTTCAAACAAAATACTCGTGCCACAGCTGTCTACAAGATAATTAAATCTCACTCAGTAATTCGCTATGTAACGGTAAACAACTATATAAAATGCCGTCACTTATCGCTTGTCTCGCCGGCAAAAAAGTTTAGACTGGAATATTTCTACAGCAGGACAATCACGATTATGAACAAAAAAGTTGTCCAATCAATAAGTTTATCTATTGATTTCTTATCAGCCAGATAGGCTGATGACTTCCAGTTAATGAAGTCTCGCCCATGTGACGAATCCTTATCTGTGAAATTATTGGAATAAGGTTTGCGAAATTGTGTAGAAATCTCGCTGTAATCGTATCATAGCCTTAATTGGTATACAGATTCAGGCGAAGTATAAGGATGTGCTACTTGATCCGGATTTTTGGCCAGACGTCATCGTTTACAAGCGCTACAGGGAAGCTGCTACGAAGCAAAATCCCCCAAATAAATAAAATTGTTAGTATTTAGGATACGGTACCCAAAGGGTAAAACGGCACCCTATTACTAAGGCTCCGCTGTCTGTCTGTCTGTCACCAGGATAGTCATGAACCGTGATAGTTAGACAGTTGAAATTTTCACAGATGATGTATTTCTGTTGCCGCTATAACAACAAATACTAATAACAGAATAAAATAAATATTTAAGGGAGGCTCCCATACAACAAACGTAATTTTTTTGCTCGTTTTAGCTCAATACTGATAACGAAAACAGGTAGACGCTTGAAATATTCACAGAATATTTAGTTATATGTTCACTTTAAAAATAAATAATTAAATTAAAATAAAACATATATTTAAGGGGGGCTCCGATACAACAAATGTGTTTTTTACCTTTTTTATAGATAATGGTACGGCCCTTCGTGCGCGAGTCCGACTCGCACTTGGCCTGTTTTTAAGTTTATTGTTATATGTACCTAGTCAGGTCATAAATATTGTCACACAGTAAAAACTTTTCTTTTAGAATGCTGGCCACAAAAAAGTTTATAGAATTCGAATTTCGAATTGTTCATGAAAATAGAAATGTCTACTTTTTAGAATTTTACTCAGTTTTAAATATGGAGTGGACGCTTAAAGAAGACCGTGTTGCAGTTATTGCGTTGCATCGTTGCGGTTACGCGCCAATTCAAATTTTTGACATACTGAAAAATTTCAATATAACCAAAAGATTAGTTTATCGCACCATCAAACGATACAATGAAGACTCTAGTGTAGATGACAGGTCAAGAAGTGGTCGCCCTCGGTATGTTAGGACTCCAGCAGTGATAAAAGCTGTGAAGGCGCGAATTCAAAGAAATCCCAAACGTTGGCAGAAACTGTTGGCCCTTCAGATGGGGTTAAGCAGAACCACGGTGAAAAGGGTGTTAAATGAAGACTTAGGGCTTCGGGCATATCGAAGAAAAACAGGACATCGTTTGAATGCTCGTCTAATGGACCTGAGACTGAAGAGATGCCGCGCTTTGTTGAAGCGGTACGCGGGAAAAAAATATCGGGAAATTATTTTTTCGGATGAAAAAATTTTTACCGTAGAAGAGAGCTACAACAAACAAAATGATAAGGTGTACGCACACAGTAGTGAAGAAGCGAGCAACCTTATTCCGCGTGTCCAACGAAGTCATTTTCCATCCTCGCTCATGGTATGGTTGGGAGTTTCTTATTGGGGCTTAACAGAGGTACATTTTTGTGAGAAAGGTGTAAAAACTAATGCAGTTGTGTATCAAAATACAGTTCTGACGAACCTTGTGGAACCTGTTTCTCATACCATGTTCAATAACAGGCACTGGGTATTCCAACAAGATTCGGCGCCAGCTCATAGAGCGAAGAGCACACAAGACTGGCTGGCGGCGCGTGAAATCTACTTCATCCGGCACGAAGACTGGCCTTCCTCCAGTCCAGATTTGAATCCGTTAGATTACAAGATATGGCAACACTTGGAGGAAAAGGCGTGCTCAAAGCCTCATCCCAATTTGGAGTCACTCAAGACATCCTTGATTTAGGCAGCCGCCGATATTGACATGGACCTCGTTCGTGCTGCGATAGCAAAAAAATCACGGAGGTCATTTTGAATAAACTTTAGTGTCATTAGAATCTATGTTTTGTTAAGTTCATTTTGGTATATAAATGGTTACATAATGAATAAACTTGTTTCAATTATTTTATATTAAACATGTGACAGAATTTATGACCTGACTAGGTATGTTAGTCTCATATTTTGTATGTGCACATTGTTGCCTGAAATAAACGTTATATTATTATTTTTATTAATGTGAAAGTGTGTTTGTTTATTTATTTGTTTGTTAAGCTTCGTGGTGTAAACTCGAGAACTTTTTTTAACTTTAGTTTGCTAATTCTCTGGGCTATGTCAGTAATCTAGATTCGTCGCATTTCTGATCAGATCTCCTAAATAGCAAGCGTGCCCCTCTCCATAGCAAACTAAGCGTCCTTGAGCCTTCTTAAGAGGCTTATTGTGAGATACAAAGTTTCTGTAACATACGTTGGGCCAACGTACCAAGTTTTTGACCACCTCCGTGGCGCAGTGGGTGCAAAGCCGGCTGAGACGCAGGAGGTAGCGGGTTCGATTCCCGCCGCGGAACAAATGTTTGCATTATCTACAGATATTTGTTCCGGGTCTGGATGTTTGCCTATATATTAAAAGTATGTATTTACAAAAAAAAGTATATAAGTATTCTATCAGTTATCTGGTTCCCATAGTACAAGCTCTGCTTAGTTTGGGGCTAGATGCCGCTGTGTATAATGTCCAACAATTTTTATTTTATTCAGCAATATTTTATATTTAAGATAATATGAGCCATATTCAAAGGCTGGGTAAAAAATTCAGCCATTGCGAAAAATTATAATCATGTAAGTTAGTTTTTTGTTTTTTAATTTTTTTAATCAGCTGTTTAAGCTGCATAAACTAAAGTCTACTAGGTGACCTGGAACTATAAATTATTTTGAATTATGACCACTTTATCTTATACAACATACTAGCGTCCATCAATAGATGGTACAATGTATATTTTATTGGGCGCCAATAATAAGGTTGTAATTTACGCCCTTGCAACCATTTGTAGGAACAATGTTCTACAAGAACTAATGGCGATATTACACGGTACAAATGCCTTTCAATTTGAATAAAGAAATTAAATAGATCCATCTAAACATAAAAGGGAATCATTCAATGTCATTGTTTTCTTACATTTATGTACCTTGCAACTAAAGTGAATCAATTTAGTTAAACCGTGTAATATCGCCATAATAGACGGCTTTTTTTATCTAGCCTAGTCCCACTGCCGGGCAAAGGCCCTCATCTCTCCACTTATCTTAATCCTGTACCAAATCAAGCCAGTCCCTATAAAAAGCGTCCAAATCATCGCGCCACCGCTTCTTAGGCCTTCCACGGTATCGCTTTCCATCCACATGGATCCATCTAGTCATCTTAACCCACCTATTTGGTTGCATGCGGGAGATATGACCCACCCAATCCCATTTTAACTTGGCAGCCTTGGCGGCTTTTTAACTTCAAAAAAACAAATGAGTGAGTATTTTTCATCTATACTAATATTATAAAGAGGAAAGATTTTATTGTTGGTTTTTTTTGCATTGAATAGGTTCCGAAACGAATGGACCGATTTAAAAAAATATTTTACAGTCGGGAAGCTACACTATCCCCGGGTGACATAGGCTACTTTTTACCCAACTGCGCAGAAGGAGGGTAATGTTTTTATTGAAATACTATGCGTGCGAAGCTGCGGATTGGTCAGCTACTGTTGCATAAAGGCGGTCACATATACATAGTATATTGTTAAACAAGGGCCGTAAGCGATCTATTTACAAAAATAAATGTATATACGTATTCTGTTATCTGGTGCCCATAGTACAAGCTTTGTTTAATTTGGGGCTAGATAGCGCTGTGTGTTATATCCAATAATATCTATTTATTTATGTAGGTATTAGACACGTGATATTTTGGCGTACGAGCGAGCGAACGCGAGCGGGACGCTAATAAGTCGACGGTGTTATTTGATCGCTTACATCATTATAAAACATAACTTAACATTAATATTAAATTAAACATCCTTTTAAATAAAAGCTTGTTGCTAAAAATAAAATTTGCGTTCCCTAGGGCGTACAATAAACTGATATCTAATCTATTCATCATCCACTCTCAGTTCAGCTAATCGTAGTTGATTTTTTGACATAAACTAGGAATATTCGATATACATCGATGCATCGAAAACATCGATGTTTACAATGCGATACATCGAATCGATCCTATGTTTTGAACAGCTATCGATATACTCGATATATCGATGTTTTTCATAAAACATCGAATCGATGATAACCAGTTAATTTCACAAAAACTCAGTTTGACCACTAAAATCTATATAATCCTAAAATATTTCTTTCTATTTGTTTGTTTTAAAATAGTTATGTTTATTTTTCAATAGTAGACTGACAATATAATGCCGTCGCGGCCAACGAGTACTAGGCCTGTTTGCGTTTGTGACATCTATCAAAACCGCCATGCAAATCTGTCAAAACGAGCTGGGCGAGCCGGCATGGCCAAATTGTAAGGCCTATACCGAATTCAGAAATGATGTTGGCAGCACTGCGCAAGAGTCAGTGACAATATGTGAAGTAATTGTATATCTCAAAATAGGTCATCTTTTCAAAGTGAATGTTTTTGTATGTACTTACAGATTATGGAATGAGTTAGATCTACTATTTTATGAAAGACTAAAATCTAAACATTAATAAAATAATCGATTTTTCTTTTTCCATAACCATCATATATAAAAATTTTCACTCTGAAAAGACGACCTGTTTTGAGATGTATCATTTTTAAGATGACTACAGCTTTGTAATATAATGTTAGAAAAATTACTCGATGTTACATAACATCGATGTTTTCATCCGATACATTGAAAGACATCGATGTACACACGGCTACACATCAAGCTATACATTTCCAGTATAAGCTGACCTCGCATTGTGTAGAATGAGAGGTCAGCTTATACTGGAATGTTTAGCTTGATGTGTAGCCGTGTGTACAGTTCCGATTTGTCGAATCGAAAAAAACATGGATGCTTTTTCAAAGTGGACACCCCTAACACAATCTTTTTATTAATAGAAAAATCTTCATTAATGTAATTAATGTGTTCGCAATAAGAGCTCATCAGGGCTCCCTTTTCAAAGAATTCATTAGACGCTGCTATTGAATACTGAAAGCATTACATGCCGCGTTATTTCCAGGAAAATCAACTTGCAACCTTCTTTCCCAGAAAGAGATTAAATAGAATATATTATATTTTATTCTTAGAAAGACCCTCAGAAAAAAAAACGTGTGTCTGTACTTATGTACAGCGTAACAGAACAAAAATAGCTAAAGATTTCATCCCGTATGTCACAACTCTTTGTTTGTAAAAGGAATGCTCAGACAGTTATCAGCTAACTTCATCATGTCGCTATTAGGCGCTCAACACACTGCCACGCACCACGCAGCATGTTGCGTGAATGCGTGTTCTAACGTTGCTTGTAAGTATCTCCGTTTGTATACAAAACACGCACAGTCCAACACACAGACAATGCATCCACGCGCGTTCATGCAGATCAGGCGCTCAAGCGCGGAGAAACATGCACCCCCGCGCGTAGGTGCGGAGCGAAACGCAAGGTATGGCACACCGAGTCCCGCAGCGCCGTGCGTGATTTTGAAAGCGCACTATTTTGGAACTGCACTAGCGAACAGCTTTGAATGAAATGAGTCAGATCCGCCGTGAATCCACAAAACGCAACTAAACCCGACGATAATGCAGATCTGCACTCCCGCAAGTACGCGCGTAGGTGCGTCGACACGCAACATGCAGCGTGGTGCGTGGCTGTGTGTCAACCGCTTTAGGCTGTCGTTGTGCGCTCATATTTTTTCCAAACGCGCCAAAAGAAGTTTAACTTCAGAAATGAGAAGTGACATCTGATTCTAGTAAAGTCTAAAGCTAATGTCAAATGTCACATTAAATTCTAATTTGATGTCTAATGCTCAATTTACGTTGCCTTAGAATGTATTTGTGTAATTAGAACGGCCTTGGCGAATTATACTAATTACAAATGTTTAATATTTACAATACATGTCTTATTGACGAAATTTGAATTAATGAAATAATTTTCATAAATAATTAATAAATGTCAATGTTATAAACAAAGCCGGCCAAGTGCGAGAAGAACTCGCGCACAAAGGGTTCCGTACCATTATCTATAATAAAGGCAAAAAAAAATCATGTCTGTTGTATTGGAGCCCTCCTTAAATATTTGTGACATTTTAATTTAATTATTTATTTTTAAAGTGAATATATAACTAAATATTCTGTGATTATTTCATTCAAGCGTAAAACGAGAAAAGAAATCACGTTTGTTGTATGGGAGCCCCTTAAATATTTATTGAATTCTCTTTTTAGTATTTGTTGTTATAACGGCAACAGAAATACATCGTCTGTGAAAATTTCAACTGTCTATCACGGTTCATAAGATGAACTGACAGACGGAAAGACAGACAGACAGCGGAGTCTTAGTAATAGGGTCCCGTTTTACCCTTTGGGTACGGAACCCTAAAAATGACACAACAATAAGATAAAAAAACAAATAATACCAAATAAATAAATAATAATATTAAGCAAAAAACATTCACATAGTCTTCTCACAAAACCTCAAGCGCATCATCATCTTCCATCCGTCCGCAAACATCACATTTAGGGCTTGCCTCCAGGAGGGCTTTGAGCGCAGAAAGGGTTCGCGGGATGGGCGACTGAGCGTGCTTGTCTGTACGCCAAAATGACTCCGAGAACTAACAATCCGTGTCTCCTACCGCGACGGTAATTGTTGGGAACGTGAAACCGCAAGAGCTCATCATGGAGATCAGGGGCATCTACCTTCCTATGAAGAACCTTGAGCATGGTCCTTAATTGGTCAATTGCTCTTCTTACCTCCTATCTATTTAACCCTAAACAGCCGAGGAGAAACTGAAACAAGTAACTTTTTAACAAAAATAGACTTCAACTATTGAACCGATTTCAATGAAATTTCTATGGGTCTAATCTGAAAATATATCCTTTCAAATAATAAAAGAGTTTTCCAAATCGGTAGATAAATGACGGAGTTATGTGGTAACTAACATAAAAAAAATACAGACAAATTGAGAACCTCATTTTTATTTGAAGTCTGTTAAGAATGACTAAAAGAATGGAATAGAAGTTATGCTAACATTACCATGTACAGTTACCATACTATTTCGGGTAAAATTTCAGATTATGAGGTATGCCATCATACAGGTCCATCCTAGTTTGGGTACCTATGTTTACCATCCTGACTTGTAATAAACCTTAGTAAACCATTGTAATTTTTGTGTGTGAAATATCGAATTTTGTTTCCAAATAATAAATTTTTATCTTAACTAATTATTGTTTTCCCTGGTATGGCTCCGAGTGAGAAAGCGCAAGCGATAACTAAAGTATTACGTCTCTAGTCCACGGCAACCGCCTACCATTAGGTGGGCCGTATGCTTTGCCACCTGTCTCACCGCCGGCGATGAGCGAGAAGCGAGTAGAGCTAGAAACTAGAAATGAGTTGGCGAGCAGCTAGAAGCGAGTGTGTAGTTCCTATAGTGGTCTCACTGGGCTAATAAAGCGAGTGAGCGAGTGCAGCGGGCGGTACTCATCATCTCACGGCGTGCATTCTTACCGTCAAGCGAGCATCGCTGAGCGCGTATCGCTGAGCGAGTTTTGTAGTCGCTGCGACAAAATAATGGAGAGAGAGTTCTCGCCGGCAGTGTAAACTGCCAGTGAGTGATCGACTGTTAATACACAGAATCTATATCTTTTGTTCTTTTCTTGAGCGAGAAAATAGTTGATAGCGAATCGCTTACTCGCCGGCGGTGAGACAAGTGCCTTATGAGTCTACTTTACCCCAGATAGCTATAGGATCCTATATTTTTACCAGTAATGCATCAGTTACTTCGTTATTAAATATGTGTAAAACTTAAGGATACAAGTTAAAGACTGTGTGTAGCGAAAACACGACTCTAAAAAACACAAACGTAATTAATTCCAAAGTCATGTCTAAAACTTACATTAAACGCGTAGTCTTCTTTACATTGTATAAACAAATGAAGTCGCTTCCGCTGTCTGTTCGCTCAGATCTTTTAAACAACTCAACGGATTTTAATGCAGTTTCAGTAATAGATAGAATGGTTCAAGAGGAAGGTTTATATGTATAATACATACATAGTAACTGTAAAATAAAAAAAAAATAAAAAAAAAATCAAAATGTCTATATTTAGTACATAAACAGCGTACAGAAAAAATATGAAAACGGTGATACCTGCAGGAGTAAAAAATACTGTGTCGCAGGCATCAACGCCCGCCTCCATAAACCTTAACAAATAAAGAGTTCAATATTTAGACTAAGAGAGAAGCTAAGTTAACGAAAGACTAAAGTTAATTTAATGTTAAACAGACAATTTAAAAGAATAGAGTATCGATACGATTTACAAATATATAATAACAAGAATAGTAACTATGATAAATTTGAATTATCTAAATTATATGTTATTTTGAATTTTAAGTAATAACAGAGTAGATTACATGTTGTGTGTGCAGTGTGTAAGAATGTAAGGATGTGTAAGTGTGTGGAAAATGTAGTCTAGGGTGTGTATAGCGAATGTGTGTTATTCAGCAAAAAGCAGAAGATTTTCAGTGTCATCGTAGGATAAGGATATCAGCCATTCTAAACATTTCAACTTGCATTTGTAGTATGGTAATAGATAAATGTTGAGCAATTGGTTTAATCTGTTGTACAGTGATGGACTTATGCAGTGGAAGTGGCGACTAGCTAAAGCTGTAAATGTAAAATGTAAAAGTAACTGTTTGTTTACTAGTTTGTTTGTTTGTTACATAACTAAATGGCTGAACAGATCGTAATGAAATTTGGCAAGAAGATAGATTATATCCTGGGGAAGGACATAGAGTACTTTTACCCGAGTGCGCAAAAAGAGGGTAATGTTTTTATTGAAATACCACGCATGCGAAGCCGCGGGCGGGTCAGCTAGTATTCAATAACTACTATAAGTGAGTTCGTTCAACTTTACATAGGTACTTATCAATATTTATATGACGCATAGCACCTGTGTTCTGATTTTTTAGATTAACCAATAATTTTATTATAAATCAATATATATAAGCAATTTTATTTTGTTATCGCTCTCGCGCCTCGAATAAGTCCTCGCACCGCGGGTATTTTCAAATGGAGTGACTGAGACAGTTGCGCAAAGCAAGTTCGCCTGTGCAGACGGCTGAGACGCAGGAGATATCGGGTTCGATTCCCATAATGTTTGCATGGTCTACAGATATTGGCTCCGGGTCTGGATGTTTTTCTATTTATTATAAGTATGTATTCTCAAAAAAAAGTATATAAGTATTCTATCAGTTATCTTGTTCCCATAGTACAAGCTCTGCTTAGTTTGGGGCGAGATAGCGCTGTGTGAAATGTCCAGCAATATTGATTTATTTATTATTTATTTGTTACTGTATTTTTGTTAGGTTTGCAATAAAGAGTATTTTATTCATTCTATCGTCTACTCTTAACCGCGTCTAGCTTTAACTGCGTTTAGTTAATGTTGGTGAAATACTAACTGTAGTTCTTATCTCAGTTAAACGGTCACTTGAACTGATCGCGTTTAGTATCACCGGTGAAATCGGCCGTCAGTGCTATAATAAAATTAGCTCTTAAAAAGCTTCCAATTCATACTGGCTATAAGCATTTTTTTTTGTCGCCAATTTGACCTTTTTTAAATACATAACAAGTTTTATTTAACTACCTAACTAGCTAGGGAATATTCTTAGAGCTGCTTTTAAAACTTTAATGCTGAAAACCCAGCAGATATTACGAAGTTTTAAGTTGGTTCAGTCAATTTTAATAAAAAAATCCTTCGTAAACTGACTTATTTATTTTCACCTTCCATTTTCAACGCTTAAGAATTCATGCATTAAAAACGTTGGCGCTTTGAAACGTTTGATAAGTAAATGGTCAAGTCCTCTATTCATGCTCGCGCAGGCAGTGTTCCGTACGTTACTGAATTACTGAAGCTATGATAAAAAAACATGTATGTATTATATTATTCCGTAGTTTATAATATCACAGTTACATTACCGTTTATTATAAATTAATCAAATTTAATGCATTTTGTGGGTAGTTGCCGAAGTACGAATAAACAGTCAGTCACCTACCGCGAGTTTCACTATACGTTCCACATTTAATACATTGTACAATTATTTACAATAAAATACAGAAGAAACAGTTGAATCATCTAAATACCGTTGCAAACAATCTATAAATAGCTCAACTGCTCCAGATCACTACCAGGCGGAAGTCTCCCCAAGACACTGGCTGCATTGCCCCGCTGCACCTATGCGTTGACCCAGATAAGCGCCAGCTCTTTGAAAACGCGATGAACCGGTACCCCATGGACCCAGGGTCTCGACCCCAAATGGCTCAAATACGTAAGCTCTGTCGAGACTTCCATATTGGCGCCGCTTAATATCTTTGGCTGAATTGTCGTCGCACCGGCCCCAATTGCTGTACCAGACAGATGAGATGCCGCAAGGGTATTCACGCACGTGGCGTCCCACACCAAAGGCCTACCCTTCTCCCAAGGTATAAGAGTCATACTATCAGGCCTCTTACCAGCGTCACGTATCAGACCGTTTGGTTCGAGAACGGCTGGAACGTTGACGCTGCAAAAAGCCCGGCGGATAATATCATTGATAACATAAACGAATAGTATATTTTTAGTACGTATCGATTTATTTTTCACTATATATCAAAGGTAATATTTGAAATGCTCCGACTACTCTCTATAGCCCCTTTAGTCTGGAAAGAACCTGGTAAAGATTTCTGGGACTAACGGCTCCCAGCAATCTTGCTAACCGCACAAGATCGGTCGCTTTTGGAAATGGGGTAGCTTATGTTCAGCAGTGGACGTCATGTGCTGATGATGATGACCCTTGGGTGGAATATCTTCAATGTACTGAATAAAAGATCTTTAAAAAGTTACTCATAGGTTCTCAACCTTATTTCGCCACCGCCCACTTCAGGGATCAAGAACATTCCAACACCCGAAATAGTGAGTCTATTATTTTTATTTATTTGATTGAATGAATGCGTGCCATTCTCGGCTTCACACTTTTAGATCGAGTTGCTAATACCGAAATTCGCAAGCAGAAAGACAAGACAAGACAAGACGTCAGCAATCGTACAAGACGTACAAGACGTCAGCAATCGAATATTGGGGCTCAAGTGGAGTTGGGCAGGACACTTGGCCAGACGTGACGACAGATAGACTAAGGCACTAACAGACTGGAGGCCGAGAACTAGGCATCGAAATACGTCCACCAGCGAGATGAATCAACGACATCCATAATGACCGTGGGTCTTACATTGTTCAGACTGGCACAGGATCGGAAAGAATGGCAGAAACAAGGAGATGCCTATGCCCAGCAGTGGGTCGACACGGGTTGCGAATGATGATTGAATGAATGAATGGACATTCTTTAGTATAAACATGGAACCTTAGAAGCGAGTTATAACAAATGAGAAATAGAAAGAAATAAATGTAAGTATATAGGTATATAGTATAGTCTTATCGTTTTAAAGTTTTAAAAGTAGTTAGTTTAAAAGTTAATATAATATTTGTTTATTTACTTATTTATTACCCAAAAGGTTTCAAAGTATACAAAGGGTTCTGGTACTTACATAACTAAGTCTTAGCTAATTTTTAATGGAAGGAATAATATATTTTCAACACACTTGCTCGTAAAGTGAGCTATAGTACATCGTTATTAAGGCCATAAACCGGACTATAACACACGCGTGCATAATAATATTACATACTAGTGCATAATAGAGTTATCCCTACAAAGTTAAGTTAGTACCTAACTGCAAATTATATGCGAGTAAACAAAGCATATTCAATTTAACCGGGTAATACAATTTAATTACAGTTTTTGTAACAAGAAAGAGGTTTTATGCCTCGGAAAATCCTATTACTTTTTTGGAATAAATAAATGTATCCCTAATTAAGACGAAAAAACATTTATTATTGTCAAATTACTTATACTTATAAATCTCATTATTATAAATACAGGATTTATCACGTACCGTCTTATCGGTGTTTCGACCGACAATCACCGATAAGACGGTACGTAATAAATCCGGTATTTATAATAATGATTGAAATCAATCACGAAAGTTTTCGAAGTAAAATTACTTATAATTCACAATAATTTGTTATAAAATATTTGCATTACATCACTAAAATTATAATTTTGAAGTAAGCTGTATGGCTATATGTAATCAATCACCTTACATTTGGCGCGTGCAAAAAAAAAACTTGCGCGCCATTTCCCATTTTTTTGTTTGTATCGCATTTGTTGCTGTGTGGTAAATAATTGTAAAAATGTCAAGCTTTAGTACAGCAGATTTGTTTTTTCCTCGCGGTGTGTTGAAAAAGTGCGTATGAAACTCGTGAGCAACTTGCTCACTAGTGTGCAAGTTGCTCACGAGTGTGATATACACTCGGCTGATATATCATAATATACTATTATACAATAAATAATGATCATTCATATTTGGTGTATCTATAGAGTCAAGCAAAATTTGGTAGGTACGTATTACTATTTTTGAGATACAAACGCTTATTTTTCTAAACAGACCTACATCGCATGCTTAGTTATAGTGTTTTTAAGGAACCCTAAAACATAACTTTTCCAGCGGTTAAACGTTCCTAACGAAGTGTCAAAAACGTAAACGCTCGAGGAACATAGTGAAAAAAGTCAACACATCAAAGTGAGACGGTTTTCATTATGTCAGCGACTGGGCTGAACGTCGTTTGCAAACATGCTTTTATAATTAAATTACTTTTTAAATTATGGTGTTGGCCAGATTTTAATGTTTTTAATGACAAGACTGGCTTGCACAACGATCCCTAAACGTATTTAGCGACAATGTTTAAATTTGACGTAAATGTATGCTTTGATAACTCCTAAATCATATTTTGCCACTTGCACAAGTCGGCTTAAAATAAGGATACTAACAAAAACTTTTTTTATAACAGTTTGAATGAATGAAAATTGATTATCAAACAAAAAAAAATAATCTGCACACAATTTTTCTGCGCAACTGTAGGTAAAAACAATGGATCTAGTGTTACCTATTCTGTGGTACAGCCGGTGTAACTTCGAGTTGCCGACTATTATTTATTCTGTAACAGCCTCGGCGTAACAATACTAATATTATAAATGCAAAAATAACTCTGGTTGTTTGTTTGTTACCTTTTCACAATTAAACGGCTGAACGGATCATAATGAAATTTGGCAATGAGATAGATTGTATCCTGGAGAAGGGTATATGCTATCTTTTGTCTCAATAAATAATCTTGAAGGAGGTGAAATAGGGGTTGAAAGTTTGTAGGTATGGGCAACAACATTCCCCAAGTTAGTGATCTGAAAATTAATATATTCAGATTTGGTATATAGAAAGAAAGAAAGAAAAACATTTATTTGTGACGGTACAAAACATACACAGCACACAAGTAAGATACACGCAATATAACAATATAATATAAATAGATTATGACCAAGATTGAGACATAGGCTACTTTTTACCCGACTGTGCTGAAGGAGGATTATATTTTTATTGATTAACAGCGCGTGCGAAGCCGCGGGCGGGTTAGCTAGTAGGTAATAATCAATGTAGCGGAAAACGACATATTATAATCACATAAGTAAAGCACCCTAACTGCATTTAGCTGTCAGCTTACCTGTCAGATGATCCACCAGGCTGTTAGCTCATCCACAAGACACGGGTAACTGTCCTTTGTGCGGCTGACAAGTGGGCGAGTGACTTTGCCCGGATTAGGGAAGACGGTCATTTTGTGTCGCGATGTATACAGGCTGTTTGGTAATATACCGACGATATTCAAGTGACGGTTTCTCAAAACATAAAAAAGTAGTTCTCGAAACAAAACTACTAATTATATTATTAAATATTTAAAAAAAGTGACAAAGTTTAGGTGATTAATTCGATATAAAACTTACTTCCTACTCTTGCAATCGACATCCAAAAATAAAGGCCGATTTGATATCTCTTCCGGAAATGGCTGCGGGTTTTGGCTTAGAAAGAGACAACGAGAGATATATCGAGACGTCACCAATACAGTACCTACATTACTGTGGTTAGATGACAAGCATTGTGCACAACATTTTAATAAAGTGTTTGGTTTTACATGCCCAATAAATTTCACATTTCTATGGTAAACATTTCACAAATTTATTTATTATGCTCATCAAAATAACCCCCTTCATTTTTGTGCGTATATTATCAAACACCCTATATAGGCTGATTAGAAATATGTATTGGTGCTACCACACAGCAGTTAAAGAACGTGAAATCACAAAATGTTATCGTGCTATATAGAGTTATGTAACTGCTATGTGGGAGCATGTTTTTGTGTAGAAAGCTAACGTTTTTGCTTTACTTGAAGGGGGTGATGGATAAAATTGGAAATGTGCTTAAGAGGTTTTCAATCAAGTCGGTCTTCACTCCTCTTCAAAGATGGCCAAGCATTTACGGACTCCAAAGGATGTTATACGTCTGCAGATGCCTGGTGTTTAGAAGATAGACTGTAGCTGTGGCCGCTCTTACATCGGGCAAACCAAACGTACCATAGCCGCTCGTATCAAAGAGCATTTCGCCGCTGCCAAAAATCGTCAGGTAAACAAGTCAGCGACAGCAGAGCATCTGGTAGACTCGGGACCGAATCATTGGATTGAACTTCATGATCCTAAGGTTATCTCTGGTGAACGCCATTATTACAAGAGAATAGTTCGTGAAGCGATTGAAATCAAGAAACCAAATTTAAATCGGGAAGATGGCTATAGACTCTCAGCGTCCTGGAACCCGGTGATCGCTAGGTGTGCGCGTTGTAATCGGTCGTCTCAGTGCGTAGATACGGTTAGTGTAGTGTGTCGTAATATGAACGGGGGCATTTCTAATTCTGAAGACCAAGTGAGGGTAGTTGCTGCAGCTACCCACACTTCTCGACGGTAGCTCCAAGTACTCCAATCAACCCGAGACCATGACTGCTGGAACACAGCCGAAACGTCGGGACAACAAATAAAAAAGGTACATACGCAATAAACACCCGTTTTAATCAATAATTATGTACAGTGATCGCGAAAGTTTGAAAGAAACTATGGGAGCATGTTGTTATATATCAAATAATAAATGATTTTATTTTAATAAAATTTGGCGAAAATTCGAAGAACAGTTATTTAATGAGGGCTTTTCATTTACGATTTATAAAGAAAAAAACTATTTCCAACTAGTGGTTCACCCCGAACTGAGATCTCGCGAGTCTCCCATAAAAACAAAAAAATATTATATGTAATCTTTCACTATCAAAATAGTGCCACGAATGCATAACCAACTAACTTGACCTATAGTTTTATTTAAATTACACGGAGAACGGGAGTTCATGGTAATTGTTTTTCTTTTTTGGGGTAGAAATTGAAGTTATTCTGGATTTCAGTCTTTTCCCTATATTTGTGTCACTAAAGCTACACGCATATCGGATAAACGCTTTGAAAGTTATCCGCGGACAAACAAACATACATACAACGTTGATTTGCCCAAGCTGATTTAGAGATCTCGCTTTGCTCGATCAACTAGCGTAGTAGAAGGCGCTTTCTGGAGATGCACCGTCAGAAAATATGGTTTAATTGCTAAATTCACAAAGATACAATATCAAAATTAGTCTAAAATAATCTCATTACATAGAAATCTTTCGTGATTAATTTCAATCTTCATTATAAATACGGGATTTACAGGTCAAAACACCGATAAAACGGTACGTGATAAATCCCGTATTTATAATCTCAACATCTGGACAAAATAATTAATAAAATTATGTAAACAAAGACAAACTAATTTTGGCCAAAAAACTCGAAAATACTTTTGTCAAAAATCCAGAGAGAAACAATCAATTTCCACAAAAATCGCATTCGTCGCAAACCCCAAGTACCACTCGCGTCCAGACTTAAGGCAGCATTTACATATAAAGCAGGTTACAGCTAACTTGAAAATTACACACTCCGAATACGTCGGTTCGCTCGTAGAAACGTGACGCGCTGATCAGCGCCATTGATCGTAACAGCACTGTTTTTTTATAAATTATAGGCTAGCGTTTGACCACGATCTCGCCTGATGGTAAGCGATGATGCAGTCTACGAAGGTACACGCTTGCCTTGAAGAAACCTATTCACTCGCGACTTGAAGACCCCTAGGTTGTAGTTATCAGGAAACACAGACTCAGGCAAGGCGTTCCACTCCTTGGCGGTGCGCATAATAAATAAATAAATATATAAATATGGCTGGACATTTCACACAGCGCTATCTAGCCCCAAGCTAAGCAGAGCTATGGGAACCAGATAACTGATAGATTACTTATATACATTTTTTTGTAAATACATACTTATAATATATAGAAAAACATCCAGACCCGGAACAAATACCTGTAGATCATACGAACATTTGTTCCGCAGCGGGAATCGAACCCGCTACCTCCTGCATCTCAGCCGGCTATTCGCCCACTTTACCACGGAGGTCCTCACTTTCCACTTACCAAAGGTGGAAGAGTACCGCTTTGTGCGTATGGGAGGTATGTCTACCATGTAGCGGTGGCGCATCGCGGAG
Source organism: Philereme vetulata (assembly GCA_918857605.2). NCBI lineage: Eukaryota > Metazoa > Arthropoda > Insecta > Lepidoptera > Geometridae > Philereme > Philereme vetulata. The sequence continues at coordinate 6,298,991 of OU975422.1, read as the reverse complement.
CGTCTGGTTGTACGATGATAGAATGGGATGTTTATCAAATAGATACCGATAAAAAACACCATTCAAATATATATATGTTCAATATTCTACAGATATTTGTTTCGGGTCTAGGTGTTTTTCTGTATACAATAAGTATGCATTTCCAAAAAAATATATAAGTATTATATCTGTTATCTGGTTCCCATAGCTCTGCTTAGCTTGGCAAATGTATGTGGCTGTGTGAAATGTCTAGCAATATTTTAATGTGGAAAATATATAATTTTTAGGTAGGTACGACAAATAGCATGAAAAAATTAAGAAAATCTAATCTGCTTTCTTTGTAAACGGCCTTAAACCTTTAAGGGCCCACCTTAGGTACGCCGTCAAGGGTTCTTAGACCCTCTTGAGGTCGACTGTTGTGTCGATGGTACTTCATACGACAGCCTTTTGAAGGGATTAATTTGTCAGTTAAATAAGCTGACAGGGCCGAAATACCTACTCGAGTACAATGCCGCCAACAAATAATTTACCTTAGTAAAACTACTAATAAAAATAATTATTGATTAAAACGGGTATTTATCGCGTATGTACCTTTTTTATTTGTTATCCCGACGTTTCGGCTGTATTGAAACAGTCGTCGTCACGGGTTGACTGGAGTACTTGGAGCTACCGTCGAGAAGTGTGGGTAGCTGCAGCAACTACCCTCATTTGGTCTTCAGAATTAGAAATGTCCATATTACGACACACTACACTAACCGTATCTACGCACTAAGACGGCAGATCACGACGCGCACACATGGCAATCACCGGGTTCCAGGACGCTGAGAGTCTATAGCGATCTTCCCGATTGAAATTAGGAAATTTCTTGATTTCAATCGCTTCACGAACCATTCTCTTGTGACCTACTAGTAAATGTTATACGCGATGGTTACCAATTAACATCAGGTGGGCCATTTGCGTGTATCCATATCTATGTTGTATACAAACGGCTCACAGTAGACCTTATCAGGTCGTATACCGTGCACTTTTTAATACGCGGTCTCCACCCGAAAACCTTTCTGCCCCAACGGCCGTCAGCGTTAGATAAGATAAAAAAATTACTTAGAAAACTTACGTGATTAATTTCAATCACTATTATAAATACGGGATTTATCACGTACCGTTTTATCGGTGTTTCGACCGACAATGTTTCAGTTCAATTCGTGAACAGTCATCAAGGTGAGTGCGATCCGCTCTGAATGACGTCTCGCCTCGCACACCGATAAAACCGTTGTCGGTCGAAGCACCGATAAAACGGTACGTGCGAAATCCCGTATTTTTTATGTTATTTGTGGGCTTACGGTAAGCTACCTGATGGTAAGCAGTCACCGTCGCCTATTGACACCGGCAACACCCGGGGTATTGTCGATGCGTTCCCTACACTGTAGAACCTCTACATTTCTCTTGATGCGTGCCATGTCGTAGCCTAATTGGAAAACCTCAAATGGTAGCTCATAGGTATTTATAATAATGAAGATATAAAACGAGTGTGCTTTAGATCACACGACTGAAGTAAAACTTCTTTTTCAAAATATTAATTTATAACATTGTTCAAGAACGAAATGAAATTACGAAAAATAATCAAATGAACTATTGACTGAGATATATATATAGGTATATAAATATATTTCATGCACTGGCTATGAGAGGAACAGAGAACGAAAATGTGCGCCCGCACCTCTCTCTCTTGCTCCTACAGTAATATACGAAACGTTACTCTGTTTCTCTTTCTATCTTCACTAACTTAGATCTCCCTCTCAACTTCCGTTCGCACTTTTCGTAATGCATTCACCAGCTTACTCCCCAAGTAAAGCGTGCGTAAAGAAGTTTTACTTCAATAAAAAATAAGAATCTAAATAGGATATATTTTATTTTTAAAATGTTGTACACACGTCTACACACCAAGCTATACAGTTCCAGTAGAAGCTGACCTCTCATTCTACGAAAAACCTACACATCACATTGTGTCAGCTAATACTGGAGATGTATAACTTGATGTGTAGCCGTGTGTACAACAAAGATCTTAAATATTAGGTACAAGTTTACACAGTTTATCCGTTTCTGACGTACATAATAGAATAAAAACATAAAATATGCAGCAGAATTTTTCTCATATTAACAAACAACTAACTTATGAGTAGTTAGGTAGATCAATGCACATAGGTATTTTAAAGTAGGTTTCACTGTATTACCTGCATCATTCTTTAGCCCTATCAAAAAATCTTTAACTGACTGTGGAAAACATTACCTATTAACCATTTTCTAAGACAATTCCCTATACCTCATAATATACCTCATTGGTGATGACTCCCTAGTGGAAGCCAATTTACAAAGTCTAGAGCACAGACGCCGAGTAGCCAGACTTTCAGTTTTTTACAAGGTTCATTTTGGTGAATGTGCGCATAATCTTCATGACCTTATCCCTCCTTCCCCCTTCCACCACCGGACAAGGAGACGAACCGAGAAGTACCACTCATACCTAGTCGGCATACCACCTTGCCGTACCAAACGATTTGCTTCAACTTTTCTTGTTAGCACAATTAAGGAGTGGAACTCACTTCCGGCGTATGTTTTTCCAAACCAGTATAATCTTGAAGTCTTAAGGTCCATAGTGAATAGGTTCTTTCAAGGCAAGCGTGCTCCATCTTCGATCACACCATCACTTACCATCTGGTGAGATAGTGGTCAAGGGATTGACTATCATCCATAAAAAAAAACCTAAACTTTGTAGAATTTTTATTTCTAACGGTAAGCTGTTATAGATGTTGATGCCATTCAAAGTACTATTAGCATAGGTACACACGGCTACATATCAAGGTATACATTTCCAGTATAAGCTGATCTCTCTTTCTACGAAAAGCCTACACAATGCGAGGTCAGCTTAAATTGGAAATGTATAGTTTGATGTGTAGCCGTGTGTACATAGCGTTATTAGTATAGAATGATTGGACAAGTTTAGCCGAACAGTTTGTCAAACGTAGAGCGGGTTGCTTGCAACCTCTGTTTGTTCCAACTGCAAGGGATATCCGATGAATCTCTATCCAAGTTTCGTCGGGGTATCAGATTGCAAGCTGGGACCTGGTTTTAATTATCCGCGGATCGATCTGTGAGCCGAACGACTTAGAAGTTAGAAGGTATCTAAGCTGAACTTACGTCGATACCATCTACAATGTTTGAGTTTAAGCTGAGGGCTTAGTACCTACTATAGTCTAACTTTTTATTAGCTGCAGTAAAATGACGTTTTGTGGGTTGCCGGTTTTTGAAGAAAAATAAATAGGGATGTAGCTAAATGAGTGAATCATAAATGAATAATCAGTTTGGTTTTTTTTTTGAGATTTAATATTAAGTTGTAATGTATTTTTTTAACCTACCTATTATTATTACTATACTAGAGGATTGATCTTTTTTAGTGGAAGTATAGAGAGGTACATTCAAAATGAAACAAAAACGTCATAATAATGTTATTTAATTAATTTTTGTGAACTGAATCACATCCCTATTGAGATTAGGCTGGCAACATTATTTTACGGAATGACATTTAGAAACGTCATTTTACTGCAGCTAATAAAAAGTTAGACTATATGTATCTATGTATGGCTGAAAACCAGCGCTGAGCAATAAGTGTATTGCTCAGCATCATGCTGAGTCATTCTCCTTTTTCGGCACAGGGCTCATAGTGACTGGGTACATATCTTTTGTTCTACATATATTTAATTGTTTATTTATGTTAACGTGTTTTTGATTGTCTGTATTTCATTGTCTGTATTTAATTATCCACTGTATTTATTTTCTGTGTGTTTCTAACTTGTTGCGAAATAAATGTATATATCTATCTATCTATCTACATATCTCGCGACAGGATTCAGACCTGCATTGTTAAGGTTCTTCTGAACCATTTTTTTGGGTTGGTCTGGGTGTTTCTTTATACTCACTACATGTTTTGTTATGTGCAACTTTAAATGAAAACACGGATATGGCTATTATTGTAGTTAAATAGGTTTTTGTTCAAATTAATTTGCATATAAAAATTTTAAACCACCTTCATTTCAAGTTCTAAAATATCAATGAAACAGCCTGTATAAAATATTTAAACAAATCATATTCATTCATCATGTAAGTAGGTACCTGTTAAACTGAGTAAGCGGCATCGGAGCAAAGGCGCCGCCGATTTACGTAAAAAAAATGTTTATTGGAAATATATCGATTGCTGGATTCAAGTTACCGGTATTTATTTGTTTTTTTTTTTTAGATTTTTGATTTACTTATTAGGTCCTCCAACAGTTGTTACATGATATAATGCTAGAATTCTTATGTCTATATCTTATAGCTACATGCACAACCAATTACAGGTGAACACAACATGCACTAAAACTAAGTTGTCAACTTAGTTTTAGTGCATGTTTCACAAAAAAGTTGTACAAACTATGAGAAAAATATATAATTTATATATATGTATACAGAAAACAGGGTTGCAGATATAATGCTGAATTAAAAAGTAAAAGGTAAAATATATAGGTATATATATCTCAGTCAGTAGTTTGTTTGATTATTTTTCGTAATTTCATTTCGTTCTTGAACAATTTTTATAAATTAATATTTTGAAAAAGAAGTTTTACTTCAGTCGTGGGTTAATTATTATTATTAATTTATTTTATTCTGATAAAATACTTCCATAAATTACATAATCTTAAAAAAAAACCTAAAAATGTTAAAATTTAGCAAGAAACAATTAAAATAAATATAATATCACAAAATATATATAATCACAAATAAGAAATAAAATAAAAATGAAAAAATAAATTAAATTAAAAGCACACTCGTTTTTTTTATCTACGGTCAGCCTTTGGCTATAAGCAGATATTTGGAGAGCATAATTGGCGTGGTGTGCTGGACTCTATTGAGTATTGCACATTTGGAGAAACTAGATTCGGTCACTCAGTTCTCGTATGTTGTGGCGCTTAGGGCGGTTTTGCTGGTTTGGTTCGAGGAGCTCCACAGCAAGTTGGTTAGGATGCTTCGATAGTCTGACTTTGTACGATATTTCCATGAGTTTAATCTCTTCCCTCACTGTGGCCATTTTCAAGTGTTCATGCAGTTCCTCGGTTGTGATAAACCATGGCGCATTTGACATAGATTTCAGTATAGAAATTGTCGATGGACGAGGTTAATATTTGATTTCGAGGCAGTTCCCCAGAGTTGTATTCCATATGTTCGTATGGGCTATCACCGCTTTGTATATAGGTTGTTTTCTAGGGTTAGCTTTGATTTCCTTCCTGTGCTCCAGTTATGGTTTCTAGATCGGAGATTAGCTTCATCTCTCTTTGCTTTGATTTGTGTTTTCGACGTCAGTCTTTTAGCCAAGTGCATTTCTAGATACTTTACACATTCTTTGTGTGGAAGGTGAAAATGTAAGGGGACCTTTGTGGCATATCCACCTGCCCCCATTTTTTTTCAAAGTTTTCGCGCACAATGAAAATGGTATGTATGGGTAGAGGACTCTTAAACAAAGAAAAAATGTGGATATGCCAGCTTCTTAGAAAATGTTCGGACCCCTTTGTGAATTTGTTGTATATAAGTTACATAATGATTTTAGGGTTAAACGGCACCCTATTACTAAGGCTTCGCTGTCTGTCTGTCACCAGGCTATATCTCATGAACCGTGATAGTTAGACAGTTGAAATTTTCACAGATTATGCATTAGTATTGGCGCTATAACAACAAATACTAAAAACAGAATTGGGGCTCCCATACAACAAACGTGATTTTTTTGCTCGTTTTAGCTTAATATTGATAACGGCAACAGGTAGACGCTTGAATCGGGGGCTCCCATACAACAAAAGTAATTTTTTTGCCGTTTTTACAGATAATGGTACGGAGCCCTTCGTGCGCGAGTCCGACTCGCGCTTGGCCGGTTTTATTTCTAATAATATTTTGAAATGGTGAAAAAATATATTGTGTTGGTGAATTGTGCATGACTTATGTGTTGGAGGTCTCCTAGACGACTGCTCCGACTCTGAAAATTCATTCATTTCAATTCCTAGTAATGAAAATTCATTGATTTAGGAAGCTATATTATTCGTGGGGTGCGAATCCGGGAAGTTTTGATAAGAACACTTAGAAGCTTTATGTTTCGTAAACGAGCTATTGTATAAAAAGTTTTTAAGAAACCTTACAGTGTTTTTAGACGACCTATCTAACCGTACCCCACGCGATGGAGTAAGCGAGTAAAAAAATCACCACCCGCTTACACGTAGGAGGAGCTACAAGCTTACAAGCTTACTTTACAAGCTTTTTATTATCTTGCAATGTACGTATGTTTGTCCGGGTGATATCTTGCAACTGAATTTTAAACCCGTTTCCCTCAACCGATTGAGCTGAAATTTGGAGTACTTAAGTAACTTCGGTGATAATATAATAATATGGTACCATGGAAGTGGTCTCATGATGGAGACAGATGCTAGACAACGGAACTTCTGAATATATAGTAGACTAGCTGACCAATCCGCAGCTTTGCACGCGTAGTTTTTTAATAAAAACATTACCCTCCATTATCAGTAGTTATTACATTATCAGTAGTTGGATAAAAAGTAGCCTGTGTCACCCGGAGATAGTGTAGCTTCCCAATAGTGAAATATTTTTTTTCAAATCGCTCCAGTAGTTTCGGAGCATATTCAATACAAACAAACAAACAAACAAATCTTTTCTCTCTATAATATTACGAAGTTTTTTATAGAAATTGGTATGCTCTTTAATATTGTAGAACATACTTTTGTTCTATCATCAATAGTTTCCACAGAGCATGCGACGAAAGACGTTTTAGGGCACATTTTTTACACCTTGGGTTACGGTACTTAAGTTTTAGTAAGGATCCCTAATTTTTTCTAGCAGTAAATATAGCTTATGTCACTCAAGGTAAATGTAGATTTCCAATGGTGAAGCAATTTTTAAAACCGGCACAGTAGTTTTTGAGTTTATTCATTACAAACATACACACAAAAATACAAAAATATTTACAAATCTTTTCTTTTTATAATATTAGTATAGACTACTAGTGTTTGGGCTCATTTGAACCTGCTTGCGGTTCCGGTTATGAATTTTATAAAAGCTTGTTTTGAAAAAGTAATTTTTTACTAAAACGCATTTTACAGCACTAATATGAGTATTTGTAAGTGATTAAAACGGATAAAACGGCTGGAAATGGTCGGACAGACAGACAGACATGCCAAACTATAAGGGTTTCTTGTTCAACTACAGAACCCGAAAAATCTGTGCGTTTCTAACAAAATATAGGATCTGTAAAACAAAAAATAATTTCATTAAAGCCAGGTCGCGCGACTCAGCTAAACGCTACGATTCATAATTTCCACGCCGTTGCGCATCGCGACTTTTGCCTTTTTCCGTGTCGTGGGTTGAACGTGAACACTGAATTGATTGCTTGGAAACGACATTTTGTGAGGTGAAGTAGAAAATAGGCGATGCGGCTTGATAGAGAAGAATTAACTTTGTAGAGATTTTTCTAGTGATTAGAAATATCGTCACTTATTGTACAATGTAGGAAAACCATTTATCCGGGCAACCGGACTCGCGCACGAAGGGTTCTGTACCATTACCTACAAAAGCGGCAAAAAAATCATGTCTGTTGTATGGGAGCCTTAATATTTTAATTTTTTTTTTCTGCATTTAGTATTTGTTGTTATAGCGGCAACAGAAATACATAATCTAAAAATTTTCAACTAACTTGAAACGGTTCATGAGATACAACCTGGTGACAGACGGACAGACAGTAATAGTCTTAGTAATTAGGGCCCCGTTTTACCCTTTGGGTACGGAACCCTAAAAAAACGACCTGGGTCCTAGGGGTGCCGGGGCCCATCACGTTTTCAAAATTATTTCTGGGCGTCTGATCGAAGCGAGCATAAGCATTGCAATTCAGCGGGGCAATGCAGCCAGTATCTTGGGGACACTTCCGCCTGGTAGTGATCTGGAGCAGTTGCGCTATCTATAGATCGTTTGCATCGGTCTTTAGATGATTCAACTGTTTCTTCTGTATATTATAATCTCGTAAATTATTGTATATTTTTTCTGGTATAAACATACGTATATAAGTTTTACACAGCCTCGAGCATCGTCGAAAGGTTGCAAGCCTCTCTGTTTTCTATCGGATACATTTAGGAGAGTCTGCTGCGGAGCTCTTCAACCTGATCCCACCATCCCCATTATATCATCAGACAACCAGATGCTCCTCAGTGCGCCACCGCTACATGGTAGACATACCTCCCATATGCACTAAGCGGTACGCTTCCACCTTTATTATGCGCACCGCCAAGAAGCAAGGCAACGCCTTGCCTGAGTCTGTGTTTCCTGATATTTACAACCTGGGGGTCTTCAAGTCGCGAGTGAATAGGTTTCTTCTAGGAAAGCGTGTACCATCGTAGACTGCATCATCGCTAACCATCAGGCGAGATCGTGGTCAAACGCTAGCCTATAATTTATAAAAAAAAAAGAAGTTTTTAAGGACACATCCAACAGTGCATGCAGACGAGCCGAAATTATGATGGTGATAATGTTCCCGATGCAACCTTGATCTGTTAAACCTACCTACAGTTATCTATAAAAGTAACATCTCTCAAAACGACCAATTTGATGTCTCCTCAGTGTTGCCATCTATAAATAATAAAATTCCCCATAAAAGGCCACACCGAGTATATAATTCCGCCAGAATGCAATAAAACAACGGCGTCACATGCGTCACATGCAGTAACTAAACTTAGCCACTATCGAAATAACTAGCCTTTATTGCTCAGTTAATGTCGTTAGGCCAATTTAGCACCCAGCATGAGCTGTTTACTCGAGATGAGCGGCACAGTATGATAGAGAACTAACAAGTTCTCTATCATACTCACTACTAACCTATAATCTCCATATTAGTATAACCAAGCTTAAAAAAATCATGGAAGAAATAATAATTTACAAAGCTTTATATTAGAACTAGCTATTGCCCGTGATTTCGTACGCGTTACACTACTAAACAAGTAGGTAACCTAGAAATAAAGCTAAACTCGCTGTTGCAACTTGACCTTTCAACTAATTTTTATCCCATGGGAACTGATTTATAGGATAAAAGGTAGCCTATATGGTAATCTAGGGTATAATCTACAGATATACCAAAATTCATCGAAATCGGTTCAGTTGTTACGACGTGATTGAGTAACAAACAAACAAATATGCACCACAGATGCAAATGTTTGCCGTGGGGCGCCGGCAATAGAATGTTGCCCCTCCGCTCTTGCCCGTGGATGCAGTAGGAGTCTGCTAAGGGATACCTCCGAAAGATGGGCAGCAGCGTCTTTTCGTGTTTCAACACCTACACTGCGCTCGCCAACCCGCCTGCCAAGCGTGGCGAGTATGGCAACAACCCCTCATGGATTTACAACATAAAACCAGGCCCCGAGTCCCCGGCGGCCCCGCTAATCCTGGCTACGGTAGCAGTCACGGTAACGGCGGGGCCAGGGGTGCTAAGAATCCCCGGGAGACGATCGGCTACCAAACCCTACGACGACCACTGGCCCTGGTAACACACAACATCCGCACTTTGAGGACAGACGAAAAGATTGTTGAGCTGGAAGAAGAAATTAGTAGATTACACTGGGGCATTTTGGGGTTATCAGAAGTCCGTAGAGAGGGCGAGGACACGATATCCCTTAAGTCTGGTAATCTACTATACTACCGGGAGGGCGACCAACAGTCCCAAGGTGGTGTTGGGTTTCTCGTTCACAAGTCACTCATCAACAACATTATCACCATCGACAGTGTGTCGAGCAGGGTCGCGTACCTGACACTCAGAATATCTAAGCGATATTCGCTGAAGGTCGTTCAGGTATATGCGCCGACCTCTTCACACCCAGATGAAGAAGTAGAGTCTATGTATGAGGACATCAGTAGAGCCATACATACGAACAAAACTCACTTTATTGTTGTTATGGGGGACTTCAATGCAAAGCTAGGCATGAGAAGCGATGATGAGTTGAGAGTGGGGCAATTTGGATATGGGCAACGGAACCCCAGAGGACAGAGGCTGGCCGACTTTCTGGAGAAAGAAGGACTCTTTATGATGAATTCTTTTTTCCAGAAGCCGCCTCACAGGAAATGGACCTGGATGAGTCCCAACGGTTCCACGAGAAATGAGATTGATTTCATCTTGACCAACAAGAAACGGATATTCAATGATGTCTCTGTGATTCACAGGGTGAAAACCGGCAGTGATCACCGAATTGTTAGAGCCACATTGAATATGAACGTTAAACTTGAAAGGTCCCGTTTGATGAAATCTACGCTCCGACCCACTCGCGCACATATCCAAAACCTCGAGAGCTTTCAACTCGAACTTGCAAATCGCTTTGACTGTCTAGAAGTAGATGGATCAGTGGACGAGATCAATAACAGGTTCGTAGAAACCGTCCATACGGTGGGGTCCCAGTTCTTTAAGACCCCCCGTACCAATAGATCTCAGAAACTCTCTGATGACACCCTTAACCTCATGGCTGAACGACGTTCTTTGCAACTGCAGTCTCCCGATGATGCTCAGTCACATAGGCAGCTCAATAGAAAGATTTGGAAATCCTTGCGGCACGATATACGTACCTTTAATACATCTCGTATTAAAGATACGATAGAGCGGAATAAAGGCTCCAAAGTGTTCGCGAGAGATAATTCTATTGGGCAGAGCCGCATGACGAAGCTGAGGAGGGAAGATGGCAGCATAACGTCAAGTAAAGCGGAAGTGTTAAGGGAAGTCGAAAGGTTCTATGGACGGCTCTACGATTCGGTCACTAAACCTGTTTGCAGTGCGGCCAACGACCCAAGAGCCAAACTGACCCGACATTATACCGAAGATATTCCGGACATCAGCCTGTATGAGATCAGGATGGCCTTAAAGCAGCTTAAGAACGACAAGGCGCCGGGTGAGGACGAAATCACTTCAGAGCTTCTGAAAGCGGGTGGATCACCGGTACTTAAAGTCCTTCAGAAGCTTTTTAATTCCGCCTTGCTTGAAGGTACGACGCCAAAAGCATGGAACGGGGGCATGGTGGTTCTGTTCTTCAAGAAAGGTGACAACACCTTGCTTAAGAATTACGGACCCATCTCGCTTTTGAGCCATGTTTATAAGCTGTTTTCGAGGGTCATCGCGAACCGTCTCGAACGCAGGTTTGATGACTTCCAGCCTCCCGAACAAGCCGGGTTCCGTAAAGGCTACAGTACCATAGACCACATACATACGCTGCGGCAAGTCATACAGAAGACCGAAGAGTATAACTTGCCGCTATGTCTCGCGTTTGTGGACTATGAGAAAGTCTTCGATTCGATCGAAACATGGGCAGTGCTTGAGTCTCTCCAACGATGCCGTATTGACTATCGGTACATCGAAGTGTTGAAGTGTTTGTATAAAAACGCCACTATGTCAGTCCGAGTACATGAACAGAGCTCGAAGGCGATTCCCTTAAAAAGAGGCGTAAGACAGGGAGATGTCATTTCTCCGAAACTGTTTACGACCGCATTGGAAGATGCCTTCAAGCTTCTGGAATGGAAAGGACAATGCTTCAATATTAACGGCGAATACATCACTCACCTTCGGTTTGCCGACGATATTGTGGTCATGGCAAAGTCGATGGAAGAGCTCAGCACGATGCTCGAAGGCCTCAATCGAGTCTCCCAACGGGTAGGACTTAAAATGAACATGGACAAGACGAAAATCATGTCGAATGTCCATGTCGTCCCTGCCCCAGTTATGGTTGAGAACTCGGCTCTTGAAGTTGTCGACGCGTATGTATACCTAGGACAAACAGTCCAATTAGGTAGGTCCAACTTCGAGAAAGAGGTCAATCGTCGAATCCAACTCGGATGGGCAGCGTTTGGGAAACTTCGCAACGTCTTTTCGTCCAACATACCTCAGTGCCTTAAGACGAAAGTCTACAATCAGTGTGTGTTACCAGTGATGACATATGGAACCGAGACGTGGTCCTTCACTATTGGCCTTATGAATAAGCTCAGAGTCGCTCAACGAGCTATGGAGAGGGCTATGCTCGGGGTTTCTCTACGGGATCGAATCAGAAATGAGGAGATACGTAGGAGAACTCAAGTCACCGACATAGCCCGACGGATTAGCACGTTGAAGTGGCAATGGGCAGGCCATATAGCGCGCAGAACAGATGGCCGATGGGGCCGAAAGGTTCTCGAGTGGAGGCCACGGACCGGCAAGCGCAGCGTAGGACGTCCACCCACAAGATGGGCAGACGACTTGGTAAGAACCGCAGGTCGGCGTTGGATGCAGGCCGCTTCCAACCGCAGTTCCTGGAGATCAATGAGGGAGGCCTTTGTCCAGCAGTGGACGTCCTACGGCTGATATGATGATGATGATGATGATGCAAATGTTTGGATGTATATCGGTAGAATATAACCTGGATTACCATATAGGCTACCTTTTATCTCATAAATCAGTTTCCATGGGAAAAAATGGTTTGTCAAGTCGAGTTGCAACAGCGAGTTTAGCTTTATTTCTAGATATTATAGATTACTATATTTTTAGTAGTGTAACGCGTACGAAGTCGCGGGCAACAGCTAGTTTATAATATTAGTGTGATAATATATTTAAGACGAATAGTTCTTGTCTTATATATACGATATAAGATTATATAGACGACATTATTCTTGTCAGTGAAAATGCAATCGAAGTCCAAAGCAGACTGGCCAAACGGCAGGAAAAACTGGAGAGTGCTGGATCAGCAGAATAAAAACCGAGCATTTGTTCTGTGATTTTGGTGGTCTCTTCAGTTTTGCCAATATTGCTTTGGATGGCGTATCCCTACCAGTCTGCTCCGACTTTCGGTACCTTGGGTCAATGATCCAAAACGAGGGCGACATAGACCGGGACGTTCAAAATAGAATAAATGCGGGGTGGATGAAATGGCGACAAGTTACAGGAACAACGTGCGATCCTCGAATGCCCCTTAAACTTAAGGGGAAAATTTACAAGACGATCATAAAACCTGTCGTAATGTATGGTTCTGAGTGTTGGGTCACGAAAGGGACGGATGAAAGAAGAGTGCACGCGGCGGAAATGCAAATGTTGAGATGGTGGGTAGGAGAGAAGTTACAACGGAGATGATGGCAGATATAGAGATGTGGAGGAGTACATGTTGTGCCGACCCTGCGTGATGTGGGAAAACGGCAGGAAGAAGAAGTCGAATAGCACAAAAATACCAACGTCTATTTTCGCAAAAGGGACATTGAATCTGCATGCTAACGATTACATCATTTTAATTTCACTCTATCAGTTGTTATTGCTTTTTTCACTCGTTTCATCCAATATCACATTTCCAGAATCCTCCACCCTCCCTAAATTTTGCACTTAACTCACTTAGGCATAACTTTGCTTCAAATAAAACCGGAATACTAGTGGTTCGCCCCGAACTGAGATCTCGCGAGTCTCCCATAAAAACAAAAAAATATTATTTGTAATCTTTGACTATCAAAATAGTGCCACGAAATGAATAGCCAACTTACTTGACCTACAGTTTCATTCAAATTATACGGAGAACAGGAGTTCATGTTAGATATAGACCGAATAATCATACCAAATTTCAGCACTGTGGGGTCACTGGTATACCCTGTGAATTTTGTCAAATTTCAGTTTTTATTATGGCTAATAACTTAAAAATTACAAAGTTTAAAATAAAATTTAAAACGGGGTCGAAATGTACTTACAAAGACCTTTTATTAGACGTGCCACTTGACCTGATAGACTCATTTTTTTTTACCCTTATGAACCTCAACAACCCCAAAACATTTTTAGCTCGTTTAGTCACACCAAAGTTGTGACATCACTACCTACCTATGTATCAAATTTCACGATGATCGGATAAACGCTTCGAAAGTTATCCTCGGACAAACAAACATACACATTCATACAGCATAGAACGCCGATTTGCCCAAGTTGATTTGGAGATCTCGCTTTGCCGGATCAATTATATTCAAAAACTCTTATGCTGTCTGCGTTTTCCATGTCCCTTACCAGGGTTGCCATACGTCCGGAATTTTCCGGCCATGTCCGGTAATATAGGTCTTTGTCCGGAATGCGGGGAAATCCTAAACCGTCCGGAATTTCTACAATTTAAGTAGGTAACGAGTAAAACAAAACATAAAATAAACCACATATTTTTATTACAAATATGTTAACAGTCAACATTACTTATGTTAATTGTCATTTTGATCATTACTGGCCATTATTGCTCCCAAAATTCGAGAATTTGCTTCATTCATTCACGTGCTTGATGCTAACGACATATATGTTATATTTACAAGAAACTCAGGAATGTTCATCAAATGTCAGGAATTTACTCCGGAAATTCGATTTTTTAATCTGGGAACCCTACTTGCGCGGAAAAGCGTGAGCTAAGATACTGATTTACAAAATATACTGTGGTCCAGCAGCATTAATTGAGCAAGGTAAACTGTTTGTCCAGCTGTCGGTCTGTTGTATTTAGCTGAGGACTTCTGGCAATTATTTAAATAACCTTCGTTTTATGACTTCTGCTAAGGAATTTATATTATACACAGGTATATAAGTAGTAGTCTCATCTTGGGCTGTTCATTTTTAGAACTTGCGTAAATGCTTATTAGTTTTACTTACTGTAACATTATTAAACTGTGCTTCTTTACTAGGTAAAGGCATACTTATTAAAACGGGTATTTATCGCGTATTTGCGCATTCCTTTTTTATTTGTTATCCCGACGTTTCGACTGCGTTGCAACAGCCGTGGTCGCGGCTGGACTGGAGTCATGGAGTGATTGCAGCTGCAATAACTACCCTCACTTGCTCTTCATAATTAGAAATGTCCTCGTTCATATTACGACACACTACACTAACCGTATCTACGCACTGAGAGGGTCACAGGATGCTGAGAGTCTATAGCCATCTTCCGGAGAGTAGAGTAATAGGTGCCGCCTAAAGTGTTTAAAATAAACATGAGGGATTGTGTGGGAGAGATAACGTTTTAGCTATACTTGTAAGACCAAGTTTATGTTTTTTTTGTTACAGTTCATTTGTAAAAGTGTATACAACAAAATTTTCATGAAATAAAATTAGTTAATTTGTCACAGTTTTTTTTTAAACTATACATATAGGGCGTAAAGGGTTCCAAATTAAAAAAAAACTTTATTTCATAGTAGGTACGTAACAAATTACAATTTAGCCCTGCTTACCAAACTAAGTACTTAAAAATACTTGTGTTTTGGTAAATACATCATGGTAGTGATATATTCATAATACATAGCGACAATATATTAAGATATTAAAATTCGAAAGATCCATAGATTATTGTAAAATTAAAGCTAACATCTACAAATATAAATTAACAACAACAACATGCAAACAACCGAAAAATACAATACACAGAGCTGAGATTCTTAAGCCTGGCTTGCACAAACGATACTCAAACACATTCAGTGACCAAAACATGTTTAAATTTGACATATTTGTATGATTTAACAACTCCTCAATTCACATTCAGCCGCTAGAAACGCATTGGCACCGCTGCACAAGTCGCCCCTAGTTACTAATTTATTCATTAAATATAATTTTCATTTGATATAAAATTAAAAGAATTAAATTAAGTAATGGTATTTGGAAAACAATATTATTTTTATAAATTTAAATATAAGAACACTTATTTATAGGTTACTGTGATTAATTCGAGTATACGCCGAATGGAATATTCATACTAACATCTTTTGTACTGGCACCACCGCCTTACCTTTATCTGCCGTCAAATAGCAGTACTTGTGCTGCTGTGTTCCGGTTAGATGGTAATGGTATGTTCCTGTAATTACTGGCACATAGGCATAACAGCTAAGTCCTATAGTATGGCAACGTATCCACATAGAGATCAAGACAACATAATACCTTGTTTTGAATTCTATGTGGATATCCATGGGCTGCAGTAGCCACTTAACATCTGGACTGCATGCTCGTTTGCCATATAAGTTGTATAAAAAAAATCTTTCGGAATCCAAGTCAACCTCACCGGCCCGTGGTACGCCCTGCCGAACAACGAACGAGGCTCTGGCACCCCACCCACCAACCCGCAAATGGACCAGCATGGTGGGTTATGATCCAAACCCCCCCAATGAAGGATAGTAGTTTGCAACAATGGCCCCAAGAGCCCGGCAACTCCAGCAGCTGTGTTAGCGTTGACGGGCGCCATGGCAGCTCTGGAGTTAGGGGTGCGAAGCATCTCCGGATGAGATCCAACCGTCAAACGACCACAGCTAATGTTATGAAGGATTCCGATTTACTTATTATATAGTATCGCTTCCGTTGAGCGAGTCTAGCAGCAGCATGCATAGTGTACTCTCGCGGCCGTGAATTTTAAAACTACATTGCAATGTCCACCGAAATAAAAAGCAACGTTCCTGATAACGACGAAGGCAAGGAAAAGGATACTTACGTAATTCCAAATTCAATCAAAGCGCCATTTTAATGAGGTATTAAAATCAAGTAACGCCCCCGAGAGTCGCCATTAGCATTGAAAACAGAAATTATAGAATACAAGCTCCTCGTTTGTTCCTTATAGATATAACCTACCTACGTGTTTGCGTCTTGTTAGCGCAATATAATGTCTAGGAATTCTGCAAAATATTATATTACCCTTTCTACCTACGCAAATACTTCACTACTTTATAAAGCATAAAAAGGCAAAATACGTAGCTTGGAAATAACTGACTGGATGAGCTTTTCTACTGGAATAAAGTTTACACCATTTCTAAAGAACTACTGACATTTCAAAAAAGCTGGACTGGTCAAAATGCGGGAATAAAGCATATTTATAATTATTATTTTATTAAAGTAAAAACTTTGGGGTTTCTTTGCGTGACAAAATCCGCAATGAGGAAATCCGCAGAAGAACTAAAGATGCCGACATAGCTCTCAAAATTAGCAAGTTGAAGTGGCAATGGGCGGGCCACATCGCTCGTAGAACCGATAACCGTTGGGGAAGAAAGGTTCTCGAGTGGAGACCACGGACTGGAAGACGCAGCGTAGGCCAGCCCCCCACAAGGTGAACCGACGATCTAGTAAGAATCGCGGGGAGCCGTTGGGCGCAACAACTGCCAACCGCTCGTTGTAGCGA
This sequence comes from Philereme vetulata, assembly GCA_918857605.2. NCBI lineage: Eukaryota > Metazoa > Arthropoda > Insecta > Lepidoptera > Geometridae > Philereme > Philereme vetulata. The sequence continues at coordinate 6,281,790 of OU975422.1, read as the reverse complement.
TCTAAGAGGGGAGGCCTATGTTCAGCAGTGGACGTCTTCCGACTGATGATGATGATGAAAGACTTCTTTAGGCGCGTTGGGCATTTTTTGGGATGGGAAGAAACCTTTGAACTCGCGACTGTTACCGTTACCGACACCTCTGTATATAAGTAGTGAAAACTTCTCCAATTTAGTTTGTGGTGGGGCATAAAACAAATTTCTTAGTACATTTTCTTGTTTATGCGACATCCATCATGATCATTTTGCAACATCCAAATTCTTTTAAGTGAAAACTTCTTTAGGCGGGCTGTGCATTTTTTGTGATGGAAAAAAACCATTGAGTTCGCGACACTGTTACACCGACACCTCTGTATATAAGTATATATAGTGTAGTCTGCTTTTATTCAAGTTTTCACTTTTGTCAGCACTCCCGGCCCCTTATTACTTAAGCCAAATTGCTGTCGTATGTTATCACTAGTTAGGCCATCCCTTTTAAATGTACAGTACGTACCTCATGTGTGAAAGGGATGGTCTGACTAGCGATAGCAACACGATAGCAATTTGACTTAGGTAATAAGGGGGCCCGGAGTGCCCGGAGAGTTTAACCGACCTCAAAGAATGCTTTGTGTTTCTTCATGTCCAACTCCTGATCCTAACGCACCTCTGAAAACCTTAAATTGAAAACTCCTCATAATACCTCAGTATTTTATACTTTTTAGGCGGCGTCCATTAAATTATGTGAGGCGTTCTTGATTATTTTTTGACCCCTAGTGAGATGTCGCGAGATTCGGTTCGACCCCCTCTCCTTCTCAAATTTTTCAAAACTTTTATTAATATGGTAAATGCGTTGGACTTAAAAAAAACACAATTGGCTTCATAATTTTTGTATTCAAGATTGCTTCTCTCGTAATCTAGAATCATAGTGATAAAATAAAAAAAATACGTGGTATTTGTGAAGACCCCACCCCCTCTCCACCACGTGAGATTGAGCGAGATTCGGTTCGACCCTCACCCCCCTGAACACCTGACATAATTAATGGACGCCCCTATATATTTTATACTAACCTATTTCAATTCGTAACGCCAAATCCCTTCGTGTTTTTAGAAACTTGGTTAATCAACATTATCTGTCGTCCACTGGAGTCCGCGACATTAAAATTTACATACATCATTTTTTTACCCGCCCGGGGCTTCGCACACTTGAAATTTCCTGTTCCCGTGAGAACTTCGGGATAAAAACTAAATAAAACACTCTTGTCAAAGTGACGCGACACTTCATGTAAATGACTTGCACTGCACGTCAATGAAAGACTGTTAAAATGGATATTGTTCATACAAAAATACTAAAATTGCGGTTAAAAAGTGGGGGGGAAGGAGTTTTTCGAAGCATCATAGGAGACAATTTTGTATTAATGTGAATGTCACTTGTTTTATGATGGAGACACTGACACTCTTACCACCAAATCAAACATGATTTGGAAAAAACGATGTTTCATTTCCAACGAAATATCTACCACAAGACTTGGGACCTAATTCTGCTAATTTATAAGAAAATCGATTATGGAGCCATTATTAACCATTATTTAACTATTACTAGCTATTGCCCGCGACTTCGTACGCGTTACACTGCTAAATATGTAGGTAACCTAGTAATAGAGCTAAACTCGCTGTTGCAACTTGACTTGATACCCCATTTTTATACCATGGAACCTGATTAATGGGATAAAAGTATTTATCCTATAAATCACAAGACTTGGGACCTAATTTTGCTAATTTATAAGAAAATCGATTATGGAGCCATTATTAACCATTATTTAACTATTACTAGCTATTGCCCGCGACTTCGTACGCGTTACACTGCTAAATATGTAGGTAACCTAGTAATAGAGCTAAACTCGCTGTTGCAACTTGACTTGATACCCCATTTTTATACCATGGAACCTGATTAATGGGATAAAAGTATTTATCCTATAAATCAGTTGCCATTAACCTATGTGTTAATCGAGGCTATAATCTACGTATATACTAAATTACATCGAAATCAGTTCAGCCGTTACGATGTGATTGAGTAACAAACAATTAAAAAAACTACGAGCATTACAGTAGTCGCATATGATGTGTAACAAACATCTGACCACCGCGCGCGCACATTGATCAAATCAAATAGCGCGCGCTTCCTCGTTTCCCTGTTACACATTTTCGTCCCTTTTGCCAAAATCATTCCCACAAACCGAAAGGAAAGATGTAACATATCAACAAATAATTTTATTATATAATACAAATAACGATGGCGTGACGATCTCGATGCCTTCGAGACAGATTGGTGGGATTTGGCACGCGAGCGAAAGTCCTGGAAGACAGTGGGATGACGTAGGTTGAAAAAAAAATACAAATAAATTTATAATATTAATGTGATGATTGTTGTTCCTGTCATAAACTGCCCAATTAGCAATGGTGTTCTCATAGCAATTGCACTCACTGAAAAAATATCGTGTTAGTAGAAAACCAAAAGTTATCAATAGTGTCGATTTTGCGACGATACCATTGTCATAGCGAAGCGATTCGTCTCTCTCAACATAAAAAGCTCAAAGCAATTTGCGGGCTAACAAGTCCGATTGCTTCGACGGCATATTCGATAATGAACCAGCCCTGGTATTCTTTATGACATGATGTTAGTCTCGTATGATTACGGTAATAACATCGCTTTCAATACTCCTACCACAAATAATAAATAAATATCGCTAAACATTTCACACAGTGCTATTTCGCCCCAAACTAAGCAAAGCTTGTATTATGGGAACTAGATAACTGATAGAATACTTATATTTTTTTTAAATACATACTTATAGCAGCCGGCTGAGACGCAGGAGGGTTCGATTCCCGGTGCGGAACAAATGTTTGCATGATCTACAGATATTTGTTCCGGGTCTGGTTGTTTCTCTATACATTAAAAGTATGTATTTACAAAAAAAAATGTATATAAGTATTCTATCAGTTATCTGGTTCCCATAGTACAAGCTCTGCTTAGTTTGGGGCTAGATAGCGTTGTGTGAAATGTCCAGAAATATATATTTATTTATATAGAAATACATCCAGACCCAGAACAAATATCCGTAGATCATGATCATGCATGCTTCTCAGCCGGCTATTCGCCCACTGCGCCACGGAGGTCGTCAAACAGTTGTACAAACGTACAAATGTATCACATTAATAATATAAATGCGAAAGTGAGTTTGTTTGTTAGTTACACTTTCACGTCGTAACGGCTGAACCGGCTGAATAAAATTTGATATATAGATAGATTATTACTGGGATTGAGATGTAGGCTACTTTTTACTGACATATTTTTATTGAGGTGCCTCAGAAGCTAAATTTATTTACAAGCTACTTCGCTTTTATGTCCCAAATCAATATATTCGGTGCAGAAGACACAAGCTTCTTGCCGTACCCTCGAACCGTACTGTATCCCGTGCTAACTTCCCGCTGCCTCGCACACTCACCGCCCTCAACAAACTCCTAGATGCCAACCCTGAATGCGATGTGTTTGCTGACGAATGGAAGGAATTGATGCTGGTATGTCTGAGGTATTGTGAGATTGATGTATGAAAGGTCTTTAATTTAACAATTCAATTTATGATTTGTGTGATTTAATGAATTTATTTATATTAATGTGTATTATTTTAATTTAATTTTATTGTTAATTTGTATACTGTGTAGATTCTTATTGTAATTTAGATTTTAATTTGACAATGGTTTATGTAATCAATGTTTTAATTATTTTATATTAAATAGTGTAATTGGTTAATATGTTCTAATTTAATAAATAAATAAACAAGGAGCCTTAGACCTACGTAATTCATATTAATTTCAACTTGATTTCACGCGTTCCTGAGAAAAAGGGTCTTGACAGACAGACAAACGGACAATGAAGTGAGGTCCTTTTGAAGTACGGAGACCTAAAAATGAAGTAAGTAGTACCTATCTGCTATATTAAGTACTAACATAATCTTACAAGAGGTATCTAAACGGACCAGCATTGGTGATAACGGAAGTGAGTGTTGCCGAATAACTTAGTTAAAGATGGATTAGCAAAGAGTGAGTGAGCATAGGTATGCTCACTAGGTAGGTACCTACTGTGATATTTTATTCATAGCCTGATAAACGCGAAATGCCTGCGTAACGTAACCGATCAATGGAGGCTTCGGCGTAGCTTGCCGTTACAAATTTGCCAGATTAAACAAATCTGGATAATCCTTTTAAACCGACTTTAAAAACTGAAGAGATTCTCAATTCGTCGGAAGATTTTTTTTATGTATGTTCTGCGATAATTCTTTACAGCGTGATATTTTAATTATTATTATTTGTTAGTAAATCCTAAGGGTGGTCTCATATAGATGGTCAAGATCTGATAAGATTCATGAGAAAATCATAAAACACTTCATTTTTAGGGTTCCGTGCCCAAGGGGTAACACGACACCTTATTACTAAGGCTCCCCTGTCTGTACGTCTGTCTGTCTGTCTGTCCGTCTATCTCATGAACTGTTATAGTCAGTCAGTTGATTTTTTTACTGATGATGTATTTCTGTTGCCGCTATAACAGCAAATACTAAAAACAGAATTAAATAAATATTTAACAGGTAGACGCTTAAAATATTCACAGAATATTTAGTTAAGTATTCACTTTAAAAATAATTAATTGAATTAAAATAAAACAAATATTTAAAGGGGGCTCCTATACAACAAACGTGATTTTTTTGCCGTTTTTATAGATAATGGTACGGAACTCTTTATGCGCGAGTCCGACTCTCACTTAGTTATTCTGTTTTCTGAAATATGTTATATTTTTGTTACAAGCTATATAAGTTTAAAAACTATAGCCCAAATATGTAAAATCTATGTCAATGGAAGCCTATGTCACCCGCGCCATAATAACGAATCGATTGACACCTCATTCATCAAAAAAGGATGAGTAGTTTGGGCTTATTTATTAAGATTAGATTTTAAAACCGTAATTACACAAAAAAATAAAATTGACACCCGAAAGATTTGAAACATCTTAATTGATGGTTATTGAAATATTTCATATTGTTAGCTTCATTTAAATTATATTGAGTTTTGCATATATATTCTTTGAAAATTAATGTAAATAATCAATTAAATGTAAAATGAATATATTTCGTATTCCTATTTATGTAATTAGAATTTGAATCTATTTTTGTGTTGTCGTACAGACTTGTTATATCTGGTGGTTTGGTAGTTGTCAAAGATGGAATAGCGGTTCGTACGTTACCATGGAAAGAAAGATGGACGAACGACTTTCAAAACTCTTGGCATTTCACTTCGATCCTGAGCTGCGAAAGGTAGTCCATGGAACCGTAGGCTCCAACTTATCCTTGTCTAAGATTCCTAGAGTAATTCTAACCTAGCTAGACTTAATTTACTGAGTATTGCTGTATCGTGTAATTAAGAAGTAGAAGAACAACTTTATGGTGGAAATATTGGCGTTTTTACTTCAATATTATAGTTATTATTTGGAGCCTGTACTGTCCCACTGCAGGGCAAAGGCCTCCCTTCCTTTCTTCCACTCCACTCGATCATGCGCGTGTGTAGTCCAGTCTTCCTTAAACGAATCTAGTTCCTCTCGACTCCATTCAGGTATGACCAATTTAAATGCTCGCGTGCAAAGTTAAAGTGCGCTCTTCGGTGGTCTACCGTCAATTTTGGGCCATTAGCTGGTTTATGAGGTTTCAGGCCACGCTCCGACAATCTTTTTCTAATGGTAGAATGCTCACAGTCAATCCTCGAACCTCACGGAGCAGCTGCTGCTGTTGAACAGTGTTAAAGTGACGATTTCTTAGAGAAACTGACATAATATACCGGTCATTTTGCTCAGACGTGACTCAGTAACGCTGATACACTTTATTGATAGCGGAGAGGCTAATATAATCGTGCACCCACAGCACGCTGACTATGCCCTAAATCCAGCAACGCCACGATTTGGACGGCTTCCGTGGACGATATATCCATATTGGCTAGGAAAAAATCTCTTTGATAAGAAGTCACAGAGCTTAGTTAACAATCACTCTCAGCTTAGCTCAGATCTCAGTTAAGATACGTTTTTTGTTGAAAAATTACTTATTCAAAACAAGTTTTTTATAAAATTCATAATCAGAACCGCAAGCAGGTTCAAATGAACCCAAATACTAATAGCCTACTATAATCCATTCAGAAGTTCCGTTGTCTAGCATCCGTCTCCATCATGAGACCACCTCTATGGTACCATATTATTGCATTGTCGCCAAAGTTGCATATGTATTCCAAATTTCAGCTCAATCGGTTGAGGGGAACGGGTTTAAAATTCAGTTGTAAGATTCCACCCGGACAAACATACATACATACATTGCAAGTTAATAAAAAGCTTGTAAAAAGCGATATTTTATGCTAAAATAATGTGATTAAATGCAGAAACTCCGACGGAATTCACATCGAACACAATCTCTACATTCATTTATTGTATGGAAATTCGAATATTTAAATTCAAATTTGATTTTTGCTACACCATTGTGTGGACTAATCTGCCAGCTATTTATTGGCGCATTTTTTAATGATAACAATCTTTTTTTAGGATTCCGTACCTAAAGGGTAAAATGGGACCCTATTACTAAGACTTCGCTGCCTGTCTGTCTGTCTGTCATCAGGCTGTATCTCATGAACCGTGGTAGTTAGACTGTTGAAATTTTCACAGATGATGTATTTCTGTTGCCGCTATAACAACAAATACTAAAAATAGAATAAAATAAGTATGTAAAGAGGGCTCCCATACAACAAGCGTGATTTTTTGCTCGATTTTGCTCGATATTGATAACGGCAACAGGTAGACGCTTGAAATATTCACAGAATATTTAGTTATGTATTCACTTTAAAAATAAATATTTAATTTAAAATATAACTAATATTTAAGTGGGGCTCCCATACAACAGACAAATTTTTTTTGTCGTTTTTATAGATAATGGTAAGGAACCCTTCGTGCGCGAGTCCGACTCACACTTGGCCGGTTTTATTTTATAACATTTTTAATTTTATTTTAATTCAAATTATTTTGTTTGTAATATATTATGGATTAATTAATTATCTGATATAAATGAATACAATACAAATCATTTCTTAACCGGTGAAGTTACAAAATACTATGACGGAAACATGCAGGTACCTAGGTAAGTATTTATCATTTTCAATCGCTACGGTCGCAAAGCTAAGCAACAGGTTAACCCCAGATTTTTTACTAAAAATGCTCTAATAATCACTTACCAGTAAAAAGGAAGTATTTTAGTTAATATTAAACACAACACTCAATGTTTTCACTCAATTTTCACAGAAAATCTCACTGTTTGTTCTGAAAATCGGAGAGGAAATCGGGACGATCGTCGCGCGCGGGGCTCGCCGATCTACTGGGGAATCGAAGGGGGTGATAAAGGTACCCGCGATATGTAGTAGAAACTGCTGTGGTAACTGTGGTATAAAGAGACTACCTACGAATTTGGTTATGTTTTCTGAGACTGGCGCAAGGGATTAATATCCATCAATAAATTAGCAATATGATTACCATGGATTATCGTGTTCCAGGGCTGCCAGGCGCCGCGCCGCCCGAAAGGATTTCCCGTCCCGCTAGCCTTATGGGTGCTGTAACATATATCGCTGTTTTATGAGCTAGTACCGGTATCAGTTAATGAATCAGTACTGTGCGGATATCATGGTATCAAATTAAAGGTCATAGATTCATCTCCACGGATAGCGAATAAAAACTGTATCTCTCCATACAACATTTTCCTATTAATACGATTTTAGTATCGCAAGAATCGCAGAAAATGACAAAAATGGGTGTGAATCGGTAGAATTACAGCTAAATCCGCTGCAAATTATAACGTAAAATTCATAAAAAAGCGGCCAAGTGCGAGTCGGACTCGGCCATGAAAGGTTCCGTAGCAGCAAGTAACATAATATAAAAGGTCTTGTAGTTCGTTGTATCTTTTTATATTTGAGTTGATTGAATGCAAGGTAAATTGCGGTTTACGATTTATGACAAATTAAAAAAAAACTACTTACTAGATCTCGTTCAAACCAATTTTAGGTGGTAGTTTGCATGGTAATGTGCATCATATATTTTTTAGTTTTATCATTCTCTTATTTTAGAAGTTACAGGGAAGGGGACACACATATTTTACCACTTTGGAAGTGTCTCTCGCACAAACTATTCGATTTAGAAAAAAATGATATTAGAAACCTCAATATCATTTTTGAAGACCTATCCATAGATACCCCACACGTATGAGTTTGATAAAAAAAGTTTTGAATTTCAGTTCTAAGTGAACAAAACAACCTATATATATTAACCCCTAAAATATATTGTATTTTTTTTCTATTTTTGTGTGAAAATCTTAATGCGGTTCACAGAATACATCTACTTACCAAGTTTCAACAGTATAGTTCTTATAGTTTCGGAAAAAAGTGGCTGTGACATAAGGACGGACAGACAGACAGACAGACAGACAAACAGACATGACGAATCCATAAGGGTTCCGTTCTTTGCCATTTGGCTACGGAACCCTGAAAATGGTGGCTTGTATACAAGTCCCACACGAGGAGCTGATTTTTTAGTACCCAAATGAATTAATTTTTCATTTAAGAGAAAGAGTATGACCGAACAATAATTTCTCCATACATTTTTCGAAGGAAATTTGCCAGTCCGCGCTCAGGCGCTCCCGAAGAAGCGCGGGTGTGTCGCATTTTTGCAACAAAAATAATACGACACTGTTCTAAAATGAGTATACTATATGGTTGGAAAAAGTTGATACTTTTTCGGACCGAATCAAAATTACTACACATAATAGCTAAATTAGATTTAGAAAAGTACATTTAGATTTGACGACCTCCGTGCCGCAGTGGGCGAACAGCCGGCTGCGACGCATGGTTCAATTCCCGGCGCGGAACAAATGTTTGCATGATCTACAGATATTTGCTCTGAGTCTGGATGTTTTTCTATATATTATTATATTGTCTGTAACAATCGTGTTCAAGCTCCGCAGATCGCGCGCGTCTCCTTGCTGTTTCCAAAAGGAGTCAGGACTTTGGCTGCAAGCTCTTCCTTATCACAATACTGGTACTAAAAAATTTGGCCGTCTTAAATTGATGATGATGGATGTCGCATGAACATGAAAATTTACTAAGGAAAAGTTGTTAATACTTATGTTGTTAGTTGATCATACTGCGGTAATGAGTTGATAATACTGCGGTAATGAAATGATAATGCCAGGTAATGACTTGATAATATGGACCGCCTGGACCAAGGCCATCTGGACCTGAACCACCTGTACCTGGAATTGGACCCCCTGGACCTAGACCCCCTGGATCTTGACCCCTGAACCTGGACTCCCTGGACCTTGACCCCTGGACCTGGACCCTTGGACCTGGCCCCCTGGACCTGGACCCCTGAATGGAGACCTTTTGGACCTGGACCATCTGTACCTGGACCAGCTGGATCCTGGCCCCCTAGACCTGGACCCCTATAACTGGACCTCCTGGACCTGGACTCACTAGACCTAGACCCCCTAGACCTAGACCCCCTAGTCCTAGACACCCTGAACCTGGACCCCCTAGATCAGGACCTCTTGGACCTGAACCACCTAAACCTGGACCCCCTGGATCGAGACCCCCTGGACCTGGACTCCCTAGACCTAGAGCTCCTGGACCTGGACCCCTTGGATCTTGACCTCCTGTACCTTAACCCCAGGACCAGGACTCCTTGTACCTGGACCTAGAGCCCCAAGACCTGGACTCCTTGGACCTGGACTCCTTGGACCTGGACCCCCTGAATCAGGACCTTCTGGACCTGGACCATCTGTACCTGGACCCCTAGATCTTGGCCCCCTGGACCTGAACCCCCTAGATCAGGACCCCTTGGACCTGGACCCCCTGGATCAGGACCCCAGGATCAGGACTCCCCTGAACCTGAACTTAGACCCCCAAGACCTTGACTCCCTTGACCTGGACCCCCTGAATCGGGACCACCTGGACCTAGACCTGGACCCCCTGAATCTTGACCCCCTGGACCTTGACCCCTGGATCTGGAAACCTTAGACCTAAACCCCATAGACCTGGACTCCCTTGACCTGAACCCCCTGGAACAGGAGCCCTTGGATCAGGACCCCCTGGACCTGGACCCCCTTGACCTTGACCCTCTGGATCTGGACCCCCTAGACCTAAACCTGGACCCCCTGAATCGAGACCTTCTGGACCTGGACCATCTGTACCTGGACCCCATGGATCCTGGCCTCCTAGACCAGAAGCCACTGCAACTGGACCTCCTGGACCTGGATTCCCTGGACTTATACCCCCTGGACCTAGACCCCCTAGACCTAGACCCCCTGGACCTAGACCCCCTGGATCTAGACCCCTTAGATCAGGACCCCTTGGACCTGTACCTTCAGGATCAGAACCTCCAGGATCAGGACTCCCCTGGATCTAAACCCCCTAGACCTGGACCTAAACCCCCTGGACCTAGACCCCACGGACCTTGCCCCCTGGATCGGGACCTCCTGGACCTACACCTGGACCCCCTAAATATTGACCTCCTTGTCCTGGACCCCTAGACCAGGACTTTCTATACGATGACCCCCTGAACCTGGACCCCTGAACCTGGACCCTGGAACAGGACCCCCTGGACCTGGACTTCCTGCATCTGGACCCTTTAGAACCAGACCCCCTGGATCAAGATACCCTGGATTAAAACCCCCTGGACCTGAAACCTCTGGATCTTGACCCCCTCAATTAGAACCCCCTGGACCTGGACCCCCTAGACCTGGACCCACTGGATCAGGACCCCCTGGACCTGGACGACATGAACCAAGACCCCCTGGATCAGGACCCCTTGGACCTGGACCTGGAGCCCGAAGACCTGGATCCTTGGACCTGGACCCTCTAGACCTGAAATCCCTGGACCTGGCCCCCTGGACCTGGACTCCCTGAACCTTGACCCCCTGGACCTGGACCCTCTGGATCAGGACTCCCTGGACCTGAACCTGGAACCCCTGGATCAAGACCCCCTGGTCCCTGGCTCCCTGCACCTGGACTCCCTGGATCTTGACCCAGAATTTGGACCCCCTGAATCTGGACCCATGGATCTGGGCCCCCTGAATCAGGAACACCTGAACTTGGACTCCCTGGACCTTGATCCCCTGGACCTGGACCTGCGACTCCCTGGATCTAGACCCTCTGGACCTTGACCCTCTAGATCTGGACCCCCTAGACCTGGACACCCCAGATCAGGACCTCTTGGACCTGATCTGGACCTTCTGGATCGGGACCCCCTGGACCTGGACCCCTGGACCTGGACCCCCTGGACCTGGAACCCTTGGACCTGGACCCCTAGACCTAGAGCCTCAGGACCTGGACCCCTTGGAGCTGGACCCCCTGAATCAGGTCCTTCTGGACCTGGACCATCTGTACCTAGACCCCTTAGATCTTGGCCCCCTGAACCTGGACCCCCTAGATAAGGACCCCCTGGACCTGTACCTGGACCCCCTGGATCAGAATCCCTTGGACCTGGACCCCCTGGACCTTGACTTCTCCCTGGATCAAGACCACCAGGATCAGGACTTCCCTGGACCTGAACCCCCTGGACCTGGACCCCCAAGACCTTGACGCCCTTACCTGGACCCCCTGGATCGGCACCCCCTGGACCTAGACCTGGACCCCTGAAACTTGACCCCCGGGACCTTGACCACCTAAACCTGGAACCCCAAGACCTTGACCTCCTTGACCTGGACCCCCTGGATCGGAACCCCCTGGCCCTAGACCTAACCTCCATGAATCTTCACCACCTGGACCTGGACCCCTTTTAGGAGGTCCAGGCCCCTAGATCTGGACTTTTTAGACCTGAACCTCCTAGACCTGGACCCCCTGGATCGGGACTCCCTGGACCTGGACCCCCTGGACCTTAACCCCTTGGACCTGAACCCCTTGAATCAGAACCCCATGGACCTGGACTCCCTTGACCTGAACCCCTTGGATCAGGACCTCTTGGATCAGGACCTCTTGGATCAGGACCCATTGGACCTGGACCCCCCATGACCCTCTGGACCTGGACCAACTGGACCTGGACCTGGTCCTCCTGGATCAGGATCCCTTAGACCTAGACCCCTTGACCTGGACCTTCTGAATCGAGATCTTCTGGACCTGGACCATCTGTACCTGGACCCCCTGGATCCTGGCCTCCTAAACCCCCTGTTACTGGACCTCCTGGATCGGGACCCTCTGGACCTAGACCTGGACCCCTGAAACTCGACCCCCGGGACCTTGACCACCTGAACCTGGACCCCCAAGACCTTGAGCTCCTTGACCTGGACCCCCTGGATCGGAACCTCCTGACCCTAGACCCGAACTCCTTGAATCTTCACCACCTGGACCTTGACCCCCTGAACCTGGACCCTCTAGATCAGGACTTCTTAGACCTGAACCTCCTAGACCTGGACTCTCTGGATCGGGACTCCCTGGACCTGGACCCCCTGGACCTTAACCCCTTGGACTTGAACCCCCTGAATCAGAACCCCCTGAACCTGGACCCCTTGGATCTGGATATCCTAGAACTGAACCCCATGGACCTGGACTCCCTTGACCTGAACCCCTAGGATCAGGACCCCCTGGACCTGGACCTCCCTTGACACTCTGGACCTGGACCAACTGGACCTGGACCTGGTCCCCCTGGATCAGGATCCCTGAACCTGGAACTCCTGGATCTTGACCCCCTGGATCAGGACCCCCTGGACTTGGACTCCATGGACCTTGACCCTCTTGACCTTGACCACCTGTACATTTACCCCCTGAACCTGGACCCCCTGGATCAAGACTTCCTAGACCTGAACCCCCTGGACCTGGACTCCTTGGATCAGGAACCCCTGAAACTGATTTTCCTGGACCTGGACCTCCAAGACCTTGACCCCTTGGACCAGGAACCCCTGGATAAGGACCTTCTTGACCTGGACCTAGACCCCTTGGATCTTGACCCCAAAGACGTGGGTTCCCGTGGACCTGGACTCCCTGGAACTTGACCCCCAAACCTCGACCTTTGGATCAGGACCCCGTGGACCTGAACCTGGACCCCCTGAATTTTTACCCCCTAGATCAACACCCCTGGTCCCGGACCTCCTGCACCTGGACTCCCTGGACCTTGACCCCTTGGATCTTGTCCCCTTGGATCTGGACCCCAAAGACGTGGGTTCCCGTGGACCTGGACTCCCTGGAACTTGACCCCCGAACCTCGACCTTTGGATCAGGACCCCGTGGACCTGAACCTGGACCCCCTGAATCTTTACCCCCTAGATCAACACCCCTGGTCCCGGACCTCCTGCACCTGGACTCCCTGGACCTTGACCCCCTGGATCTTGTCCCCTTGGATCTAGACCACCTAGATATGGACCACTTGGAACTGGATTCCTTGGACCTTGACCAACTGGACCTAGACCCTCTGGATCAGGACACCCTGAATCTGGACCTCCGGATCTGGACCCCTGGATTTGACCCCCTGGGTCAGGACCCCCTAGACTTGGACTACCAGGACCTTGACCCCCTAAACCTGGACTCCCTGGACTTGAAACCCCTGGATCAGGATCCCTGGGCCTGGAAACCCTTGATCTTGACCCCCTCGATCAGGACCCTATGGACCTGGACCTCCTGGACCTGGACCCCCCTGGACCAAGACCTCTTGGACCTGGACCCCCTAGACCTGGAACCCCTGGACCTAGACCCGCTGGACCTGGACCATCTGGACCTGGACCTGGAGCCCCTGGATCAGGATCCCTTGGACCTGGACCCCTGGACCTTGACCCCCTGGATCAGGACCCCCTGGACCTGGACGACCTGAACCTGGACGGCCTGGATCAGGAGCCCTTGGACCTGGACCTGGAGCCTCAAGACCTGGACTCCCTGGACCTGGACCCCCTGAAACAGGACCTTCTGGCCCTGGAATATCTGTACCTAGACCCCTTGGATCCTGGGCCCCTGATCCTGGACCCCTTGAACCTGGACCTTCTGCACCTGGATTCCCTGGACCTAGACCCCTTGGATCAGGACTCCTTGGACCTGGACACCCTGGATCAGGACCTCCAGGATCAAGACTCCCCTGGACCTGAACCCTCTGGACCTGGACTCTCAAGACCTTGACCCCTTGACCTGGACCCCCTGGATCAGGACCCCCTGGACCTAGACCTGGAATCCCTGAATCTTGACCCCCTGGACCTGGACCCCCTGGATCGGGACCCCCTAGACCTAGACCTGGAATCCCTGAATCTTGACCCCCTGGACCTGGATTCCCTGGACCAGGACTTCCTAGACCTTGACCCCCTGAAGCTTGACCCCCTAGATCAGGACCTCCTGTACCTGGACCCCTGGACCAGAAGATACCGAAGTAGGAGAAGCAATTAAGTAGGCTATCGAAGAGGAAGAAGCAATCATCAGAGGATATCAAAATGGAAAAAGCATTCAAAGAGGATATCCAAGTGGAAAAAGCAGTCAAAAAGGATATCAAAGGGAAAGATGCAATCAAAAAAGATATCCAAGTAGAAAACGCAATCAAAGAGGATACCCAAGTGGAAAAAGCAATTAAAGAGGTTATCTAAATGGAAGAAGCAATCAAAGGGAATAACCAAGTGAAGCAGAAATTAAAGAGGGTATCGAAATGGAATTTACTAAGAAAGTTGCCTTAATCCCTTACAAAAACTAATAAAAAAAAAATTGGACGTTTCAAAATGATGATGATGGATGTCGCATAAACATGAAAATTTACTAAAAAAGTTGCCTTAAGCCCCTACAAAAACTAAAAAAAAATTGGACGTTTTAAAATGATGATGATGGATATCGTATAAACATGAAAATTTACTAAAAACGTTGCCTTAAGCCCCTCTAAAAACAAAAAAAAGTTTGGACGTTTCAAAATGATGATGATGGATGTCGCATAAACATGAAAATTTACTAAGTTATCTTATGCTCCTCCACCACCAATAAATAGAATCAAGCAAATTTTACAGTAAAATTTTAATTTTACAGTACCCACAATCCGTCTGACTCTTTGCAAAAACAGTATGAAAGTTAGGTACGGCAAACGAAATATACGGCATACGGTATTCACACCAAATATTTTGTATGGGACAATTTTTTTTTGTATGAAAGACAATTTCTTTTATGGATATAAAAAAATGTTCTGAGCAACATTAGTTTTGGCGCCAACGCTCTAAGACTTGTACTTTCCGAGATACGAGGTGGATGAGAGCGGATGGGGGGGAAAAGGGGGACTTTAGGATTTATTCCAAACTCATCGGAACTCTTTCTTTACGACCCCACCAAACATTTCTACCCTACGAGGGGGCATCTGGGAGAACAAACATGTCAATGAGTCAGTCAGTGACTTGCATTACAACTCACTGACTGACTTATTGACAGTTATAATAGGTTGGGGAAAAAGTCTTTTCGCATTATAGTATGTATGAACTTGTAATAAAATCTCTTTGGCTATACTATTTGTATCTGGCTGGTTTTGGTATCATTCAAAGTTTAAATTTTAAAGAAGATAATTCCAAATTCAATTTAGGAAAATGTGTTAGTTTTATTTCTTTTTCGTACTGCAGATGAGTGAATGTAATGAAGAAATTCGATTCATTTTAAAATTTTACTACAAAAAAGGTAAAAATGCAACGCAAGCCGCGAAAACAATTTGCGATGTTGTAGTGCAGTGTCTGTGAGAGTAGCACAAATTTGGTTTAAGCATTTTCAATCCGGAAATTTTGATGTCAAAGATGCACGTCGCTCTGGTCGCCCTATTACGGATAAAATTGATGCCATTTTTGAAAAAGTGGAGCAAGATCGGCATATCAGTAGTTACGACGTAGCTGAAGAACTGGGAATTGGCCACAAAACAGTTATGAAGCATTTGAAAAAAACTGGGTACACAAAAAAGCTCGATATTTAGGTACCCCACGTGCTCACTGAAAGAAACCTAATGAACCGTGTACTCATTTGTGATTCTTTATTACGACGTAATGAAACCGAACCATTTTTGAAGAAGCTGATAACTGGTGATGAAAAGTGGACCACGTACGACAAGAACGTGCGAAAAAGGTCGTGGTCAAAGGCCGGTCAGGCTTCACAGCCTGTGGCGAAACCCGGGTTAACTCGCAACAAGGTGATGCTGTGTGTATGGTGGGATTGGAAGGGCATTATTCATTATGAGCTGTTACCACCAGGCAGGACCATCGATTCTGAACTCTACTGCGAACAACTGATGAGATTAAAGCATGAAGTTGAGAGAAAGCGGCCGGAATTAATCAACAGAAGGGGTGTGGTTTTTCATCATGATAACGCTAGACCTCACACATCTTTAGCCACTTAGCAAAAATTAAGAGGTTGGTTGGGAGGTGTTAATGCATCCGTCGTATAGTCCTGACCTTGCACCTTCAGATTTCCACCAGTTTCGGTCTCTTCAGAATTCTTTAGACAGTGTCAGGTTAACATCACGAGAGGACAGCCAAAACTACTTGTCGCGGTATTTTGATCAAAAGCCCCAAAACTTCTATAGCAATGGAATCATGTCCCTACCTACAAGATGGCAAAAAGTTATCGAACAGAATGGTACCTACATACTTTAGTTAAATGTAAATGCACACCTATTTTGAAATTTAATACCTACTTAGTTGCTTATTCGGATTTTCAGTGTTTATGTATGTCTACCTACCTCTTTTTATTTGCTACTTAACTACCAAACAGTGTTAATCTCCATATCGACAAATTACTAATGGTTAAGTTTATATATCTACTCTTATTTTAGTTATTATCTATTGTTTATTAGAATAAATACTTAAGTGTCTGAACCGGTTAATCTACACTACACTAAGGTTAGCTGGAATAAAATGCTAATTCGCGTTAAGTTTGCCTATTTATCGTGTGTGTGGAATTTTATTTATTTATTTCTGGTTTAAAATATTTACGCGATGGGTTTTCGGTAATTGTCTAGTAACTTCTTCAATTACTACTTGTTAATTCAGTGCATAAAACTGACAGTTCCCGAGAACCCTATCTGTGGCGGCGGCAGCTGCAGATGTTTCTGCCAAGGCGAGGCTGAAAACCAGCGTAGCTGAGCCCTCGACCTATTTACCACCACCTTCTACCTTGGTGCTACCTACAATAATGTACTAATGTTACTTAGAATTAAGCCTACTGTTGTACCTACCTAGCTTTATTTAGTAATTATTGTACCTACCTACTTCTGTTAGCTTAATAGGTGTGTGTGTAAATAATATATATTATATAATAATTATATATATAGTATAATAATTATAATATATTAATAGTATAATAATTATTTATTTATTTATAAATAAACTATATTAAAAAATGTATTAAATTTTCTTAAAAAATGCGAAGAAACTTTTTCCCCAACATAATATATTAGGTCTTTACCTATGAAATTGACGTTTTGTATGGAATAAGTGAGAGTACTTATTTTTTTAAACTTTTTTATTTCTGTATATCTTTGCCAACACATTGGCAGTTTATTGATGCCCTTCTTATAAAAATCAGCTGGACGGGAGGCAACAAACTCTTCAAAGTCATTTTGTACTGCCTCTCGGGAATTGAATTTTTTACCCACAAAAAAGTTGTCTAAATTTTGGAAAAAGTAATAGTCGGTAGGTGCAAGGTCTGGTGAGTATGGCGGATGAGGGAGAGCTTCCAGCCCCAGCTCTTGCAGCTTGGAGACTGTCTGTTGTGCAGTATGGGGTCACGCGTTGTCGTGAAGGAGCAGTGGGGACGACCGATTGACCAAAGCTGGTTGCCGATGTGCAAGCTTCTCCATCAATCTCCAGTTATTCACAGTACACATCGGCAGTAACTCATGCCGTTTTGTAAAAAGCTGTGGTGAATCACACCCGCACTAGACCACCAAACAGTGACCATCACCTATTTAGAGGTCATTTTTGGTTTAGGGCATTGCTATGGTGCTGAACCAGGATCTAACCAACTTGCTGAGCGCTTTCGATTGTCGAACAGAATCCATTTTTCATCGCACGTAACAATTCGGTTCAAAATTCCCTCATTTCTTTGCCTATTGAGCAGCCCGAGGCAAGTCTCGACGCATACGTTGCGCTGGCGGTCGTTAAGTTTGTGGGGCACCCATCTATCAAGTTTTTTTACCTTGCCTATTTGTCGCAAATGGATCAAAATTGTTTTGATGCTAACATCAAAAGCTGCTGCTAGATCAGCTGTAGATTGAGTTTCGTCAGCTTCCACAATCGCCTTTAATTCATCATTGTTGACCAGTCTCCGGACGACCACGAGCTTCATTTTTCAAGTCAAAATTTCCAGAACAGAACCGGTCAAACCAACAACGGGGTGTGCGTTCGTTTGTATAGTTCTCTCCGTAAACGTTTTTGATGTTACGTGCCGTTTGTGTCGCGTTGGTGCCACGACGGAACTCATATTCCATAATTACACGAATTTTTAAAGTATCCATTATGACGAAAAATTTTCAATGTAATGAATATACAACGCTAATCAATAAACAAAAGACAGTTTGTAAAAAGAATGTCATGTTTTTAAAACAAAATTAATTTGAATTTAGAATACAAAGCCATTCCAAACTTTTTTTCTATTTGAAATGACCAGTACTGAAGAACGGCAATTTCATAGGTAGACTTATTGGAATATATAATAATAATAATTCCAGGCTTAGTGCCTGTGTTGTTAAATAAATACTTGAAATAATAATAATATTTTGAAAACAAAGTTTTACTTCAGTCGTGTGGTCTAACTTAAGCACACTCGTTTTTTTTAATTACTTACAAGCTTCCGCCCGCTGCTTCGCACGCGTTGTTTGCCAATAAAAACTACCCTATGTGTTAATCCAGGTTATGATCTACGTACATACCGAATTTCATCGCAATCGGTTAAGCCGTTCCGAAGAGATAGAGTAACAAATATCCATACATCCATACAAACTTTCGAGTTCATAATATTAGTAGGATTTAGCTCTCGGTCTAATTGTAAAATTGTTAAAAATAAAACAAAATTAAAATTTTACAATTAAATTTAATTTCATCCAACTTACACTAACTTAAAACTTATTTTACACGAAAGTGTATTTACTTTGAGGACATTTCTCTAGTAACTTGCAAACATGCTAATCTTACAAATACATTACTTATTCTAGTCCTTAGTGACTGATTATAAGGCTGCTTTTGGCTTGAATATACACAAATTAAGAAGACTGCTAGTTTACGAAAACTTACAGTGTGACTCATAAAAATTAACAACTCCACCTGTCCAAAGGTTGCCTTGAAGTGATCGCTTCTAGCAACCCAACCATTGTTTTTGAAGTAAAACTTGTTTAGGCACGCTTGACTTGGGGAGTAAGCTGGTGTATGCGTTCCGAAAAGTGCGAACGGAAGTTGAGAGGGAGATATAAGTTAGTGAAGATAGAAAGAGAGAGAGTTACGTTTCGTATATTATTACTGTAGGAGCAAGAGAGAGAGGTGCGCGCGCACATTTTCTTTCGCTCTTCCTCTCATAGCCAGTGCATGAAATATATATTTATCTCAGTCAGTAGTTCGATTGATTATATTTCGTGATTTTATTTGGTTCTTGAACTATTTTGTAAATTAATATTTTTAAAAACAAGTTTTACATCAGTCGTGTGGTCTAAAGCACACTCGTTTTTTTATCGTCATTATTATTATAGTATACTAGATGACCCGCCCGCGTCTTTTATCAATAAAAACATTATCCTCCTGCACAATCGGGTAAAAAGTAGCCTATGCCCCAATCCCGGTCATAAACTATTTAAATTAGGCGAGATCGTGGTCAAACACAAGCCTATAAAAGTATTAACAAAAAAACAAATTTCATCGAAATTGGTCCAGCCGTTTAGTCGTGAAAACGTAACAAATGGGCAGAGACAGAGTTAGTTACGAAATTATAATATTACTAGCTTCCGCCAGCGGCTTCGCACGCGTTGTTTGTCAACAAAAAGTAGCCTATGTGTTAATCCAGGTTATAATCTACGTACATACCAAATTTTATCGAAATCGGTTCAGCCGTTTCGACGCGAAATAGTAACGAAAGAGTAACAAACATCCATACATACATACATACAAACAATCGCATTTATAATATTAGTGTGATTAGTATTGAATTTCCCCTTGTTATGTGTTCCTTTCTAACGAGGCACATAGAGGATAATGGGGGAAATAACAGATTTTTTAAAGTATTTTCTTCTCCGAAGTTTTCAGTAGTACTCTTTACACCTTGTATTAGTTTGAATACATTGCTACAGATATGGAAGATTCTAAGATTTTTAAAAACATCTCAAAAATTTTCAAGCCTAGACGGGACTTGAACCCGCAACCTTCCTTTTGATACGAGGATGCACTACCAATTGTGCTACAGGCTCTTGTCACGTCAGGGTCGAAAATGGAAGATATTGCATTATGCAGTAAGACTGCGTATAAATCTAACTCTGTCATTTCAGTTCTAGTTCAATAATTTTAATAATAACCATAATTATTATTGCTTATTTTTTATTAACTAGTTGACCCGCCCCGGCTTCTCACGGATTCCAAAATAAAGTATAGCCTACGTCTAGAGTTCATACAAAAAAAATCATAGAAAAGTGCACTTTAATTTTGGGATAATATTATTTGATCCTCAAGAATCTAATTGATATATTGTAATTGTGTACTTTTAAATAAGTTTTTTGTTGAAAAATTACTTTTTCAAAAGAAGCTTTCATAAAATTCATAATCGGAACCGCAAGCAGATTCAAATGAGCCCAAACACTAGTACCCTACTATAATCCATTCAGAAGTTCCGCTGTCTAGCATCTGTCTACGTCATGAGACCACCTCCATGGTACTATATTATTGCATTGTCACCGAAGTCACATATGTATTCCAAATTTCAGCTAAATCGGTTGACAGGAAAAGTTCAAAATTCAGTTGCAAGATTCCACCCGGACAAACATACATACATTGCTAGTTAATAAAAAACTTGTAAAAATATTTGGTATTCAAAAATAATATTTGATCCCCTTTTTTAATAATTGGTCTAGATGAGTGGGAGAACCGACACTGAGCACCCCGACTCTAGGCAGTCTTGTGCGTGACACCCCTAGAGTGTTATAAAAAGCGCGGAGCCAGTAGCTCGCGTGGAAGGTCCTGAGTGGAGCAAGCCCGCGAAGCCAGAGTGGGTGAAGCGACACTCAGGGGGCGACCACGCGAAAAATTCTGGCTCCCATTTGGCAGCTAGTAGATTCAGCGGTTTTTAAGCGCCGCCAAAGTTAAAAATGTATCGAACTATATTATTAACTGCTTATTTCATTCAGTTTTGGGACCAAACATGGATCTATCAAACTTAATTTCTACATCAGATTAAAGTATCGTTTGTTTGATTCATTTTGTGTCACACTAAAACAGGATCAATCATTAAAAAAAACCGGCCAAGTGCGAGTCGGACTCGCGCACGAAGGGTTCCGTACCATTATCTATGAAAACGGCAAAAAAATCATGTCTACATTGTATGTGGGAGCCCCACTTAAATATTTATTTTATTCAATAACAAAATTGTATTTATTTACCTTATTTGAGGATGGTGTCGTTTAAGCTAGTCCTCCAAAGTGTATGAGCGCCCATACAACTCAGAGGACTATCTTGATTGGCGTCAACTAAGTATGTGTATCCAAAAAAAAATGGTATATAATAATTTGTGCTGTTGCCAAACCTTGCTTTTTGCCAAATTTTGTGATGAGGTCAACAGGAATTACCATACAGGTTTTCGATCCAAAACCTATAGGGTACTTCCGGTTGACCTAGAATTGTCAATTTTGGTTAGGTTAGGTTAACTCACGAACGGAGCGAGAGAGTTACTAGAATCCTGAGTGCAGAGTGGGATATAAGCACGCCCAAGATGCAGACAGCTTTATCCACGAGGAGAATACTCTACTTTTCACACTTTCTGCGAGACAATAAGATAACAATAATAAAACCAAATCTAGGTTGGTGCATTCTGTGCTGAGGTTAGTTCTTTGGTTCAAATTTTAATACAGAGAGGTTCCAAATTCAATACAACTTTACTCCCGGTTCAGCTGTAGGGATTTAATCTCCTGCTTTTGGTGAGGTTTACATGACATATATTTTGACATTGTCGAGCAGGTAGTGTGAAAATAAGAATAACAGTAATTTACAAAATAGAATTACAGTAATAATAATAATGAATGAATGCAATGTATCATAATTTGGTAAATTGACGCACTTGCATTATCTATTCAATGTAGATAATGTGGTTTAAAAGTGGTGTCAGTCACTAAATAACTTTGATATAAGATGTAGTATGTGCAAGTATACGTAGTGTCCAGCACTGTTTAGGGGATGTCCCTGTGAGGCGGGGCTCATACTCCCGGCATGAGGCCGGGTTTTCTTCCCGGCCAGGCCTCTTTGGCGTACTTCTTGCGACGAGGCTCGTTGGATGCTGGCTCTTCGGGCGCTGGAAATAAGGTTCAGAATTAAATTAATGTTGCAAAATAAACATTGCTGTACATTTTAAACGGCGCTGTCTAGCCCTAAACTAAGCAGAGCTTGTATTATGGGAACCAGATCCAAATCCAAGATGATAGAGTACTTAAATACTTTTTTTTTGTAAATACGTACTTATAATATATAGGAAAACATCCAAACCCGGAACAAATATCTACAGATCATGCAGACATTTGTTCCGCGTCGGGAATCGAACCCACTATTCGCCCACTGCGCCACGGAGGACGTCTTATCACAATTTTAGGATTAGGATTCCTGACTGCGCAGGCAGGTAATGTTTTTATGACAAGCCACGCATGCGGAGCCGCGGGCGCATGCTTGTAATCTATAAACCTCGTCTAAATCGGTTCAGCCGTTACGATGTACAAACAAACAAACATCGAAACTTTCGTATTTATAATACTAGTGTGATGTTAACAGCGTTGTTGTAAAGGGTTGTATGTAACAAAAATAAATTAAAAAAATTTAAATATGCAAAAATCCCGTAATCGTTTTGCATTTTACAATAAAACTAGACATACACTACACTTACAGTAGTTTTTTTATGTATATAAATTATAGACTAGCGTTAGACCATTATCTCGCGTGATGGCGCGCGATGATGCAGTCTACGATGGTACACACTTGCCTAGAAGAAACCTATTCACTCGCGACTTGAAGACCCTTAGGTTATCAGGAAACACAGACTCAGGCAACGCGTTCCACTCCTTGGCGGTGCGCATAATAAAGGTGGAAGAGTACCGCTTTGTGCTTATGGGAGGTATGTCTACCATGTAGCGGTGGCGCACCGCGGAGCGTCTGGTTGTCCGATGACAGAATTGAGCCTTTTTTTTTAGGTAGCAAACAAGCATACGGCCCGCCTGATGGTAAGCGGTTACCGTAGCCTATGGACGTTTGTAACACCAAGGGTATTGCACGCGCGTTGCCGACCCATTAAAATTTACAAAACACCCTTTTTGAAGAACCCCATACTGTAGTCCCTGGGGAAAACCTCGACAGAGAGACCATTCCACAAGCAAAGTGTTTGCGCGATGAAATTCCTCTGGAACCTCACGGTACGCGACACATCGTCTCCAAGGTGTGTGGATGGATTCCCTGCCGATGGCGAGCGGTGCGATGATAAAAGGAACCTGCAGGCACCATATCAAACAACTCCTCAGAACACAACCCATTATACAAGCGGCAGAACACAGACAGGGAGGCAAAATCTCTCCTGAGACTTAATAACGCTTGTGAGAATGGGATCGTCAACAATTCTCACAGCTCGTCTTTGAACAAAGTCAAATGGCCCCAGTTGATATCCAGGTGCTCCCACCCATAAATGACAGCAATACTCCATGTGGGGCCGGATTTGAACCTTGTAAAGAAGCAGTCTTTGGGGATGGTGGGATCAGGTTGAAAAGCTCCGCAGCACACTCTCCGAAATGTATCTGATAAAAAACCGAAAGGCTTGCAACCTTTCGACGATGCTCGAGGATGTTACATAGGTAATAAACATCCATTTAACTAGTTTATATCTGAATTGGGGTCTACGATGTCACAGACATAGGCGTCAAACTTATAACACCTCTTCTTGCTTAGGGGGGTTCGCAAAACTTACCGGTATTGGGTAGTGGTGGATGAATGTTGAGGTGCGGTTCTGGACCTTCCAGCTCCACGTCTGGCGCCGGATTCGGTAGAGACAGACCCAATCTAGAACAAAATTCATGGTATTTAATAGAGCTTCCTTTTCGTGGTCAAATTGGATTATCTACTGGGTGGTCCAACAAGAATAATTTGATGGAAGAACGATTTTTTTTAATGATTCATCGAGTGAAGCGAGATCTCTAAATCAACTTGGGCAAATCGGTGTTGTATGTATGTATGTTTGTTTGTCCGAGGATAACTTTCGAAGCGTTTATCTGATCATCGTGAAATTTGGTGTATAGGTAGGTAGTGATGGCACAATTTAGGTGTGACTAAATGAGCTAAAAATGTGGGGGGGGGGGTTGAGATTTTGGGGTTCAAGAGGGGTAAAAAAACAAAATGGGACTATCCGGTCAAGTGGCACGTCTAATAAAAGGTATTTGTATGTACATTTTGACCCCGTTTTTACTTTTAGCTTAAATCTTGTAGTTTTTAAGTTATTAGCCATATTAAAAACGGAACTTTGAAAAACGGACTAAATTCACAAGGTACACCAGTGACCCCAGTGTTGTAATTTGGTATGCGTGTAGCTTAAGTGACACAAATATAGGCAAGTCTGAAATCCAGAATAACTGCAATTTGTACCCCAAAAAAGGTAACCAATTACATGTACTCCCATTACCTGTAATTTGAATGAAACTGTAGGTCAAGTAAGTTGGTTATTTATTTCGTAGCACTATTTTGATAGTCAAAGATTACGAATAATATATTTTTGTTTGTTTGAGATCAGTTCAGTTCAGGGCGAATCACTAGTTTATTTAAAAATTCTCCTACCGAAAGCTTATACTGTAGACGAATATGTGATAGACAAATCCAATGATTAGACATATTTTAATTTAATAATAATAATGCTGGACATTTCACACAGCGCTATCTAGCCCCAAACTAAACAAAGCTTGTACTATGAGAACCAGATAACTGATAGAATACTTACTTATATAAATTTTTGGTTTGTAAATTCTTATAATATATAGAAAAATACCCAAACCCGGACAAATATCTGTAGACCATGCAATCATTTGTCATTTAATTATAACTAGCTGTTGCCCGCGACTCCGTACGCGTTACACTACTAAATGTGTAAGTAACTTAGAGATAAAGCTAAACTCCATGTTGTAACTTGACTTTACATCCGAATTTTATCCCATGGGAACTGATTTATGGAATAAAAGGTAGCCTATGTGATAATCCAGGTTATAATCTACATATATACCAAATTTCGGTCCAGCCGTTACGACGTAATTGAGTAACAAACAAAAATATTCTTATTTCATCATCATAAAATTTAATTATTTATTTTTAAAGTGAATATATCACTAAATATTCTATAATAATAATATAAGTATTCTATCAGTTATCTGGTTCCCATAATACAAGCTCTGCTTAGTTTGGGGCTAGATAGCACTGTGTGAAATGTCCAGCAATATTTATTTATTTATTCTGTGAATATTTCAAGCGGCCACCTGTTGCCGTTATCAATATCGAGCAAAAACGAGCAAAAAAATCACGTTTCTTGTATGGGAGCCCCCTTATATATTTATTTTATTATGTTTTTAGTATTTGTTGTTATAGCGGCAATATAAATACATCATCAGTGAAAATTTCAACTGTCTAAACTATCAACGTTTCATGAGATACACAGCCTGGTGACAGACGGACAGACAGACAGCGGAGTCTTAGTAATAGGGTGCCGTTTTACCCTTTGGGTACGGAACCCTAAAAATGTGGCCGTAACGGACGCTCGGCAGATATGAAACATCTAAACTGATGGTTATTGAAAGTATCTATAATTAAATAAAACTAGTTTATAATCATCTAACTAAGCTTTTTATACGCAATATAACCCTGCATTCCGAATCACGACATAATCGTTGCTAGCGTTCACGTAGTTATTTTGTGTACCGATTCAGTTAACGCGCTGATTACAGTTGAATGCCGTCACGGATTCGGAACGCTCATGAACGCGCTACAAGTCAATGTTCCTGTATTTTCATAACAACAATAAAACCAACCAACCACAGAACATTTATTACTCACAAGCAACCAACCAACCAGCTGTCACTTCACTTTTGGCAGGAAGGCTCACAGTGATATCGTTTTGGAGCATGGACGTTGGTAGCGCAAAATGGCGGATGTAATGACGTCATTTAAGACGAATCACAGGACATCGTTGTCGCGCTCACGGTGACTCGGAACGCTTGTTAGCGCGATGGTATCGATTTTAGCGTGATTCGGAATGCAGCCTAAATATGCGTGACGGCGCAACGGCCCAACTGACCAACAAACTTGGAACTTGACTTTTTTATGACGGCATACAAGTCGAGTGCATTTTGCAATCTTTACACGTCAAGTTATTTTGAGTTTGAGTATAATCGCTATAACGCCATACCTGGCTCCAATAAGGCTGAGATGAGAGCTGGGGGCGGGCAGGTCGGAGTATAGATTACCGCCGCGCGATAGCTCTTGCAGCCGCAACGAATGGTGGTGGTGGCCTGAAACAACAACACATCAACCAAAAGAAAAATATTATCATCATCATCATCGTCAGGCTCGTCAGCCCTTCTCATCCCATTGCTGGGCATACGCCTCTCGTTGTCGCCATTCGCCTCTGTCGAAAAATATATCCATACTAAACAAACAACCTGTTTTGTTATGAACGACATTAATTTAAAACACACATCCGGCACCGTATTAACGGATTCATCTCCATAGAAAAAATATGTACGACATTAAATGAAAACACGGGTAGTGTTTTCATTCGTACATATTTTTTGGGGTAATGGGTTAGTATTGTTGTAAAATAGTTTTTTTCAAATTCATTACAATCGAAAATCTCAAATTTTCAGACAACCTAAGGCACTTGTCTCACCGCCGGCGAGTAAGCGATTAGCTATCATCAACTATTTTCTCGCTCAAGAAACGAACAAATGATACAGATTCCGTGTCAGTAAAAGAGACACATATATTAATAGTTGATCGCGAGAACTCGCTCTCCACTATTTTGTCGCAGCGACTACAACACTCGCTCAGAGATGCTCGCTTGGTGGTCAGAACACACGCGAGATGATAAGAATCGTCCGCCGCACTCGCTCACTTGCTTTATAGCCCAGCGAGACAACTATAGGAACTACGCACTCGCTTCTAGCTGCTCGCCAACTCGTTTCTAGTTTCTAGCTCTACTCGCTTCTCCCTCATCGCCGGCGGTGAGACAAGTGCCTTAATATTAAGTAGTAAAATATCAATGAAACAGCCTGTATAAATTATATTCATTCATCATGTAAGTATGTAACTGTTAAACTAACTAAGCGGCATCGTCGCAAAGGCGCCACCGATTTACGTTAAAAATTGTTTATGGGAAATGTATCGATTACTGGATAATATTCAAGCTACCGGTATTAAACCCACCTCTAAAATCAGTTAGTATGATTCCAGATGAGTGTTTTAAATTAATGTCGTACATAACCAAACCGGTTATAATAATAATAATGCTTGACATTTCACACAGCGCTATCTAGCCCCAAACTAAGCAAAGCTTGTACTATGGGAACCAGATAACTGATAGAATACTTATATACTTTTTTTTGTAAATACATACTTATAATATACTAGCTGACCAATTCGCAGCTTCGCACGCGTAGTTTTTCAATAAAAACATTACCCTCTTTCTGCGCAGTTGCGTAAAAAGTAGCCTATGTTACTTAGGGATAATGTACTCGTAGCATTCTAATAGTAAATAATTTTTTAAATCGGACCATTCGTTTTTGAGTTTATTCGTTACAAACATACAAATCTTTCCTCTTTATAATATTAGTAACGATGAAGAAACAACGAGACCCGGAACAAATATCTGTAGGTTATGCAAACATTAGTTCCGCGGTGGGAATCGAACCCGCAACCACGGTTGTATACCCACTAAATTCATTTAGGCATTATTGTGCAAGTCGCCCATGGCTTTCTTCTTCTCCATGCCCTTCTCCAACATCACGTGGGGTCGACACAACATGTATTCTTCCTCCACATCTCTCTATCAGCCGTCATCTCCGTTGTCATTTCCTTCCTACCCATATCATTCTTGACACAGTCCATCCATCTCTTCTTCGGCCTTCCTCTACTTCTACATCCATCCACACTCTTGTCTTACACTCTTATAGCCACATGATTTTCTTCCCTGCGCATGACATGCACATACCACGCTAGCCTCTTACTCCTCAACTTTTCTATCACTGGCGCTACTTTCAAACTTACTCTAATATTTTTTTTAAAGTGGATAGATTATTCTATTCTATAGATGTTCGTTTGACCACAATCTCACCTGATGGTAAGCGATGATGTGGTCTATGATGAAGCACAAAAATCTAGAAGAAACCTATCCACTCCTACCTTAAAGAGGGCCGAAAACGACCGTAGAAATAACAGACGACGGCAAAGTGTTCCATACCTTAGCTGTACGCATCAAGAACGTAGAACCATAACGGTGTGTGCGAATGGGTGGTATATCAACCAGGCACGGATGGTAATGAGCCGTGCGCCTGCTTGTCCTTTGATGGAAAGGGGATGGTGAGATCAGATCGTATAGTTCCTGGGCATATTCCCCAAAATGTATTCTGTAAAAGATCGATAGGCTTGCAACTTTTTTGGGACTTAGTCTCCGCCATATATTGCTCACCTATTAGCCTAAAAGCCATACGTTCTATCGAGTCTAAGGTAGCGAGCTGGTATTTGGCCGAACCATCCCGAAGGTGGCAGCAGTACTCCATACCGTATACATAATAATACTCCTTATCTTATCAATTCTCGTGACCCCACACATCCATCTCAACATTCGCATTTCCGCCGCGTGCACTCTTCTTTCATCCGTCCCTTTCATGGCCTAACACTCAGAATCATAGCAAGTCGGCCGTAGTGTGTACTAAGAAATAACTTACTGTCGTCAGCACTTTGCAACTTGAGCTTCTTCTGCGGGGTGTTAGCATTGGGTACAATAGTAGACTTGACCAGGTTCCTGAACCGGCCGATGCTGGGGTCGATATCCTCAGGGTTGATGATGTCCACTTCTTCGTTAAAGGAGACGTTGCGTTTCTGTTTCTTCGACTGGCCGGTTGGCATTGAGGCCTGCCGCTTTGTACCGGTTGGTGGCTGGGAACAAAATATTATACAAGCTAATACATACTTAATTACTGATTTAAACGGGTAAACGATGTAATACGTAACGGACGACCTCCGTGGCGCAGTGGGCGAATAGCCGGCTGAGACGCAGGAGGTAGCGGGTTCGATTCCCGCGGCGGAACAAATGTTTGCATGATCTATATACACTGCCGGCCAAAAGTTTGAGACCACTGTAAAAATCTTTGTCACCAACAAAATATTTCAAAGTACACATATGATAATGAGCTAATTTGAACACCTGCGTATTCTATTATTATTAAAGAATTTCTAAGAGTCATTATTTATGTTGTTGTTTAAGTTATCATCCTAAAAAGGTCTATTGTTTCAAAACATCAATGAGCGCCGCGCAAGGACCAGGTGGTAGAGTCATTGTAATATTTTTATGATCTGCTCATTACTTATTGTTTTGGGTTTGTTTCGCGTTAACCGATATCAGGGATTATGTTAGCTTCCTAAAACATATTTAGTACCTAAGTTTTTATGGAGTAAATTATTTTCTACCTTATTAGTCTGAGCTCGTCGTTGTTACAGTGAAGACATCTTAAAATGGGAAAAGTTCGCGAAATTAGCAGTGAAACTCGCTCTGCCATAGTTGTTTTATACGGCGAAGGCAAATCTGAACGTGCGATTGCCTCTCAACTTAAGTTGTCGAAGACTTGTGTTCATAACACAATAACCCGATACAAGGAGACTGGCAGTAATCAAGATCGTTCGCGTTCGGGAAGGCCGAGAACTACCACTTCTCGCGAGGATCACTTCATCGTCACTACCAGCAAGCGGAATAGACGCCTAACAGCACCAGAAATCCGCGTAGAAGTGAACAAATCCCGATCAGAACCTGTATCATTGACTACAGTAAAAAGACGTTTGAGAGATGCTAAGTTATTTGGTCGCGTCGCCGTTCGAAAACCACTACTAAGGCCACAAAACAAAAAGAAACGGATGCAGTGGGCCCTTACCCATCGAGACTGGACTGAAGAAGACTTTAAACAAGTTCTTTGGTCAGATGAATCCAAATTTGAAATATTTGGTTCAAAACGACGAATTTTTGTTCGACGTAACGTCGAGGAAAAGATGATGCCAGACTGTGTGGTGCCAACAGTCAAGCATGGTGGTGGTTCCATTATGGTCTGGGGATGCTTCTCGGGCCATGGAACCGGAGATTTGGTACGAGTCGAAGGAATCATGAAAAAGGAGCAATATAAACGAATACTACAGCAAAATGCCATTCCGTCTGGTTCAAGAATAATTGGAGATGGATTTTTTTTCCAACAAGATAATGACCCAAAACATAGTTCAAAATTATGCAGGGGTTATTTAGAACACAAAGAAACAGAAGGGGTTTTAAAAAACATGGTGTGGCCCCCTCAGAGTCCGGATCTCAACCCGATTGAGCTTTTGTGGGAAGAGCTTGATAGAAATGTGCGCAGTTGTTGTCCCACTTCGCAAGAAGACATGTGGAAGGCTTTACAAGAAAGCTGGAACAATATATCACAAGATACAATCGACAAATTGATTGCTCGTATGCCAAGAATAGTGAAAGTAGTAATAAAATGCAAGGGAGGGTTTTTCGACGAAAAATCTGTATAAAATATGAGCGACATTTTTAAAGTAAATGGTTGATTTTTCTTGATTTTTTTGTTTTCTTCATAATGTATGTGTATTAGGAAATAAGTATTTTAATTCATAATTAAACCTCTTGCTTTGTATTTTGAGTTTTATTTCATTTTCCTACTTTGATGTAGGTGGTCTCAAACTTTTGGCCGGCAGTGTATATTTGTTCAGGGTCTGGCTGTTTCTCTGTATGTATTATAAGTAAGTATTTACAAAAAAAAACAAATATATAGGTAATCAGTTATCTGGTTCCCGTGGTACAAGCTCTGCTTAATTTGGGGCTAGATGGTGCTGTGTGAAATGTCCAGCATATTATTATTATATATTATATTATTATTTATCCCGTATGTACCTTTTTTATTTAAACCCAAAGTCCTATTCCGTTATTTCAAGGAGTTAGGATGGCTGGAGTCAGGTTAGAAGAGGGGTAATTCACAATACACCCGAATTGCACATTAGCACAACTGGAAGTGCATTCTCATATCAAGAGGCAGGTTGCGGGTTCAAGTCCCGTCTAGGCTTGAAAAGCAATTAGGTAGTTAGTACGTACAGTAATCGCGAAAGTTTGAAAGATACATACGTACTTATACTATAAACTAGCTTCCGCCTGCGGCTTAGCACACGTGATTTTTTAATAAAAAGTAGCCTATGTTTCTCTCCAGGTCATAATTCTAGGTATATACGAAATTTCATCAAACTCAGTTCAGCCGTTACGATGTGATTGAGTAACACAAACATCTAAACTATCGCATTTAAAATATTAGTGTGATTGCAAAGTAACTCTGTCTGTTTGTTACGTTTTGACAACTAAAACGGCTGGACCGATTTCGATAAAATTTGGTTATAGATAGATTATGGCGAGGATTGGGCACAAGGCTTTTTACCCGATTGTGCAGAAGGTGATAAACCTTGTTATACATAAATGGGAAAGTTTGGATGTTTATTTGTTGCTCAACCACGTCGTATGTCAAACCAGCTTAACTATTTTTTAAAATTAAAAAAGTATATTTTTACGAACCCTTTGTACGCGACCCAGACTCGCACTTGTCCGGTTTTTTATTATTATTTCGCACGTTAAAATATCGCCGGTTTTTTTTGCCGTGCGACCAAAAAACTCAAATGCGCTCCTAGCCGTAGTCTCAGTTATTATAGGGGAAATTGCAATTATTACCTTCATGACGTCAGTGCCATCTTCAGTTGAAATTCCCAGCATGGAAATTCTTCTGTTGTGGGCTGTATTGAATTCTGTAAGATTCTGTGAAAAATATAGTGTATGAAGGCGAGGTTTTCAGCATATTCCCACGTCAAATGTGAAATGGATTTTATTTTATCCACATACAATAAGATGTGAAGAAGACAAGAAGTGCTGGCCCTCTTGTAAGCGAATGTGTTCACGTTTCTTGTAGTGGTGCACACGCTTGGGCAGAGGGAAACGGATCTTGCTATATAAGTTTTGTTGTAATTATTGGCTTACTTAATATTCTACTCCAGAACTTTTCTACCCCAACGGCCCCCTTTCTTAGAAAGGGGGTAATGCACAATACACTACACCCCTCTTACTCCCCCCACCCTAAAATTAGAATTAGTACCCAACGGCCGTAAGTTTTTCGAGGTATGTATGTGCCCTACCCACTACCACTTCAGCTTGCTAATCCTTTGTGATATGTTGGTGACCTAGGTTCGTCTACGAATCTCCTCATTTCTGATTCGATCTCGTAGAGAAATACCAAGCATAGATGTCTCCCAGAGGATTCGACAGCTCGAAGAACTGACGGCCGTTGGGGCAGAAGGTTTCTCGAGTGGAGATCACGCGCTGGAAAGCGCAGCGAAGGACGCCCAAAATAAGCGCGTATACAAATTTCAGCTCAATCAGTAAAAGATAACTGATTTAAAATTCAGTTGCAAAATTCCACCCGGACAAACAAAAATACGAGAAGAAATCAAAAAGTAGTGAGAACGATATACTCCTTGGTAAAAAAAAAATACTGGCAGGCATAGCTCAGATACATATTTGTAATATTAATAGAGAAAAAGATCTTCGATTCTCTTTTGTTTTTTTTCTGAATGTAGTCATTTGTTTGCTTCGTGTCGGAACGTGTTCTCGAAAATGGAGAAAAACGAAGTGCGAGCCGTTAATAAATACCTCTGTTTAAAAAAGTTAACGACGCAAGAGATTCATTGCGATTTGGAGGCAACATTAGAAGAGTCTGCTCCGCCGTATTCCACTGTCGCAAGGGGGGCTACTCAATTTCGAGTAGGGAGAACGAGCACGGAAGACGAACATCGTTGCGGCCGTCCATCGACATTAGTCACCCAAGAAAATGTTGCGAAAGTCGAGAAAATTGTATTCAGAGATCGAATAGTTACCATCCGACACTTAGTTCAAGAAACGGGCATTTCATATGGAAGTTTTCAATCCATATTGAAACAAACTTTGAATATGAGAAAAGTCTCCGCAAGATGGGTGCCGAGAATGTTAACCGACAGTCAGAAACAAAATCTACTTGACATTTCGAAGATATTGTTGGACAAGTTTCAAGAAGATTCTGAAATCTTTTACTCGTTTAGCGTAACAATGGACGAAACATGGGTCCATCATTTTGATCCCGAGACAAAACAGCAATCTTCGCAATGGAAACGGTCATCATCACCGACCCCGAAGAGGTTTCGTGCCGTGGCATCGGCTGGCAAGGTTATTGCCTCAATATTTTGGGACTCAGAAGGGATATTGTTGATTGATTACCTGGAGCGTGGAACCACTATTACAGGCCAATGTAGAGATGTGTGCCAATGTGTGTAGAGAGACTCGGAGACTATGTAGAAAAATAAATTATTAAGTTATCAATAGTTATTATATTCTATCTCATTCTCACTACTTTCTGATCCCTCCTCGTACATTGCAAGCTAAATAAAAGCTTGTAAAAAAACGACAGTGTTCCCTGCAAAGAATCAAAAAACAGCAAAAACCGTGTTTAAAATGAAACGCGAGGATCTAAGGATGATGGTGGGAATCATCACAGGACACTGCAAACTTAACCATCACCTCTTGAAGACCGGGGCCACGGACAGTGGGCTTTGTCGCGCATGTCTTCAGGAAGAAGAGACGGTGGAGCGCGTGATGCTTCACTGTACGGCCACGAGCGATATCACGTTGAGGTCGGGTCTGCAGGAGCTCATCGAACCCTCATCCGCTAACACCACAACAACATCCACGGGGATCTTGGAAAGTTGCATCCATCAACCCAAAGTCCTGCTCCGTTACTTCAAGGAGTTAGGAGGGCTGAGGGGGTTATGCACAATAATCCCCAATGCGGGACGTCAGTGCAGATCTTAACCCCCCCCCCCCCCCCCCCAGCCCCCCCCCCCCCCCCACCCTAGAATTAGAATTAGGGTCTTACGTCTAATTCAGTCTGTGTCTCAGGCAGCCCTAAAAGAGCGCCTTCTGTCTCTGTGTTGGGTAGATCTTCCATTATACCCCTGGAGTTGCCAGTTGGCCGTTCCCTAAAAAAACAATATAATTATTATAAATGTGGTGCCTCCGCAGCTCCGTGGCGCAGTGGATTAATGAGGTTGCGGATTCGATGCCCGCAGCGGAATATATGTTTGCATGATCTACAATTTGTTCTGGGTCTGATTGTTTCTCTATATATTATGAGGGCGACTTGCGCAACGATGCCTAAACGTATTCAGTGGCTAAATTTGATTTATTGTCAAATCATAGAAATACGTCAATATAGCCATTATCGGCCTTATTCCAAAAAAGTACAATAGTCCAGGTTTAAACCAGAACTAATATAAGAAGTATATACTTGAAAAAACATAGCTTGATCTCTGCGACATTTGTTAACTGACATTCCTAGGGTTGTATGATACAGAAAAAAATATCGATAGTAATTATCGATAGAAGCTTTGCAGTAAGACCAATTGTTGGACTTTTGAGGGCTCCAACAACCCGTAACGACTGCCATTAGATATTCGTATGGCAGCCGGGACCGACGGCTTAACGTGCTTTCCGAGGCATGACCAGACCAGTGCAAAAACCCACATTCATGCACACAAATATTTGCACTGAGCGAGGATCGAACCCGCGACCTCCTGCGCAGCAGTCGTGTTCACTACCGCTTCGCCACGAAGGCTGTCTGCCATAATTATATGTATATTGGATTATATTATGATTTGGGTAATAAAATGAAACGAATATTTTAATACATACATTTATTTATTACAAAGGAGTACACCCCAAATCAATATCCGAATCACTTTCAGAATCGCTAGAGCAATCTTGTAAATTTATAATGAATTAAAAATTAATTTTGAATTAAGTTTTATACAAAATATCGATAGTTTATAGTTTGTGGTCACGATGATTCATCGCTCATCACTATAATTAGCTCAGCATGCCCATAAAGTATGACATTGACTGCTACGTTTGTCCGTACTGTTAAATTCAGAACTTCATAGGCGCGATTTTACTGACAGCTGTCCCAGAGATCAAGCTATGTTTTTTCTAGTATAGGTTTGTTTCGGTATTAAAGTTGGTATCAGGATTAAAATGCGTTCTTATTACAAAACACAGACCAACGAAAGATCACTTAGTACCAGAGATAGACCATGGTTTATTTAAATCTATAGATTATATTTAGATATTTGTAAATAACCATTCATTCATTCTACAACCATACAATGCAACGTTCCGTTTCAATTATTGTTGATTTTTTCTTTAAGGTATAAAAGGATAAGAAATATGTTTAATGATAGATTATTAATCTATGTATTACTAAAATAAGTTATAATCTCTTAAACATGGGCGATTTATTGATTGACAGTTTTTCATATTAAAGTTGTTATCATTTCTTGAATAACTCATGCGTGTAACGGAGTGAATTTTCGTCATGCATGCAAAATTCAAAACCATCAGTCAGTCAGTCAGACCATGTCAATCAAAACAATATTTGTGATGGAGCTTTGTTGAGAAAACACTGAAAAAACAAAAAACACAGAAAAAACTCGAGGAAATCCTAGGCGATTCCCCTTTAGCTTGAACAAATACCAATATATCTATGTGTACATAATTGACCAGAGTTGAGAACGCGTTGGTGTTAAAAATGGAACAAAATACAAATGAGGGGGTGAAAGTTGGAGGTTTGGAAGAAAATATTTATGAAGGAGCTTTGTTGAGAAAACACTTTGAAAAAACAAAAAACACAGAAAAAACTCGAGGAAATCCTAGGCGATTCCCCTTTAGCTTGAACAAATACCAATATATCTATTTGTACATAATTGACCTGAGTTGAGAACGCGTTGGTATTAAAAAATGGAACAAAATACAAATGAGGGGGTGAAAGTTGGAGGTTTGGAAGAAAATATTTGTGAAGGAGCTTTGTTGAGAAAACACTTTGAAAAAACAAAAAACACAGAAAAAACTCGAGGAAATCCTAGGCGATTCCCCTTTAGCTTGAACAAATACCAATATATCTATTTGTACATAATTGACCTGAGTTGAGAACGCGTTGGTCAGGGGCGTAGCTACCGCCGTATTTGCCGTATCAATTATACGGGGCCCCCGGGCCACGGGGGCCCCCAAAGTGTGTAAGGAAAAAGAATAAAAACTTTCTAATTTATTTTATTTTACAAATGACAAAATTCTATAAAGCAATTCCTTTTTTTCCCGCCTTAAGCGTGCGTTCAAAAGTTGGCAACACTACATCGTTATGGCGGGCTGCGGGACTTCCCCGTTTTACTTACTTCATCTTCAACTCAGCGGGGAATCCCCGGGAATCCTTCATCGATATCGCGATGTACGTGTACGTTGTTGTACTTTGCATTGGATGTTAAACCACGGAGTGCAGTGCACTGTTTATTTACGCGCTTTATATAAATGTGCATTACATTGTAATTCAGTACAATCAATATTGTTCTTCTGGTTTAGCAGTATTAGTAACGATTTGTAAAAGAAATGAGTGAAAGGAAAAGAGATTATCCCAGCGGCGCTGAGAAAAGAAAAATTAAACAGAAAAGGGACGAGGTTATAAAAAAAGTGCCCAAAATTTCTTCATTTTTTCAGAGACAAGATACTGTGAGTGATTTAGATTGGAAAGGTAAGTACTACACTACTACCCAACCCATTTATTAGGGGCCCGTAGTGATAAACAAGGAAATCTTTTAATTTCGGTCTGTCCATCTGTCCGTCACAAAAAGTTGTCTCCCCCCTCGATTTTCACAATTATACTGTTTTTAGGGTTCCGTGCCTTGATTAAAAAAAACAAAATTCTAACTTATCTATAGGATCGATTTGTTTTGTTGTTTGTTTATCAGTCCGTATCGTATCGTTAATTGCGTGTTGAGAACTTCAGATGTGCAGACTCGCTTTCGGGTTCTCGTTTTGTATGGCCACTACACTACGCGCTGCGTTTAAATAGCACGCAGGTGTATAGTAATGCACGGACGGGCTGCAGGTGATTTTGTATCTACTAATAGGTACGAGCACAATCCGCGTAGAATCTGTGTGCGTCTGAACTGAACACTCTCTAACTGTGACCCTTAGTAACGTTATTTATTTATATATAACTCTTTAGTTTAGTATCAAAGCATTCGTATTTATTTTTTAACAATTACTCGTTTATTTTTAGATTCTTCTGAAGCATGTTCTTCGTCACATATCCATCCGGAAATAGAAGAAAGCCAAGCACATACTTTATCGGATGTCCATCCAGAAATCGAGGAACCCCAAGTCAACGATTCTGATATTTATCAGATAATGCAGATTGTAATATAATTTCATCAGATAGAGGAAATTTTGGTGACAATTTAACTGAATGCGAACGAAAAATAATTTTTAAATTGGGTCCATTTAAACCACAAGGACCATTTCCAAAAGTTTCAGAAAATAACCGACCTTTTTCAGCTTATTATTATTCATATTTCAATCAGGCAGGCATAAAAATTATAAGACCATGGTTATGTTATTCTAACGTTTTAAACAAACCGTACTGTCACTTCTGTTGGTTATTAGCAGATCGTCAAAACAAATCGTACTCCTCTGCTTGGGTTAACGGTGTTTCGGTTAGAAGCAATTTCACACAAACTATTCTTGACCATGAAAAGTCACAGCAGCATATTAGTGCCTCACTCTCTTATAATAATTGGTTGCAAGGAAATACCATCGATACTCTATTGAAAAGTGAAATCGATAGTAAAATTACATTCTGGAGAGATGTACTGCATCGTATAATTAATGTTATAATTACTTTAGTATCTTGTAATCTACCTTTGAGGGGGCATGATTCTGATTCTGGCAATTTTATGGCAATTTCACGTCTGCTATGATGCAACTTTAAAAGAACTTTTTCTAAAACCGAAAGGTGAAATAAATTATTTAAGCCCTACGATTCAAAACGAAATTATTAGTTTGCTTGGTACTAACGTAAGGAACAGTATTATCTCAGAAATTAAAAAAGCTCCATTTCTGACAATAATGCTGGATACAACACAAGACTTGTCAAAAATTGACCAACTATCTGTAGTTTTTCGATATATCTCGGTTACAGAAAATGATGATAATGTGCCTAAAGAAATAAAAATCTGTGAGTCCTTTTTAGGATTCATAGCAGTAACCGATTGCAGTGCTGCAGGTCTGAAAACTGTCATTTTAAATTTGACTAAAGAATATGGAATTGATTTGACTAAATGTAGAGGACAGGGATACGATGGAGCAAATGTTATGTCGGGTGTGTATGGAGGATTACAAACCCTAATAAAAGAGCATGCTCCAAATGCCGATTATGTTCATTGTGCTGCGCACGCTTTAAACTTGGTTTTGAACGATGCTGCGAGACATGTTCGTGAAGTATCGACTTTTTTCGATAATTTAGAAAAAATATATACTTTTTTTGGCAATAGTATAAAACGCTGGGCTATGCTAAGTGACGATTCATCTGAAAAATATTTGATTACCCTTAAAAAGGTATGTCCTACCAGATGGTCTTCTAGGAACGACGCTTTATTAGCAGTAAAGAAAAATTTTTTACTAATCATGAAAACTTTGTACCAACTAAATTTAATTTCAAATAAAAAAGATGAACGTGAAGAATGTAAAAGTATAATTAATATTTTAGAGAGTTTTGATTTCTTAGTGCTCGTTACATTTTTTTCTTCACTATTTGAAATTATTAATCCTGTTTATAAAGCTCTACAGCATGAAAATAATGACTTACAGAAATCTAGTATTTTATTAAGTAATCTTTTAAATAGACTGTGCCAATTAAGAAATCAGAATTCATTTAATAGTTTGCTAAATGAATCCAAAGATTTAGCAAAAAAGTGGGGGGTAACAACTGTTTTTAAAAACAGTAGGCGAAAGATAACGAAGCGTTTTTTTGATGAGTTATCACAAGATGAGAGAATTTCCGACCCGGAATCCTATTTCAAAGTCAATGCTGTTTAGATATATTAATTTCTCAAACTAAAGAAAGATTTCAGAGCCTTTGCAACCTGAGTAGTATATTCGAAATATTACAACCGGAGAAACTCCTATCTTCTTCAAGCGAAGAGATATTAAACGCTTCCGGAAAACTGTCTGCTAAATACAGTAAAGACATCTCACTTAATCTTTGTGACCAATTAAAGGCTCTAAAAACATGCTTAAATTCTGAAATTAAAAAAATTTATTCCATTAAAGAACTCATTGAATTATTGCTAGTAAAATTCAATAGTCTTGCATCCAGTTTTCCCGAGGTAATCACAGCATGCTTTTTATTCTTGACCCTTCCAGTTACAACCGCAACGGCAGAAAGAAGTTTTTCAAAATTAAAACTAATAAAAAATTACTTAAGAACTTCGATGGGACAAGAACGGCTGTCAGACATCTCACTATTGTCCATAGAGGCAGAAACTTTAGAAAAACTAAAATCATCATCAGCCATAAATGATTTAATAAATCAGTTTGCCGATAAAAAGGCAAGGAGAGTGAATATTTAAAATTCGAGTTTTATTTGTAAAATGGGTAAATTATGTGATAAATAAATATTACTTCTCACAATATTTTTTTTCTTTTGTGAAAAATCTTTACCTCCATATAAGGGCCTCCAAAAAAATTTTTATACGGGGCCCCGACAAGGCACGCTACGCCACTGGCGTTGGTATTAAAAAATGGAACAAAATACAAATGAGGGGGTGAAAGTTGGAGTTTTGAAGAAAAAGTAAGTCTTGTGAGCACTATTAGAATAATAATAAGTACATATATTACTTTGTTTCCCTTCATATTGCTTCATACGTTTATATCTAGTTCATGAAATTTCCTACAATGTTTTTTATTGTTTTACAGAACTGAAGAAATGTGCCAGTCTATCACTCACAAGGGGCTTTAAAAAAAGACAGAAATGCTGGAAGTTGAACACATAAACAACATATAGTAGCTCAATAAATAAAAATGGGATTAGAAATAGCTTTATTAGAATGTAAAAAAACACCCTATTATTAACAATAAATGACTATTATTATAAGACACCATTATTGAAAAATTTACCAAATATAGAATAAAATTGAAATACATATTTGATTGACTGTTTTAAAATAACAATTATTAGTATAACATTACTAGGTATTTCAAGACAGATTTTGAAAATGGTATCCACATTGTTATAGGGTTTCATAGGTATATACAGTAAAATTACATTAAAAATGAGTTTCAATAAACTGGATTCTCCTATTATTCCCTTGTACTGTGTTATGAATATACCTTGGTATTGGTATAGGTTCCCTTGAAAAAGTCAGTTTATTGCTTTCTTCCTCACCAGGAAACCGGTCTTCTTTCATGTTAATGGCAATATTGTGAAGGACAGCGGAACCGTAGATTCCATAGACCAAAACATCTTTCCACTGTGTTCCCGGTACGGATATGGCACCTATTGTAGTTTTCATCTTTGGGAGTTCTGGGATTCAGAAATGGTAAAAAATTATGGAGTACATGGATAACCACTGCCTTCCTGTAATATTTCAGAGAATGCACCAGCCTCAAATCTCTGATCTAATCTTCATTCCCGGAATATTCTTGAGTCATGCACACTGCCACGCTTCATGGTCACTATGTCCATAATCTTCAGGTCAGCATCACAAACTACCTGAAAAGTTAACACTTTTTAGTACTTCTAATCTTTACTTAATATTTTGTTTTATACCATCTTTGTAAAATTTTTAAGATTTATCTAGTCCCCTATATTCTTTAGATTTGTCTAGATCAGTTTAGCTTCATAAAATAGGTGTGATTGTATGTAGGTATATTTTATTAGACAGTAACAAACTAAATTCAAAATTACCTGTAAGTACATTAATTGAAGAACATCAAATTTGCTATTGTGCTGAATTTTCTTATGCTCTCCTCTTGCTGGCCTACAGTTGGCATTTTTATAAATCTTCTGGGCATCCGGGCTAGTTAGCTGAGATGGTAACTTAGTCAGCTGGTTGAGATACACCGTATAAATAAGCAGTAGGTATCGTCTTGAATCTAGAATGAACAATAATAATGTATTAGTAAATTGATCATATTTGTTTTTATAAAACTTATGTATTACAAGGTTATAAACACTTACTTTTTGGCGAATCCAATTGCGAAGCGCGTAAACCACTTGAAATTTCGAGGCTCAAAATGCATCCTCTACATTCGTGAGATAAATCTTTACGCAATAAATAAACAGAAATCTTCATCACTTAATTAGAAAGGATTCAATCGGTGACGATGTCTATCAGATCACCGGAACGTCTCCAGCATATCTATATCTTCTAAATCTATCAAGTCAATAATGTTAATACACATTTCGGTAAATTATTTATCAATACGTAACACAAAAATAAAATCAAAGATAACCTCAAAACAAGAAAAACCAGAGTTAAACTAGGGGTCTCGGGAGTCTAACTTTAAACCATAGACGATTCATGGTTTAGTGTTAAACTTCTTTTTGTAATAAAGTTTATTGTAGAATCTGGTTTAAATTTGGTTTAAACCCAGTACTATTTTTAAACTGCGTTTTGGAATAAGGCCGTATGGGTTCGATTTCATACAAAAATCCCATAAAAAAGAACAATCAGTTTTTCCCGAATTTTCAGATTTTACGGGCAACTTTTACATAAAAACATATTCAGACTATTACGAATATTAAATAAAAATTAGCCAAATCTGTCCTGCCGTTCTCAAGTGATGCACTTACCAACAAACACTATTTAATTTTTATAGATTCCTGTTAATAATACTGAAGATCTTTGTGTTAACTTATTCTGTATCTCTTATACTGCGTGTCACCGCATTTACGACATTAATTTAAATCACTGGGTGGGGCTGATGACTAGTATTGTAGTAAAACAGTTTTTTTTTAAATTCATTACCATAATTTTTTTTTTTAATTTTTAATCTACTCAAATTCCAAGTCCTAAAATATCAATGAAACAGTCTGTATAAAATAGGTAAATAAAATCATATTCATTCATCATGTAAGTAGGTACCTGTTAAACTGACTAAGCGGCATCGGTGCAAAGGCGCCGCCGTTTCACGTAAAAATAAGCTATTGGATATGTATCGATTACTAGATAAATATTTAAGCTACCGATATTCATCCAATCTCTAAAATCCGTTAATACAATTCTGCATATGTGTTTTAAATTAATGTCGTGAATGCGGTGACAGACTGTATAATTATTTTGTATTCAATTTGAGCATATGCATGCCTTAGGTACTAGGGTAGAACATAAATGTGCTTAACTATAGACTAACACCTACTGATGTATTTACTATGTCCTAGCAAAAATTTTTTTTTATTAGTGATAGCCAAGCGCTTGACCACTACCTCACCTGATGGTAAGTGGATGTGTGATTAAAGATGGAGCACACTTGCCTAGAAAGAGCCTATTCACTCTGGATTTGAATACCCCAAGATTATCCTCCACTAACACCGCTGCTACATTCAACATCCACGGCTGCTGCCACTAACCCCATTTAGGTCAGAAGGGGGGTAATGCACAATACACCCCAATGCGGGACATCAGTGCAGATCTTTTATTCCCCCCACCCTAGAATTAGACTCCAAGATTATACTGGTTTGGAAAAACATACACCGGAAGTGAGTTCCACTCCTTCTTGTGCTAGTTTTTTTATATACTTATATATAATATGCTGGACATTATAAATGTTTTCATAAGTTACCTGATGATATAGTTTCTTGTAGAAGCACCGAAATGGAAGTTAGAGTCGATGGGCAGTTGTGTTGGCTTATTTGGCTCCAATCGCATTTGACCAATGTATGTGCCATGCGCTGAAAAATCAAGTAAATATAAAAATTCTGCTTATCTCTGTCTGCAAAACACAAAAAGAAGTTGATGGATTGACTTAAAATTTTTACACATAGTTTCGTTTTGATTTAGGATTGTTTTCATATACTTTTATCTTGAAATTGCAAGTGTGCGTCCATCTTAAATGTGCCTTTTATTGGTATCACAACCCAATTATATCATCCAAGACCATGTCTGATTATGAATGAAGAGCAGAGTGCAGATAATAAGGTTTTTTTTCTTGTACTATGCCAGAACACTGATAAGTCTCTAAGAGGCATACCAGACAGCCTAAGACATTGTGGATGGATGGCATAGACCAAGACATAAAACTGTAGAAGTTAGCAACTGGAGAAACAGCCCAAAATATAGCCAGCTGTAGATATTTACATGAATAGCCAAGGTACACTCAGCTGTAGTGACTTAGATGATGATATAATCGGTGACGATTGGGTGGAGCATATAAAAATGCAAAAAAAGTGACAGTGCTATTTACTTGCTTAGGTGAAGAACGAGACAAACATGTATCATAGCCGCGCCGCATTGTCGCAGGAGTAAATGACGTAAGTGACAAAAGATAAAATCTCGTATTGCATGAGTATCAACAGATGAAATTATGATTTTCCATTAATTTAGTCACCATAATTACCTACATAACTATGTAAAAAATACTTTCCTAGAGTCGGAGAATGAACAATACTAGTGTTTTAGAAGAGCCAATTTTGACAAATAATTGTATCGAGAAAAGTTTCACCAATTGTGTTT
The DNA here is from genome assembly GCA_918857605.2 of Philereme vetulata. Lineage (NCBI taxonomy): Eukaryota > Metazoa > Arthropoda > Insecta > Lepidoptera > Geometridae > Philereme > Philereme vetulata. Next base: position 6,237,640 of record OU975422.1, on the reverse strand, counting down.
CTGACTTTCATTTATGTAGTTTAAATCCTCAAGTAAATATTGCTTAAATATGAAATCAGTACCAGTTTTTCGTTATTGAATACGACAGTTACTTAGTGGCTCAACTTTTTTACATATCGTTTTAAGTCGTTGACAAAAGCATGTTACAAATCTAAATTAAATTACCTAAATCAAATCAAATTAAATTAAAATTCCAAGATTTTTCTTGGAATCTTAGAATTTTCTGTAAGCGTTCAGATAACACTATAAAAATTTAAAATAAACTTTTTAAATTAAAATTATTTAAAAATTATGATGTAGATTACGAGTTATGCATGTGGTTTTCATTTAAATGTGCCGTGTCTGTGTCTTATTATTATGTGTTGTACTGATAAATAATGACTCAGTCATGACTTAAATTGGTAACTAATAGGTACTAACCATAATAGGTACTTACCTTTTAAAAAAACATTACTTACTGCTGCCCAGGTCTACCAAGAAGGCCCTATTCAAGTCCTTATGGTACACAAAAGCTGAGTGAACTCGGGAACAACTCGCATGGTCTATGCAAAAGTCGTTCATTTGAGGATTCCGGCCAAAGAGGTAGCATTTCTTCTCATCGAGCATCAGCTTTTGGATCAGTTTGTCTCCCTTGAGCACATCCAGGTGAAGGCCAGTAGGAGGTTTTCCAGCCCTGGAAAGTCAAATATTTTATGTATTTATTTGTGCATACTCAATACATTTATTGCTTTCACATGGTTACAAAGTTGTTACAGGTAGTAAGTAGATAGTTTCCCTGGCAGGGTATAGAAACAGGAAGTCTGATCATGTTTGGACGTTATAAAGTCTTATAAATCGTTGAACGCCGGCTGCACACACGAAAAAGTGTCACGTTTCACCAGAGCCGAGCATGCAAGCGAGAGCGCGGAATAGCGATAGAGAGGCACGATCGTTTGGCTTGTGACGCATCTATCTCTCTTCCACTCGTTATCACGTAAAATTATCTAAACAGGAAGTCATGCTGCTTACATTATACAATGGATTGGTAAGTTCAATGAGTGTTTTTACTAATTGTAATTGAATAGAATGTTTTTGACTAGCACTTTTTTTTGTTACAGTTGCACTGTTCTCTGGTCTGGTGAGTGCTAACTTTTTTTAGACTTACTGAGACGTAAAATATAAAATGAAGAAGTTGGCCAGGGTCTAAACTGCTTAGTTTGTGAGTTTATCAAACTCACACTATAGTACTTCTCTGCTGATAAAGCACATCTATACCTATATTTACATATATATTAAAATGAAACGTTTACGTTTTTTAGGGTTCCGTACCCAAAGGGTAAAACGTCACCCTATTACTAAGACTCTGCTGTCTGTCTGTCCATCTGCCACCTGGCTGTATCTCATGAACCGTGATAGTTAGACGATTGAAATTTTCCCAGATGATGTATTTCTGTTGCCGCTATAACAACAAATACCTACTAAAAACGCTTTAAATATTCACAGAACATTTAGTTATATATTCACTTTAATTCATTCATTCATTTTCAGCCTGTGTCGACCCACTGCTGGGCATAGGCCTCTCTTTGTTTCTGCCATTCTTCCCGATCCTGTGCCAGTCTGAACCACGTACGACCCACCCACATTCACTTTAAAAATAAATAATTAAATTAAAATAAAACAAATATTTAACGGAACTCCCATACAATAAACGTTATTTTTTTGCCGTTTTTATAGATAATGGTACGGAACCCTTCGTGCGCGAGTCCGACTCGCACTTGACCGATTTTTTATTAAACGTTTTAATTATTTAGCTAAAATCCATGTCGGCTTTACGAGTGCATCGGTGCATCAAGTTTCGATACAATACTGAATAGCCTTGAAAGTTTCTTTGACCATAAATCCTTAGGCCTCTAGCTTTAAATACTAAATTACTCCAATTTTTTATCAGGAACGATTAGGTGGAGATGCAATGTACGTATCTTGAAGAATCAATAAATTAATTACAATGAGAGGTTGCTTGCGGCTAGAATCGAGTAGAATGTAGTGTTTCTTACCAGCTGGGAACTTCGTAGTGATTAGCCATTTTAACAACTGGTTATTCCAATTGAATTATACCAAGCTGGAAAGGAAAATCATTACGATAAGTCCAAGAAATATACTAAAATCAAAATCACAGTGGCTAGGAAAGCTTGCGGTGCGTTTTTGACGTTTATATTCTGTTTAGCTGTCTGTCTGTCTGCTGTCTTAGTTACTCTATGGTTTTGACATTGACAGTCGGAACAAGTGAAATTCATTCGTTCGTACGCGATAAATTGCTGGGTGCATATTAATTTGCAACAAAAGGGATTTCAATCAGTAAAAAATAGAACCGGCCAAGTGCGAGTCGGACTCGCGCACGAAGGGTTCCGTACCATTATCTATAAAAACGGCAAAAAAGTCACGTTTCTTGTATGGGAGCCCCCCTTAAATATTTGTTTTATTTAAGTTTAATTATTTATTTAAAATTGAATAATATATATCTAAATATTCTGTGAATATTTCAAGCGTCTACCTGTTGCCGTTATCAATATCGAGCTAAAACGAGCAAAAAAATCACGTTTGTTGTATTGGAGCCCTCCTTAATTATTTACTATAGTCTGTTTTTACTTTCTGTTAGAGTTAATTTGTTGTTAAAGTGGCAACAGAAATACATCATCTGTGAAAATTTCAACCGTTTAACTATCACGGTTCATGAGATACAGCCTGGTGACAGACGGACAGACAGCGGATTCTCAGAAATAGGGTCCCGTTTTACCCTTTGGGTAGTGAGTTTGACATTTATTCATTCGTTCATTTCATTGGATTGATCGAGCTGTGGAGCACCGATGCCAGATTGGCGGGAATCCCCCCAAATTTGGGGGTTTTTTATAGATATGGGGAGACTTTTGAGGGATAAGATGTTTGGGGGGATTTTTGGAGGGAAAAAAATTAAATGGGAGAGTTGGGGGAATTACTGAAAGTCTGAAACAAGCCGTGGTATTTATTAAAATTATTGCCAAATAATATGAAAAACTTAGAAAATCAGTTAAAACCTGATATGACAAATGTAGCTAAGTCTTTTAAGACCATCTATAGTGATGTCGACCACTGTCGACTCAGCCATCCAAGAATGGAATGCTTTCTAACGAACAGATTGGAAATCCACGGAGCATACTGAAGAGTTCTGGGTTGAAGTTTTTAATTTCAAGAATGTGTCGGAGAAAAGAAAAGTCGGAGATTGAAGCTACGGGCACGTTAGCATATTGGCATTAGGAATTTTGTCGTTCCCTTTTTCTAACGCAGTTGTGGAAAGAGCCTTCTCTCAGGTAGCTGTCAGTAAAGACAAACTTCGAAACAGACTGGCCATTTTCCAAGCAGCTGGAAAGTGGGGAAGATTATAATGCTTCCGAAGCCTGGTAAAGACCGACATCTACCTGCAAGCTACCGGCCTATAACTTTGCTGTCAACAACGACAAAGTTGTTTGAGCACCTGCTGCTACGTAGACTGGCTCCGTACATCGAACCCATTTTTAAAATCATCTCAAAAATTTTCAGATTTTCAAAAATGTCCCGTCTAGGCTTGAAAATTTTTGAGATGATTTTAAAAATCTTCTATGTCTCAGTTGAAAAAGCCGAATCGCGGCTGCGATCTATCTCCGCTGGAGTGCCTCAAGGCAGCTGTCTCTCACCCGCCCTCTACGCACACTACACCGATGACATCCCAACCCTGGAGGGTCATCTCTTTCCTTTGAAAGAAAGATGTCACCCTGGCACTCTTTGCAGATGACAGCGCCTTCTTTTCAGCATTCTTCAACCCAGAGGTCGCTGCCTCCTACATGCAACGCCTGCTTGACCTTATGCCGGCGTGATTAGACAAGTGGCGCGTGGCAGTCAACGTAGGGAAGACGGCTGCGCTCCTTGTCTGTCACACGTCGACGAAACGTGCTCTCACCACTGAAGCTGCTAGGCCACCTCCGTCCGGTACCTTGGCGACGAACGACCTATCGATGTATCGATGTCGATACATCGATAGGTCGTTAAGGATGAATCCTCAGGTAGAGCGCGCGTTACAACAAACTATGATAAGCCAGAGCTATGCTCCTACCTGTCTTAACCTCGAGACTACCGCTGAGGACTAAGATGGGGGTTTACAAAACTTACATCCGCTCGCGGCTCACCTATGCAGCACCAGCGTGGTACGCGCAATGTTCCTCTACCAACAAAAAGAGGATAGAAGCCCAGCAAAATATAGCCCTACGTGTCTGCACAGGAGCAGGACGCTTCGTCAGGAACAACGTCAGATGTCCAGCGTTAAGGACTTTGTGTTAATGTTAGCGCGCCTTATGTAAGATCGCGCCGACAATTGCCGCCACGCTCACCTCAACGCCATTGCTCTGCTGCACGCACGGCCACATGACATTATAACTCCCTGGCGTCCATTACCGCGGGAACTTCTGTGCTCACCATCCTCTCCATAGCATATACCACAAGAGGACCAACGTTAGCCAAGAATCGGCCACGTAACGTCTGAGAGGCCAAATTGCAAGCCCAGGATGGCACTCCGGACATCACCCCGTGACTCAGAGATAGTCGTCTCTGACGTTGAAGCCAGGGTTAAGAACGAAAGTCTGACTCTTACCCACACTTCCCAAACCAAAATGGTCGAAGTGTTGAAGACCCATGATGACGAAACAGATTGGCGATCCAAACTGCAGAATCTATTTTGAGGATAGGGTATTCGTTGACGGAAGGATGCCTAAGAGATCGAACCGCACTTCAGCGGCGCGGCGCGGCGCTGCAGCGGAGCGGCGCTGCCTCTCCTAAACGCACTATTGCGGCAGCGAAGCGGTGCGGCGCGGCGTAAAATGCCAGACGTAGCAAAATTTCATTGAAGTAGGACGCAAGTATGGAAAAAGCGATAGTAGTATCTATAATTTGCGAAGAGGCAGAAAAATTAGAAAAAAATAAAAAACACAAATGGGTTTGCTTCACGATATCCCAAGTTCTCGTTATAAGAAAACCACACTTTTTTCCCAAGACTTCTGAAAGACTCCGATCGTTTTCATACTTATATAAGAATGTCAAAAGAAAAGTATGACTGACTAGAATATTTTGTCGCGCCTCGCCGCAAGCTATACCGCACTAGCGGCAGAGGCACAGTGCGGCGCGGCTCGTCGCGACGCAACATTCTCTCGTACCCAAGTCTGCAGCGTCGCGCCGGTCCTCGCCGTGCCGCGCCGCTATAATGCGGTTCGCATCATTGCAATTAATAGAAATAGTCGGACCGCGCCCCGCCGCACCGCGCCGCTCCGCTGAAGTGCGGTTCGACATTAAATTTTAAACCGAGTCTCAAGATGATCAGTTGATTCAGCTCCGAAAAAATGTATGGAACTGCAGGCGAAGAGTGTGCAGATTCTGATTCAGTAATGGAACCCATTGCTAAAATAGCTAATATTTAAACATATTTTTTATATATTAGGGTTTTTTGCTTGAAACCCTGAATTTTGGGGGGATTTGAGGTACGATATGGGGGGCACGTGAGCCGTTCATCTGGCAACACTGCTGTGGAGGAGAGGTGTTTTTTTTTGTTTTGTTTTTGTTCGGATTGTTCGGAATCACCTATTTTGATTTCCTTGAAAATCTTGAAATTGCCGCAGTAATCTGCTAAAATGGTTTCGAGCGAAGAAGAAGGTGATTCTAAGCCCGGGGACACGTTATTTTGGGATGTTGATATGGAAATTCAGTTGTTCTACGCGATGGCTAACCACAAGCCGGTGGGAATCAACAAACATTTTCACATGGCTTGTATTTGGGATAAATTGAACAATTCTGTCACTAAAGAGATATCCACGCAAGATATTTGGGCGAAGCTAAATACGCTGTACGATTTGGCGATGCTAGAAGATACAGAGCCTATTCCATTTCCAAATCATCAGGTATCGTACAGTTTGCCTGAGAATGAGTTTGGCGCGCTGATAAAACAGAAATGTAAGGAAGCTATACTGGGTGATGATAGCGAAGGTAATTTATTTAAACTTTGAATATAAGTCCAATGATTGGTTCAGTGAATGATTCTCTAACTTGCCCTGTTTTTGTCTATTTAGTTGCTATAACTCTTCTTAATTGTTGTGCTTTTCGTTTTATGCATACATTTAGGTGGTCGGAGTCCTTCACCAAAGTCTTCAACTCCTAGAAGCAGTTCTAGAGGCACAGCGTCTAAAGATAGTACTCCCAAAGGTACAAATGTAATTTATGATGTCATTTCGTATCAAACTTACATAGTTGTTTTTGTCTAATTTTTAAAAAAGGATTACAGTTCAGTTGACTTAACTAGCCTATTCCATCAGGCTAGCATGACTGTCCTAGAGGGGTTGTAATTTTAGCATAGAAAGTAGATACATTTTTCTACCCTCCATTCAAAAATATAATTTTTATCTATTCTTCTATAGAAAGAAACATTTCTAGGCTGGTTATGCTAGCCCATCTTATCTATGCTAAGCTCTATGTTAAGTGTTGGTAATGGTGGTGTTGCTCTTATAGTTAAATTGAATGCATAAAATATGGAATATGGCTCGAAGCCTAGCAAAGGTTTGTTAGATGGGAAAAGTATTCTAGAGAACACCAAATGGTTTTGGTTTTGTATCCCCACTGCTTAATTCCACTAGTGGATCAAGTAGTATTTCAAAGTACTTATGCTCCCATTTAGATGGTACAGCAATCTTAATTCTTTATTGTACACAAATAGATTTACAGACAGAAATAGCTTACAAAATGGGCATGTACAAAGACGAGCTTAACCCTAGTAAGAGTTTTCTCCCAGCAAACCTTTCAAGATAGAGATAGTTGATTATAGTGGTGGGTGCATGCACAGAAAAGGGCATTGGAGTAAAATACTAATAAATTCCTATATTTATACATAATATATACCATAATAAATAAAATACTTAAACATATTAAAAATTATACCTACATCTATAATATAAAAATGAATTGCAAAATGTGTTGGTAAGTGCATAACTCAACAACGCCTGGACCAATTTGGTTAATTCTTTTTTTGTTGTATTTCTTATTGTCAGGAGAAGGTTCTTATGAAAGAAAAAAATAAGAAAATTGCGCGCAAAATTAGAAAATTTAAGAATACTTAACCACCATATAAAATTATTTATAATCTAACCTTAGCGCTTTTATAATGTAACCTTATGACGTTTGACATAGAATTGACAGAATGCGTGCTGCAAATATCGTCAAAGAGGATGTAAAAAAAAATAATATTGTTTGAAACAGATGCTTCGGTAGGAGTTATCCCGAGATATATTGTCTATATATATAAAAATTAATTGCTGTTCGTTAGTCTCGCTAAAACTCGAGAACGGGTGGAGCGATTTGGCTAATTTTGGTATTGAATTATTTGTGGAAGTCATTCATTTTCTCATACATAATGATGGCTGGGGACAACAATTGACAATTCTACCAGGGTGACTTTTATTGACAGCCCGCGTTATACCTATGCATGTTAAGCCGATACGAAGTTCGGCGGGACCACTAGTTATAGATAAACTTAATAATGTTATACAAAAATACGCAAGACATTATACAAAATATATATATACATAATATACCAACTTAAACACAATAACCTAAAAGTTTACAAGGACAGGTAAATGCTCTTTGACTCTAAGCTTAAAATCAAATAAATCTTTGTTTTAAAATCATTCCGGCACAAGCAAAAGCAAGACAGATATCTTTCTGGGCTTAAAATGTTTACACATGCTCAAAAGAAAAACATGAGGAAACCGGCATGTTATATAACCAAAGAATCAAATCCATGTGCCATCGAGATATTATTTTAATAAGAAAAAAAATAATTCAATTCAAAAAAGTTCATGTAAGTGCTGATCTTTTATGTAAAAAGTGGGGCTTGTCTCGGACTACCCTCTTGTGAGATATCTTCACGGTCCTGCATACTGAGTATGAGATCCAAGGATGCCATCATGGAATTTTATATTATCATCATCCACAGCCAGACTTCACCCATTGTTGGGTATCTATAGGCTTCCACGTGTTTTGCCATCCATCACGATTTTGCGCTAGTCTCACCTATTGACGGCGACTTTAACGATGTCGTCCGCCCATCTCTATGTTATTGATGAGATTTTTTTTTCTCTAATCTATCTCGTCCCACTGCTGGGCAAAGGTCTCCGAGATCATTTAAAATAAATTAATGTATTAATCCAGACAAATAGGTTTACAAGTCCATTACATTTGTGTTAGTAGGTATTTAAACTTAAATAGGTATCTAGGTTAGTAAAATTACAATTTTTGTTAAAAATTTCATTCGACCCGACACCCGACCCGATAGTCATAAGGCTATTTGATCAGGATCCGAATGAAAGATTTAATTACAGGCAGGTCATATCTATCAAGTATGATCTGCAGAATGCTGTTGGGAGCTGGCCCGTACTCGTCTTAGCAATGAAGCCAGCGTTTTTTTTGTCAAGTTGGGATTTTGAAACTTTTTGAGTGAAAATAGCGGGATTCTTTCTTCGAAAGCGGGACATCGTAAAAAAACCGTATATAATCAGGAGTTTTTAAATATTTATCTGTTTATTTTGAGTTTTAAATTACGTTTACGTGACAATAGATAGTAAAACTAGCTATAGAAAAATTATTTTAATAAAAATATGATATTTTAAATCAGATTTACCTTAGGTAGTTGAGTCTTCATCGTCTTCTGAATAAAAAAAAATAAAAACAAAACTCGAATAAAAAAGTTTTATTATATAAGCGAGCGTTACAAATTGTAACTTACAGTATGAGAATAATTTATTTGTAAGTAGTACTTGTTCATGATATTTCTGTGAAGATTTAACTTCTTTTAAAGTTTCCTCAGCACGCTGCACGCACGGTCGACTTATCCCCGAAAAGCGGGACTAAGCCTGTCCCGCGCGGGACTTGAAATTTAGATTTAAAAATCGGGACGTCTGGTAACGCTGAATGAGACTGCTTTCTTACGGATTATGACATGGAAACCATTGACCCACGCCTCGGCTAACATAAATATATTTATGAGCTATTTTAGGATTAGCCTAGTTATATCAACTGTTATGTATATCAAGGTTGTGGCATTATGGGTTCATTGATTGTTTTGGGATTTGAAGTAGTCAGGCTTCATTAGCATTTGTAACCTTTGGTATCCCGGGATCCCAGACGATAGTAATCCTATTATCATTATTATAAATACGGGATTTATCACGTACCGTTTTATCTGTGTTTCGGTTCAATTCGTGAATCAAGGTGAGTGCGATCCGCTCTGAACTAGGTACGTCTCGCCTCGCCTGGTAAAGAAAGAAAGAAATTACATTTATTCGCATCACAAAAGAATCATGAGAATATATTAACAAACAATTAAAACTAAACATATTTACATCTATCTATATAATATATAAAAATGAATCTCTATTTCTCTTGGTCACCACATCACGCGTGAACGGATGGGACAATTTCGCTAATTCTCTTTTTGTTGTGTTTATTATTGTCAGGTAAAGGTTCTTATCTATCCTAAAATATAAAAATGAACCCCTGTTTCCCTTGATCACGCCATAACTTAAGAACGACTTTACCGAACTCATTAATTTTTTTAGTTTTCTTATAATTTGTAAAAGGTTCTTACGGAAAAAAATTAAAAAAATTTGATAATTTTTTAACTTCGCGAGTTTGACAGTGCGCGCGTACGATGAATGTGAATTTAGCCGACAGCTAAAGACAAGACGACGTCTGTCGGTTCAGCTAGTTAAACATAAAATTAACAATAAGAAAGGCACGTGTTTTTTTTATTATCTAATTCAGTGTGATGGCGAAAAGGCCTGCAGCTCAGCATTGCTTCTGCATGTTACCATGCTAGAGCTCTGGTCTTCTGCTGAGGCCAGTGTTGATTTCACGGACGACCTGACTATTAGCAGTAGGTAGGTACTATTAACTAAATGTAAAATTAATTTTATATACATACCCCTAACCAACTACACTAAAAGCATCCACAACAGAAATATAAGCACACTAAAGGAAACAAACCATGACTGACCAATAAAGAGCAAAGCGGTACGTGATAAATTCCTTATTTACAATATTGATTGAAATAAATCACGAAAGTTTTCTATGTAATCTTATTAAGTCTCACTTAGATCTCTTTTCCTGTATATCAATCTGTATATCAGGTTGAAGGTGAAAATAGTCTGCTACATTTAGACTTAGCAACAGTCAGGCTAGCATGAACACCCTCTAAAAAGTTTATCTTTTCACCATACACACTAAAATGTTTATACCTACTCTATTATTCCTAAGAGAAAATGTTCTAGGCTTCATTCCAACAAGTCCAGAAGCAAAATACTTTTGAACTCCTTTTTCTAGGATTCATGCTAGACCTGCGGCACCCAGCAGATGCCATTAGCAAAGCTGGCTTTTACTATGGAATATAATTGTTAGTTTAGTTAACTTGTTAGTGTTGACTGGTAGTTGTGGTGTTTATCTCAGTGTAAACAGTTCTATTCAAAAGTATGGTGAGTGATGTAAAAAAGCTCAAGGTGTAATATATATCACCTATGAAAAACCAGCTTAACTGCTGCATACCAGTTAGCTGGCAAGCTGTGACTATTTCTACATCATTTTGTAGGTACTGGTTTGAATATTGCATGATGAGTAGTTCATGGTGGTTTGATTTTGTTTAGGCAAATAATATAATAATTTATTATTAATAGATCAGGAAAAAAATGCATAAGAATTTGTGCCAGTACCTGAACATATTTACAGCTATACAGGGTGTTTGGTAATATACTAACGATATTCAAGTGATGGTTTCTCAAAACATAAAAAAAAGACTTCTCGACTTCTTAAAGAAAATCGACAAGTTTAGGTGATTAATTCGATATAAAATTTACTGCCTACTCTTGCAATCGACATCCAAAAATAAAGACCGATTTGATATCTCTTTCGGTAATGGCTGCGGGTTTTGGGTTAGAAAGGGACAACAAGAGATATCTCGAGACGTCACCAATCAATACAGTATCTGCTGTTGGATAGAAAGCATTATGCAATAGCACAACATATTATGTTTAATAAAGTGTTTGTTTTGACATTCCAAAATAACTTTCACATTTTTATGGCCAACATTTCACAAATTTATTTATTATGCTCATCAAAATAACCCCGTTCATTTTTGTGGGTATATTATCAAACAGCCTAAAGATATACCTAGATCAGGGGTTCCCAAACATTTTCAGTTCGGGGCGCACTTACAGGTTTAGTATTTTGTCTCGGCGCTCTGGCGAGATATATATACTACAAGAAAACACTTATTATTTAAGAAAAATAGGAAATAAAATACAATAGAAACTTAGTCAATGTGACGTGTGAGCTTGGTGATCTCCACACATTTTTTCAAAGCGTGGTATAGGGCTTGACACCGCTATTCACATATCTTGCTCTACATTGATCATTTTATGATTGTTCATTTTATGCGAATGCCTAAGTTCCCGGAGAATGGTAAACAGGAGCGCCTCGCCGCGCCCCTCTTTACTCTGCGGCGCACCAGGGCGCCGCGGCGCACACTTTGGGAACACCTGACCTAGATCATTTTTAAAATCAGTGTTGTTTTAAGAACATAAAACTTGTATTTTTGTTTTGTCCAACCACTTGTCACAGGGATTTTCTGACTGAAATAGAAAAATATTGTCAGAAAATTACTTTTACGTCACCGTTGTCCCTTTTTTTTACCATTTCTTGTATCATCATTATAAATACGAGATTTATCACGCACCGTTTTATCGGTGTTTCGACAGTTAATGTTTTGGTTCAATTCGTGAACCTTCATCAGGGTGAGTGCGATCCGCTCCGAACTACGTGTGGGGCGAGATTTAGCTCGGAGCGGATCGCACTCACCCTGATGAAGGTTCACGAATTGAATCGAAACACTAATGAAACGGTACGTGATAAATCCCACATTTCTTGTATTTTAGTTACTGCAGCTGGTCGGAAAGACAGTGTAAGTGCGTTAGCAACTAAAACGCGCAAGGAAAGCGGCAGCTCTCATGCTTCCACAGACACACCAAGCATCAAGTCCGAGAAGGATTATGGTAAGTGCCCTTTGAATAAATTAGAGGTATAGTCATAGAGCCAGAGAAGAGTTTAAAAGTAGAAGAGTTCCTTGTGAAAGGGCTCGCCAGGGGAAGTGCTACCGCCATACTTACCTATTTCTGCCGCCAAGCAGCATTGCTGAGTTTTGGTTTGAACGGTATGGTGAAATTTCAGGTATGTGAGGTTTTACACCTGTATACCTCAAGTTGATGGACGCAGGGCACGTTTGTAGGGTGCATGACCTATGAGAACGAGAATGAGACGTTGGGGAAGAAAGGTTCTCGAGTGGAGACCACGGACTGGAAGACGCAGCGTAGGCCGGCCCCCCACAAGGCGGACCGACGATCTAGTAAGAATCGCGGGGAACCGTTGGGCGCAAACGGCTGCCAACCGCTCGTGGCGATCTAAGGGGGAGGACTATGTTCAGCAGTGGACGTCTTCCGGCTGATGATGATGATGATGCCCTATGAGGCAATACTTTTCTATAGGCGATAGTAACCGCTTACAATCAGGTGGGCCATATGCTTGTTCCATCTTCAGATAGTTTAAAAAAACCTATTTTATCACTGAATAGCTCCGTGACCCGGGTGGCAACTTGGCAAGTGGTTGACTGAGAGTGCGACACAAAATCAAAATTTCTTTATTCAATAAACGCTTTATGATCATTTTGAATCGTCAATTTAGGCCTGTTCCTCGCAGCCAATCATCGGGAAGACTCAGGCAACAAACCAGGCTGGTTTACAAAGGGTTGGCAGTCTATATTGCTACATTTGTTTGTTTGGACAGAGTTGGAACAAATTCTGTCCCAATCTTTTGAGTCATCTAAAATAATGCGTAATATAGTATGGATTATTTTAGATGACTCAAAAGATTGGGACAAACTTTTTGATATTTTCAAATTTGTTATTTATTTGTCAATTTTCCCTTATTATATGGGAGTATGTTATAAAAGCGAACACCCTTAAACAATTTTATTTGAAATATTTTTCTCTTGTTTTCATTGTGATCCGCAATCAGTTGGAGGACTATAGGCGGATGTGTTGATTTATTTGTGGCGTTCGGGATCGAGACACATTAGTCTTTCTTCCCTTCTTTAGAGGCAACCAAGACATGGACTCTTTTCAGGCGCTTTGTATCAGAACAATTTTCCGCCAACGCTCTTGCCAGCGGATTATCATGGCTGTTTAGGCGATACAGGTATCTTTTCCATATGAAGCACGTATGTTTGCATGGTCTGCTTACCTGTTCTGGGTCTGGGTGTTGTGGTAAGTACCACTGTATTTACAGCTCCATAAACCCATGATTCATGGAATCACACAGTGTGGAAGACATTAATTTTACGGCCTGAAGAGAATTGGGCCAGTGGCGCAATGAGGGCTTTTCATTTTAGATTTAAAAAGAAAAAGCTAGTTCCAACTAGCGTAATAGATGGCGCTGTCTGGAGATGCGCCGCCAAAAGATATATTTAAATGCCAAAATCGCAAAGACACAATATCAAAGTTTGTCTAAAACAATCTCACTTCGTCAGATAAACACAATGTTTGTTTTTTTTTATTTCAAGTTCCCCGGATAATAATGTTACATGGCAATTGACATTGACAATTCACTTTCCTTTGTTATTCAGAGCATGACAGTTTCTTGACCTACACTCCTGCATTCCGAATCACGACATAATCGCTGCTAGCGTTCACGTAGTTATTTTGCGTACCGACTCGGTTATCGCGCTGATGACAGTTGATTGCCGTCAAGGATTCGGAACGCTCATGAACGCGCTGCAAGTCAGTTTTCCTTTAATTACATAACAACCAACCACAGAACACACAAGCAACCAACCAACCGTCACATCACTTTTGACAGGGAGGCTCACGATGATATCGGTTTGGAGCATTGACGTTTGGTAGCGCAAAATCGCGGATGTAATGATGTCACCTATGACAATTCACGGGACATCGTTGTCGTGCTTACGGTGACTCGGAACGCTTGTTACCGCGATGATATCGATTTTAGCGTGATTGGGAATGCAGCCACTATCTCTTAAGTTTATGAAAATATCGTGACATTGACATTGGCGGAATTGTGACACACCCTAGTCACAGTAGCCACAAACAAGCCCTGCATTCTGAATCACGACATAATCGCTGCTAGCGTTCACGTAGTTATTTTGCGTACTGATTCAGTTATCGCGCTGATGACAGTTGAGTGCCGTCAAGGATTCGGAACGCTCATGAACGCGTTGCAAGTCAGTTTTCCTTTAATTATACATAACAACCAACCAACCACAGAACACACAAGTAACCAACCAACCAACTGTCACGTCACTTTTGACAGGGAGGCTCACGGTGATATCGGTTTGGAGCATGGACGTTGTTAGCGCAAAATGGCGGAAGTAATGACGTCATCTATGACGATTCACGGGACATCGTTGTCGCGCTCACGGTGACTCGGAACGCTTGTTACCGCGATGATATCGATTTTAGCGCGATTCGGAATGCAGCCAGGAACTGTACGGAGAATGACAGAGCAACGCCATCTGTTAGCAGTTATAAAACATGGCCGTTAAAACCCCTCATTGCAGCGCATCCTCAGCAAGAGGAAGGATGCGGGTTCAAGTCCCGTCCAGCTCGTAAATTTTTGGGATGGTTTTTAAAATCAAGTGAAGACTGTTTATGTGGTATTAATTATTTATTGATAATCTACAGAAAGAAGAAGAGACTCGAGGGATTCAAACGCGTCAGGGCCGCGCGAGAGCACAAGCAGTAGAAAATCTACGTCGACAAGGGAGAAGGCCTCCAAATCCAGAGTTAGCTCCGTTTCAGGTAAATATGGTACAAAATTGGTCACTTTTTAACCATTTTTAAAAAAGGAGGATGTTCTCAATCCGACTGTATATTTTTTTATGTTTGTTACCTCAGAGCTTTCGACTGGGTGAACAGATTTTGATAATTCTCTTTTTATTTGAAAGCTGGTGCTTCCCGTGTGGTCCCATTTCCATTTGGTCCATATAAGTTTAAAATTTGCATTAAGTATGTGCGCGACAAAGGACGAATAACTCAATATCACGCCAACCGATTTCGATAATTCTTTTTTTAACAGACTTCAAAAAAGGAGGAGGTTCTCAATCCGACTGTATATTTTTGCTTGTTACCTCATAGCTCCGTCATTTATCAACCGATTTGTATTTTATTTTTTATTATTTGAAAGGATATACTTTCAGATTGGTCCCATAGAAATTTCATCGAAATCAGTTCAGTAGTTTGCTTTTTCTGTTATCTGAAGTCGGTTATATTTTTTAAAAAAGTTACTTGTTTCCTTGGAAAACTTTCGTGATTTATTTTTGACGAACTTGACGCGCATAGAGAAAACTGGTCGTCAGAAGCCCTAGACCGGGATGAATGGAAGAAGGGAAGGGGGGGCCTTTGCCCAGCAGTGGGATCCAGCGGGCTCTTTAGATTAGATTAGATAGAATATTGGTAATTTTTTTTTCGGAGTTAACACACTGGAAGAAATCGCTTCATAGCGATAAGACCGCCCATTGTACTATTTGCTTTGTGTCTTCTATTATGTCTGTAATTTCTATTTTTTTTTTTAATAATAAAGTGTTTTTATTCATTCATTCACACTCCGTGATGAAGGTTCACGGATTGAACCGGAACATTGTCGATCGTGACACCGACAAAACGGTACGTGATAAATCCCGTATTTACAATAATGATTCAAACAAATCACGAAAGTTTTCTATTGGTGTTTTGTTTTGCCTGTTAATGTTGTTTTGTGCCTCCCATAGCCTGGGACTCCCCAGCGCCTGATGAAGACAGCGGCCGCCGCGGGCGTCGCCGCCAGCACACGTCCACGCCGCCTGCGACCACACCTGCCAAGCGACGTCGCACATGACATTCGCAGGCGGAATACCACCACTTTTTTTAGTCGCGTTATCTGCAAATTCGATGTTTCTACTTTTGTCAGAAATGCTAAAAGAAACAATGAGCCACCAAATCAGCTCTGGTGTCGGGAGTTTTTAGGCCGATACTAATAAAAATAAATCTTTAGGCATCAATAAAAAAGTACAAAACGTTAAAACACGCTCCACAGCCACATGAAGCTGGAAGGGGGCACATAGTAGCGGAAGCGCGCGACATCCTTTTTTTTAACTGTTTTCCTTCGCTTTCTTTCGGCGGCGACCACACGAAGCGTGAGGTGGCGTGTGTGACCACTGGCGTCACCCGTGTGAGGCTAGTTCATATAAAATTCACGAATAATGCAGTCAGCAGCCCGGTGGTGGCGTTTTGTGCCTGTGGGGCGTGGCTCTTGTGCGGGGAGCTTAACTTCCCAAAATAGTAAGATCGTAAGCGAACTCGTTTTTAGACCTTTATACGTTCGACACACTGCCACGCACCGCGCTGCATGTTGACTGAATGCGTGTTCTAACGTTGCTTGTAAGTATCTCCGTTTGTATACAAAACACGCACAGTCCAACACACAGACAATGCACCCGCGCGCGTTCATGCAGATCAGGCGCTCAAGCGCGGAGAAACATGCACCCCCGCGCGTAGGTGCGGGGCGAGACGCAAGGTATGGCACACCGTGTCCCGCAGTGTCGTGCGTGATTTTGGAAGCGCACTATTTTGGAACTGCACTAGCGAACAGCTTTGAATGAAATGAGTCAGAGCCGCCGTGATTCCACAAAACGCAACTACGCGCGTGAGTGCGTAAAAACCCCGCACGATGGATGCAGATCTGCACTCCCGCAAGTACGCACGTAGGTGCGTCGACACGCAACATGCAGCGTGGTGCGTGGCTGTGTGTCAACCGCCTTAGACTAGTCGCATAGCCGGGACTAGGTAATGTTATTGGGCCCTCCGAAGCATGAAAGAGCTCTTTTGTAAAGTTGCCATCGAAGTACTGATCGCGTGAAACTTTGTTAAACCTAGCTGATCTTTTACAAATACGCGAAGGCTACGCCACGAGTGCTTTTGAAATCGGTTTCTGGCAAAAGTGGAAAAAAAATATTTGTCAGAAATACTGTTTGGGCGCAGATAAAATACTACTAAAGAAGCACCTAATTTATGTTTTTTGATAAGTAAGGAATCTGAATTAATTTGGTGCCTATTATGTGTTGTTAGCTTTTAACTGTTATTGTGGACCAAACAATTTTTTTTAATAAATTATTATGCTATGTAAGGAGACCTTGTTTATATGTTTTAGCATTAATACGGCATTATGTACTTATACCAAAATTTTATAGTGTAAAAAATGTGAAGAAGTTTTTTTATGTTTGCCTTAACTTTTATATATTTTGTAAGTACTACTTAAGCGTGCTTATTTTTCTAGGTTGGTACTATGTTGTAGAGAAATAATTTTGTTTAAAAATAAAGTATAAATTGCAGTGTTTTTTTTCATGGATCGTTTGCTAATCTTAGAAGTATTACCGCTAATCTTCTAAGGCTGTAATGAAACTACCCTTTAATAATGAAAAAGAGGCCAAAGGTCAGGTTTGAAATAAAACACCATTGCATATAACACTAGATATTAGCCCATATTGTCCCATTTTTGGGCAAAGGCCTTCCCGCATTTCCGCCATTGTGTCTACGACTCAAAAATTGCTTACGGAGAGTGTTTGTTGAGCTCGGTAAAAAAACTTCATTCCTATTTCTAGTTTGTAGAAACGAAAATAGTTAGTAGGTACTTTTACAAAAAATAGCGTATGCGATGTTATAAAAATTTAATTATAATTCATTTTTTTTTAATTTTATATTTTATAGGATAAGCATTAAATTAAAAATTTATAATAAATACATTTTTTACATAATGTAGACGTCAAGTTTGAATTCGCGCTAACTTCAAACTTACATTGTGTTGCGTTTGCACAAGCTTAAGTTTGCGTCGTGTGCACCGGCTTTATGAACAAACTACCACCAGTAAATTATTACAGAAACAATGATTTCAAACTTTTATCACTCTCTTTTCGAGAAAGGAGTTTATTTTGGAAGAGAATGTAGGTACCTGACAGTACCTATAGAGCTACACGTAGTGCAGTGTTGCCAGATCTCCTGTTTTTACAAGAGATCTACTAAGTTTAGGGTGTTGCTCCTGTTCTACTGTATTTTTTTGACATCTGGATTTTAGAAGTTCACTTGTATATTTAACCATACTACTACAAAGTTATTAAAGTGAGTGCAAGACCGCCTTAAATTGCTTAAATTTATGCCACAGTTACTGAACGAAACTAAGAGAGCTAATGAATCTATTGTCGTTTCAAGGTTCTTGAAGAGAGTGTAAAGCGGCCTATAATTTTATTAAAGTGTATAACATCTATGCCACAGTTTCTGAACGAAACGTAAAGAACTAAGTTGGAATCTGTGGTTGCATTGCCGGTTAATGACAGTGACACTGTCTTTGATCTTTCTACTTCTAATTTTTATTCATAACTCGTTTAACTTCGTTACAAATTAATCAAAGTTATATCTGAAAAGTGGCACGGAATAAAGTAGAGTGCGAATCTGCAAAATTGTTAATCCCCACTGTTCGTGGTTTGAATACGGGTAAGTACATAAAAAGATATTAATTAATACAATGTAAAGGGTTTCATAATTTAAAAGTTTGCTTTGTTTTTCGGTTTTTTCTAACATGCTTATATTACTTATGTATCTAACATTTCTGTTTTTCTAACAAGGTTTTCATTTCAATTATATTTTAGTGTGGTGTGTGCATTGCATGATGGGTGATCGGGATCCGGGGCGTCCGGGCACCAATATAAAAATTAAATGTAGGCAAAAATTTAAAATGGAGTGGCTCAAGGAGGGCCAATTTAAAAACTGGCTTACAAAGATTAAAAAGGGTGCTAATTTTGGTTTTCGGAAGGCATGCTGTTGTTATATAAATGTCAATTGGGGGAGGGGGAGGGGGGAATCCGATCTAGTACGTCATATATCCAGCAACAAGCATCAAATTAAAATTAAAAACATAGTGGGTCATAGAACCATAACCGAATCAATGCCATCCATCAACTTCAACCTCTTTAGCCAGTGCAACAAAACAATTTGAATTATTGCTTGTTTCATTCGTAGTCGCCGTTTTCCTGTTTTTATTTCAAAACTCCTGTTTTATGACATATATCTCCTGTGTTTTTCAGATTGGACCTGGCAACACTGGCGTAGTGTATTAGTGTGTGTAGGTATATTGGGTGTTGAGAAGTTTCAAAGTTCAAAACAAGGGGATTTATTATGACAAAACTGTCTTTTCCTAACTAATTATTTAGTTAACACAATCTATAAAATGGCTTTGTCCTTGGCACAACCTGCTGAAGTGCTCCGATCATGGCAAAAGGACGATTTATACGAAAAACAGCTCGCCGATCAAGTTGCAAAATTGCTGCCTTCTCAACACACTTCCAAGGCAATCCCTTTGTGTTCTGTGATCTTCAAATCCTTCACAACACTGCGGGATCTTCAAACTTTAGGCGAAGAATACTCCGGTATCGTACAAGTAGACGATACATACAATAAACTGCCATCATTCACAAGTCGCCTACTCAGCATTCTACTGTCCGCTTATGGGGAAACCTTCACGAGAAACCTCCTTCGTAACTTAGAAAAGAAAGTAGAAAGAAACGGGAGTCTTACTCCAGAAGCGCAGAATATATTCATCCTGATACTGAAAACTTCAGGCAACATTTTACCACAACTTGAAAGTGTACATCGAGCATTGTGTTACATCAATGGAGGGCCCTTACAAATAGGAAAGTCATTAACCAGTATAAACTATGTGCTTGTCAGACCTGCAGCTATGTCTTCCTACTCCCATCTACGATTGTTAGGATTTGTCCAATTACTACATGCATTTATATCTTGTGGTCAGACATTATACATGGCTAAGAAACACATGGATCAACTGAATGAGCTACCAAATGAAGTAGACAGTTGCAGATCTTGTGTAGCATGTCTGGAAGAGATGATACAGCCTTGTGTTCTTCACTGCGGACATATATTTTGCATGAACTGTTGTTATGGACTGTTAGAAAGCTGTGCACTGTGCCGCACACCATTTATGAAAAATAATGTAGTGCCTTTAATGAATTACTATCCTAGTGAATTATGAACATAATAGACTTTTCATTTTGAAATTGCTTCCTCCTCTACTTGTTTATCATGTCAAAGAAAATCAATCTTAAGTCTTAATTAGAAGGATCGTTAATTTATGACAAGGATGCCGTGGATGGTAATTTTATATTTGAGTATTCTCTACTTATATTGTAACTAGCTGACACACCCACAGCTTCGCACGCATGGTTTGTCGTAACGCATTCACCAGCTTACTCCCCGAGTCAAGCGTGCGTAAAGAAGTTTTACTTCACAAAAATACAGTTGAATTGAGAACCTCCTCCTTTTTAGAAGTCTGTCGAAAAATAGTCTTAGTCCAAATCCTGGTCATAATTTAACATAACATTTATTTATACGGTTTATACCCTACATATTAGGGAGTCTGGTGGAGGATATTCAGCCCAGAGTTTTGTACATAGGAGCAATAAAATAAATAATGTACACAAAAACACTATATTTCATTTGATTAGTTAACAATAAATAAGCAGAACAAATATCTTAATTTATCAAGCTAAATTGATTTCTATTTTGTACTAGAGAATGTAAAGTTCATAAACGCAAATACTATGTCATATAGTAGTAGAGAATGTGTAACATAAGTTGAGCAGTGCATAACTTTCCACATTGGGGTCAGTTAAGCTCCCTCCTCCAACCCTTTTTAATGTCACTTACTGTGGGGGCGTTCAAGTATTACGTAACGCAATTTTTGGGTTAGGTTAGGTTAGGGCGGAAGGAGGGTTCGAACAACGCGTTAAGTTACATTGTTTTTTTAATTAAAAGAACTAGGGAATTAAAATCTCCCAAGTTGGCAACTCTTTTCGTTTATGATTTACGGGGAATCTCTTGAGTGTATGTATTGTAATTTTTATTTTGTTTTTCCAAGTTGCAACATAATTGTGACTTTAGGTAAAAATGGTCACTTGGGTGTTACGTAACGTTTAGTAGGGGGAGGGGAGGGAGGGTTAAAATCTTCAAAAATTGCGTTACGTAATACTTGAACTCGCCTTTTATCAATAGTATTTTGTGCAACTTTTCTTTTACCTGGAGTAGCTACACATACAACAAACAATATATAATATCTTAGCAGTTATAAATACTTATTTAATTATTTTTATGGAGGTACTTATTTAATATAGAACTATTACTACTTAACTTATGGTATAATGAAACAAGTCCTAATACCATAAAATGGTTAACATAAAATTAGTAAGTCCATTGATAAAACAATACAGTACTTAAAAAATAAAAAGTTACATAATGGTATCAAATTCTCTCAAAGGAATAAAATAGGTATTATAATATTGTTTTTATCATAAAGTTCAGCACATACTAAAAACCTCAAGGTTTTAATGTACCTTCTCTCTCCATTTTCATTCTCAAGTGTTAGACAAAGTTAAACCAGATTTTTGAAAATAGTTTCAGTTAATTAGACAGATGGCGCTATGTAATGTGTAGTCTTGCTTCATGTTCTCTCGCTCGACTTAATAACTATATGAACAACCTTTGCTAGTCTAGTCCACATCATCTCCAAAAAAACCCTATTACCTACTTTGTGCATACTTCTGCTTGCCATTATTGAATTTCAAATAACTCTGAGCAAACGCCATCTACACAGGAAGCTTAGCTGAAGACAGCCTTGAGATACCATAAACGGACTAGGATAAAAACATCTGACAGAGATTCAAATCAAGTTACTACTGTTTTGCACCATCTACCTACGTCTATCTAGGTAGCTTGAACTATATACCTTATTTTTATTTAAATGCAAGTTATAGGCACATGATACATAAGTTCACATTTTGTACACTCAAGTATTCATTCATTGCCATAAACAACGGTTTCAAATACGAATAAAAAAATCTTATACTAAGATTTTTAAATTGAATTTAAACAGTCTGCTATTTATACAGTCCAGCACGAATTTATTGGGATGTTACTTTTTACAGCTCGAACTTAGTTTAGAAAATCTTGATAGTTTTTAACCCAAATATTTTCTTCATTTTCTTGCACCTTAACAAATTCTATCATATCTATGTTTTATGAAAATACATAATATATAATGAGATTTCATTCCACAATGTGCTGTAAATTGTAGACAATAAGAGTCATTATCAAATAGTATCACCATCTTAGAATACTCAATCAATGCATTCCTCAATGTAATAATAAATGGTAAAGTACAAATGTGTGATCAATAGATCATTATGGACCACAGACTATGTGTGATAAGGACCCTGTATGGGCATCCCTTTCATTTTACCATCTTCCTCTGTTTCATGCATCTCTTGGAGAAACTAGTTTTATATCTGTCAGTTTTCTTGAACATTCAATAGTCATAAAATAAGCAAGTAACAATAGTTAACAAACATGTAAATGAATTCTATTCTACTTTCAACAGTTCTACATCAAAAATCAATGTAGCGTTGGGTGGTATGACTCCGGGATGTCCTCTTGAACCATAAGCAAAGTCTGGGGAGCATGTTAGCCTTGCCCTTTCTCCTACTGACATCTGCGAAAAGGAATTGGAATTTGATGTAACTGCTCATAACCCGGACGTACCTACTACCTATGTATATTTTATGATTTCGATTTCGTTCCGCCACGGAGGTCGCCGGCTCGCTTCGCTCGCCACCTCCTCCCTTCGCTTCACTTGGCCTCCTATGACTTGCTTCATTCAGAGGCGACCTTAAGAGCTTCTGACGGGAGCCCACCTAGAGTCCAGGGGGGGTTGGAAGAAAAAGTGGTCTATGAAAACGTGGGGAGCAACGTTTTCACAGACCACTTTTTCGGCTGAAATTTCCTTTAGGAAACTTGTGCTAGGACTTTCATTTTTTTCATGTGTAGATATACATAAAAAAGCCTACATGTGAAGTGGCAACTTGCGCAACCTTATAGTTTTTGATATATTAACTTTTAAAATCCGTGATCGATTGCGAAATTCGCTCGGAAATCAGTGTCCGACCTTACAGTTTGCGTTCTATCGATTATTGCGACACTAAATTGACATGACAGTGACAGATAATACGGCTTTTTTCATTTTTATTGACGGAAATTTCGAATTTGGCAATGACAGTGACATAAGTTTTACATTTTTACTGGCGGGAATTTCGACATTCTTTTACAAAGTTTACATTAGATTCGTTCACTGTTGCATGGATATTTATAATAATGGTATTATTAATATTTTTTTTATTAATAAGTTATCTTTCGAACTATGAAAAATGGTACACTGAATCAAGACAGGGCACCCCAACTTGAGTAGGTTAAGTTCAAAATGAGTGACAGAATCGACACGGAGCACCCCGACCCCACGTGGTCTTGTGCGTGACACCCCTAGAGTGTATATAAAGAGCGCGGGAGCCAGAAGCTCGCGGGAGGTCCTGATTGAAGCAAGTGACACGAGGCCAAGTGAAGCGAAGGGGGGAGGTGGCGAGCGAAGCGAGCCGGCGACCTCTGTAGCGGAGCGAAGGTACTAAAATTACGCTTTCATCGTTTCTCGACCGCATGGTCGGCAAATGACTGTTTCCGACCAATCTTCTTTATACATTTTCTAATGTATACTGCATGGAGTGGCATGCTGTACTCTGCCATTATGTTCTTTAGGATATGGTTTATTTACACGTTAGATTGCGACCAGCAAAATATGTTAATACAACTAAAATACAGACACTTCAATAAGCATTATTGAGGTGGTCAGGAATTGGTCACCTAACGACCATGTTTCATTATCACATACACAAACAAATGTATGCATTGGTACCATCTAAAGTGCACTATTTTTAAAGATTTGACCTATGTAGAAGCGGCTTCGAAGTACGTGTCAGTTTTGTAAAATTATCAAATAAATATGAACCTTTAATTGTTGTTCTTGAAAATAAGAACAACAATTAAAGGTTCATATTTATTAAGATTATTAACCTAATGTTCTTTTTTCAGTGGCATTGCAGTGGACGCCAACTGGCAAAAATGTCGGACGTGAACTGGCCGCAAGTGGTCGGGAACTGAGAAAATAGAACTTTTTTGATAAACCCTAATTATTTAATACTAGCAATCATAAAAAATATTCAAAGTGGCGATATTTAGACTATTTGATGTTTTTTCTATCACTTCCAAGTACTGTTTGAATGAAAACAACATAATTTTTAAGAATTAAGTTACTTCAAAGATTACAGGTCCACTAAGTGGTCGTGAACTGGCAAACTCACCCTACTTAACCTCAAAATATTTTTTTTAATTTTCTCAAAAATTATAAGTTTTCGCAATCCTCACACACTGGGGGGGGGGGGGGTGTCAAGCCCCCCCTCCCCCTATTCCTCTATCAAACCGTTCCTAAAGGAAAGCCCTTCTCTTCAATCAAAACAGGGAAATATTTCCATAATCGAAATATCTTTCGAACTTACCTTTGCGAGCCCTTGATCCCAGCCTTTGATTACATCGCCTCGCCCGAGTGTAAACTTGAAGGGCTGTCCTCTATCCCTTGAAGAATCGAATTTCTTTCCATTTTCTAGGGTTCCTGTGTAGTGCACGACGACGGTTTGGCCCGCTTTCGGATAAGTAGAGCCTGAAATGTTAGTAGAACTGGTTTTTATCATCTCTATTGGTGAAGAGGTTATAATGTTTTATTTAATAGATCTACATACCATTTCCAGGAGATATAGTTTCAACATCAACACCCATTGCTAATATATATGTTTATGAGGTATTTAGAATGTGATATTAACAAGAAATTAGGTTTTTTATTGAAAAAACAATCGTGTTTTGATAGAAAGACAAAAAAATTTTGACGATTGATTTTTTTTATCTGTGCTGCATGCTGATGTCAACTGCGTTCCGAATCACGACATAATCGCTGCTAGCGTCACGTAGTTATTTTGCGTACCGATTCAGTTATCGCGCTGATGACAGTTGAGTGCCGTAAGGATTCGGAACGCTCATAAACGCGCTGCAAGTCAGTGTCCATAATTTCTTAAATCAACAATAAAACCAACCAACCACAGACTCACAAGCAACCACCCAACCTGCTGTCACGTCACTTTTGACAGATCTATAAGAAGACCTGTGATATGGCATGCCTATGCCTCCCGCCGGAATTACACTTGTACTGAAGAAGTACTCTTGTTACAGATACAGACTTGTAAAAAAAAAAAAAAGTTATAATTTGTAATAAGTAATAATTATAATCAAAACACAACACAACAAAACACAGGCCATTATAATTGGTAGCTCCATATAGCTCTACAAATTCAATTTTGCACAACTACCATCCATAGTTTTGACGGAACCCCTATAGACATCACCCAGTCAGTGAAAAATCTAGGAATACAGATGGATACCTGTTTAACCTGGGTTCCCTGTATCAATGAAATTAGCCGCAGGGTATTTGTATCATCTAGATCTTTACGGAGACTTCGTAACTTCTTGCCGACTGCTACCAAGGTTACGCTTGCACAGACCCTTTTACTTCCAATCCTGGACTACGCCGACGCCTGCTATGTTGACATCACTGAAGCCCAACTGAGCAAACTTGAGCGCCTTCAAAACCTCTGTATTCGGTTCATATTTGGCTTGCGCAAGTATGACCATATTTCTGATTTTCGCACAAAGCTCAAGTGGCTCCCCATCCGTCTTCGCCGGAATGCACACATACTGTCTCTTTTGTATAACATCATTTTTAACCCTTGTTCGCCCTTCTATCTTAAGGAGCGTTTTGAGTTTCTCCACCAGGCTAATAATCGCAATTTGCGTACTTCAGATTCCCTCCAACTTAAAACTCCTGTCCATACGACAGAGTTTTAAAGTCGATCCTTCACTGTAACAGCCGTACGATTGTGGAACGCTTTGCCCCTCTCTATAAGAATATCCAAGTCTATTAGTAATTTTAAAACAAAAGTACACACCCATTATCTGTCCTTGTGTTGAAGTTGTAGCTGCTTGTTAATTCATCATAACCACTTTTAGAGTTGCTTATTTAAATTAAATTTGTGTTATTACTGGTAATTTAGGTTTATAGTATGTAGATATGTTTTTAAATTTATATAGGTGCACCGCCGTCATGTGTTACTTTTTGATCCTGTCCATACAAAGGTTGTCTGGAAGAGATCGCTTTTAGCGATAAGACCGCCCATTGTACAAAATCTATTTGTAAGAATTATGTTCTATATTTTACATTGGTGTACAATAAAGAGTTATCTTATCTTATAATATTTTTATATATATATAAACGAGTAAATATAATTGTATATTATACGATTATTATACCTAGTCAGGTCATAAATTCTGTCACATGTTTAATACAAAATAATTGAAACAAGTTTATTCATTATGTAACCATTTATATACGAAAATGAACTTAACAAAACATAGATTCTTATGACACTAAAGTTTATTCAAAATGACCTCCGTGATTTTGAATACAGGCCTTCAATCTGCGCGACCAGTCATCTATCTCAGCACGAACGAGGTCCATGTCAATATCGGCGGCTGCCTTAATCAAGGATGTCTTGAGTGACTCCAAATTGGGATGAGGCTTTGAGCACGCCTTTTCCTCCAAGTGTTGCCATATCTTGTAATCTAACGGATTCAAATCTGGACTGGAGGAGGGCCAGTCTTCGTGCCGGATGAAGTCGATTTCACGCGCCGCCAGCCAGTCTTGTGTGCTCTTCGCTCTATGAGCTGGCGCCGAATCTTGTTGGAATACCCAGTGCCTGTTATTGAACATGGTATGAGAAACAGGTTCCACAAGGTTCGTCAGGACTGTATTTTGATACACACCTGCATTCGTTTTTACACCTTTCTCACAAAAATGTACCTCTGTTAAACCCCAATACCATGAGCGAGGATGGAAAATGACCTCGTTGGACACGCGGAATACGGTTGCTCGCTTCTTCACTACTGTGTGCGTACACCTTATCATTTTGTTTGTTGTAGCTCTCAAAAAATTTTGCATCCGAAAAAAAAAATTCCCGATATTTTTTTCCCGCGTACCGCTTCAACACAGCGCGGCATCTCTTCAGTCTCAGGTCCATAAGACGCGCATTCAAACGATGTCCTGTTTTTCTTCGATATGCCCGAAGCCCTAAGTCTTCATATAACATCCCTTTCACCGTGGTTCTGTTTAACCCTATCTGAAGGGCCAACAGTTTCTGCTTACGTTTGGGATTTCTTTGAATTCGCGCCTTCACAGCTTTTATCACTGCTGGAGTCCTAACAGACCGAGGGCGACCACTTCTTGACCTGTCATCTACACTAGAGTCTTCATTGTATCGTTTGATGGTGCGATTAACGAATCTTTTGGTTATATTCAAATTTTTCAGTATGTCAAAAATTTGAATTGGCGCGTAACCGCAACGATGCAACGCAATAACTGCAACACGGTCTTCTTTAAGCGTCCACTCCATATTTAAAAATGAGTAAAATTTAAAAAGTATACATTTTTATTTTCATGAACAATCGAAATTCGAATTCGATAAACTTTTTTGTGGCCAGCATTCTAAAAAAGTTTTTACTGTGTGACAATACTTATGACCTGACTAGGTATATATATATTCACATAGGATGAACAATTATGTTTGTGCGTAGGTGTGTGAAGCTTTACGTTAAAACAACAAGCAAGTTTTCGGTAAATATTTTTGAAAAATTTTTGTTTGATTGTTATTTGTTGAACTCAACAGAGCTTAGAAACGCCACCATTTATATTTCTAAATAGTATATATTATATTATTTTCTAAATAGCTACGAAATAAACTAATTGTAAATTTGTCGTGGTTTCATATATTGAAAATATTTTTCTTTATACGTGTGACCATTAGTGCTGTGCACTCCCTGAGGTATGCGCGCGGCGAGACGGGGGGGAGAATCGACTGCTGCGCTCTGTCAGCTCGCCATCAACGCTCGTGGCGGCAGGTAGTGTTATTTGTATCGGACTGTCTATGTCAGACACACATGAGATAAATATTCAAAGATGGGTCGTGCGATAATGTTATCGATTCATTCATAATAAATTTGCAAGACTCTGATTCAAGTTCCGGTGGCGAAGTGGAAGATGAAGATGATGACGAAATGGAAGATGAAGTTGAAACAGAATCTATGTCAGAATAACTTTCGTTAGAATATATAATTGTTTGTAAATATAAAAAATGTTCAATAAAACAAGTCCTTTGAATTATAAGTTTAGTTCTTATTTATCACCTGCATATTTTTAATAAAATATGAGTATATTTAAGTTACATTTTAATCAACTAAGTAAGTATAATATATTACAGATAGAAAGCCTCCGACCATCGTCCCGCCACAAGTCTTGCCTTAGAAATGCAAACTGATATCGTAAGATATGTCCGACATGTATTGATCTCATGTGAACTCATGCAGTTTTTTCTTTGCCTCCCACCTCGCCGCGCATACCTCAGGGAGTGCACAGCACTAATGGTCACACTATAATATCATCCCGATAATATATTAAGTATACTCTTTTCGTTATTTTATTTGTTTGTAACAAATATATCATAGTAGGTACTTATAATAAATTAAATACGCCATTATGTATAGTTTTACATATTGTCAGTCCCAAGCCTGTTCAAGTATGAGGGAAAGTTCATTGTACTTAAATACTTACTAACTGTATAAATTACCTAGTCAGGTCATAAGTATTGTCACACAGTAAAAACTTTTCTTTTAGAATGCTGGCCACAAAAAAGTTTATAGAATTCGAATTTCGAATTGTTCATGAAAATAAAAATGTATACTTTTTAAAATTTTACTCATTTTTAAATATGGAGTGGACGCTTAAAGAAGACCGTGTTTCAGTTATTGCGTTGCATCGTTGCGGTTACGCGCCAATTCAAATTTTTGACATACTGAAAAATTTGAATATAACCAAAAGATTCGTTTATCGCACCATCAAACGATACAATGAAGACTCTAGTGTAGATGACAGGTCAAGAAGTGGTCGCCCTTGGTCTGTTAGGACTTCAGCAGTGATAAAAGCTGTGAAGGCGCGAATTCAAAGAAATCCCAAACGTAAGCAGAAACTGTTGGCCCTTCAGATGGGGCTAAGCAGAACCACGGTGAAAAGGGTGTTAAATGAAGACTTAGGGCTTCGGGCATATCGAAGAAAAACAGGACATCGTTTAAATGCTCGTCTAATGGACCTGAGACTGAATAGATGCCGCGCTTTGTAGAAGCGGTATGCGGGAAAAAAATATCGCGAAATTCTTTTTTGGACGAAAAAATTTTTACCGTAGAAGAGAGCTACAACAAACAAAATGATAAGGTGTACGCACACAGTAGTGAAGAAGCGAGCAACCGTATTCCGCGTGTCCAACGAGGTCATTTTCCATCCTCGCTCATGGTATGGTTGGGAGTTTCTTATTGGGGCTTAACAGAGGTACATTTTTGTGAGAGAGGTGTAAAAACTAATGCAGTTGTATATCAAAATACAGTCCTGACGAACCTTGTGGAACCTGTTTCTCATACCATGTTCAATAACAGGCACTGGGTATTCCAACAAGATTCGGCGCCAGCTCATGGAGCAAAGAGCACACAAGACTGGCTGGCGGCGCGTGAAATCGACTTCATCCGGCACGAAGACTGGCCCTCCTCCAGTCCAGATTTGAATCCGTTAGATTATAAGATATGGCAACACTTGGAGGAAAAGGCGTGCTCAAAGCCTCATCCCAATTTGGAGTCACTCAAGGCATCCTTGATTTAGGCAGCCGCCGATATTGACATGGACCTCGTTCGTGCTGCTATAGACGACTGGCCGCACAGATTGAAGGCCTGTATTCAAAATCACGGATTTCATTTTGAATAAACTTTAGTGTCATAAGAATTTATGTTTTGTTAAGTTCATTTTGGTATATAAATGGTTACATAATGAATAAACTTGTTTCAATTATTTTATATTAAACATGTGACAGAATTTATGACCTGACTAGGTATTATACCTAATTACACATCAAGCTATAAATTTCCAGCATAAGTTGACCTCGCATTGTGTAGGCTTTTTGTAGAATGAGAGGTCAGCTTATGCTGGAAATGTATAGCTTGATGTGTAGCCGTGTGCACATAAAAACAATGAACTTTTAAATTTTAATACGCCATTATGTATATTTTTACATAGGTATTGTCAGCACAGACCACTTAGATGTACTACGTTATTGTCAGTCCCAAGCCTGTTCAAGTATGAGGAATAGTTCATTGTAAATAAATACTTAGGTATCTTTATAGTAAGTCAGTAATAAATAGACAAAGGCATATCAGATAGAAGTTTTTCGTGCTCAAGATAGCACACAAGTCTTATGTTCATTAGTTTCTCTAGAACCTTCGAAAGAGCTGTTAGAATAGAGATAGGCCTATAGTTTGTGACACTGTCTCTAGATCCATTTTTATAAATAGGGTCGATTATGGACTTCTTGAAGGCGTGTGGAAATATCCCTTTAGTGAGACACAAATTAATAATATGCATTTGTGGTACAATTATGTCTTTACAAAATTTAAGCAGAAAAGTTGATATTTCGTCCCAGCCAGGGGCACAGTCAGTTTTCAGAGATAATATGTTTTTTTCTACTTCTTCAGTATCTCTTGTAATTAAGACAACTGCATTTAAATGGGTTTGGGTCTTTATGTTGCATTGAATAGTAGCAGTATCTACTTCTTTAGCTATGGCAGTGGCCAATTTTTTACCTATATTTGCGAAAAATGAGTTAACATTGTTAGTTGCCGTTTGTTTGTCCGGTCTAGTTTCAATGAGTTCGACAGGTACAGTTTTATTCTGCGCTATGTTAGTGATAGTCTTGATCACTTTCAAGATCTTTTTACATTTTTATGCGCCTTTTGAAGTTTAGAACGTTCATATGCGACTTTGAGTTTCCTGAGCAGACAATTACAGAAATTTCTGTAACGTTTGTATGTCTTCAAAAACTTGATCACGAGGATGTTTTTTGAGTTTGAGGCGCATGTTATCACGATGACGTATACATCTCAGTAAGCCTTGTGTAATCCAGGGCTTAAAAATACGTTGCCTCGAGACCAGGGGCCTTGAAATAGTGCTGTACTTAATTGAGGTCTTAAGTATATTAACAAGAAGATCGGTAGCTACATTTGGATCAAAAATTTGAAATATGTCGGAAATCTTAGACGATTTTAGCAGAAATAAAATATTTTCATAATTAAACTTCCGGATAGATTTTAGAGGTTGACCATGGGTAAGTGTAAGTGACAGGCACAGTAAAACTGGCAAGTGATCAGTCAAGGCACTTTGTATTACAAACGAAAGTGCTTGTAGCTTCGTTTTTTTTTGAATCCTCTTTTATTTGGAGTAAATCCGTATCCGATCCAGCCTTTTCTGGTGTTCCGTACATGGTTGGAGTTCAGACGAGGTGCCACTTCAGTAAACAGGAAGGTTTTGCAGAGTTATTTGACCTAAGCTAATACTTCTACACCTTGCAAACAACAAGAGCAATAGCACCCTGAAGTTTTACAAGAGCAATTAGAAGCCTGCAGTAATTACAATAGCATCAGCAAGCAAATAGAGTACGCTTATAGCCGTGTGTGACGCGGCAGGTCTGTTGCGGTCCTCTAAAAGTACCAGGCGATCATAAAAATCGGGAGGGTAGCGCGTCAACAATCGGTAGTTGCAGTGAAAGAAAGAGATAAAGCGCCTGTATTATTCTGACTCACGCGAAGCAGGTTCCAGACAGCCAGGTGAGAGTCGCGTCGAACTGAGAAGTCCTGGCGACTTCTGAACTCCTATTATTATAACTGAATATTTTGTCACTATTTTACTATAATATTAAGTTTTAAAATAAACTTGTAGGTAGTCACAACACGTCTACTCGTAACCGAGCTCCGGGCGGGAGAGGATATCGGTT
The DNA here is from genome assembly GCA_918857605.2 of Philereme vetulata. Classification (NCBI taxonomy): domain Eukaryota; kingdom Metazoa; phylum Arthropoda; class Insecta; order Lepidoptera; family Geometridae; genus Philereme; species Philereme vetulata. Next base: position 6,205,554 of record OU975422.1, on the reverse strand, counting down.
TAGAGCATGGACCTCAGACGAATAATCAAAACATGGACGTTGTTATCATCTAAGTGGTCTGTGGTTGTTAGCGCAAAATGTCGGATTCAATGACGTCATCTATGACGAATCACAAGACATCGTTGTTGCGCTCACGGTGAATCGGAACGCTTGTTAGCGCGATGATATCGATTTTTGCGTGATTCGGAATGCAGCCAAATATTGGTCATGGTCACTGTGAACCACAGACAGAAAACCAATACTCAATGTGAGTGAACTGAACGAACACACGTCAACAGTGCTGCCAGATGTACGATTTAAATCATAATTAAACAATTTTTTGCCCGTTTTACTACGTTAATCGTACGTAACACAGAAATCATACGTGATAGTACGATTTTTGTACTCCTAAACCAAATAATGCACGCACTTTGTCCATCAGTAATCGGGATCGCCAGGCTGCCGCAAGCCCCTAAGAAATAAACGATTTTAAGAAATGTGCGTTCAACTTAATAGAGTCTATAACACTTTCAAATACAGAGAATGCGAAGTTTAGTAATGGCGTTTGTGCACTACACGTAATTTTACCGTCCGACATTTTACTTTTTCCTATTCCGTACCGGAAAATAATCTTTCTGCCTCAATTTATTGTAGTAGGTAGGTATATGTAAAATGACGCTGTCAGTTACCATTCACATAAAAGGGGATGAACCCAAAAGTCTTCTTGACTTCTACGCCTTCGCACGATCGAGCGAAGCGAGATCTATAAATCAACTTGGGCAAATCGGCGTTGTATGTGTGTATGTATGTTTGTCCGAGGATAACTTTCGAAGCTTTGATCCTATCATCGTGAAATTTAATACATAGGTAGGTAGTGATGGCACAATTTTGGTGTGACTAAATGAGCTAAAAATGTTGGGGGGTTGTTGAGATATTAGGGTTCAAGAGGGATAAAAAAAATTAAAATAAATCTCACTTGTCAAATGGAACGTCAAATGAAAGGCATTTATTAGTATATTTAGACTCCGTTTTTATTTTTTGTAAATTATTTATAATTTTTGAGTTACTAGCCATAATAAAAACTAAACTTTGACAAAATTCACAGGGTACACCAGTGACCCCACAGTGCTGTAATTTAGTATGCGTGTAGCTTAAGTGACACAAATATAGGCAAAACTAAGGGTCCGATTTGTGTCTAATTCACCTTTTTAACTATGTATACATATTGTATAGTCCTGAGATGTACAAACACTTCTATTAAAACGCCAGAAAAACTATTTTATAACGTACCGTTTTAACGTGGTTTGGCCCCGTAACAATTTTTTTTTCTGTGGGTGATGGCTCCTAACTGCGTCTACGGAGCCATATCGAAAATGCTACGCTATGTTTGCAGCCTCCCTTTTGAGCAGCACAGTCTAGACATTCCACGTTCAAAACCGTCTCCTCTTTTTCATCACATGTAAATGTGCAGCAATAGGCTTTACTTTTTATTCTATGTTCAGGCGTTATTTTTAGTGTTCCGTACCGAAAGGGTAAAACGGGACCCTATTACTAAGACTTCGCTGTCTGTCTGTCCGTCAGTCACCAGGCTGTATCTCATGAACCGTTATAGTTAGACAGTTGAAATCTTCACAGATGATGTATTTCTGTTGCCGCTATAACAACGAATACTAAAGCCAGAATAAATTAAATATATAAGAAAGGCTCCCATACAACAAACGTGATTTTATTGACGTTTTTATAGATAGTACGGAATCCTTCGTGCGCGAGTCCGACTCGCACTTGGCCGGTTTTTGCTTTTACTGTACAAACATTTCTCGACCTCTGGAGAAATCCTACAGCATCGTCTCCATAGGTTTCACGAGCAGATCTGTAAAACATAAATAAAGCGGAATAAAATATAATATATAAGTAAAAATATATGATAGTTAAAAACAAATGATTTATTTTTTTTATTTATATTCAACCCATCCTACGTATGTACATACTGAATGAATGATTTGTAACAATGGGCGAGATGTTAATAATAATGAGAATGATCAGTAAGTGCAGAGAACCATGCACTGTATAAAGCGACTACTTTCGCTTTATACTCGTACAGTGCATGGTTCTCTCATCAAAAAAGTCATCCGTGAAGAGATTTACATATCTATCAAGATACTATAAACACGAATAAAGATTCATGAGTTAAAAAAGTTTACGTTTACATTAATTCATTTTACATTTACCTCACACGCTCTGATTACATCCCTGTACCTATACTTATATTGTAGGTACTTTACCTACAACTAATAGCTTAGACCTAAAGATTACTATTAAGCACCTATGTACGTAGATAAATTAGCAGCACCCTTACCTTTGTAGTTTCCAACCACGGCTTTCAGCGCTGGTGAACTTAGAATGATTGCCTAGGCAATCAAATACCATGAAAGAATCCACTTTTGGAATGTTATCTGATTGAGCTTGCACAAAACCAGGTTCTACTTTATTAGTATTAATATTTATTTACACACCTACTTATACTCTAAAAACTCAATATGTAAACAAATTGAATGTAGTGACTAAACGCATCACCCGCCTCTCATTCGCGTGTGAAGTAAGAGTGCCGCTTGCGCTCGGTTCCGTCATAGTGACGTCACACGCACCCGCGTCCATACCTTTAGCGGGAGGAACGGCATTTAAAGTTTACTACCTAATATTTTCGTAACGAATGGTCTGATTTTGATAATTTAAAAAGATATATCATTTTCATGTCTTAAAATATAACGTGGATACTAGTTCTATTGAATTTTCTATGACATTACTGATCCTCATTGTCCACACGTCTGTAGGTCGATCAGTCTATGTTCATTCTGAACAGACACAACTCCCACTCGCACATTAACGTTTAAAAATATACGAAACGTAACTCTATCTCTTTCTATCTTTACTAACTTATATCTCCCTCTCAACTTTCATTCGCACTTTTCGTAACGCATTCACCAGCTTACTCCCCAAGTCAAGCATGCGCAAAGAAGATTTATTTCAAAAATCGGATTTTATGTATATTATCGGAGTTTTTTTTCATGCCATACCGGACCGTAAAAAGTCGGACTGCCGGACCGTAAAATTACTTGTAGTGCACAAACGTTCTAACTCCGCTTTCAAACTTAGACGGGTTTGTATGTTGTATTTTAAACACGGACAAAGGTGAAGGCCGTGATTTTATACTTCGCCGCCATGTTGTCGTTCTTGTCATCATCTGTCATAAGGGTAGCCTAGCATAGCAAGCTGTCAAGTGTCATGTAATGTTTGTATTTTGTTTGTTTGTTCGGTCTTGTCTTGGTCTTGTCGCAAGTTCCCAACAGCAACGACAAGTGTTCAGTAAACCTGATAAACTTAGTGAAAAAATAGTTTTTGTGAGTTCATGTTTATTAGTTTCGGCGCGAAGAAGTTAACAACCATCCAGACAAACTTTCGCATTTATAATGATAGTGAGATGAGTCAAATTAAATGCGAAATATGCCGTGTAAAAGCACGTCGAATGTGCAGTGAAAAACGGATATTCATGGCAAGATTTCCTCTGGATGAAGATCGGTGAGAACAGAAAATTATTTTAATTTCGTTATAATTGCATGTCTAGGCATATTTAGGTCTAAATAACAAAATTTATGTCTACAAATATTTCTTGGATCCTAAAGGTAAACAATAGTGTTGGCCATCAATTATCGATTTTTTCGAACTCGACGTTGATTTTATCAAAGGAAGTTTATTTGATAAAAAAACGAGTGTGCTTTAGACCACACGACGAAGTAAATGAAACTTCTTTTAAAAAAAAAATAATTTATAAAATTATTCAATTACAAAATTGTCCATGTCTGTAGGTCGATGAGTCTATGTCCATTCTGGACAGACGCAACTCGCACTCGCACATTAACGTTTAAAAATATACGAAACTTAACTCTCTCTTCACTAACTTATACCTCAATTTCTGTTCGCACTTTTCGTAACGCATTCACCAGCCTACTCTCCAAGTCAAGCGTGCGTAAAGAAGTTTTACTTCAAAAATTCACTATTGTTGTGTAGTGGTTCGGTTCGGCCTCTGAATTTCCATGGCAAAATGTGGAAGTAGTAGTAGTTCTGTAAAAGACACATTACAGAAAGGCAGTGTAGTATAGAACTTAAAATGGCCTATTTGAAAAATTATTGGCTAACTTTCTATTTGCAAAGTTGAACTAGGACTTTAATTTTTTTCATGTGTTCGCAATACTTTAGTGGTTCGCCCCGAACTGAAATCTCGGGAGTCTCCCAAAACACAAAAAAAAATATTCTTTGGGTGACTCGCGCAAAGATGCCTAAACGTATTTAGTGGCTAAATATGATTTAAAGAGTTGTCAAATCATACAATTACGTAAAATTTAAATATGTTTAGTCTCTAAATACGTTTAGGGATCATTGTGCAAGCCGGCCTTAATCTTTGACTAATAAAATAGTGCCACGAAATGCGCATCCAACTAACTTGACCTACAGTTTAATTTAAATTACAGGTAACGGGGTTTATGTAATTTGTTTACTTTTTTTGGGTTAGAAATTGCAGTGTTATTCTGAATTTCAGACTTTTCCATATATTTGTGTCACTAAAGCTACACGCATACCAAATTTCAGCACTGTGGAGTCACTGATGCACCCTGTGAATTTTGTCAAAGTTATTATGGCTAATAACCAGTGATCGGACTAGGTAGAGCTATTTTGTGTACTTGCCATATGTAAGAATAATATGGATATTCCCAAAATCCCGGGATTTGCTTTTTAAGTAGAAAAATAATATAAAGCTATTTCCATAAGGAGTAATGAAAGAATACACTTCCTCTCCGACAGGCAATTATAAGGACGGGTTTAAGGATAGTATACTAAATAGAAACTTGATTCATTAAACCACATATATTTTTTTTATGTAACAATTTCTTATATTCATACAAGACTCAACAATCATTTAACATTATCATTCTGAAGTTGTACAAGAACATATTACCGTACAAATTATTAGTTCCTCAAAAAATTTAAATATACAAACAGAACAAGCTATATGTATTTACAATAAAATCCTGATTAAATTGATCAACACGTTCAAACAAAAAATGTAATTCTTGGAGAATTTGAAGAAAAATTGTCAATAAATGAAGTAAATGATGAAATTTTGTCTACAAATTTGTTCCACTAACATCCACAGATGTCGAACGCTCCTTTTCTTTTTACATCTAACACCCATTTATATGTAGAAAAGGAGCGTTCGACATCTGTGACTGAAGCTCAAGACGAACTAGAACAAGAAATTATCTATTTCTTGGTCTAGTTCGTCTTCAGCTTCAGTAGAAGACTGAGTACCTAAGTGACCTAAGTTAAAATATATTACCATTATTTTTTCCAAATTTTCTAATTTTAGTCTATTTCTTTTTACATCTAACACCCATTTATATGTAGAAAAGGAGCGTTCGATATCTGTGGATGTTAGTGGAACAAATTTATATGACAAAATTTCATCATTTACTTCATTTTTTGACAATTTTTCTTCAAATCCTCTGAGGATATCAATGTCAGGATTCCTATCCAAAACTTTTTCTATTTTTATTTTTATTCTATCAGAATGACACTCATTTAAAGCAGCTCTGACTTGATCAAAAGCCAAAAATGAGTTGCTTAATGTTAAATTTCGTTTCTGCAACTCTTATAAAGAAAGTAAAATAATCGTTTAATGATTTTCTACATACACTAATTGATTCCGTAGATTCTCTTTTTCTAGAATATTTTTCGCATTTCGTATTGCCATTGATTCAAAGCTGTTTAATCGAGAAACAACATTCATTATTTCTTCATAATATTTTTTATAATACGATGCAGCTTCAAGCAATTCCGGAGGATTAGTCGGATCTAATGGAATATCCATATTAACATCAATGTTTGCGGTCAATGAACCTAAACAGCTCTACCTACTCCGATCACTGCTAATAACTTAAAAATTAAAAGGTTTAAACTAAAAATATATTAAACTCCGTAATCGATTGTAAAATTAGCTCGGAAATCAATGTCCGACCGTTCAGTTTGCGTACTATCGATTATTGACATTAAATTGAGATGACAGTGACAGATAATATGGTTTTTTTGATAGGTTTTGCATTTTTATTAGCGAGAATTTCGAATTTGGCGATGACATTGACATTTCTTTTACAAATTTTACAATACTTTTGTTCACTATTGGATGGATTTGGTGCTGTTGCATACCTTTCATTTCGAGACGTTTTCGTATGTTGCGTGGTTATTATGGCGTCTATAACTTATTTATTTATTTAATACTTTATTGCACAAAAATACAAATTACATGTACAAAAGGTGGGCTTAATGCTAATAGCATTTTCTATCTGCCAACCTCAGAGGTAACAAAAAAGGTTGGCGTGCTAACTTTTAACAATATTAATGTTAATTAAAAAAAACAAAAGAAACACAAATAACAATAAACTCCGATCACAGTTAGAATAAATACATAAACCTACTTGATATAACAATAATAATACATAGAATATATATATGACAAATATAACAAATATATATATATATATATATATATATATATATATATATATATATATATATATATATATATAAAACAAAAAATACTATTACATACAATACACATATGTAGGTACTACGTTTTCATATATTTTAACAGCCAGTGGAGGACTGCAAGAAATGGCTGTAGACTAGTCGTCTGAAAACCGGTTTACTAGGCGCCTTTTTAATATGAGTAGGGAGAGAGTTCCATAGACCGACAGCTACCCCCTTAAAAGAGTTGCCACGGAAGGCCGTTGAGTGTTTCGGGGTAGCGAGAAGGAGAGAATCAGTGGATCTGAAGTTTTGGTCATGGGTGTCAGAGAGGTAGGAAAATTTGCATTTAAGATAATGAGGAGTAAAGGGGTCCCTAAGGATTGAAAAAAGAAGACATAAAACTCTGAACTTTCTCCTGTCACGAATTGAGAGCCATATCAGTTTGGAGCGATACTCAGACACATGATCATACTTACGGAGACCGTAGATGAACCTAATGCACGTATTGAACAGTCGATCCAATTTGTTAAGGAGGTCCTGATTAAGGTCTAGGTACGATATATCCGCATAGTCGATTATAGGTAGGAGCAAAGAGTTGACTAGGGATATTTTAGTATTTGTTGGGAGAAAGGTTTTAAAACGGATAATAGAATGCAGAGATGCAAAAAATTAACGGGATACTTCCTTTACCTGAGCCACTCAGTTTAGGTTAGCATCGACAAGGAGGCCAAGATTTTTGACCACCGGTGCAAAAGGAATGATGCAATCATTATATACTAAGGGAGTGGTTGAGGGTAGGTCGATTTTTGCAAGTTGGCGAGTACTCCCGATAATGATTGCTTGACATTTGTTTGGGTTCACTTGGATGCCGTAGTTCTCAGACCAGGTCTTAAGTTGGAGAAGATCAGTGTTAAGAGCATCCAATGAAGCATTCAAGTTTTCAGTCTTTGAGTGGTAATAAAGCTGCAGATCGTCGGCGTAGAAGTGATAGTTGCAGTGGAATTTGGAGGAAAGCAAGTTGATGAATAGGCTGAAAAGCAGGGGTGATAGGATTCCCCCTTGAGGGACTCCAGACTCCAGCTCACACCAAGACCACTCCGGATGGACTGGCGCCGCCCCGTTAAATAGGACGAGAACCACTGAACGGCTAACGGCGAGAAATTCAGGTGACTCAAGGCAGCAAGAAGCAGATCATGGTCGACAGCATTAAAGGCGTTGCTAAAGTCAATGAGTACTAGCACAGTGACTTGAGATTTCTCCATAGCTGATCTAATGTCCTCGGTGACTTTGAGCAAGGCAGTTGTGGTGCTATGGCCAGCCCTGAAACCAGACTGGAATGGGTTCAATAGGTCACCGTCGTTCAGAAACTCCATTCCACAAAGTCCAATAACACAACACATAACTAATATAAACTATGAAAAGCAGTAGACTGAATCAAAATGGGTCACCCCGACTAGAGTAGGTTAAGTTCATAAAGAGTAAAAAATCGACACGGGGCACCCTGACCCCACGTGGTCTTGTGTGTCACACCCCTAGAACGTGGGAGCCAGAAGCTCGCGGGAGGTCCTCGACCTTCGCTCCATTACGGAAGTCGCCGGCTCGCTTCGCTCGCTTCCTCCCCCCTTCGCTTCACTTGGCCTCGTATAACTTGCTTCACTCAGGGGCGACCTTAAGAGCTGGCGGGAGCCCACCCAAAGTCCAGGGGTTTGAGAAAAAAGTAGTCTATGAAAACTCGTGCCCATGTCCAATATAAAAAAATGTTTTTCATACTTAACCTCAAAATAGATTGTTTTAATTTTCTCAAAAACTATAGGTTTTCGTAAATCCTCACCCAAAACGAAAAAAAACCGAATAATCCAAGTGAGCATTTTTAATATCTAATTATGTGACAATATTAATATTATTTAGTATAATTATAGCGTCAAGGAATTAATTTATAATATTCGAAATAATCTAAAATTAATTAATTTACTTAGTAGTTAAATAATTTACTTTTGTATAATAATAAATTGATATAACATAACATATAAATAAATGAACAGAAATTGTTTGTTGCAGTACCTTCAACATCAACTCACGATAATGGCGTTAATGGGAAGAGATAAAGATAAATTTATTCGCTTGAACATAATGTGTAAAGGTCTTAACTAAGTAGGTATGTTTCAATTACATTCTGCCTTATATTCTAGCGTGCAAATTACAAAAAATACAATAGAAATTCTCAAATTTAAAGTTATTAATTTAAAATCCATCATCATAAAAAAGGTATGTATTAGAATAATGAATCTATACAATTAAATTTAAATTAGATAGGTGGTGGGGCCTCTTGCGCGTATCTTACGCCTTCGAAATGGCCTCTTACAGCCCGTAAGACAACTCTAGGAGATTCGGGATACAAGAAATGGAAATAAGGAACGCGCCACTAACCTTCAGGTCCGTCGAAGCTGCCTTGGAACGGTCCTTTGTGCACTCCACAATTCAGACACGAGTCACGGCAATTTAGCTGCACCATATGAGTTTGGAGACTATTGTTAATGCCTATATTATGAAACAGCGGTATGCGGAATTGTATCTCAACAGCGATATTATTCCACAGCAGTATCATTTAATTTAACAGCGAGTCGCAATATACGGTCACAATTCGACCATTTCGCGAGAGCGTGCGGGGGCGGCTCTGACTGGACTGACTGCGGTGTCTTCAGCGGGTCACATGGTCATATCTTTAGCATGTCGCGAGAGCGCGCAAGGGCGACTCTGACTGGACTGGACTGATCGTCCTTTCACTCGCCATCGGCGCGGGCGCGTAGGTAGGAAAAATGTTTTTTTTGCGGGTAGGAATATAGGTCGAGGAAAGAGTCACCTTATATGGTCGATAGATGGCGTTACCATTTCGTATATAAAATTAAATGTCAAAAATAGTGCTAAAATTATACTATGTTTTCTATAAATTCCTGAATAATTGCTTAAATTTAGATATAAATAAATGATCACCGAGCATTTTATATGCATTTGGTATTATATTGTAAATACGTATCGCCATACAGACTACACTTTTATGTAACAATGCTGTTTTGTAGCTAGGTTTTGTAGCCTGTTACCATCTCGTCTGTTTCGTACCACAATATCAGCCATACATAGAAATAGATGACGATTTTTTCTTACAAACTATCTTCGTGTCTTGCAACTATCAGCCATTTGTATTTTAAACATTGATCTAATGCACCGTTTTAGCATTTTAAAGATAACGCATTTGTTGGTTGAGTTACCCCAAAATATTATACCAAATCTGAGTAGGGATTCAACTATTCCTTAATATGCTGAGATTAGTGACTCTGTGTTGACAGTTGAGGATAGTTTGTGCAATGCATATGATGCGCTGCTAATTCGCCTACTTAGTGTCGATGTGGGTTTTCCAGTTTAGTTGTCTGTCAATTTCTATACCTAAAAATCTTATAGAGTCAACCTGATTTACGCTATTGCCTTGAAATTCCAGATTAAAGTCATTTGGGTTAGGTGCTCTTGGGCTAAAATGCATTATATTTGTTATATTTATATTTTTTTTCAAATTATTATTGTCAAGCCATGATTTAAGAGAATTGTTTATGTCAGATTTATAAGAGTTAATGTCATTACATTTTATAGTTAATGTGCTGTCGTCCGCAAATAATGTTAAGGGTTGTTCTACTGCATTGGTCAAGTCATTTATATAGAGAATGAAAAGCAGGGGTCCTAATACGCTGCCCTGGGGGACACCGTATTTAATGTCACGTTCCAGGGATTTATAAGTAACTTCATATTTGGTTTTAAAGTCTAGTCTCTGTATTTCTATGAATTGTCGTCGATCATTAAGATATGAATAGTGTACTTCCAGTACATTTCCTCTAATCCCATAGGACGCAAGTTTTCTGATTAGAATACTATGGTCCACATAGTCAAATGCTAGAGTCATATCGCAGAACACAGCACAAACGGGAATTCTGTTGTCTATTTGGCACATTACATGTATTATAAAGTCATATATTGCCATGTTGATGGTTTTGTTCTGTCGGAACCCTTTTTGCTCATTGCACAAGATGATATTTTTTTTCTAAGTATGTATTAATTTCATCATATATACATTTTTTAAATATTTTTGAGAAAATTGTTATTAGTGCAATAGGCCTGTAAGTTCTCATTAAGTTCTTTATTTCCTTTTTTGAACATTGGTTTTATAGTGGTCAGTTTAAGATCTTGGGGAAATGTACCCGTCGTAGTACTAAGATTTATCAGGTAGCTAAGATGAGGAATTATAAATTCATTAATAGCCTTTTTTTGATATAGTTGTCACTCCGTCAGGGCCTGTGCTATTGGTGTTTCTAAGATTTTTTATGATTTTATTTATATACTGCGGCAAACAAGAGGCCATAAATATAGATTTTTCACGTTGACATATTTTAGCCGTCACATTTTTGCCATAGTCAGGAATTGGTTACTTTATAACTTTTGAAACTATCATGGTTATGAACACTATTTATACTAAAAACGGGAAATTTACCATGATTTGTGAGTATTTGAGTATCCCGATATTTCGGCGCAGTTGCATGCGCCATGATCACGGGTAAACTGTTTACCCGTGATCATGGCGCATGCCACTAAGGGAACATGGTTTAAAATTCAATAAAATAAATAGTAATAAAAATTTAAAGTCTACTCACCAAAAGATGGCGCTTTAGAAAATATTTTTATTTTAGTCTCTATTAATTAGAAATAAGACTGATAATGCAATGGCTGTTACTTGATTACCCACAAAACAAAGCCACTCAACAACAGATGGCGCTGTGGCTAACGATTTTTGTTATAGTTTCTAACAGCAAAGAATAAGATTGATAATGCCATGGCTGTTACTCGATAGTCCAAAACACTTTGCTACTGCTTTAGCGATGTACCTATGAGGATACAAGACGAATGTATCGATATCGGTTATCACCTACCTACTATAGATAACGAAATAGGTACGTCTGGTTATAATATAGGTGGTCGAAATAAACAGCTTTTCTTTCTTTCATAACATAATCACAGGTTTCCAACTCATAAATACTTAAAAAAATATTATATTACTGGAATATTAATACTGAATTATTATACGAAAGGCACACTAAAAGTTTCCGGAATCAATAATACAAAAATACTATTATTGATCAAAAATTAATTTATTTTTTATTTCTCAAAATATTCTCCCTTTGCTTCAATGCACTTTTTCATACGATTGAACTAATTTTGAAAACATTTGTGCAACTCCTCCGGTGGTGACGTCAGATATGTACATTTTTTTCATACTCTTCGACAGCCTCTTCTGGCGATGAAAACCGTTGATCGGGTAATTGGTTCTTGATTTTTGGGAACAGAAAAAAGTCACATGGTGCCAGGTCAGGACTCTGTATGCTGGATGACTCATAAGTTGTACATTTTTTTTAAGTCTGGCGCCTTGGGGAAACTGAAAACAGAAGTTATAATAATATTTCACACCATATGCATTCAAAAATCATCAATAAAACAACAAAAGGAATTAACGCCCTAAAACTTCTACACCTTTTAATAGAGAGTAACTAATTAAAGCTATCGATAACACATTCATCAGTATATTAGGGTCACATCCCTAATTGAGTACCATAAGTTGAGGTTTAAGAAACGCGACCTTAAAGAGTATGATACACAGTCTATTTTGTTTGACGATTTTGCATTTTAAACAAAACTAACAAAAAACAATAAAATAATACTTACCGGTGATAGGATATGCCCCCTTTTGTAAAATTTTTGGTTCGTATATAATATTTACACTCAAAAACGGCACAATATTTATATTTTTTTGATGTACGTTTACCCCACAGTAATTGAAACACGACTGAAGTGAGCGAAGCTTGTAGTGCGCGGAACTCCGCGTACTTGGTGTTACGCGGGCTCCGCCTACTTACGACTTCTATTGTTTTTTGTGTTCTGTGGATTTTAAACGTGTGGGCTGCTTTATCGTTAGTTTCAAGTTATAGTTCAATAGAATACATTCGAAATCTCTGTAAATATTATTATTCTTTAACATGTCTATGTTGTAATCACCGACTAAAATAGTATTGTTATTATTTAACCTTTTAGAATATGTCAAAATGTTATCTAGCTTATTAAAACATATGATTGACGCGTTATTTAAACATATTCACGCGTTGATTTAGGCATTCTGTATACACAAATAATTATTATTTTATGTTTAACAAGAGATCAGACTATGTTACAATATGTACTTAATATTATTATTTTAAATGCTGACATGTACCTTTTCTGTAGGTACGAATAAAGGACTATCTGTTTATCTATTAAATTTAAATTCATAAATAAGTAGGATAAAAAACATATCACCTTGTAGGCATAAATTATCGATAAAAAATCGGAAACCCTATTTAAGCACAACCCTATTTTATGCTCATGTTGGCACTATTATTGTGTCTAAGCTATTAAGGTAAGACCGCATTAGAGCTGCACTGCGCAGCGCATCGCTGCACGTCACTTCACGTCACCTATCGCACTACAGGCCTAAGAGCGGCGCAGCACTGCACGTCGATTCACGTCACCTTTTTAGGGTTCCGTAGCCAAACGGCAAAAAAACGGAACCCGTATGGATTCGTCATGTCTGTCTGTCCGTCCGTCCGTATGTCACAGCCACTTTTTTCCGAAACTATAAAAACTACACTGTGGAAACTTGGTAAGTAGATTTGGTAAGTAGAACTTGGTAAGAAGAAGTATTCCCCATACTTAAAACTGGAACACATTTATTTTATCAAACCCCATACTTGTGGGTTACCTATGGATAGGTAGGATTTAAACTGAATAGTTTTCGCGACACTTACAAAGTGGTAAAATGTGTCCCCCCCCTTGTAACTTCTAAAATAAGAGAATGATAAAACTAAAAAAAATACATTAAGATGTACATTACCATGCTAACTTCCACCGAAAATTGGTTTAAACGAGATCTAGTAAGTAGTTTTTTTAATACGTCATAAATCGTAAACCGCAATTTACCTTTCATTCAATCAACTCAAATATAAAAAAAAGTTACAACGAACTACAAGAACTTTTATATAATGTTACTTGCTGCTACGGAACCCTTCATAGGCGAGTCCAACTCGCACTTGACCATTTTTTTTATTTGCCTCCACCGAGCGCAGTACGCAGTCTGACGCGCCGCTTGCTATGTCGCATTGAGCGTCGCTGCACGTCACAATATACTTTTGGAGGCAACTATGCCGCGACGCGCAGCCACGCCTACTGCAGCGCCGCTCTAGTGCGACACGCGCCATTCAAAATCATTAAAACAATAGTTTTGACGCTTTGTGGCGCGGCGTGCAGCACCGCGCAGCGCCGCTCTAATGCGGTCTTACCTTTATACGTCCATGTCTAACTATTGCCTGATTTTTGGTTGGTATTGATCTAGTGTGCACGTTTCATACATTACTTACTTTTTTTCGTAATATTCCTGTCTCTTCTCCGTAGGTATTCTAATCTCTTTGGCAAGCACAACCGTCTATGCTTGAAAAGCGCCGGCGCGCTGCTTCCAACCACTCCCGCCTTCAAATGCTGCTGTTCAAACACAAGGAGATGCTCAAGAAAGATATCATCAAGAAGCGGGGGCTTCTGGAAAAAGAATTAGACGTAAAGATACAGGTAGTACATATAGTTTACTTTGTCTATTTTACATTGTAATTAATCTATTGCAATATTCATCTAATCATTTAAATAACACGAAACCAATTAACAATATTTACTCGGTTATTACGGTAGGACGTCCACCTACAAGATGGGCAGACGACTTGGTAAGAACCTCAGGTCGGGTTGGATGCAGGCCGCTTCCAACCGCAGTTCCTGGAGATCAACGAGGGAGGCCTTTGTCCAGCAGTGGACGTCCTACGGCTGATATGATGATGACTCGGTTATTCCCAGTTACCACCACCAGTGATGAACCAGTAGTCGGAATAAAATACCATTCCCAATTGCCAGTGGTGACGCTACCACTGGTGGCTTCTGGTAATATTTTTAAGAAGCTCCCAGTTGCCACTATATTGATGTTGAAGGTAGTGGCAGCTGCGAACAACCATATAATAAGAACTCCAGCAATATTACACAAAGTAACTTTATTTTAATTCTTGAATCGAAGTGACAGGGTGTCAGCTTGATGACTACTCTAGTTGACCGCCCGAACAGAACTGAACTCCGCTCTTAGTCCTCGCACTATCCTTACATTTTTTTACCCCCACCATGCGACATCATACCACCACGATGACGTCACTTGGTGTTGCCTTTTAATCCAGAATTCTACTATAAAATATAAAATCATAACACTCGGCCGTCCGACAACCGTGCGGCCCCTGACGCACACAATTCTACATAATTATTATAATATTTATAATTAACTTTCGCTTTGCAATTCAGTTCGTTTCAAAGCATTTATCTAACTAAATCTGAACATGTATCAAAGTACTTAATTTAATTACAACTTAATTTGTATGTACTCGCATTTTGAATTTGACATGAGTAAAATATTTAAATTTCTACACATACTAGACTATTTAAAATACGTTGTGACAGAGCATTTATATAATTAAACGTGATTAAAATAGGTAGGTTACTAAGTGCTCTTATATAAACTTTTGCAATACCTATATGTAACATCAGAACAATACTAACCAACGTAATACAAACTGAGTAAAATCATAATTTCTATTTACAACAATAAATAATTTAATTACTTTGAACGCATTAGTTCACCTAATATGAATATAGAATCATAACACTCTGAAGAAGAACATCTGCAAATACAGTGTGATTTATTAATAGGATAAATCTTGCTCTAAATTATTATCTAAATAAATCAGATAAAAAAAATATATATATACAAAGCAAAACAGTACCTCATAATATTAATTAACATAATTTTATAAATCGAGTATAGTTATCACATAGTATCATTTTATCAACCAACTTTATATAAATAAAAGTGCCTAAATAAAGAATATTTTCAATACCACTTTTTATTACACATGTTAGATACATGTCTATTTATTGTCACTGTTTTCACTTGTATCGCTGTGGTCACTACCATTAATTTCTAAAGCATTAATATGTATCCATGGTCTTAATCTATCGGCAGAAAAGACACTTTCATATGGCATCTTTTTCTTATTAAAGCCCGGCACATCGGTTATTCTATATCTGTCGTTGCCCAAAACTTCAACAATTTTGTACGGACCCACAAACTTTGACAGAAGCTTAGTACTTTTCCCATCATTAGAATAATTTATTCTAGTGACCTTAACTAAATCCCCAAAATTATATTTAGTAGCAGGTGAATGCGCGGAATCATGTTGTTGTTTTAGTTTTGCCTGAGAATTCTTAATATGTTCACTAAGATTTTCTCTTAAAAGAGTCATATCGGCAGAAGGCGTATCTGAAGGTACATCCAGTTTGTTAGCTAAATCATCTCTCATTTTAGTACCAAATAAAGCTTCTGTCGCAGTTTTGTGGGTGGTAGAGTTAACAGTATTGTTGATTCCCTACTGGATCTTACCAACGCACCTGTCCCAGTCGCGCTCGGAGCTATTTGAGTTTTGTGCTGCTAACGCGTTCAGAATGGTTTGATTATACCTTTCAGCCTGCCCGTTTGCTCTGGGACAGGCTACGGCGTTAAGAACATGTTTGATACCATGATTGTTACAAAAGGTTTTAAAGGCTGCTGAGGTGAAAGATGTGCCACGGTCTGAGATGATCCTAATTGGTACACCAAAGTCATAAAATATGTTTTCCAAAGCCCTAATAGAAGTCTTAGTTTTAGTATCTCTCACAGCCTTAACAAATACATATTTCGTGAAACCATCTACTACAGTCAATATATACGAGAAACCATTTCTACTTTTGACAAAGGGTCCGAGATGATCTATGTGGATTGTGTGAAAGGGGATATTAATCTTTTCTATAGGATAAAGATGACCTTTCTTTTTCTTACTAGCAGAATCCTTGTTATAAGCACACTCTATGCAGGCTGATACGTATTTTTTTACGAAACGTCTTAGTTTAGGGAACCAGTATTGATTTCTTATCTTTTCAACAGTCTTAGCGTAACCATGATGCCCAATGTCATCATAATTAGCTTTACAAATTTGCCATCTCGCGCTCCTTGGTACTACCAAACACAAATGACCATCAACCTTTCGATATAGTGCATTATTTTGAATGGCAAAGTTATCTTTTATTTCCTTACACTCTTCATCAACCTCTGGATTAAGTATTTTTAGAATCCGCAATATTTCAGGGTCACCCATTTGCAAGGTTAGTAAGTAGCCAGTTTCCCGTTTCTATGTTATAAACCAGAGCAGAATTTACCTCATCAACACCTTTATTTAACGTAGTATTTCGGCTTAGTGCGTCTACATGTGCCATGCTAGTACCTGCTCGGTATTCAATCTCAAAATTGAATTCACTGATCTGTAGCCACCATCTGGCTATGCGCGGGATAAGATCTCTTTTTGTTAATGTTGTTCTTAGAGCTGCACAGTCAGTGAATATTTTGAACGGTAAACCCAAGAGATATACCCTAAACTTTTTCAGAGAACAGACGACCGCTAAGGTTTCTAGTTCATATGAATGGAAATGTCTTTCGTCTACGGTCGTCTGTCGGCTGAAATAAGCAACGGGCTTCAAAACATACGGATCCCTTTGCCATTGCATTAAAATACCGCCTAAACCAAGGGCACTCGCGTCAGTATGAAGTTCCGTTTCTAGTTTTGGGTCATAAAGCGCTAGTACTGGCCGTGTTTGTAGTGTTTCTTTAAGAAAAGTAAAAGCTTTTTCATGATTTTGCGTCCACTGCCATACTGCATGTTTCTTTAACCAACTAGTTAAAGGTTGTGCTATTTCTCCGTAGCCTTTAATAAATTTACGAAAATAACCCGTGAGGCCGAGAAATTGACGCACTTCATGGACATTCGTAGGGTGGGAAATTCTCTAACGGCTAATATTTTTGCTTCACCGGGCTTTATATCATTATTGGAAATCTCGTATCCTAAATAGTTTATAGAAGTGTCAAAAAATCTACATTTGGACAGTTTAAGGGTTAATCCAAATTTACGTAACAATTCCAGTATCTCCTGCAATCTTTCAAATCCCTGCTTTATACTCGCAGAAGGAATAAGAATATTATCTAAGTATGCTAAGGTATACTCAAATCGCTTATTGCCAAGTATTTTATTGATCATTCGTTGAAAGATAGCAGAAGCGTTGGCCAACCCGAAAGGCATGCGCTTAAATTCGTAATGGCCATCAGGCGTAACAAACCCTGTGAGATGCTTACTTTCAGGGGCCATGGGAATTTGGTAATAACCCGAGGCTAAATCTAGTGACGTAAAATAACAATTGCCACTAAGGTTCGATAATTGATCCTCAATCAGTGGAAGAGGGAACCGATCCTTGATAGTTTTGACGTTAAGGGCCCGAAAGTCAACGCACAATCGCATTTCGCCAGTTTTCTTTCTAACCATCAGAATGGGACTGGCATAGTCTGAATTGGATTCTTGGATGATATCATTGCTTAGTAGGTCATCAATTATTTCACGGACTTGTTCGCGTTCGGAAAAAGATAAACGATAAGGTCGATAAAAAACAGGCTTCAGGTCGGAAAGATCTATTTTCATTTCGAATTCTGGAGTACAACCTATTTCTGCAAGACTGGAAGCAAAGCAATCGCGATAGCTTTGTAGTAATGAATACAAGTCTAAAACATGATTTTCGTCTAGTTCTTTGCTGACTTTGATATCCGACCTATCCAGTGGTTCTAGAATTGATTGGTTATCTGGTAAAATCCGATTGACTTGACAAATTTCTTGCTCTGAAAATACGATTGAACGCGCAAGCAGAGTGCCTTTTTCAAGTTGAAGCGGGTTTTGTGATAAATTGGTCAAAACCAATTCACCAATGCCATTACGTAGCCTATAGGCCCCTTGCCATAATCTAAATTCTTTCCCGGGTTCGAGAGAATTATAGCCTTCTACATACACATCACCGGAAAAGCCATCATTCTGAGCAGTAACAGGGACTATACCCACATTCTTTACTTCGATCGAATTTTCAACATACAGCTTAACAGTATTGTTTTAACATAAGGGTTAATTTACAGGACTTTTATAAAATATTAATCGAGAACTGTCCTTAAGAACAGTTATATATGGGAGTTCCGTGAAATTCTGATCAATTAAAAGAGAGTTTTGCATGAATATATCATCTACGATTAAGAATTCCAAAGTGGTTTCGATATCGTCAATTTTTACGTTCACAAAAGATTTGAACAAGGGCACAATGGAAGAGTTACCAAACCCCTTTATTACAGGAACATGGTCAGTATTTTTGACGAGGTCAAATTCTAACGATTCGGTATATCGCATCAAACTGCATTCACTGCCGAAATCGATATATGCTGTTAATAGTTTCTCGTTTACTGATATTTTCTTGAAAAATTTGTCATTGCTATTATTTGTTGATATTATTAGCGTAGTTTTTTCAGAGCTGATTTCACTTGAACGGGAAGAATTTCCGACGATAGGTGGCAGTTTGCATGTTTCTAAGTCATGCCCTACTCTATTGCAACGTTTGCACTTTACAATAGGTTTTGGGCATTTCTGAAATGGATGACCTTTGATTCGACAATTGAAACAGACAATGGAATCACTGTTAGCGGACCTAAAACGCGTAGGTGTGTAAGTCGTACTAGTTACTGACCTCTGGCTAATACGATCGCGACTTTTATTGAAGTTGGGAGTAAGTATGGGCTGGGAGCAAAGAAAACTTAATAAATCCTCTGGCTCGGTACAACTTAGCACCTGGGCTCCATTCCTAACTGACCGATCGGAAATACCGTGCACAATGCAGTCAACAGCCTTCTTTCCCTTAATTTCACACCTATTTAACAAGTTTAGTTTATCATAGAAATACTCGCGAAGGCTCTCATCAATGCGGCTGGTGCGAGCAAGCATTTCCTCTAGAAGTCTGCCATAGTTCTCTTCACTCGGAAAAGCTTTCTTTAGTTTGGTTTGCCACTCATCCCAACTAAAAACCAGCGTAGGGAGAGCTTCAAACCACTTCTTGGCGAGGCCAACGAGTTTTTGTAGCGAAAAATGAATAGTTTGTTTCTCGTTCCAGTTGTATATTTGAGAGCATTCGTTCACTTTTCTTAACCAAGATTCAATACTTTGCGCCCTATTTGAGGGATCAAATTCAGGTATTACATTATTAAGCTGGTT
Organism: Philereme vetulata; assembly: GCA_918857605.2. Classification (NCBI taxonomy): domain Eukaryota; kingdom Metazoa; phylum Arthropoda; class Insecta; order Lepidoptera; family Geometridae; genus Philereme; species Philereme vetulata. The sequence continues at coordinate 6,185,686 of OU975422.1, read as the reverse complement.
ATTTTGAAAATAAATATTACTCTTACTTGAATCGTCCTTCCAGGCATTCAGAATCTTAAGCACGTCATCAGCAGTTAGACCATGAGAAGTTATACGTGATTTGCTCGATCTCCGCTCCGTAGAAGGCGCCCTTGTCCTTTTTCTCCTACTCCGATCCCGAGAAGATCGGGAACGCTCAGGGGTTGGAGCACCATCATCATCATCAGCCATTGCTAAAATTGACACATGTAAACAAATTACCCACGTGTACGTACAATGATGAATGCGCGATTTTGCATCTAGGGACTTTATGAAATATAACATAACAAGACATACAATTATCATTAGTTCTTTATTATTTATTTTCATTACTTTAAATTTTTGTAAATGTATGATGTGTGCTATTTAGCAAATAAACGATTGCCTATATAGCCATTTCATGTATACTTGTCTGTTTGGCTGTACTGGTAAGATTCTAAAAATTATTTAACTAAAATTATCTTGAAGGGTAAGAAAGAAAAAAAAACGCGAAGCCGGGTAAATTATGAGCTCACATAACCCAACAAAGTAAAAATAAATAAATCTGTCTGTGCCATAATAAATTAAATACATTTAATTTTATTTCCCATTATTGCAATATTGCGAGCACACGTAACCCAACCAGGCGTACCTAGCCATTTTATTATTCCGATACTAAGGGCACACATAACCCAACTAATTTAGATATACATAGCCAGTTTATTATTCCGATACTAAGGGCACACATAACCCAGCAACTTAGGCATACATAGCCATTTTATTATTCCGATGCTAAGGGCACACATAACCCAGCAACTTAGGCATACATAGCCATTTTATTATTCCGATGCTAAGGGCACACATAACCCAGCAACTTAGGCATAAATAGCCATTTTATTATTCCGATGCTAAGGGCACACATAACCCAGCAACTTAGGCATACATAGCCATTTTATTATTCCGATGCTAAGGGCACACATAACCCAGCAACTTAGGCATACATAGCCTGTTTATTATTCCGATACAAAGGGTACACATAACCCAGCAACCTAGGCATACATAGCCATTTTATTATTCCCATAATATAAGACAGGTAGACATAACTAAGCCAACATAGTTTTATTATGATGGGCTCACATAACCCAATTTAGCAATAAGCAATTTGTTTTCCTTTTAAATATCGACGGCAGAAAGCGGAAATGGCGTATCTCAAAAATTTCCGCTGTTCGATATTGAAACATCAATTGCTGTAACTATTTAAAAATCAATGAAGCAGTAAGTTTCCAATTAACTGTATCAAATAAAACTTAGATTGATAAAAATATTTTCCAAATTTCAACGTTCTATGTTTATTAATGTACGAGTTATGATTTTTTTTAAATAGTTTTTTGGCTCTGGTGTAAAATTAGATATATACTTCACCCATATTTTTAATATTTAATATTTTTTTTTTGCAGAATATAACGCGGGAGAGTTAACCCTGCCACATGCTATTCTACAAAATTAAATGAAAATTAATACTATCGGAGTGTAGCTCTGACCATGTATCAATTCCCACAATGGTTCCGATTATTATTATTTGTTTTTAAGATATTTTGTTTTGCAGAATTGCATGCAGGAGAGTTACCCCAGCCACATGACATTCTACAAAATTAAATGCAAATCAATACATACGGAGTGTAGCCCCGACAATAATATTGATTCACAAAAATGATTATTGATTTTTGTTTTGTAGAATTTCACGCTGGAGGTTTCCCTCTGCTGCATGGCATTTTACAAAATTAGATGCAAATCAATACATACGGAGCGTAGCCCCGACCATAATATTGATTCACAAAAATAATTTTAAAAATTTATTTTTACTTGTGGGTAGTTTGATGCAAACTTCCCACATGATTACAGTCCATGATGACTTTTACGTGATCAAATTTAAATGGGTGAAGAAAATATCCTGTATCAAAAATATTCCAAATCTAATAGTAGAATAAAATATAAATATCGCTTACCTCTAAGGCGAGCCCACTTATGTGGGTTTTTCGTGCGTATATCCCACTTCTGAGTTAATAAGAACTCCAGCAATATTACACAAAGTAACTTTATTTTAATTCTTGAATCGAAGTGACAGGGTGTCAGCTTGATGACTACTCTAGTTGACCGCCCGAACAGAACTGAACTCCGCTCTTAGTCCTCGCACTATCCTTACATTTTTTTACCCCCACCATGCGACATCATACCACCACGATGACGTCACTTGGTGTTGCCTTTTAATCCAGAATTCTACTATAAAATATAAAATCATAACACATACTTACTCAATTGGCAATCTGACAATTTTCTACAGTTAATATGTTAGTAACTATTCTCGACACAATTTCATAATTATTATGGTGTGTTGTCTATAAAGTGTCTACATAATTAGAAATTTGCTTAACATTTGATTATAGAAAGAGCTGTCTGGCGAGCTAGCGCTGAGCACGCGCGCCGTGCGCACCAAGCAAGAGGAGGTTCGCAGCAGTGGCATGAAGAGGCGCTTACGGCAAGGTGGTATGCCGACCAGGTATGGATGGTACTTCTCGGTACGTCTGCTTGTCGTCCGGTGGTGGAAGGGGGAAGGAGGGATAAGGTTATGAAGATCTTGCGCACATTCACCAAAATGAATCTTGTAAAAAACTGAAAGTCTAGCTACCCGGTGTCTGTGCTCTAGACTTTGTAAATTGGCTTTCACTAGGTAGTCATCACTACTGGTGTAGGTAGTGCTATTCACGGGAATTAGTGACCGTTAACATGGATATGCCTTCTAAATCCCGGGAAATATATTTTTATTTTATTTAACAGTGTAAAAAACCTGTTAAATAAACTATTCAGCTTTATGCAAATACATGTTGTATTGGTCACTACAGTCATCCCTTGCCCTCGCGCTTTTGTAGCTTATCGCGGGTGAGGTGAGGACTCTGTTTCACTATACGCACACATTTACATCGATTTAACTTCATTTACATCGACATTCAGAAAAATATTCCCGGGAATCGAGGAATAAATCCCGGGGCATATCCATATTCACTTATCATTTAGGTTCACTGACCCAAAATAGCACTACCTACGCCCGATCTCTAGTCATCACCAATGAGTCTCTAGCAGCACGTCACTCAATCGAATCATGGGCTTCAAGCTGATACTTGAGCTCTGAGTATGGAGTACCTCGTGAAAGGGCTCTCACGAGAAAATACTGCCACCATACCTATTTCTGCCGAATAGCAGTATTGCTGTTTCGGTTTGCAGGGATAACCATCCCTTCAGGAGCAGGCGAAACTACAGGCACATGAGGCTACCTGTAAGCATCAAGTTGATATGTATATTTTGCTTATTTTCACTCTAATGACATAATATATGGGTTTTTTATTTTGTGGAACAGCGGCAGATGCTAGCAGAGTATTTAATTTGTAAAAGCGAGCTATACGCTATATCTTAGGAATGGGTTATATGCAATTCTTTAGAGAAAATTTTAAGGAATTGGACATCATGACAATTATTGGAGAATTTATTTTCCAAAGCGTGCTTTATATTAGAGAAAATATACGTAACATGAAAAAAGCTACAGATGTCCACAATATCAATCTATATATATAAAACAAAGTCTGGTTATTTACACCATTTATAACTCAAGAACGGCTGGACCGATCATGATGATCTTTGATTTGTTGGATTTTTCTCCATCCCGAATAGCAGAATAACTTTAAACTTAAATTATGAAGAAAATTCATTTTCTCATACATAGCAGCTAATGATGGCCGATTGGCAATACCGTGGCGACATTAGCAGCCCGCGTCGTATGCATGTCAAGGCGGTACGAAGTTTGGCGGGTCAGCTAGTACTATAAAAATCTCCTAATTATACCAAAAACAAGATTAGCAAAGATTTCCAAAAGCTATTATTGCACATCAATAAAATTGGTTAATAAAATATCCAAAAATGTTAAAAGTCTTGCCGACAATGTCTTCAAATTACTTATCAAAGGACATTTAAATAACAAAAGTTTTTATCGTTTGGACGAAGCTTTTGCAGATGAAAGCCTTTTTGCTATGATGAAAATGATCTTGGGCTAGATGACCTGGGGCTACAAAAAACTAATGCTACTAATCAAAATGCCTAAAGACATAATGTACATTATGTAAAATGTACATTATGTCTTTAGGCAACTTACATTATGGCAACTTTAGTCAACTCTTAGATGAATTGATGCTGTAATACTTGTGTCAGATTTTTAGATGGATTGCCTAATTTAGTAGCTTTCCCAGACAGGAGTCAGTCAGTCAGTCGGTGCTGTTCAAACACAAGGAGATGCTCAAGAAAGATATCATCAAGAAGCGGGGGCTTCTGGAAAAAGAATTCGACGTAGAGATACAGGTAGGTAGAGATAAACCATTCTGAAAATGCACGCCCCTCCACAAAACGTGATAATTTCAACGTGAGAGGAAATACTTATTGCATCACTATACTTGTGTGCGTGCTGCAACTACACTAGAAACATGGACTCATCCGCGCACTGAGAGGTCAACTGATTGTGCGATCAGTCCAGTGTAGGCATTGTATGGCGGGGAGCGCGCTCTTTATATGGGCGACACGTGCGCTCTGTCGCGCGTTCGGCTCATTTATGCACTAGTTGGTCAACAGATCCAGCCTTTCTTTCTTAGTGTACAGTTTGCATAAAAAATACGGAAAATTAAATTAATGTTTCAGAATAATATAAACAGATAAAAAAATGCCTACCATTTTAAAAAAGAGATAGGAATTCTAGAAATAATAAGGTTATTACAAAGTAAATCAACAACGTTTATTAATAATCACAGCTAATTGAGAATTTGAGATCTGGAATTAAAAATTAAATATCTTCTAGACTAAAAACTTTAAAAAATCTGCATATTTCTGAGCATATTCTGCTTCACCATAAAATAAAATAACAATCAGTCACTGGGATAATAAACAAAAAAGATATATTTAGTCAAACAATTATTCTCTCATCACATCACCTAATCGCTTTCATCGGAATCAGACTCAACATTAATAATAAATTCGAAATCCATGTCATAATTTTTCATATATTTTATTTCGATATCATTAACATGTCGACACGTATTTTCCCACATAATACTATCAATCATTTCAATTCGTTCCTTTATAAGAGCCATTATAGACGTCAGGTTTTGTCCAATGTTTTTTTTAGCCACGTAGTTTTTCAGTATTCCCCATATCTTTTCTATTGGATTTAGGTCCGGATGATAAGGAGGTAATCGCAGAACTTCGAAACCTTTCGATCTGACTACTTCATCGATTGCAAAACTTTTGAACCTGTCTTTATTCTTTAATATTAAATCATACAGTTAAATTTTTTTCATTGTTTCTTCAAACGAAATATTCTTCTCTGTCAGCCATGCTTGCATTAGGTTCTTATTTGAATTCGAATTAGGACATTTTTTCTGTTACAACGTTGTGGTAAGACGCATTATTCATGACTATAACTGATTTTTGTGGGAGATTAGGTAGCAGTTGTTTTGTAAGCCATGATTTATAGTTTTCAAAATTCATATTGTCATGGTAATCGCCACTTGTTGAGTTTGCTTTATATATTAAGCAAGCATTTGGAACGAACCCTTGACTTCCTCCGGCGTGAACAATTATGACCCGCATTCCCTTTGATAACTTTTTCTGAACTGATGAGAATCCTTTCATGGTTTTCCAGCATTTATTCTGTATGTGTGTTGTGTGAACATAACTTTCGTCAGTATACACGATGTATCGACCTTCATCACGATATTTGTTCAGTTGTTTTAAATACTTAAAGCGCAACATTTGTATATCATGCTTTTCGACAAGTAGTTTCCGATTGTCGTCTGTTTTGGACCATTGATAACCAGATTCTCGCAAAAGTTTACGCAACGTTTCTATACAGCCGTCGAAACCAATTTTTTCTGATAAAACTTCTTTGAGTTTTTTTAATGTGTGCATTTCATTAAATTCTGTGTGGAATGACATTATTGTTCTGCGTAGCACAGATACGTCAAAATCGTCCAACCCTGATTTTGGACAAACACGTTTCCTTTTTGAGGGCGATTTAAAAATTATCTGTGCCATATCTGCGGATAGGTTCCCTGATGTTTCGGCTAAACTTGCCTGTTGTTTTTCTTCTTTTAATATGTTTGATATAGTACGTTCACTATAACCAACAGCTTGAGCAGTTCGCCATCTGGCATCAGTTTCTTTTTTAACTCCATTTTCTGCTTCATATTTCATTCGGTGATATACCTTAGCAATAATTTCTTTGCTCTGTAAAATGAAACGTATTAATAATAAATGTAATTTGATATACAAACGCTGTAAACAAGCACCATTTAAAAAAGTTAGTTTATAACTTAAAAATAAAAAAATGTTTACTTGACTGCGAAGATGCTTTTTCGTTGACATGCCAACCGTACTTTTGCGGCGTAATCGACGCGTGCTCCCACCTTCGCGTCTAGCCGGTGACTGAACAACCACTGACAAAGACCAAATTATGTGAATTGTGTCTATACACCTGTTTTGCTTGTAAGTGTAACGGCGGTGGAGGGGCGTGCATTTTTAGAATGGTTTATCTATACTTATAGTTTACTTTTGTTTATTTTTCAAAGTAGTTAATCTATTGCAATATTCGACTAATAATTTAAATAATTTTTTTGTTGAAAAATTATTTTTTCAAAACAAGCTTTTATAAAATTCAACGCACGCACGGCACGCCGTGGAAGCAAACCTATGAAAAATTTAATTTGTAAGCACAAAGTATAGGCGTTTTGGTCGCTTCCATGTTGGGCTTTATAGCAATATCCTTCCCTAGATAGATTGCAAACCAATGCTGTTTTCAGCTGTTAATGACTTCAGAAAACCAGAAAATATCCTCCGCCATCTTGCAGGTCCCGCCATATTGGATTTATAGTATACATCGTGGATGGTACCCTATATTTTGGATTTAATGTGACGTTGTATTAGTTTTCGTGTTTTGAATATTTGATATTTGATACCCATACCGTGGTAGTGCAGAAAAAATAACTAGTCGGCCATCTTGGATGATCCGCCATATTGGAATTAGAATGACGTCACACACATAGCTTGCATTGGCATCCAAAATAAGAGTGTATACCAAATTTCAGCTCAATCGGTTAAAGATAACTGATTTAAAATTCAGTTGCAAGATTCCACCCGAACAAACATACAAACATTGCAAGTTAAATAAAAGCAGCCCCCCCCCCCCCCCCCCCCCCCCCCCGCCAGTGATGAATCAGTGGTCAGAACGAAAAAAACCATTCCCAATTGCCAGTGATGATGCTACCACTGGTGGCTTCTGGAAATATTTTTTAAGAAGCTCCCAGTTGCCACTTGTGATATTGAAGGTGGTGGCAGCTGGGAATAACCATAGTTACTCAATTGGCAATCCGACAATTTTCTACAGTTAGAATGTAGTAGAAGTGTAGTAACTATTCTCGACACAATTTTAATTATTCTGGTGTGTTGCCCATAAAGTATCCACATAATTAATATTTATCTTAACATTTGATTATAGAAAGAGCTGTCTGGCGAGCTAGCGCAGCGCACGCGCGCCGTGCGCGCCAAGCAAGAGGAGGTTCGCAGCGGCACGAAGAGGCGCGCGGCGACGATCTCCACTCCGCGCCCCAACAAAAGAGTCGTCAAGAAAGAGAAGCTTTTATGTGTATGCCGCACGCCTTACGATTGCACCAAGTGAGTATTTGTAAATTAACAAGTCACCCAGGCTCGGAAAATAAGAAAAATAACAACTGGACTTCATTAGGTCTGTCAAAATTTAAAATGATCCCGGGCTAGAGGACCTGGGGCTACAGGAAACCATCTATAATGTATGTTGGCAACTTCAGTCAACTCTTAGATGAATTGATGCTGTAATGCTTGTGTCAGATTTTTAGATGGATTGCCTAATTTAGTAGCTTTCCCAGACAGGAGTCAACCAATGCTACTTATCATTGACGACCTCTGTGGTGCAATTTTTATTTTTAATTTTTTTCCATCAATGGGCGAATAGCCGGCTGAGACGCAGGAGGTAGCGGGTTCGATCCCCGCCGCGGAACAAATGTTTGCATGATCTACAGATATTTGTTCCGGGTCTGGTTGTTTATATATTATAAGTATGTATTTACAAAAAAAAATTATATAGGTATTCTATCAGTTATCTCGTTTCCATAGTACAAGCTCTGCTTAGTTTGGGGCTAGCTAGCGCAGTGTGAAATGTCCGGCAATATTTATTTATTTACCATTACCTTATCTTTATATATATAAAATTCCATTTAAATCCCGAAAATAGGCGGATGAAGTCACGGGCTATAAACTAGTTTTCTTATCAATACACAAATTAATGGATTAAATACAAAATGATGGTGGGAATCATCACAGGACACTGCGAACTTAACCATCACCTCTTGAAGACCGGGTTCACGAACAGTGGGCTTTGTCGCGTATGTCTTCAGGAAGAAGAGACGGTGGAGCACGTGATATACTTCACTGTACAGCCACGAGCGATACCAGGCCGAGGACGGGTCTGCAGGAGCTCCTTGAATCTTCATCCGCTAACACCACAACAACATCCACGGGGATCTTGGAAAGCTGCATCCATCAACTCAAAATCCTGCTCCGCTACTTCAAGGAGTTACGATGGCTGGGGTTAGGTTAGAAGGGGGGTAATGCACAATACACCCCGATGCGGGATTCAGTGCAGATCTTATTCCCCCCCCCCCCCCCCCCCCCCCCCACCATAGAATTAGATTAGAATTAGACACAAATTAATTAAGATTATTTGTTTCGTTTCAGGTTCTATGTTGGTTGCGAACGTTGCAGTAATTGGTTCCACGGGGATTGTGTTGGTGTTACAGAAGCAATGAGTAAAACTATGGAAGAATATGTTTGTACTGATTGTCGCCGCGCTGAAGAAATAAAGGAACTTTACTGTCTCTGTCGGCAACCTTATGATAACACACAGTAAGTCATTGTACAAATCTACAACAAAAAACAAGATTAGCAATGATTTCCAAAAGCTATTATTGCACAGCAGTTAAATTGTTTATCAAAGGACATTTAATTAACAAAGGTTTTTATCGTTTGGACGAAGCTTTTTGCAGATAAAAACCTTTTTGCTATAACATTTGTTGGGGATGAATATAGGGCGCTGGTAAATGAGATTAAATAATATCGAAGGACCTTTTAAATTGAAATGATAAGTGTAGAATACATGTAGGTATGCTATATGAAAAAGAATCTTTGCTCAATTATACAAGGTAGACAAACAAGGAATGCCACCTACCTTAATTACTTCAAACCGCACGTTCAAAACGTGGACTTGTTCAGCACAGCGTCCTGATGGCGGAATGTCTTTTGAAGCACAATTGAAAACGCACAGCACTTCACGAGAACGTCTCGAGCACAGCACGTACAAATAGAGAAAACTTGTCTATTTTAGTGTATCTATTCACGGAATAGTTTCTTCAGAACACGAGCAGCAAGGTGCGATCGTATCGGTCAACTGCACGGCGCCCGCGCTGCTATGGAGCGCGCGGGGCGAGGCACGGTATTATGGCCGACCTCCTATGCAACCTTTTTTTAAAACGACGGTAGCCTAAGAAAAAGCGGATGACAAACAGAATTCATCTACCTTATATTTTTAATGAGCAAAGAACCAACAACATTATAATACAAATGTTTTGACATTGCAATTCATCCATGGATTAATATATTAAGTGAATATTATTAATTATTTTAGATACAATATATAAGCAGAATAATTGGGTAGTGGGTACCTACATTGTACCCACTATCAGCTCCTCGAATGCCAATCGGCCAATACTACCTACAATTAAGTAGATGTGCAGTGAGTTTCACGACGGGAGCTCTTAAAAATGGAAATATTGATTAGAGTAGGAACTATCTAATTTAAATAAAGAATTTGAGAAGGAAAGCAGACTGACGTCCGAGAAACTGGTGTAATTTAAGCTTAGGTACATTATATTACACAATTTGTGCCGTTTTCTGTGTGAGTAAGAGAGTAACAGTAATGTATACTAGTGGTTCGCCCCGAACTGAAATCTCGCGAGTCTCCCAAAACTAAAGTTTCGGATTTCCCGGGGTTTTTTCGTTCCCGGGAACCGGGAATAATATTTTCAATTTCCCGGGAATCCCGGGAAACCGGGAAATTTTTAAAGTCCTTAATTTAGTTTTTTTTAACTACAAAAAGTCAAGAAAACACAATGGATTAAATAAGCTATTTATTTGACTCAGAAATAATTATTTCTTCTTAATAACATTTTTGATCGATCATAAACAGAGGTAGTATAATAGAAACTTAATTATTTGTTTCAGGCATGCAAAATCAAACTTATAATATAAAACTTCTTAGCACACACAATGATATAAACGTAATATAAACGGAGTAATTAAGTATTGCGAAACGCTCTTATGATAACCAACAAACTTTGCCATCGATGTGTGGCGGCTTTACAAGAGTAGATAAAGTATTATACGTAACTGCACATCATTAAGGTATGTAAACACGAGAGTAGTTTATCAAAAGTAGCGTAACCGATTTTAATTTAACCATAAAATGATTCGAGTGTTTAAATACCTTAACTCTATGCAGCAGTTACGTATAATATTTTATTTACTCTCTTACAGCGGCCACACATCGTTGGCAAAATTTAACTTATGCCCTTATTGTGTAACAGTCACGTAAACCATTATTTCAGTTTAAGTCTTAAATTATTTCATAAAGTAATACTTAAGAAAAACTAAAGAGCTGAGCGATTTATCGCTTAATCGGCTTCTAATTTTAGTAGCAAAATTTCCCGATACTGAAAATGTACGTTCGCTTTCGGTGGATGTAGACATGATCGTGCGCAGAGCGTTGTATAGCAGTTCCAAATTAGGTGTCCGTTTACCAGAAGAGATGTATAGATCGAAGTCTTTCTTCAGTCTAGGAAATCGAGTTCGTGATGGAGGAGTGCCTTTGAAAACATTTTGAATAGCGTCTTGAAGTTCTTCAGCAAAACTAATGCCTCTTTTTTGCGTCTCAGCAACAGCATGAAGTGATTCTTCCGGCCTCGATTCAGATTCTGACTTTTCTGGAAATAATCGGCGAAATAGCTTCTCAGCATAGCGTATTATTATTTCTTTAGTTTCAACACTTTGTGATAAGTATTCATTGCGTCTAATTGTTGGGTTTTGAAAAAAAAGCGTTAAGGTATATAGAGTAGAATCCCTCCTCTCACTTATTCTTTGCGTTAAGAAATCTGAAAACTCTAAAGCAATAGGTGACTCCAACTTTTTCAGTCTTACTAGAAGTGTCGTAATGATAGCTTCACAGATCAAGATATCTGCTTTTCGGGAGCTCAGTGCTTCAACTGCTAATTTGATGGGATTTAAAATTTTAATTAAATCCTCTAAAACAGCCAAGTTCTCTTCGTGCCATAAATTTGCGGTATCTAAATCAATCAAAGCTTTTTTGATACAGTTTTTAACTTCTACGAACCGGCTTATCATTGTTTCAATGCTGTTCCATCTCGTTTTAACGTCGCGACACAATGATTTTTCCCTGTTATGTTCTGATCTTACATATTCTTGAAGTTTCGCATTTTTTAATGGACTTCTGCGAAACAAATTGACTATGGTTCGTGTATCTTTCAGTACTTTCTTCAGATCTGGTCGGATATCATGGTTTCCTATTTCCACCGCTGATTGTACTAATTCTTGATCACAATCGTCGTATGAGTCGAAGTCGGAGACGTCGGAGTCTGATTCTTCGGAATCCGTTTTACTTTCTTTGGTGGTCTTTTCTCTATAAAGAACATCTGTCACCGCCAAATGAATAGCATGATTCATGCATAATACCATTTCTGCTGGACTTTCGCGGCCAAACTTTTTCATCACATTTGGACCATCACTTGTCACGGCTACAATGCTCTTTCGAAGTTTATTCCAAATTCCGTCAGGACTGTATCAACAATTCTTCTCATCTCTTGTGCTCCACATTTCCCCGGTATGTATATCAAACCCAAATTATACACTTTTCCATCTCCGATGTGTAAGTTTATGTTGAAATAGCGTCTATTTCTGATACTGGTCCATTCATTGAGCGTGATACTGAGCCGTCCATGATTTTTCACGTGTTCATTTAAGATTTTCTTGATATCTTGCTTTTTTTCTTCAGCAAATTCTACAATTATCTTCATAACCTGCGACTCGCATTTTGGAATATTTAGGCCAGCTTGTGAAACAAGGCTTCGAATCACTTCACTGTGCGTGATCATCCGAATCGAAAGTCCATCACTAGATGCCAACTTCGAGACGATTTCAGCAATACTTTAGGGCTTCTTGATATATTCAACTATAGAAGTCTGTGTTATGTGGCTCTTCCTTTTTTTTGGTGGTTGTGGTGAACTTGTGGAGGTACTTGGTGCCGGTGAAGATGCCAACGCCCGTGTTGTTTCAGAGGACGCTTCATTGGGTTGATCTTTTAAATTTATGCTATGCACCATTAACAAATGCCTTGCAAGTCCACTGGTCGATGAGCCTTTACAACTCAATATTTTTGGACAGCGATTACATTGTGCTTTATCTAACCCTTTTTTCTTGAAATGATTCCATACTTCGGATAAAAGTCGAGAAAAGTTGACCTATAACAAGTTGAAAATATTAAATGTACTTATTGTATATGTAGTAAATTTGAATTGACAAAACAATCAATTCGACAGGGTTTACTTACCAGAGTTTCAACACACACACAAACTTCACTAACAAAGAGATATTACCGGCGAACGAATGCCAAATGTCACTTAATTTAATGGGCACGGACACCACACTGCGCTGCGCGTCACTGACTGGTCGGTCGATCTGATAAAACAACAGAACCAGTTTGTTTAGTTACACTTAAATGCGCAAGGTGAAGGGGGAGGGGAAGGGCGCAGACAAAGAAACTTAAATATTATAGGTACGCATAATTAAGCAAAAAGATCGTTATCGAAATTGCACAGCACCTGCGTAAAAACAAAGAAGAGCGAATATAATAGAGAGAATGAAACAAAGAAATGCAAATAGGTGTTATCTAGTTTTTTCTGACAGTTCTATAAAGACAAAACAAAGGAAAAACATTTTTTTCCCTTCGAAAAATTACCACGAAACTACTCATCTGCAAAGTGATGGCTGGCTGACAAGCTGTAGAAAAATTTGAAAGGTTTTTTTAAGAACAACATTGAGTTTAATATGACTATAAAATACATAGTTTTAGACCTATCACATACTTTTGAAAATTCCCGGGAATTCCCGGGAAATCAGAATTTTTTCCGGTTCCGGGAATTACATTTTTCCCGGGATTTCCCGATTCCCGGGACGCGGGAACGAAACCCTACCCAAAACACAAAAAAAATATTCTTAGGGCGACTCGCGCAACGATGCCTAAACGTATTTAGTGGCTATATAATTTAAGGAGTTGTCAAATCATACAAATACGTAAAATTTAAAGATGTTTAGTCGCTAAATACGTTTAGGGATCGTTGTGCAAGCCGGCCTTAATCTTTGACTAATAAAATGCCATAACCAACTAACTTGACCTACGGTTTCATTCAAATTTCAGGTAACGGGAGTTCATGTAAATTGATTCTTCTTTTTGGGTTACAAATTGCAGTTATTTTGGATTTCAGACTTTTGGCTATATTTGTGTTACTAAAGCTACACGCATACCAAATTACAGCACTGTGGGGTCACTGGTGTACCCTGTGAATTTGTCAAAGTTCAGTTTTATTGTGACTAATAACTCAAAAACTATAAAGAGAAAAAAAGAGTCAAAACTATACGAAAAATAAAAACGGAATTTAAATGTACAGATGAATACCTATCATTTGACGTCCCGTTTACCAGTTAGCCTCATTATCATTTTTTTGTACCCCTCTTGAACCCCAATATCTCAACAACCCCCCCAACATTTTTAGCTTATTTAGTCACACCAAAATTGTGCCATCACTAGTGGTAGTGATGGCACAATTTAACTACCTATGTATTAAATTTCACGATGATCGGATGTGGCTTCGAAAGTTATTCTCGGACATACATACATATGTACGTACATACAACGCCGATTTGCCCAAATCTCACTCCGCTCGATCAAATATTATATGTTCCCAAAGATTTCACTTGATTGGAGTTTACCGCTAGAAATGTAGGATCATGATGGTTGCTAAATGTTCTGTTAAAACTTGCCTCACCTGTATTATGTTTTTTCAGGTTTTACATTTGCTGCGACCGGTGTGACGACTGGTTTCACGGTCGGTGTGTGGGCATCTTGCAGTCTGAAGCTGATAATATTGATGAATACACTTGTCCAAACTGTCAAAAGAATAATACATATAATTATCCAAACATGAAGGAGCTATCTATTAAGGACCTTCAAAATTTGAAGAGGCTCGTTAAACAGATTCAATTACATAAAAACGCTTGGCCTTTTATGGAACCTGTGGATCCCAGAGAAACTCCTACATATTATAAAGTTATCAAGGATCCCATGGGTAAGAATACTTCTTAACTAATATGACTTTTAAAAACAACACACACTTATAACCTCCGTGGTGTATTGGGCGAATAGCCGGCTGAGACGCAGGAGGTAGCGGGTTCGATTCCCGCCGCGAAACAAATGTTTGCATGATCTACAGATATTTGATCCGGGTCTGGTTTTTTCTCTATAAGTATGTATTTACCAAAAAAAAAATGTACATAAGTATTCTATCAGTTATCTGGTTCCCATAGTACAAGCTCGCTGTGAAATGTCCAGCAATATTTATTTATTTATTTTCACATAGTAATTCCGATAGTTATACGATTTCTTTAAATAAAGAAATGATATTCCAAATGTCTCCATCATTTGTGTATTTATCCGTTCAGCTATAAAAAGGTATATTCAGAAATGTTTTCTTTACAGATCTACAAACGGTTGAAAGGAAAGCGAATGAACAAAGTTATACTACATTGAGTGAATTTATTAGTGATATGAGCAAAATATTTGATAATTGTCGTCACTTTAATCCAAAAGACTCTGAATTTTATCGGTGTGCGGAGGGTTTAGAGTCGTTTTTCGCACAAAAAATCAAATATTTTCGAGAAAACTTATTTGAAACACTACTCCATCATGAAAGTGCCGGTGTACAAAAGAAAGGACAAGTTAAAAAATAATTGAAAATATGTGAATTTATAAGTTTCGTTTCGTATGATCTGTTTGTAAATTGTAAAGTACATTTTGAATTTTACAAGAATATTAATGGGATACATTTACTCATATTTTCTTTGAGTTAAGTCAGTTACGGTTTCATTTAAGAATTTTTAGTATTGTATTCTGTGCTTTTTTAGGCACTTGCCTCACCGCCGGCGAGCAAGCGATTAGCTATAGTGTGACCATTAGTGCTGTGCACTCCCTGAGGTATGCGCGGCGAGGTGGGAGGCAAAGAAAAAACTGCATGAGTTCACATGAGATCAATACATGTCGGACATATCTTACGATATCAGTTTGCATTTCTAAGGCAAGACTTGTGGCGGGACGATGGTCGGAGGCTATCTATCTGTAATATATTATACTTACTTAGTTGATTAAAATGTAACTTAAATATACTCATATTTTATTAAAAATATGCAGGTGATAAATAAGAACTAAACTTATAATTCAAAGGACTTGTTTTATTGAACATGTTTTATATTTACAAACAATTATATATTCTAACGAAAGTTATTCTGACATAGATTCTGTTTATTAGTCTTGCAAATTTATTATGAATGAATCGATAACATTATCGCACGACCCATCTTTGAACATTTATCTCATGTGTGTCTGACATAGACAGTCCGATACAAATAACACTACCTGCCGCCACGAGCGTTGACGGTGAACTGACAGAGCGCAGCAGTCGATTCTCCCCCCCGTCTCGCCGCGCGCATACCTCAGGGAGTGCACAGCACTAATGGTCACACTATATCAACTATTTTCTCGCTCAAGAAACGAACAAAAGATATAGATTCCGTGTCAGTAAAAGGGACACGTATATTAATAGTTGATCGCTGGCCGTTCCCGGCATGGCGAGAACTCGCTCTCCACTATTTTGTCGCAGCGACTACAACACTCGCTCAGCGATGCTCGCCTGGCCGTCAGAACACGCCGTGCGATGATGAGTATCGCCCGCCGCACTCGCTCACTCGCTTTATAGCCCAGCGAGACAACTATAGGAACTACGCACTCGCTTCTCGCTGCTCGCCAACTCGTTTCTAGTTTCTAGCTCTACTCGCTTCTCGCTCATCGCCGCCGGCGGTGAGACAAGTGCCTTAAAATGTAACCAATTGTAAAGCTGATGCTCATAAAATAAGATTTGAATAAAATGATTTTTATGTGAGTAATATTATGTGAGACCTGATATTATTAGCATGTTAAGATAGTAGTAATAAGATGTAAGTTAAATAGAATAAGGTAAACCTATTGTATTTATTTTAATTATCATGACGATTTGCGCGCTGTGGCTGGCAAGGATTGGATGTCAAGAGCTGAGGATTGGGCTCAATGGCGCACCCTGGGAGAGACCTACGTCCAGCAGTGGACTGCTATAGGTTGATGATGATTAAAGCTATTGTATGTAAGTAATAAATTTTTATTAACATGCATCTCAGTATTTTCATTGATTTTCCTCAATAAGGACCTCATACGAAAGCTCAAAGTCGCTCAGCTTTGCAGAAACGAGAAGATCCACGCAGTGGCGTAGTGTGGGTGTCTGCCGCCCGGGGCGGAAGAAAATGTTGTCGCCCTCTTATTTAGGTATTTCAATTTATTAGACTAAAATATACTAAAGAACTATTCTAAACTAAATTAATTAAATTATTCTTAAGAACTTTTCGGAAAGAACGGGCATCATTATTGTGTATTGTACAGTTTACAAATAAAACAGTCGTATATGTGTATATGTTTTACAATTTAATAATCACATTTATTAGAAAAATTCTTACATGTGTGCCACTTACAGATACTTACATATAACAGGTATAGAATACTAGATTATACCTTGACGATAAGTCAAAATGAAGTTATTAGCGAATTGAATGTAAAACGCAAATTGGCTTTCAATTAGAACTACGACGATACTGTTAATATTTAACTATATTATAATTGAAAATTAATGTACTTGTTAGAATTGAAAACAAAACTTGTCTTTAACGCGCCTGCGAACCCCGAGCGCAACTTCAATTCGGCCGCGTCAAAAACTTCGGCCTGAATATCGCTATCCCTGTTTAGTGACGAAGTTTAGCCACGCAGAGCGACAGTGATAGCAAAAGAACGATTCTAAATTTGATTAGATTTTGACCGTGTTCCGTAATACCAAAAATGATGACTGAAAACTTGTTGTATTCTTCGCATTGTGTTGTTATTCTGTAACTAGACGATTTAATCTATGTTCCCATGACTAGGATACGTAAGATGTTGTTTTTAATACGAAACAATTAGGTTGAAAACAGGTATTTTATGACGTAAAAACATGCAGAATGCGATACGCTTCTATTTCATTTTAAGTAAGTATTTTGATCTAATATATGGTTGGGAACCTAGATAAATACTATTCAAATTAAAATAATACCTTATTAAGGTAGAAATATGCTCCAATTAGAAATGATCTTGGTAGTACGTGTTGTATGGGCGATTGTCCCTCCGGTTCAGGTAACGGGAGGTCATGTAATTAGGTTCCTTTTTTTGGGGTACAAATTGCAGTTATTTTGGATTTCAGACTTTTGCCTATATTTGTGTTACTAAAGCTACACGCATACCAAATTTCAGCACTGTGGAGTCACTGGTGTACCCTGTGAATTTTGTCAAAGTTCAGTTTTTATTATGACTAATAACTCAAAAACTATAAAGAGTTTACGAAAAACGGATACTAAATGTACTAATTAATACCTTTCATTTGACGTCCCATTTGATCAGTTAGCCTCATTTTCATTTTTATTTATCCCTCTTGAACCCCAATATCTCAACAACCCCCCAACATTTTTAGCTCATTTAGTCACACCAAAATTGTGCCATCACTACCAACCTATGTATTAAATTTCACGATGATCGGATCAACGCTTCGAAAGTTATCCTCGGACATATACAAACATACAACGCCGATTTGCCTAAGTTGATTTAAGAGATCTCGCTTCGCTCGATCAATTATTATTATTTATTGTTAAATTTTGCCGCCCGGGGCGGGCCGCCCCTACTACGCTACGCCACTGGATCCACATGCCTATTGGATTTGAAATTAATTTAAACATCTAACCTGCTTCCTTTATATCCAGATACCACGTGAGAGTAAATGTGGGAAGATTTATCTTAAAAATAAATTATACTTACAATCACGAATACAACGACTATACTGTCTTGTTCAAAGCGTCTAGACGCCTTTTCATAATCACTACAGACTAAACATACATATTCTGAAGGAACCTGTAACATTCTCATTGTCCCATTTTATGAAATGAAATGGTCTTCATTTCCAACGCCATTGCACATCTTGCACGTGCTTGGAATTGAGAATTAAATTCATAAAAATTTAATAACTTACACATTTCTTTTTCCTGATGGAAAAGGAACGTTGCCCTCGCCTAGAGAGCATAAAACTCGCCGTTAGTGGCCACACACCACCGCACCGACGACTACCGTGTGTGGTTATGATGGTTGTGTAGGCTGGTGATTGATTCTAGTATGTCTAAGTTGCTGTGAAAAT
Organism: Philereme vetulata; assembly: GCA_918857605.2. Lineage (NCBI taxonomy): Eukaryota > Metazoa > Arthropoda > Insecta > Lepidoptera > Geometridae > Philereme > Philereme vetulata. The sequence continues at coordinate 6,166,868 of OU975422.1, read as the reverse complement.
TATGAAGTGGCACCGTAGTACATCTAAGTGGTCTGTGCTGGCACCCGAAACGAACAATTATTGAATAGTAAAAATAATATAAGTAATACCTTTGTTTTCCTTACTCGCGTACGATCATTAAAAACATCTGGCAACACTGGAAGTCAGGAACTACCATGGACGTATTAAGGGCGCTACTCACACACCTGCCGCAGGGGCAATCTAGGGTGCATGGCGGTTGTGGCGATATCGGGAGTATCTCTACACACTTGCCTGCCGTGCAGTGTTTCCGAGTAAGCTGAGCTGAGCACACGTATTGAGAATGGCACCCGTATTATCGACCAATCAAAAGATTGGAGTAGCCTTGGCGCTTTCAGTGGTGCTACCTCAAAAAAAAAGGAAAAGGAGATACTGGGTGAAGAAATGGCTACTGAAAAGAAGTGAGTTATGCCACATGAATATTATAAAAGAACTGGAAGTAGATGACTTCAATAACTTTTTACGGATGGATTCTGACTCTTTTGAAGAGCTTCTTGCAATGGTGGCACCATTAATAGAAAAAAAAAATACATTGATGCGGAATGCCGTAAGCGCTAGAGAACGATTAATTGCTACGCTTCGGTTTTTGGCCAGTGGACAAACCTACGAGGATTTGAAATTTAGTTGTATCATATCACCACAATTGATGTCAACAATGATTCCTGAGACTTGTTGGGCGATTTACAATTGTCTGAAACATTATATAAAGGTAAGTTTATATAAAGTATAATTATAAAAAGTAAACCTGCATGTTAGAAATTTAATTTCCCGAAATTCTAGATAAACTGTTTTTTCTTGTAAGTACTCAACCAAGATTCAACCACAAAAAAAACAATCACAGTCGGTGAAATATTTTTTATTAATACGGTAACAAGTTATAGGTACCCAGTTTCCAAATATTAAGTTAATTGTGAGAATTTTAAAGGATAAGACATTATCATTTTAATTACTTTTTGTGTTTAAATATAAGAAAATCTTTAACTTTAGTGAAACTACCTTCCACTAAATTATTATTATTACTAAAAGTAGTGTTAGGGAAATCAATGGTAATGTCATCATATTGAACCTCAGAAAGTTGTGAGGATTGTGTAGGAGTAGGAACAGATGCATAGGCTTGATGTTGTGGGGTTGGAGTAGGAGCAGATGCGTACGATTGATGTTGTGGGGTTGGAGTAGGAGCAGATGCGTACGATTGATGTTGTGGGGATGGAGTATGAGCAGATGCGTACGATTGATGTTGTGGGGATGGAGTAGGAGCAGATGCGTACGATTGATGTTGTGGGGATGGAGTAGGAGCAGATACGTAGGATTGATATTGTGGGGATGGTGTAAGAGTATTAATAGGTACTGAATGAATGTACGGATTGTGATATTGGTTTTTCAAAGTGATTGACGATTCTTCTGTTAGTTTTCCAAGTTGCCCATAGAAAATGACTTCGGATATTAATTTTTTCGCAACAACTTGCTGGTGTTTACTTAAATTTTTCAATTGAATACCATAGCCCATTCCTATGACTTCCCATTCATCTGTAGTGGTAAGAAGTTTTTGAGCAGTATCAAACAGTTTCTCTTGTTTTTTTTGTAAGTTTAATCGCGGTTTTCTTGGAGCAGGTTCTTCTTCTGTTTTGTCTAGCTTACTTGGACGTTTTAGGTTGAGTGATTGACTACCAGATGGTTCATCCAATTCCAAACTCTGTGAAACCTGAAATATTAAATTTCTCAATTACTGTTTGTTTCAGATGCCCACATCGGAAACTGAATGGAAGAACACAGCAAAAATGTTTGAAGAAAAATGGAATTTCAGTCACTGTGTTGGAGCAATGGACGGAAAACACGTAGCTATAGAAAAGCCCCCTGGTAGTGGCTCGTGTTTTTTTAATTACAAACAGTTTTTTAGTGTAGTACTTTTTGCCATTGTTAATGCAAATTATGAGTTTATGTATGTACACACTGGCATAAATGGAAGCGTCTCTGATGGTGGTGTAATACAACATACAAAATTTCATGAAAAACTAATGAAAAGCCAGTTAAACCTACCACCAGCTTCAACGTTACCAAATAGTAATACTACAGTGCCCTATGTATTTGTAGGAGACAGTGCATTTTCTCTCAACAGACACGTGATGAAGCCCTATCCATTCAAGAATATAAACCATGAACAAAGAATATTTAATTATAGGTTATCTAGGGCAAGACGGGTAGTAGAAAATGCTTTTGGGATACTGGCAACACGTTTTAGGATATTTCGCCGAAAAATAAGTGTAAATGTTGAGAACGTCGATGCTATTGTTCTAGCATGTTGCGCTTTACACAATTTTTTAAGAACAAAATCAAAAATCTATTTGACAAATTCATGTACAGATTCTGAAAATACAAACGATCGAACTTATCGACCAGGTGATTGGCGGGCAGAATCATTCGAATTAGTATCACTTGCGCAAAGAAATGAAAAACAGCGCAACGATGAAGGAAACTACGTTAGAAGTCAATTTATGTCGTATTTTAACGGACAAGGCAGTGTTGATTTTCAAGAAGACATGTTACGAGTAATATAAGAGCATTAAAATAGTTTTAATGTTGATGAAATACTTAAGTAAGTACTTATACCTAATATTTAGAAGTAATTCTAATAAATATATATATAATTGTGCCAAGTGATTTTATTCTTGTTTTATTTTAAGTATTACCTCGTCACAGTCCATGGTATCTACTCCCGTGCGAGATGGTTCAGTAGTCTCTTCAATAAAAGTAAAGAGATTATAATACCAAAGAGATGGTTTGTACACATCATCGCTGCCAGATCCTGTTTGTTTTGAAGAATTAACCTAAAAAAGATAACACATTGAAATGAAATACAAATACCTACAAAAAAAAAATTTCAAAACACAATTTTGAATAATCATTACTTAATTAAAAATACGTACCTTTTTTAACTCCCGAAAAAAGGATGTCCGCATATTTTCAAATTTTTTTTGAAAGCCGGCAGCTCCATGTTGGTTTTGAGTTCCCCAAAAATTTCAAACATTAGTGTGAATGTTTGCTGCCTCATGTCACGGTTAAAATAATGTTTATGATTTTTATCCCACATGTGAGGTCGGTCTTGATAAACTTCTATAATTCGCGTCCAAACTTCGCGTTCGTTGTCGGCCGCCATTTTGATTGTACGCTATGTATACGTGCACTCCGTGTGACAGATACTGACAAACTGACTGAGAAATTGCCCCAATCGCGCTACACACGCAGCGACGGCAGGGACGACTTAGGGATCAAGGATGGTCTCGCGCCCCTGCCGCCCTGCCGCAGGGCCAATCCTCCAAATTGCCCCTGCATGCCTACACACATCACAATTAAGGATGCAATTAAGGGTCATCCCCACTCCTACACCCTAGATTGCCCCTGCGGCAGGTGTGTGAGTAGCGCCCTTTAGACTAACTATTACGTCCTACGATTACGTCCATGGGAACAAACAACTGCTATAGAGGTCAACAAAGACCAGTGTAGCTTGTCGTAGATGAATGATCCTGAATTTTCATAAAACGCGCAATGTAATCAAAATGATCGTCCGAGACACGGTAATATTAATGGTAATGTATTCGAGATGCCCTCCCGCACTCTACTAAATAATTGGCTTTGATCATAGTTAGTACGACCAATCAGATGAACGCATTTTGTAAACAATCAATATGGCCGCAAACTTTTGAAGGACAGAGAAAACAGTTGAATGAAATTGAATTTTTACACTTCCGATTTTATTATTTTTACACGTTTTGTTTACATATTAGGCTAGTTGAATTAGTTCCAATTGATTTACGTACATCTCGTTGTCGGTGTTGTATCGTTGTCTAAATTGTTGACAAAAAAGTGGTAATTGTGCATTTTGAAAAATTATTTTATTCATCTGTGAGATTTTCAAAATTATCAGTTCATGGTATCAGTAGAAATGGAAGTAGACGGGGTGGATAACAGCAGCAGCATCCAGGATGGAGGAAAGTTTGCTAACTTGAAGCTATTCGTGACTGCTGCACGAGAATTTGAGGCTACACACAGCGAGTCAGCTGTAAATATGATGACTCGATACTTGGGTGTAAGTTGAACCATTTCTATTAAGAATAATTCTAGAAACTAGAATTTTTGACTAAATCTCGTGCTTTTTATACTGTTCTTTTTTATTGCACAACTGTGAGCTAAAATTTTATGCGACTTGTACGTAAATTCTTATCCTTAACACTACAGTGCACGCGCCGCTTTATTTTACATGGGTGCTCGCGTGCTCTACCATAGTAGAAAACAATATATCAGATATTTGAAAAATGGGTAGTTTTAAAATGATAAAACTAAATAATATGTGTCAACTATTTATTATTAGGTACACACAATTATTGCAAAAAATCACATTTTTAATAGAATACACATTAATTAGGAACAATTTACGATATCAAAAAGATAATCAACATTTTTGGCATGGTTGTTGAGATCAGCTCAAAAAAAATATCTAATAAGCGATGACTATCTTATTGGTCACTATCCTCGCGTTCGATACAGATCACAACTTGGTGATCACGACAAATCCACCTAGCACATCGCTTATACCACTTTACTTACATTCAGTTTTATTACGCCAATACTCGCATGTACTACAATGGTAGAAGCCGAACTTAGACACCTAATTACGAGAACATGCGCTTACGCTGCCAGTGGGCGCTGTACCAATCCGTTCCGCGATTTTGTCGACGAGGCTTATCTAGTAGCGCGGGCAATCAGGTGTAAGAACGAATGAATAGTGATAAAATAAGTAAGTGCATTCTACTATAGTAGAGCGCGCATGCACTCTAGTGTTAAGAACTCACATAATCAAACTCTAAGCGGTTTCTTATTTCTGTCTTCTTCAGCTCATAGCGTCATCGTGTGATCTATCAATATTCTCCCCTGGTCGCTCCGAGGTCTGCGCATTCTTCAGCTCACTGTGGAGAGTGATGTGTGATGGTCGGGGACCACACTGGGCCGGCGTAGCTGTTCTGGCAAGAGCTGCTATAGAACCAAGTGCTAGGCATGCTCTTACACATACTTACAAGTGAGTAATACACTCACATGAGTATTCTAAAGACATTAAAAGCATGTGGAGGTTCTGAAAGAAATACTTTAAACAAGATAATACTAGTGGTTCGCCCCGAACTGAGATCTCGCGAGTCTCCCTATATTATTTGTACCTAATCTTTGAATAGAAAAATGGTGCAACGAAATGAATAACCGACATACTTGACCTACAGTTTTATTCAAATTACAGGTAACGGGAGTTCATGCTAATTGGTTAAATTTTTTGGGGTAGAAATTGCAGTTATTCTGGATTTCATACATTAGCCTATATTTGTGTCACTTAAGCTACACGCATACTAAATTTCAGCACTGTGTGGACACTGGTGTACCCTCTGAATTTTGACAAAGTTCAATTTTTATCATGCCTAATAACTTAAAAAGTACAATGTTTAAACTAAAAACAAAAACGGGGTCAAAATGTACTTACAAAGACCTTTTATTATTGGATGTGCCACTTGACCGGATAGTCCCATTTTGTTTATCTGTTTTCCCCTCTATATCCCAATATCTCTACAACCCCCCCATATTTTTAGCTTATTTGGTCACCAAAATTGTACCATCACTACCTACCTATATACCAAATTTCACGATGATCTAATAAATGTTTAGAAAGTTATCCTCGAACAAACACATATACATACAACGCCGATTTGCCCAAGTTTTTTTTTAGAGATTTCGTTTCGCTCGATCAATTATACAAAAATCATTCATCTTCTGACTGGACTCGTCAATTTCCACCTAACAAAAGTAAGAACCATGTTTTAAACAGCAGCCTTTAAAACCAAAAAATGTTACACAGACAGAGACAACACTTTTTGTACCAAAATATTACTAGTTACTAAGAATTCATAAAGACATTTATTTTTCTCTGACAAAAAGGTACTGATGAACTAGGTATTATTTAAGATAATACAATATAGAATTATAAGTAAATATAAAATAACTATGAAAAAAAAAATTATAGGGATTAGGCTAAATATACCCGATTCGTAACCCTGTTTTCTGAGAGAGTTGTGCCTGAGGTAGGTTTATAAATAAACCTGTGATATAGGTCACCAGTGCTCTCACTCCGCGGGCATAAAAAAAAGCAGTAAGACCTAATATTAAGAATAATTTTAATAAGAACCCTATATTAAGAATAATTAATGAATATGTATTTATTTCAAAAAAAGGTTTACATACATAGATAGATAGATAGAAAACGCTTTATTGTATACCACACATAAATTAACAAATCATAATTAAACACTTAAAACTAGACACGCGATAGTACAATTGGCGGTCTTATCGCTGAAAGCGACATCCAGACATCCTTTGGATGGACTGGATTTTATGAGAATGTTAAAGGATGGTAGCTTTATAACTTAAGCTTTTTATTTAACTGTAGGTATACTTACATAAGCAAAAGAAAATAAATAGACACCAGGGTAGGTAATATTAATATAAATATTATACATAAACATTCTATGATATTAAATATACTAATAATAAATAAAATACATTATGAAACAGCTGTAATACAAACAGTAACAACGACAAATATAATAACAAAATAAGATTACTCAGCTCTCTGATGCAGACATAGTGCACTTATATATAAAATAAATAAATATTGCTAGACATTTCACACAGCGCTATCTAGCCCCAAACTAAGCAGAGCTTGTACTATGGAAACCAGTTAACTGATAGAATACTTATATACATTTTTTTTGTAAATTCATACTTATAATAAATAGAGAAACAACCAGATCCGGAACAAATATTTGTAGATCATGCAAACATTTGTTCAACATAATTAGTTATATTTCTAGGATACCTAGGGTATTGTATCTTGTGATTCTTCACTACAACCTTACTAACTACATCAAGTACGATACCTTACTCTAACTAATTTTAAAAACTTGTGTTTAGACGCGAAGGATCTCTGCTTCAGCTCGATACACCAGACTGAGCTTTATACTATTATGAGTACACATTATTGCTTGTTTAGGAAAAACTAGACAAAAAATAATACTAGCTAAGACTTATCAACTAAAAGCTCATGTTTTTTAATTTAACTATTAATCCATTTAATTATTATTTTATGAATTTTGTGTGTGTGTGTGTGAAAGTGTAAGCAAACAGTTGCAACACTTATGTTTGAATCTTATTTCAGGTTTATGCCTATTCTGGCAAGACTACTGACAGACTCCGTTTCAAATGACAAGAAAGTAAAAGTCCTATCCGTGATGCAGGTAATCATATTAATTTTTATTTTTGCATGCTTCATTACAACTCCCTAGTCAGGTTCAGGTCACAGGTTCTTTTAGGCAAGTGATGCTCCATCATTTATCATCAGGTGGGGTAATATTCAAGATGTGATGACAGGTGGAGGAGGGTAGCAACTGAATGGTGGTCAAGGAGTGGCTACAGAAGGGTAGGAGAGATGAGATGGGTGGATGACATTGTTAAAGTCGCGTGGTGTCAATGGATGAGACTAGCGCAGAATTATGGTGGATGCCACAAACTTGGGGAGGTCTATTCACAGCTGTGGGTGAAGTCGGGCTGAGGATGATGATGATGATGGTGATAGTCAAGCGCATGACGATTCTCAATAAAAAATGCTATGGCGAGGTGATGGTCTTACAAGGTCTTACAGCACAAATAAAAGAAAAATTTCAAAATATAAAAAAGGTGATAATTAAAGGGTGTCCCCATACATACATAGTTGACACCAATTAAGATCCTCTTGAGTTGTATGGGCGCTCATAAAATTTAGAGGTCTAGCTTAATCGGCACCAACCTCAAATAAGGTAAATAAATAAAATTGTGCTATTGAATATAATAAATATTTAAGTGGGGCTCCCACATACAACAGACATGATTTTTTTGCCGTTTTTATAGATAATGGTATGGAAGCCTTCGTGCGCGAGTCTGACTCGCACTTGGCCGGTTTTCATATTTATTTTATATAAACAGTTGTACAAATCAAGCTTAATAATGTGACCCACATTATTATTATTATAGTATTTAAAGTACGAGAAAGTTTAACAGTAAGTACATGCATCGGAAGACCAGCGCTTTAGTGGTATAAATATGTTACTATAGCACAATGCTGAGTGGTGACCGTTTTTGCTCACAAAATTAGCTCTACCTAGTCAGGTCATAAATTCTGTCACATGTTTAATATAAAATAATTGAAACAAGTTTATTCATTATGTAACCATTTATATACCAAAATGAACTTAACAAAACATAGATTCTTATGACACTAAAGTTTATTCAAAATGACCTCCGTGATTTTGAATACAGGTCTTCAATCTGCGCGGCCAGTCGTCTATCGCAGCACGAACGAGGTCCATGTCAATATCGGCGGTTGCGTTAATCAAGGATGTCTTGAGTGACTCCAAATTGGGATGAGGCTTTGAGCACGCCTTTTCCTCCAAGTGTTGCCATATCTTGTAATCTAACGGATTCAAATCTGGACTGGAGGAGGGCCAGTCTTCGTGCCGGATGAAGTCGATTTCACGCGCCGCCAGCCAGTCTTGTGTGCTCTTCGCTCTATGAGCTGGCGCCGAATCTTGTCGGAATACCCAGTGCCTGTTATTGAACATGGTATGAGAAACAGGTTCCACAAGGTTCGTCAGGACTGTATTTTGATACACAACTGCATTCGTTTTTACACCTTTCTCACAAAAATGTACCTCTGTACCTCAATAAGAAACTCCCAACCATACCATGAGCAAGGATGGAAAATGACCTCGTTGGACACGCGGAATACGGTTGCTCGCTTCTTCACTACTGTGTGCGTACACCTTATCATTTTGTTTGTTGTAGCTCTCTTCTACGGTAAAAATTTTTTCATCCGAAAAAAGAATTTCCCGATATTTTTTTCCCGCGTACCGCTTCAACAAAGCGCGGCATCTCTTCAGTCTCAGGTCCATTAGACGAGCATTCAAACGCTGTACTGTTTTTCTTCGATATGCCCGAAGCCCTAAGTCTTCATTTAACACCCTTTTCACCGTGGTTCTGCTTAACCCCATCTGAAGGGCCAACAGTTTCTGCTTACGTTTGGGATTTCTTTGAATTCGCGCCTTCACAGCTTTTATCACTGCTGGAGTCCTAACAGACCGAGGGCGACCACTTCTTGACCTGTCATCCACACTAGAGTCTTCATTGTATCGTTTGATGGTGCGATAAACGAATCTTTTGGTTATATTGAAATTTTTCAGTATGTCAAAAATTTGAATTGGCGCGTAACCGCAACGATGCAACGCAATAACTGCAACACGGTCTTCTTTAAGCGTCCACTCCATATTTAAAAATGAGTAAAATTCTAAAAAGTATACATTTTTATTTTCATGAACAATTCGAAATTCGAATTCTATAAACTTTTTTGTGGCCAGCATTCTAAAAGAAAAGTTTTTACTGTGTGACAATACTTATGACCTGACTAGGTATAATTTATACTAATTTGTACTGTATTGTACACTTGTGACGCAAAATAAACGTTTTTCTATTTTATTCAAACACAAAGTTTTTTGTGACTCTCAAGGGACCGGAAAGAATGGCGTAATAAAGAGGAGGCCTATATCCAACAGTGGGTGCAGACGGGCTGTTGATGATGATGATGATGACAAAGTTTTTACTTAATCTACCTACCTTTCGAGTGGTCTCAAATTTTTTGTTTAATCTGGTACACTTGTACTGACATTGAATGAATGAATGAATGAAAACACTTTATTGTACACACACATTAAAAATAAAAATTACAAACAAAATAGTAGACACAAAACAAATAGTACAATGGCCGGTCTTATCGCTATGAGGCGATTTCTTCCACACAACCTTTGGATGGAGAGGATTTAGTACTGTCAAAGATATGGTCAGGGGTGCACTTAAGATATGGATGAAGGGAGTGCAACTAATACCTAAATAAAATACAAATAGACATAAATAAATTATGAAATTACATATACCTAAATTTAATATATAAAATTATGATATATATAATATTTATAATACATACACTAGTTAAATCCGACAAATATACAATAATTTATGTGTGATACTATGACGTTTCTGATAGGTATATGGTATTAGTGCCGGATTAGCGAAATTGTACTGTAGTTCCTATTCTTCCCAGTCTCATACTAAAATAATCTTCAATCTATTGATTATATAATAACGTGGGTAATTAATTACCCACTCCCACACTGGACCGTCGCCTAACATGGAAGAAACACCTTCAAATGAAAAAGGATCAATAGTATTTTTCAAACTTTCGCGATCACTGTACATAATTATGTAATTATTTTCAACTAGTGTTTATTGATGTGTAATATTTGAAAGTACGTTTATTGAAAATACTCTTTATCTATGTATATTTGATGTTTCGTATGGGTATTATTATCAATATATCTTAGACTTATTTTTTTCTAAATTTTTTCTTGCTTCATATGTCATGCGCTACCTACAAAATTATTTTTTCCACACTACGCAAAGGTTCACTGGAAGAGAATGCTTGCTAGCATTAAGTTCGCCTATGTACAGATTTATGTATATTTGTGCAATAATTTTTTTTTAATCAATTATTGATTAAAACGGGTATTTATCGCGTATGTACCTTTTTTATTTCTAATAACAAATAAAAAAGGCACCCGTTTCAATCGATAAAAGGGATGAACTCAATCTAAGGTTCAAAGGTATATGGTAGAAACTCAAAACTATCATTTGATAATAAATTACTTGTATACAAGTGGCTACCCATTCGCTACCGCAGGAATACTCATATCCTCACTCTTTTGTACAGTATTTTGTTCAATCCTTCTAGTCCTTCTTATCTTAGAGAACGCTTTGAATATCTCCATCTATCTAATCCTCGTCCGTTGCGCTCTTCTAAGTCCTTGAAACTTAAAATTCCTATCCACTCTTCTAACTTTTATGACAACTCCTTTACTGTACAAGCTATCCGTTTATGGAACTCTCTTCCTTCTTTTATTAGATCTGCCACATCCCTTCCTATCTTTAAAACGCTATTGTTTAAGCACTATTTGTCTGCATCAGAGAGCTGAGTAATTTTATTTTGCTATCATATATGTCGCTGTTTCTGTTTGTATTACATCTGTTTTATATTTTATTTATTGTTAGTATATTTAATATCATAGAATGTTTATATATAATATTTATGCTAATATTACCTACCCCGGTATCTATATCTTCTGTTTTGCTTATGTAAGTATACCTACAATTAAATAAAAAGCTTATGTTATAAAGCTACCGTCCTTTAACGTTCTCGTAAAATCCAGTCCATCGAAAGGTTGTCTGGAAGAGATCGCTTTTAGCGATAAGACCGCCAATTGTACTATCGCGTGTCCAGTTTTAAGTGTTTTAATTATGATTTGTTAATTTAAGTGTGGTATACAATAAAGCGTTTTCTATATTCTATCTATCTATACAAGACTGTACTGAACCCAATTTGAACTTATGAGATCCAGCTGTGGGGATCGGCCTATACCTCTAACGTGAACTGCATCCACCAAAACCAGCACTACCAGAATGGCCACGTGAAAAATATTTCAAATTCACCCTGGTTCATCAGAAATACTGAGCTGCATGATATACTCTGAATCAACACGGTCTCTGATGAGATCAAAGGTCAATCTCCAAGAGTTTACCGTAGTTAATCGAGCGAAGCGAGATCTCTAAATCAACTTAGGCAAATCGGCGTTGTTTGTATGTATGTTTGTCCGAGGATAACTTTCGAAGCGTTGATCCGATCATCGTGAAATTTAATACATAGGTTGGTAGTGATTGCACAATTTTGGTGTGACTAAATGAGCTAAAAATGTTAGGGGGTTGTTGAGATATTGGGGTTCAGAGGGGTATAAAAAAAAATGAAAATGAGGCTAACTGGTCAAATGGGACGTCAAATGAAACGTATTCATTAGTACATTTAGACTATGTTTTTAATTTTTGTAACTTCTTTATAGTTTTTGAGTTATTAGCCATAATAAAAACTAAACTTTGACAAAATTCGCAGGGTACACCAGTGACCCCACAGTGCTGTAATTTAGTATGCGTGTAGCTTAAGTGACACAAATATAGGCAAACGTCTGAAATCCAGAATAACGGCAATTTGTACCCCAAAAAAGAGAATCCAATACACATGAACTCCCGTTACCTGTAATTTGAATGAAACTGTAGGTCAAGTTATTTGGTTATTTATTTCGTGACACTATTTTGATAGTCAACGATTACAAATAATATTTTTTTTTTAATCGGAGACTCGCGAGTTCTCAGTTCGGGGCGAACCACTAGTTATACATGGATGTCCACGGATTTTAAATTTTTCATTATACTTGTATGGTGAAATCTACCCTGATGTGAGCGAGTGAGTAATGTGATGATGATGACTTCAAATTGTCCAATAATTCCTTGTCCTTTCAGGAAATATCGTACGGCATCAAGATCAGCTGGCAAGAGTCGTACCTATCGGGCCTGATGAAGCAGCTCACAGAGTTTATAATCCGGCCGATGACAGAGCCCCAACATCGGACTATCGGCCACAAGTCCCTGACAGTCCTTGTCAATGTCTGCTACGGTAATCTGCCGGCGATTTATGCGCTGATGCGTACCGTTGACACCAAAGAGTTTGTGGTGCATTTGATTAGTTTGAAGGTGAGATTCGCACATGTATTTATCCAGTCGACCTCTGTGGCGCAGTGGGCGAATAGCTGGCTGAGATGCAGGAGGCAGAGGGTTTGATTACTGCTGCGGAACAAATGTTTGCATGATCTACAAATATTTGTTACGCGTCTGGATTTTTTTCTAGTATGTATTTACACAAAAAAGTATATATGTAAGTATTCTATCAGTTATCTGGTTCCCATAGTACAAGCTCTGCTTAGTTTGGGGCTAGATAGCACTGTGTGAAATGTCCAGCTATATTTATATTTATTTATTGGTTAAATTTTATTTTTGTTAAAAATAATGTATGTAAGTACAAGCTACCAACCGTGGCCTCGCACGCGTGGTTCGTCAATAAAAAGCAGTCTATATCTCAATCCAGAGCATAATCTATTCAGATACCATAAATTCATCAGAAACAGATCAGCCGTTTAGTCGTGAAAACGAAAACAGACAGTTATAATATTAGTAAGGATTCTATCTGTTAACTGGCTTCCATAGTACAAACTTTGCTAAATTTGGGGCTAGATGCGCTGTGTGAAATGTCCAGCATTACCTGTTTAAGTATTTGAAAAGAACAAAGAATTAAAACATCACTAGTTGACACGCCGAACTTCGTACCTCCTTGACATGCATAGAACGCGGGCTGTCAATATACGTCACCCTGGTAGAATTGTGAATTGTTGTCCCCGGCCATCATTTTACAAACATACTTAACCATAGACAAAATTACGTTTAGCTGTCATTTGCATTTTGTTATTCCATGTCAGATGCGTTTTTGTTATACTACGTTTTATAGTGACTTGTATTTTCTTTGACGTTTTATGTCACGTCACACGGGAACGCGGTCGAACGGGAAAAAAGTATTCTATGTCCGTCTCCTGGTTCTAAGCTACCTCCCCACCAATTTTCAGCCAAATCGGTTCAGCCGTTCTTGAGTTATAAATAGTATATGCCTTCACATTAGCTGTTTCTTAAGGCCTCTGTAGGGACCGAGCGATACTTAGGCAAGCAAAATTGTAAACCGCTCGGCCCAGCAGTCACGTCCTGGCACTCGTGAAATAAACTTAGATTTTTTTTGTATTGACTTGTGTACCGTAAGAATAGACAATGAAGAGATTAGATTACTCTGAGAGTGAGAGTACTACTGAGAGTTAGATTACTCTGCATTTTAATTTCATTTACAAACCTAAATCCTACTGATAAATAGTGTTACGAGCTGAGGTTTCGGGATAAAATAATTACAATGAATCTAACCAAAATAACACTTTTATTCAACACTAAAACGATAAATACACGATCCTAATCACAAAGATTCACAACACACTAAATCACACCACTGTTACACAATAAACCACTAAAAGTCACCGAAATGTACGCACGTATCGCCAAATCAAGACTGACTCTGCGGACGTCTCTACGCACTATTTATACCGAGCATTATTTCCAGAACATTCCACTAGTATCTAGAAAAGTATAGCTATTTCGATTGTCTACTATTTCTTCATCTGTGCAACCAGGGGCGTAGCTACCGCCGTATTTGCCGTATCAATTATACGGGGCCCCCGGGCCACGGGGGCCCCCAAAGTGTGTAAGGAAAAAGAATAAAAACTTTCTAATTTATTTTATTTTACAAATGACAAAATTCTATAAAGCAATTCCTTTTTTTCCCGCCTTAAGCGTGCGTTCAAAAGTTGGCAACACTACATCGTTATGGCGGGCTGCGGGACTTCCCCGTTTTACTTACTTCATCTTCAACTCAGCGGGGAATCCCCGGGAATCCTTCATCGATATCGCGATGTACGTGTACGTTGTTGTACTTTGCATTGGATGTTAAACCACGGAGTGCAGTGCACTGTTTATTTACGCGCTTTATATAAATGTGCATTACATTGTAATTCAGTACAAACAATATTGTTCTTCTGGTTTAGCAGTATTAGTAACGATTTGTAAAAGAAATGAGTGAAAGGAAAAGAGATTATCCCAGCGGCGCTGAGAAAAGAAAAATTAAACAGAAAAGGGACGAGGTTATAAAAAAAGTGCCCAAAATTTCTTCATTTTTTCAGAGACAAGATACTGTGAGTGATTTAGATTGGAAAGGTAAGTACTACACTACTACCCAACCCATTTATTAGGGGCCCGTAGTGATAAACAAGGAAATCTTTTAATATAGGATCGATTTGTTTTGTTGTTTGTTTATCAGTCCGTATCGTATCGTTAATTGCGTGTTGAGAACTTCAGATGTGCAGACTCGCTTTCGGGTTCTCGTTTTGTATGGCCACTACACTACGCGCTGCGTTTAAATAGCACGCAGGTGTATAGTAATGCACGGACGGGCTGCAGGTGATTTTGTATCTACTAATAGGTACGAGCACAATCCGCGTAGAATCTGTGTGCGTCTGAACTGAACACTCTCTAACTGTGACCCTTAGTAACGTTATTTATTTATATATAACTCTTTAGTTTAGTATCAAAGCATTCGTATTTATTTTTTAACAATTACTCGTTTATTTTTAGATTCTTCTGAAGCATGTTCTTCGTCACATATCCATCCGGAAATAGAAGAAAGCCAAGCACATACTTTATCGGATGTCCATCCAGAAATCGAGGAACCCCAAGTCAACGATTCTGATATATCTGCAGATAATGCAGATTGTAATATAATTTCATCAGATAGAGGAAATTTTGGTGACAATTTAACTGAATGCGAACGAAAAATAATTTTTAAATTGGGTCCATTTAAACCACAAGGACCATTTCCAAAAGTTTCAGAAAATAACCGACCTTTTTCAGCTTATTATTATTCATATTTCAATCAGGCAGGCATAAAAATTATAAGACCATGGTTATGTTATTCTAACGTTTTAAACAAACCGTACTGTCACTTCTGTTGGTTATTAGCAGATCGTCAAAACAAATCGTACTCCTCTGCTTGGGTTAACGGTGTTTCGGTTAGAAGCAATTTCACACAAACTATTCTTGACCATGAAAAGTCACAGCAGCATATTAGTGCCTCACTCTCTTATAATAATTGGTTGCAAGGAAATACCATCGATACTCTATTGAAAAGTGAAATCGATAGTAAAATTACATTCTGGAGAGATGTACTGCATCGTATAATTAATGTTATAATTACTTTAGTATCTTGTAATCTACCTTTGAGGGGGCATGATTCTGATTCTGGCAATTTTATGGCAATTTCACGTCTGCTATCTAACTATGATGCAACTTTAAAAGAACTTTTTCTAAAACCGAAAGGTGAGTTAAATTATTTAAGCCCTACGATTCAAAACGAAATTATTAGTTTGCTTGGTACTAACGTTAGGAACAGTATTATCTCAGAAATTAAAAAAGCTCCATTTCTGACAATAATTCTGGATACAACACAAGACTTGTCAAAAATTGACCAACTATCTGTAGTTTTTCGATATATCTCGGTTACAGAAAATGATGATAATGTGCCTAAAGAAATAAAAATCTGTGAGTCCTTTTTAGGATTCATAGCAGTAACCGATTGCAGTGCTGCAGGTCTGAAAACTGTCATTTTAAATTTGACTAAAGAATATGGAATTGATTTGACTAAATGTAGAGGACAGGGATACGATGGAGCAAATGTTATGTCGGGTGTGTATGGAGGATTACAAACCCTAATAAAAGAGCATGCTCCAAATGCCGATTATGTTCATTGTGCTGCGCACGCTTTAAACTTGGTTTTGAACGATGCTGCGAGACATGTTCGTGAAGTATCGACTTTTTTCGATAATTTAGAAAAAATATATACTTTTTTTGGCAATAGTATAAAACGCTGGGCTATGCTAAGTGACGATTCATCTGAAAAATATTTGATTACCCTTAAAAAGGTATGTCCTACCAGATGGTCTTCTAGGAACGACGCTTTATTAGCAGTAAAGAAAAATTTTTTACTAATCATGAAAACTTTGTACCAACTAAATTTAATTTCAAATAAAAAAGATGAACGTGACGAATGTAAAAGTATAATTAATATTTTAGAGAGTTTTGATTTCTTAGTGCTCGTTACATTTTTTTCTTCACTATTTGAAATTATTAATCCTGTTTCTAAAGCTCTACAGCATGAAAATAATGACTTACAGAAATCTAGTATTTTATTAAGTAATCTTTTAAATAGACTGTGCCAATTAAGAAATCAGAATTAATTTAATAGTTTGCTAAATGAATCCAAAGATTTAGCAAAAAAGTGGGGGGTAACAACTGTTTTTAAAAACAGTAGGCGAAAGATAACGAAGCGTTTTTTTGATGAGTTATCACAAGATGAGAGAATTTCCGACCCGGAATCCTATTTCAAAGTCAATGTATACTATTGCTGTTTAGATATATTAATTTCTCAAACTAAAGAAAGATTTCAGAGCCTTTGCAACCTGAGTAGTATATTCGAAATATTACAACCGGAGAAACTCCTATCTTCTTCAAGCGAAGAGATATTAAACGCTTCCGGAAAACTGTCTGCTAAATACAGTAAAGACATCTCACTTAATCTTTGTGACCAATTAAAGGGTCTAAAAACATGCTTAAATTCTGAAATTAAAAAAATTTATTCCATTAAAGAACTCATTGAATTATTGCTAGTAAAATTCAATAGTCTTGCATCCAGTTTTCCCGAGGTAATCACAGCATGCTTTTTATTCTTGACCCTTCCAGTTACAACCGCAACGGCAGAAAGAAGTTTTTCAAAATTAAAACTAATAAAAAATTACTTAAGAACTTCGATGGGACAAGAACGGCTGTCAGACATCTCACTATTGTCCATAGAGGCAGAAACTTTAGAAAAACTAAAATCATCATCAGCCATAAATGATTTAATAAATCAGTTTGCCGATAAAAAGGCAAGGAGAGTGAATATTTAAAATTCGATTTTTATTTGTAAAATGGGTAAATTATGTGATAAATAAATATTACTTCTCACAATATTTTTTTTCTTTTGTGTAAAATCTTTACCTCCATATAAGGGCCTCCAAAAAAAATTTTATACGGGGCCCCGACAAGGCACGCTACGCCACTGTGTGCAACGGTAGGTAAAAACGTGGTATGTAGGTCATTCCATACCAAGTATTACCTATTCTGTGACACAGTAGGTACATATAGCTTTGAGAAAAGACAACTATTACTTATTCTGTAACAGCCTCGGCGTAACAATAGTATATTCGCAACTTTGCCATTCAAACAAGACAAACTCAACCGCCTCTAAACACCAAAACCGCTGGTTCTCCGGTGTAGAGGCCCTTAGACCGTTTGCTTAATCTTAGGACTGTCTCGCTCTTCCAAGCTATGTATCCCACATGGTGACGGAGTCAGCTTTCCTGGTCGTTCTTCTCCACTTCGCTCTTTCTCCTTGACGTCGTCATCAGAAACTTTGCACTCATTAATGAATTTGAAATAAATCTATTTTATTTATTTATCTATACAACTATCAGCCCTACCAGCGTTTTCATTTAATGTCGTACATAACAAAACACGTAGTATAATATGGTATGTATTTCGTTCAGGATGGCGGCTACGGCGGAGTGGAAGTGTGCAGACTCCTTCTCTGCCTATCAGGAGCGACGCGTGGAGCTTCCGCGACGCGGCAGGCCGACGTGCATAGCTACCTCTGCTGTACCATGCGCACTTTTAACAAGGCCACTGTGTGAGTTTAACAAGACTATTTTGTGAGTTTAACAAGGCTATTGTGTGAGTTTAACACGGATATTGTAAGTTTATAACAAGACCAGTGTGAGTTTAACAAAGCTATTGTGTGAGTTTAACACGGATATTGTAAGTTTATAACAAGGCCACTGTGTAAGTTTAACAAGGCTTTTGTGTAAGTTTAATTCGGCCACCGTGTAAGTTTTTAACAAGACCACTGTGTGAGTTTAACAATGCTATTCTGTGAGTTTAACATCGCCACTGTAAGTTTATAACAAGGCTATTGTGCTAGTTTAACACGGCCACCGTGTAAGTTTTTAACAAGTCAATTGTGTCTTATTTAACGACAAGGCCACACATTATTGTCACTGAGTGGGCATTAGGCTGTAGAAAAATTGTGCACATGAGCTTTTTATTAGAGGACTTCCATGGCGTCGTGGGGCGACTAGTCGGTTAAGACGCAGGAGGTTGCTGATTCAATTTTTACCTCGAAATAAATGTTTGCACAATGATCTACAGATCCGGATCTCGGGGTTTTCTATATATTTTATGTACGTTTAAAAAAAACATGAATGTAAGTTATTCTATTAGTTATCTGATTCCCATAGTACAAGCTCTGTTTAGTTTGGGGCTAGATAGCGCTGTGTGAAATGTCCAACCTTTATTTATTTTTTATTTAATGTATGATTTCAGGGACAGAGATTCGGTCCAGCTGCTGCACTCGTACACATTTATCAATGACCTGTGCCATGACAGTGATCTACGCAGCTTTGTACTAACCTACCCTCATTTTACTACCGCTATAAAGCATGGGTTGAAGGTAAATAATATAATTCGTGCATGAAAAAAAATACACAAAAACGTGTATGTGTTCTGCTCACCATGACTTACGGTGCCGAGACATGGACGCTCACGCAGGAGGCTGTGCACAGGCTAAGAGTTGCACAGAGAGCCATGGAGCGTACCACGCTTGGCATCAAACCCTTAGATCGAGTTCCAAACGTCGAGATCCGTACACGAACGAAGGTCATGACGTTGGGAATGGAGTTATGGAGCTCAAATGGTCTTGGGCCGGACGCTTGGCAAGACGTGGTGATGACAGGTGGAGCAGGGTAGCGACTGAATGGTGGCCGAGGAATGGCTGTAGAAGAGTAGGACGTCCGGCAGCAAGATGGGTGGACGACATCGTTATAACCAACTAACTTGACCTACAGTTTCATTCAAATTACAAGTAACCGGAGTTCATTTTTTGAGGGTACAAATTGCAGTTATTCGGGATTTAAGACTTTTTGAGTCACGGGCCATCAATGGGTGAGACTAGCGCAGGATCGTGGCGGATGCCACAAACTTGGGGAGGCCTATACCCAGCAGTGGGTGAAGTCGGGCTGTGGATGATGATGATGATGAGGAATTCAAAGCTTTGGTTTTGTTGTTTTTTTTTAAACGGGAGAGAAGAAGGGAGTGAATAAAACGTAAAATGTATGTATTTAAGTATTCTATATGGTTTCTTACGTACAAGTTTGCCTTGTTTGGGGCTAGATAACGCTGTTTGAAATGTCCAGTATAATTTATTTGTGTTTCAGGATGTAGATGAACTTTGCAAGGCAGCTCCGGACGATATGGGAGAGCCGGAGAACACCACCAACTGTCTCCGAAATGCTCTGAAATTCCTCACTGTTTTAGTCAGTTTAGGTAAGAAATAATATACAATTAGCGCGGCTTGCACAACACTCCTTCAACGAATTTAGCGACTACACATGTTTAAATTTGACGTATTTGTATAACTTGACTACTCTCTAAATCATATTTAGCCACTAAATACGTTTAAGCATTGTTGCGCAAATCGCCCTTAGTGGCATATCACAAATTGTCAATGTTGTGTTCGCCTATAATTGGCAAAGGTATTAGAACAAAACCAAACCATTTAATGTAATTCCACTTACATAGTATAAAATGAAGTCGCTTCCGCTGTCTGTTCGCTTAGATCTTTTAAACTACTCAACGGATTTTAATGCAGTTTTCAGCAATAGGTAGAGTAATTCAAGAGGAAGGTTTATATGTATAATTAGCTTCCGCCAGCAGTTTCGCACGCGTTGTTTGTCAACAAAAAGTAGCCTTTGTGTTAATCCAGGTTATAATCTACGTACATACCGATTTGAAAGTAACTCTGTCTCTCTGTCTGTTTGTTACCTTTTCACGATTTAACGGCTCGACTGATTTTGGTGGAATTTGGTACCTATATACCTAGATAGATTATGAATGGACTTGAGTCATAGTATACACTTTACGCAACTGCACAGAAGGAGGGTAATGTTTTATTGACAAATCACTCGTACGAAGTCGCAGGCGGGTCAGCTAGTAATATTATAAACGCGAAAGTTTGTATGTGTGGATGTTTGTTACTCTTTCACGTCGTAACGGCTGAACCGATTTCGATGATATTTGGTATGTATGTTGTTTTTATGATGATAGCCAAGCTCTTGACCACTACCTCGCCTGGTGGTAACTGCAGGTGTGATAGAAGATGGAGCACGTTTGCCTAGAAAGAACCTATTCACTCTGGACTTGAAGACTCCCAAGATTATACTGGATAACACATAGGCTACTTTTTGTTGACGAAGCACGCGTGTGAAGCCGCTGGCGGAAGTTAGTAATCTATGTACCGATACTTAGCTGTTCGTCGCCTGAGTGCTAAATAGTCCAATCGAATATTTTGACAAAAAAATAGTTTTGAATGCAGGATGATCAAGGAGGAAAAATAGATTCTATTACAAGACGTTACGGGTTACTTTTCTCAAAACAAAAGCAGGTTTTCTGTTTAAAGTTTTCTTGTTCACTGAGAAAAAACTGTAACATATATGCCTTCTAACACAAGGTTTTATACTTAAAAGAAGGTTCCAACCTTAAAATACTAAGTATAAAAACTATCTCTTTACAGAAATAAAAACATTTTGTTTTGATAAACTCGTTTGACGCAAATTGTTCAACCTCCATTTTTAAACTGAAAAATACACAAAACGACATTACAGGTTCCGAAGGAATAGTGTTTTATTTATAAAATCATTATAAAACATATGAATAACTAATTGATCATCTTATGCATGCATCGCAAGTAAAAAATATAAAAATCTTCCTGGTGTAAAATTTGGTTAATGGTCGGTTGGACAATCTAGCACTCAGGCGACGTGTTGGCGTCGCTATTTGAATAAATAAATATAAATTTATAGAACAAAATAAAAAAAATAAGATATCTTAAAACTAAAAATGTGCAATGGGTCTTGTCTCTTGAAGCGATTTGTTCCAGAGTTGTTTATGTTTCAGATTTGTATTCCCTGCGGTGCCAGCACTCGCAGCTGGTCTGCCTCTGCATGAAGGCGAGTAGAACCTGCTTGCCTGAAGCATTGGAGTTATTTGCTGTCATTGTCTTACAGTATAAAGGTAATACGGTATCAGTTATTTTGACGATATTCGTGGCAAGTCTCTTTTAGGGTTCCGTACCTAAAGTGTAAAACGGGAACCTATTACTAAGACTCCACTGTCTGTCTGTCACCAGGCTGTATCTCATGAACCGCAATAGTTAGACACTTGAAATTTTCACAGATGATGTATTTCTGTTGCCGCTATAACAACAAATACTAAAAACAGAATAAAATAAATATTTAAGGGGGTTCCCATACAACAAATGTGATTTTTTGCTCGTTTTTGCTCAATATTGATAACGGCAACAGGTAGACGCTTGAAATATTCACAGAATATGTAGTTATATATTCATTATAAAAAAAAATTAAAAAATTAAAATAAAACAAATATTTAATGGGGGCTTTCGTACAACAAACGTGATTTATTTGCCGTTTTTATAGATAATGGTACGGAACCCTTCGTGCGCGAGTCCGACTCGCACTTGGCCGTTTTTTTTTTATTTTAATCTATTTCGGAACAACAGTTACACTATAAACGTTAGGTAAGATACAGTAACCCACTACGTTATCCACATATTGGTAAGACAGGGTCAAAAAGTAGACGCAACTATTTAAAGGTCATAGCAGAGATATCAACTCGGAATGGGATTATCACCGTATCGCCTTTCGGCTCGTCGTCAACGTAATGAAAGCGGATCAGCAGCTCCTTGGCTACGGCTCGCAGCCCGCTGGTTGACGGCTAGGCGGCACCAGTTTCACCGCGCGGGTACGGAGAGCTGTAAGCGCACCGCACCGCGGTCCGTGAGCTTGTCCCGACGCGAGGCGATTCAAAGTCAAAATCATTAAAATCAGAAGGATCACTTTGAAACGTCAATTTTACTGCCTGTTCCTTCGCGACCAAGCCAGGAAAGAAAGGCAAGGTACAAGGCTGGTTGTTTTTTAATGATCCTCTTAGAATACATAACAATACAGGAAATAAATTACGTCTAAATTATAACATTTTGAACGAGTTGGAGCAATTTCAGTCCCAAGCTTCTCTATCATCTAAATATTCCGATATTTTATAATAGGCTTTTTGATAAGGATTTTATTTAATTACGTTTTTAAAGATCATTGGGCGGTTTTGACCCACTTTTTTTTTTCGCGCACAGTGTTCAAATCACTTTTAAAGTAAAGTATTCAATTCCACTTTTCTAAATATGTAAATTTTTTTTATGTATCTGCTGGAGGAAAAATGTTATGTAACAGTATGTATGTGAGTCTAACTATAATTCTATTAGACTAAAAACTAAAGATTTTACTGTCAGCATTGTGAAAATGTATGTACAAGCATAAGAAAAATGTTTGTATCGCATAACAGATTGTATGTCTCTCTCGCTCGCACTTTCGACAGGTAGAAAATAACAGTAAGGTATCGAAGTGCGCGTGCGACGCGCCGCCTGCGCCCCACCCGCTCTGACCGCCCCGCAGTCGTACGTCATCCTTCGTTTCGATCTGTGCGTTTAAACTCGTGTTTCCGATTTTTGCATTTTATTGATTACTTGAGCGTGTTTTATGGACCCCTGATTTTGCTTGACGATTGGTTTACATTAACATGGAAAGACAAAATAGTTGCGTGTCGTGTAATCGATCTGTTTTACGTCGACGAAAACACATATTGACAGTTCTCTTTTTGGAAAGACAAAGGGATCTTGTAGATTTATTATTGCAAGAAATAATACCACGTGAGGTAAGTACACTACACTGTCATCGTATGTGTATGACTCGTCGCGTGCTCTTGATTGTACAAATGTTGCTTTGCTCAATGTAATGGCTCATTTTACTTCTTGATAAATGGAGGAATATATATTTTTTTTTTCAATTGTTTCAGATTACTTTTAATGGCTCACGGGCCATGTGCCATGCTTGTTGGTCAAGGTTAGATCGTCGTTTACGGAATCAACCCGTACAAAATGAACAAGTACAAAATATACCAGTACAAGATCAGCCAGTTGAAGAGCAACCAGTGCAAGATCAAGTACAATTGCAGCCTAGTTTTGTTACGCCTAGAGGATATAAGCGAGCATCGAATACAGCGAGACATTGTATTTTTACAAACTGTAGAAATGTAGTGGCCCATAATGTTCCACTATATGCTAAGTTCCAACTCTTACACAATCACAATTTTTATATACCAGAATTAGCTCGGGTTTGCAATGCTCATTTTATGAGGAATGATTGGGTAGACTTGCTCAACACTACATCCCACGAAAACTTTGACAGTACTCATGTTGTTGGTATGATGAATTTATATAAATGGGGTATCGAACAAAGAAGCAACCTTGATTTCGAAAATATTGAAGAAATAGAGGACAATGAATTTCACTTTTGGACGGGACTAACAAAATATCAATTTAATGTTATTTTGAACCAAACGCCTTCACTGGGTGATCGATCAGTTCATCCTGCCACAGTTCTTGGAATTTTTTTAACAAAAATAAGAACCGGTGAACCAGATGAGCGATTAGCCACTAAATTCAATATGTCGAGGAGAACCCTAGAAAGGAAGTTGGCGATAGCAAGAGAATGCTTAAGTAATGATTTTGTTCCACAGCATTTGGGCTTAAATCATATTACTAGGGAAGATGTGGTGGCCAAGAATCTTGCAATTCCAAGCCATTTTTTTGGTGGTAACTATAATGAACCGGCGGCCATTCTCGTATGTGATGGAACATATATTTATCTACAAAAGAGTTCGAATTTCCTTTTCCAGCGCAAAACTTACAGTCTTCATAAGTTTCGGAACTTAGTAAAACCCTTCCTTATAGTATGTACCGACGGCTACATAGTAGATGTTACGGGGCCTTACACTGCGACTACTTCGGACGCAAGCATTATGCGTGACCTGATGCAAGAAGATTCTCCGATTCATGGGTTCTTGAGAGTTAATGATGTTTTTATATTGGATCGTGGATTTCGGGATTCGATTGATAAAATTGAGGAATGCGGGTATAATCCTCACATGCCGCCTACAAGAGTAAGAGGAGAACAACTGACGACACTAGATGCTAATAAATCTAGATTAATAACAATGATCCGGTGGGTAGTGGAAACCATTAACGGCAGATTCAAGAAAGATTTTAAAATCTTCCGCCATGTATATTTTAACGTTGCCATGAGAAACATGATGGTCGACTTCAAAATAACTGCGGCCATAATTAATGCTACTCGCCTAGACCAAAGACGTGATAGACGCGCCTGCAGCCTTTTTAGATGAATTAACTATAGATTTTGATAATGCAGAATAAAAATATTATTACCGCAAAATGGATTTTATTTTCGTATTCCTGGAAATTGTTCAAAACAACTGTTTTACAAAGTATTTTTACAGTCAGGCCAATAGTTTTTACTTAGTTCATTATAAAAATGCTATAATAATAATTTAAAAATGCTATAATAATTATTTTAAAAATGCTATAATATTAATTAAAAAAATTTTTTTTGCGGTTCTCCCATATCCTGCAATAATGCGACCCATACCATTAAGTAACATATACATTTAACTACATACCTAGCCCTGTTTCGTTTTTGTGCGCCGTGGGTCATATGTCCGAACAAAATGCCCAATGACCTTTGTTATTTGTCAATTTTTGTACATCACTTGGGAGTTTGTTATAAAAGCGTACACCTTGCCCTTTAAACGATTTACTAACTTCATGGAGTCTACAAGTGGCAACAGCGAGTTTATTTTTATTTCTAGTATTAAAATTATGATTATCGCTGTTTTTCTTAAACAAATTAATATTTTTGTGAACATACATTAGATTTTCATAGATGTTTTGACTAGGGAATAATATAATATTTATTTCTTTAAACTTATTGCGTAATGATTCTCTGGGGTTCATATTATAAATTGCACGAACAGCCCTCTTCTGCAGCACAAAAACGGTGTTTATATCTGCAGCACTCCCCCACAGCAGTATACCGTATGACGTAATGCTGTGGAAGTAGCTGAAGTAAACTAGTCTAGCTGTGTCTACGTCTGTAAAACGACGTATCTTTTTGACTGCGTATGCCGCAGAAATGATTACGTTACGATTCCGATTAGTGTGCGTTACAGTAGGGAGTTTCATACAAAGAATACTGAACGGCTCGAGCTGATACGGTGACGATCCCTTTCAGAGTTGATATGTATGCTTATGACCTTAAGTCTTCGTCATATTAGCCAAAGGAAATCTACTGCTGAACATATGCCCCTCCCATAGAATTTCAGAGCGACCGATCAAGACTCCCAGCAACATTAGGGGACTAATTTCCGGAACTTAAAATAGTAAAATTCGTGTATCTAGTCTCGTTATGTTTAACTAGCTGTTGCCCGCGACTTCGTACGCGTTACACTACTAAATGTAAAATGTAGGTACACCTAGAAAAAAAGCCAAACTTGCTGTTGCAATCTGACCACATTTTTATCCCATGGAACTTGATTTAGGGGATAAAAATTGGCCTATGTGGTAATCCAGGTTATAATCTACGTACATACTAAATTTCGTCAAAATCGGTTCAGCCGTTACTTTAGCTTGGTCAAATAAATAAAGAATAATATGATTATTGAGTCACAAGCAGGGCGACTGGCTGGTGCTTTAAATCCCAGCAGCCAATAATGCCGGAATTAAAATTAAAATTATCTGCCACAACGGCCCAGCATCCTGTTGTATTTCCAGTGTTCTTAGTTTTTTAATCAGTGTTCCGATTACGTTCCGAAAGTAGTAAAAAATAAATTGTTTCCAGATGAGGGTCGTCTACCTCAGGAGCTGATATCGGTGATCAGCGATGGCCTGCCCGGGTTGTTAGTGCCGGCTTTAGAACCAGGAAAAGCGGGATTACAATGGGTATGTTTTATTCATTGGCTATTTTTGTTTTTTTTTCCAACTTCAACAAAATGGAGGTTTTTGGATTGAAAACGTTTTTAAAATTGCTTCTATAGTGGCAATTTAAAAATCGATTAATTAGAAAATCGGGGATACAGTTTGGTGTTGCAGCTACATATCTATCATCTACATCCAAAATTAAATTACACCACTGGATAGCTAAAGGATCTAAGAATTCGTTAGGCTAAGTGAGGACTGTGAAGTATCGCGCGCGGTGGAAGAGGAAGCGTCGCCATTTTGAGGGCATTTTGCTGCGTTTCGAGATTTCCATTTAGTTTCCACCCGAAGGACTTCTCAGTGTTCAAACATGATTTATAACATATATAAAATAGCGTATTTTATTTTGTGTAGAAAATGTTACCTGTTACGTACACGTATGCACGTACAACACACGGCCGTGTCCATGACACAGCCACACCCCATTTTTTTTAGTTTTTTCTACTTTTTGTAACCCCAGAACTCCGTCATTTATCAACCAATTTGGAAAATTCGTTTTTAATTTGAAAATATATACTTTCAGATTGGTCCCATAGAAATAACATCAAAATCAGTTTAATAGTTTGGTTTTTTCTGGTATCAGTAGTTGGTTATATTTTTGTTAATAAGTTACTTGTATGTTTTTGTCCGCGGCTTCGCACGCGTCGTTTGTCAACAAAAACATTACTAAAAAGTAGCCCGGTGATAATCTATCTAGGTATATACTAAGTTCATCAAAATCGTTCCAGCCGTTTAGTCGTGAAAACACACGAGAGACAGACAGAGTTACTTTCAAAATTAGTATGAATACCAGTCTAGGATAGTGAAGCTCATACAGTAGACATTATTAATTCTATATGCATACATATGTTTAGAAATTTGTACGGTTCAATCATTATTATAAATACGGTATTTATCACGTACCGTTTTATCGGTGTTTCGACCGACATGATCCGAGAGGCGATAGAAAGAAGTCGTGTGCCGAACTTTAACAGAGATAGAGGATGGGTTCTACCGCCAGCCTGGAGGCCATGTCTTCATGATGCAAGCGACAGAGGAGTGAGTGAACCTGGTAGAGACATAGTTAATGTTGTGTTTGCCTGTACCGAGAACTACCGAAGAGAGCAGCAGTTATGATAATGATGATGACGCAGCCTGTCAACACGCTGGGCCATAGTTGACGCAATCCCCAACGCCCGTCTACTCGCGCGCAGAGGGCAGCGGCGCGTAGTGCGAGGCGGGACGTTATTCGGAGCGGATCGCACTCACCCTGATGAAGATTCACGAAATGAACCGAAACGTTGCCGATCGAAACATCGATAAAATGGTGCGTGATTAATCCAGTATTTATAATGATTGAAATCATCGCGAATGTTTTCTAAGTAAAATTGTACTGTTCAAGTTATATTTTTCCCAATGTGTTTCCAGCTACAAGTCGTCGGTGCATTGTGCGAGTCCAGTGAAACACAAGAGCGAGTGATGCACGAAGTGACGCCGGACGTGTTCGAAGATACGCTCTATAGCGTCTTGCAGTACACTTCACAGGTGAACTCATTGAAACTTCAAATAGGTTTTTGAAGTAAAACTTCTTTACGCACGCTTGTCTTGGGGAGTAAGCTAGTGAATGCGTTACGAAAAGTGCGAAAGGAAGTTGAGAGGGAGATGTAAGTTAGTGAAGATAGAAAGAGAGAGAGTTACGTTTCGTATGTTTTTAAATGTCAATGTGCGAGTGCGAGTTGCGTCTGTCCAGAATGAACATAGACTGATCGACCTACAGACGTGTGGACAATTTTGTAATATAATAATTTTATAAATTAATATTTTTAAAAATAAGTTTTACTTCAGTCGAATGGTCTAAAGGACACTCGTTTTAGGAATCATCAACATAGCTTTGACAATATTTAGCGGTTACATGTACAAATACTAAATCTCAGTGCTACTGTAATTAAAGATGACAGACTGCATGCATTAATATTTTATGGCGAAGTTCATCATCTCCAAATCAGCTTGGACAAAACGGCGTTGTATGTATGTATGTTTGTTTGTCCGAGGATAACTTTCGAAGCATTGATCCGATCATCGTGAAATTTGATACATAGGTAGGTAGTGAAGGCACAATTTTGTTACGACTACATGAGCTAAAAATGTTGGGGGGGGTGAGATATTGGGGTTCAAGAGCGGTAAAAAAATATGAAAATGAGATTATATTAGATCAAATGGGACGTCAAATGAAAGGTCTTCATTAGTACATTTCGATTCCGTTTTTATTTTTAGTAAACTTCTTGTAGTTTTTGAGTTATTAGCCATAATCAAAACTGGACTTTGACGAAATTCACAGGGTACACCAGTGACCCCACAATTCGTACCCCAAACCTAAACCAATTGACATAAACTCCCGTTACCTGTAATTTTAATGAAACTGTAGGTCAAGTATGTTGGTTATTATTACGAAGCACTATTTTGGTAGTTAAAGATTACGAATAATATATTTTTGTTTTTATGGGAGACTCGCGAGATCTCAGTTCGGGGCGAACCACTAGTTATTATAATCGTATCAGCCATACGTCCACTGTTAAACATAGGCCTCCTGCATTGATTTCCAGAGCGACCGATCTAGAACACCCTGCTTCTTAACACCCTGCACTTAACAGCATCTAGCAATCTTTATCAGTTCGCCTTTCCAACTAGTGGACTCTTGAAACTTTTTGCCCCAACGGCCGAACTCTTAGAGCTACCGCACCTAGGATTGGCGACAACAAAAGCGTTTTATCGCGAACTCTGGCGGGACTTTAGTAATTTTTATTTTTTTTACCTATTTAAAACCTCAATATCTCAACAATTCCCCCCATACTTTTAGCTTAATTAGTCACACCCAGAATTGTGCCATCATTACCAGGTTCATTACCATCATTAACATATACAGGTGTTTGGTAATATACTGACGATATTCAAGTGACGGTTTCTCAAAACATAAAAAATACTTCTCGAAAAAAAAATACTAGTTATAATATCAAATTTTAAAGAACATCGACTAAGTTTAGGTGATTAATTCAATGTAAAACTTACTGCCTACGCTTGCAATCGACATTCAAAAATAAAGGCTTATTTGATATCTCTTTCGGAGATGGCTACGAGTTTTGGGTTAGAAAGGGACAACACATCTCGAGGATATCTCGAGACGTCACCAATACAGTATCTGTGGTTAGATGGCAAGCATTATGCAATAGCACAACAAGTTTATTAAAGTGTTTGTTTTTACATGCCAAAATAAATTTCATATTTCTGTA